>CM075693.1:56556750-59011750 GCA_037954015.1 Psophocarpus tetragonolobus | reverse complement strand
ATATGTGTCTGATAGATATAAAAGGAATTTTTGTAAAAAAGGAATAAGTCAGCGATAATAACAAAATATTTTTACGAAGATAAGATATAATATTTAGAATAAAATATTTTTACGAAGATAAGATATAATATTTAGAATAAAATATTTTTATAAAAATATTTTTGTAAATAAATTCCCACCTAGTTAAAGAAGATAAAAACATAAGATATATTTTTTTTACCCATTTATTTAGAACATTATAAAATTTTAATACATAATTTTTATAAAGATAAAAACACAAGATAAGACAGTGATAATAACAAAATATTTTTACAAAGACAAGATACAATATTTATAATAAAATATTTCCATAAAAGTATTTTTGTAAATAAATTTCCACCTAGTTAAAGAAGATAAAAACACAAGATTTTAATATTGGTTCATCTCAACCCCGATATTACGTTTAGTACTTTAGCAACTATTACGGTTTTAGTATCTTTTGCAATTATACAAGTAGTATTTTTCAAGCCTTTTCAAACTTATTTTCATGTAGTTTTTTTACTACTCTTTTCAAACTACAACCGCATGCATTCTTTCACAAAGTTTCTTTAGGTTTATCTTCAAGTAGTATTTCACTAGCCTTTTCAAGCTACAATCTTAAGTATTCTTTCATCAAGTCTCTTCATGTTTTTTTACTAAAACAATGTTTTAGTGGTTTACAAACAAATGACTCAATTGACCGACATTAACTCTATACCCTAACAAACTCCATCTACTTGTAAGAAATCCTAATGAATACTTTACACTAATCTAGTCTTAAAGGTGAATATATAAAGAAGTTCTAGTCTAACTCTCACGATATAAACAAAGAATCAAAGAAAAAGGACACTTAGAATTTTGAAAATGCACAAAGCTTGTATAATTATTTGTCTTCTTTTTGTATCCTCAAAATCTTTAGCACTCTTATTTATAGGCTTCTTCAAAATATGATCATTATGACAAAAGAAGCTTGTAAAAACGGGTGTGTCTTTGTCAAACATTAAATGCAAGAATGAATATTTTCCACAAACTAGTCACTTTGATGATATAACATTAAACTTATATGTTTTTATGAGCTAGGTAACTTCTGAAGTAACTTTATTATAGCCAATAATTAGGAAAGTTGTTTTGTCACTATGATTGAGGTTGATTCACGTCTTTATATGCATTGAGGATATCTTTATCCAATGATCTATGTTGATTCACTACATGTTAAATACAAATAATAGTAAGTATAAATGCATAGATGATCTCAAGTGATTTTTTGTATGTGACATTTTCTTCCTCTATACGTAACATTTGCGTTTTATTATCTTGTATTTGTGTTTAATTCAAAACTTTGTGTCGTGTCTTTATAATCATCAACCTTCTTTCATTTTCATTTGCTTATGTTGCATTTACGTCTGATTATGTTGCATCCGCTACTTGTTTTGCATCTTCATCTACTCTAAATGCACCTTTATGTCTTTACTAATAAGCATTCTTTGCATATGTGTTTGTTCATCTTGCATCTATGTTTACTTGTCTTGCGTTGGCATTTGTTTCAAGACTTTGATACTTCTTTATAACATGAGCTTTCATTGCGTCTGTGTGTGCTCATCTTATTCTACGTCTACACATCTTAAACACAAGTAATTTTTATTCTTCAAACATCAAATTTAAGGTCCTAATTCATATAGTGAGTTAACATGACAGTTAAATATATAGTATAAAATAAAATAATTTAATTTATGGAACTAAAAACCACAAGCGTGCAAGGTTAGAATCTAACAAGCGGATGTAAAATATATACCTACAACTTGGAATGGAAAATAAATCTGTACTCATGGATAATTCTAGAATTTTCCCCAAAGTTGACATAAATTTCCAATTTGATCAGGCATGAGTACAAGTATAGGAAATAAAATATTCGATTTGTTACATCAGATATGGAGATATACATTCCTACCTCGTCCCATCCTCTGTCTGCCCTTATTTAATGACTAAAATACCCCAAACTAAATAACTCCTTAAATTTATGTTTTCTTTACAAATGACAATTTGGGGATGAAGGTTTGCCACTTGCTTTCCAAAAAAGAAATGTTTGATATTTAATTCACAAATTACAAACTTTAGATACGTTAGATAATTTTTGAATTAATTTTATTATATTTAAATAGTTTATTTTTATTGAAAAAATTATTATAATTTTTTTACAAATAAGAGATAGATACAAGTATACCCGATTTCTAACAGGGACGAAGATGAGAGATAAGATTATATTTATTGGTTATGAAGATGAGGTATGAATAAATTTCAAGAATAAAAATGTGAATGTGTTCATACTGTATCTGACATCGCATTGTCATACCTATCTACGACCATTGCGATCATAAGTAGTTCACATAAGGAACTATAGTGAAAGCCATTCGATTGTTGAGTTGTTGTTTGTAGTTGTTTCTTTAGTATAGGTGAAGTGGAATTTTTTAGGCATTGAATATATATTAAACACACTAGAGGTGCAAAAAGATGATACAAAATAGAGGAGAGCAAACAATACCTAGGTAAGAAGTTAAAAGCTATTCAGGTGAGTAAGAAGTACCTTAATAACCATTTACCCATACGAGACATAAGCAAATAAAGTCACCCCTAAATATGCTAATGCCATTCCAGTTTGTGCATATTTGCATAAGCATAGGACATATACAACCCCAAATTCACAAGGTACAAGCATGTGAAAATGTAGAAAATATAACAAATGAACCTAGGAGACACCCAAAAAGAAGTGGAATGAAGATAGTCACAGGATGGACCAGAGCTTTAGTCCATCCGAATTCTAAGACAAGCAATAGGACTATTTAACTAATAACAAAATAATAACCTCAATTTGGATAGAAGCTTCTAAACCAATTCCAAGCACAAGCAAGAATTTGGTGAGAAAGAAGAGAGAGATCAAAAGTATGATTCTAGAAGATGCAATTATTTCTCATATACCAGATGCACCAAGCAATGACTAACCAAGTAACTTCCCAAAGTTGGGACAAGCTATGAGGCCATACCAAGAGAGATGTTGCCTATAGTGCGAAGAAATGGACTCAGGAAGAACAATAAGAATTCCGCATTTTTTATACTAGAATAGTCATGCCTGACATGAAAATGAGCATGTAAATAAAACATGATTATCAGTTTCCAAGTGGCTGTGACAAAAGGGGCAGGAGACATCATCTTCCTAGAGAGTGCCTTTGACTTGTAGATTGGATCTTGTTAGGAGACTATCCTTGAACAATCTCCAACCAAAAAATAAAGCATTTGGAGGAGCCTTCATCTTCTAGAAGCGGATGAGCAGGTCAGATGGATTTGAACCTAATCTTTGAACCCATGGAGCTACAAAAGTAGATGGGACAGAATAAAAGCCTAACTGGTTTGGGATCCAAGACCAAGAATCTAATGTTCCTATCTGAATGTTGACACTCTCTAATTCCCTCTCAAGTTGTCTTAGTAAACTCTCTTCTTAAGCAAACATTTCCCTCCTCCAATCCAAACTCTAGGCCTACATGCCAACCATTCAGTTACCCACTTCACTAAGTTTCACTTCTTTTTGTAACAAGTTTAAGAACAACCTATTATATCTTGTCTTCAAGCACACATATCCTAACCATACATCTTTTCAGAAGAGAAGTCAATTTCGATTACCAACATTACAGTGAAGCATTTCATCAAACCATTTATGATTATTGTTAGCACCACAAATTTTCCTTAGATCTGCCACCAAATTGACATATTGCTAATATCTGATTCCTCAAGGAGTCCCCTGCAACCATTATATTTGGAATGAAGGAGACATTGCCAGAACTGAGCCTGATTTGCAAGTAACAACCATCTCCATTTTCTAAGTAAGGATTCATTAAAAGTAAAGACATCCTTGAAACCCAATCCACCTCTTTCCTTGGTTCACTCATATTCTTCCAACTTACCCAAGATAGTTTCCTATTTTTGTGGTTCTCACCCCAAAGGAACTTTGATTGTAAACCATGAATCATATTACCAATCTGGACAAGGACTTTAAAAAATGAAGGTAGAATAGGGGTACAACTAACATGACAACCTTAATTAGACAAATTCTTCCAGTATATGACAAATTTTTTTTGTTTCCAACTATCCAGTCTTTTGTGGAGTTTATTGATCAACGATGACTGAGTTGCCATTTTTGTGGGATTTATACCAGTTGGAATATTGAGATAAGAGAATGGAATAGTTAAATTTTGCAGTTTAGGATCATTGCATACCTCTCCACCTACGCAATTGATAAAGACATTCCCCCACAATTGCTTTTATGATAGTTAAATTTTAGCCCTGAGAGTATTTTAAACCACTGGAGAATTGCCTTGATAGCCAAAACATTTTGTGTTGTACCCCCTCCAAGGAATAGAGTGTCATCTGCACACAGTAGGATTGCCACTGGTACCTTATCTTTTCCCACCATATATGGTTTATACAAATACTTTTTTACAATCTGTTTGACTAGTCCACTTAAACCTTCAACTATAATCATGTATAGTAACAGTGCCAATGGGTTACCTTATTTAAGACCTTTTGAGGGTTTAAATTCTACAATAGGTGATCCATTCACTAACATAGATATTCTGCTTCAAGCTAAGCCTACATTGACGCATTTAATTCAAGTCTAACAGAAACCTAATGTTTGCAACATATACACCATGAAGTCTATGACACTTAATCACAAGCTTTTTCAAAATCTACTTTGAACAAGAGAAAACTTTTTTATTCCTTTTTTCCTGATCTAGGACTTAATTTGCAATAACAGTTCCATGCAGAAGATGCCTTCCAGTGAGGAAGACACCCTAAAATTCATCAATCACCTTTAGTAGTATTTTCCCTAATCTGTCAGTCATCACTTTTGAAATGATCTTGTGGAGGCAACCTATCAGAGAAATTGGGTGAAATTCACCAAGTGATTAAGTGTTGGCAATCTTCAGGACCAAGTGATTGAGTGTTGGCAATCTTCACAACACCAGATTGCATCTTTAACTTTTTTCTCCTTAACTGGTGCACACAAAAAATCATTGTTAGGTTCTGAGCTATATGGGAATGTAATCCTATCTAAGGTAGGCCTATGCCACGGAGTGTCTGTGAACCTACCCTCAAAATATAACTTAGTCTCCCTTTTTACAGTGGTTGGATCATCAGACCACACTCTATTCACCATGATCCCTTTTAGAGAGTTTTTATGCCTTTTCCACTTTACTACCCTGTTGAAGTATTTTGAATTGCAGTCACCTTCTCTTGCCCATTAGAGTCTAGATTTTTGCTTTTCCAAAGAGTAGTTATATGTAGCTGTTTCCCAGAGCGCTTATTGTGTATCTCTTCTACGAATCTCTTCAATTCTTAATAATCCAACCTCTTCATTTTTCTTCTCAAGCATATTTAGGTTATGTTCAAGTTGCAATTTCCTTTTCTCAATATTTCCAAATTTCTCCTTGTTCCATATCTTCAAAATCTCTCTGAGTCTTTTGAGTTTGTGTCTAACCACAAATGGGGAATTACGTGTTATTTTCAAAGACTCACAACCTTGAGTTACAAATTTATGAAAATCTTTACGATCCAACCAATAGTCTAATAGTTTAAATAGCTTTGGGCCACAGTTAACATCAAAGGTTTTCAACACCAATGGGCAGTGATCTGAGAAGCTTCTATTCAAGAAAAATTGGACACAACCTTGCCAAGTCTAACCCCATCGATATGATATTAAAAATCTACTAAGCCAACTCTTAGGAAAACTATTAGATCTAAACCAAGTATATCTTCTACCAATCAAAGGGACATCATACAATTGCATATTCATAATAAATTGATTAAACTCCTTAGTTTCCTTTCTGCCATAAGATTCATCAGCTATTCCTTGCCTTTCACTTTGCTGTCTTAAACAGTTAAAATCACCATAAACACACCACAGTTGGATACTACTCTTATGTTTTTTCAACAATATTTCTTGCCACACCCTTCTCTTAGCATTTATGTCCCATTGTAAGTAAATACTTACTATTAGTACCCATTTATTATTATCAACCCAAGTTCCTTCAAGCATAATATAACCCTCTTCAATAGTGTGTAAAGTTAATTCAAAAGTTGTTGAAGACCAAACACATACTAGATCTCTGACATTATTGATTGTAGGTGCTGCCACCCAAACTAGACTCGGTCCTCCCCATATCCTTTGACAAACTTCTTAGCTAATGGATTCCTTCTTTGTTTCTTGTAGGCAAATGAAATCAATTTTCTCCTGTATGATCAATTGTCTAATGTGCTTTGGTTTGACCCCTCCCACAAGTCTTCTTATACCCTCTTCAGCCCCTCTGTGATTAGATTCTTCAACATAAAACATCTTTTTTAGGTCACAAGTTTGTAGCTGTTCTAGCCTCTTCAATGTTTCTGCTTCTAATTCCTTAGTAGATACCCCCAAAGTTTTGCTAATTGAGGAATGGACTGAGAAATAGATTGGGCCTTTCCATTTATCGACTCTTTTCTATTTTAGATTCCTTCCACGAAAGGAATGCCAAAATGTGGTGCTTGTGGCCCAAACAATATCATGAACGTGGTCCATGCACACCTTGGCTTTTAGTAGACCCGAGCTTGGAGAATTGGCATTAGAATCCATCCGTTTTTCATTGGCTCCTTTAACATATCCCACCAAATCCGCAACTTATGCTGAAGACATTTGATTTTTGCTGTCTGAACCTATAGATGTGTGCTGCATTTGCATGCCTAATTCGGGAAGAAAACAGGTTGCTAAAATTTCCTCATGTCCATAAGGAACAAATAAACCTTATGCCATCTCTTCCTCAATTGAGTCCTATAAGCACCAAGTGTTATGTATCCTTTTCTTGTAGATAAATAATATATATTGGTAATTATCTAATTTTATATTTGTTAGTAACTTACAATCTTCTTAGCAATGACACGAGCTAACTCAGAAGTCATCTTTCCTATCCGCTTTATCTAGGCCTTCTTCCACTACTTATGACACTTTATAGGAGATGGAGGATTCACTTCTTAGCAATGAAATGGGTAATGTAATGACCCAATTCTTTACCCATTTTATTTATGAAATATGTGGAATATTTGTCAAAGGTATTTACATGATTATGTGATTTTTTCAAAACTTAATATTATATAAAGAACCATAACCTTCTTAAGACAAACATAGAACAACAATAACTCCAGTGTTGGTAGTTGCATGTAGAAGAGGATGTCATAGTTTCTTCCATGATAATAACTCAGTAATAAACTCCTTTAATTCCCATAATATCTGAGTTGAACTTGGTTGAATGATGAAGTTTTTATGAACACATGTGCATATTGTAGCTCTTCCTTCTTCATTATAGCAACATGAACTTTGATAACAACTCCAAACTTGTTCATGATACAAGGAAGCATGTCTTAGACCAAACATGTAATAACAACTCAAAAATTCTGACCCATACTGCCCTATTTCCTGAAACTATAGATGGGTTCCATTTCTCCACAGAGTTAAAGATATCAAGCTCATCTTTCTCTTTTTGGTTGTCCAGCCAATCCTGTATCCATTTTTCGTATGCCTCTTCTATAAGCACAAGATCATCTCCCATATGCTTAAACTTTACAATGCTTTTGCCATCAATAAGTAATGATTTCGGTATTTGCAAGTATTTCAATATCCGTAAGGCTCTATAAGTGCTTAACCCAGTAGTCGTGAAGCCATGCACTATCAGTCGATTCGATATGAATATCCACCACTTTTGCAATTTTTAGGCACCCATTCTTCATTCTCCACGTGTCATTTGTGTTTCTACTATTACCCTTCACAACTTGGATGTACAACTTAGAGCCTACATTTTGTGCTTGCCATGTTTGTCTTCGTATATGCTTCCTTGAGTTGTTGTTTGATTCCAATACAGAGTAGTTGGTTTGAGTTTCTAGAGCCTTTGCACGATTTCCATCCTTATCTTTCCTTTCATAGCGTGAGAGATTCACTAACATCTTCCTGTCTCCAATGTATATGCATACAATCAAGCTTTACTTCCATCTCCTTGTCGTTCAATACTGAGACAAAATGTACAAAACTAAACCTCTCTCCCTTTGCAGTTCTTCTAGTTGGGATGAAAATTTCACACATCTATCCCCATCTTGCAAAAATTTTCCATAACTCCTTCTCACTAAAATCATCAGGGAAGTGAGTGAAATAGTAAGGTGTAACCTTTCTTCCTCTAAGTCTATTTCTCCATAGGTCTTGCTCCTCCCTCCCTAACCTATTCCTTCCAATTACCCTTGTGTTCTTCTCACTCCTTTGTCTCTCTCTATAATTCCCCTCTCTCAGTGGTGAATTGCACTCTTATATAAAGCTGAATTGTAAAGTCATGTTTGATCTGAGAAAGAAGCACAAACAAATTATTTGATTAGAATTGTATGGTTAAAATGTACAAGTTTGAAATTTTAGATATTTTTTATTTTGATTTTAGGAGATTTGGTTTTGGATTTGATTTGGAAAGAACAAATACATATTTAATTATGCTTATGTGTAACAATATTTTGATGCCTTTAATTAACGGTTAGAAATTGTTTATTATGTTTTATCCCAACATTTTTTATGATTTTAAATCTAAAAAAATACTGTCATAAAATATAATTAAATATTAACAAAATTCAAGTCACTCATTTAAAAAAAAATAGATAGACCTAATTAAAAATATTAATGAAAGTCCACATTTTATATCAAGGTTGGTTTAAAATTTTACAACATTTTAATGAAAGTCAAAATTTTATAATGCACTAAAATTAAAAATTAATAAGATGTATTATTAAAAACTTATATTACTCTTTCTATATAAAAAAGTTAATTTGCCTAAAATAAAAAATAAAAATTATGATGTTGCCACAGCAAACTAATGATGCTTAAGAAAATTTATTAAAAGAAAGAAAATGTATTGGGTATACCATGTGGGGGGTCGGGCTGCTTTCTTTTCAGTGTGATATTTCGTACAAAATTTTGTTTCATTGGTTGAGTGACGGGTGGGATAATATTTTTTATTCTACCTCATTGTCGTTATATCAATAGAATATTTGATATTTTTCAATTTTATATTTATTTTATCGTTAATTTTTGCATTTTTCAGTTATAAATAAGTTTTCTCAATTTTTATTAAATTTAACTGGTTTGAACACCGCTATACATTTCGTATACACAATTTATATTTTATAATATTAATTTCACTACTCGATTCTTCTTCTTCCTCACCTAATTTCTAATTAATCACGCCTGTTTGTCTTATTATTTAGCTTTAGGTTTTTTGCTCGTTCACATTCTGAAAGATACGATGAAAACTTTTGACCCGGAACATGACATTTCTCCTGTATAAATGATTGCCCTAATGACAAGCCTGTATCCACCTAGTAGTGATAAGATTTACAATATGCTTTCCACAATGTTGTTACCACTTCTTCTATTTCTCACTCTCCCTGTGATTTTCTTGTTCTTCCAGCTCTTCAGAACCTTCAAGAAACCCCCTCTTCCTCCAGGTCCTAAAGGCCTTCCAATAATTGGAAATTTACATCAATTTGATAATTCCATTCTATTTCTGCAGCTATGGCAACTCTCAAAGAAATATGGTCCTATATTTTCCCTTCAATTAGGTTTAAGACCAGCCATAGTGATTTCCTCCGCTAAACTAGCCAAAGAGGTACTCAAAAACCATGACATAGTGTTTAGTGGACGACCTAAAGTACTTGGCCAACAGAAATTGTCCTATAATGGGTTAGAGATTGCATTTTCCCCATACAATGAACAATGGAGAAAAATCAGAAAAATTTGTGTTGTTCATATCTTTAGCTCCAACCGTGTCTCTACCTTTGCATCTATAAGAAAGTTTGAGGTGAAGCAAATCAAGAAAAAAATATCTGAGCATGCCTCTTCTTCGGATGTTACAAATTTGAGTGAGTTATTCATTTCTCTCTCAAGCAGTATCATTTGTAGAATTGCTTTTGGGAGAAGTTATGAGGAAGAAGGAAGTGAAAGGAGTAAGTTCCATGTGTTGCTCAATGAGCTCCAGGCCTTGATGGGTACCTTCTTTGTTTCAGATTATATTCCATTTATGGGTTGGATTGATAAACTAAAAGGATTGCATGCACGTCTTGAACGAAATTTCAATGAGTTTGATAAGTTCTACCAAGAAGTCATTGATGAACACATGGACCCCAATAGACAACATGCAGAGGAGCAGGACATGGTTGACGTCTTGCTTCAATTGAAAAATGATCGTTCGGTTGCGATTGATCTCACTTATGACCACATCAAAGCTGTCCTCATGGTAAGGTGTCTTAATTCCTATTTTCTATAATTTATTACTTTTGCGATTGGATGATTATTATCTTAAACATATTTATTAAAACTAATAAATATTGCTTTTATAAAGGTAAACTATTCACTTGAATTTTATAATTGTCTTTATTTAAAATTTTAATCCTAAATGAGAAAATTACAAGTTTTGTCTCTCATAATTATATACAACTAGGCCTATTTTAATATATTATTTTTCAAAATTTATATAGAAATAGAATAAAGATAAAATTTATAGTTATAAATGGATTAAACTTAGAAAAAAATACTTATACATTATCAGTATAAAAAATTTTATATTAATAATCAATCACAATTTTTTATATATAAAAATTTTCTTTTTATTTTACCATTTAAGATTTTAAAAATCATATAAACTATAGTTATAATTAAATGTCAATATAAAATTTGTATAAATTACCACTCACACGTGTTAAACTCCTAAACTTATTGCACTCTTCATGTTTATAACAAATACCAAAAAAAAAAAAAAACTTCTGCCAATATAAAATTGTTAGAATACTTTCTAGAAAAGATATATTTATTATGCAAGGAATAAACTTAAAATAGGAATAATTATATATAGATCAAATAAATATAATCTAAACAAAATATATATATATATATATATATATATATATATATATATAGAATATTTTGCTTTAACAGGTATTTTAATCTCTGTGTAATGTATGTAATAAATAGATATTTTATATAATTAAAATTATAATAAATACAAATTTTTATATGTGTAAATTATATTATGATTTAAAAATAAAATAAATAAATATTTTAAATATATAAATCATCTTTTAAATTATAATAAATAATTTATATTTTGATACAAGGTTATTTTTAATTATTGATGATTTTTAATAAGTATTAAAATTCAATTTAGAAATAAGATAAAATCTATTAAAAGAGATAATATATTTTTTTTGAAAGGCAAATCAAATGATATGTTATATAACTAAAATATGAAACAAAACGTTTCATACGTTATACAACTACAAAGGGAAAAAGAGCCTATACACACATACTGACCCTCGTTCGATCAACATACAACAACACCTATAAGACTATCTCTTATATATTCAACATACAACAACCATAAACACATTTGACTCCTGCCTTCTATTCCTGCATATTTTAGGACACTCAGCTGAGATGTCCCTCTCAAGTTCTATACCGGTCGGCCCATGTTTGCATCTTTTCCACAGAAAATTTAGACCGGCTTGATTCAAGGACACGCCACCTGCTTCCATGAGACACTCTTGTGACAATGCTTGCAAACGTTGATTCATCTGTCCAAGTCCATCCACTTCGTCTTCCTCGTCGCATGAACTGCTGATCGATCTTGTTGATGACTCACATGGATTTGCGCCTTCCCAGTCGTCCCACATGCCATCTTTAACAATTTTGATTTCAAACAAATTATCATCAATATTCGCACGTAGAACTTCTTGAATGAACACATGAACCTTGGTTGAAATGGCTATTCTAGCTACGTCCATCCTCTCATGTCTCTATGTTGATGTATCCGTGCACACGTACTCTCCGTGAAGCCTCGCTAGAGTTTGAAAAAATTTTTCATCCCACCTGAGGAGGTATCCCGAAACACTTTAGCCATACCAGCCTCTCATTGTCCACCGTGGATGGCTACCATAAACTAATCTTGATGAACCATGACTTAACCCATTGAAGACTTACATTGAGATATTCCTTAATATCTTTCTCCTCATTCGTCTCCAGTAGTACGAGATTCATCCCAAGAGGAGTTGCCCTAATGCCAAAGACCCCTTCTTTATGCAAATATTGTTGGGTTATGAATGTATTCCCTTTGTTTATCACCTTACCAACATACGCTCTAGATAATTTGGCCACCTCCTTAGCTTCAGATTTGTAGGAAAATTCCGCCTTCGTTACTTTGAGCTTCTAGCCCGTGTTCGCATGAAAACTAGTCACCTTCACTAGTGAATTTTTTACCACGCTAACGTATGACATGTTATTGTTTTTTGCATTTGCGGTTGACCTGTTACTTGCCCTTGTTCGTGTCTCGCCTGGTCACCATCTTTTTGCATGGAAACCTCTGCTACAAACCTCCTCTCCTTCATTGTTGGGTTCTGTTTTTTGAACCTAGGTAGATTCACCCATAGCTTATCCTCCTGATAAATATCTTATCTAGCTTAAGTGCCATCACTCTAGCATCTTCAACCCCTTCAAACCTTGCGAACCCAAACCGTCTCCCTCATCTATCTGTCTTATTGGAGATGATTACCTCCTTTAGCTTTCCATATCTATTGAAGATGACCCACATGTCCTTAGCCTGAAACCATGGACGTCTCTGCCTGTTTCTCCACGAGCCTTCGTTGTCTTGGCGCCCCCGTGCCGTCCAACCTTCTGTACTAAGGGCTTTGTCTGTTCCACGACTTGCCTCCAGCCCTCCTCCATGATTCACACGAACCAATTCCTTAGGCTTGGTTTGTTAAAACATTATTATATCATCCATGAACTTCTAAAAAATTGATATTCGGTTCAAAGAGATAATATATAAAAAAATCCAAAACTGATTCCCTTAAATGAAAGACTTCTATAAGACTCTTATTAAAAATATTTAATAAAAATCATTCAAATTAAATAACTATTGAAATTTACTTCTATAGAATATTTGACTCCTTTCTGGCTTTCTCCTTACTACATATGGTCTATTGGGGATATTAAAGTGAGAATTAGAAGTGGACAGACATTTGGAATATAAAGACAAATGTAGGGAATGATGGATAAAAAATAAATGGTGCTTGTTTTGTGTATTTCTTTTTTATTTTTATAGAAAATAGAAACTATTAATGAAAATATGTTTTTTTATAATTTAAAAAATATTTATTTTTGAAACATGTTAAAAATAACTGAAAAAATTGTTAAGTATTATTAAAAATCAAAACTATGTTAAGAATTAATAATATTGTAATTATAAAAAATTATACATAAATATTTTTAAATTATATATAAATAATTTATAATATTTTTACTAAAATTGATTAAATTTAACAATACTATTTTTTTAAAAATAAAAATATTAAATAAAAATAAAGATACATTTTCTTAATGTTGGAAACTTAAAATAATTTCTTTTTTTAAAAGAATAAAAAAAAAACATTTTCCCCGAACCAAATTTGTGGGGAGCTCAGAAAACAATACATAACTAATTAATTTGTTGATATGAGATGGGATAAGTCTAAGTGATCGAAAGTGAGAGTTTCAGATATCAAGAATAAAGAAATGGATTTAATATAACGTAACTTAATAAGTTTAATTATATCTTAGTTGATGTAAGTTTATGTTTTTTTAGTTTTCTTTTCTGTAATTTTTATTTTTAGTCTCCATAATTCAGGTATTTATTTTATATTAAAAAATTTTAGACAATGTTTTTAAATTTAAAATGCTACAGACATAAAAAAGAAAGTAAACTAAATTAATACTCTCTCAGTTTAAAATAAATGTCACATTTGAAAACATTTATCCTAAAACAAATGGTACATTTGACTTTTCAATATAATATTAATTATTTTTTTAAATATAATAATATTACTTTCTTTTATAATAATATTACTTTAGTTTTTAAATATAATATTAATATTAATGTTAATTTTATAAATTTATTACTTTCTTTTATCTATTTATTATTTTTTTATTTAGTAAAACAACCTAAAAAAGTTATTTTTATATCATAAGAATACTTTTAATCTTTAATAATTACCGTTATTTCTAGTGTAATTTATTGTTTCTAGACAAAACCTAATATTTCTATCAAATATAAGAACCAACCATTAATAAAATTCTAAAAGAACAATGACAAATCAAATGTTATATTTGAATTGCCTTTAAAAAACAATGATGTATAGACATATATAATATACTAGCTGGATACCAAATTTCTTATAGAATGAAATTTTGTACAAGAGTTTTATATTGGTGTACCAGAGAAGATATAATTATGGTACATTCGATGGTTGATTTGTTCTAAAAACAAATTTTACAACTCACATGAGTAATAGTCATCTACTTATTTTATTTTTAGGACATACTTGCAGCTGGGACAGACACCACTGCAGCAACATCAGTTTGGGCTATGACTGCCCTAATAAAAAACCCTAGAGTAATGAAGAAAGTTCAAGAGGAAATTAGAAACGTGGGAGGTACAAAAGATTTCTTATACGAAGATGATATTAAAAAACTTCCATATTTCAAGGCAATGATAAAAGAGACAATGAGATTGCACCTACCATCCCCTCTACTCGTGCCAAGAGAATCAAATGAAGAGAGCATTATAGATGGTTACAGAATTCCCGCTAAGACAATAGTCTATGTGAATGCTTGGGTGATTCATAGAGACCCTGGAATTTGGAAAAATCCTGAAGAATTTTGTCCTGAAAGATTCTTAGATAGTCCTATAGATTTTCGTGGACAAGATTTTGAACTAATTCCTTTTGGAGCAGGTCGTAGAATTTGCCCAGGTTTGCCTTTGGCAATTGCCACATTAGAACTGGTCCTTGCTAATCTTCTTCATTCCTTTGATTGGGAATTGCCACAAGGGATGGTAAAGGAAGACATTGATGTTGAAGTACTGCCAGGAATCACCCAACACAAGAAGAACCATCTTTGTCTTTGTGCCAAGCCTAGGAGCCATATATAATATCTATATATGGACATGTTTAAAAATCATTAATAATGGATCTTTTAATTAATGTACTATATATTTAATTGCCTTTTCGTTATTTCTGTTATTTATCTAAATCAAAATTTTTTTTGACGATGTTCTTTAACATTGATGAGAGCTTATATTCCGATCATTTATAAAGGTATTGTGATATTGCTTAAGTCGTAAGCCATACTTAATATATGGCAGTTTTTTTTACCAGGAAGATATAGCCTCCTCCTTAAACATGTAGCCAGATAAATATTTGATTTCTAATTTTTGTGTACGAGGAAGCACCTGTGAGAGAAGTGGAGGATTAATCTTGAACTTATGCTCCAAGAATATTCCGAAAAAAGAAAACTAATTTTTTAATGGATATATATATATATATATATATATATATATATATATATATATATATATATATATATATATAAATAATATCCTTTTCCTTTTGGCATATTTATAACGAAACAATAGCTAGGCAGGAGGCTCCATCACCTATGTACATGAAGGGGACCATTCCACGTTAGTCTACATATATACATACAAGATTTGAGCAAAACTCGAACACACACCATTCATTTTTTTACCATAACACTATAAATTTTCTTGCATACGGACACATAAAAAATCACACTCATTTCACGTGACGAACAAGGTTAGACAAAAACATCCGATCCAAGTAGGACCCACTGCACCATTCAGCATCAGGATCAGAAGAACATAGCCAAATCTGATAAAGATTGAATATTGAACTCCAGAACAATAAAGCTTCAGAGAAGCAAAATCGAGAGAAAGAGAAAAAATGGAGAGAATGAAAAATGAATTCTTATTTCACTGAGAATTAAGAAGTTATATATATATATAGACGTAAACACAACTAAAATAAATCGAAATAACAAAATTGCATTGATTAACATAAAAGTAACTAAGTAACTAAACAAGTTAACAACTTAATTGGTTTAGGTAGTCTAAACATACTTGTTCATATCATCTTAATTTATCTCATGTGTATTGAAAATCCTCTTTTCTGAAGTTGGATAAATATACTCTTAAGATTTAGATAGGATCATTTAAACTAACTACTTTGCTGATTTTTGGAGAGATATTAGATATTAAGATCCTTTGTTTGGTATCTTAATAGTTTTAAATGTATTATAGTCTTTTTTCTGTCTTTATGTTTACTTCTCCTAATTCTTATATTTGCTTTTGCACTTCTGCTACGCATTAATATATCTCACTTGTTAAAAAAAAAAAAAAAGTTAACAGCTCAATTATTTTGAAACTCTCATCACACATACCATACCAAGGTTTTAAAAAAGGACTTCTGATTGCCACAAGGTGACCACTTACCTCGATTTTCCAAAATTATGTCTATAAAAAATACCTAAGAAAAATAGTTGGATTTGTAAATTTTGCTTTTTAATAGTTCTTAAAGAAAAATAAATCTTTAAATAGAATGCCATGCATACATAAAGGCGCAAACATTACCAATTGATGTGATTTTTGAATAATTTTAGCACTTACAGATGCAAATAATCCTAACATGTAAAAAGTAATATATATATATATATTATAGAGAGAACGATCTATTTATTTTAAGATTAAATATAATAAATTTACTCTTAATTCTTGCTATTTATTTTCTAAAATATTAATAGTTGTAACAAAAAATTAAATTTTAATTAATAGATTTTAAAAAGATAAACAAAAATAAATTAATAATTAAAAATAAATTTTTTATACTTATTTTTTAAGTAATTAGATTAATTTCCTATTAATATTATAAATGAGAATGAGAGCGGGTATGATGAAAAAGAGTTTGATACTCTTACGTTACGCTTATGCACGCTTATGCAAAAGGTAAGATAAGTATGAGTTTGAATATAAAAGAAGCCGTGTCCTATCTTCATCAATTTTATTTGGGTTGACTGTTTTACATAATTCACTATAATTTTTATAATTTCAATTTATTTATATATTTTAAATTAAATTATATATTAAAGTTATGAATTATATTTTGATGTAAGTTGCAATATAGCGGTGTGAGTAATCAAATGATTTAATACTGAGTCATTAACAGGAAACAAAATACAACTTGCATTACAAATGTGGGACTAATTAACATTTTCTGGGCATAAACAATTTTCCTCTAAAAAATAGTATTTGTTAGTTTTTATTTTTAATTTTTTTTAATTTTATTTTAAAATTTTTTGTTAGATATTAGTTCTTGGTTTAAAAGAATATTATTAACTGACACATAAAAATAATATTAAAAATCCAATGAATTTTCTCGATATCTACTAATCTGACAGGATATTGAATATAAACTTTTTACAAACTGTAAAACTTGTATGTTATTTTTTAACAAGTAAAAGATTAAAAGCAGAATATTTCTTCAAACTCTAGCTTGTGAGTTTGTAAGTTATACATTGAACTAAAAACTATTATTTGATAATAGAACTAAAACTAAACGGAAAAAATATTCAAAGGATCAAATTATAAAAAAATAAAAGACCAAAGCTAAAAACATGTTATTTTTCAAAAACAAAAAAATATTATTTAAGTTTATCTTCTCTTTAAAACCAGTGAAGAAATATACATTAGTAATCTTTAAAAATATTATGTTCCATTAATTTCTTACACTTAAAAATAAGTGAGTAAACCTATATTTTGTATCTTAAAGAAATTTAAGAAATAAAAAGTTATACCAAAACAAAAACAAAACAATAATTATTTTTAATTTATACAATTTTTAAGATATATAACATTTTAGACAAACATAATTATTATATTTTATTATTAATATTAATATAAAGTAATATTACATTTAATATGATTTTGTCCTGAAAGATTCTTAGATAGTACTATCATTTTTCTGGACAAGATTTTGAACTAATTCCTTTTAGCAGGTTGTAGAATTTGCCCTCCAAGTTTGTCTATGTCAATTGTGACATTAGAACTTGTCCTAGCTAGCTAATCTTTCTTCCTTTCTTTGATTGGGAATTGCCTCAAGAGATGGTAAAGGAAGACATTGATGTTGAAGTATGGCGAATTTTAGCGTGCACCCCAAACAAGATATTATATATGTTCTATAAATGAATGGTGTGACTGTTGTGAGTTGTTGTTCTGAGTGAGTCTTTTAATCTTCATATCATCTTCGAATGACAAACATTTTGTCAATCACATGAAAAATAATATTGCACCATTGCCTTTTCCATTAACTAGCATAGGATTAATCAATTATAGTTAACTGTTTTTATTATTGTGTGAATAATATAATATTATCTAAAAATAAAAATTAATTTTTAAGTAAATATGAACATAGATTAAAGTAGATTTTTCATGCATTTGATTATTTTTCTTGTGAAAAATATTTATATAATAAATAATAAATAGAAAATATTTTATTTATAATATTAAAAAGATAAATTTATTTATCTATAATGAAATACATCTATAGCTTATAATCATATCGGTCTCATGTAAATTATACTTGTAATATTTATCATTTAAAAATTATAACTAATTTAATTTATGATATCAAATTTAATTGAAAATATTTTGTCTATAAAACTATTTTGTTAAATTAGGAAAAAATAAGTAGTATTATTATAATAAATTAATAAACTAAATTCATGTATGAAATTATGAAACATAAATTAGTTTATTTTTTCTAATAATAAATTACATATTGTTAAGTCTTGTAAAATTAATACTACTATATTAAATGCTTGTAGAAAAAAATTCTTTTCATCCTGATATCGAGTAATATTGTCTCTTATAATTGATATTTGTTGTTTTTATAAAAAAATTAAAATTAATTTAATGAAGGAATCAAACACAGCTTTTGCAATAATAATATTAGATAGATATTAATTAAACATGGGAGACTTCTTTTCATGGGTATTTTCATAAATTTTCTCTCAAAAAAATTATAACTCGAAACACCTCATGGTTTCTCCCATTAACAACAAATTAAATTATTATATTATTAAATAAGTAATTTGAAATTATTTTATCATTTTAGTATGTTCATTATATAAGTTTTTTTATAGGATAACTGATAGTTGTTAATGTGTTAGTTTTTGTTAGTAAAAAGATTCAAACCTACGACCTCTATCTTTTCATCTCTCCATTTTACCACTAAATCAACCTTATACCTCCGTTAATTATATAAATATTAACCAACAAAATTTTTGTATATGAATTTATTAGGCATAGTTTTAAAACATTATGTTTTGCTAATCCCACTCATAAATTTTTGGCTAATCCCCTAAAAAAAGTTTCAAAACATTATTTCAAAGCATAGTTGAAAATTTTGTATAAGATGCAAATGCATTATAAAGAGTAATATGCAAACACAACAGGTAAAGAGTAAGACACAAACAAAACTTGTATATTGTAAGTCACATATGTAACCTATAAAAAGTATGACACATTAGTATATTTATTGAGCATTTGTATTTAGACATTCTTGACGTAACCAAGTTATTATTTTTAAATCATTCATTCACAAAATTCTCAATCATTTTGAATCTTATTTATAGTTTTAAAATCTTATTTTATGGCTATATCTTAGAAATGCATTTTATGGATGCGTCTTATATTCCACATCTTATGACTATATGTTATGGTAGCGTGACTGCATCATACATCCCCATCTTAAGGTTATGGTGTCTTATGCCCACATCTTATTGTTATTGCTTATGGATGTGTCTTATAAATGCGCCTTATGTCTGTGTGTTATGATCGTGTGCTATGACATTTATAAGACTATACAGTGATAAAATGCAACCATAAGATGCATTTACTAGACACAACCAAAAGATGCGGGCATAAAACGTAGACATAACATGCAATCATAACACATTCATAAGATGTGTACATAAGATGTAGGTATAAGATGCACCCATAGAATAAGATTTAAAAATAATTTAATAAGATAACAACAATGACAGATCTTGAATCCATGTTTATCGAAAGAAGAAAAACATATAAAGCAGATGATTCAGAGAAAAAAAGAAAGCATGAAGAGTTGTTTTATTAATCAACAAAGAAAAATATGAGGAGTTAATTAGGGTTTATATACAAACTAACTAACTATTAACCAATGTGGTTAACTAACTAAATAGGCTGGTCAAGTAATCACTTAGTTGACTGACAATTTGTGACTGAAGATTTAAAAACAATAATTTCATTACATCAAGATGTATACATATAAATGCTCATTAAGTCCTAACTTTATTACATCATAGGACACAATTATAAGACATAGCCATAATATATGGTCATAATACGCAAACATATGACGTAACCATAAGACGAAGTCATAAGATTAGGGTCCCATTTAGAAGAACTTATAGAATAAAAGCTTATTCGATAAGAACTTCTTACATATGACCTTATAGTATAAGCTCCTAAATATAATAAGTTATTTGTGTTTCGATATACAAATTTATAAGCTCTTATATGAAAATAAAGTGTTTAATATATATATATATATATATATATATATATATATAGAGAGAGAGAGAGAGAGATTTGGAGAGAGAGGGAGAGATGGAAAGAGATAGTGAAAGACTCAATAACAAACTTTAATCATGGGAGAGACAAAAAAGTGAAATGTGAGAGTCAAAGGAAGTGTAAATTTTCAATAAGTTTAAAATAATTTTTTTCAAAAAGTTATTCTAAATAGATTATTCAAATAAGCTTAAAACGGCTTTTAGATCCTATATAAACGCTTTTACAAATTTATCCAAACACCTGTATAAGTATTTATTATGATAAGATAAACTAAATAAATTGTAGATAAACTATTTCAAATGGGGCGTAAGTTATAAAACAAAGTCATAAGATGCAGTTAAGATATGAACATAAGACACAGAACATAAGATGCAGTAAATAAGAGGTGGAGAATAAGACATGGGCATAAGACTCAACCATAAGATGTAGACACATGACGTAGCTAAAAATAAGGAAAGCGGAAAAAAGTCAAAAGGAGAAAGAGCTTGATAAAATTTATGATTTTAATTTAAAATTAAATAATATTTTTTTTATAATTTGAGCAATGAGGGTTTAAAATTTTCCACAAAAACTTTTCATCCTCCCTTCATAGTCATTCTTTGTCACATTCTTTTTTTTTTCTTGTCAAATGGATCCAAATCAACACAACTGACAAACTTATTACAGATATATAAATGTTATCTTTTATCATATATTTAAAGTATTTTATTCATACAAACTTGAGTTATCAATATTTTTTATCTTATTCTAAATTTATTTTATAATTAAACTATATAATTATTTAATTTAAATTATTTTAAAATAAAATGAAAATAAATATTAAATTTTATGACATGACACAGTCAAAGTATTCTATGATCATAAAATGTGATATTTTATTGAAGTAAACATTTCACAGTCAAAGTAATACCAATTATTTTCAAAAGTCACATAACATAATCAACGCACCAAATATTTCGATTGCTCACATGCAAACTCATCATTTCTCCAAATCAAGACCTTGCTTAAATTAAGAACAAATTTGAGTCTACCTTACCATGAAAGGTGTTCTACTCATGACTTAAGTCATCAAATTACAACTTCACTAATTCATATTAACATACTTTTTAACAACCTTCATAAAAAATAACTTCTTGAAATCTCAAAATAGCACAACCCTTCATGTTAAAATATTTTGCCTTGATTGAACTTAGCAACTTGAAAATCTTATCAAACTATGATCTCCATTTATTGTTTCTCGATCATCCCAAGAAAATCTCTACTTGTTAACCACTGCAATTATACCACAACAAAATATATTTGAAGTTAACTTCACCCATTAATTCCAACCTTTTGCATTGTTTCTTCCTCTCCAACCATCCAATTTGACATCTACAACCCACATTTCTTTGATCCATTTTCTAGTTGTCTCAAAGGAAAGATCACCTTTATACAGTCGTCATTGTTCTTAAAAAGATGATTAACATTGCGTTCAATAATGGTTCTTCTGCAACTTCATCTTCTATAATGAGTTCACCTACTAAAATCATAGTCTTTTCAAAATTTCATTCATCACTACTAGTTCACGTTCAACTCCAATTGATCAAAAGACATATCAATTCTCAAATCTTCGACTGCCTTGAAACATAAGTTCCAACTACATCAAACTCCACTCCTAATCATCAATCCAAATCAAAAGGTTGATCCTTATTGATAAAGTTAGATCGAAGTTGCTATTACCTTCTGGAATTCTATTTTAAATATCCAATAGTATAGATTGAGTATAAACTTCTTGCTTTCTAATACGATTTTCAAGCGTTCTGATTCTACATTGCCCCTTATTATAGTTGGATTGGTCATATTGTTCTCAGTTGAAATCACCTGACCCAAGAACTTCACTCCTTCAAGATTTCAAACATTATACTTAACTTTTTTTGACATAGTTGAATCATTTGTCACTCCAAATAACAATACCACATAGTGTTCATTCTAAACTTAAAAATTGCCTTTACACATTCTCATTGATATGATGACATTTAAACCTCATACTGACCTTAGGAAACATCTTATCTTCACTTCATTAATCCATCACACTAACCATCCTAGTAACAGACATTTATCCTTGATAATTAACTAGTCTAGTTATTTTTAATCTACACACAACTTTATCATCTTCTGTTACTAGTAGTATAATTTCTCTTTCTAACAATTTATTGGATTCTATCTTCTGGTTTATCTCAGAGGAGTCTTCAGTTGACTTCTTCAACTTGACCAACTCAAGTAATGCAAAACGATAATGAATTACATAACCTTGTTTCTCCTCTAGAATCACATATCTAACAAATTCAGCTTTTAACTCTCAATGCAATTTTAGTACTTTCTCTAGAATCATTTTGCAAAAAACCTTAGTCAAACCTATCTCTCATAAATTAACTTGACTTCCAACTTAAAGAATAGCAAACACTAGCCTACCTCCCCAAAACCAAATGCATCAATTGAGCAGACACAATCTACTAATCTATCATTAAGGAAAACAAAAACATCACGAGGATCGGTAAATAACCAATCCATTCTTAGGGTTATATCCAAGTTCATCAAAACTAATAGATCAAGCTAAACCTTTATCTTACATCTATTCAACGTAATTTTTTTACCATCTATGATATATCTTTCTCATTTTTCCTATCTCATGAAAATGAACTCGTACCGTTACAATTTGGAAAATAATAACAAATAATCTACGAGAACAATCTTACAAGACGTTGATATTTTGAAGAAAATTCATTACGATGGAATTCTGAGGGTGCCTCTCACAATTCTATCTCAAATCCTTTCTTCCAAACAATTCCATCTTGCTCGAATATAAAGAGAATTAAGAAAATAACTTCACACATTCAATCAATCACATGCCATACAAAACAAGTCCTACAATTCAAGCTATATTATACTCCCATGCATTTCAAACACACATTAATCACATCCACACACACTCACCATTCACACACACCAAAAGCATAGTAAACCTATTACCCGCAAGTCCGTCTATAGGAACGAACTGCTCTGATACCATTATTGTAACATCCAAAATTTTTATATACTATTTACACCATAAATTCTCTTAATAATTATTTAAATTACTATTATCTATATTCCTAATTATTGAGATATAAAATTTTCATTACATTATACTCAATATTAAAGTATATGTTACAATAAGTTTAGTATTCAAAATAAAATATAACATAGCATACATAATTTCAGCTTACCAACGAACCTCATCGTTTGGCGAGATCTAGGGTAGCTCGCCCAACGATGACTATCGCCTAGCTAGACTCTACAGATAGTAGAGCCTCTACTGCCAAAATCAACCAACATGTTGACATATAATTCTACATTCTTATGGCATGCATATCATAATTCATCTATCTCTTTACACCATGCTCACACAAATTCCATAATAAACATAATAATCACTTAACTTAACAACAATGCCTCTATATTCAAGTAACATTATTTTTACACAACTCTCTTATATACACATTCAATAATAGAATAACATCATTTGAGACTTCCGACCACAATCCAACATACTTCATTTCAGAGCATCCTACCTCTGTACATCATCACTACTATTTGTTCTCATGGAAAGCATGATCATCACAATCATACAGAAAACACAAACATTGCAAGGGTAAGCTTACATAATACGCATCATATCATTACATAAATCATAAAGCATGAAAGTTGTACAATATTTATATTTAGTACCATCAATACACATCACTAATAGTAAACAACCAAACAATCACTTTTATGTTCCACTTGAACATAAGTACTCACAACCAATCAATAAAACATTAATTAAATATCATAATCAATCAAATCAAACACACTTATATTCCCCTGAATACAAGCTTTTCACACAACATGTTCAAACGCGATATATTCCAGAACATCTACATTGAGTTTAGACACCTCGACGGCTTAAGATCCCTTCCAATTGGTGAAAGACGTCTATGTTGCCCGTGTTACCACCAATTTATGTTTAAGCAATACTCATCTGACAATCACAAACTGATGTCTAGTGTCTACCTGACACCTTGTGACACACAGTCGTTGTCTGAGTATGTCCTTTAGGCACCCTTTTGCATATTTGGTACTAGGACCACAATGCAAATTACAGAAATATCCCATTACATATATGATACTCTGAATTACATTGACCCTAACTATCTCTCTAACATCAATGTACCCTACCAAGCAAGGCTAAATTACCTAACTATAAATGTCTGCAACCAACAACATCAATAAATATACCATCATTATGCATTCCAATCATATGCATTTATATCACAATTCCAAATAATACATTGTCATTCCAATAATTCAATTCTAGTCACAGAAAATTAATTTAATCAAAACTAAGTTACCATATTGTAACCACCATATCCAAACTATCCAATAAACCATCCAATTCAAGATCAAACATCACTCTCATAATAATCATCAACTACACAACACGTCATATATCTGAACTATGAAATCCTAATATACGCTATCTCAAATAACTCAAATTAGAATCAATATATGCTAACTCAATCAGCTTACATCATTATTAACAAATATGCTGACTCAATTAGCTCACATAATAATTAACAAATACGCTAACTCAATTAGCTCACATAACAAATACACACTATATTAAATAATTCAAAACACAATTAAAATAAATGTTATATTAAAAAGCTCAAAATATAGTCAAAATACCTGCTATTTGAAATAGCTCAAATCTCTCAACTACCAAATCACTTATACATTAACAAAAATAAAAAAAAAAAGCTTCCCTTACCTATTTCTCCATCCAAAAACTAATTAAAATAGAAGGAGAAGAATCAACCGAAGAAATTACATAAGAACCTGACAAGAATCCCAAATTAAATAAGAACCTTTGAAATCAAGATTTTTAAAGAAATTTCCTTTTGAATGAAAAAAAAAGGATAAAAACGATCGGAAAAAGGTTTAGAAAACTACGATAAGGCATACATGTACTGATCACTTTTCAAAATCAAGAGCATGGGAAGCGACTGTATTAGATTCTGTTGACGTTTTGACCACCATGCGAAGGGACGAAGCATGGAGGCACACGGAGAGAAGAAACATCAGAGAAAGATGAAGAAGAAAAAGAAAAAGAAATATTTATATAACACTAGAGTGTATTTAGTAAAAATAGTTTGCTAAATGCAACCTCTCACTTTCAATAGCAGATTATCTTAGAATTTTCTAAACCTTAATTAAAACCCTCCGAAACAAAAGAATAACAATTACTCTCTTCTGCCTTATGCTTCTACCTTCAACCAAAAAGAACCACATATTATTACACAACTAATAAATTCATCACAACTCAAATCAATAGTAATTTAACTAGAAACTTAAATTTAATTTCCCGTAATATTTTTTTCCTTTTCACTAATAATTTATTAATTAAACCAGTCCTTACAACCAAACTTTCAAGTTAACTCTCTAACTCTTATGAGTTTATGAGTCCACTTACCCTCAGCAAATTAACTCGTGTGCAAACTCTCTTTTTAGTAAACTTTAGATAAATTCGGTAGATTTTATGCAAACTTTATAAACTCTTAAATTTACTACCGAGTTATCGAGTCAGAAAATTGAGTTGTTTTTGTATGTTTTTAAAGTTTAGCATACTTTCATTTTATGTGTTTTTATTCAATCAAAGAACATTCATTTCTAAGTACATTAAACCTACATTTTTTAACAATATCAAGCATCGATGAGAATGCTCTACCATTATTATAATTTTTTTAAATTTATTATCGGATAGTTATGCATTCCTAGACCTAGTTATTTAAGTCTTGTAGAATTCATGATTTACTATTTTGACTTATTATGTTGTTGAAATATTTAATTGTATGTATTTATAAATATTTTTATTTTTTTATATAAAGTAAATTCTCACGAGTTTACAAATGAAGTTCACAATTTGAGTTTATCAAATTTGACATAGATTCTTAAATTTAATAACCTATGCTCTCACTCTATGGGTGGTATATATGTGTTACACTTTACGGTTTGTGTTGCATTTGTGTCTTACAATTTGCTTAATAAATTCATATACAATTGCATTTGGGTCTTACAATTTGCTTAATAAATTCATATACAAATTTTTTGTTGATTAATATTTATATAAATATATTAAAATGATAAAATATTTTTAAATTACTTAATAATATCATAATTTAATTTTTGAGAAAAATTTATGAAAGTATTCATAAAAAAAATATCTTCCATATTTAATTAATATGTATTTATCTAATATTGTTAGTTGTGATTGATTCTTTCGTTAAAATTTTAATGTCCATTTTTTATAAAGATTAGTTGATATATACTGCATTTAATTACAACTCTTCTTTTAAATTTATTAATTTTACTTATTATTACTTTAAAAATCACATTAATAAAAAATCATAATTAAATATTAATATAAAAATCTTTTATCCTCACAATCCTATATATCAATTAAATTCTTTTTAATATCTACAAAACTGACAATGCACTGGCATCTTCCATAGGTAGCGAAAACTTAGTTCATCGCTATCCATTCGATCACCCTCGTGAAACTAATATCCCACCTACACTATCTTAAATATTAGAATCGTAACGAAGTCTATCTCATCCCAGGATGGATCCTCTTGCATACGGGATGCTTGAGAGAATTAAACCAGAAATCAAGAAATAAATAGTGTCAAAAGAAAAAGATATATATAGGGGGAAAAAACTTAATTAATGGCGAAAAATTCAAAATTATTTACAGAAAGATATTTTGAACTCACGAAAATTAAAAATCACTCTTATTCTTGCCGTCTCTACGTATTTGATGGATTGTGAACTTCCAAGTTTTCTGTAGTCCCCCATGGATGTTGTCTTGAACACTCGCTATGCAATTTTGTCCTTGGACTAATAACCCATCTGACGTTATATTTAAGATAGAATTAGAGTAACATCTTTAGTTTATTCAAATATTTATTATTATTATTATTATTATTATTATAAAATTAGAGAAATATTAATGTAATATTTTTTAAATATAAAAAATATTAAGGTAATATTTTTACACCTAAAAATAATGAGTTTAATACATATACATTGACTATGTAAAATGTTTTATACCATTATTTAATCATAACTCATTATTTATATGATTTTTAAAATATTAATTGATAAAATTAATTAACTTAAAATATATATATATATATATAAATTTATAAATATAAAGATAAATGATTGTAATTAATTCTTCGTCTAAAACTTTTTATATTAACCTCTATAAGTGATTTTCTTTTCAAAAACAAATTCATGTATGAACAGAAAATAAAGCTACCTAATTTGATAAAAAGTTGAAGAGATTTATCTAATTTACTCGATATTTAATATTGAGTATGGCGCTTTTGTTGTTTATTTAAACTCGTCTGGTTTTGCAATTTGTCATTGGATATATTTATGGCTATCGTCCTAAAAACTAGGACCACCATCCTGGAGGTAATGTAATCTTGGACCAGCCACCTCCACGGACACATCTTCGAAGGAATAGTAGGATTTCCAACTATGCTTTCCACAATGTTCTTTCCAGTTATACTATGTCTTACTCTTCCTGTGCTTTTCTTGTTTTTCTTCCCACACTTAAGAACCTTCAAGAAACTCCCCCTTCCTCCAGGTCCCAAAGGCCTTCCAATAATTGGAAATTTACACCAATTAGATGATTCCATTCTTTGCAAGCAGTTACAACAACTCTCAAACAAATATGGCCCTCTATTTTATCTTCAATTAGGTTTAAGGCCAGCCATTGTTATTTCCTCACCTAAACTTGCTGAAGAGGTACTCAAAAACCATGATCTTCAATTTGGTGGAAGACCTAAACTACTTGCCCACCAGAAATTGTCCTATAATGGGTCAGAAATTATATTTTCCCCTTACAACGAATATTGGAGAGAAATGAAAAAAATTTGTGTTACTCATATCTTTAGCTCCAAGCGTGTCTCTAGCTTTTCCACTATAAGAAAGTTTGAGGTGAAGCAATTGATGAAAATAATATCTGGGCATGCCTCTTCTTTGGGTGTTACTAACTTGAGTGAGTTACTCTTATCTTTCTCAAGCACTATGATATGTAGAATTGCTTTTGGGAGAAGGTATGAGGATGAAGGAACTGAAAGGAGTAGGTTCCATGGCTTGCTGAATGAGATTCAGGCCATGGCGAGTACCTTCTTTATTTCAGATTATATTCCATTTACGGGTTGGATTGATAAACTGAAAGGATTGCATGCACGTCTTGAACAAAGTTGCAAGGAGTTAGATCGGTTCTACCAAGAGGTCATTGATGAACACATGGGATCGAATAGACAACAAACACAGGAACAGGACATGGTTGATGTCTTGTTTCAATTGAAGAATGATCCTTCGATTGCGATTGATCTCACATATGACCACATCAAAGGGGTCATCATGGTATGTTATTCTCTTATTTCCTATTTATATAATTTACTCCCAACGTTTCTTTCTAATTGTGATTTTTTTAAAATATGTTTGTTTCTATTTCTCTGTGATTTTCATGATCCAACTACTATTAATTTGTTTTCAGGATGGATTTATTACCTATTTTAAGTAATTTGTTTTTCATTGAAAAAGATTCCGATTTTAATATGTTCATCTAATCAATTTTTCTTAGAATCATAAATTTTAACGACTTTCGTTATCCCAGTTAATCAAAGTTTAAAAAGAGAAAAAATATTAGATAAGTTTTTTTATATGATTAATATTAGTTGTTAATGTATTATTTTTGTTAGTAGAAGATTTGAACTTTCTCTCTCCCATTTCTCTATTTCATTACTAGATCAACATTATAACTATCTTATGTTAGATAATTAATATTATAAGCATATTATTTAAAATTTTAAATAGATTTTTTTGTGAAAGTAAAGTAATTCTAATTGAGAAAATTGAAAGTTTTTTACTCTCACAACTAAGATGGGTCAGACATACCGGTTAAGTCCATGCACATGTCTAAACCAAATTATTAGACCTTGACAGCTCAAGTTAGGCTGAAACATTTTAATTCATTTTTAACTGGATCTATTTAGAGTCTTTTAAAAAAATATATAGACAACAAACATAAAAAATGGGTCAATTTGTCGTGACTCAATATAAAAATAACAATAATTCTCGTACACATAAATTATAGGTTATAAAATAAAAATAAATATAATGCTGTTCCTAGCCAGCTTGTTCTATCATCATCCTAAAAGGTCTTTACTAAAATGAAGCTATCATCTTATCCTATGTGTGGCTTCTTCCCCTCCTTTTAAATAACACTTTAAAATTGTCCAAATTTCAATAAAGTACGAATATTAAATCACTATCATTTTCAAACTGGTAGTAGGAATGGGCATGTAATTACCCGTTTTCAAAAATATACTTATTATATTTTCTTTTATATTTAACATTTTTATGAGACTGAATATTTTTTCTGGTAATAGGTTGTATTTATATTGCATTCAAAGAAAGTGTTTTTTTATATTGCATTAAAAAATATACTTATTATATTTTCTTTTATATTTAACATTTTTATGAGACTGAATATTTTTTCTGGTAATAGGTTGTATTTATATTGCATTCAAAGAAAATGTTGTATTTATATATTATGAATCATTACTTTTTGGATTATTCAATTTAATAACAATCAAAATTAGTTTAGATTCAAAATTAGTATAAAAATAATGTATAAGTCTATTATTATGAATAATAATTATTATTAATGATGAAAATGAAGATGGGTGAGTTTACTTGTTTCCAACTAGGGCATAGATACTTGTTGGTATTGAGGACGAAAATGAGTATAAGGATGAGATCATCTTTTCAACAAACTTTGAGTAAATACAGTATATTTTATGCAAACTCTGTAAACTTTCAATTTTATTACTGAGTTTTTGAGTCAGCAAATTAGTTTATTTTGTATATATTTAAATTTTTATATACTTTTATTTAGTATATCATTCATAAATCAAAGAATAAACAACTCTAAGAACATCACACCTTTATTTTTTTACAATATCAAATATCAAAGAGAATGTTCTACTATTATCACTTCTTTTAAAATTTATTAATTGATAATGATGCATTATTAAAACTAATTATTTAAGTTTAAGTATTTATAAAGATTCTCGAATTTGATAATCTTGATTATAGGGTTAATGGTTTAATTTGATTTGATCTAAAAAATCAAATCAAACTTATATTTAATAATTTGATTTTATTTTATTTTTGAATTTTAAAAATTTTTATTAAATGTAATTTATTATAATATCTATACTCATAGCAATTATCGGTAGTAATTTACTAAAACTCAATATTCCAAAAACTACGTAGGAAAATTTTTTTTATCAAATAACTAACAAGTAGAAACAAGTAATGTTATATCCATTATTCGATTGTTTATTCTTGCCTCATGTCATGAATAACCAAAGAGATTCAATCAATTTTGATTTTTATTGTTTTTGGGTTTCTTTATCGATGATGTTAGCAACTTTGCATAATGAAAATCCAGGAAGAAATTATGGCAGTACGAAATTATTATAATATTTTGTAGCAATGATAAATTTATCGTGTAAAGAATAAATTAAAAATTGCAACAACTATAGAGTTCGAATAAATAATTTAAACAATTAAAAATGTAAAAAACACTAGTAAATTTAGTTTACATTGAAAATTCTTATTTAACTAATATTTCAGTATGTTGCACATCATAAATGTCTATTCTATACAGTTAAAAATGTAATAAAATAAAAAATTTCAAATATATCAAATCATATTATAATTAAATTTATAATTAATAATTTATATTTTTATTCAAAGTTATTTTTAATTATTTTTAATTGTTATAAGTATTAAAATTCAATTAGAAAAAAGATAAAAAAATTAAAATAGATAACATATTAATAAAAGCTTAAAAATAAATTCGTTAAATGAAAAGATTCTAAAACCTTATTAAAAAATAATTTAAAAAAATCACTCAATAATTTAAGAAACTTCAAACTTACTAAACTCAAGTGAGAACAGTATTTTTCACTATTTGATCGAAGTAAGAATTACAAGTGGCAGATAGATATTAGGAATATATAGTAGGAGGTTGAAATGACACAAGTGAGAGGTTGAAATGACCTAAGTGGCTAGACAGATATTCGAAGATATAGCAATATAATATTAAAGAACTTAAAGTCTTAAACAAGTGTATTTTTAATGTATAAAATTGACTAATTATGAGCTCTAGCTGGTTATATATCAAGAATAAATTATTGGTTTTAAATTTAAATGTTTATCTTAATTAGATTAGCCAGTCTCGTTAAGATAAGGTTATATTTAGTCTTATTTTTTACTTGAGCTCATTCAAACAGTTAGATCTTTTTTTTTTTCTTTTCCTTTCTTGATCATTTCACCAGTATTCTTGTCTAGTAGTTTCTATCGTCTTTATCTGCAATTCTTGTAAGAAAAATTGTATACAGAATTAGAGGATTATATAGATACAATTTTGTTTTTCTATATCCCTTAGTTTACCAGTAACTTTTTTCGCATATGGATTATTTAAATTTATGTATAGAAAATTATATTTATAATAAATATAATTTTATTTCTTTTAATTTATTAATCCAATAAAAATTAAAAAGAGATAGGAACTTTATTTTATTTGTAATATTCTCGTTTTTACTCATTAATTTTTCCCTTTTTTTCACTTTATTTCAACCTACTTTCTTCTCTACATTTATTTAAAAGGAAATTCATGATTATTACATCTGAGAAAACAATAAAAAACTATATTCCTAATAATCATTTTTAATTACGTTAAGACATTTAAGTAGAACAATATTAAGATTTTGTTCTTACAGTTAATTTGGTAGGGAGAGCATCAGGTTTTATATTTCAATCTCTAATAAAATGCCTTAGCAGCTATAATATGCTGCTATTTTATTGTTTCCAGATAGAAAACCTATAATATCTGTTAAATATAAGAACCAGTAAAAATAATAAAATTTTAAAGAACAAAAACAAATAAAATGTTATATAATTGAATTTCTTTTAAAGAAACATGATATATTTTAAAGATGTAAGGTATATAAGTTTTATATTGTTGTACATGCAGCTAGCAGTAGTGCATACTGTAGATAAAGTGTTAAAGTTGACTTGATCGAAAAAGAAAGTTTACCAAACAAGTGACTAATACTTAACTACTGATTTTCTTTTTAGGACATACTTGTAGCAGGGACAGATACCACTGCAGCAGTGTCAGTTTGGGCTATGACTGCCCTCATGAAAAACCCTAGAGTGATGAAGAAAGTTCAAGAGGAAATTCGACATGTGGGACGTGCAAAAGATTTCTTAGATGAAGATGATATTCAAAAGCTTACATATTTAAAGGCAGTGATGAAAGAGACATTGAGATTGCACCTACCAGCCCCTTTACTTGTACCAAGAGAATCAAATGAAGAGTGTATTATAGATGGCTATCGAATTCCAGCTAAGACAATAGTGTATGTGAATGTTTGGGCCATACAAAGAGATCCTGAAATTTGGAAAAATCCTGAGGAGTTTTATCCAGAAAGATTCTTGGATAGTTCTATAGATTTTCATGGACAAGATTTCGAACTAATTCCTTTCGGAGCAGGTCGTAGATTTTGTCCAGGTGTGCCTATGGCAATTGTGACATTAGAACTAGTCCTTGCTAATCTTCTCCATTCCTTTGATTGGGAATTGCCACAAGGGATGGTAAAGGAAGACATTGATGTTGAAGTATTTCCAGGAATCACTCAACATAAGAAAAATCATCTTTGTCTTTGTGCCAGTCCTAGGAGCCATACATGAGAACTTGACGATCATCCATTAAAAATAATAATAATAATGTATCTTAATTAATGTTGTGTTGCTTAATTAACGTGATCCTTATTTATTTTCTTGGCTTAATTCACACTAATTGGGGACTGACTCATTTTATATGAGTTTAATTAGTATCATTCATTTTAAACTTACATTATCATTTTTTTATAAGTTTGTTCACTTTACTAAAAGTCATATAAATCGAGAGTTGTAATTAAATATTAATGTAAAAATTTTTTATACTATTATCATGTATATTGATTGAACTTATTTTATATTTAAATTAATTTTAACTCATAGAAAATTTACTTTTTTATGAGTATAACCTAGCTTTCATTTTTTTTCTATACACTTTCCGCCAATCATGTGGATAACTTGTAGGAATTACATGATATTAGAGAAATGAATGACAAAAAGCAAATGTAAGAATATTGTATTTTATTTTAAATAAAATTAAACATATAAAATATTTATAGAATTTAATTAATATATATTTTATAAAAGAATTTTATACTAATGTTTAATTACAATTCTTTTGTTATATAGTTTTTTGTTATATGATTCTTAAAGTATTAATAAATAAAGTTAACAAAATTATTATAAATTTTTTTTCACCGGCAATCTTTTATTTGATGTTTATAATAATGATAAATATGAAGGAAAAATATACATAGGTAGGAGATATAGAACAATGTGTGTTGAGGCACATATCCTTACAGAGAAAAACACGACCCCACTACGTGCACATGTATATGAACCAGTTTTTGCACAAAACAACAGAGTTTTGATATAAATCTAGAGACATGTGGTATCCAATCAATAAAAAGAGAGTGTAAAATTGGTTTTAAGAGGGGTTGTACTTTCTCAATGTTATAACCCTAAAGAATACGTTGTCTTAAGTGGGATAAACTCGGTTTTTTGGATATTGAAGGGCTGATGTTTTGAAGTGGAGTAAAGAAGTGGTTTACCTAATAGAATTGAATAATGATGAATTTTTTGTTATATTCATGTACAGGAAACAGTTTTAAATCATCATTATTCATGTAAAGGAAACAGTTTTAAATCATCCTATAGTTTGTTTTCCAATAAAAAAAAAGTTTAAAATTATGTCCAAGAGAAAACCATAATTATTTTAGAAGTACTGTATTTTAACCATTACTTTAAAGAACCAAATCATAGTTGAATATATAAAAAGACAAAAAAAAAAAGTATATTTTAATCCATCGTGACATATACACTAAGCATATGGAGACATATTTTGATCTAAATCACTCATTTACATTTGGATAAGTTCATACTTCTCTCTCTGTTTCATCTTCAATTGAAATCCAACCGATCCAAATTAGCCCAAAAATCCAAAACAAGACTAAAATTGCAAAGATATTAACACAAACACTTTTTTTTTTTTTTTACAAAACACTTAAATATATTAATAACAAGATAAAAAAATAAAGATTTTTATTTAATTGTGTGGACGACATCAGTTTGATCTATACAATCAAAAGAAGATATCTGATCTGAATAAATCATATTTACAATTTTTATCCTATCTGAATCAACTTGAATTTTCTGATTTAGATGGAGAGTTGATTGAAGTATCGGGCTAATTCAAACTCGTGGCCACCCCTAATGCCGTCTAGCTATAAGATCCGAAAAAGTCAAAGCCGTGAAACTATATTAATAATAAATTTCAAAATTTGTTTGTATGACATGGACCGGAATTATTTATTTTGTTGCTTTGCTAAGAACGTACGTGACATTACATGTTGGATGAATATATAGCAGAGCCGTGTTTTTCAGTTAAGTGAATTTGGTAAATAATAGCAGCTAATAAAACAAAAGAATACAAAGCTTAAAGACAAAAGGGTGGTCACAATGCATTATTCATCGCAGACTTGTCTATTAGCAATCCATGATTAATTTATCTCTACTTTGTCGTCCAGCTTGCTCATTAGTCTTGAGGATTCTCAGATAAGGTTTCTGACCATTGCAAATTAACTCCTTTCTTCTGAAAAAGATTGTATACTATCTATTTTACTCTGGGTATATGTCTTTTTTATCTGGACATTAAAATTAGGAATAATAATAATATCTGCGCATTTATAATTCTGAACTTGTTTTAATTGTAACCAATATTATCCGTTTTAATTGTTTATAGATAATATTTAAGTACGGGTATGATATAGATATATAACTATATGCCAATAACATATGTATTATCTCATTATAATTTTAATAATTATATAATAAATTTAAAATTATATATTTAATAAAAAATTTAATTTTTATGTTTTTATTTATAAATTATTATTATTTATTATTTTTTTTATTAAAATATAATTTATTTAATAATAAAAAATAAATTAAAATTATAAAGAATAATATAATAAATTTATCACCCAAACCAAAAAGTATCCAAGGATTCAAATAGGGATGAATGATAAAATTTTTACCCATTTTTTTTTTATATTTGATCCCGAATCTTACCTATATTTTTCGTGGACAAGGACTGATTGGAACAGAAGCTAGCTACCCTACTTAATTAGACCACCTTAATTGAATTAAAGTTTAAATACAATTTCAAAATTACATAGCCAGTACATATCGCCATCAAAGGAATAGAGCTTAGATTCAGCGGGTTGAGAAAAATGAGAATTTCTATAAAGCTCATCACAGCCATAAATAAAATGAGAATTTCAAAACATCAGAGTGGTGCGTGAATTTCTATAGAGCTCATCATAGTCATAAATAAAATTCAGTGTTCAATTCAGAGACACCAAATAATTATAAAAGTAAAATGAAAATCGAAAGAAAAATGAGAGATTGGAAATCTGGGAAAAAAGTTATTCCTTCATTCATGGATCATCAAAATTTACTTAACATAAATTAACTGAATAAATTACACTTATAAGATTTTTCTAGATTGCATTAATAGTTTAATGCCCCAGAAACTAACAAAATAATCAATGGCAGAGAAGTTTCTTATTCACAAATTAAAATCACAATTAGCTCGAAATTTTAACAGATCGAAACCATACCATTAATTAACTGTTGAAAGCACAAGTTAATTTAATAATAAATAAATAAATCAGGTAATTGATTCTAAATCTCACAAGTAAAATATATTTACTTACCAACACGCAATTTTATCCAGCTTACTATAATTTTTATTAATATTTAACTTTTTTTTTTGTCTAAAATAAAGTCTTTTTAACTCAATTAAAAAAATTAGAAATAACCAAAATGAAAACTTATTATTTCCACTTATGTCTTTTCTAAATACACTCCATGAAGATGAGTGAATTTAGAAATTTCAAGGTGTAAACAGAAAGAATTTATAGAAGGAGCTTGGAGGGCTAAAATCAGTAATGGAGTTTACTTAGTGAATTTGAAGTAGCAAACAACGCAAATACACAACCCAAATTGCAAGGGTTTATTTATCAAACTAGGGGTGTAAATAGAAAATACAAAAAAAAATGAAAATTAATTTTGGAATAAATCCTTACACCTGAATCAAATTTGAAAAAGGAGAAAAAGTAGATTACCAACAAAGGGAAAGAACAAAACTAAGATAACAATTGGTTTGGTACACATAATTGAACCTCAACCAAATCCGGAAAGAAAAAAACAAATTACCAACAGAAGGAAAAAACAAAATCAAGAAGAAAACAAAAGAAACATCATAGCAACTCTCTAATTATGAAAGTCACTTCTCCATCCTCCACTCTCCATGCTCTAAAATCTAGATAGCTACTTCTCAATGCTTGCTCCGAAGCAAGTTGATCTATTATGTGTGCCTTAAGCTATTTTAGACCATCTTCATTTGTTAATTTTTGCCTCTGTAGTTCTATCTTGCTCCATCTAATTCCCACTGCATCCTCACGGCTTGCAATAAAAAAGAACCCCTCTCAGTCTCTGACAGCCAACACCAAACATCCCAAATTCTCTTGCTTTAGCAAACTGCTTCAAAAGCATGAAACTTCCTTTAAATGATATTAGATAATTTCAAATTGGGAATCCAAAGAAGAGACACTAAATCAACACAATAAAAGGTTGGGGAGTTAAATGCTGAGAGAGGGAGAGAATGCTTGGAAGAGAGGAGGAGAGAACTTCAGAAATCAAATAAGTTATAAGGTTTGTTTAATGGTAAAATGGAGAGATGAGGAGGGAGAAGTTATGAGATTGAATCCTTCCACTAACAAATAACTAACATATTAACAACTAATATTTGACCTATAAAAAAAATAGATAAAAAAACTAATAAAAAAAAAATTTTCAAGAGAAAGAAACATCACTAGTTCAAAGTCAAAACTTGATAGCACAATAGACCCAAAATTCAAGATTTTTTAGGTCATATACTCATCTCTTTGTGTTGATTAGTATAATGCTTAGCTTCTCTTGGATGGTTACTGCAGTGTAAGACTTTGCTCCTCTTTGTGTTGACTATCTCATAAAATAAATAAAACAGAGCAAATAAATAAAAAAACAAAAACCAAAATCAACATGAAAAAATAGTTTAAGCTTTTGTATGTTTAATGAGCAATGACAAGTTATCCAAATCCAATATCTCATAAGCCAGAACAATGCAACAAACCATTAGTTATCACCATACTAGAACCCTAACCATAACCTTATAGTTGAAGCCAACCCCCTTCACTAGTCCGAGTTGTTATGGAACCAATCTTGGAGTTGCAAGATTATCTTTGATATTGTTTAAGATAATATTTTTAAAAATATCTAAAATATAATATTAATTAAGGTAAAATTATCTTTAATCTTAGTTTGGTTTGTGAGATGTTTTCAAAGTATTTTTTGTTGAAATATTGTTAAAGTATTTCTTGTCAAAATATAACCAAAGTGTTATTTAATTAAATCAAAAGATTTATCTGGTATACTTTATATAGTAAAATAATATAAAAATAATGGGAAAAAAAAGAAATTATGACAAATAATCATAAATTACAAATTTCAAACTTTTCAAAGACAATTTTTTAAAAATTTTTTTTCTAAAATTAATCTGGATTCTTTTATTTCGAACTTAATTTTTAAAAAAACGTATAATCTAAAAAGACATTATAATATTTTGGAAACACTCTGTTTTACATAATATTTTTTTCACATATAATTACATATTTATACTCCCTGACCAGCTAATTTAAGCATATGCATCAAAGTTGATGTCAAATTTCCAAGATCAGGAAGACACATCAAGATTTAGAAATCAAAACTCACGTCAAGGTTCTAATAAAACAACTAAGTGAATGGCAAAAGCAAACTAAATGAAATATCAATTATTTTTATCAGAATTACGTCTTATTTATATGTATGGCTCTTGGTTTTGGCACGAAGATAAAGATGATTTTTCTTGTGTTGGGTAATTCCTGGCAGTACTTCAATATCAATGTCTTCCTTTACCATCCCTTGTGGCAATTCCCAATCAAAGGAATGAAGAAGATTAGCAAGGACCAGTTCTAATGTCACAATTGCCATAGGCATACCTGGGCAAATTCTACGACCTGCTCCGAAAGGAATTAGTTCAAAATCTCTTCCTCGAAAATCTATAGAGCTATCTAAGAATCTTTCTGGATAAAACTCCTCAGGATTTTTCCAAATTTCAGGGTCTCTTTGAATAGCCCAAGCATTCACATACAGTATTGTCTTAGCAGGAATTCGATAGCCATTTATAATGCACTCTTTATTTGATTCTCTTGGTACAAGAAGTTGGCTAGGTAGGTGCAATCTCAACGTCTCTTTTATCATTGCCTTTAAATATGAAAGATTTTGGATATCATCCTCATCTAAGAATTCTTTTGTACCTCCCACATTTCTAATTTCTTCTTGAACTTTCTTCATCACTCTAGGGTTTTTCATGAGGGCAGTCATAGCCCAAACTGATGTTGCTGCGGTGGTATCTGTCCCTGCTGCAAGTATGTTCTACAGATAAAATCAGTTAAGTTATAATGGGAAAGAAATTTTGGAAGTTTTTTCTTTTCTCTTTTTCCAAATAACAAATCAAGTATGGTATCAGGCCTAGTGTACACCAATATAAAGCTCTTGTGCAAAAGGTTGTTTAACAATTATTTGTAGCTCAAGTGTCTGATGTCATTTTCAAATACAACTTTTTAATTTTTATTAGTTGTCGTTCTTTTTTAAAATTTTTATTAACTTTTGGTTGTTTAATTAGATTTATATAAATATTGTATCATTATTTAATCTTCAAACAATAAATTAAAGTTGCATCATAATAGAAAGAAGAAAAGAAAAGCTTCTAAGTCTTTTCGATGACAGTTACTATTTGATTAGATAAATAAATTAAAAGAAATAAAATTATATTTTTCTATGAATATACTTTTATCGACCTTACATGAAAAAAAGCGAGTTTTTTGTCTTTTTGTGTGTGACTGTAGTGAGAGGTAGACTTTGGAATATTGAAAAAGAAGTTTTTTAATTTGTACAATATTATAATTTTTAATACAATTTTTCTCAAAAGAAATAGACATAACGTGAAGATAGAGTTTGATAAGAATTTGGGTCTACTGAAAAATGAGAATGATTTGACGGAAGTAATAAAATAATTCTCTAATTGCCCTCAAACACTAAAATTCCAATCCACTCATTTACTCTTGATATTTAGCCATAGTTAATAATTAGTAGATTCAATTTAAAATATACTTTATTTAATTATATTGATCGACCTAAAATCTAGTTAACAACCCCTTATTTTTCACTAAGTAATTAGATCCCCGTCTCATTGCAATTCCACCTATTAAAAGAGTTTGTTTTGCTAAGGTCCACAGAAATTTTTTCTTTATCCTCCTTTTCTAGCAGCTATTTCTAATATCTCTTTGCCAGTTGTAGTTCCTAGCTACTTCCGTGTTGTATATGAAACCAAACAGATCTTGTAATTGATTAAAAAAATTATTACTTTGTGAAAAAGTAATTAAAAAAAAAAATCCTTAAAACTGATAGTAAAAAAATTGAAGGAATAGTGAACAAAGGAATTATGACCGTACCATGAGGACCCCTTTGATATGGTCATCTGTGAGATCAATTGAAAGCGAATGATCATTCTCCAATTGAAGCAAGACATCAACCATATCTTGTTCCTTCACGTGTTGTCTATTTGGATCCATGTGGTCATCAATCACTTCTTGGTAGAACTCATCTAACTCTTTGAAATTTTGTTCAAGACGTGCATGCAATCCTTTCAGTTTATCAATCCAACCAGTGAATGGAATATAATCTGAAATAAAGAAAGTACTGATCAAGATCTGGAACTCCATGAGCAACCCATGGAACCTGCTTCTTTCACTTCCTTCATCTTCATACCTTCTTCCAAAAGCAACTCTACATATTATAGTGCTTGAGAGAGATATGAGTAACTCACTCAAGTTTGTGACACCTGAAGAAGAGGCATGCCCAGATATTTTTTTTATCAATTGTTTAACCTCAAAATTTCTTATAGGGGAAAAGCTAGAGACACGCTTCGAACTAAAGATATGAAGTACGCATATTTTTCTAATTTCTCTCCAATATTCATTGTAAGGGGAGAAAACAATTTCTGATCCATTATAGGAAAATTTCTGTTGGGCAAGTAGTTTAGGTCTTCCACTAAACTCAAGGTCATGGTTTTTTAGTACATCTTTGGCCAATTTAGAAGAGGAAATAACTATAGCTTGCCTTAAACCTAATTGAAGGGAATATAGAGGGCCATATTTTTTTGAGAGTTGCCATAGCTTCTGGCAAAGATTGGAATTATCTAATTGGTGTAAATTTCCAATTATTGGAAGGCCTTTAGGCCCTGGAGGAAGGGGGGGTTTCTTGAAGGTTCTGAGGTGTTGGATGAACAAGAAGATGAACACTAGGAAAGTGAGACATAGAGCAAGTAGGAGCGACATTGTGGTCTAGGAACGAGGAAGAAAGCAGCTGTAAATCACATAAACAGGTTAATGAGATGAATTTGCCCTTAAAACTTGATATTTTGTGGTACACGTAAATATGTGTATACCAGGAGATTTTTAAAATATTATTTTGGCAAACAAATCTTGTGAAGTTTAAATGATTTTATAGAAATTTAATGATTTATAAAATTTTATAACTCCATATATTTAACAGTTTGGATTTAATTAATTTATGATATACATGAATTCATAAAATTTAAAAAAGTATAAATTTAAATGAATTCATGAAATTTTTTAATGTGGAATATAACGATTCTTTTACTGATATTTGAGTTAATTGAAAATTTATCAGATCGAAGTCAATCAATTGAATGGGCGCAATAATGTTATTACGTTTTTAAATATGTGGTGGTTGGAATTTAAGTAATGTACACCTGTTTGGTTATCCCTTCGTTAAGTGTCCATTTTTCTAAGAAAGAGTTATTCTTATTTACCTGCCATTTCATTCATAAAAAATTTAATATTATATCTGTGGACACCTATTTTGTCCGAACAATATTTTGCATCTAAAATTAATAGTAAAAATAATAAATAAAAAAAGAGTTTAATTGGTATACACTGTAAAAGATTTTTACATTGATATTCTATCCTGCCTGTTTATTTATATGACTTTTAAAGTAGTAAGGAGTAAAGTTAACAAATTTACCATGAATGAATGGTTGTGATTGAATTTCGGTATAAAAATCTTTACACTAACAGTGTATACCAATTAAACTCTAAAAAAAAAAAAAGAAGAAAAAAGATATTTTGTTATTTACATACAATGTCAACATACACAACAACATTTAGATTATACATCAATTAGTCAAAGCTCAAAATAGAATTTTAATGAAAAAATAAAAACATCAAATAATAGAGGCAACAAAAGGAGAAAACGAAGATACAAGAGAGATCAAAACACTCCTAAATCACTCAACCAGTGCTATGTTTTTGTCATTTGAATAAATGACAATGCTCTTTGGCTCAGGTACAACACCAATACAATTTTTTCATAAAATCTGAAAATATAAAATTTAAAAATTTCTTAAATAAAACAAATCACAAGTTGGCTCTATAAAATGAGACATTTGAATCATAAAAGTGGGAGTTAGAAAATAATTTAAAGAGGAGGAGAAAGACAAATCGGCTGTAAAGAGTCAAGGTAGAAAACAAAAAAGAAGTGACCACCACTCTTTTAAAAACTCAATAAAAATATGATAAAAAATTACTTATACTGTTGACCACCACTGAAAACACAATTTTCGGTGGTATAAATACCGCCAGAGGTGACCGCCAAAGATGATTCCGACACAACATGAGAGCCCCCTCCCTTTTCTCTTTCTCCTCCACTGACAGTTTGCACCTTCTTTTCTTTCTAGGATTCTAAAAAGCTCCAATCAGGTCTTAGTGCGATGGGACACACACACATCCCCATTTTCTAAAAATCTCTTCTTTTTTGTTTTGAAAAAGTTTATACTTTACTAAGTTCACATCCTATAAACGCTATTTGTATCCAATGATCCAAATAAAAAGTTTTACTGTTTGCACCTCCATTTCTTGTTAAGCGCATCCCTCTGGCCCAATGCATTTTGGACTATCCATTTGTTAAGCACCTCTTTCACAAAATGTATTATTTTTAGCTTTTTGTGAGTGTAAATAATAAGTTTCTTTTATTTTAATTTTTTTATCCTTTTCTTTTATTTTTTTATTGTTTTACCTACTTATAATATCGTTACGAATACATGAAATAGTAAATAATAAAATTATGATTAAATTTAGCAATAATAACAATGATAATAATATTAAATTAAAACATGATAATTTAATAAGAAACACTTTACATGCTTTTCTAATTTAAATATCATAAATCTTTTATTCTTTATAATTATTATTACGAAAGAAAAATTTAATAATGGTCACTTTAGATGCACTTCTAATTTGACTATTACGAAAACTAAAATAATCACTTTAAATGTTCCTCTAATTTGGTTTCTTTTATAAGATTTTTAGTTATGAAAATTATTATTACATCATTTAAATAATTTTATTTAAAGAAAAAATTTCATAATGGTCACTTTGGATACACTTCTAATTTGACTATTATGAAAATTACAATAACCACTTTAGATGCACTTCTAATTTAGTTTCTTTTATAAAATCTTGATTATTATAATAATTATTATTTTATTCAAATTATTTAAAAGAAATAATAGTCACTTTGTATGCATTTTCCATTTGAGTAATGTCAATTATAAAAAGGTTCATGACGATCACTTTGCATGTGCTTCGGATTTGATTATCATGAACTCCTTTAAAATTATTTTTTTAAAATATAAAAACATAAAATGTAAAATTTTAATTATAACTACTTTGAATGCACTTTTAATTTAGTTATTATAAAGGCTATTATAATTTAATAATTGTCACTTCGAATTAACTTCTGATTTGACGATTACATTAAATAACCATCATAATTACTTTGAATGCACTTCTTATTTGGTTGCGATAATAATATTTTAAAATAAACCCAAAAATATTAAAAAAATTTAATTATCAAAATTAAAAACTCAACACACAAATCATTTCAAAAACTACGTATACTTTAATTCTCTATTCACATTAAGATACATATGAGCAAAAATCTACTCATGTCGAGCCCCGAAAAACAAATAAGCGAAAATGAGTCAATTAAGAAAATAAAATATTAATAATATTTTTTGTGAAAAGGAAATTTTCCAATAATATTTTTCTCATTAAAATGTTAAAATAAAAAATAAAATAAAAATATTATTTATGTTTTAAGGGTGAAATAAATATTTTTAAAGTGATCTAATTCTGTACATTTAATTAGAGGTAATAGTCCTTAAGCCAGACGTGCATGGTGCTAATACCTTACTTACACGTAATAGACTTTTGAACTTAAAATTTGTTTTTGTAGACCAACTCTTTTTAAAGGTTTTTCAATGTTTTCCTAAATAAGTATTGGTGATAACTCCTTTGATTTTCAAAATTTATTTTGTCTTCGTCCCATCGAGACCCATGTGACGGATAACAACTCCACTAGAGCCTTCTAGGAGTCAAGCCTAAATAATCAAATATGTAAAATTGATAACTTTTACTTATGTTATTTTCACCCTATTTATTTATTTTATTTGGTTGGTTATTTGCTCATATTTTTCTTATTTGTAGTTAATCATTTGTTCATTATTTTAATTAATCATAGGTTAGATAACCTATGTTTCTATTATATATGGAGTAATTTAAGATTTGCCCCCTCACACACTTCGAATACACTTTTCACACACATGAGTGAAATCCTACACTCAGGCCTAAGAGTAACCTAGGGAGTGAAAAATGATTAGTGATACCATTTTAGATGCATTTCTAATATGGTTATCACGAAAGTTTAATCTAGAATGTGACTCTTTTTGTGAATGTCCACACTTTGGATGCATTTCTAATTTGTGGATGTTTTCTAAAATGAGTATAAAGCTCTAGAAAACCTTTCGAAGGGTACAAATAGCTATCAACTAGTGAAACTCACTCGTAAAAAAACCATTAGTTCCATAAGGTAGTTGAACTCTTCTAGGTATACCAATTTAAGACACTTGGGCATCTTTTTATTACTTACCCTTTTGTTTTAGCATATAAATTCCTTATTGTTTCTTTAAAAAGAAAAAGAGTGGTATGATAGTTTCCACATCCATAATCATTCACATACATTATTCCATAAAATAGGTTTTGGAGAATTATAAAATCCTATTGATCGAGAATATCCTAAAAAAAGACATTGGATCAAATACTGAGACAAAAGGAATAGTGTCAGTAAAGGTTAAGATGCCTAATATAAAGTTTCTGAAACCCTTCAGTAGTGTGGTGAGAGGGACAAAACATGTAGCCTTTGTAAGAAAGTATGGGAATATCTTGGATCTGTTGTAGTTAAATGTGAAAACAAAAGTCATTTCTACATTAACTCAATTTTATGATTATCCCCTAAGATGTTTCACCTTTCAATATTTCTCGATAACACCTATGTTAGAAGAATATGAGCAGATTTTGGGAATTTCATTAGAAGATAGCAAGTCATACTAGTATCAAGGACATCTCCTATTGATGAATACAATAGCAAATCTGCTAAAGGTGCAAGAGAAAAAATTAAGAGAGAGAAAGCTGAATAGAAATAGAGTTAAGGGGTTTCCAGAAAATTATTTGGCAGAAAGAATGAACTGGTTGTTAGAAGCAAATGATTGGGATGACTTTATAAATGTATTGACTCTTACCATTTATGGGCTTGTTCTCCTCCCACACCTTAATGATTACATAAATCTCTCTGCCACTGATGTGTTCCTGGATAGAGAAGAAAATCCAACATCAGTAGTACTTGTAGACACATATTGTTAGCATGTTGTTTATCAGCGTTGTATATTTGGCTAATTATTCTAAGTTAAAATCTGATTTAATAAAACTGTAAAATTCTAAAAATAAAAAAGGATAAAATTAAGGATGGAAAATAAACCTGTACCTGTGGGTAATCCCCGAACCCACCTTGAAGTTGACGGGGAATCCCCGGTTTGACTGTGTGCGGGTACGGGTATGGGGAATACCCGATTTATTAAGTTGGGGATGGGGATATACATACTCACCCCATACCCATACCCGCCTCACTCCGCTCTTATTTTAATGATTAAAATATTCATTTATCTTAAAAAAAAGGCTAAATTACCACTGATGCCCTTCTATTTAGGGGGGAGCTCACTTTGTGCCCCTCAATTTTTTTTTTGCACCTTTTGCCCTCTTATTTTTTCAAAAGTTTAATTTTTGCCCTTCCGTCAAATTTAGGGCTATTAAAAATAAATATTGACTTACGTAATTAAGTGACGTAGTATGGTTATATTGTAATTAAGAGTTAATTAAAGTTTAATTAATTATTTAGAAATGTTAATTTTAAAAATATCAAAAACATGTATCATGACAAGAATCAAACCCAAGTGTTGGGAAAGGAAAACTAGAGCCAATCCACTAGACCCAAGGTCAAAGCCTGTTTTATTTTGCAATTCCAATGTATTTAAACTAATCAATAGCAATGTTAATTTTAAAAATATAGAAAAGTTGAGCAAGGCTGGAATTAAACCAGGTCTAGAAGTTTAATTGCTAAAGTCATACTACTAGACCAAAAGTCAATATTAGTTTCTTTGTGAGATTCAAATTTAATCAAACTAATCATGTGACAACATTAATTTTATATTAAAATTAGACAAAGTAAAATTTGAACCTAGGACATGTGAGAATTTTAAGACGATACCACTAGATAGTAAGCGAATTTTGATTTTATTGTCTCTTTTCCTTTGTTTTGTTTTACTATTCTTGGTCATTTATGTTGTAAATTTTTTAAATAAAAAACTTTTTTAAATCTATTTGAATAAGTTTATTTTTTTAATTTTAGTTTTAGTTGTTACTTTAATTTATAGTTTTTAACTTTTAATTTAAATTTTAATTTCTATCTTTTATTTTTAATTAGATTTTATATTTTATTTTTATATTTTAATTTTAAATCTATTGTAGGTAATTTTATGTTATATATTTTATTTGTGATTTTGAAACTAAAATTAACAATTAAAAGTTGAAATTAAAATTTAAGGGTTAACAACTAAAACTAAAGTTTAGTTATATTAACAACAATATAAAATTTAAAATCTAATTAAAAATAAAGACGTAAATTAAAATTGAGAATTAAAATTTAAAATTAAAATTTCTCCATTTAAAACAATTGTAAATTTTAATATATTTTAAAACTAATCTTGCAACAATTAGTTTAATCAAATTTGAATCTCACAAAAAAATTAATATTGGCTTTCGGTCTTGTGGTATGACTTTACCATTTAAACTTCTAAATTAGGGTTCAATTCTAGCCTTTCTCAAATTTTTTATATTTTTAAAATTAACATTGTTAATGATTAGTTTAAATACATTGATTTTACAAAATAAAATAGACTCTTACCTTTGGTTTATTGGATTGACTTTAGTTTTTCTCATTCCAAAACCTGGGTTTGATTACTGCTGTGGCATATGCTTATGCAGTTACATCTACTATTGAAGATTCTATAAAAATTATTGTTTTTTCTTAATTTTCTTACATAAATTTTGTATGCAGTTACATATTATCAGATTTTAAGTTACAATGCAATACTATAAGATTTATTTATAAAAGTATATTTTAAAATTCTTTAAATTCCTAATTAAATACACTGCACCCCTTGATCTTAATAAGTAGGGGGACAAAGTTTTTAATTTCTAGACAAATTCCTGCTGTAATCTTCTGGTGTTTTTATTAACAATAAATTTTTTCAACGATATTTAATTTAAAGATAAAATATATTTTTAGTATATATATATATATATATATATATATATATATATATATATATATATATATATATATTGATCAAATATAGTTTAAGACTATGTACTTTTAAATTAAATATTTTATTTCTCAAACTTAAAAAAATATGTAAATTTAGTTGTCTACCTTTAATAATATTAGTTTTATTAACAAAATTTACATTATTCTTATTTAAAAATACAACTTTCTTTAAAAACACAATATATGGTAAAATCATCTTTCTCAAATTCATGTTTCTTCTTTGTTTCAATTAATTAATAATAATCATGCCATGTATGAGTTACATATAATATAAAAAATTATTAAAAACATAGTATTAGTACAAATTTATGAAGGAGGATTTCTTTTCATTTTATATATTTCTAACAAGTTACAATTTGAATCTCTTAATCTTTTTTTAACTTAACATATATATATAAAAAAATCTTCCAATATATTAGTGGCCTCTGCTGTGGTAGGAATCAATATTTGTGGCTGATTAGTGGGAGAAATTCTTCTCATGTACTATGATATCTTATATGTATTATGTTCAAATACGGTAACCCTTACTTATGTCTTATGATATGTGATGGTTTGAAACTTGTCTTTAAAAAAACATATATATAACAAAAAAACCTTGGACTTTATTTGTTTTCTACTGTATTTCTGGTTTCTTTGCTAGTCGCTCACTTCTCACCTTGATCATCAACCCTAACTATATAAAAAAGTCTTGAAGATGAGCTTTAAGAAATGAAATAAATGTTTTATAATTATTTAAATTTTGTCTATTTAATTAGAGATATTTTAGAATGAAAAATCATACCGTACTAATATATTTCCTACACATAATTAACTATCAAGGTCAAAATATGATTTTGTAAACAATGGTTTAAAAGGATTTTTAAATTAGTTTTCCCTCATCACAATTTCATATGCAATATAAAACATATCATTTTTTCAGTTTTTCTATAAACTAAAATCTTAAGAAGGACTATCTGCTCTCTTAACATTACTTCTATACAAGATTAGGATAACAAAGTTTACAATGATTTTAGGGAGTTTAACAACCATACACGGTGGTAAAGAGATTTCCATTAGCGTTATAATCATAATCCTTTATTTATATAATTTTTAAAATATTAATTAGTAAAATCAACAAATTTATCATATATAAAATATTGTGATCAACTGTCAGCATAAAACGTGTAAAAGATTATGATCAATTGTCAACATAAAAGATTGTGATCAACTGTCAACATAAATACTCATAATTATTTTCACATTGGATCTCACTGTAGGACGGGTCTAAATTTTTTAAATTTATACATATATGAATATTAAGAGAGTTTCATTAGTATGCATTTTTAGTGCAAAAAATTTATACTAATATTCAATCACAACACTTTATTTGTAATAACTTGTTGACTTTACCAATTAATACTTTAAAATTTATATAAATAAAGAATTGTTATTGAACGATAATGTAAAACTCTTTTACATTGTCAATGCATACTAATTAAACTCATATTAATATATAATAGTACCCTGTTACATTCTATATTATATATATATATATAATATTAATTTTGAACATTTTACTATAAATATTTTTTAGGTTATAATCTATAATAAGTAATATAATTATGAAATAAAAAATTTAATTGTGTTTTAGATTCATGTTATATTAACAAATTTTACATTGACTCTCTAGTAAATTATGTTTTTTGTTAAGTTGTTAATAAATTTTTAATTTTTCGAGTCTTTAAAAGATGCATTTTAAATTACTTTAAAATATTTTTAAAATCATTTAAATATCACTTTAAGAACTCTAATAAAATGAACAATTTAGTAATGACTCAACACAAATAAAAAATTTATTAGGACATAATACAAAATTCATTGATATGTTAAGGACTTGAAACATAATTAAACAAAAATAGAAAGAAACATATACTATATCTTACAAAAATTTTAAATCATAAAAATTATAATAAGATTGATTTATTTAGAGTATCTCTTATAAAAAATATTTAATAATTCTTTATATAAATTAAAGTATAATAATTTATTTATGAAATTGTTTTATATTAACTTACAATGATATTCACTAAAATTTAGATAAATCAAATAATTATGGTTATACGGGAAGAACCTATTTTAATTAATAGGTTATAAAATTAAAAACTGCGATGTACAAGGAATTAAATTTAAGTTTAGGTGTAGCGGTGTATTTGAGGTGTAGTGCTTTGCCCACTTAATTTGGTGATGATTAGAGAAGTAAAGAGGTGGGAGAGAATATTGTAATTTTTGTTCTGGAAAGATTGGAGAATTTCAAAAGTCTGTTTAGGGGGTGCCAATAGCAAGGTGAACTTACTAAGTTCTCCCAAGACCCTAACTTCTTCTTCCTCCTTCTTCTTTCCTCTTTCTTTTCTTTTCATTTTTCTTACTTGGTTGCATAATTTTCTCTCTCAAGTTTTTCTCTCTGGTCTTGCATGGTAGACGTTCGACTGATGAAATCAAACGCATTCCTTTCCATAGTTTCTGATTTTGAATGATCATCTTAGTAGGTAAGTTGATCATGAATAATCGAAATTTTTTCTGTTTGTTTTGGATCCTATTCTTCTCATTGAAAAGGGAACTCTTTCAGAAATTCTTATTTATGAGGTTTTTATGGAAATTGAATTCCTGTGGTTCTAAGAAATTTCTTCATATTGATCTCTTCCTTTTCTATCTTGTAAGATTTTGATAGAGAAATAAATAAAGAATGTTAAAACTTTGTTTTTAGTTTGAATTATTATGATGAGATTGAGGTGAAATCAATCAAAGGTGATTGATTGAGTCATTAATTCGATTTTGATTGATTTGTGAAATTATGAGGTTATGAATATATTGATTTTTGTGTTATAATTATAATTGAAAAGGATTTTGGGTAACTTCTCTATTGATTTTGATGATGAATTATAATTTAAAAAAGATTTATCTATTTTAGTAACAGAAATACGTGGCATATCAATATAAACTTTCAAATATTAGGTTATGTAACTTCATATATAGATCAAACAAGTTCCGTTTATAATTTGAAAAAGATTTATCTATTTTAGTAACAGAAATACGTGGCATATCAATATAAACTTTCAAATATTACGTTACGTAACTTCATATATAGATCAAACAAGTTCCGCTTCATTTAAAATACTCAATGAAATGTATAGTTGCGTCATGGAGGGAAAGAGAGGATATGTGTGAAAAACTTCAATAGGCTTAAACCCAAAATATATGTATTGGTAGCCAAGTTGTTCTTTTTTTTTTTTACCAAATACAGGTGTCACGAAATTTGTAACAATTCGTTAACCTTAGTAAATCAATTGAGCTAGGCATCCAAATTGATGTTCATCCTTTTCTTTGTGTTTTTTATTTTACTTTATTTTGTTATTTGTATCTGTCAGAAATAAATCAAGTATATGCACTGCATCTTGTTATTGGACCATATAATACCTCATTTGAAAGCTTTCAATTCTCATTGGTTTATTAGGAGGCAACAAAATAGTATGCACGGATACAATTGTAGCTTTCTTTGTGGTTAGGAAACATTTACTATTATTATATTATAATTGTAGCCTATAAAAAAAAAGGGCAACTCTAATGCACGGATATGAACAAGTTTGTCAAGTGAATAAAATATCTAGAGAAAAGTTTAAATTCCCTTCCTCTGTTTCTTTACTTTGTGTGAGTCTTTAGAAAATATTAATCCCATGGATATCAAATTGGTATTAGAGCTGGCTAGATCCAGCATTAGTTTTTGAATTTGTGAGAGAGTTAGTATAAAATTTTCTGAGTGTGTGAGGAACAAAAGCGTTCTCACCTTAACAAAATTTTTGAGTCTATTTGAGAAAGAGAGAGATGGCCACAAATTACAATATTGTTTGGTCTGGTCCCAAATTAGATGACAAAATGGATTATAATTATTGGGAATTGTTGATGTCCACCCATTTGAAAGCTCACAACATTTGGAGCTTTATTGAACCAGCTTACAAGAACAAGCTAATGCAGAAAATCAAAGGAAGGGGCAGTTGGCGCTATCACAAATTCAACAAGGAATAGATTATTCAATTTTTGGCAAAATTGCAAATTGCAAGACTGCCAAAGATGCGTGGGATACATTGAAGTTATCATACAAAGGAGTAGAGAAAGCTCAAAAATCCAAACTGCAGTCCTTGCGAAGAGAATATGTAAGGTATGATATGTCCAGTTCAGAAACTGTTCAACAATATTTTTCACGTATCACAGATCTTGTCAATAAGATGAGAGTATATGGAGAAGATATTTCTGAAAGCAAGGTGGTTGAAAAAATTCTACGCACCATGTCGATGAAGTTTGATCATGTGGTGACTACAATAATAGAGTCTCATGACACAGACACCATGACAGTCGCAGAATTGCAAGGAAGCATTGAAAGCCATGTGAGCAGAATATTGGAGAAAACAGAAAAAGGAGCTGAAGAAGCATTGAAAAGTCAAGTGAATTGCAATAAAGTTGCGGAGTCCAGTCAAGAAGTAGAAAGTAGAGGTCGTGATAATTTCAATAATAGAGGAAGACGAAATTTCAGAAGTAGAGGTTGTGGAAATTTAAGAGGCAGAGGTCGTGGTAATTTTAATCACTGGAGAAACAACAAATTCAGACCAAACAAAAGGAAGAGATGGAGTTAGTTTTGTACCTGCCCATCGAGAAAGAGGAAGAGGTGGCTATCAAGAAAGAAGTAATGTTAATTGCTTCCACTGTGGAAAATATGGCCACATAGTAGCAGATTGCAAATTCCAACAGCAAGCAAACATTGCAGAAAATCAGTACCAGGATATTGGTGAGAATTCTAATAACCCACAAAGTTTATTTTTGACCAGCAATAACTTCTCAGAAGATGAAAATATCTGGTACTTAGATACTGGGTGTAGTAATCATATGTGTGGAAAAAAGTAATTATTTTCTTTGCTAGATGAAACAATTACTTCAACTGTTAAGTTTGGCAATAACAGCAATATTCCAATTTTGGGAAAAGGCCAAATAATGATTAGATTGAAAGATGGTTCACAGAATTTCATTTCTGATGTTTTTTATGCTCCTGGTCTTCATCATAATTTATTAAGCATGGGACAACTATCAGAAAAAGGATACAACATGCAGATTCATCATGGGAACTGCACGTTGATTGACAAGAGTGAGAGATTTATAGCCAAGGTAAAAATGACTCCGAATCGCATATTCCCTTTGAAAATTCAACATGAAAAATATCCTTGTTTGAGCTCTATCATACCAAATGATGATTGGTTGTGGCATATGCGCTTTGGACACTTTCATTTTTCTGGATTAAATTATCTGTCAAACAAAGAATATGTTTTTGGTTTGCCTGTTATAAATATTCCCAAGAGTGTGTGTGAGACTTGCCAATTGGGAAAGAAACCCAGAGAATCATTTCCTACAGGAAAATCATGGAGAGCAAGAAAGCCACTGGAGATTGTTCATTCAGATTTATGCATAGTTGAAATCCCAACACATGGTGGTAGTAAGTACTTTATTACCTTTATTGATGATTTCAGCAGAAAAACATGGGTATATTTTTTGAAGCAGAAATCAAATGCTTGTGATGCCTTTAAGTCATTTAAGGCATTTGTGGAGAAACAAAGTGGCTGCAAGATTAAAGCATTGAGAACAGACAAAGGTCAAGAATACCTTGTCTGTGCAGATTATTTTGAGCAACATGGAATTCATCATCAACTAACAACCAGATACACTCCCTAACAGAATGGAGTTGCCGAAAGAAAGAACAAGACCATCATGGATATGGTAAGGTGCATGTTAAAAGCAAAACAAATTCCTAGAGAATTTTGGGCAGAAGATGTTGCTACCGCTGTGTATATCCTGAACAGATGTCCAACAAAGAGTGTTTGTGAGAAAACACCAGAAGAAGCCTGGAGCGGAAGGAGACCATCAATACGACATCTCAAAGTTTTTGGGTATATAGCATATGCCCATATACCAGATCAGCTAAGGAAGAAGCTCGATGATAAAGGAGAAAAATGTGTGTTCATTGGCTACTGCACAAATTCAAAGGCATACAGGCTCTACAATCCGGAGACAAAGAAGGTAATTATCAGCAGAGATGTGACCTTTGATGAAAAAGGAATGTGGGATTGGTCATCCAAATCCCAAAATAAGCCTACAATAATTCTAGAAAATTATGAAAAGGAGAATGGACATGTAGATTCAACACCTGATGAGCCAGAAACATCAAGCAGACCACAGAGGCAACGGAGACTACCAGCCAGATTAGAGGATTATGTTGTGGGTAATGACAATGACCCATTTAATGAAGAAATTATCAATTTTGTCTTATTTGCAGATTGCGAGCCTGTATCATTTGAAGAAGCGTCAAATAATCAACATTAGAGAAAAACAATGGATGAAGAAATTCATGCCATTGAGAAGAATCAAACATGGGAGCTGACAGACTTACCAGCAGACAAAAGGCCAATTGGAGTGAAGTGGGTGTACAAAACTAAATACAAGCCCAGCAGAGAAATTGATCGTTTCAAAGCAAGGTTGGTAGCAAAAGGGTACAAACAAAAGCCAAGAATTGATTATTTTGAGGTATTTTCTCCTGTAGCAAGATTAGATACAATTCGTATGCTCATCTCTCTATCAGCTCAAAATAATTGGAAAATTTATCAAATGGATGTTAAATCTGCTTTTCTGAATGGTACTTTGGAAGAAGAAGTATATGTTGAGCAGCCTGGAGGATATGAAGTTAAAGCAAAAGAAAATAAAGTCTACAGATTGAAGAAAGCATTATATGGCTTGAAGCAGGCACCCAGAGCGTGGTACAAAAGGATTGATTCCTATTTTTTACAACATGGATTTCAGAGATGTCCATTTGAGCACACTTTATATATTAAAGTTGTTGATCCAGATGATATTATTATAGTATGCCTTTATGTTGATGATCTAATCTTTACTGGCAATAATCCAAAGATGATTGTAGAATTTAGGGAGGCCATGGTTCAATGTTTTGAGATGACAGATTTGGGTCTAATGTCATATTTTCTTGGCATTGAGGTTGTTCAGCAGAATGATGGAATTCTTATATCTCAAAAGAAGTATGCTACAGACATTTTGAAGAAATTCAAAATGGAGTATTCAAAGCCAATATCAATACCTGTTGAGGAAAGTTGAAATTGAAAAGAGATAGTGATGAAAGAAGGGTTGATTCAACATACTACAAAAGTTTGATTGGAAATCTGAGATACTTAACTGCCACTAGACCAGATATTGTATTTGGAGTAGGATTGCTCAGTAGATTCATGGAAAAGCCACGTGCAAGTCATTTACAAGGGGCAAAAAGAATTCTCAGATACATCAAAGGTACTCTGACTGAGGGAATTTTTTATGCTAATAATTCTAATGTAAAGTTGGTTGGATACACAGTAGTGACTGGGCAGGAGATATTGAAACAAGGAAAAGCACGTCGGGGTACACGTTTCATCTAGGCACTGGAGTTGTATCATGGTCCTCAAAGAAGCAGCCAACAATTGCACTCTCAACAGCCGAAGCAGAATATATAGCTGTAACAAGTTGTGCTACACAAGCAATATGGATGAGAAGGATGCTTGAAGCTATGCATCAGAAGCAAGATACTCCTACAGTGATACATTATGATAACAAGTCTGCAATTGCACTATCCAAAAATCCAGTTTTTCATGGACGATCCAAGCACATTGATATTCGGTTTCACAAGATCCGAGAACTAGTAGCTGAGAAAGAAGGAGTAATCGAATATCTTCCAACTGAAGAACAAGTTGCAGATATTTTTACAAAGCCACTGAAAACTGAGTTATTTTACAAGTTGAAGAAAATGCTTGGAATGGTAGAAACTTGATTTAAGGGAGGCAATGTCAGAAATAAATCAAGTATATGTACCGCATCTTGTTATTGGACCATATAATACCCCATTTGAAAGCTTTCAATTCTCATTGGTTTATTAGGAGGCAACAAAATAGTAGGCACCATTTACGGAAAAACTCAAAACTGAAAAGTTGCAGACAAATCACTGGTGTAGCTTTCTTTGTGGTTAGGAAACATTTACTATTATTATATTGTAATTGTAGCCTATAAAAAAAAAGGGCAACTCTAATGCACGGATATGAACAAGTTTGTCAAGTGAATGAAATATCTAGAGAAAAGTTTAAATTCTCTTCCTCTGTTTCTTTACTTTGTGTGAGTCTTTAGAAAATATTAATCCCATTGATATCAGTATCTGCCCGCATCTCTATCTGTTTCCTTTAAGGATCGAAAAATACTTTAACCCCTTTTTATTATTTTATATTTTAATATTCACTTGATATTATATCTATTATAATATTTATTGTGGCCTATAAAAATTAAAGGACGTATGATTCTAATATTGTGGCCTATAATATTCACTTTATCTACTGCTCTCTGTTTACTGAAGTTCTCATGACATGCTTATGCTCCTATAAAAATTAAAGGACGTATGATTCTAATATACGATTCACCAAACAAACTATTTTATTCCACCTCTTTGGTTATACACAACAATGGTATCACCACTTTTAATTTTATGCATTGCTCTTCCTTTGCTTTTGTTATTCTTCTTCTAATAGCAAAGAAACTTCCAGAAATCAACCCTTCCACCTGGTCCTAGAGGCCTTCCCACGAAAGGGAATATTCATAAGTTGAAAGATTTTGATCTCTATTTGCAGCTATAGAAACTATTGTTGTAAAATAGTGCATATATTACAAAAGGCAAAGTCCTATATGACTTAGATTAGCTATATGGGAAAGGTTTACATAGAAATAAGTAAACAAGACTTGGTAAAGAGGCTTGCAAGAAGAGAAGTCTCATGCACGTTAGCTTGAGCCTCAGAACTACAAATATTGACTTTGCCATTGGATTTAATTTTTTGTTGTGTGTCATTAAGCACAATTAAAATGTAACTGTTGTATTTATTTCAACTATCATATTAATTGGCTTTTGGACGTGTCATTTCTAGTTTTCTCTATTCCTTGCTAGTTCTAATTGCCTTAGAAAATTGGAGATACCTCGAATAAGTCTTCAAGGACAGTGTCGGGAAAATGATTTTGCACCGGAAGGAACAACAATCTTAAAGACTTACCAGATAAACTCTGTAGACTTGCTTTGGATGTCAACAAAATTTATACTGAAAAGAGTAAGGTCAAATTACAATGCGGAAAAAAGGTACACTATAGAAACTTATCACAATAATAATTCTCATAACACACGTGCAACTTTAAACCTCAACTTTAACAAAAATAATTATTTTTATGAAAAGACAAATTATTTTATGCCTCAATGCTTACTTTAAGAAATGATAATCCTCTTAAGCCTAAGGATAACTTGGCTGAAGGAGATATATAATTGTTGTGGTTATTTCTCAAGTAAACATTATGATCAATATGAACATATGGGAGTTAGACTGTGGGGAAACCAGACACATATGTGCTGACAAAAATGTGTTTACTTCCTACACTACTATAGGGGATGGATAAGAACAAGTGTTCCTTAGTGATTCTAGTACTACTCCAATTCTATAAACAAAAAAGGCTCTTTTAAAGCTCACATTTGGAAAGACACTGACTTTAAGTGATGTGCTCCATGTGCAAAAAATTAGAGTGAACTTGATCTTTGTAGCACTGTTGGGGAAGGTTAGGGTAAAAGTAACTTTTGAGTCAGACAAGATTGTCATGAACAAAAATAATGTATTTGTAGGATAGGGTTACTGTGATCAGATCTCTTTGTACTCAATATCTCTGAAGTTATTAATGAGAATAAGGCATTTGCTTCTTCTACTTATATGATTTATTCGTATGATATATGGCATGCTAGATTAGGACATGTAAATTCTTCGTATTTTATTAATTTACAACGGTTAGGCCTAATCCATATACATGATAAACAAGTTAAGAAATGTGAGGTATGTGTAGAATCTAAGTTAACTAAAACCTCGTGCTTGTTTATAAAATGTGAATTTGAACCTCTTAGTCTTATTAATTCTGATCTAGCTAATTTGAAACAATGTATGTCTAGGTAAGGTAAAAGTTATTTTGTAACCTTTATTGATGACTTCTCTAGATATACAAAATTTTATTTCATTAGACATAAAAATGAAGCGTTTCAAATGTTTTTATCCTATAAAGTTGAAGTTGAAAATCAATTAAGTAGAAAGATAAAAAGGATAAGATCAGATAGAGGTGGTGAATACACTTTGTTTAATGACTTTTTTGAGAAAGAAGGTATGATATATAAGCTAACTCCACCTTATTCCCCTGAGTCTAATGGAGCATCTGAGAGGAAAATAGAACCCTTAAGGAAATGATGAATGCTTTACTGGTTAGTTCATCTGCACCTGACAACCTTTGGAGAGAAGTCCTTCTAACTGCTTGTTTCTTAAACAATAAAATCCCTCATAAGAAAACAAAGAAAACACTATGAGTTATGGAAAAGGTTATACACCTAACCTGAAATACCTTAGAGTGTAGGGGTGCCTAGCTAAGGTTATGATACCTGATCCTAAGAAAAAGAAAATAAGACCTAAGACCTCTGGTTACATGTTTATTGGTTATGCTGAACATAGTGCAACCATTATAGAGACTAAGGGCTTGATTGGTTTTATTTTGTTTTTTAGTTTTTGAAAAGAGTTTTCAAGAATAGTTTTCAAAAACTGCTTTCGGAAAGAAAAGAAAAAAAAAACTTGTTTGATAAGTGTTATTTGAAAACTGTTTTGAAGATGTAAAAATGAAAAAAAAATTGTTCATATTTATTAGAATTTCATTAATGAAAAGAAAAAAACAACATATTCTGATTGTATTTTGAGTTTTCCAAGCAAAAATAGAAAACTGAAAAGCAAAACTACTTTCAGCTGTTCTATTTTTTGGTTTTTAAAAACTAAAAAACCAAAACTGTTTTCAGAAAACACTACCCAAACAAGTTTTTTAGTTTTTAAAAACTAAAATACTGAAAAACATTTTTATATGGTTTAATTCCTGGTCAAGAGAACAATGTGTGTAAAGTCTTAAAATCTCTATATGGTTTAAAACATGCACCTAAAAATTGACATGAAAAATTTAATGAGACTATAATTGTTGATGACTTTTGTTCTAGTGATGTTGACGCGTGTACACTAAACTTGTGAATGATGAATGTGTCATTATATGTTTGTACGTTGATGGCATGTTAATCGTTGGTACATGCAATGATATAGTTTTTAAAACTAAATCCTTTTTAGCCTCCAAATTTGATACGAAAGATGTGATTGAAGTAAGTGTAATTCTATGAGTTAAAGTCATAAGGAAGTTTAATTATTATGATTATAAACCTATGAGTAGTCCTTTTGATGCTAACTCTTGACTAATAAAAAATAGAGGAGAATCAGTTCTCAAACACAATATGCCTAGATTATTGGGAGCTTACTGCACTTGATGAATTTCTCAAGACCAGATATAGTCTATGTAGTAGGTAGATTGAGTAGATACACTCATAATCCTAATAAGGATCATTGAGAAGACCTTGCTAGACTCATGAGATATTTGAGAGGTACCATGGATTATGGTATTGAATACAATGAATTTCCCTTTGTATTAGAAGAGTATAGTGATGCTAACTGGATCTCTGATTCATATAAGACAAAATTCACTAGTGGCTTTATATTTTTCACTTGGTGGTGGTGCAATGACATGGAGATTAGCCATACAAATAATAATAGCTAGATCAACAATGGAATCTGAATTGGTTGCTCTAGAAATGGCCGACATTAAGGCTGAGTGGTTGAAAAACTTATTGTCTAATATTCCTTCTGGGAATGAAACCAACATCATCAGTATCTATACACTGTGATTCACAATCATCAATAGTTATAGGTAAAATTAAAACTTACAATTGTAAAAATAGACATATGCAATTGAGACACAATGTGGTAAAACAGTTACTAAAGAATGGAATAATTTCCATATATTTTTTGAAATCAAAAGAAAACTTAGTAGATCCTCTAACGAAATCCCTAGGAAGAAAAATGATATTAGAAACATCGAGGGGAATTGATGCAACCTCTCCAAGCATAATGTGAAGAATGATGGGTAGAAGGAAGCTCTCCCATAGATCTACTGATAGAGGTTCCAAGGTTGAAGAAATAGAGATGATGAGACAAGAAATGTTGATGGAGTTGGCGTCACTCTCTTGATGAAGGAGATAAGCCAATGTAGAAAGGAAGCTAGCCCTAGGAACTCTTGATAATTACATGTAGGACTCTCACTAAGGAGAGAACAATGAACACTCCTAGAAGAAGAAGAACTCTCAATTTTAGAGAAGGCAATTTCATTCAAATGGGTGTTATTAATGGCTTACATGAAGGATATGATCTCCTTATATAGAACAACTCATGAACCATGTCCTAGGCTTAAGCTTAAACGTCCAAGTAGCTAATCAAAGGGTTAGTTGGCTTAATTTAGTGTTAATTTAGCATTGCTCAATTAACACTAATTTAATCCAACTGAAGATCCAAACATGACCCTAGATTTAAGGATCTATGTTCCTCTTAATTTGAATTTGAATTATGAAGGGAGATGACATGACACCTCCAAAATTCAAATTTAAACAAGAAGTAACCAACTAATGCCATGTAGGAGAGAGAAAGCTATGTGGCATCCAACTATAGGGGACAAAGAGGCCTGCATGTCTCCTACTTGCTTCATGTGTTGGTTATTAGATCCACACGTCTAACCCACACAAGTCTACTAACTAGCATACTCCACAAAGAGACTAATTACACCTCCTTAAGGAAAAAAAAAACCTAAAGACCAAAATACAAGGTCGGAAATCAAACTAACTACACCCCTAAAATCCTAAGAACACAAGGGTGTAAATATAAGCATAAAAATGTCTAATTATTTACAAATTAATGGACCATGACCTAAAGTAAGATCCTTCAATTTTCATCCAAGTCATGCTCCTCTTTTATTGGTCCTAGCTTAGTTCCTTGCTAGGCAGGGTTGCATCAAGAATGATACTTAAGTCACTCGAAAAAAGACAATGATGGTAACCCAACCTTTGTGATTAGAGGTCCCATGAATAAGGTTTATATGGGAAAGAACAAGTCATTTGTCAGTTCTGCTAGCATTAAAATTAATATCTATCAATTTACTTTAGTCCCTTCCTATGATGTGAAAAAAGTGCTAGAATCTACATTAATGTGAGGTTAAACTTTATAGTTAAGCTTTATGAGAAAGCTTAGAATTTTATAAATTTTTTAATGATTTCATTTCCCTTGTGAGTGGTGTATGATTTGCAGCATACACTTGGTGAAATCACTTATATGAGTGTCAAGTCGCATGAGATCTTGGCAAATCTCTAGAGCACTCATGAATACTGGGCAAGGCGCATGGCCTAAACACGCAAGACAGCAAAAGCGACAAATGATTGTAGGGGTATATTGTGACTAGTAGACCACTATCATACGTCATGTGTTTTTGGTTCATATAGCCTCAGTACACCAACTGCATTGTGTGATAAGTGCTATTAGCCTAGATTTGAGAACCTAGCTAGAGAATTCTTGTTTTAAAAGGTTACTTTGACTTTGTAATATATGGGGAATTTTTGTAAAATAGTGCATATATTCCAAAGTCAAAGTCCCACATTGTTTGGATGAGCTACATGAGAGGGGTTTATATAGAAACAAGTGGATAAGGCTTGATAAAGAGGCTTGCAAGAAGGAAAGTCTTGCGCACGTAAGTTTGAGCCTCATGGGATGGTTGATTTTGCACCAAAAGTAACAACAATTATCAAAGTAATACGGTAGCGGATGACCTAAGTTACTTGGCCAACAGAAATTGTCCTATAATGGATCATATATGACATTTTCCCCATATAGTGATATTTGGAGAAAATTTAGCTCAAGACTTGTCTCAAGTTTTTCCTCCATAAGAGAGTTTGAGGTGATTCAAATGATAAACAAAAACTAGGCATGCCTCATCTTCAAAGGTTACGAATTTGAATGAAGTGCTAATGTCTCTTAGTAGCACTATTACATGTAGAATTGCCTTTGGAAGAAGCTATGAGGATGAAAGAACTGAAAGGAGTAAGTTCCATGGGATGCTCAATGAGAGTTAAGCTATGATGACCACTTTCTTTTTTTTCAGATTATATTCCATTCTTAGGTTAAATTGATAAAATGAGGGGACTGCATGGTCGTCTTAAACGAATCTGCAACGATTTGGATAAGTTCTACGAAGAAGTGATTGACAAACACATGGATCCTAATAGAAAAAGTATGGAGAAGGAGAATATAGTAGATGTGTTACTTCAACTGAAGAAGCAACGTTCATTTTCTGTAGACCTCACAAATGATCACATCAAAGCGGTGTTGATGATTCGGAGTTCCTTTCTATCTCATTTATATTTTATCTAGGCTATATGTGTAGATAAATTTCTAAGAGGAAAAAATTAATTATGATTTATTCAATTCTTTTTAATTTTTTAAGTTAAAATTTTTTATTTAATTTATTTCTTTTTTATCTTTAATTATTTATTGAGAAATTTATTTGAATAGAAATTTATTCCAGTAACAAATTAAGTGAGTTGTGTTAATAAACAAAAAGATACATTATTCTTATACCATTCTAAAAATAAATCAATTTACTGTAAAAAAAAAAATTGGTCTTAAACATTTTTGTTTTATGCTGTTTTTAATTTTTTTTTTATCAATTTCATCCTTTACGAACGGTTTGATTTAGTTTTATTTTCCTCTTTTTATAGTCACATAACAATTTAACAATATATATTACAAAAAATTCAAATCACGAAATAATTTCTCTTAGTGAGACTAAAAAGAGAATGTTTTAGTTGAACTATTACATTCCGCGCGGTCGTACGTGGATCGAACAAATTTGTTTTGGGTGAAAGATTTATTTTGAACAAAAAGAACAAATAACTATTGTAAAATAATTTTCTTTTCGTTTTTTAGAAGTTTTTGAAACACGTACGCATTTCTATATTAGATATTAGAAATATTACAAAAAAAAAATAAAATCGGATGTTAGAAACCTCAACACAATTATTGATCTTAAAATAGACGGTTAGATAGAAGTTGAGAATTACTTGTTAAGCAGGATAACTTCAATCATTAACTACAATCTACAATATATACAAACGTCTGAAGCTCAGAAATCAAAGGCCACTTTATACTGCCTTCAATTGAATGATTGACAGCTAGCATCAACCTCCACTATAAGAATAGAGTTAAGTTTTCGTTAATCTTGTTGCTACTTTTATTACAAAACTAATTAATGGTATTAATCCACTAGTGCAGAATCTATGTGCAACAATTACTTTGTCACAAAGAAAAGCAAAAGAAAGTTTTCTCTCACAATGTCAAGTCCAATTTAGATTTTATTTTTGTCAAAATCTATTTTGAATCAAAAACCAATTGCAGCTGATTTCTTTTGCAGGACATGCTTGTGGCAGCAACCGATACAAGAGCAGCCACACCAGTGTGGGCTATGACTGCACTATTGAAAAACCCAAGCGTGATGAAGAAGGTTCAAGCAGAAATTAGGACTTTGGTAGGTAAAAGAGACTTTTTAGATGAAGATGAAATTCAAAAGTTTCCATATTTCAAGGCTGTTATAAAAGAAACATTGAGAATGTATTTTTTTATTTTTTAAAAGTAAAGGATTTATTCTAAAAAGAAACCAAAAGTTTCTTGAAATATAAAGATACAAACATCGTACTAATTGAGACTGTATTTACTGGCACCACTCCTTGTGCCACGCGAAACAAATGAAGTATGTATTATAGATGGTTATGAAATTCCAGTCAAGACAATAGTATATGGGAATGCTTAGCATTAATAGAGATTCTGCGGCTTGGAAAGATCCAGAAGAGTTTTTACCGAAGAGGTTCTTCAATAGTACTATAGATTTTCGAGGGCAAGATTTTGAGTTAATTCCATTTGGTACTGGTCGTAGAATGTGCCCTGGTATGCCTATGGCATTTGCATCATTGGATCTGATTCTTGCTAATCTTCTTAATTCGTTTGATTGGGAATTGCCAGAAGGAATGACCGAGAAAGACATTCATCTGAAATGTTGCCAGGAATTACACAACATAAGAAGAATCCTCTCTATGTTCTGGCTAAATATCAAACCTAGAAGTTCTAAAATGTACTAATTAGTAATTATACTTGTAACCTACCCATGTGTACAAGGTAGGTAAATAATAGCATGTTGATGTCAATTTTGTTGATTATAATATTTTTTATAAGATAATATTTTATTCCACAATATTAAGTTGATCTAAATCATAAAAGATAATTAAAAAGAAAAAACTTCTTAAAAATATGACATATGTCACTTTTATTTACAATATTATGATACATTTATAAGTTAATAAGTGACATTAGTAGTATCACAATGACAATAATAATAATATAATAATTGTTACAGTGATAATGATATATAGAGATAAAAGTAGCTGTGATATGATGGTGGTGATAATAACACCGACCATAGAATAGAGATGAAAACAAAGATAAGAATAAAGTAAATAAATATATAAATAAAAATAAAAGATCAGAAAAAATATAAAATATATTAAAACAATAAAGATATATTTAAGTTAGCAAATTAATATCAATAGAGGTCAAATAAAATACAAGAACCAACCCATTAATAAATATTTATGAAATTAATTACTTCCACACATTAGTTTTCAAATGTCACAACCTTTATGTTTTAATTTGGTTTATATTTTACGTTTATCCTCTCTTTATCTTGTCTTTAGTTAAATATTTTATTTGAGACAGTTCATGGACCATTAACAGCGTTGAACAGGTCTTTTATTTGCTTTTGTACATTTAAAAAGTTAGAAATGAAAAAAAAATATTAAGAGATAAATCATTAGAGATTGATGATATAGTTTAACTAGTATAATTAAAAATGTGAGAATGATATTATGTATTGAAGCTGTCATTGCTTGGGTAAAAAAAAGACATTATCTCATTGACAATTATCCTTTTAAATAAATATATTAGATAAAATAAATGACACAAGAAGAAAATATAATTTGAAAATACTAAAATCAAAGAAAAAACCACAATAATTGTCTAATGACAACGAGAGAGTAAAATTGTTTTTTACGACGTGCATAGAGTATATTTACTTGGAATTAAACTATCCAAGAATTTTCTTTTACCACACACTCTGCATCGATGTCATCCAATGTCCATGTGTATTCACCATACACCTTGCATTAATGTTTATCAATGTTAGAGTGCAATTGTGGATCCACTAACAATGAGTCATATTTTTTCATGCTTCACATCCTGCATCAATGGCAATAAATGTCCATGTACCATATACACTTTGCATCAATGTTAGCCAATGTCTATGTGCATATGTGGATCTGCTAGCAATTACTCATCCTTTTCCATAGCAACACAGATATTCTATCAGGATACACAACCTTGACTTTATCTGCCACAGGTAAAAATTAATCATTCCATCAAACTTCTTTATGTCACATGTGATAACACCTGCAAAAGACATTATATCAACCAAAGATGATTCTCCAATAATAAGGAATTACTTTTTTTTTATGTGGAATATCAAACTATACTATAACCATATAACATACTAAGAATATCTTATCGAATCAGAGTTTGATACCACTGTTGGTAAAAGAAGAATATAAAGTGAAAATCCCAAAATCGAAGAAAAAACCACAATCATTGTCTAGCAACAATAAAAAAAGTCAAATCAAACTTAAAGTGTATTTGAATGAAGCACTTTGATATCATAGATTAAGTCCTTTGTATATCATAATTCATTCACACCCTTGTTCATCACAGGTGGTGATGCGAGACTTCCTCCCACATACTTTGAATAATATAGGACTATCAAAATGTACAATTTTTATCAACTTCAACACTATCATTACACTCAATCTAAAAGGGTCATAAATATCATACTCTATGCTCTCTGGATAGTGCTATGAGCGAGCTTTTTATATTTCTCTTTTTCTAGATTTGTGTAACTTATTAAGTAGGCACATCTGGTATTTCTATTTAACTTTTATTTCTCAATAATATTCATCCACTTAAAAAAAGTATTTATATGAGACACTTTATATACATGTGAAGTTTATAATTAAAAATTTTGTGCAAAATATGCTATAATTTCAAGTGAAATAAAAGTAAATTTAATTTTACAACAACCATTATATATTTTGTTTCAGCAATGAATTCAGAAAAAAAATTATTTAGATTTCTCTCTACTTATATATTTTCAAACTATTTTAGTTTTTTATTTTTAAATCATTATATTGTGTTTCAATTTTTAAAATAGGTGAATTTTTATCTAGTAAATTGGTGAACATTAATCTACTGTCAGCTTAAAATATAAATTCAAGAATTTTAAAAATTAAAAGTTAAGATGCATGTAACAATTTAAAAATACCAAAATAAAAAACATAATACACAAAATGTAATTAAATCTTGCTAGATTAAGATTTATGTTACTAATTATCAATGATGACTCTTTCTATTTCTATTTTATTCTTCGTAATGATAATCTCTTAGGGACGAGTTATCATAGATGTGTCCAGCACAGCACACTATTCCGAAGTTGGATTATATGTTTAACAGTGATCGGCATTTATAAGTGGAAATATGCATCACAGTACTAAAAACACCAGTGAAGCTCTTAGAGTGCCCAACTTGGTATATACAAATCTCCTCTTGAGATCAAAATCTCTAGTCATTCTTATCTATTTTAGTGTGCTGGACTAAGTGCAGAAACGTGGCACTTTGTTGCCAAATATGGTGTCATGATAAAAGGGGTGCATGCAATGTTAATTGGCTCATGAATTCTGTGGAAGGGACTGCAATTCCCCACCAAGTCATGTATAACATAATATCTATTATATATTTTAGATCTGAAAAATATTATAAAGTGGTATTTTTTATTTTTTAAAATATAAAGTGATATTTTTAAATTCATAATAATATTTATTAAATTAAATTGAATAAAAATAAAAAAATTTATTAATAAAAATAATGAATAAGAGAAAATTTAAGTAATAAAAAAATTAATATTAAATATTTTATTTTTAAAACGCCTTACTTTTACTTTTTCTTATTACTACATTAGTAGTACTGTAGTACTCGGCTTCTTATGCATGAAGAGACTTATTAAAGATGGATCTTATCCGAATTTTGATTTTGTGTAATTTTGTAATTTGGTTATTTGTCACTGTGTGGAGGTGTTTTATTTAAGAATGTTTATAAATTTGGGTTAATTTGATAAAATTAGCTATCTGAAACGAACCAATTAATTTGGTTCATTTTTTTACTTGATCGAATCTAACCTCAAACCAAATTAAGCAGAATCAACTATGTTTGATTTTGTTTTATAGTTTTAACACTTCAAAACTTTAATCTAATTTAAACTAAACAAAATAAATATATATATATATATATATTACATTTTATTTATATTAAATTGCTTTAAATATATTTTGATTTTCTTGTTTACATTATTTTATTTGATTACTTTAATAGTTTAATTTAACTAATTTTTATATACATCAAACTTGATATAGGTTGCCTGTTTACATATAGATTGTGTGATATGCCTACCCAACTCTCTTTTTGTTATCTTTTATGTATTTAATACTACTTTAGCTATGTTGTACATGATTGGTGCTATTCGGGATTTTTCTACAACAGAGTGCAAATGAAAGAAAAAATGATAAAATTAAAGTGGTTTTGCAAAAAATTCTCAAAATTTCATAGTTTGTATCAGACTCGTTACATGAATTGTCTGTTTGGTAAAAAAACAAAAAAGAAAACACGAAAATCGATAGTTGAAATGACGGGTTGAACGTGTCATTTGCCGGTTTCCGTATTTTCTTTTTTGTCTTTTTGCTAAACCGGCAACTCATTTGCCCGTTTTGTAATAATTTAATCAAAACTGCTAATTCATGTGGTGGGTTTAGTGCATACTATACCATTATGGGAATTTTTTACAAAACCACTCTATTTTTGTCATTTTTTCATTCATCTTTACCGAGTTGGGAAAAACCCACGCTATTTGAGCTGTTAAATAGTTGGAATTTTTCTTAGTATTGTGATTTCTTAGTATGCCATTTTACTTTAAAAAAATATATTAAACATTAAATTTCATTGTAAAATGGAAATACAAAATTATTTATCTTTGAAACAAATCATGTGCGAAAAATTATTAGTATAAGACCTACAAGTGTGAAAGGAAGCAATCAAGCAAACGATTAATGAAAATGGAAGTGGGAAAGTACTTTGCACTAAACCAAGCCAAACAATCCACATGACATCAACGTACCCTTATTTACCTACCTTATTCTAATTGCATGTTACAAACGGCATTATAATAATAGTTCCTTTTTTGCTAATCATAATTTTATATTCCAAACTTGGCCAAAGCATAAAGAGGATGCTTCTTATGCTGAGTAAGTCCTGGTAACATTTCAGTATCAATGTCTTCTGCTCTCATTCCAGCTGGCAATTCCCAATCAAACGAATTAAGAATATTAGCAAGAATCAGATCCAATGAAGCAACTGCCATAGTTACCCCAGGACAAATTCTACGACCAGCACCAAATGGAATTAACTCAAAATCTTGCCCTCGAAAATCTATAGTGCTATCTAAGAACCTTTCGGGTAAAAACTCATCAGGGTTTTTCCAAGCCTTAGGGTCTCTATGGATTGCCCAAGCATTCACATACACTATTGTCTTGGCTGGAATTTTGTAGCCTTCTATAATACACGGTTCGTTTGTTTCTCTTGGCACAAGTAGTGTTGCTGGTAGATGCAGTCTCAGTGTCTCTTTTACCACAGCTTTGAAATAGGTAAACTTTTGAATATCATCTTCATCTAAAAAATTTTTTTCACCTCCCAAATTCCTAATTTCTTCTTGAACTTTCTTCATTACTCTCGGATTTTTTAGCAATGCAACCATAGCCCAGACTATCGTTGCTGCTGTTGTATCCGTTGCTGCTACAAGAATGTCCTGCAGAAAGAAACCAACAGTTGATAATTGGCCCCAAATAAATTTTAACAAACTTAGAAAATTAATTTTAAACTGGCATAGGCTAATGTACTAACTTCTGCTGCTGTATTGTGTTATGTTCTGGGTTTTCTTTTCTGGTTTGGCTTGTGATTTTGGTTATTTTATTTCTTGTATTTGATATTGTTTGTAGTTCTCCTTTTATGTATCTGTGGTGCTTTAATATATTATTCTCTTGCCTATAAAAAAAAATTTAACAAACTTAGAAAATTAATTTTATACTGGATGGACCTGTCATTTTGAGAGAAGACTTTCTCTTATTCCTCTGTTTGCAATAAATTAAAGAGAAATGCTATGCGTAGATTTGGAACATTAATTTAGTTCCATGATAAAATTAGTTTATAATAAAAATAGAGATAAAGAAAATTGATCTTCACTTCCTTAGAGAGGAATTGAAGGTTTCTATCATTCATATCAGTTGCAGATATAGTACGAATTGTCCTTTAGTTTTGTCTCTGTCTCAACTCTAGATGTTTGTTTATATTACAAATATAATTAGAATTAGAAAGACATGTGACATAACTAGTATTTCTGAACTTCTACCCAACTGTCTATTTTAAGATCAATCATTGTGTTGAGGTTTCTGATATAACTATATTAATTAATTTTGAATGAGCTTCAATAAAATTAAAAGAAAATGTTTTTTAAACGACTTATATGTTTTCTTCTTTTACATGACTAGTACTCCAACAAATTTAAATATTACATTACATAAATGAAAAACTTTTATTTGATCAACTAACGTATGTAAGGTAATATTTAAATTAGTTTGGATACTCATGTAAACAAGAAAAACAAATAACAAAAGAAAGAAAGAGAAATACCAGTACAAAATTAAAAAATAAAGTAGTCTACAACATTGTAGGCAAGTCATGACTGGAAAATATTTTTCACACACAACCCACCTCTAATCTATATAGAAAGGTATAACGATTATGTAACATGTGTATAAACATATGCAACATTTTTCTGATTTACTGAAATAGACAAATAAAATGAAATAGATAAGAAACTAGAGAACTTCAAACCATGAGCACTGCTTTGATGTGATCATCTGTGAGATCTACAGAAAATGAACGCTGCTTCTTGAGTTGAAGTAAGACATCTATTATATCCTTGTTCTCTGTGGTCTCTCTATTGGGATCCATGTGTTCATCAATAACTTCTTGATAGAACTTATCCAACTCCTTGAAATTTCGTTCAAGACGTGCATGTAGTCCCCTCAGTTTGTCAATCCAACCGAAGAATGGAATATAATCTGAGAAAAACAAGGTTGCCCACATGGCCTGACACTCACTGAATAGCCCATGGAACCTACTCCTTTCAGCTCCTTCTTCATCATACCTCCTCCCAAAGGCAGTTCTACATATAATTGTGCTAGTAAGAGATATTAGTAGTTCATTCAAGTTTATAACCTTTGAACATGAGGCATGCCCAGATATCTTTTTTATCATTTGCTTGACCTCAAATTGTCTTATTGAGGAAAATGATGAGACACGTCTAGCGCTAAGAACGTGAACAACACAAATTTTTCTAATTTCTCTCCAAAACTCACCATATGGGGAAAATATCATCTCTAACCCATTGTAGGACAATTTCTGTTGGCCAAGTAATTTTGGTCGATCACTAACTACAAGGTCATGGTCTTTCATTAGCTCTTTGGCCAATTTTGGTGAGGAAATAACTATGGCTGGTCGTAAACCTAATTGAAGGGAAAATATAGGCCCATATTTCTTTGAAAGTTGCCATAGATGTAGATAAAGAGAAGAGTTATTGAGCTGAAGAAGATTCCCTATTATAGGAACGCCTCTAGGACCTGGTGGAAGGTGTGGTTTCTTGAGGTTTCTGCTAAATTGGAAGAAGAATAACAAAAGCACAGGAAGAGTAAGGCACAGAAATAGAAGTAGAGACACCATTGTGCGCCGGTATAATATGTGGAAGCAAACAGTTATCTAAGTCTTATCTTATAACTATAACTTTTATAGGGGCAGAACATAGAAGCTTGTTAACCTCGCATAAATGATAAATCTAAGCACAGAAAAGTTATATGTCATTTGATTTTGAAAAAATATTTTTTATATAATACATATTAAAAGAAGATGAAATATAAATATTTTAATAAATATCATGACAAACAATTAATCTTTTTACACGCAAATGATTAAATTAAAATGCATGTTCATTACAAAAAAATATGTTATTAGATTGAAAAAGCCATAACCAAAGTTCACTATAAATATTAAATTAAGATAACAATAAAAAAATACTTTTACTTTTTAACCATATTTTAAGAACACTAATTAACATTTAATAATTATTAAAAGTTGTTTTTACTAAACTTCGATCATGTAAATGTAATTTGTCCCAAAATATATTATTAAAATTATTCACCTGATTTTTAAAATGGAAATAATATTGTGATTTGAAATAATAGTAAAACACAGGTAGTTTTCATATATTTTTATTCATCTCCTTTTAAATCTCTTATCTATTTCTTTTTTTTAACAAACAAATACATTTTTTATATTTTATTTTTTACTTATTTTTACTTCTATTTTATTGTCTACTTTATTTTTTTTTATAATCAATCAATCAATCATACAGTACTGAAAATGAAATGACTCGGCAAAAGAAACACTATTCGGTCAATAATTAGTGTACGTGATACTGTAGCAGTGTCCAGTATCTATCTCATTAATATTATACGAGGTATGTAATGTAATGAGTCAAAAAAAAAAAATCATCTGACGAAATTTTCTGATATATATTATGACACACGGATAATAAAACAAACAGAAATGGGCTAAGGATAAAGTGAATCCGTACAGTGTTGGTTATTTTGTCTCGTGTTCTTTTATTATAGCTCAGATTTAATTTGAGTTTTTTCTTTAAAGATTTAATTTGATGAATTTAAAAACAATGGCAGAATTGAAATCCAAAATTGCTCCTAAACCTAGCTTAGCATGCAATCAATCAATTACAACGAAATGCCAATTCTTGATCAAGAATTATGCATAATAGAGAGGCAAGGGAAGAACACAAACTCATAGCAAAACTTGAAAACTGAGATTGAAAGCTGTAATTGAACTCCAAGAGAAAAAATCTTGTCTCCACAAAAATTCTCTAAATAATTTACAAAATTATGAAATCTGAAAAGTGTGTATGGTCCTCAACCCCCTGCTGGGTTTTTACTCGCATGAATAATGGGCCAAGCAATGGGTCAATGGGCCTAAAACTAAATTACATAAAAATGAAATGCCTAAAACAAATGATGTAGATTTTTTCCCAAACTTCCAAAAATCCTCAAAAATAGCTTCATACTCCAAAATCCATGTTCCAGATATCCAAATTGAAGCCCTCGAAGTCAGGAATCCAATACAAAAAGAATCATCCAAAAATAAGGTCTACATAAAAAGTTATGGCCAAAACATTAGACAGTGTCAGGCCAGAAATAATGCAAAATTTACTAAAAATGCAACTTATAGGTATGTTTTATAAAAATATTATTTTATGCATAAAAACCTAAATGCATGTTAAATGCATAAAATAAATAAGAAAGAACACCTTAGAAGATATAGAAAGAGTATAAATTTGAACACATAAAATGAGTCAGCACATACTTGTCTACCAGAGCTCCAAGGTCCAAATGATCGAGAGGATACCCGTTCTACCAAAATCTGATAAGAACATTTGGCGCCGTCTATGGGGACATAAAAATTCCTATGCCCCCTCTCTACCCCGTCCCTTATGGTGCAGACCTGAGGTGGGGTGCCGCTCGTTACCACCAACAATGCAAGCGAGGCTAATCTTCTCGAAGAAATCAGGAAAATGCATAAGATGATCAGGAAGCACGAGGTCGATCTACTCCCGCTTAAAGAAGAAAATGTCGCTATGAGGACGGTGATCCAAGACCTCCGAGGCCAACAACCCTCAAGTGACCTAGAGGATGATAGCAGGGATAACCAAACAAGAGGTCTCCACCTCAGTAAAACCATTATAAGCACCCGCAATGGTGAGGCCAGCAAGGGGAGCACCTGAGGGAGACCACTCAGCTGGTCAGCACACCTTGGGGCCAGGCAAGGCCCGAGACCACCAAAAAGTCCCAGGGTCAGGCGTTGTCTACACACCCGAACAGGCAACGAATAGGAGACACCCTTTTTGTTGATGGGGTCCTAAACTACCCACTACCCCGAGGATGGAAACCCCTGACAATCAAACTCTACGACGGCAACAGCAACCCCGACGACCACATCGAAGCGTTCCTCACCCAAGTAAACCTCTACTCCAATGGGGACCAAGTATTATGCAAAATGTTTTCCACTTCCCTTGTAAGCAACGCCTTCAATTGGTAGTCGCAGTTCCCTCGGCAATCCGTTGACTCCTTTGACACCCTAGTGGACAAATTCATTGCCCATTACGCTGCATCATGGACCTTGAACCTGTAGCCCTGCACTCCACGATAGGTGCTCTTAAGCCAAGATGATTCACGAACAGTGTGGCAAAATGCTGCTCGATAACCTTAGAAGAGTTCATGGAGTGCTTCGCAAAGTATGTCAAGATAGAAGAAGCTTCCACCTAATGAAGGCGACAGTGAATGCCTATCGTCGGCAAAAAGTACCAACCTAGGCACCCTAGGAAGGACCCAAAAGAAGTACGCTACAGACCAGTACAAGACAAAGACTTTAAGCGGTAGGGCAAACCTCAACCAAAGTACACTACATATACACCACTGACAGAGTCTAGAGCACGCGTTTTGGAGGAAGCCTTCAGTGCCAAAGTCCTATGCCTTCCCTACCAGCCCCCTCCGGGGATAACACAAATCGAAGCAAACACTACAAATACCATCACAACTACAGCCACACTATTGAGGAATGTGTTGCACTACGGGACATGATAGAAGAATTGATCCAGCATGGGAGACTCATCCAGTTCATTAAGCGACAACATCCAGGAACGGTTGACACCCGTTTAGACAACGGACATCACTGGGACTGTGGGAGGAGCATAGACACCAATGTAGACGAGATTCACATCCTCCTCCCAACCCCAATCACAATGAATGAGAGTTGAGCTCATCTCCGCAACTCTGAAGGGTAATCAACACTATCGCAGGGGAATTTGATGGAGGAGGACCCACCAACTTCGTAAAAAAGAGACACCTCCGTCAGTTGAGGATCATCAATGCAATTAAACCTGGTCGACGAACGTTGCCCCTATCACTTTTGATAATGAAGACTTCGCGGGGGACAGCCTGAGGCTGGACGACCCATGGTGATCATAGTGGTAATAGTAGATTGGGAAGTACACAAGATCCTGATAGACCAAGGCAGTTCGACAAATATACTTTATTGGGCCACCTTCAAAAGATTGGACATCTTTGAGGATATTATAAAGTCATATCTAGACCCCCTAGTTAGATTTACTAGCCAACGAGTCCACACCCGTAGGTACATAGAGTTGATGACCACCTTCAGTGAGGGGCGGTTCTCTTCTACCCTTCTTGTGTGCTACATCTTGATCGACGTGGACACATCCTACAATGTCCTCCTCGTGTGACTGATGTTGAATGCCCTTAGAGCCATCTTCTCAACTTCGGACCTAGCGATGAAATTCCCCTCCTCGACAAGAGACATAGTCACCATCAAGACCGACCAGGAAGAGGCATGTGAATGCTATGTAAAAAGCCTTAAGATCGCGCTATACCAACCTCACCATGGTCCTTAATCGAGTCTGACACAACAATATGCATTTAAATCCGACAAAAGGCACCTTCGATGTCGAGGGTAGGAAATTCCTAGGTTTTAGACTAACACAGTGAGGCATTAAAGCTAACCTCGATAAGTGCTTAAAAATCCTCCAATTGCAGAGCCCCAGACAAATGGACTCGACGAGTCCGCCAATAAGGTCATCCCCACCGAGCTCAGGGTGAGGTTGGGACAACATAAAGGTGCATAGGTCGATGAACTACTAGGAGTGCTTTGGGAATACCACTGCTGACCTCAATGAACAACTGGGAGACCCCTTTTTACCTTACCTACGGAATGAATGTCATGATTCTGGTGGAACTCAGAGAACCTTCGCTTCGATGCACTCATTTTCATCCTAACAATAAGTCATCTGCAACATGTTCCAATCTCGACCTTCTCAACAAAGTTCGTGAGGTCACCAATGTAAGCGAAACAGCATGCAAGCAACGAGTAACAAAGATGTACAACAACAAGGTACTCGACTACACATTTCAAAGAGACAGCCTGGTTTGGCTCTGGTGAAGAGATGCAAGAAAAGAGCACAAGCAAGGAAAGTCAGCATCCATATGGAAATGACCTTTTTGTATCACAAATGCTCTAGGCAATGGGGCCTATCGGCTGTAAACATTAAAAGGAGACTAAATACCTAGGACCTGCAATGCGACTCTTCTGAAGACTTACTATGGCTAATAAAAACAAGTGGTGTACTCTTTTTCCTACCTCGGTCTTTTTTTCTAATAGAAAAGAAAATGGGTTTTGGACGGAGAGGTTTCAACGATACACACCCTAATAATGTAAACACATGAATGCTAATAAAACTATCCAAATAACACCTATGTCAAAAGAATATGAGTAGATTTTGGGAATTTCATTAGAAGATAACAAGCCATACCAGTATCAAGGATATCTCCTATCGATGAATACAATAGCAAATCTGCTAAGGGTGCAAGAGAAAGAATTAAGAGAGAGGAAGCTAAATACAAATGAAGTGAAAGGGTTTCCACAAAATTTTTTGGCAGAAAGAATCAAGTGATTGTCAGAAGCAAATGATTGGGATGAATTTACAGATGTATTGGCTATCACCATTTATGTGCTTGTTCTCTTTCCACACCTTGATGATTATATAGATCTCTCTGTCACTGATGTGTTCCTAGCTCATCGGGATAGAGGAGAAAACCCAACATCAGCAATACTCATAGACACATATTGTGCTTTAAATCTTTCTCATGAAAAGGGGAAGAAAAAGTTAGCATGTTGTTTACTGGCGTTGTATATTTGGCTAAATGTTCATGTATGTTCTCATAAGTACAAGACAACATCTCCCATAGAGGACTTCAAGTGGACCTAATTCTTGGTAAACTTCACCAAAGAATTCATACGTTGGTACCCAAATTTCAATAAAATAGAAGAAGTTATTTACCAATGTGGAAGTTTCCTTAATGTACCCCTTGTAAGGACTAAAGGGTGTATCAATCATAACCCTTCATTAACTTTAAGTTAATTGAGTTATCCAATACTACACCCACCAATAGAAGAGTTAATAACACCTTTCTTCCATGAGATAAACTAATTGAACCCAACAATACTTAGAAAAATTAACCATATTTGGGAACAAGTTATTAGGAAAGGGAAAGAGACAGAAGGAAGAGGTAGTGATGTGTTAAGTGTCTAAATTAGGATGAATTATATTAACAATTAGGCACTTAATGACTCAATTTTGTGAAATTCTACCTTGTAATTTTTTTCAAAGTATCAAATTGATGAAAAGGTAAGAATTTTTGGGTTTCTCAACAAAATGTACAACTTAGGATTCATTTTGTATACCTTTCTTTAATGCAGGACTTAAGGAAAAGAAAGTAAGCTCACAGGGCAAATTTGCTCAGCCCATTTTGAGGCGCTTAGTGGATTCAGGGCTGCTAGCACAAGCTCATGTCCACATAAATTCACTCAGTGGATTATACATGTGCCCAGCAGATTAGCTTTCTTCACCTAGAAGGACTCTCCAATCCACTTAGCGAATTATAAGGTGCTGAGCGGATCCTTCTCTTTCCTGATGCCCTGTCACATTGACTGGCTTATTTAAAAAGAATGCAAGAAAGAAAAAGGCTGTGGACAGACCCGTGGAAGAAAAGAAGAAAGAAAGCGAAGTTCGAAAGAAAAGGAAGATCTCCCTTTTCTTCTTGTTCGTAATCTCTTTCTCTTCTCTTCTGGATTGTAATGAACATCTCCATGAGAGGCTAAACTTTTTTATTGGACTCAATGTAATTCATAATCTATTCTCTCTTGATATATATATATATATATGTATATATATATAATTCCTATTTCATCAGTTGTGTTTGATTTTGTGTTCATTGCTTAATCTGGTCTGATCAACCATTTTATGATTTAAGGTTTTCGAATCTTGTTGGAAATGACTCATTGAGGAATCATGATGATAAACTAGTATCTTAGGATTTAGTTTTGAGGGATCAAACTAAATTAATTAATGAGAACAAAACTGATAAAATCATATCATAAATATTCAAGAGGGATATTAAATTAGAAAGTACATTGAATCTGATAGTTTATCTCATAGTAAATTTCATATCTATACTAGTGTTATCGTTTAATACCAATTTACTCACATACACTTTGCTCATGATAAATTTAATCATATCACATTAGTAGAATTCATTAATATAACAAATCCCAATAGAGGACACTCAATTTTCTAATACGAAACTTAGTCTGCTTGCCAAGTAAAGTGAACGACAAGAAAAAACCTTCACCATGGTGCAAATGAAAGTTATCTTCATTGGCTAAAGAAGAAGGTTCAAGAAGTCAAATTACCTTCCTGCAAAATTACCCTATTCATCGAAGAGATTTCGATACAACAACCCATTGACATGAGGGAATTAAAAAAACTTCAAGAAGCCTTGGAAAAATCTGAAGAAGAAAAGAGGAAGTTAAAGAAAGAATTGGACGAGTCCACCAAATGATGAAAACAATACAAGAGGAGAATATTAAAAAAATGCAGTCATTAACCATAGCTAAACAAAGAGCAAGGGATGAAGATGAACTTAAACTCAAGACGCGAGACTTCTAAGGAGCTGCCAGGAAAAAGTTGGGACTGAGAAGGTGTGAGAGAGATAAAGTGTTGACAAATAATAAATAACTAAAAGAAGAAATAAAAACAAAAAAATTAGTTGAAAGGTAGGCATAGAGGATGCTCAAAGACCTCCAACAACAACTAGAAGAAGTGGTGCAAGAGTTCGAAAGTAGACTCCAAGATGAAAAACAATGCAAGCAAGAAACAGAACAAGTTGCAAGAATGAATATGACAGAATGGAAGAAGAAAGGACAGAAGACACTTGATTTGATGAGCCATGTTGAAGAGCAAAAAATTCTCATTTAAAAGCTTGATGAAGAAGTTATATTTTGGAAAAAGGAATTGGAGAAATCAATCAACAAGGAAGACATTGAGATACTAAATGATAAGATAGTTTTTTGGAGAGACCGTTGCATGAAGCTTACATGGTTGGTAAATCAGGCGATCTCAGAAATTCTGAGACGCCTCAAAGAAGCTAAGGGGTTGACAAATCCTCTTTCAAATCGTAGTGATATTAATTTTTTTCTTGAATATTGTAAGGAGTTAATGGATAATTTGAAAAAGATGGTTGTAGTTGATGAAAAAGTGAAAATTTGGATGCAATGAACTTCTAGTTAAATATTAATGAAAAATATGTCAGTTTTGATCATATGAAATAATTTCCATTTTTATTTGCGATCAAACAATGAAATCTATGATTCTCTAAAGAGAGGAAGAAAATAAAATAATAACAAGGATAAAAATAAATAGAACATGATCATTTCATTCAATTCTTATGACATTTAATTATCATGTCATATCATTCACCTGACAATAGAAAAATAATTTATCAAGTAAAGAAAACAACCTTACAGCACCCTTACAAGACATGCACCAAGACGAGAATCATGGAAGGGGTGGTAGATGAATTGGAGCAATAGCACGAAGCACTAAAAGAGGAAATGAGTAAGATGAAACTGCAAATGGAGAAGATGATAGAGATGTTGCAGTCAATAAAAAATGAGAATCTTTCAGAAGAACCTCAAACTACATCATCTCATCCACCTAGATTTTAACTACCTCCACAATTTAATGTTCAAGCAACATTCCCTCCATGTGGCCTTCCTCCTGGTTACACATCGCCTGTGATTACCAATGCTTTAGAGGTTAACCACACCAATGTTGCTCCAAATCCTCCATATGGCCTTCCTCTGAGTTATACCTCACCTACTACAGGTAACCCTGAAAATAACCCTCTCACAGATTTCATCACACCTCTAAATCAAACACAACATGAGACTAATAATTCCCATATTCCAATCCAACATCCCACTTATACACCTCCAAGTGATAGCACCCCTTTCGAGAACCTCAAAACCACCAAAGTGTCACTCCTAAACCAATTGTCGTGATTCATTCCAAACAACTTGAGGACATTCAGTCTAATGATAAGTTGCACTTCTTTGAAGAACGATTGAGGGCCATCAAGGGGATTGATGACTATGATTTTAGTGTTGCTGATTTATGTTTGATTCCATATGTGGTAATTCCTCATAAATTCAAAGTTTCCGAGTTTGACAAGTATAAGGGAGACACCTGTGCAAAAAGTCACCTAACCATGTACTGTAAAAAAATGGTCTCATATGCCCATGATGACTACGTATACTCTGATTCTCTACATATAGAGATATGTAGGAGAAAGAATCTACTCTTGTCGAGTTTCAAAAAATAAAAAAACAAAATAAGTCAATTAAGAAAATAAAATATTAATAATATTTTTCTGGAAAGGGAATTTTCCAATAATATTTTTCTCATTAAAATGTTAAAACCAAAATAAAATAAAAGTAGTATTTATGTTTTAAGGGTTAAATAAATATTTTTAAAGTTATTTAATTTTGTACATTTAATTAGAGGTAACTGTAAATAAAAGTAATATTTATGTTTTAAGGGTTAAATAAATATTTTTAAAGTTATTTAATTTTATACATTTAATTAGAGGTAACTATCCTTAAGACGGACATGCAAAGTGCTAATACTTTCCCTATGTGTAATACTCTCTCAAACTCAAAAATTAGTTTGGTAGACCACCTTTTTCTAAAGGTTTTTTCAATATTTTTCTAAATAAACCCTAAACCCTAAACTAATTTTCAAAATTTATTTTGTCGTCGTCCAGTCGAAATTCATGTGTCAACAATATTAATTATTTTTAATTAATTACCTCATTATTTTTACTGGAGAGATGGAATTCATGTTTTATTAATAAAAAAATTTTTTAATATAAAAAAGATAAGTTATTATAAGTTAAAATCTGATTTAACAAATACTGTAATTCTAAAAATAGAAAAGGATAAAATACTATTGAAGATTTTATAAAAATTATTGTTTTTCTTAATCATAAATTTTATATGCAGTTAAATATTATAATATTTTAAGTCACGATGCAATACTATAAGATTTATTTATAAAAAATATTTTAAAATTCTTTAAATTCCTAATTATACACTGCACCCCTTAATATTAATAAGTAGGGGGACAAAGTTTTTAATTTCTAGACAAATTCCTGCTGTAATCTTCTAGTGTTATTATTAACAATAAATTTTTTTCATCGGTATTTAATTTAAAGATAAAGTATTTTTTAGTATATATATATATATATATATATATATATATATATATTGATAAAATTTAAAGATAAAATATACTTTTAAATTAAATATTTTATTTCTCAAACTTAAAAAAAAAATATGTAAATTTAGTTCTCTACCTTTAATCATATTAGTTTTATTAACAAAATTTGCATTATTATTATTTAAAAATACATTTTTTTTAACCATAGTATATAATAAAATCCTTTGTGTCAATTTTATGGCTCATTCTTTGTTTCAATCAATTAATAAATGTTATCTCATTTATGAGTTATATACAATATAAAAAATTATAAATTAAATAACATAATATTTAAAATACGAATTTATAACGGAGGATTTTTATTCATTTTATATATTTCTAACAAATCATAATTTGAATCTCTTAATCTTTTTTGAACTTAAGATATATAAAAAAAATCTTCCAATGTATCAGTGGTCTTGACTGTTGGAGGAATCAATATTAATGGTTAATTGGTGGAAGAAGTTGTTCTCTTATATTATCATGTGTCATTTCTTTATTATGTTAAAATATTGTAACCCTTACTTATGATAGTTCATTGTTATGTCTTATTACATATGATAGTTTGGAACTTAATAAAGTTTATTTTTTACAAAAAAAAATAAATAAATATAACAAAAAAACCTTCTGACTTTATTTTTTTTATACTGTATCTCTAGTTTTCTTGCTAGTTGCTCACTTTCCACCTTGATCATCAACCCTAACCATGTAAAAAAGTCTTAAAGATATCATGTTTTAAGAAATGAAATAAGTATTTTATAATTATTTAAGTTTTGTCCATTTAATTAGAAATATTTTTTTAAGAATGTACTAACATATTTATTACGCATAATTAACTATCAAGGTCAAAATATGATTTTGTAAAGAATGGTTTTAAAGGATTTTTAAATTATTTTTCCCTCATCACAATTTCATTATGCAATATGCAATATAGAACATATAATTTTTTCAGTTTTTCTATAAACTAAAATCTTAGGAAGGACTATCTGCTCTCTTAACATATCTACCAGCAAGGCATTATGGATTGCCTTCTTATCTTCGCTTTTCTCAGTTGCTTTTATGGGTTTTTGTTTACTCTCAAACACTTTGACTTATTATGTGTTTTCATATTTTTTATTATTAATAATATTATAACTTCTAGACTTAATATGTGCTGACGCAAGGATACGAAATATTATTGCGATGTTTGTTGCTAGTCTTGAAGCTACCCTATCAGCTATAGATTTTCATAAAAAGTTATTATCACATTAACAATCGTAAGTTAAATTAAACTTTAATATAAAATATTTTTATACCATATATATATATATATAGATATATGAAACATCGATCACATTTATCGTGCTTTCGAAGAAAGTGCAGAACCAAGACATAATATTTTTAGCTTTCTTAATTTTCTTGTCTTGTTTTCCGACTTTACCAAAAAGAATATTCCATTGACGTGTTCAATTGTTACACTGATTTCGTGTATTATTCGATCACATTGTCCTGAGATTAATCCAACATAAAATCAAAATTACTTCTATACAATATTAGGATAACAAAGTTCACAATGATTTTAGGGAGTTTAACAATCATATTTAGTATAAAAAAAGTTTCACATTAACATTTAATCACAATTCTTTTAATTTTTAAAATTAATTGATAAAATTAACAAATTTACTATATATAAAATATTATGATCATCTGTAAGTATAAAATGTGTATAAGTGTTTTCTTTTTTCAATTTTAGGTGCTTTTACAAAAATAAATACTATCATAATTATTTTCATGGATCTCACTACACGAACTGTCTAAATTTATTAAATTTATACATAAAATAAATATTAATAGAGATTAATTAGTATATACTATCAATATAAAAAAAGTTTTATACTGATATTTAGTTACAATCCTTTATTGTGATAACTTTGTAGACTTTACGATTTAATACTTTAAAATTCATATAAATAAAAAATTGTGATTGAACAACAATATAAAACTTTTTTACACTATCAATGCATACTAACTAAACTCATACTCATATTAGTATATAATAATACTCGTTACGTTCCGTATTATATATATATATATATATATATTCATTTTGAAAATTTTACTTACAAATATTTTTTACATTATAATCTATGATAAGTAATATAATTATGAAATAAAAATTTAATTATATTTTTCAAATTCATGATATATTAATAAATTTTGCATTGAGTCTTTAATAAATTATGTTTTTTGTTAAGTTTTTAATAACTTTTTAATTTTTTGAGTCTTTAAAACACTATAGATGTACTTAAAATTACTTTAAAAATTATTTAAATATCATTTTAAGAACTCTAACTAAAATGAACTATTTAGTAATTACCAACATAAAACAAAAATTTATTAACGACATAATACAAAATTCATTAATATGTTAAGGACTTCAAACATATTTAAAAAAAAATAGAAAGAAACATATACTATATCTTAAAAAAATTTAAAATCATAAGAATTTATAATAAGATTAATTTATTTAGAGTATCTCTTATAAAAATATATAATAATTTTTTAATATAAAGTATAATAATTTATTTATGAAATTGTTTTATATTAACTTAGAATGATATTCACTAAATTTAGATACTCAAATAATTATAGTTATACTTGAAGTATCTTTTTTAATTAATAGGTTATAAAATTAAAAAACAGGGACGTACGAGAAATTAAATTTAAGTTTACTTAAATTATTGAGGTGTAGCGGGTTTATTTGAGGTGTAGTGCTATGCCCACCTAATTTGGTGATGATTAGAGAAGTAAAAAGGGGAGAGAGAATATTATAATTTTTTTTTTGAAAGATCGGAGAATTTCAGAAGTCTATTTAAGGGGTGCAAATGACGAGGCAAACTTACTAAGTTCACCCAGGACCCTAACTTCTTCTTCCTCCTCTTTCTTTTCTCCTTCTTTTCTTTTCATTTTTCTTCCCTGGTTGCATCATTTTCTCTTTTAGGCTTTTTTCTCTGGTCTTGCATGGTAGACGTTCGATTGATAGAATTGGATACAGTCTCTTTCATAGCTTTTGATTTTGAATGATAATCTTAGTAGGTAAGCTGATCATGAATAATAGAACTTTTTTCCGTTCATTTTAGATTCTAGAGTTCTCATTAAAAAGGGAACTCTTTTAGAATTTCTTCAGATTTTTGAGAAATTTCTTCATATTGATCTTTTCCTTTTCTTTTTAGTAAGATTTTGAATGGAGAAATAGGTAAGGAAAAATTTTCTTTTAGTTTGAATTATTATGATGAGGTTAAGGTGAAATCAATAGGAAGCGATTGATTGAGTCATTGATTCGATTTTGATTGATTTGTAAAATTTATGAGCTTGTGAGTATATTGATTTTGTGTTGCAATTATAATTGAAAAGGACTTTGGGTGACTTGTCTATTGACTTTGATGATGAATTATAATTGCACTGAAATGCATGATTGATGCTAGGCATGATGTTGAGGTGTTGCCTTAAATGCTTAATGATGATGTGTTGCCTTAAATGCTTAATGATGATGTGTTGTGTTATGTGTATAATAATGAGATGTTGAGTTATATACACGATGATGAGATGATGAGTTGAAATTGATGATTATGGGCAATTACAAGATGTAACTTAGCCTTGATTGGTGTACATATGTATTTATATATATGTGGGGTGTATTGAGTTAGGAAAACAACAAAGGTTAATGCAATACTAGTGCTAGATATGCAAGTGGAGGTACATAGGTGATTTATATTGTTATCCTGACACCAGATATGTAAGAGAAGACACCTATAGGATATAATTAGACACAACTAGTTTGTTATATGGGTTAGGTTGATGTCAGACATTAGCATATTAGTTATCAGATGAGTATGCCTAGACTCGATTGGTTGTCAGAGTGGGTTAGGTAGATGCCCGACACCAATTAGATGAAGTCACCAGGCTGTCTTGGTATACGAACTCAATAAAGTATTTTCAAAAAATGTTTGTTAGAGGTGTATGTGTACTTATGTTTGAGGGAACATAAGTGTGATTGTTTTTATATATGCAGATTTGACTTGATGGAGGTGTTTATTAGTTTGCATGATTTTGTATGCTTAAATATGTATGCTTACCATTGCTTTTGTGTGTTTTGTATGATTGTGATGATCATACTTGACACGAGAGTAAATGGTTGTGACAAGGGCAAAAGTCAGATTTAGTAAGAGTAGAGATGTCTTAAGCAGAGAATAACTTGATGTGTTGTTTTTGTATAACATATAACTTAAGTATGATATTTATGTAATGTGTGTTAAGTATGAACATTTGCACCTTTTTAAAGGATTGTAATTATGTATTCAAATAAGTTAGAATGTTATATAGTTAACTGTGTATGAACTGAACTTATTGATAAGTATAAGGGTCAAAGATGTTGTGATATATTTAGTTGTTAATAGATTTTAGATGCATCTTTGCAGCTGAGGTTCTGCTATCTGCAGAGTTTCGCTGGACAGCAAGTTTTGCCCAATGAGCTTTAACCTCTGTTAGATCTGTTTTTTAACTTTGTGCCCAACGAAAGGTTTTGTCTAGCACAAATTACTCATTATTTCTAATTAAACAAGTTTTTTGTTGAGCGACATGTCCCTGTTGCTGCGACAGACTGATACAGGGTTTTCGTTGGATGATGTTTGTCGCTGGGTGAGATACCTTAAGTCTCGTTAAGCGACAAGGTTCGCTAGGGGAGATGAAGTAGAATATACTAAGTTATATCTTATGTTTTATTTTAAAAGAATTGAGATGCATGTTGCAATGTTGGGCATGTTACAATGAAATTTTTATATAGTTCCATATTTTGGAATATTTGGAAAATATAATGCAAGTAAAGTGAATTATTTATAGAAATAATGACATGAATAGTATAAAGGATTTTGAGATGTTACACATACAATTATATATTTCAATATTTATTTATATTAATATTTTAGCTTGTTCATTGCATTATCAAAATTTAATATATAAAAATTAGGATTATAATTTATAATTATTTTTACAAAGCTGAAAACTTATTCATTAGTATATAAATAAAATGAATAATTAAATATACATAAAATTACCTAAACAAAATTTAATATTTTTATATGTCAATATTAAATATATCAAAATATTATTTAACAATGATGTGATAATTACTTTTTGTTTACAATATAGATTTTATGAATTTCTAATAATAACTGAAAATAATCAATTATAAAATCAAGTTTAATATAATTATTTTTTAATAAAAATAAGTTAATAGAAATGATCATAAAATTTAATTTATATGTATTAATAGAGTAGAAGAGTTTTACACTAACGTTTAATAATAACTTTTTAAGTATTTATAGATAAATTTAAAAACTTATCATAAACAAAAGATTATAATTGAATATCTATGTTTATAATGATTATAAATATTAATTAAACTGATAATCATATATATAAAACTAATATTCTAGACAATCTTAACTACCACCTGTGATTGATCAATAAGTAAATGAAGAAAAAAAATAACAATTATAAAATTAGTTTAATAATAATATCTAAAGAAAAGAAAAGGTAAAAAAAAATCATGTATTCAAATCTATTCACTATCCAAATTACATATTATCAACTAATACTTATAAAAAAAATGGACACCAATAAAAACACATTAAAGACGACGATATAATAGATATCTTAGTTAAGTAGCGTTTGTTTTCCATAGATCTCACTGTTAGTCACATCAAGGCAGAGCTCATGGTTTAAATTTCTTTTTCACTTCCTTTCTCATTCCATTTATCTATTTTAGTAACAGAAATAGATAGTTGCGTAATCAATACAAAGTTTCAAATATTACATTACGTAATCAAACAAGTTCCGCTTCATTTAAAATACTCAATGAAATGTATAGTTGCGTCACGGAGGGAAAGAGAGGATATGTGTGAAAAACTTCAATAGGCTTAAACCCAAAACATATGTATTGGTAGCCAAGTTTTTCTTTTTTTTTTTTACCAAATACAGGTGTCACGAAATTTGTAACAATTCGTTAATCTTAGTAAATCAATTGAGCTAGGCATCCAAGTTGATGTTCATCCTTTTCTTTGTGTTTTTTATTTTACTTTATTTTGTTATTTGTATCTGCCCGCATCTCTATCTGTTTCCTTTAAGGATCGAAAAATACTTTAACCCCTTTTTATTATTTTATATTTTAATATTTACTTGATATTGTATCTATTATAATATTTATTGTGGCCTATAAAAATTAAAGGACATATGATTCTAATATTGTGGCCTATAATATTCACTTTATCTACTGCTCTCTGTTTACTGAAGTTCTCATTACATGCTTATGCTCCTGTAAAAATTAAAGGACGTATGATTCTAATATACTATTCACCAAACAGACTATTTTCTTCCACCTCTTTGGTTATACACAACAATGGTATCACCACTTTTAATTTTATGCATTACTCTTACTTTGCTTTTGTTGTTGTTCTTCCAATACTAAAGAAACTTCAAGAAATCAACCCTTTCACCTGGTCCTAGAGGCCTTCCCACGATAGGGAAGATTCATAAGTTGAAAGATTTTGATCTCTATTTTCAGTTATAAAAACTATTGTTGTAAAATAGTGCATATATTACAAAAGTCAAAGTCTCACATTACTTGGATTAACTATATGGGAAAGGTTTACATAAAAATAAGTGAACAAGACTTGGTAAAGAGGCTTTGCAAGAAGAGAAGTCTCATGCACATAGGCTTGAGCATCAGAGCTACAAATATTGGAGAATTTCTCCTTGAATCCCAATAACTTCTCTTTGTACCTGAGATAAAATAAACACAAGGATGAACAAAAACACACGAAGAAGAATAAGAGAAAGCCATCTATTCAATGGAGGAGAAGAAAAATGAAATCATGCGAGAGAGATGCAAACAAAAGAGGGAAGGGAAAAAGGCGTGTAGCAATTAAATTTTTATCATTTTCATTAAGGGCATTTTTCCATTTTAAAAATTTATGGAGATGTAGGGAGAACTTTTGGAGGTGCACGGAGAAATTCTTCAAATATTGACTTGGCCATTGGACTTAATTTTTTGGGCAATTTTGAACCTCAGCTTTAATAAAAATAATTATTTTTGTGAAAAGCCAAATTATTTTATGCCTCAATGCTTACCTATAATTGTTATGGTCATTTCTAAGTAAAAATTGTGACCAATGTGAACAAATAGGTGTTACACTCTAGGGCAACCAGACACATATGTGTTGACAGAAATGCGTTTACTTCCTACACTACTGTAGGGGATGGAGAAAAACAAGTGTTCCTTAGTGATTCTAGTACTGCTCCAATTCTAAGAAAAGGAAAGGTTCTTTTAAAGCTCACATTTGGAAAGACACTGGCTTTAAGTGATGTGTTGGATGTGAAAAAATCAAAGTGAACTTGGTCTCTATAGCACTACTGGGGAAGGTTAGGGTAAAAGTGACTTTTGAGTCTGACAAAGTTGTCAAGACCAAAAACAATGTGTTTGTGGGAAAGGGTTATTGTGATCAAGGTCTCTTTGTACTCAATATCTCTAAAGTTATTAATGAGAATAAGGCATCTGCTTCTTCTATGTATATGATTTATTCGTAAGATATATGACATGCTAGATTAAGACATGTAAATTCTTCATATGTTATTAATTTAATACAATTTGGCCTAATCCACATACATGATAAACAAGTTAAAAAATTTGAGATATATGTATAATCTAAGTTAACAAAAACCTCATGCTTGTTTATAAAATGTAAATTTGAACCTCTTAGTCTTATTAATTTTGATTTTGCTGATTTGAAACAATGTATTTCTAGGGGAGACAAAAGTTATTTTGTAATCTTTATTGATGACTTCTCTAGATATACAAAAATTTATTTGATTAGACATAAAGATGAAGTGTTTAAAATGTTTTTATCCTATAAAGTTGAAGTTGAAAACCAATTAAGTAGAAAGATAAAAACGATACGATCAGATAGAGGTGGTGAATACACTTTTTTTAATGACTTTTGTGAGAAAGAAGGTATTATACATGAGCTAACCTTACCTTATTTCCCTGGGTCTAATAGAGTAGTTGAAAGGAAGATAGAATCCTTAAGGAAATTATGAATGTTTTACTGGTAAGTTCATCTGCACCTGACAACCTTTAGAGAGAGGTCCTTTTAACTGCTTGTTTCTTACACAATAGGATCTGTTATAAGAAAATAAAGAAAACACCCTGAGTTATGAAAAAAGTTATACACCCAACTTGAAATACCTTAGAGTGTGGGGGTGCCTAGCTAAGGTTATATACCTTATCCTTGGAAAAATAAAATAAGACCTAAGATCTCTAATTGCATGTTTATTGGTTATGTTGAACATAGTGTAACCTATAGATTTCTTGTTATTAATAGTGGTGTACTTGATTGCAATACCATCATAGAGACTAAGAATGCTGAATTCTTTGAGGACATTTTCCCTTTGAAATATAGTATATCTACTATCTCTAATGATAGTACTATAGTTGAGCAATCAATTAAAACCTATAGTGAACCTATGCTCGAGAATTTAAGGCATAGTAAGAGACAAAAGATAGAAAAATTGTTTGATGATGATTTTTATACATATCTAGTTGGGGAGGATCCTTTGAGTTTTTCACAAGCTATTAGTTCATCAAACACACATCTTTGGGAACAAGCTATTAAGATTGAGATTAATTCTATAAATAAGAATAATAGTTGGAGTTTAGTAGACTTTCCTAAGGGTGCAAAACCAATTGGTTGTAAATGGATCTTTTAGAGAAAGTATAATCCTGATGGATCTATAGATAAATATAAGGCTAAATTAGTAACTAAAGGGTTTACTAAAAAGAGAGAACATAGATTATTTTGATACCTTTGTGCTTGTTACCAAGATTTTCTCTATTAGAATTCTGATAGCATTAACATTTATTTACAAATTAGTAATTCATCAAATAGATATTACGACAATTTTCTTGAATGGTGATTTAGAGGAAGAGATTTATATGACTATATATGAGGGATGTGTGATTCCTAGTCAAGAGAACAAAATGTATAAACTCTTAAAATCCCTATGTGGTTTAAAACAAGAACCTAAACAATGACATGAAAAATTTAATGAGACTATAATTTTTGATGGATTTTGTTCTAGTGATGTTGATGTGTGTACACTAAACTTGTGAATGGTGAATGTGTCATTATATGTTTGTATATGGATGACATGTTAATCTTTGGTACATACAATGATATAGTTTTTAAAACTAAATCATTTTTAGCATCCAAATTTGATATGAAAGACGTGGATGAGGCAAATGTAATTCTAGGAGTTAAAGTCATAAGGACGTGAGATAGTATAATTCTATCCCAACAACATTATCTAGAAAAACTTCTTAGGAAGTTTAATTATTATGATTATAAATCTGTGAGTATCTCTTTTGACGCTAACTCTTAACTAATGAAAAATAGAGGATAATCAGTTTCTCAAACACAATATTCCTAGATTATTGGGAACTTATTGCACTTGATGAATTTCTCAATACTAGATATAGTCTATAAAGTGGGTAGATTGAGTAGATATACTATAATCCTAATAAGGATCATTGAGAAGCTCTTGTTAGACTCATGAGATATTTGAGAGGTACCATGAATTATGGTATTGAATACAATGGATTTTCCTTTGTATTAGAAGGGTACAATGATGCTAACAGGATCTTTGATTCATATGAGACAAAATCCACTAGTGGCTATTTATTTTTACTTGGTCGTGGTGAAATTACATGGAGATCAGCTAGACAAACAATAATAGCTAGATCAACAATGGAATCTGAGTTTGTTGCTCTAGAAATGGTTGGCACTGAGGTTAAATGGTTAAAAAACTTCCTACTAATATTATTTCTGAGACTTAAGCCACTTGAAAACAGACGATGATGGTAACCCAACCTTTGTGATTGGAGATCCTATGAATAAGGTTCATATGGGTAAGCACAAGTCATTTGTCAGTTCTGCTAGCATTAAAATTAATAAATATAAATTTACTTTAGTCCCATCCTATGATGTGAGAAAATGCTAGAATCTACATTAATGTAAGGTTAAACTTTATAGTTAAGCTCTATGAGAAAACTTAGAATTTTATAAAGTTTTTAATGAATTTCATATCCCTTGTGGGTGGTGTATGATTTGCAGCATACACTTAATGAAATCACTTATATGAGTGTCAAGTTGCATGAGATCTTGGTAAATCTCTAGAGCACTCATAATTACTGGGCAAGGTGCATGGCTTAAACGCGCAAGACAGCGAAAACGACAAAGATTGTGTGGGTATATTGTGACTAATAGACCACTATCACACGCCATGTGTTTTTGGTTCATATAGTCTTGCTACACCGACTGCATTGTGTTATAAGTGCTATTAGTCTAGGTTTGGCTCATATAATATAGCTGCATCAGGTCTGATGCAATATATCTCATTTAAAAACCTAGCTAGGGAATTCTTGTTTTAAAATGTTACTTTTGACTTTTGTAATATATGGGAAATTGTCATTGTAATAAATTAATTTTGGCACGTATGTATAGTTTGCACTCTCAACTCAGTCGTTACCATTAATAAAAATAGCAATAATGAAAGATGATGACACCACTACCTTTTAGAATACCCATTGATGTATACAGGTTATTTATCATTCAATGGCAGATATGTTGACAAATTCGCCTTTACTTTTGTCGACTTCTGAACTCTTGACTTTTGTATGTACTATAGCTTAGAGAACAGTGATATTCAACGGAAAAGGATCAGGGTTCTGTTGTAGGTGACAATTAGTAAGCTGTAATTTGTAGTTGAGTTACTATTGACCTATTATTATTGTCAAGATGGTACATAAACTAACTTCCCATGCTTCCGGATGTGGGTTTTGACTTATGTGTCGCGGGTGATGGGGATTTTGCATATGGTCAGGTATCGTTTGGTGGTTATTGCTCGTTAGAATGCCTTCTATTTTGAGCTTAAGGTCAGGCGGTTCCAGAATAATTTGGGCTTATTAGGTGGATAGGTACATATAATTTTTATTATTATGTGATCTTCATCAGTTAAAATATGTCTAAAGTGGGTGTTCGTTTGGAAACACTTTTTTTTTAGATTCAATTTTATTGTTGATCTTATATTTGGTAGAGGTTCAATTCATTACGGGTGCTTTTTTGTCTTAACCTCTGTGCCATTTGTTGTGGTGGAACTAGTTTGTACTATTTTTTACTCTTTTTTTTGTATTAAATATATATTTTATTGCTTTGCTGATAAAAAAAAAAAAGAAGAGGGGTCGTTCTATCTATCCTTCGTAGGGAGGTTTTTGGGATAGGGGAATATGATTTCAGCAAATGGGAGGTTTGTTAACCATCCCTTATGCATACTGGTGTCAAAATGGGTTTGGTTTGGTGGATCAGCTGACTGACCATGGATTCGGGTCGGACCAAACTGGAAAAATTATGATTTTACGAAATAGTCTATCTTCAGTGATCTGACTCACCACAACCCACCATGTGATTTATTTTAAATTTTTTATTTTAGTAACACATTTTCTCTTTAAACTTTTATTTTGTATCTTGAATTATTGATCAATAATTAATCCATTTAATCTATGTTTGGAAGAGATCTTTTAACTAGATTATATACAAAAATAATTTGAATATTGTTGATTTATATTATTTATAATTTGTATGTTGCTTAATATTATGTATATGTTTGGTATTTTTTTAAGTTTTAAACTTATTTATTTGTTTATAATTTGCATCTTTAAACTTAATTGCATATGTATGATTTATATTTTGTTTATAAAAAAGTCTCATTTGAAAAATTAGAAACAATTTTTTTTGGCAAATCTAGTGGGTCAACCCACCAGCCCGTGGTGGGCTGGGTCAGGATGTATAATTAGTTATCTTTATGCTTGGTGGGCTGGGTCAGCCCACATCATCTAACCCACAACTCACGGTGGGTCAGCCTGTGTGGGTTGTGCTGACTCGTCTTGACACCTTTACTTATGCCTCTCGGGAAAAGGTAAAGATGACAGATGCCTATTTCACATGTGATTAGGAGAGGAAGGGGTTGAGTGGTGATATTGTCACAGGAAGTTTAGTGTCAACTATTGATGTGTGGCCTTTGGGTGAGGCACCTAAGAGACATGGGGAATAGAAGAAAAGTCTATGTGTCACAGGAAGTTTAATGATATACTTTTCAAATTAAAATATAATTAATAATATGTACAATATTGTGAAATATGCCCCATAAGTAGTGATATACTTTTCAAATTAAAATATAATTAATAACTTAATATTATAATTTATTTAATAATAAATAAGTAAATTTAAATAGTAAAAAAATAATATAACGAGTTATCCAAACTTAAAATGAGAATTAAAATTTCATAACCACTTCTTTTATACTTGAACTCACCCCTGCTCCCACCTCTCACTTTTCGGAGTTGGGGATAAGGAGGGTCAAACTCACTCTCACCCATAAAGCATAAAGAAGAGAAGAGTCACAAACATATTGAATAATAAACTTTGATTAAAGATCAAAATATACATAAAAATTTAGGTTAGTTACATCAAACCTCAACCAATAAGAAGTTTATTCAACTAGGGAGGTGAGAAACATTCCAAATAAAGGGAAAATACAAAAAGAGAAGCAAAAAGTGGGATGAGATGAAGAAAAGGGTCTGGAACATACCTTAAGTTAGCCAAGAGGTAAAGATGTTCTTTTCTAAACAAAGATGCATTGTAAATCCTATCTGCATGAACACCATTCCCCAATGGTAACAACATGACTGTTGGGCCCTCACCAATAGAGGCTAGAGTCTTTGCACCACAATTAGGCGCTCACTTCATGAGTGTTGGGTGGTGGTGGCTCGAGTGAAAGGAGTTCTCTACTAGCCATCATTAGGCACTCCTAGGTTGATTGCAAGCGCTGACAACTTCACCAAAAATCCATTTTCTCATTATTTTTAATCTAAAAACCTCCAAAAAAAAATATTCATTAATAGATTGTTATGTCATTTGACCTTGTTTTTGTCCAACTCTAAACCCGACTGTATATATTAGCAAAAATTAAAAGTAATATCTAAATTAAAGTAAGTATATAACTACTTTTCTAATTAAATCTATTTTTAATAAAAAACAAGAAAATAGAGCTTTCAATAAGAAATATTTAAGATAATTGTTCTCATGTAGTTACATAAAATTAGACATATAAAATAATAATTAATTACCGTTTGATATCTTTGGTATAAGTGTATAGCCTGCTATCTTGAGGATCCAATAGTATAATGCTAACATCATGTGTTAAACAACACATTATCGGTGTTACGTCATCACCAAATATTACTTTAAGATTTTTTTAAAATATTTAATCAAAATTACTAAAGACAAAAATTACACAATAACATAATAATTGGCTCCATAAAATATCCACGATTATGAATCTTTGCATTGAAATGTCCTTGAGGAATCTCAAACAAGAAACATATATATAAATATCTCTATATATATATATATATATATATATATATAAAAAATATGCAAAACTGACGTTGAAGAGCAAATAAGGGAAAAAACGTATGCTTTAATGCCCTGATTAAAATTTAGTAATCTGTACTTATTATTTTTGTTTATTAAATATATTCCTTTTTGTATCATGAATGTTTTTTCATTAATTTAGAATGAGATAAATTTAAATGAAAAAAAAAGAGAAACTAAAAGTATGAAAATATAAGTTCGATCAATACCTTTTTAGCCTATTATTTAAAAATAGTGATTTAATAATCTTAATAAATATTCATTACAAAAGCAACAGAGATTTTTATCAAATATGATTAGATGGGGGAAGATTTTTATCAAATATGACGAAATCTATATATATGGAGCCCTAAAACTTTCAAAAGTAAGATTTATTACTGAGAACGAACTTCATATTCTCTTTCTCGTATTCTTTTTTCTTTGTTAAACTTCTAATCTCTTTGTAAAGTGCTCTATTATTTGTATATCCCGACGAGCTAGAGTTTGGACTTTTGCTTCATTGTATATCCATATGCCTATGACAATAAAAAGGCATTTGATCCTTGTAAACTTTTAAATATAACAATTTGTGGATATTCTTATCAAACCGCTACCTACAGCATGATTTCAAGAACTCACATCCAAGATTAGAGTTTACGATGGAAACTTTATCTTGAGGGGAAATATAAGAGATACACTCTGGACAGAATAACAATTGTGTATAACAGTTAGCTTATGATATTATCATAGGTTTGATTCTTATCATTTCATATCCTTTTATAAATTAGTCTATACAAAGATACTATGTATCTCGGTTCCATTTGAATAACAGAATCATTCAGCTTATTCCTAAGAATTATAATATATACATATACATATATATATATATATATATATATATATATATATATATATATATATATATATATATATATATATATATAAATGAAATTGCTTTATCTATGATCGATGACCTTGAAACTCCCATTTAAAGAGATATAAATGGCTTTTAATAAGTGATCTCAAACATTATTTAATTAAAAATACGTATTCCATCTACAAATATTCATTGTGGTCCTCATGAGGATGACACTATAAATATCATATTTTTAGGCCAAAGTCGTAAAGATATAGAAAAGGTGGGGATATAAATTCCTGAGTCGTAAATTGCACCTATATTTGAGTCATATATAACAACACAATAGAAAAATGAAACAAACAGACAAGGATTTGACTACAGGAAAATCCATGTCAGTTTGTTTTTTTAATATAAACAAAATACATCCACTAGTAGATTTACAATATTTATATATACCTATTCTCAGATCCTAAAAGGATACATACGAGTGAAGAAGACATTGTTAAGGACAAAAGAAATGCCTTTTTTCATGTTTTGGTGAGACGTTAATTTGAATGTGAAGTCACATTTGTCGTAGGGTTGATGCGTGTGTAACTATTAAAGTCAACACAAAGGTTAAATAATTTGTAGAGCTTTCAACTGTAATTTAAACGGATATAACAATCACATGAAAAACAGTGGGCCGGGATAAAAATAGATATTTTATAGAGGTAATTATAATAAGAAAAATAGACATGAAAATCAGTACTCTAAATCTTATACTGTTCCAACATGAATATATTGTTATGAGTATTTTTAATAATTTCATTTTAATTTTCACTTAATATTAATACTTAGGAAGTTTTATCAAACCACAACTCTTTCATTTATTTAAATTAGAGAAAATTTTAAATTAGCTATAAAAAAATTAGTAGCTAATTTAAACACTACTAGAAATCTTATTATTACATGCGTATTTTCCTACGGATTTGCCTGTCGAATTAAATCTCCAGCTAAAACCTTCATGAATAATTGCTATTTGCATAAATAAAAATCACAAGAAATTGCTGTGAATTTTCCTATGAAAAGTTTTTGCAGGAAATGTTAAAACGGTAGGAAATCCACAAAAAATATTTCCTACCAAATTTAAAATGGCAAGAAACACAGGAAAGTTTATTAAATTTAGAAACATTTTATAACAATATTACAACTATTTGACGACCTAATATAATTACATGGTGAAACCTAATTGTATTCTCATTAGTCTTGTGTCTCCCGTTCGAGCACCTCTCGTTTTCCTTCTCTCTTCATAGTCCTATGCCACCTCCTCTTAGAGCACTCTCTAGTGAAACCTAAACTCTTCCACCCTTCAAGTAACCTCACGAGATGCTATACAACACCCTAAGTGTATCAATTTGATTAAAGAACCCTTTTAGTCCAATTCCAAGACCAATTGCAAGAGTCATTCTTGCTTCAGTGACATCAAACTCTACCAGTTAGTTGTCTTTATAAACATCAAAATTGTGTCACCCCTCCTCAATGTTGGGCTTAAAATTTATGCTTTATTGTATTTCTGAAACATTACAAGTCAGAAATTGAATTGGTTTGGTTAGTAACATCCACATGCTTATCATTTTGTTCATTTATTAGTGTTGTTTGCCATTTTACTCATATGTTGTTGGACTTGCCAAAAATTGTATATTGAATTCTTCTATGTTTCTCATTTTTTCAAAAGGCTACAATTCTTAATAAGGTGTGTGATAGGCTTCATTTATCAACAACCTCGTTCTAGTTCTAGAGACATGCAAACCCCAAGGTCTCTTAAGGTTGATATTGAGGGCCTTATTTGAGCAGTTACTCACGCCCTTGATCCTGCAGACATAGGCCAGGCAACTATAACATAATTTTTAAAAGATTTGCAGCAGTAATTGCATTAGTGAATCTCTTAGCAAGTTGAAGAATTAGCATTGTTCTCTCTAAAATCATGCTTGAGGTGAATCTAACACTCTATTATGTGAGTTTTGAGTCAACATAGGGGTACATATCTTAACCCCAAGAATCTTTCTTGAGTGTGATTTCCTCTAAATTGCATATTCTAGAACTTGTTTTGAAACCATAATTGAAACTTGCTCTCTTTCAGTTAAAATAAATATGATCAAGGCAATTAAGTTTTTTCTTTTAAACCACTAACCTTGTGAAACGCTTCACCCATTAGTTGTCCCATTGAGTCAAACACTTTAAACTTTGTTGGTGCTTATATATCAATGTTATGATTTATCTTTGTGACTTATTATAAGTACATGTACAATTTGTGTGTGAAGTGTTAATGTGTAATAATTGTTTTATATGATGGTTGATAATATGTAAGCATTAATAACATGTAAAAAATATACATTTATAAAATAATATATAAATTATTATGAACCAAATGTGAGTTAAGGTTAAAAAAAGGAAAAAAAAAAAAGGAAAGGGTATGCCCAAGTGGATATAGTAGCATTTGCAAAAGAATTAACATTTCTTTCTTGTTGCATGATGTATTTTATAATAGGCACTAAGATTGATTTGTAGCCAAATTGTGTATTTTCTTTTTCTTTCTTGTTTCCCACCTACAATTTCACCTTGGCCATATTACATCCAATAAAAGACCTTATGATATCTGGATTCAAAGAACATGAAAGTGGAGATAAGGTTTCTCACCAAGCCTACGGTAAGATGCTTTTCTTTGAGGAAAATGAGAAAAATTGTCTTTACCCTAAATACTTGAGAATTGTGAGTTGAGTGAATCCATTATCTCGAACATACTTTTGGAAGAACTCCCTCTAATTGGATTTGATTGAAATTTCTTCCACATAATTATTTTCTATTGCATTTTCTTATAATTCTCAGGTGTCCTGTTTTGGTGATCTCCATTTTATTCTAAGCCACAATTATAGTTTAAGGACAAGAAAAATTCTAAGTTTGTGGTTGTTTGATGCATTGCATTTTTATCTATTTATAGGTTTTATTTTAATTAAAATTTTATCTATTTTTATGTTATTTAGGTTTAATATTTGCATTTTAGGTGTTTTTAATTATATTTTGGAATTTTTTATGCTTTTAGTGTTTGTTGATGTTTAGGATATAATTTGCTAGATATTGATGTGTTGTTGGATTGATTTGTAGCATTGAAGTGAAGCTTGAAGTCTTAGAGGAAATTCAGAAGAAAAAAATGAATATGAGTTAATTAATGAAAGATTGTACTCCCATGAAAAAATATGTGCTACCTTGTATAATCAATTTAATTACTCTATTGTTATGACCTTTGTGGTTTAGACATGAAAAGCCCATTAGTTTAAATAAAGGATTTCTATTCAAAACTAGATGGGCTAAATTTTCTGATCAAAGATGACATAGAGAGCAAAGCTTGGAGTTTCCCCTTTCCCTTGTTTCACTCTTTATTTTAGGTTTGATGAATTTTATTTTCTTTATTTTTTATAGTCATGAACATGTGTGAGTAGACTTTTTATTCTGGGATTAGGGTTTAACCATTGACTTTATTCATGATTAATTAAGTATTTTTATAGTTCTTATATTTGGTTTCTCTTGATTTATTCTCTATTGATTTTATCAATGCAATACACTTGATCACCATTTTTGTAGTAATAGATAATTAGGGAAGGACCAAAAAATGAACTTAATTATCGGAACCCTAGGGAAAGAACTTAGGAATTAAATCACGAAAATAGGTTTAACCCTCTGAGGACTAATGAATTAGTAGGGAACTTAATGAGTTTAATTGAACATAGATACCACAAAAGTATATGTCAATTAATTAGATACACCTTTGTAACTTGAAAGAGGACAAAAAATTAGGTTAATTCACCTTCACAGAGAACCAGTAAGAATATAAAAGATAATTAATTTTGATTCAATAGGAAGTCATAATGTGATATCCCCAATCCTAGAAGTTTGCTAATATTTGAATTTTCAATCCTTGAATTATTCTTCCTCAGTTATTTGCTATATTTCCAATATATTAAAATATCTAAAAAAATATGTCTTTCATTTTAGTTACCATTTTCTTAAAAACTGTTATCTTATTTTAATTTTGGTATTCATTTTATTTTTTATTTTTATTAATATTAGTTATATAATTTGAATTCTCTTCTATTAATTTAAATTATTTACAAAATTAAATAATTTATAAACAATTATCTTTTACCAAACACACAGTTCTTTTGGAAGAACAATTTTATTATTATTACTTGATGACACTGTCACTTGCGATTTTCACACATCAGTGGTATAAAGGGTATTTAGGTTTTTCTTTTTTGGTTGAAGGGGGAAGATGACGTGGTTGAGAAGGAGGGAGAGTGGATACTAGAACAAAGTGTTCATGGAGGATCCTTCTGTTGGTGTTGATGAAGAATAATGGTTGAAATGAAAAAGGGAGAGTGAATTTAGGTAGTGTTGTATACAACAAAGATTCTCTTGGTCATTCTGTTTCACTACTTCAAGGTTCCAGACTTAATCTGTTCCATGCCCTAGGCATCTTTTTCTCTTTGTTAGGCTGTTTAATTTAAGTGCATGCCACTACAAACCCAATCATTGTTTCTCCTTTCTCTTCTCTTTGTTTCTTCCTTTTTTTTTCTTTCCTTTTTACCTCTTTACATGCTTCATTAATTGGTTTTTTGCTAAATTACACATGGGAACAAAGGGATATATAAGTGATATTCGTGAAGATTTTATGAGTGTATTTGGTGTAAAACCTTCAACGGCTCACAATCTTTTATGAGTGTAAAGATTTTTATGCTTCTTTTGTAATTGTTGGAATATTCAATACCTAATAAGTTACTCCACCCTTCTTAAGAGGTATTGTTAGACGTTCTTTTGTAATTTTCTTAGATTTTGGTAATCTAATTCTCACATGAACTAGGAAATTCTAGGAAGACAATGAGTGAAAATTTAATTTAATTTTGAGCATTTAACATATACATAGCAGAATTGAATATGAAAAAGTAATAGAAATGAAAAATGAAAAGGGTTGTCTTATTTTATTTAAAATCCCAATGATAAGTATTAGAATTAGCAATTATTCTATATTTCAGATTAATATTTAATAACCTACAGAATGAGTATGCCTAGACTTTAGACAACACTTGAGTATCAAATGAGTATGCCTAAATTTCAATTGATTATCACAAGAGTGAGAGATCACAAGAGGACATCAAGAGGATGTTAGATATCAATGTGAGGGAAGTCAGCTAGGCCATCAAGTATCTGAATTCAATGAATTTTTTCAAAAAATGTAAGAATATATGTTGATTGCTTATATTCAATGAGAACATAAAGTGTATGTGGTTGTGAGATTATCAAAGTGTTTATGGTTTCAATGTAAATGTATTGTGATGTTGTGTTTCTAAGTATGTGATTATTTGTTTTATGAGCTTCTCTTGCATTGTTTTTGTTTTCTGTATGATTGTAATGTTCATGTTTTGCATGAAAGTAAATGGCAGTGGTTATGTAGAGAGACAGAACACAATGGAGTGAGTGATTGTTATGTTATGTTTTGTATGGAGATTTATTTGAATATGTGGCAAGAAGATAAATGAAGAATGATGTATATGTTATATGAATGTATGTTTAATAGGTTAACAGGTTTGGTTGAACTTGGTAACAAAGGTTTTGCTATTTGTAGGGTCCCATTAGGTGACAGGCTTACCCAGCAAGCTTTAGCCTTCACTAAACCTATTTTTCATCTTTGTGTCCAGTGAGAGGCTTCGCCTAGCACAAAGTTGTCTTGAGTTGGACTTAAGTGGGATTTGCGCCCAGCGAGAGGTCCCACGCAGTGTAATTTCATTTTTGGTTTAAAATTAAACAGGTTTTCGCCCATCGACGTGTCTCGCTGAGTGAGGTCCCTCCAATTGGACGGTCTCATATAGGGTGCTCTTTCGGTAATGGCTATCATTGAACGAGCTACCTTGGGTCTTGCTGGACAATGTGGTTTGCCTGGCGAGCTTGTGCATTGTATATTATGATTTTTTCTATCATAGGGAATTTCATTATTCATAGATGTATGTTGAATAATAATGGTTGAATGATGTTTATGTATGATGAGTATTTGGGTATTTATCTTAGGAGTTGAAATGAAAAATTTATTCTAAGTATTATTTTGAAGGTAGTTAATCTAGTGCTAAATAAATGTTAAAATTATGGGATGTTACATTATTCTTTGGTTGTCATTAAACAATAATTATGATTTTTTCTGGTTTCAAGGTTACCATGTTATATTATTGTGTTATTTTTTTTATCTAACTTTTTTGTTTAAATGGATAATTCTCATGGGGTATTGATGTCTTCTTTTACTCAACAATGGTATCAAAGCCTTTAGGATATTCTTAGTATGCTTTGTGGTTGTAGTTTGGTCCAATCTTCCACATCAAAAAGAGGAATTTGTTATTGTTAGAGAATCATCCTTGGCTGGTGCAATATCTTTTGTAGGTGTTGTGAGATGTGATATAGAGAAGTTTGATTGAAGATAAATTTGGGCTTATGGCAGATACAAGTCAGGATTGTGTATCCTCATGTCATATTTATGTTATTACATGGAAAAAGATGAATCATCACTAGAGGATTCACAATTGCTCCCGAGTATTGGCTAACATTGATGCAAGACGTATAATGATTGTGCATGAGCATTGGTTGGCATTGATGTTGCGAGTCATGGAAAAGGATGAGTTATTGCTAGTGGATCTACAATTGTATGTAGACATTGATTAACATTGATGCAAGGTCTAATTGTATATGACCATTGGTTGGCATCGATGTAAGGTGTATGATAAAAGGAAATTCTTTGAGTGGTTTAATTCCAAATGGATATACTTTTTATGGTGGAGTATAGTAGTTGGTATAGACCGTGATTACCAGTGTAGTATAATGAAATGAAAGAAAATTTTGTGAGTGATCTAAATCCAAGTGAGTATACTCTTTATGGTAGAGTATGATTATTGGTATAGATAAAAAAATATGTTTATTTTAATCATGGTGAAAATTATTGGAGGTGATGAAAATAGTAAATTTTGGAAGTCTCACATTATTCAAGTTATGTTAGAGGAAGTCATATTCTCAATGAATAAGGGAGTGGGTGAATTGCTCTATATAATGAAATTGAGTCCATAGTATCAAAGTGCAGCAGTCAAAGACACTTAAAGTTTATATTTGACTTTTTATATACTTGTTTTGGAGTGTTATGAAGTTTAATTAAGTTGTTTGTTTTGGAGAGTATGGATTTACTAGGGGCCAGAAAGAGTAGTTTATGTATGGTAAAAATTCTCACATAGTGTTATTCTTTGATTGTCATTATACAATGATCGTAATTTTTTCTTCGATTTTCAAGTTTTCACGTTATATTTTTATGTTAGTTGATTTAATTTCTTTGTTTAAAAGGATAATTCTCATAAGGTAATGACATCTTCTTTTAGCCAACAAATTAATAGTATTATTATAATTTTGACAATTACAATATAATATATATATATATATATATATATATATATATATAATTTAAGGAAATTATTTTATCTATATAACTCCCATTTAAAGAGAGATATATGGATTTTAACAAGTGATGTACATTAGTTAATTAGGAAGACATTCCATCTACAACATTTCATTGCTGGTCCTGACTTAGTACAAATATCATATCTTTGTCCAAATTTTTAATTTTTCAATTTATATGAAAGGTGAAGGGTATAACTTACTAAATCGTAAATTAATTACACCCATATTTGAGTGATATATAATAATATAAGAAAACTGTAACAATACAGGAAGGATAGCAACAGTAAATAATTTTTTTATATCAAAATAATTTATTAATATAACAATGGAAAACACAAAATATGTCTTTCTAAAGAGAAAGAAAACTTACAGTACAAAGAAGCACAAAAAAGTGTACACTGCATAACAACAATAGTGAAAATAGTATGACTAACTAATGAGTTTGAATAAAAAAAATGAATTCATCGTTCATTTAGTACAAGGATGTATTGTTAAGTGTGCACTGTGAGACATAATTCTCATAAGCTAAGTTGTATTGATGGACAACTACAACCTACCAATTTACTTATTCTCTATATACCACTGCATTTTGGATTTTTCATATATGTTAAATCATTGCAAATCATCCAGAAGACCAAACTTTATTTTTGTTTGAGTGACCATTGATGAGCCTCAAAAATTTGTAATAATGACTTAGTATAAACCCTGCTAGGATGAATGATAGACGCGAACAGTGCTCTTGCGAAAGCCCGTAAGAAAATCTGCCGCGCAAGAATAAATGGTCATCTATTTCCATGGTTGCACCACATAGCACATAGACCTCTCTTCCGAATTGTAATTTCTTCCACTTGAGTATGTTAATCCTTGTTGTTAACTTATTCTTGTTTAGCTGTCACATATCAAGGTTTTTTTTATATAAACAAAATAGATTCATGGTAGATTTACAACATTTACATATACCTATTCTTAGATCTAAAAGGATATACATGAGTGAAGAAGACATCTTTAATGACAAAAGAAATGTCTTTTTCCATGTTTAGGTGAGAAATTAATTTGAATACTTCATTATGTCAATACTAACGAAATTAAATACTTTATTATTTTGTCCGGATTGAATAATTATTGCGTGATGAAGTAATGAATGTGAAGTCACATTTGTTTCTTTCAACAGTAATTTATGTTTATATGGATATAACAATCACATGAAAAACACGGGAGAAAAATAGATATTTTATAGAGGTAATTATAATAAGAAAATAGACATGAAAATGAGTACGCTAAAATCTGCTTCTTTTGTCTAAAAAAATGTTATATTTAGAGAATATAATTGTTGCAAAATAAGTAATGTATTTAGATTTTTAATGTGCAATATTAATTTCTTATTAGTATTTATAATAATATCACTTTAATTTTTCAATTAATATTAATATTAGGGATGTTTTGTCAAATCACATCTCCCTTTCATTTATTACAACAAAATTTAAAATTCACTAAAAAAAAGTAACTAATTTGTACTAACTTCTAATAAAAGGAGTTAACTACAATTTAACTGTTAAGAGAGTTTTAGGGCTTGATTGGTTTAATTTTGTTTTTTTAGTTTTGGAAAATAGTTTTCAAAAACTGTTTCGGAAAGAAAACGAGAAAAAAAACCTTGTTTGGGAAATGTTATTTGAAAACTGTTTTGAAGATGCAAAAATGGAAAAACTTGTTTGTATTTATTAAAATTTCATTAATGAAAAGAAAAAAACAACATATTTTTATTATATTTTATGTTTTCAAAACAAAAATAGAAAATTGAAAAACAAAATACTTTTAGTTGCTCCTGTTCCAGAACGGTTTTCAAAAATTATTTTCAAAAAACACTACCAAAACGAGTTTTTTAGTTTTTAAATACTAAAATATTAAAAACAGATTTATAAAACTGTTGTAAAATAAACACTTAGTTAACCAATTAGGGTTCATGAATTGTTATAAGCTTTTTAACACTATGTTCAACTCCTATAAGAAGGATAAAAAAAACTACAATTTAACAATAAAACTATTACAAGATAATGGCATAAAATGAATAGCTCATTAACTAATGAAAATTGTCTTAATTATTTTTTAACTAAATTTTAAAAAATTATAGCTATTCTATCGTTAATTTGTACTAATATTGAATTTTAACTAGGAAATTGATATTGATATGTAATACATAGTTAATTAGCTACAAAATAACTACTAAATTTTTTGTAGCTCAAATATGTAGCAAATCTTGAAAATTCTTGTAGTGTTATTATCTTTTCATAGTTTATATAAAATAATGTAAAAAGTCACTTATTTTGGAGCAAATGGTGTATATTTTTTTATAAAATATGAATGACCCTCCATAATATAGTCGGTATAGGCTTAATTAGGGGACCAACTGAGTTGACACGAGCATGGTCTTTCATCTGGTATGCTGGAGTATGGTACATTAAATATTCAAAGATAAATTACAAGTGGTTGATGATATAGTTTAAGTATTACAAGTGAAAATGTGAGAATTATGTTATACAATAAAGTTATTACCACACCCATACGTGGAATGAGTTATGAATCTCATAGTCTGCATTCCTTAAATGGTATTATGTTAGTTCAAAAGCTAGAGATATACCATTGAATTAGGATTCAATATGTTTAAATTTTTAAAGTTTTTTGGTGTGCATCACATAAAATATTAGTTAAAATTATAGGAACTTTTGTAAAATTCAATGATAATTAATTATTCTTAATCAATATACTCACGGTACTAACCCTTAATTAAAACCAAATATTTGGCTAGTAACTGAATTTTATGTGAGCCAACAGGAATGCAAGTATCTAGAGTTTGTTGGTGAGAATGGATAAGCTCTTATAGCCTAATTAGGTGATAAAAGTACTAACAACAATGCAAGCACCCTAACAGACGGTGCAAATATTTAGAGCATATTGGGGCCATGGGTTTTCTTTTATATTGAGCACTTGTGGTTAAAAAAGTTTTTTTCTTGAAAGAGTTAACATCAGGAAGAGATACATACTTAAAAAGAAAATTATTCAAGTTTAAGTGCAAAATATGCATTTCTAAATTGGATAAACCATAAACCCCCAAACCTAATTACCTTCATAATTACTAACATAGCAGAATTCTTTATTTAGAAAGAAAGAAACCAGGTTAATTTAAAATAACTTTAAGATAATTAATTTTCATCATCATTCATTTTATTGTAATATAACATAACGGTTAAGATAAGTATTTAAATAATAAAAGGTAATTTTTAGAGTTAATTGATCTCTTCTCCTATATATGTATACAATACTCTAATAATAAAAAATAATATTAAATAATTAAATAACATTAAAATCATGTTAATATTTTAATATTTATGATTCGCACAATTCAAAATAAACTTTAAAAAACTTAAAATTAATATTCCAGCATAAAATAAATCATCGCCAAAATTCTTTCATCAATATATAATATATGTAATGCATAATTATTATATATAAAGTGACATAAGATTTTTTCGTTCATATTGTTATAATTATGTCCTATTTTGTAGAAAAATTTAAAGACTGCAATCAATTCTTATTTTATATAACTTTTTTCTCTAAGAACTATTTCCGTAATAAAATATTTCTTTTAATAAATAGATCAACACATTCTAAGTGACTAAATTTTAATATTAGATACGAATCCGTCTCACCTACGACGTTTGCAATTATTTTATAAATCAAACTAAAATAATGATTTTTGTTCTAGTATTATTATAGTCGTAATGTTTTGCACATGACACATAGCCTTAGAGTTTAGACTGCAACTTATTTTATATAGCTATTTTTATACTTTAATTTGAATAATTTTCAAGTTTTAAGTGTTCATTGTTTGAGATGATTTGGTTTTGAAGAAAAATAAAACTAAACCAATTAATTTTAATTACATTGGGTTGGTTGGGTTTTTAGAATATTTTTATACAAACCCGAACCGAACCAAACCAATGTTGTTCGAATTGGTTCGGTTCGGTTCGGTTCTAGTGAAAACCGATTAAAAAATAAAAAAATTATTTTTTTATTAAATTGTAAAAAACTAATTTTATACTTGAAAATAACTAAATTCATTAGTATACTAAATTCATAATTTTATAACAAAATATCAAGTGCTTTACATTTCATTATCCTAAATTAGTTAAATTAATTTATTAAATAAAAAATAATAAATATATATACTTTTAGATTGGATCAGGATTGCAAATATAAAAACTGTGAACTGAACTGAACATAATATTGGATTGGTTAAATTTAGATCTAATCAAATGAAAAAATCAAACTAAATTAATTAGTTAATTTAATTTACAGGATTCATTGACCCAAACTTATTCAATATATGATAATAAATCATATATATAATCAATGCGTGATGTGATGAATGTGAAGCCACAATAGTGGAATAGATGATATCACTGATGTGTATATATAACTATTAAAGTCAATAACTGATCTAACCTTAATATACAATATACGTACAGACAACTATAATTTCCAATTATTAACAGTTAAAAATAAATATATTATAATTTAAATTATTTATTATAATTTTTTGGTACAAGTTGTTTATTATAAATTTGAATTGTATATTATATATTAAAAAATATTTATTATAAATTTTAACCATACATGCATAAATATATCTTCATCCTATATTAAAAAAGAATAAATTCTTGAGAATATTAATTAATCTGATACGCCATGCATTGGCACTTGCTAATTCGGCCGCTATAAAAGAAAAAATTATCACATTTATATAGTAACGTTACAATGCGATGCATTCAAGTGGTTTTTGTCAGTGAAGGCTTGTCCAGTTTCGGTACAAAGTAGAAGGAGTTATAAGCTGCTGGAATTGGTTAAAAAGAAAGAGGAAAAAAGTTGCTTATTTGATTATTAAGGTTAAGAAAAAACTAATACTATAATATTGACTGACATTTATGATAAAAAAATTACAGATAGAAAAAGACGTTCGGTACAATGTTTTTCGTTCGGTACAAAGTAGAAGGAGTTATAAGCTGCTGGAATTGGTTAAAAAGAAAGAGGAAAAAAGTTGCTTATTTGATTATTAAGGTTAAGAAAAAACTAATACTATAATATTGACTGACATTTATGATAAAAAAATTACAGATAGAAAAAGACGTTCGGTACAATGTTTTTCGTCGTCGCGTTTTAGGTTTTTTCCATGCACCTTTAGCTACACAATAATAAATAGGTATCAAACTTCTCGTCATGAACCATCAACTCTTCTCTTAACCGTAGCCAAACATTTCACCTTGCTCTTCCTCTTTTTCTTAAAAAGCCTTTGTTACAAGTCAATAAAAGTGGTCTTGATGGTAAGAAAAACAAATTTATATCTCACAAGAACGTAGGTTTTATTCTTATGGCAAGATGCTTGTTCAATTCGTAAATAATTTTTAAGTAACTCGCACTCGTCGAATCTTAGGTCTATCTTGATCTTGGTGAGATCGCTTCTAGACTCAACTCACCAAAACATTTTGTTAAAAAAAAAAGCCTTTCCCACGCCATGAGTAAGCCCCCTTTTCTTTCGTTATCAAATATTCAAGGGTTCTGGTTGCTTGCTATAACCACTTGCTTTACCATTATGATTATCAAAGCCCTAAGATTTAACTTGATAGAGAAATATTCCAATAAACAAAAAGCACAACTCCCCCCAGGTCCTAGACAGTGGCCTTTAGTTGGCAACCTTCCTGAAATGCTTGCAAACAAACCTGCACACAAATGGATACACAATCTCATGAAAGAAATGAATACCCAAATTGCATGTATCCGCCTAGGAAATACCTATGTTATTCCAGTGACGTGTCCCACTATTGCCACTCTCTTCTTGAGAGAACAAGATGCCACTTTTGCATCAAGATCACTAACCATGTGCACTGATCTCGTCAGTAGCGGATATTCAACAACAATTTTGGTGCCCTTTGGGGACCAATGGAAGAAAATGAAGAAAATCTTAACCAATGATTTGCTTTCCCCACACAAGCACCTATGGCTCCATGACAAAAGGAGCGAAGAAGCTGACAACCTTGTGTTTTATGTATACAACAAATCTAAAGATGTTAATGCTGCTGGTGGTGGCCTTGTGAATATCAGGAGTGTTGCAAGGCACTATTGTGGTAATGTGATCAGGAAAATTGTTTTCAATACAAGGTATTTTGGAAAGGGTAGGACGGATGGAGGACCTGGTTTTGAAGAAGTAGAACATCTTGATTCCATCTTTGTTTTGCTCAAGTATGTTTATGCCTTTTCCATTTCTGATTATATCCCATGCTTAAGTGGACTTGACTTGGATGGCCATCAGAAGAAGGTGAAGGAAGCTTTGAGAATCATTAAGAAGTATCATGATCCCATCATTCAAGACAGAGTTAAACAACAGAATGACGCTCGGAAGGTTGATGAAGAGGACTGGCTTGATATTCTAATCTCCCTCAAAGATACCACCAATAACTCGTCATTGACATCGGAGGAAATTAATGCACAAATTATAGTAATGTTTCAATTCTCTCTTCTTTTTTTATGAATAATGATTTTGGATGCCCTAGTACATACACTCATTCTCGCATCTCATTCCTTTATATCTTTCCTTTTATTACATCATATGTGTACTCATTACATCTATAATGTTTCTCTTTTCTTTCTTTATTTAGGTATAGATTATTATATATAGGTGTCCAAGAAACATTATTTGGTACACACATCAACTTGCACTTGCAAACACAAATCATATTTCTTGGGATTGAATTTAGTAATCTGTGTGCTTGTCACCCAAATTAAAAAAGGACACATTGTTAAAAAAAATATCAGTCTCTCCTCATTGTTGGTTTTTCTCTCATGTATCAAATTTGGGAAGACAGTAAAGGATCGAAAATAGTGATCGATTGTTCCATTTCATGCATGTTGAAAATATAAAATAGAGAATTAATATTCAAATTAAATCAAAATCAAACTCCTTGTAGGAATTGATGATTGCAACAGTGGACAATCCATCAAATGCTTTTGAATGGGCACTTGCTGAAATGATAAATCAACCTAAGTTGCTCCAACAAGCCACTGAAGAATTGGACAATGTGGTAGGAAAAGAGAGGCTGGTTCAAGAATCAGACATACCAAAACTCAACTATGTGAAGGCTTGTGCAAGAGAAGCTTTTCGCCTTCATCCCATGGCACCTTTTAATCCTCCCCATGTCTCTATGAGAGATGCAACTGTTGGAAATTACTTCATCCCAAAGGGTAGCCATGTAATACTAAGTAGACAAGAGCTTGGAAGAAATAAAAATGTATGGAATAAACCCTACAAGTTCAAACCAAAACGCCACCTCAAGGGTGATGGGTCTAATGTTGTTCTTACAGAGCCAAATTTAAAGTTCATATCATTCAGCACAGGAAGGCGTGGTTGTCCTGGAGTGATGCTTGGCACCACAATGACTGTGATGCTATTTGCTAGATTGCTTCACAGTTTCACTTAGAGTGCACCACCAAATGTTTCTAGAATCAACCTTACTGAGTCCAGTGATAATAATGCTCTTTCAGAGCCACTTGTGGCAGTTGCTAATCCAAGATTAGCACCACAGTTATATCACCTTTAAATTGGCTGAAACATCATTTATTTACAAAGGCAAACTCATAAAGTTAGGGAGTTTGAAAAAGGAAAAGATATCGTTAGTTGGAATATTTTTTTTCTATCAAAAACTTAATAAAATTAACATTTGTTGCTAAAACACCTCATGCAAACCCATATATATGAACATAAAGCAACATATGTTTAGTATGACAAGATAGTTCTGTATGTGAAAAGGTAAGAACTATAAATGTTTCTAGATGGTTGGGTTTAGGAATATTATGTAATTAAATAAAAATAATAATTGGAATTCGTTTACGCTATTTAAATGTTAATATTGCATGCAAAAAATTATAATTTAAAATTTTAATAAATGTCACCACCAATCACATAAATTAGTCCGTATGGTCTAATATTTTTATGGCTTAAACATTTTTTAACCAATAATATTATATTAATAAGCACCCGTGGTGCTTACAAAATACAAGAGCTATTAATTGATTCAGGTAAATCACACAAATATAGTAAATCAAATCGAACTAATTATTTGTTGTAATTTTTTTATTTGATTTGAACCTGATCCAAATTAATCATGTTGGATTTCTTTGCAGTTTTTATATTTTAAAATTTTTATCTAACCCAAACCAACCTAAAAGTGTATATATATATATATATATATATATATATATTATATTTATTTTATATTTTAAGTTAGTAACTTTTTAAATTATTTTTATATTTATTATTAAGTTTATATTGTATTATGTTGTTTTAATAATTTAATTTGACTAATTTAATATATATAAAACACTTGATAGTTTGTTATAAAATTATGAATTTAGTAAACTAATAAATTTAACTAGTTTCGAATATAATTTTTTTACAATTTAATGAAAAAAAGTTATTTTTTAATTTTTTTTATCAAGAGGTGGAAATAGACAAAAACCAAGACACAACAAACGAAACGCAACATGAACCCCAACTACTTACAAATAGTCAAAACTAGAGTAGAGACTTTGACTATGCTCACATTGATAAAATGAACCATCCCAATAAACAGTTTACCACGGACAGCAACAAAAAACATTAAACCGAGTATATATGAATGGGAAAGCAATCCAACACCCACTCCGTTAACCATCCGCAACACCGAAGCAAGCTTTTAAGTTAGATGAACATAAGATTGTTGGAGTGCAAGTGTGAGTTAAAGTCCTATATTAATAAGAAATTGTGAAGTTAAGTAATATATAAGTAAGAAATACCCATAACTTAATGCCTTAAAGTTTTGGGTTAAAAGTGGTATCATATTTTCTTATATATGTGCTTGTATCCCTTGGTTATACATCTCCTCCCCAGTGTTTAACCCCCTCAGTTTGACCTAACGAGGACAAAGGAGAAACTAAAATCCTTAGCTCAAGCTTTGAGCCAAAGCCTTAAAGTTTTAGGTTGAAGATGGTATCATGTTCTTTTATATATGAACTCGTGTTTAACCCCCTCAATTTAACTCAACAAGAACAAAGGAGAAAAGACCCGAATAAGAACACTGAATGCTAAAAGATAAGATGTAGATTTACCCTTTTATTTTTGAAAATATTGTCTTTCGCAAAGACCAAGTTATAACCAACAAGATGATTAACCACCACTCCTTCTTAAAAATACTTAGGTCCCATGCCAATGATTGTGTTGGCAAAAATGTTGAATGGCAAATCTTGGCAGCACAGAAAGTATATTAACACTGTTGTACTACGTCATCTGAATTTGTTGAGTCAAAAGACATTCATAGAATAAGTGGTCAGGGGATTTTTGGGTTTGATTGTAAAATATGCATGCTAATCATAAATTGTCACCTTCAATCTAAATCCCTCGACAGCAGGTTGCATTTAGTAGAAAATTTATCAATAATTAATCTCTAGCACAACATGAGGAACTTGCATCGCGATTTAATACTCCAAACATTACTTTAAAGTTTAAACTCAATTATAAACTTTAAAAATTATTTTTAAGTTATAACTTATACGTTTCTTTAAATATTGAAACTAGATGTTTTTTTTTTTCTTTACATCACCTAAATTTGTTTAGATGAGAAAAATAAAAGGAAAAGTAGAGTATTCAAAACTATAACAGCTGTTCTTAATTAGTCGTATTTATTGTAGAGATATTTAAGTGCCGTGTAATAAGAGAAAATGTTTTCTATTCTTATTTTTTAAAAATTGTTTTAAATTTTAAGTTTTTAACATTAAAAAAATATATGTTTTTGCTTAAGAAAAATATTATAAAATATATTTATATATTATTTTTTATATAATTACAATATTGTTATTAAGTTTTCAGATAACGTTAATTTTTCAAAGCATAGAAAATAATTTTTTTCTGTTTTCTATTTTCAGTTGCTTTTTGAAAATATTTTCTAAATTGTAACCAAACATATTTTCACTATTATTTTCTGTTTTCTCTAAAAATGAAAAAAAAAAGCCCAAAACAAACGCCATCTTAAATGACCTTTGGTTTGAAAAAATATTTTCTGTATTCATTTTCTAAAAACTATTTTCATTTTCAAATTTTCAACATTGAGAAAATATATTTGTTTTTACTTGATATTTCCATTTTCAAAAATTAATATTGTTAAATTTAATCAATTTTAGCAAAAAAAATATAAATTATTTATATATAATTTAAAATACATTTCTATATTAATTTTTTATACAATTACAATGTTGTTATTAAGTTTTTATATACTGTTAACTTTTAAAAATAAATTTTTTCTGTTTTCTGTTTTCAATTTTCATTTGTTTTCAGTAAAAAAATATTTTCTAAATTATAACTAAACATATTTTTACTACTTTTTTTGTTTTTCTCTAAAAATAAAAACAGAAAATAGACAAAGCAAATGTTACCTTACTTTTTCACTTTTTCCTTTTTCTTTCATGGAAAATAATTCTTTAATTTGTAAGTGTTTCCTTTGTCAAATGTGTTTGGATGTAGGAAGTAATACCGTACCATTGAAAAAATTATGTAGTAAAAGTATAACTCATTCAAACTTCATATATATTTTTTTGGAAGGCAAAAACAATTTTATATTATATAACTCAGAAATATGAAACAAAACATTTCATAAACAGCTACAAAAAAATTCAGAAGCCAAAACAAACAATTAGACCACCTTCCCCATATCTACCTCATCCATCCAACTCCCCACTATTCTACTTATATTTACTCTTCACATATTTAACTGACATAAGCTAGGTTGCACTCACTAATGCGAGAACAGTACCCCGACTAAATTCAAACTTCATATTTAGGGGAGTTCTGGTATCCTTAATATAGTCTTATAACTAAAAATCATATACGATTCCTAAAAACTCTAAATCAAATCTCAGCTATATTAAAATATAAGACAAACAAATAATGAATTGAAAGCATGTGTTTGGATACATGACAAAAGTATGCTTACATAGATTAATAACTATAAATATTAGTTTATAAAAAAATAATACTAATAATTTAAAAATATTTTATTTTATCGTGGTCAGATTCAACTTTTCTACAAATTCTACTTTTCCTTATTTTATTCTGATTTTCAATGATTCCTAGGGAGACATTTGCTTGAACGAACGTTTCTACTTTCTTTGTTTTCTTTTATATTTTTCCTCTAGAAGTGCATCACCGTTTCATGAAATGCTGAAAGTATAACGGGTGGCTTTGATGAAATGTTGAATAATAGAATTATGTCCACAATCCGATTCAGCAGTATTAGTTCTATTAGGCTCAGACGGACCTGCATAACTTATGCTCAAGTCTCTGATTGCCATTTTTTTAATTGCTTTTTCTTTTTTTTTTAGTTTTTAAGTTTTCATTTGATTAGGTAGAGCTTTTGGCTGGTTACAAAACGTTGTTTTATAAAGATTTTTATACTAATATTTAATTATAATAATTTATTCATGAAAATTTTATTAATTTTATTTATTATTATTTTAAAAGTTATATAAATAAAAAATTATAATTAAATATCAATATAAAAATCTTTTATATTATCAATGTATACCATTAAACTTATAATTTATTAATTTAAAAATAAATTAGCAAATTATAGAACAATAATGATGATATTAAAAATGAAAATAAGAAACTGTAAGTAATAATTTTATTGACATAAATAAGAATTGTCATGATAGTGGAATTTGTGTTAGGATGTCACTAATATACTTACTCTTCTATTTATTTTCATTTCTTCTTTTTGTTTATTTGTACGCATTTATTCAATCACTATTTAACTTTATCAAGCTCGGTGGCTGATTATAAACTATTTTCATTTCTTCTCTTTGGTTATATTCAGTCACAAATTTTTGTTTCATTTTTTTCTAACCATTTACTAAATATCACATCATTTAATATATTATATAAAATATAAAAAACTTATTAAATAAATTAACATTTATTAATTAATAAAAAAACAATATATAAATTTAAGACGGAGAATTATCGTTCATACATCCCGCTATCTTTATCTTAATTCTTATCTACCGTTTCAAATTTTCGATATTGGTGCCTGAGAATTAATTGGCGCTAGACGTGTCCATCTTTCCAAGTTATCTCATTAATCCTCGTAACTTGTGTTTAGCTTCATACTTCGTAGTAACATGCTTATAAATAGCATAAATTATCAATAATTTTTAGATTTAAGGACTGATGAATAATTTTCATCTTTTAAGATTAAACTCTCAGCATTTCACACTTTCATGGTGTAAGTACCTTTTACTTCAAATTGTATTGTCATATCAACTTTACTTCAAACCCTAAACTAATTTAGGGCTTGTTCAGGGTAGTTTTTTAATTTTAAAAATTTTAAAAACTAAAATTAGTTTTTGTTTTGAGTTGTCGGTTTTAAATTGAATATCTGTTTTCAGTTTTAAAATTTTTAAAAATCAAAACCTACTTTGTTTTGAATTATCAGGTTTAGGTTTTTTTTAGTTTTAAAGAATTATTTTAAATTGAAAATAGATTAAAATAAGTTAAAACTATAAAAAAAATAGACTAATTTAAAAAATAATAACAATAATATAACACTAATTTTTATATAATTTGAGGTTTGCGTCTATGAAACAAAAAGTTACACATAACTAGAACAAAAAAGTACATACAATTTACACATTCCCAAAAAACTATTATGCTCTCTTTTTTTAATACTATTATGCTCAAGCTTGAAATGCTAAGAGAAGTACTTTGGATCACAAATTTTACCTAAGATGATAAATATAAATGTGAATATATGGATATGGATGTAAAATTATAAAATGTGCGATTGCCAAATTCTCCTTTAAGCTTAATCCGATACTAAATAAAACCGCATAAAATAAGTTTAACTCATTCATTTGCAATTACACCAGAGAAGAAAACTAAGCAAAGAACAGTATATAAAAAAAAGCATTATAATAAATTTAAAGACAGAATAAATCAAAGCAGTGACCTCATAGTAGCTTATCGGTTATTTTATCAACTTTAAAGGTATCAACTATCATATACAAGGAACCCAACCATGCATATTAAACTCAACAATTCATTGATACAAAAGCCAGAAAAACTACAAGCAATGCATCTTACAAGACAAGTCAAATAATATAATCAATATATCAAATATAAAACATTGTTAACCAGAAAACAAAGCCATTTTCAATATAAAAATATACCCAAGCCTGCATAAGAGAGAATTTGAAAATAATTTTCAAGCAAGAATGCACACATAAAATTGAATCAGTACCAACAAGCACAAGGTGTAATCAACTTACAGCCTAAAGTTGGCGGCAACGATTCAAACGGAGGCGGCGAAAGATCTGCACTGAGGTGGCGGTGAACGGTGCAAATCAGTTTGCCCGAGTTAGATCGGTGAAGCAAGCGGCATTAAAGGATACATCCATGCGGTTAGACACCGAGAAGGAAAAGAAACAAGAGAGAAGAAGAAGAAATTAAATCAGTAATAAGTAAAACTCAAATCGGAGAGGAGAGATTGAACAAAGAGGAAGAAGAATTGAACCTGTGTGGTGGTTGGTGTCGAATCAATGGTGACTCGTGGTGGTGGTTCTGAAACAGTGGTGACTCACGGTGGTCGGCGCTGAACAAAGGTGAACGAGGGAGAAACGGAGCAGTCAAGCCCTATCGAGAGTTGAGAGTGAAAGACGGGAAAAAGAAACAAGAGAAAAGCGATGGTCGGCGCTGAACGAGGAAGAGGTGGTGGTCGACGCTGAGCAAGGGAGAGGTCGTCGTTGGTGCTAAACGACGGAGAGGCGGTCGTCGACGCTGAACGAAGGAGAGGCGGTGGTAGGCGTTGAACGAGGGAGAGGCGGTTGTCGGCACTGAACGAAGGAGAGGCAATCGTCGGCGCGCTGAACGAGGGATGACGATTGTCGACACTGAACGAGGAAGAAGCGTGGAGCCCTATCGAGAGTGAAAGAAGGAAAAAAACGAAAAAACAAAACATAAAAACTACGTTTTCATGTTTTCAAAAACTATAAGATTTATTTTCAAAACATACATAAAAACTAAAACGGCCATGTTTTACCCGAACACGTTTTGGTTTTAAAAACATATTTAAAAACCAAAAACTTAAAACTAACAACCACCCTGAGCAGCCTCTTAGTTAATAGGAGGACTAGATGGTTGACATTTTCAGATTTAGGAAGTAATGTAATCATTTTCATCTTTCATGAAAATTAGTTATTAGAGTTTCACATGTTAGAAAATGAAAGTGGCATTTTCTCCTTAATTACAAGATAACAATTTTAAGATGTATTACAGGTTGGCTTTTTTTTTTTTTTAAATAAGGCAAAGTTTATTCAATAATAATGAAACTCACTTGTGTCACAAGATATAATAGGGGAGTAAAAGAAGTAAAATTACAATACAAATAAAAAAAGATAACTTATTACAGATATTCATCCACATGTACTCTCACCCAGATAGCTAGTAAACAAAGAATCTCACAATCAAGTATAAGCCCCAACCAGAGAATAATTAGGTTTTACGACTTGAAATCCTATCAAAATATAATACCAACGGAGTAGACCATTCAGAAAAATATATTGATGATGCATTACAAACCCTTTAATCCACACTCAAGACCTTGCATGGACAATTACTATACTTCTTCAACATTAAAAGGTTTCCCTTAAACATTACACCATTTCTAGCAAACAAGATTCCTCACAATGTTGCTAACCAAACTACACTAAGTAAATCATTAATTAATTTTCCTTTAGATTTAGACATGCCAAAATGTTGTCAAAAACTAGATTGACATTCTGCAGGTAAAATACACATATAACCTAGCCACCTATAACATCCCATCCAGACTTGGTAACTAAACTTGCAGGTAAATAACAAATGACTTACTGATTCCAAATGCATACAACGAACAAGGCAAACTTCACCCAAAGAAAAATGAATATTTCTCTTTGCCAACTCTACCTTTGAAGGAATCCTGTTATGAGCAACTCTCCAAGAAAATGCCACCACCTTAGACGGTACCCTTGATTTTCAGAACCTTTTGAGAAATGGAGAATTATTATCCTAAGAAACTCCAAAAGTTGAATAGTATGCTTCCTTCATAGAATACTCAGTAAGATTCCCCTTATTACCACTTTATCCCCATCCACCCTTCAGCTTCCTCTTCACTTTAACCTCTTCTAAGACCCTCTCCAACTCTCACACCAAATCCTCCCCCCAACTAAATAATGCTTCTCCAACTAAACCTCCATTTCCAACTAAGATCACCCAAAACATTAGTTATGGTAGCCTTTTTGTGATAAAAAAGTTGGAATAATATAAGGAATAAATATTTGAGTCCTGCTGACACCCTCCACTGACCCCTCACCCCAAAATTTGAACAGTGACTCATCCCCTACCAAAGGCTTGACCATACCTAAAAACCACTCACTCACCCTCTCATAAGATGTTACCTTTAGGATATCATTCCACCACTATGACCCTCATAAGCAGATCTCGTCTAATATCAACCCATATTTAGCCTAAAAAACTTTGATCCAAAGTGAATTACCCCTTGAAGAATTCTCCAATGCTATTTGCCAAGGAGGACTTTGTTAAATGCCCCCCTCCACATCTTTTATCCCTAACTCCCCTTGACTTTTGTCCTTGTCCATCATCTCCCATTTGATCCAAGATACTTTGTTGCACTCTTTCGATCCACCCGACAGAAGTTGATGTTGCATAGCCTAGATGGAATGAGCCACCTTCTTTGAAATCATGTAAAAATACAAAAAATAAAGTGGAATGGAAGAAAGAGTGAATTTCATAAGACAAATGCACCACCTTAGAGATAAATTTTTCCATTTCCACACAGTTAGTTTTGCTCTGATTTATCTAGAATTGACTTTCAGAAATGTTCACACCTCATATTAACCCAAACTAGAACCTGTAAATAGGAAAATGACATCTGCAGTATCCCACAATTAACAACTCTTGCAAAGGACAATAACTCAGGCATGTTCACCTCTGCACCTCCCAAACTACTCTTGTGGAAGTTGATATTTAGCCTTTAAGCTAATTCATAATGCCTAAGAGCACTCTTTAAAGTATATACATATTGGAGCTCCGAAGGCACCATAAAGAAAGTATCATCCGCATATTGTTGAATCACCACCCGAAGATCGTTTTCCTCCAACTTGACATCCAAAATGAAAAAGTGCCTTTTTTATCAAGCCCTAGTCCTTTGGCCATAATTAGGAATAAAAAAGGAGTCATAGGATTCCCTTGCATCAAACCTCGTTGCAAGCAAAACTCTTGAGTCGCGCTTCCATTTACAAGTAAAGAGGTTGATGACTACTAAAGACACCCTTGTATCCAACCAATCCATTTATCTCCAAATCCAAAATGGTTAAGCATATATAATGGGAAAAGTCAGCTAACAATCTCATAAGTTTTGTCAAAATCTACTTTAAAAACTAATAAGGGTCTTTTGTGCTGTTTTGCCTCATGGATAACTTCATTTATAATAACTACACTATCCAATAGTTGCCTACCTTTTAAAGAATGAAGTTTGCATTTCCTCAATGATATTCTGAGAAATTCACTAATACCAGTGAGAGATGTACCAATCACTCTGTTTTCTCCAATCTATTCATCTAGTGTTTTGATTGCATTAAAGTCATCTGCTACACACCAACACTAAAACCATTGTCTATAGTTCAATAGAGCTTTCCACATTTTCTTTTTCCAAACAATAACAAGGAGCATAGACGTTAATAGATATTCTTTCACACACATCAGCTTTTATCTACCTTTCACCACAAGAAATCCAAAACCTTGAAAAGTTTAAGAAATAGTGAATTCTTTAGCATTCCATAAATATAATAAATTCCTTATAAGTTGATTGCAAGCACGGTATATCATCCTACATTATCATCACTCCAAATTGCATAGCAAATTCCCCTATCTATATTTACCACCTTCGTTTCTTGAATACAAATGAAATTTACACTATGTTTAGCAATCATATGTTTCACTAACCTCCATTTCTCCCTCCCCCTAATGTCCCTAATTTTATAAGATATCACATTTAATGTTTTAACATGATTTCCCAAATCTAGGTTCTAACCTATTAGAAGATGTCCTCCTCTTATCTCTTGTTTCCATTTCCACCAATCTCTATACAATTGCTTCTTGAGAAATAGGAGTAGAAACCCCTATTCGTTTCCCAACAACCCTCAAAAAATCAATTCATCTTGAGATCGAGATAGTGCCATTAAAAACTTCACCTTCCTCATCATGACTTACCTCAGAGCTACTCTCATTTGTTACAGCCACATATCAATTACACCAATCGAAACCTGAGAAGAATTAGGCTGCAAAGATAACTTAGTTGCTCTACCTGCATAACCCATGCGCTACTTCTTTAGACTCCGGCCCAGATTCCAACCAACATGTCCCCATTGAATCGAAATATTTCTCATTTTACCCACATAACATGAGGTGGGTCAACCATGTCCCATAACTGAAATGCCATTAACCACTGACTGAGAAGTAATTAGCCCCTTCGCAGAACCTCCTACTACAAGATACGGATCCAACATTTACGGATCCAACATTGCACCATGGTTTCCAAATTGCTGCCCCCGTTCTGCTAATTCCAGGCGAGAACCAGGCCCCTCCTGCACCGAGTTTTGAACACCAACCCAGACACTTAACTTTGCCACCTTCTGAGTTCCTACAGGCGCCTTGGCATTTTCTTGCACACGTCCAAATTCATTCCACGCAGCAATTGGGCCTCTTAGGTGGACCTTCTTAAAAGCCAACTCCTACCGCACGCACCCTCCTGAATGCACTTTGAAACTCCCAAGCAGCAAAAGATCATTGGCCGGCCCAATTCCATAATTTCATTCCACGTAATGAGGGACATTATTTGCATTATGAGAGTCGCAATTCTCGTGCCATAGTGCATTTCCGACCAGCAAAGAACCATTAGCTGACTAATGAGAAACTTTAAATGCATCATGGGAATCACATTCCACGTAATGAGAGACATTATTTGCATTATGGAAGTCAAAGTTCTCGTGCCGCAATGCATTCCCGAGCAGCAAAGAACCATTGGCCGAATAATGAGAATCTTTAATTGCATCATGGGAATCACTGTTCACGTTCTGTAATGAATTCCCACTAATTGAGCCGTTCCCATAACAATTGCTTTGGCTAGCATTTACGTGCCCAGAGTGGATTGCATTGCCGCAACTAGAGCCATTCACGTAGCAGCTTTCATGGCTAGCATTTAATATCGGCGTGCTTTTCTTTTCCAACTCCACTAAACCATTCCTTAATGATCCTTCATCTCCCCAGGTTCCTTCCGTCAACCGGTTACCACACTCCACCGTGCAATCGAATGTATCTCCAACTTCTGAATCAGTCCAATCACCAAACCCTCCCTCCAATTTTGATATGGGTTGGTGTTTTTTCTAATCTGAGAAAGATTTATACTTTTTTTTAACCAACCAAATTATAAATTTTATTTAAGTTATTTTTTAATAAATTAAAATAAATTTTATTTATTTATAAATAAATAAATATTTATAAATAAACCTTTTGCATTTCAATCACACCAGCACTTTGGATGCTAAGGGACGGAGTCCACTTCTGTATTGATATAAACATCTTCTTTCACCAGGCATAGTCCAATCTTGGAGATTCTCTAAGTTCACATTCTCAAGGACCAGACAGAAACATCATATCTCTACCAAGAGCCTTAACCTTAACCGAACCCAGGCCCGGCATACAGAAGCCTTCTGCTACGTGTATTAGCTGCTTCGGGGTCCATGAGTTTACCAACAACACACTTACTAAGTCATTCTTCATTAGTCTCTAGAATAACCCAAGCTTTAGACCCATTCCCATGAGAGGCTGACTGTGAACCCTTATCACTAACTTTCAGCACCTCACACCATTTTTTATGACCCTGCCCACGGCTATGCGAAGGACCCACAAGCTTCCGGACCACTCCTTTTTAGAACCTTGGCAAATTAACTCTCAGCTTTGTATTCTATATATAAATTTGATCAAACTGTTGCTTGAATCTCCTTGGACTTTTGACATCACGGAAAGGAACAAATCCAAACCGAGTTCCGTCTTTCTTTTTGTGCCTGTACAAAAAAATTTCACCAACCTCTCTCACCTTCTCAAGACTTTCAACAACGCCTCTTCATAACTCTCAGAAAAGTGAAAAAAGTAGAACGAAATTTCCCATCTTTCTACACACACCCCGCCCCTGATCGCTCTCTCTCATCTATAATTTACATGATAAAATACTACAAGTATTAGGGGTTAGTTGAATTTAGTTTTTGCCCATCTATACACATCAACTCCCCAGCCTAACCTAGTTTTAGTAAACTACTGATTGATTTTCTTGATCAAAATTATTTTCATTTTTTTTTAATTTAATAAATTTAGAGGTGACTCTATTTTTTCCCTCATGGCGGCCATTTTTTCCCACCTCTTATCTACATCAAAATTATTTCCGAAAAATCATAGTTTTTTATTATTACAGGGGATTAACATCTCAAAACATCATATGGCACGTCTTTTTATTAGGATTATCTTATAGTGATTGAAGATATCACGAATTTTAATAGTAATACAAAAATTCTATTCATTTTTACAACTTATGTTAAAATGACGTAGTTCGTTGTAGTTCTTGACATTAAGAACTTAAAATATTATTTATTAAAATATAAATTAAAATAATTTTAGCTCCTTTTTATTTATCATTTTAATGCATTACATGAAAATTTTAAATTAACCAAAAAAATTCGTAACTAATTTATATTAATCTCTAGTAAAAAATTAACACAATTTAGTTATAAAAATACACAACACCATTAATGATAAGTAAGATGACATGACTAGTTTAATTTACAAGAAAAATAATACTAATTAATTTATAGATAATTTTAAAAAATTATAATTGTTCTTTAATTAATTTTAATTAAAAAATAATATTAATAGTTAATACATATTTAATAGATTTAAAATAACTACTAATTTTTTTCAGCAAATTTTAAAAATCGTTGTACTGAGCTTGATTAGAAATTTTCGCTGCTTGTATTGCTTAACTTTTATTGCTCTCAGATTTTTACCAAGCTCTCGGAACAAGCTATATAAGGTCGTTCGAGTCCAATATAAGATTCGCCTCAAAATATTTCTTTCCATCTCATGGTTTTAGGTCACAATGGTGTCACTACTTCTAATTCTATCCCTAACTCTTCCCGTGCTTTTGTTACTCTTTTTCCAAAAGCGCAGAAACTTCAAGAACTCAACCCTTCCACCTGGTCCTAGAAGCCTTCCCATAATAGGGAATCTTCATCAGCTCAATAATCCTGATCTTTGTATGCAGCTATGGCAGCTCTCAAAGAAATATGGGCCTATATTTTCTCATCAATTAGGTTTAAGACTAGCCATAGTTGTTTCCTCACCCAAACTTGCCAAAGAGGTACTAAAAGACCACGACCTTGAGTGTTGTGGCCGACCTAAATTACTTGGCCAGCAGAAATTGTCTTATAATGGATTAGACTTGGCATTTTTACAATACAACAAATCAGAAAACTTTGTATTGTCGATATCCTTAGCTCTAAACGTGTCTCTAGCTTTTCCTCCATAAGACACTTTGAAGTAAAGCAAACGATAAAAAGAATATCCATGCACGCCTAATCTTCAAAGGTTACAAATTTGAGTGAAGTTCTAATGTCCCTTACGAGTACCATTATATGTAGAATTCTCTTGGGGAGAAGGTATGAAGATGAAGGAACTGAAAGGAGTAAGTTCTATGCAATGTTGAATGAGTGGCAGGCTATGATGGCCACTTTCTTTTGATGAAAATAAAAGGAAACCTTAAATCAATAGATATAAGATTATAGTATGTATAGAGAATTAAATATAAAAAGATAGAGGAAAGAGAATTTGTGTACCTCAAATATATTGAATTGAAGTTCTTGATTTTCAAGAACAAAAAAAATCCTAGGAATGATTATTGTAGAGATATGAGTTTAATAAGAACTCTTGAGAATTTTATAATCCTCAAGGCAGGCAGAGAACCCTCAAATGGGTTTTTTATGATTGACTCAACCCATCACAAGTCAATCTTACTATAATCTCATTCAAATAATCATAAAGATATTATAAGATATGATTATCATCATATCTTAAATTGCCAGATAATGATAAAATATAATTGATTAATACCAACTACTATTATTTCCAACATTCTCCCACTTGGATGGTATTAATCAATAATACAAAGATAAATCATTAAGCTAGAATGACAATTATAGACAAATCTTATATTAGACAATGAGAAATTAGAGCTACAAAATAATATCCGATAGGGATATATATCATGCATGTTAACAAATATTTCTCATAAAGTATATAGAATAATGTAGTTCAATAAAATTATACTACATTGTCTCAAGCATCCAAAAATGCTAAGAGATATGTTACTTAAATGATATTACTTTACACATATCTTATAAGAGAGTTTTCAGACTCCTACTGATCTAAGACATCAAAACTTAACCAAACCATATGAGTTATAAAACTCCAAAGTTAAGTATTTGATCAGTGAATAAAAAAATGTTTAATTAATATAATTTTTTTTACTTGAGTTCGAAAAATTATATAGGTGAGAAAGCATAATTTACATGCATCTAAGTATTCATCATAGATCAATAACAAATGTAATTACATATAGGCTACATAAATGCTCTATAATATTTGACATTTAACTAATCTTAGTTTCAAAAATGAGTGATTATGTAAGAATTCAAAGATAAGTAGGAAATCCATAAATTTCCTACTAAAACCACATAGACACCTAGTTTATATAAAATGATACTCAGATTATTATGGTCACAAAATGTCAATTGAGCAAACACTTAGATAATTGGTCCAAACAAAAAAAAATCCATAAGCACTTCAATAGTGCAACATTGTACTCAATAGGAGTACTATCATAATAAACACTTTTTTACAAAGTGGAAAATCATACTCGATAGGAGTATTGCATCTACAATATACTTATAGAATTTTGACCAAACAAAATGTGAAATTTTGGGTAAAGAAATGCACAATACTTAATTGCATACCAAAAGAATTAATGTGCAATGCCCAACAAAATGCTCTTAACATCCATTAAAGATGTCTATTAAGATACAATGAATTATGTATCTCAATTAAAATAGGACAAAAATAAATAGTCAAGTTCTATAAAGTATGTCATATCATAATTAAATGTGCAAAAGAATATATGACAATATAGATAGATAAGTCTCGAAACATGATACAAAATTATATACTTCTAAAATTTTGATCAATTAAAATATGAAATTTGGGTAAAAGAGATGCACAATGCATAATTGTATGCCAAAAGGATTAATGTGGAGTATCCAACAGAATGACCTTAACATCAGTTAAAGATGTCTACAAAGATACAATGGATTTTATGTATCTCAATAAAAATAGGACAAAAATAAATAGAGAAACCCTATAGAATATGTCATATCATAATTAAATGTGCGCACGATTATATGACAATAAAAAATATATAAGTTTTGAGAGATAATACAAGATTATATAGACTCCCACTAATCTTTAATATACAAAAAAAATATTAGGATTATCATTAGGGTACACTAGTATTAAAAGTTCTAGTGATAGTAGGATGATGACTTTATAAGATAATAATAAAAGTGAATTAAAATTCACTATTATTCTACTTAAGGAATTAGAAAGTAGTAGAATAACGAATGATTAATGAGAGAAGTGGTTAAAATAACAAGAATATGAAACCTACAAGTTCATCCATAAGAATAAATAATTCTCGCAAATGGTTTCATAATTAACCACATATTAATCAATCTTTACAAAAATATTGACCCCTATCAGGATCTTGAAAAAATAATTACATGAGTAAGAAAATGAATCACTTGATAATTTTACGTAGAATCATAAGCAAGTTCTCAAGTAATCATAAACAAAAATCAAGTGCTACAATAAACAATATTTACACATACTTGAGAATAAAACATGATTACACGCAGCGGAAGAATGAGACCTATTCTTGCATATATTAAGGATATTATAATAAATAGTCTCTAACTCTCATCACAATTTATAATGGATATAGGTTTATTTATATATCCCAAAATAAAGTCTCTAGCTTTTACAAGAATACCATTAACAATATTATAAAATATGGTATGGAGAAATTAATCTCTTAAAATTTGGGATTCCTATATTGTCCTTACAAGAATTGCATACTAATATTACAAATCAATAGAGAGTTTGTTGTACAAGAAAATATTTTACAAGAGACCAATATAAAATCCTTAATATAGATCCCAACAATGTAATCACAAATAATGTGATAAGAAAAAATAATTTTATCAAGAACATTTGTTTTTGCACATGTATGATTAATTGGACATTTAAGGTAAAAATTTTATATCACATCAATTTATTTTATAAGATATTAATTAAAATTCTAATATACAAAATCCTTCCACTTGATAAAGAAAAAATAAGTTGACATAAAAAAAAATACCGAGAGTGCTAAATAAAATTCAACTATTTCTTTATCAATATATATATATAGAAAATTTACACCACAAAAAATGCAACATTTTTTTTTGTTTTGAAGGAAAAAATGTCCAATTAAAGGTTATAAGTCATCATGGAACAAAAAGAAAATGAGAGTGTAAATTTTGGTTCCATATAAATATAACTAAACATGATCAAATGAGGGAAATAAATTGAACATTACAAAAATAGGAAAACATTATGTAATTCTAAAAGTTCAGTTAAAAAATAATCCCAAAGGAAATTACAATGCACTATAACTTATATCAATAAAATCCTAATATCGATAGGGTATAAAAAAATCATTAACATAAGCCAAGAAAAGTACATTGTATAACACCAAATTACATTAATAACAATACACCGATAGAGTATAGTTATCATCAATGTAATAAAAAAAATAATTATATCACAAAATTCATATAAATGCATCCAAAATAGTGAAATTATAATTATGTAAATGAAAAAAGAAATTATGCATATTGTCCAATAAATTTGCATAATTTTAATCATATATATTATATGACCAACATACAAAATTCACATTATTATACCCATGATAGACAAGTAATAATAATGCAAATTAATAAAGAAAATTATGCACATAAGAGAACGACAATTAAGATGTGCATAATTAATAAAATAACCTAAAATCAATTTATAAATGATGATTCAATATTAAAGAGAGTACAGTATAATGGGAGAATACAAATACTGTAAAGAATTATCACAATGAAAATAGGTCAAAAATTCAAGATTATAATAGTAAAAAAATTTTAATTTAATCTTGAATTAATCAAATTTTTTTTATACTCAAAAATACCAATAATATAAAAATATTAAATAAATATGGTATTTGTGAAAAAATAAGAATATAAAAAATTAGTAACTACATTTAATGCTTCTGAGAATGAATTTTAACACACGAATCATCATATATGATCGTATCAAAACGATAAAGTTCTCTCTTGACCAAATCACAAAAATATGAGTATAAAAATGAGTCCATGCAACCCCATTAACACTTTTCAAAGTAAAGTTAACACAAATATATTATGTTACCCACACAAATGACTCATATTGGTCAAACATAAAAAAAAGGAAAACCATTAAGTAATTTTGAAAACAATTTACCCCGTAATTATTTAAAAGAAAACTAGGTTTTAAAGGGGTAGCGCTTAAAAAGAAGTTTCAATATATAATTTACCCATGTAAGAGTAAGGGAATGAAACTTTAATATGTTATTTTAACAATAACGAGTAGCATAAACCCTCATTTTTTTTGTGAAAAAGATAATAGTGAACTATATTATAAAATTTCACTAATAACACAAAAAATCTTCAATTCAAATTTAATTTTCTAATAGAAAACAACCATAATTCTCTAATAGAAAACAACCATAATATGTATCTAATTTGGCTCTGATACCAATTGATGGAAATAAAAGGAAACCTTAAATCAATAGATACAAGATTATAGTATGTATAGAGAATTAAATATAAAAAAGATAGAGGAAAGAGAATTTGTGTACCTCAAATATATTGAATTGAAGTTCTTGATTTTCAACAACAAAAAAAACCCTATGAATGATTATTGTAGAGATATGAGTTCAATAAGAACTCTTGAGGATTTTACTACCTACTTTCTAGGGGATTATTTTAGAGACTGTGTATTGTTGTTGTAATTTGCTTAATGAGATGAAAAATTTATAATCCCCCAGGGTAGGCAAAGAACCTTTAAATGGGCTTTTTATGATGGACTCAACTCATTACAGAGTCAATCATACTATAATCTCATTCAAATAATCATAAAGATATTATAAGATATGATTATCATCATATCTTAAATTGCCAGATAATGATAAAATATAATTTATTAATACCAATCCACTATTATTTCCAATATCTTTTTTTCAGATTATATTCTTTTCTTGGGTTGGATTGATAAACTCAGGGGGGCTGCATGCTCGTCTTGAACGGAATTTCAAGGAGTTTGATAGGTTCTCTCAAGAAATCATTGATGAACACATGGATCCCATTGGAAAAACCCAGAGAAGGAGGATATAATAGATGTATTATTTCAATTGAAGACGCAGAATTCACTTTCCATAGATCTTAGGAATGATCACATCAAAGGGTTTCTCATGGTTTGAAGCTCTTTTCCTTTTTTTCTAATTTAATTTTTCTATTTCAGTTACAAAAATGAAATAGTTTTTGTTATCTATGACGTGCACCGTGTGGAGAAAATTTTAATTTAATTGTTACATTTCCAATCTTTATAGATCAAAGTTATCAAAACAAAATTTGTTTCGTGAAAAACAAATATTAACTCGATTAAAAGCATATTTTTACGCTTATAGAAGCTCATTGAAATTGGCTGTTATAATAGAAACCTCAACGCAGTCATTGATCTTAAAATAAACGGAAAGTGTAAAAACCAAAAAAATATAGTTAATATTCAATTTAAAAGCTATTTTTAACGAGTTATTAATTGCTGATTACTTTTCTATAGGACATCCTTGTGGCAGGAACGGATACAACTGAAGCTACATTAGTCTGGGCAATGACTGCACTACTCAAAAACCCAGAAGTAATGAAGAAAGTTCTAGAAGAAATTAGGACTTTGGGAGGCAATAAAGTTTTTTGAGATGAAGATGAAATTCAAAATTTTTCCTATTTTAAGGCTGTGATAAAGGAGACTTTGAGAGTGCATCTACCAGTTTTTTTTTTTTTTTTTTAACAGCAAAATTATATAGTATTAAAGATAGTTGAAACACAACGTTTCAACGTGATATACAATAATATAGTATTACACTGACTATGTCCCACATAACCCTATAACTCTATTTCATATTCAGCATACACAATCTGGGATGGAGCACCAGTCAGAGAATACGCACCCCGCCTTAAAACCAAAAGAATACAACAACCATTGCCAAGACATTATTTTTATCCTCATTAACATATCAAGAGAATCAACATTGATCCTTTGAAAGATCACCTCATTCCTTGATAACCAAATACTCCAACATACAGAGATCCAAAATTAACTGCATCTACCAGTACCACTACTTGTCCCAAGAGAAACAATGGAACCATGTATTATAGATGGTTAAAAAATTCCTGCCAAAACAATAGTGTACGTGAATGCTTGGGCTATTAATAGAGATCCTGTTGCTTGGAAAGATCGAGAACAGTTTTTTACCTGAGAGGTTCTTAGACAATAGTATAGATTTTTTAGGTCAAAATTTTGAGTTAATTCCATTTGGTGCTGGTGGTAGAATTTGTTAGGGAATTATGCAGAATTTCTCTTAATCAAATTTGTGAGAGAAAATATAAATACGAAATAATAACACTCAAAATAAAACTCTTGAAATTATACTGCAAATATATTGTTGATAAAGAAAAATTACAATTTCACCTTTCTCCTTATTAACTTATTTCTTGCCTACATTTCTTCTCTACTTGTTGGAATGAATTACAAAGAAATAAGCAACATGTATTTATAAGTGCACGTAAGCAATATTTTCCATTCATTTTGTTTTCCTATTTTTAAGCTTTCTAAAATATTATCGGAGAAGTAAGCATCCTTAATTTTCTCTCAACAGATGATGCAATTCTCTTTGTTGAGTTGATCAATTCTAACAATCTCCCACTTGAAGACTGATTTCAATATGTCTTCACACCTTGATCATTGCAGTGATCTTATTGTAGCAAGCCAATTAAAGTTTAGCACAATTTCAATTTGTCAATGGTTACCACTTTTGTTAACATGTCTGCTGGATTCTTACTTCCAAGAATCTTTCTCAATGTTAGCACCCCATCTTCAAGCAAAGATCTAATGAAGTGATAACGAACATCAATATGTTTTGTCCTAGAGTGAAATGCTAAATTCTTTGCCAGATGTATTGCACTCTGACTATCACTGTGCAAAACACTCATCTCTTAGATGAATCCCAACTCTGTTAACAATCCTTGAAACCATATTAATTCTTTACTAGCTTCTGTTACTGCTACATACTTAGCTTCTATAGTGGATAAAGCAACAATCTTTTGCACCTGTGACATCCAACTAATAGCTGTAGTACCAACAGTGAAAATGTAACCAGTAGTACTTCTTCAGTGATCTACTTCACCTCCAAAGTCTGCATCTACGTAACCTTGTACTTTTAACTCTCCTTTGCTAAAGTACAAACACTTCTCTATAGTGTCTCGTAGATATCTCAAAATCCATTTAATAGCTTCCAAATGAGCTTTACCTGGATTTGACATAAACCTACTAACAACATCCACTGCATGACCAATGTCTGGCCTTGTACAGACCATTGCATACATCAAACTTCCAATAGCTGAAGCATGTAGAATTTCAACTATGGACTCCTTTTCCTTCTCTGTCTGAGGGGACTGTTCTTTGGATAGACGAAAATGATTGACCAAAGGTGTGCTAACTGCTTTGGCGTCTCTCATGTTGAATCTCTGCAAAACACGGTTAATGTACTCTGCCTGAGATAGCTGCAAAATACAATTTTGCTTATCTCTTGTGATTTGCATTTTAATGATCCTTTTTGCTGGACCCAAATCCTTCATATAAAATTCTTTCGATAATTTTTGCTTCAAACCTCTGATCTCGTATATATCTAAAGCAACTACTAACATATCATCAACATAAAGTAGCAAAATGATATAGCTGGACTTATATCTCTTGAAGAAACAACAGTGGTCGATATTACACTTCTGGAAACTTTCCTTGTACATGAAGCTTTCAAACTTCTTGTACCACTGTCTTGGAGCTTGTTTCAAACCATAAAAGCTTTTTTTTAATCTACACACCATGTTCTTTTTTCTTTCTTCTAAGAAGCCTTCAGGTTTATGCATGTAAATCTCCTCATCTAAGTCTCCATGAAGAAATGCAGTCTTCACATCTAGTTGCTCAAGGTACAATCCTTCACTGGCAACAATACTTAAAACAGATCTGATGGTATTGAGCTTCACAACTGCAGCAAAGATTTCAGTGTAGTCAACTCTTTCTTTTTACTTAAATCCTTTGACAACTAGTCGGGCTTTGTATCTCTTGGACCCATCATGATCCTCCTTCACCAGATACACCCATTTGTTGTGAAGTGTCTTCTTCCCAGCAGGTAACTCTACTAGTTCCTATGTCTGATTGGACATTAAAGACTTCATCTCATCTTTCATGGCAAGTTCCCACTTACTAGCATCTATCATTTGACATGCTTCCTCATAATTTTTAGGCTCCCCTTCATCAGTTAATAATATATAATTAAGATATTTTTTATTTGGTACATGAGGTCGAGAAGACCTTCGCAAAACAGGAGCTGGAATAGAAAGTTCTGGTGTGTCAAGTTCTTCATCATCATTATTTTCACACGATTCCTTTGACTGAGGAGTCTCAATTACAGGAGTTTCTGGGACATCATTCATCTCCACATACACTAGTCTACTCTATTCTGAGTTGTTATTGCATGTGTTGTCCCTGTCCTTATACATCACATTTTCATTGAATATCACATCTCTACTATGAATCATTTTTTGGTTTTCATTATCCCATAACCTGTAGCCAAACTCATCTTCACCATAACCGATGAAAGTGTACTTCTTCGATTTAGGATCAAGCTTATTTCTGCCTTGATCACTAATGTGCACATATGCTACACAACCAAAAACTCTGAGATGTGATAGTTTTATCTCATTACCACTCCATACCTCTTCTGGTATTTTGTGCTTCAATGGAACCGACAGACCTCGGTTGATTAAGTAAGTTGCTGTGTTGACTGCTTCTGCCCAGAACTGCTTTGGTAAACCTGACTGCAAATGCAAGCTTCTGGCTCTCTTTGTCAACGTTCGATTCATACGCTTTGCCACACTATTGTGTTGAGGCGTACCTGGCATGGTCCTCTCCATTCTGGTCCCGTGCTCATAGCAAAACTTCTTAAATCTGGTGTCTTCATATTCACCACCATTATCTGATCTAAGCTTTTTTATCTTTAATCCTGTCTCATTTTCTATCACGGCTTTCCAAATTTTGAAAGCTTCAAATACTTTAAACTTATTTTTAAGAAAGTATGTCCATACCGTCCTAGAGTGGTCGTCAATAAAAGTCACAAAGTATCTTTTACCACCAATGGATGAGACGGTTGTTGGACCCCAAAAATCAGAATAAACAAGCTCAAGTCTCTCTTTCTTTGGGATTTTTCCACTTGTTTGAAAGCTTACTCATTTCTGCTTTCCAAGTATACAATCTTCACACATGTCAATTTCTATTGACCGAAGACTAGGTAGTTTCCCCTTTGAGTGCATGATCCTCATCCCTTTCTCACTCATATGACCTAACCTTTGGTGCCATAGGTTAGGATTTTCATTCATTGCAACTGCAATCAAATGACAAGCTCCTTCTGTCTTGTAGAGAGTACCATTCTTCCTATCACGAGCAATTGTCATTGCACCCTCTGAAATCTTCCAATTATCACCATGGAAGACTGCTGTGTAGCCATCATTGGCTAACTGGCCTACTGAGATTAAGTTCTTTATTAGGTAGGGAATATGTCTAACATTTTTCAATTCCCATACAGACCCATTTAACTTAATCTTCACCACACCTTTACCAGCAATCTTACAAGACTGCTCATTACAAAGGTAAACTTTTCCAAGGTTTCCAGGGACATAATTCTCAAAGAATTCTTTCTGTGAGGTGGCATGAAAGGATGCTCCAGAGTCTAACACCCAAGACTCTTCCTTGTTCTAAAGAACATATCAATGCATCTTCTCCTCTTGAGGTTGAAGCAACATTTCCTTCTGCTTTTTCCTCGTGATTCTTCTTTACACTCTTGCACTGATTTTTGTAATGTCCCACCTTTCCACAATTCCAACACTCAATTGTCTTTGAGTTTGAAAACTACGATGATTCTTAGAATTGGACCTCCTTTCCTTGGATTTTTCACGTCTATATCCTCTGTTCGAACTTCATCCTTCATGTTTTCTGGTTGATGCCCCGAGAGAGGTTGATATAGCTTTTTTTTATACAAATAATATTCAATCTGCATCTTCCAAAAGTCAAAGTCCGTACCATCGAACTTCTTAATTTTTATCTTTCCTTCATCTGCAACCATTTCTCCCACTTAAATCTGACTCCCTTTGAACCGTTGATTACAATAATAGCAACCGGTTCTGATACCAGTTGTTAGGAAATTATGCAGAATTTTTCTTAATCAGATTTGTGAGAGAAAATATAAATATGAAATAATAACATTCAAAATAGAACTCTTGAAATTATACTGCAAATATATTATTGAAAAATAAAAATTACAATTTCACCTTTCTCCCTCTTAACTTATTTCTTGCCTACGTTTCTTCTCTAGTTGTTGGAATGAATTACAAAAAAATAAACGGCATGTATATATAAGTGCACGTAAGCAATATTCTCCACTCATTTTGTTTTCCTATTTTTAAGCTTTCTAAAATATTATTGGAGAAGTAAGCATCTTTAATTTTCTCTCACCAGAGGATGCAATTATCTTTGTTGAGTTGATCAATTCTAACAGAATTTGCCCTGGTGTGCACATGTAAATTGTGTCATTGGATCTTATTCTTGCTAATCTGCTTAATTCGTTTGATTGGGAATTGCCAGAAGGAATGGTGGAAAAAGAAGACATTGATACCGAAATGCTGCCGGGACTTACTCAATATAAGAAGACTCCTCTCTATGTTTTGGCTAAATTTCGAATCTAATTGTTTGATTATAACAAAAAGGTTTACTAATACTGTTAGTACCCTGCCCAATAGTATACGGTAGATAAATTAGGTCATGTTAATTTTATATGGATTGTAAGTTTTAACCTTATTTAATATCTATCTATCTAAATCACTTTTTAAAATAGGCATTTTGTTTGGTACTACTACTCGTGGTATTTAATTTGCAGTACTTTACAATTACAATTCTTGTTACAAAAACATATGTGATGACATCAAGAGTTTTTTTTTTTTTTTAATTACAACGAACTTTCTTGTCTTTTTACAGACTTTAATTTCGTTTCAACAATTAATGAATTCAAATTTCAGACAAATCTGTGTTAGGATGTTTTTTCTTTTGAGAATCTGTTTAAACTAATTAATCATTTTATTTTTGTGTTTAAGTAACTATTATCAATCATTACTGTTTTATTTTAATTTTGTTCACTGTAATATTAATATATATTTTACGGACGTGAAATTATATGCTGAACTGCACACTATTCTGAAGTACGTAGGACTATGTTTGGCGTGCTCAGCATTTATAAGTGTAGCATTTAATTTCCAACACTCAAAGTCGAGTCAAGCTTTTGAGGTGTCTGCCTTCATGTGCAGCAAATCTCATCTTGTTATCAAAGTGTCAAGTTATTCTTATCTATTTTGTCGTGGTGTACCTATTTTAGAAATGTGGCATCAAATTGATGAGTAAGTGTCATGATAAAACGGGTGCATGCATGCAGTTTTAATAGGTCGAATTCTACGGTGGCGGTGTCACTATTAGCTAAATGTTTTTCCTTTTCAAAGAACTCCGCGATAGATTAATTTCACCCGAATTTTTAACAATTTTTCCACAGATTTTATGTAATTTTTTAATATGTTTATTTTGGTATGTAGTAATTAAGTGGTATTGTGTGCCATGTGACTATTGATTGTGAAATTAAAATGATTCTCTTTGTCATTTCCACTCGTAACATATTTCTGCACATTAATTTTAATTATAAAATTATATATAGGAAGCATTTAAAATAAAAGATCTAGCTATTTTAAAATGAGAATAAGAGGAATCGTTCTAAATCGACATAACATTTATTTTTCAGCTGCCATTTTGCTAAACATTTGTGAACATGTTCGGAAAGTGCTATATATAATCATGTTTAGTTATGCATCTATATCTAAGTTGAAAGAGAGGGTTGTGCTTTGTTGACTATATTATCACGTTATACTTGATTTAGTTCAAATAGAATATAAATGTAGCATAGTCAATGAATTTGTAATTGAGGTATAGTACACTTTATACATGTTTCATTTATTCAAATATATATATATATATATATATATATATATATATATATATATATATATATATATATATTTAATAGTGTCTCATGACAAGATTTTCCACAAAAGGAAAATGTGGGGTCTTCATGGTGGACACGGTCATCTACAAGACTTTTCAAAATTTATTTTGGATGCATATGGTTTAGGTTTGTAGAAAATTTTTAATATATTAAATATATTTTTAAAAATTTATATTATTTTATTTTTTTATTCTTAAAATATATCATATTTAGTGTTTTTAACCTTGGAAATTCAATTGCTTATATAACACTCACTCAATTCTTTTATTTATTTGTAAATTAAAAAAATTTGCGAAAGTTTTTAACATTCAGAAAATAATAAAAAAAGTGTCTTGACCTATTATTAAATTTGAGCATTCAAGCGATATTGTATTATTTTAAATTAAAAATAGTGTTACATCAAATAGAAAATCCAAAACAACCAAATTACGTTCAAAATCCAAATGTTATATAAATAGGATGGATAATTGACACTTATTCTTCTTTAATTTCGTGTATTCACCACACACCTTGCCTAGATGCAACCTTGAACTGTATCTTTGCTCTCACCGACACCTAGTGTTTGCACCTTACCTTCACACAATCAGTCACCCTCACATTGCAATCATTGTCAAAATAAATGGTTCAAGAATCAAGCTATTATAATATAATGAAGTTTTTCCATAATATTAATTTGATATTTTAATTTGATGCTAACAAAATTGCGTGCAGTTTCACTTGGTATTGATTTTTTCCCTCTTTCTAATAGGTAAGCAAATATGAAGGGATGAAGCATAGATTAGGGATTTTTTTTTTATTTTCTAATGCTTAAAAATCTTCGCAAATGTTTTTAATTTAGAAAAAAAAGTTTAATTAGTATGCATTGTCAATGTAAAACTTTTTACAATAACATTCAATCACAATATTTCATTTATGATAAGTTTGTTGACTTTACCAAATAATACTTTAAAAGTCATATAAATAAATAATTGTGATTGCATATCAATGTAAAACTCTTTAACACTGTTAAGTATGAGAAAAAGGGAAGGAGTTCGACTGTCAAGTATGAGAAAAAGGGAAGGATTTATAATGTTCATCTAATGGCAAAGTCTACACGCGGGGAAGGAGAAGTCATGGGATTGAATCCTTCCACTGACAAAAACTAATACATTAGCAACTAATATTTGACCTATAGAAAAGTATGAGAAAGAAGGACTATCAACACAACAGTTAACTGCTGACTATGCAGTTGTTTAACATTATTAGTAACAAAGGAACTTATGTGCAAATGAGAAAAATTAAAAGATCTAGATGTCTTTAAAAAGCACGAGATAAAATACATTATAGAACAACACAATTTTTATGATTTCTTTCCAATAATTATTATATGGGGAAAAGGCCAAGTCTGAGCCATTATAGAACATTTTCTGTTGGCCAAGTAATTTAGGTCATTCCCAGCTCTCAAGGTCATAGTTTTTCATTACCTCTTTGGCCAATTTTGGAGAAGAAATCACTATAGCTGGCCTTAAACCTAATTGAAGGGAAAAATAGGACCATATTTCTTTGAAAATAGCTGCAGATAAAGAGAAGAGCCATCTAGCTGATGATATCAATAACTAGACAAGAGGCAAAAATCACAAAGAGAAACGAAAATGGAGAATGGCACGAAATCAACAACATAAATTCCATTTTGAGGAGATGAATTGTGGTACAGTCGTTTTTATATAACGTGCAACAGGAAGAAGAAAAACCAAGAAAGGGATAAGGCCAAAACAGAAAGGAGAGAGAAAGCAATTATGTGGCATAACTGTCATAATAGACAGAATAAGGGAAACCTGTGGGAAAAATTACAAGGCTGTGGGTGAGGCTAATTTATAACTTTTTCCTTATGTGCATGTTGTGTTGACTCATTGTAGGTTGTTGAGAGTTCTTATCAGCTGATGATGGATATTGAGCATTCCTACCTTGGAATAAGACTCCCGAAATATGCAAGGAGAAAGGGATTTGGTGAAGAGGTCAGCTAATTGAAGTGAGAAGGAGATGGGAAATAACTTGATTAATTCGTTAGCAACCTTGTTACGCATAATATGACAATCAATGTCAATATGTTTAGTCCATTCATGGAAAACCTTATTGGAAGTAATCTGGAGCACACTATCACCATCACAAAAGAGCAAGGATTGGCGAGGGAAGGAAACCTTTAAGTTGTCAAAGAGGAAAGTGAGTCATTACACCTCACAAGTGGTGGAAGCCATGACACGATATTCAGCTTCGGAGAAGCTTTTGAAAATAGTGTCCTGTTTTTTGGAATGCCTAGAGATGAGAGAGTGACCAAGGTAAATGGTCAATCCAATAACAAAGCGCTTGGTATCGGGGCAACTGGCCCAATCAAAGTCACTGAAGGCGTGGAGTTGGAGAAAGCTCGAACATGGGAAATAGACCCCTAAGCCAGGGGCTTGTTTGAGGTAATGCAGTATGCAAAAAGCCTCCTTAAAGTGAACATCAATGGGATGGGATATGAATTGACTTAAATGATGCACGGAAAAGGTGATGTCGGCTCTGGTAGTGGTGAGGTATATGGGGCGACCAATAAGCATGCCTGTGTTGAAGAGGATGTCAAGGGTGTATTTGTGCTGGTAGAGGTGAATGTCAGCCTTGGTGCGAGCTACTTTGAGGCCAAGAAATAATTTAAGGTTCCCCAAGTCTTTTATGCAAAATGTGTCATCAAGGAGATGAGTAATATGTTGTATATTAATAAGATTGTCCCCGACAATAATTATATCGTCAACATAAAACAAGAGGTAGTAGTGGTGGAATGAGAAAACTTCAAGAAAAGGAAGTGGTCTGCAATAGAATGGTGGTAACCATGAGAGAGTAGAAAGGATAGAAGTCTCGCAAGCCATTGGTGGCTGACCTGTTTAAGGCCATAAAGTGAATGTTACAGCTTACAGACTTAGCTAGGCTGAGAAGGTAAACCAAAAAGAACTTTCATGTATAACTCCTTCATAAGATTGCTATGCAAGAAAGTGTTATTAACATCCAATTGCTTCAAGTGCCAGGAAAGAATGGAGGCATGGGTGAGTAAAACATGAACTGTGGTCAACTTAGCAACAAGCTATAAGGTGTTGAGGAAGTTAAGGCCCTTCGATTGGGTATAACCCTTGGCAACGAGGTGAGCTTTATGTCGCTCAATAGAACCATCAACATTGAACTTTGTCTTTAAAATCTAGCGACAACCAATGGCTGACTTGTTAGGAGGAAGGGTGGTGAAAGTCCAAGTGTCATTGGCTACTAGAGCGTCTAATTCAGCTTGCATAGCCTTAATCTAGCAATCCTGCTTAGATGCCTCAATGTAGGAGTGAGGTGTAACATGCATGGAAAGGGAACAAACAAAGTGGCGAAAGCTAGGACATAAATGAGTATAAGAAAGGGATGAAAAGAACAGGTAATGAATACTTAAGGAGTGTGATCTAGGAAGAGAAGAAGGTATAGAGGAGGAAAGAAAACAACAAAAATCTCTTAGGTAAGTGGGAGGAAGCTATTTATGAGTGGAGAGGCGAGGCTGTGTGGCAAGAAGGAGAGAAGAGTTAGTGTTGGTGATAGGTGGCAAGGAAAGGGGAGTAAGAAAGTGAGTAATAACATGTCGGATAGCTGGTGGGGGAGAGGTAATTGGGGAGGCATGAGATGGCAAGGGTGAGTAGGGTGAGGGTGCCGAGTTAGGTGACACATGTGCTGGGGAAGGAACAAGTGTTGGCTGAAGAAAATCTAAAAGTGATGACACAGGCTGGGTAAGGGGCACGTGGTGGGAAGTATTAGACTTTGGGGTAGGTCATAAGAAATGGGATTTGTGAGGAAGGGAAATGTGTTTTCATAGAAAATAACATTGCGGATGTAGTTAATTGGTGAGTGTAAAGGTTGTAGAGAAGATAACATTTACTGTAAGGCTGAAAAAAAAAACGCAAAGGTTGGCATGAGGGTCAAGTTTCGTAAGCTGGGTAGTGAGGGTCGAGGCATAGCTAAGACAGCCAAAGACGTGCAATGGTCTAACATCATAAGATATGCCAAATAGTTTGGTGTGAGGGCATTCATGCTTGAGGAATGGTGTGGGGATGTAGTTGATAAGTAGAGCAACATGATTCAAAGCATATCACCAAAAGCAGGATGAGAGGTTGCTTTGAAACAAGAGAGCTTGAGTAGCGTTTAACAAATGCGGATGCTTATGTTCAACTATTCCATTTTATTAAGGAGTTTCATTGTATAAGGTATGATGCACTACTCCTTTTGTTTGATTAAATCTTTTCATGTCAAATTCTCCTCTATTATCAGACCGAATGACTTTTACATGAGAACTGAATTAAGTTTTGACATATTTAATGAAATGTGTGATGTGTTCTATGGTTTGAGACTTGGCATGCATCAAATACAACCAGGTGTACCTGGAATGATCATCTACAATGGTCAAAATATTTTTAACCTTGCATGGATGGTTTGGAGCAAGGCTCCCATATGTCAACATGCACAAGATTTAAAGGATGCAATGCATGAGATTCACTCAAGGGAAACGGAAGGCGTTTTTGCTTTGCATGATGAAAGACATTATACACAACATATTTGTTATTTTCATTTTCAAAAACACAATCATAATATTGGTACATAGCATGTAATCGTTTCTCAGACAAGTGACCAAGTCTATAATGTAACGTTCGTCGTTACAATAATACCCATAGTATAATAATGAAGAGTTTAAAGCAAATAATAAATTTTGTATTTAAATACATAATTTCTTACATAATATTAAAATATAATTCTCAAATCTAGACCTCTAGAAAAACAAAAATAATTACAAAGACATTATATTCTAAAATCATTACAAACAAATACTGCTCGATTAATTTTATTAATAACAAATTAGGTCTTCAAGCCTCCTTCAATTTCCAACAGTTGTCCATGTGGGTCTAAAAACAACACTTTTAATGAGATAATAATCTCAGTCAATAAAACAAGTTTTTAAAAGAGGTTCGCAAATAGTGTTATTCTCAACCGGTGCAGAATCCAGAAAAACAACCATGGTACCTACAGTAATAAAAGGTATTTTTCTTTATATATAATTATGATTTAACCCAAATAATTTCTAGCAATAATAAAAACATGATAAAATAGTTTTTGATACAAACACACAATCTACAAATTACAGTGATACTGATTATCACTTGCTCTTATTCTACGGTTCCCAGAACCAAGGTTTTCAGTAGATTCTTCAAAAAGGCCTATGAGCTCATATTCCATACAATGGCGTCTCATTGCCTTCCCTACGCTATTATAGAGGTATCCAAAATCTCTTCTCCATCCCGGATGGAGGTAACTAAAACCTCTTCCCCATATGAAACGGAGGTATATCATACATCTATCCTAGATGGATGTATCTCAAAATTCAACTCCATTCCAAATGAAGGTATCTCAAAACAATTAACAAAGTAATTTGCAAACATTAAACGCATTAAGAACAATTTTTAAAACCATACCATGGAGGGTTAAAAACAAATGTTTTACTTACCTCTTTAAGAAAGATCCCGCCACTTTAATTTGTTTTCTTATGCTCCTGTATCCCTCTTTCTCAACCCTAGAATAATAAACTAATCTATGATATTCTGAGAGAACTAGTTAACCCTATATATAATGGCTTAAAGTTGATTTTCCCTTCTCTATATTTTTTATCTTTTATAAAAGATTAGTTTTTACATATTAAATTCAAAATGGAATCAAATTTTTATTTATTTTATCTTATTTCTATTTTAAAGGGAACATTATCTTATTCTTATTATTCAAAAATGTTTATAGTTTTATCTTTTAATATTTTTTTTAACAATCTAATATTCTCTTAGCAGAAGAATTATTCAAAAATTTGTATTTTAAAATTTGAGGATGTTACATATAATGCCATGATCGGATAGGAACAATGGTACAAATAGGGTGGGTGACAGTGGTCATAGTGATGGGAATGTGTGATGCTTTAGCTGTTAGGGAGTAGAGACCAACTTGCTTCTTAGTTATACCAATCCTTTTCCTTGATTTCACATGCTGAATGATGCATACATAGTGGGAAAAAATTAGTTCACAATTAAGACAATTTGTTCGTTTAGAAATGGATATAAGATTATAATGGAAATAAGGGATGAATAAGATATTGTTAATGAATAACTTATTAGTAAATATGACAGTGCTCGAATGAGTGACTTGAATTGTCTGACCTATGGGAAGCTTTACTGAGATAGGGGCAATAGCTTTATAGTGAGTGTAGTATGCTAGTGAAGATGCTACACGTTCTGAAGTGTGTGTGCTTATACCTTGACTGATTATGTTATAGGTGGTAGTTGAACTAATTTGGTTCATATGATTAGAGCTATTGTTTGTGGATTTTGGGACAACTGAGATACCAATGCTGGATTGATGGATTAAGGTCATTACGGCTTGATACTCTCTTGTGGACAATTTATGATCACAAGCTTCACCATTGGAATTATGTTTTTTTGGAATATGTTCATCTTTCACCTCATCTGTCATGGTTTAGTTTATGCTGGAGTTATTCCCATAGGGTTTGTGGCTTGGGGGAAAGCCATGTTTTATGGAGCAGACATCTACAATATGCCCAATTCTACCACGATAGGTGCATGTTTTGCTAGCTCTGTTAGGTCCATTTTCCAGCCTTGCTATTGCCTTGGTTTGAAGGAAATTTGTGCTTCCTATAGCACGCACTTTCAGCATGGCCATTTCTGCCAAAAAAACCACATGTCAAGTTAGATCCTCCTTCATTATTGTTAAGGTTTCTACTTTTCATGCCCACGACAGCCGCAAAGTTGTGCCCCTCTAGTTGCCTGTCTTGCTGAACCACATATGAGAAAATTTTGGAAATAGAGGACAATGGCTCCATGATCAGAATTTTGCCTGAAGCTTTCAAGTTCGTCCCACATCACTCTAAGTTTGGTAAAATATCGTGTCTTTGAAGAATTACCCTGCTTAATCGATGCCGCCTCCAGCTACAAATCAAATATGTGAATGCGATTGTACTATGATAATGTGTTGTGTTATATATATATATATATTAATTACGAGGTGTAAAAAAAATTATATTTGTGATGATATTCAACCTTACTTCTATTTAGCAACAAATTACAAATCTTAGAAAAATTGTGTATTAAAAATCACAAACATTCTGATGGCTTTTTCTTTGTTAATGTTATAATTTTTAATAAATTTTACTTAAGAGTATATATTGGAAGAAATAGAAAAATTGTTATAATATATCGAATTTATATCTTACCCAAATAATATAAAGTGAATAAAATTGGACATTTATTAAAAAAATTAATACACTAATACACATGTTATTTATAAATTATAATTTTATCTAACCAAAATTAATAATAATATATAATTAAAATAAATATTTTTGCTTATAGAAATTTTTTTTTGGTAAAGTGAAACAATATTGAATGGAAGTTTCTTGAAAATGTACTTGGAGCGATGTGAGTGTATCATATTTTTCGTGAATGAGGATAGAGAATTGATCATATTACTTGAAGATGAAATTATGTATAAAAGTGGTCAATAATTTGAATTAGAGAGGTTTGACTGGGTGATGAAAGGATCCATTATTGAGCTATCTTACATTTTGTAGTTGTGTTTCGAAGATAACAAGGATAATATTTGTTAATGAGTTGCTGAAATATGTCTAAAGAAGGTGACTTGGAACATAATGGTGACTGTACTCTATTCCATAATAAAAGTTTGTCGATCTTATATATATAAAAAAAATACTTGGAGAATATGGCAAGGAAAGCAAGATTGTTGTATTTCGGTTAGAATTAATACTGTTTGAAAAGGTAGTACTCTTTGGTGCTTTTTGTTATTAGTATCTTCATCCGTCATCAAAAATGGTCCTGCAAGATTGTTGTATTTCGGTTAGAATTAATACTGTTTGTACTCTATTTCATAATAAAAGTTCATCGATCATACATATATAAAAAAAATACTTGGAGAATATGGCAAGGAAAGCAAACTATGAAAAGGATAAAATAGACTTCGTGATATGAAGTCAAAGCCAGAGACTATCCAGTTAACATGAGCAGTATGACATATACACATTTTTCTTTATCAACACATTATTTAGATTCGACACTTGGCCAAAAGACACAGAGGATTCTTCTTATGCTGGGTAAGTCCTGGTAACACTTCAGTATCAATGTCTTTTCTTTTCATTCCTGGTGGCAATTCCCAATCAAATGAGTTTAGGAGATTAGCAAGAATAATATCCAACAAGGCAACTGCCATAGGCATACCAGGGCAAATTCTACGGCCACCACCAAATGGAATTAACTCAAAGTGTTGTCCTCGAAAATCTGTTGTATTATCTAAGAACCTCTCTGGTAAAAACTCATCTGGGTCTTTCCATGACATTGGGTCTCTTTGAATAGCCCAAACATTCACATACACTATAGTCTTGGCTGGAATTTTGTAGCCATCTATAATACATACTTCATTTGTTTCTCTTGGCATTGGTATTGGCGCTGGTGGATACAATCTCAGTGTCTCTTTTATCACTGCCCTGAAATATGGAAACTTTTGAATGACATCTTCATCTAAAAAATCCTTGGTACCTCCTAAGTTTCTAATTTCTTCTTGAACTTTCTTCATTACTCTTGGATTTTTTATTAGTACAGTCATCACCCACACTGTCGTTGCTGCAACTGTATCTGTTGCTGCTACAAGCATGTTCTGTTCAAAGAAATTAGAATTGATAAAATAATCGAAAATAGATTTTGATACAATTCTATTAAGTTTGACTTCTCAATGTTAAAGATTTTATCCTTTTCCTTTGTCTATGATAAATTAATTATTTTACATGTAGATTTTACTCTAATCAAATGATAGCATTAGTTCTCTATCCTGCTAATTATATAATTAATATTGATCACTTTTAGATTTGTGTGTATTATTTTTATCAGATTTCAGATCTAGTCTTTTGTCAGCATTAGAGGATTGTGATTCAGGAATTTCGTACAAGTATTTCTCACCATATTTTATTATGCAAGTTATTGTTGCTAGAGGATGGAAACCGTATTATTACATATATAGAACAATGTCAGATTATATTAAAGTTAGTGGGATTATTTTAGATATATTAAAACTAATGTCTTTTATCACGAGCTTGCCTTTTCTTTTTTTTTTTAAAAAAAGTATTATCGCATAAAGAAAGGACTGCTTGGCCTAGAATTAGAGAAGCTAGTGGGAGATAGTGTGTTCTCATTTATTCTCACAATCCAATTTTTTAAAATATTTATAAACTTATCATAAATGATGTAATTAAATTATTGTGTAAAACTTATACCGTAAATGTGGTAATATAATTTTTTTTATAGGAAAATATAGAAAAATTATTACATGTTTGAAAACAGAAATCACATCTAAGCAAAGCATAAATAGTGAATTCTTAGCGATCATGACTAAAAATAATGTGTCGGTTCTGCACAAATATATTAAAGGTTTATTTATGTTTTTTTTGTTTGTAAGTTGATACTTTTTCAATTTTAGTTCATGTAATTTATGTTTTTCATTTTTAGTTTCTATAATTTAACGTTTTTTTATTTTTATCTTTAAAGTACTTTAGTTAACATTCTTAAATTTAAAAAGCTACCGAAAAGGCACTTTGGTAGCGCTATAGTTAAGTTTAAAGCTCTTGAATGTTATAGTAGTAGGAATCAAAAATGAAAAATCCTTAAATGATAAGGATTAGAACTGGAAAATGTAAACTTGACAGGGAATAAGGACATAATTAAACCTAAATTAAACGAGAAGGAAAAGTAAAGAAGTTCAAACCATGAAGAACGCTTTGATGTGATCATTGGTGAGATCCACGGGAAACGAACGTTGCTTCTTCAGTTGAAGTAAGATATCTATTATATCCTCGTTCCCGGGAGTCTTTCTATTAGGATGCATGTGTTCATCAATCACTTCTTCGTAGAACTTATCCAAATCATTGAAAATCCGTTCAAGACGTGCATGCTGTCCCATGAGTTTATCAATCCAACCCAAGAAAGGAATATAATCTGAGAAAAAGAAGGTTGCCCACATGGCCTGACACTCATAGAGCATCCCTTGTAACTTACTCCCTTCAATTCCTTCATCTGTGTACCTTCTTCCAAAGACAATTCTACATATAATAGTGCTAGTAAGAGACATTAGCACTTCACTCAAATTTGTAACCTTTGACGAAGAAGCATGCATGGATATGCTTTTTATCACGTGCTTAACCTCAAACTGTCTTATTGACAAAAAGCTAGAGACACGTCTAGAGTTAAGGACATGGACAACACAAAGTTTTCTAATTTCCCTCCAATAATTATTGTACGCAGAAAATGCTATGTCTAACCCTTTATAGGACAATTTCTGCTGGCCAAGTAATTTAGGTCGTCCACAACACTCAAGGTCATGGTCTTTCAAAACCGCTTTGGCAAATTTAGGTGATGTAACAACAATGGCTTGTCTTAAACCTAATTGAAGGGAAAATATGGGCCCATATTTCTTTGAGAGTTGCCATAGTTGCAGATAAAGAGAAGAACTATTCAGCTGATGAAGATTCCCTATTATGGGAAGGCCTCTAGGACCAGGTGGAAGGGTTGAGTTCTTGAAGGTTCTAAGGTATTGAAAGAAGATTAAGAGAAACACCGGAAGGGTAAGGCATAGAATTAAAATTAGTGGCACCATTAATGTGGCCTGTAATAATCAGATGGAAGAAAACAATTTTTTGTGAGTCTTACGTTAAAACTGCACGACCTTATATATGAAAAATTAGGTTTAAATATTTTTTAATATTTGAAAAATTGTATTTTGATTTTAGTATCTAATTTTTTTTTATGTTAGTAACTAACATTTTTAATGTTTCATTTTCCTACCTTTTGTTAAGTGTCTTTTATTGATGGATGATCTGGCTAATAGAAGTATCATATTATCAAATCCATAATATTTAAAGTTGTCGAGTTAACTTCCATGTGATTTTCATAATACCTATCTTTTCTAAAAATAAAAATTTTTTAGGTACCAAAGACAAAATATGAATAAATTTTAGATACCAAAATCAAAATAATTTTATTTTATAGGTATCAAAAAATTATTTTATACTAGAAAAAGTTAATTACTATTATGATTGCATCACGTATTATTTTCATATTTAAATATGTTTTATGCTCCTAATATATTAGTGAATTTCTTATAAAGTTATTTTATCTTTAGTTTTTAATATTTTTTATTTTGTTTTGAACTCCTATTTAAAACACTTTTTAAAGTATTTTAAAATAATTTAAAGTGATATATAGCACAATTTAAGAATCCAAAACAAAATAAAAAATTATTCAAACCTCAACATAAAGTAAAAAATTTTATTTGAATATATATATATATATATATATATATATATATATATATAAAAGCAGTTTTTTTTAATATAGGGCATGTTAGTACATATAAAAAACAAAGGACTTGATTTAGTCCATTAGTTATTTATAAAATAATTATTTGTATAAGTTATTTTACAATTCATCAAATTTCTTTATTGACTTCGGTGTCGATGTTGTATTTAGTTACGATAGTTAAAACTTTCAACATAAAGAGATCAATTGAGGTATCCATACCATGATAAAGAATGTTTGATGTAATTAATGATGATGACTTTTACTAGTGTTAATAATTTTTTGACACATAAATAAAATTATTATACTTTTAGTACCTAATCTTTATTAATATTTTGATTTTGATATTTGAAAAACTTTTATTTTTGAAAAAGATACTTACCATGACGTGAATACTACTTTTGATATTTGATATTTGATATTTGATATTTGAATACTACTCGACACATTTAAATGATATGAACTTGGCAACATGACACTTCATTAGTCACTTTATTCATTAACAAAAAACACTTTATGACAGATATCAAATTGAAATATTAAAAAATGTTAGATACTAAAATAGAAAAAAATGAAAATTTGGGTACTAAAATCAAAATTGACAATTTTACAAATATTAAAAAGATATTTAAACTTAAAAATTATTGAATATAATTCTAAACCAACCTGTCATTCTAATCTAAACTAATCACTATATAACATATAATTATTTAATTAATTTATTTTTTGTAAATTGTGTTAATTAAATAAGTATATGTTACATTCTAATTAGTTCATATTATAGATAACGTGGTGTTCTACAGATATATAATAATTTTCTATATGAAAAGCAGTAAGAAAAGCTAGGTCAATGCAAGCAGAGAAATTAAAATGTCGAATATCAATAATGAGTATAATTAAAACAGGTTAATTGAATATTTCTTTTACTTTTACATATTTTTTAAAAACACGTTTTCAAAATGTACTAAAAATTTTAAAACTATATAGTTATTTTTTTATAAATCAATAATTCAACGGAAGTTTGACTTTTTACTATTGATAGGAAATATAATTTTTTCTTTTAATGTGTTTATTTTTTAGTGTTTTTGCCACTATTTTGCCACCTATACCATTTTGTCTTCTAATTAAAATTATTGAAGAGTTTTTTATTTTGAAAATATAGTACATTTTTTAGGGTTTTTGTTACTGGTTTGCTACCTAACACCTTTTGACTATTTTGTCTTCAAAGTAAAACTTGTTGAATAATTTTTGTTATATAATACATTAAAATTTGTCTTCTAATTGAACTTATTGATCAGCTTTTTTATTTGAAAAAGTATAATACATTAAACAATTATAATACATTACAAGTTAGACAAATTAGCTATATTCAATTAACTTTTTCATATTTAAAAATGAAATTGATATCTATTCAAACATAAATTAAGGCCATAATAAAATTGAAGCATGCAATTATAATAAAGTTGAACCCAATACAATTTTAAATTTATCCATATATAAAAATATAATACCAAAATATGCAACAAACGTCTATTTGAAACACTATTTTTATTAGTGCATTTAGTAAAATGTTACTTTTTTATGTTTATATTTCTCGAGTTATTAAATATTTATTAAATTTATTTTCTAATTATTTATAAATAAGGTAAATTTTATGATTTTTATTTTTTATTTTATATGTTTAAATAATTTATATAAAAAATTTACTGAGTTTGGCAACTGATTTTAATAAGATTGACTTTTATTTACATATGACAATTTAAAAGTGAATTGGGAAAAATGTTGTTCATATATAGAATAAAAATAATTTAATTTTAAATAAAATATAATTTATAAATTGGATACTTATTTTTAGACCTCTTATAAATTTGATAATAAAAATAATTTTTATCCAACGAGAATGTCGCAATTTATATTTATATCAATCAATACTATGGAAGGAAAATTTAATATTCAAAATGCAAACATGTTACTATACCTGAAAGGACCTTTATTTTAAAAAAAAAACATATACGTGCAAAGACCTACTATATATCTCAATTATTTCCACGACAGCATGATTTGGGGTTATGAACTTACAGACACCATCATGAAAATAGCAAAAATAGTCATCAACTTTAATTTGTCCACCCGTCTTTCTTTACAATATGCAGCCAGCCATACCTAAAGTGTTGTTAATTTGTTATGATATACCCTAGTGCAAAGTAGTGTGATATAGCAAATTAGTGTTATAATTAATTTGTAAATTTATTTTATAAATTATTTTAATTAAATAATTATATATTACATATTAATAATTAAAAACATAGATGATGTGATCATCTGAGATTATATAATAATTTTTAATTATTTGTAATATATGTATTACTACTTTTGTTGTATTTTATTAGTCGTTTTAGTTTTTCCTTATATTTTTTTAATTAAATGAGATTTATTTTTTAATATAATAATTATAAGTTTATTCTAATATCACTTTGAATAAATAATTATATTGATTTTAACTTTTTTAATATTATGTATATTAAATTTTTAACTAATATTTTACTGAATATATTCTATTAATTAGCTTATTGTTTGTAAAAAAGAAAAAAAGCCTTAAACAATTAGTAAATGAAAAAGAGGAAATATAACTTTGAAACAGTCCAAAATCTTATCGATCGACAAAAAATCAATGGTTCACCTGTGGTTCAAGTGGCAGTTCTGAGTTTTGAATTGAGTGAGTAAAGTTTCCCAAGAACGTGCATAAAACATGAGATGTGGGTTTTACTTGATTTGAAATGAAAATGATCGATGAAAAAAAATATATGAAATGAAGAAGTAGGAAGAAAATTTCTATTATTAATATCTCGATAGAAAAATATTAAAATAAAGGAAAAAAATTGAGAAAAAAAAAACTTAACATTTATCGATGAAAAAGTATTTTTTATCAAAAATTATGAACCAAAGAGATAAAATTGAGAGGAAAGAAAGATTATGTAAAATTTACAAGCATTGCTTCATTGTATGTTGTTAGGAAAAAAAAATGTTAATTTTTTGGGTCGAGTAAAAAACTGACGACTGTTTAATTGACAAAGGCAATTATTAGTTTTAGATCTTCATTTCAATTATTTACTTTCCTTTTGTAATTTTTTCTTACAGTAATGTATCCTTGTATTTCTTTCTCTCTATTTTTCGTCAGAAAAAGAAATGTTACCCTCCCTAAGCATAAGAAAATATTATGCAGTTTTGAGAAGAAAACTATAATTAATTGATAACATATAGGTGGTTGTGGGTTGTAAAGTTAATGGGTCATTAGGAGTGATAAAGATGGTCAAATGACAAAATCTGAAAAGAAAGAGAAGGTGGATTTGAATTTTTTTCTTAATTTAATCTATTTTACTAATAATTTACATTTGTTTGTTAAAAAGTTAATGAGTTGGGAAGTAATTTATTGCTAGCTTACTATAAAAAAATGCTGAAGCAACTTGAGTTGCTTTTTCTGGTATGTTAGCACTGAGAAAAATGTTAACAAAATTACACGTGAAGTTTTGCAAGATACAAATATTGTGTTGAAGTGGACCAGGCTATCTTCACCTATGCAAAATCACGGAATTGGCTGTAGATAAATTGGTCGAAAAGTCCAAACATTGGAAATAATTTAATTATATATGATTCAAAGAGGGATATACTTTTTTCTTTTGAGGAAAAAAGAGAAAAATATATAAGAATGCTTTAGGAATATAATTACATAAATATAATATGTTTATGAAAAATATAAAATAAGTTTTTCATAAACTAAAATTAGCTTAGTACATATAAGTTTATATGTAAAATGTCTTTCATATAGGTTATTCAATAAATATGAAATTTATGGATTTTTTTTTATTTTTAGCTCTAGAAAAACTTGTATAAAAACTTATCTAAATAGACAATCAATAAAATATGTAAAACTAAGAAAGCCATGACAACACAAAGGTATTTGGGCAACAAATATTAAATGGGAAAGAAATTATTATATAGTTATGTTGTATTGTGTTATTGGGAATAATATTTTATTATTTATATTTTGCTTAGATATGATTAATATAATTTATAAGATAAATTAATTATTTTTTTAAATTTAATTAAATTGAAACTATGAGGGGAAAAGGCTCACAAAGCAAGCATCCGTGACTGTTATGGAATGTGGAAAGCCACAATAAAGAAACAGTTGCCTATGTGGTTTAAATGCAAGTAAACCACTTTCCTTAAATAGCAAGAAGTGGTAGTTATTTTTATGGAGATGGGTCATCTAGTGTAGTGGTGGGCACAAAACCACACCTCATTATAAAATTTTCGGATAATTTTGAGTTAGATGACGAGTTAAAACAAGTTAAAGAGAAGTTTCCAATGATAAGTGCGAGTTTGAATTTTAAAATCAATTGAAACCTAACCTGAATCCTCTATTATGTATATTTTATTATAATTTTAAAATTATTAATTATTTTCTTAATTTTTATGTTCTTAAACAATTAATATAATTCATATTAATTATATCAGTAAAAAAATGTATGTAATATATTATTTTTATAATTTTTTTAATCAATTGTAGAAATATTATTTAACACTTATCTTTTTTTAATCGAAATAAATATAAGTTTTTATTCTAAAGTTTTTTTTAAGATTATAACATTATTTTTTTTTATATGCCAATTTTGGTTTGAAAAATTGTAATTTTTAACAAAAATAAATCTATTAAACTATGATAAAGTAAAAGACAAACCACATAAACCTGTCTAACCAATGCACGACCCGCTAAACCAAAAAAATAAATGGATGAAAACGGTTTATTAATTTAAAAGGGCTTATTGAGTTAGGTTAAGTCAAATTGGCTTGCACCTATTCGACCCAACCCATTACCTACTCCTAATTTAGTATACCTCAAAATAAATTGTGTTTAACTTATTTTTGCAATTAACGTGTTTAAAAAAATTAAAAAACATTCATTTGAGTTCTCCCTATATTTTTTAGTAAATTAATATTATTATTATATAATGAGAATAAAATATTTTGATATTCTTATTTTATGACTATTTTACCCTTTTAAATATTTTTATAAATTTTTTCTTTCTCACAAATATAAGTTTAACAATATTAATAAATAGACATATTCACCATAAATATGTTATACATTTTATCATTATTAATTTTAATTAAAATACAAATACACAGATAAATAAAATTTTGAATTTTATTCAAATTCTTTTCTCTCCAAATTTTCTCAATTCATTACAAATATGTTATATTCTTTGATAATTTAACATGTTTATATCATGTTATCATAAACAAATAAATATAAAAATTAATAAAATATACTCTATCATATTATTACGAACATATTAAATTAAAAACGAAAAATATATAAATTTTTTTATACAAATTAAAATTTGTAATAATTTTTTATTTTCCCTTTTTAATCTATTATGTTATCCTTACTTGGATTTAATTTTATGAACCCTATAGTATGTCCTTGTAGTTGGGAAAATTATTAGATTATCTTAGAGTATCAATTTGTTGATGGTCTCAACCAATAAAACTTGTAACATATAATTAATTAATTTATAAATTATATTAATTAATTAAATGGTTATATATTTTATATCTTGATGTAGTGGTCCGGTTGTATCCAATAGTCTCTATAGTAGGGACGTGGTTTCGTTCTAATATAAAATTCATGACATACTGCTTTCTTTCCACCACTTAATTATAATAATGATTTCACCGCTTCTAATTCTATGCCTTATCCTTCCTTTGCTTTTGTTATTCTTCTTCCAATGTTGCAGAACCTTTAAGAACTCACCCCTTCCACCTGGTCCTAGAGGCCTTCCCATAATAGGAAATCTTCATCAGCTCAATAATCCTGAACTTTGTCGGCAACTATGGCAACTCTCAAAGAAATATGGACCTATATTTTCCCTTCAATTAGGTTTAAGACCAGCCATAGTTGTTTCCTCCTCAAAAGGGGCCAAAGAGCTAATGAAAGACCATGACCTTGTAGTTAGTGATCGACCAAAATTACTTGGCCAGCAGAAATTGTCCTACAATGGGCTAGAGATGATATTTTCCCCATATGGAGAGTTTTGGAGAGAAATTAGAAAAATTTGTGTTGTTCATGTTCTTAGCTCTAGGCGTGTCTCAAGATTTTCCTCAATAAGACTGTTTGAGGTAAAGCAGATGATAAAGAAAATATCTCGGCACGCCTCATCTTCAAAGGTTACTAACTTGAATGAAGTGCTAATGTCTCTTGGTAGCACTATTATCTGTAGAATTGCCTTTGGGAGAAGGCATGAGAATGGAGGAACCGAAAGGAGTAAGTTCCATGGGCTTCTGAATGAGGTTCAGGCCCTGTGGGCCACCTTGTTTTTCTCAGATTATATTCCATTCTTAGGTTGGATTGATAAACTGAGGGGACTGCATGCACGTCTTGAACGTACTTTCAAGGAGATGGATAAGTTCTACCAAGAAGTGATTGATGAACACTTGGATCCTAACAGAAAGACTCCGGAGGAGGAGGATATAACAGATGTTTTACTTCAACTGAAGAAACAGCGTTCGTTTTCTGTGGATCTCACAAACGATCACATTAAAGCTGTCCTAATGGTTTAGAGTTCTTTTCCTCTCTCTTATTTCTCATTTAATTTATCTTTGTACCTAAATTGCATATATTTGTCCACACTCCACAAATATATCTCTGTTATACTAATCTATATGACTTAATTAGGACTGGTGGGGCCAGGGTGGTGGAGAAAATTTTAATTCAATATGCTTAAATATATCAGAAGTTTTTTAATATATTAACCAATTTGGTATTTGATCATAATTGAGTTCTAATAGTCATGGATGCTAATTAAAAACAATTTTTAGTTTATTAGTAACCTAAAGCAAAGAAAAAAATCAGAGACCAAACGAGAAAATTTATTATTTTATTAAGGACTTAAAATATTTATAGCGATTTTTCTTTTCTTTTTATCGATCACCTACGCACTCAATGGAATTCATAGTTGTTACTCATTTAAAAGTTACCTGGACACAGCTAATATCTTTTCAAAAGTCATTTATAACTATCCTTGATTTCTGTCAATTAATTGTCACTCATTTAAAAAGATGATGTGTTTCTTTCGTGCTATTCTTACAGAAAATCTTTCACAACAAATATCAGTCCTCTATTTTTATAATAAACTAATTAATGGTAACGAGAGACTAGTGCAAACTCTACATACCACAGTTCTTTCATATTGACAAGTCCAGTTTAAAAGTACTGTACTTTAAAAGTTTAGATAGCATTTTCAACTTTGACTAAATATGCACTGAATTGTTGATTTCTATCTTCAGAACATGCTTGTAGCAGCAACGGATACGACTGCAGCCTCAACAGTGTGGGCTATGACTGCACTATTAAAAAATCCAAGAGTAATGAAAATAGTCCAAGAAGAAATCAGGAATTTGGGAGGAAAAAAAGAGTTTTTAGATGAAGATGATATTCAAAAGTTTCCCTATTTCAAGGCCGTGAAAAAAGAGACACTGAGAATGTATCCACCAGCACCACTACTTGCCCCAAGAGAAACAAATGAAGCATGTATTATAGATGGTTATGAAATTCCAGCCAAGACAATAGTGTATGTTAATGCTTGGGCTATCCATAGAGACCCCAAGGCTTGGAAAGACCCAGATGAGTTTCTTCCCGAGAGGTTCTTAGATAATAATATAGATTTTCGAGGGCTGGATTTTGATTTCATTCCATTTGGTGCTGGTCGTCGAATCTGCCCTGGTATGCCTATGGCCATTGCCTCAATGGATCTTATTCTTGCCAATCTTCTTAATTCGTTTGATTGGGAATTGCCGGAAGGAATGACAGAAGAAGACATTGATACTGAAATGTTGCCAGGTCTTGCTCAGCATAAGAAGAATCCTCTCAATGTTTTGGCTAAATGTCCAATCTAAAATTTGATTAATAAAACTGTGTTAGTGTTGTTTGTACCCAGCCTAAGAGTTAGGTAAATAAAAGCATGTTCTTGTAATGTGGATTGCCTGGCCATGTATATGTGTTTATATATACACACATGAGAACATGGTAATATATATTTGGAGTATGTAGCATTTTACAATAATAATTTTGAGCAAAATAATTAATTACCACGTAATAATTTTTCTTATACATCCTCTAAATATTAATTTATTATCATTAATATTTTTGTCTCTCCTATCTTAAAACATTAATTTTTCAAACTCCCTTCTCTTAGGTAGAATATTATTATAATTATGTAGTATAATAATAATTATAAAATAAGTTTCATATAATAATTTATATCAAATTAAAATTATTTTACTTTCATTTAAAAAATAATTTTTAATTAAATATAAATTTATGTTAATTTTCTATAAAATGTAAATTACATCAATATAAATCATAATTTATAAAGTATTATTGTACATAATCATGATTTATAATTATATTAATGTTATACTTTGGTGAAAGCATAAAGAGAAAAATGTTTGAAAAATTAATATCAGTTAAAAAGAAAAAAAAAATAACAGATGATGATAAATGTTAAATGAGATATAATAAAAATGTTTAGGAAAATAATTATTTATCAAATATTTTTAAATTAGTTTATTTTAAAAAATGAGATAGTTGATTAGGATGTAAATGCTAATACTCAATAGGTTATAGTATATTAGGATATCTATATTTATATATTTATATATATATATATATATATATATATATGGAATTAATTAATAATATGATTTTAATAATTAAAAAACCTTGAGATTTTGGCTGCAATTATATGATTGCGTGCCATCTTTGAAAACCACACACATAGGTGTCATTGCAGTTCTTGATATTAGTGGCAATTTTGGAAATATGTTCTTGATATTATTGTCAATTTTGGAAATGCACCTTGTTTTTCAGCTTCATTTCTTATCATGGTGATGTCTCAAAACTTGCCACAAGGATTTTAGTTTATCTTATATGGTCCCCATTTAAAAGCTTGTTTGAGTATTGTCCATGGATAAAAAAATTAGGTCTAGGGATGCCTTTAGAGTCATATCCTATAAAAATTCCTGATAGTGTTTCTTAAATGGTACAAATAACTCTATTGGAAACACAACTCTGGTTAAGATTATAAGTTAGTTGTGGAGGTTCATGCTAGAAAAATTTTGCACCGTGTTTATTAATAAAATTATATTGCTTAAAAAAAACTACTTGGGAAGCCGCAAACACAATCATATTGTTGATAGTAAAATTTGTTTCGATTTTTATGTTGTTTCAATTTGTATGAAACACACTACAAGAAATTTAAAAATTAGTATTATTTTTAAGCTGATTAATTATATATTAGCTACCAATATTTTTTTTACTTAAAATTCAATATTACTGTAAATCAACTGGCTGATTGACCCAAGTGGGTTTATTTTTTAAAAAAATTACCAGTACGGGTCTCTTTTGAAAAATATTACCAGCATGGGTCTGATTTGGTAGTTGACTCGGTCAAACCGCAACTCCGAATTGCGGTTTTGTTGCCATGTCAGCAACGTGATTACGTGGAAGCCAGCGTGGAAAAATAAGTATGAAACACGCAAGTGGAAATTGCGGTTTGACTAGTCTTTGACCAGTACCACCTTGTTGTCCAATGAGTAAAAAAAGACACTTCTTCCGCTATCAACGCCAACCTTGCAGCCCCTGCAACACGCTTCCCGTAAACCGCAGTTTGCACGGTTTATGGTAAAAATAATATTTAATTCAAACTGCAGATGCGACTCGCGGTTTTATGTGAGTAGAAATTTGTATTTTTTTTGCAATCGTCGGGTAAAGAGAGGTCGGTTAAACCCCAGTAAAACTGCAACTCTGACTTGCGGTTTTACAGGCATCGTTTTCTGTGTTTTTTTACCCATTGGACAACAAGGCAGTACTGGTCAAAAACCAGTCAAACTGCAATTCCCACTTGCGGTTTCATACTCGTTTTTCCACGCTGGCTTCCACGTAATCACGTTGCTGACATGGCAACGAAACCGCAATTCGGAGTTGCGGTTTGACCAAGTCAACTACCAAATCAGACCCATGCTGGTAATATTTTTCAAAAGAGACCCGTACTGGTAATTCTTTAAAAAAATAAACCCACTTGGGTCAATCAGCCAAATCAACTAGAGAATAATTATATATAATTTTAAAAATTAGTTATAAATTAATTAGAATTACTTTTTCTAATTAATTAGCTACTATTTTTTTAGATAATGTGAAAAATCCTGGTGTACTTGCATAGAGATTTTTACTGCTTGATTTTAGATGTTGCAGCGGTGGACTTAGAACCAAATTTACTTTTGAGTTTTTTCCATAAGCCGGTACCATTAATTTAGACAAGTTTCTCTAAAGCATATATGTGAAAAATACGTATCTAAATGTATTTTTTATAATTTTCTATATATACCAAATTAACAAGTTCAACTATCGACTTACCTATTTGGTCATTGACCTTTTTAACTCATTGCATCAACCGAATAAATTATCAAATCAATTTTAATAACATTTGCTTGTTGGGATCAGCTGATATTTAGCTGTAACATTTAAACATTTTATAATCCCATCTAAAACATTAGAGGTTGAAAGATTTGAACGCTGTATCTTTGTCCCCTATGGCGCTACTCTATATGAAATTTGTTGCTTATGAAAAAAATTCATCACTGGTTTATGTTAGTTTTTGAATTTCTAGTTGAGCAACTAGAAATTTATTGAAGAATAAAAACAATATTAAGTCTTCAATCAAACATGTTTACCACTTTCAAGTATAGCTCTCAAAACGGGTTATCCCGATCCGTATGGGTCAACTACCTTACCCTACCAGAAAAATGGATCAACTCAACATACTTCATTTAAACCTTCTTACTCAATCTGTCAGTCCGGCCTAACCTACCATAGGTTGATGGGTTATACGGACCAACCCACCAATCCATAAAAACATATAAAAATAATTTTTAAAATTGAGATTATTTAAAATTAAGAAAGATATTTTCTATTGATTATGTAATATAATAGTTTAAATCATAATTCTACACGCTTATACACAAACCTACACAACATGTTCAGGATTTCAAGGGATGTTTTAATATTTAGTAAAATATTAAAATAATAAATATTTAGTGGGTTGAATACGAGCTGGTCGAACCCACTCAGGTTGAACCCGTATGGGTTGAGTCCGAAATGGGCCGAGTTGATTTTTAGCTATTGCAACTCGTTTTTCTTATTTTTTGGCCGGCCCAGCCTGTTTCATGGTAGGTCGGGTTGACCCACGGGTTTGAACCTGTTTTGATGGCTCTATTTTCAAGTAGTCGATATCTATTCAATTATATGAAGGAATAATTTATTTTCCAAATTCAGTTTATCAAAATATTTTTTATTTTTCTAATCCATTACCTCTCTCCTTGCAGCACTCATTCTCCTCAAATTCAATTTATTAAAACAAATGTACAATATGTTATGTTGGTAACTCCGGTGCAAAGGTGTACAAATTATCTTCCTCAAGCATGTTGATAACTCCCGTAAGTCTTTAGCATACAAGAAGAAGATATCAGACAAAATGGAGAGAAAAGATCTCAGAGTTATATTTAGTTGTGAAACCAGATACTCTATATATAGTGCTATAAGTTTGCATTTCATAAAGAATATAGTCATTGTAAATGTAAACTATAATAGATAGGATTAAATGTAGACAATTGCGTGATTACAAATTAATTATATTTAATACATAATGAAGACTAATTTAATTCATAATTAAACTTACTCACGGCTATAAACATTTTAATGCACTTTTAGAATCACATGTTACAAATTAATTTGCCCATTATAATACTTAAATTTTCCAACAATCTCCCACATATTACAATGACAAATAAAAGTTTTGAAAAAAAGAAATTTTTGACTAGGTTCTCAAATAAGATATATTGCATCAGAGTTTGTGTAGCTATGTTATATGAACCAGACCTAAACTAGTAGTACTTATCACACAATGTAGTTGGTGTAATGAGGCTATATGAACAAAAAATATGTGGCGTATAGTAATCTACTAATCACAATATACCCTAACAATTTTTTGTTGTTTTAGCTATGTTGCGCATTTAGGTCATGCGCTTACTTGATAGTTATGAGTGCTCAAGAAATTTTCATAGATTATGAAAGTGATACCACTTGACACTCATGCAGGTGATTTCATAAAGTGTATGCTACAAATCATCCACCATTGTAAGGGATATGAAATTCATTAAAGTTTAACCTCTCATTAATGCAATATCTAACGTTTTCTTACATCAAAGGAAGGGACTAAAAAACAAAATTGATTGATGTCAATTTTAGTGCTAGCAGAATTGACAAATAACTTGGTCTTACCCATACGAACCCTTTTCATGGAATTTCCAATCATAAAGGTTGAGTTATCATCATTGCCTGTTTTCAAGTGATTTAAGTTTCACTACTCTCGATGTTTCTAATATCATTTTTCTTCCTAGGAATTTCGTCAAAGGATTTGCTAAGTTTCATTTTGACTTCACAAAGTCTTTGTAAATAATTCCATCCTTTAGCAACTGCTTTATCATATTATGTCTCAATTGTATATGTTTATTCTTACCATTGTAAGTTTTATTTTTCGTTATAGCTATTGTTGATTGCAAATCACAATGCATAGACATTGATGGTGTAGATTTCATTCCTAAAGGAATGCTAGCCAAGAAGTTTTTCAACCACTCAACTTCAGTGTCAGCCATTTCTAGAGCAACAAACTCAAATTTCATTGTTGATCCAACTATAAAAGTTTGTCTAGCTAATCTTCATGTAATTGGACCACCACTAAGTTTAAGTACATAACCACTAGTGAATTTTGTCTCTTGTGAATCAGAGATCTAGTTAGCATCATTGTATCCTTTTACAAAGAGAAATCTACTATATTCAATACCATAGTCCATGGTACCTCTCAAATACATCATGGTTTACCAAGTGCAACATACTCCCAATAATCTAAGCATATTGAGTTTGAAAAACTGGTTATCCTCTATTTTTCATTAGTTAAGAGTTAATTTCATAATATATACTCACATATTTATAATCATAATAGTCAAACTTCCTAAGAAGTTTTTCCATATAATGTTCTTGGAAAGTAATATACTATCTTCCTTCTTTATCAATTTAACTCCTAAAATTGCATTTTCTCACTAATGTCTTTCATATCAAATTTGGATGCTTAGAATGATTTAGTTTCAAAAACTATATCATTGCATGTACCAAAGATTAACATGTCATCCACATAAAAACATATAATGACACATTCACCATTCACTAGTTCAGTATACATGCATCTATCAGCATCACTATAACAAAAACCATCAGCAAGTACCGTCTCCTTAAACTTTTCATGTCATTGTTTAGGTGTTTGTTTTAAATCATATAAATATTTTAAGAATTTACACACTTTTAATAACAAGAAACTTATAGGTTGCACTATGCTCAGCATAACTAATAAATATACAATCAAAGGTCTTAGGTCCTATTTTCTTTCTCTTGGATTAGGTAACATAACCTGAGTTAAACACCTCCACACTCTAAGATATTTCACATTTTCTACTTTGTTTATCATGCTAGTTGATTAGACTTAATTGATATAATTTAATAATATATGAAAAATTAACATGTCCTAATCTAGCATGTTACATATCATACGAATCAATCATATAAGCAAAAGAAGCAAATGTCTTATAGCCATTAATCACTTAAAAAATATTAAGTACAAAGAGACCCTAATCACAATAACCTTTTTCCCACAAACACATTCTTTTTAGTCATAACAATCTTGTTAGACTCAAGTCAGTTTTACCCCAACCTTTTCCAATAGTACCACAAAGACTAAGTTTACTCTAATGATAGGCACATGTAGCACATAACCTAGAGTTAGTATTTTCTCAGATGTGAGTTTTGAAAAGAACTCAGAGGTGTATTTAACCGTGAAACCAGATATCCTATATACAGTGTTCTGAGTTTACACTTCATAATGAATATAGTCGTTATAAGTATAAATTATAATAAATAAATTAAATATAACTAATTGTGTGATTATAAATTAAGTATATTTAATACGTAATAAAAAATAAACTTAATACGTAATTAAACTAACCAACAATTATAAACATTTTAATGCGCTTTTAAAATCACACATTACAAATTAATTTACCTATAATACTCAAATTTTCCAAAACAATTACAATCCAAATTGAAATAGTATAAAAAGAATATATTAATATTATATATATTTTATTAAATTTTGACGTAATTAATTAATATAATAAAACAAAAATGCAAATGTACATACAGTTGGATTTTCGCCAGTATATAAGAAAAGTGTCAGAATGACTGGATTAACCCATGAACAGCCAAGAATCGTCTTGTTATTAGTGACAAGATGATCCAATTAGGACTTACAGGTACGCTACCAATTTGATGAGAAAACTGAGCTAATATGTCTAATCTGGTATCAGTGTATCATACAAGCCAAGATAATCACACTGCATATTAGTAGTATTAAATTGGCTTGTACACTTTAAAATTGACTAATAAATATCTCCCTTTTCCATACTTAGTAGTATTAACCAACACCAAGGTCTAATGTGTGGTTGTGGCATGAGCAATCTACAACACCAAGCTAAGCATAACTAGCAAGGACCATGGCTGATTCCTAAGATTTAAAAGTTTAAACTTACGATTTTTACTCATGAAAAATAGTTAGATTAAAAATGTTTTTCTCCTTCACTTAAATCCAAAAAAATTCATTGTCTTAGCTAGTCATCATAAGTATATATGCAGACATATATCAACCCAAACTTACTTGTAGACCCACTCACAATAAGCCACAAAATATCAACAAGCCAACCTACCTATGATTAATTACAATATTTGAACAAGACAACCAAAATTATCTATAAATCATCCAACTACCAACATAACTTTTCCTTACATACATCTTCATCCCAATCAGATCCAACCCTATTCACGGTCTATAATACAACTAACAAAGTTCATATGATAAGCAGAAAAGGAGTATGAGAAAGAGGTGTCATCAGAGTGTAATCTAGACCATATATATAGACCAGTGGATTTGCTCCATTACTATATTTGTTGTGTGGTATCACACAATTAACCCCTTAATATTGTATAATGTCGTGGAACAATTAATTATATTTAATAGTTTAAGAATCATTAAATTTTGACTTTTAGTTGAAAAAAAGAAAAAAAAAAAAAATATATATATATATATATATATATATATATATATATATATATATATAAACTTACTAACTAAGGCGGTACAAAATATATAGCTAAAGTATTACAAAAAGCCTAATGGCATAATAAGCGGATTTTTTCACAACAGAGTGTAGATGAAAGAAAAAATTATGAAAATAAAGTGGTTTTGCAAAAATTTTCAGAATGATATAGTTTGCACCAAATCCGTCACATGAATTGGCGGTTTTGATTAAATTATTACAAAACCGGCAAATGAGTTGCCGGTTTGACAAAAAGACAAAAAAGAAAACATGGAAACCAGCAGTTGAAATGGTGGGTTGGATGTGAAAACCATGCTTATTTGCTGGTTTCTACATTTTCTTTTTTGTCTTTTTGTCAAACCGGCAATTCATTTGCTGGTTTTGTAATAATTTAATCCAAACCACCAATTCATGTGGTGGGTTTGGTGCAAACTACATCATTCTAGGAATTTTTCGCAAAACCACTCTATTTTCACCGTCTTTTCGTTCATCTACACTTTGTTGAGAAAAAACCCCATAATAAGCAATAAAGGATTCTTGCTCTAAGAGGAAAATGACAACCCTGATCTAAATCTTACTCTATACATCATTCACTACTAGAGATTATCTTTATATTATCCGAAAAACCATGAAAAACTTGACCTTTAATATAAAATCATTCCTATTCATCCAAACAACCCAATAAACCACATGAAAAAGAACTTTCTATTTTGTTTTAAAAAAGACCCCAGCTCCTTAGTGAAAATGGAATCAATTTGAAGACACCATTCATGCAAAAATGTCTAGGTCTAACAATACGTATATTTATTGAGGTTGGGTATCAAAAGCTCTAAGACAAATCAGAAGGTCTAGCAATCATACACACCACAAAAAGAAAGGAGGAAAAAGACAAGTGAAAATGAAAGAGAAACATATTGAATTCTCGGTGTGTATTGTTTTTAAAACCGAAAATAGACAAAGTATACATATGATACAAAACATGTCATGTGACATCACTAATCTGCACAGGTCCTATATAAAAGATACATGTTATGCCTAGAATCTACTATAGGTACATGTTAAAACTCTTGGCAAACATAACAGTCGAGTAGTATAACCCAAAGGAATTCAAGATCGTATCTACAGGAACTTGGTTGATGTGATGAAAAATTATATACTTTTTACTTGTAATGAATGGTAAGAAGGTTGACTAAAAATACTAAAAAGCAATAAAGAAGTCACAAAACTAAGAGCTAACGCGCATAGAATGAAATGCAAACATGAAAGGAAAAGAAAACAAAGAAGGGAGAGATGTCTAGGTGCAATGAATCTGCATAAGTCCATCTGACTTGAATTGAATAAAAGAAAAGCTTATATACAAACAGAAAAATATGGCTACAACTTATATGAATAAGCCCAAGCCCAAAGGTCAAAGAAGAAACAGAAAAACAAACTCAACAAACTCAAACTAACAGACTTTAGTAGTTGTAACTACTTTAACTGCCAATCTGTTGGAAATTCTATGAGTGTGTGGGAGTCTGTTTTACAATTGTGAATTTGCTTGGCTATGGCTTCTGTGTTGGAGGAGCGTTGAAAGTCCCTCTCACCCTAGGAATGGGAGTGTATATTGAGTATACCCAGCTTGGAACATGACTTGGTGAAAATTTGAAGAGAAAGCACCTTTGTGAAGGTGTCTGGGAGTTGCATGGAAGAAGATATGGGCAAAAGCTTGATGAGACCATCATGAACCATATCATAAATGATGTGGCATTCAATGTTCAGATGCTTTGTTCGTTCATGAAATACTTGGTTAGAAGCAATTTGGAAAGCATTGTCACTATCACAAAAGAAAAGAGAAGGGCGAGTGAAGCAACCCGAAAATCCTCCAATAGATAAGTAAGCCATTGGTGTAGAAATTGGCTGACAAGCCAACATGACGGTGTCAGAGAGAATATCTAAGGTGTACTTGCGCTAAGTTGAATGGATACTAGAGGTAGAGTGAGAAACTTCAAGCCCGATAAAAAAAAATTAAATCACACAGGTCTTTAATCTTGAAGGTGGAATATAGGAGTGAAGTAATGTGTTGAATTTCATGTAAATCATTTCTGCCAAAATCATGTCATCAACATAAATGAGAGGAGTCGTGATAGACTGATAAAAAAAATTTAAAAATAAGGAATGATCTGCAAAGGAGTAGGTGTAGCCATTGGAAATGATGAAAGATGATAGTTTAGCAAACCATTTGCTACTAGCCTGCTTGAGACCATACAAAGAGCATTGTAATTTGCATACTTGGCCCAGTTTGGAAGAGAGGCCAAGAGGGATTTGCATGTAAACTTCTTCGAGCAACTTGCCATGAAGAAACATGTTGTTGACATCTAGCTGCTAAAGGTGCCAATCATGAATAGAAACAAGAGCAAGGAGAATGCACACAGTGGTTAGCTTTGCAACAGGAGAAAAGGTGCAATAAAATCTAGACCCTCAAGTTGTGTGTATCCTTTGGCAACAAATGTGCCTTATGTCACTCAATTGACCATTAACATGAAATTTGGTTTTATATATCCAGCAATACCCTATGGTTGTTTTGTTGAGGGGAAGAGTAGTGATAATCCATGTGTGATTAGCTTCAAGGACAATAATTTCAACCTTTATAGGTTGAATCCAATAATCATGCTTCGTGGCTTCCGGATAGGACCATGGTGTACGTTGTAAAGGTTGACATGATGAAGTGTTTGAAAGAAAGAGACCATTGATCATAAGATGGATAAGAAGATAAGGGATAACGAATACCTGTGATGGATAGAGAAGATGATGGTACAATGGAGGAAGCCATGTTGCAGTGGAAATCACGAAGATAAGAAGGTAAAACACAATGGCGAATAGAATGACACATGGAGGAAAGAGGAAGATGCAACAAGTCATTAGGAAGGGAGGTTGGGGAATATTATTGGTAGAGTGTGTATGTGTGGGTACAAGGACAGATGGAAAAGAAGGTGGTGAAACGTATGGTGCATGGAAAGTCAGGTTGGAAGGTGAGGTGCCAAGATTGACAGATGGCTCAAGGCGGGTAGAGACATTTGGTGACACTGGGTGATCTAAGGAAAATTTTTGGAAGGGATCATGATGTGAGGTTGGCTATGGCTGAGTTAAGTCGGTGTGAGGTGGCAAAAAGTAAGGGAATTTATTTTCATAAAACACCACTTTTCGCGATGTTTCTAATTAGTGAGTGTAGGTTTTAAAGGAGGTAGCCCTTAGTGTAAGACTTAAAACTGAAGAACACACAGGGATGAGCACGAGGTTCTAATTTGGATCTATGAGATATCAGAGTTGAAGCATAGTAGAGGAAATCAAAGACTCGAATGGTACTTACATCACATTGGTTTCCATAAAGCTTCTCATATGGTGAAGAGTGATGAAGAATAGGAGTTGGGATGCAGTTAATAAGAAAAACAACGTGATTTAATGTAAAAGACCAAAATGAAAGAGGTAAACTACTTTGGTAAAGAAGAGCGCGAGCAATATTCAAAAGATCCTGATGCTTTCTCTCAACGATACCGTTTTGTTGAGGAGTTTCATTGCTAAATAGCTAAAATTGTGTAAGCTATTTATAAATAGAGTGTAGAGTCCACCACATTCCTTAATTGTATCAATCATTTTTTTCATCTTCACATCTTATCACACATAATGGTAAGAAAAAATGAGTTCACAGTTGAGTGTTTTGACCAGTTTGGAAATTGAAGTCAAGTTATAATTGAATGAAGGGATGAAAAAACATCAGTGAAATTGATAGTGCTAGAATAGGTAGCCTACACCTGTTGACCCATGGGGAGGGAGTTTAAACATGATGGGGGATATGCTTTTGTAATGAGTGAAGTACTTTAGGGATGACGACACGTGATCAATAGCACCTGAATCTAATATCTAGGTTGTTGTGTATTTGGATTCAAAAGCAAGTGCATTGTGTGAATTAATACCTGCATTTTGTGTTGCGTAGGTTGTGACAGGCCCAACATGGTTTATTTGTGGTGTGTTTATTCTACCAAATGTTGATCCTGCAATGCTTGATTAATGGATTAAAGCCATAAGAGCTTCATACTCCCTAGAGGAAAGTTTATGATCATGGATTTCACTAGGACTATGTTGTTGATTCTCATTTACTTTGCCATCATCTGCCACGACTTGGTTAATGTTGGAACTTTTGCCATAGAGTTTGTGACCTGGGGGGAAGCCATGCTTCCTATAGCAGACCTCAACTTTGTGGTCAGTTCTCCCACAGTGAGTGCAAACTTTGTTCCTATTTGGATTAGCTGACTAACTTCTGTGGTTTCCTTTTTTAGATGGGAAATAATGTTTCCTGTAAAAAACGGCCTTAGTGTGTCCGTGTTTCCATAGAAACTACACGAGAGGTTTCCACTGGATCCCTTATTCTATGAATTCACAGCTCTAGCAAAATTGCCCCTGTCAGTCTGTCTTTCCTACTGCAATACATAAGATAAGATTTTGGAAATACTAGGAAATGGATCCATGATTAATATATTAGATCTCACATTGCTAAATATAGCTCATTTAGACCTCTCAAGAATTGCATAGCTCTGTCATCGCGTTTGCTCTCTATCATTGCTTCAACTATTCCACAGAGATACTTAATTGAGCACTTACACATGGGATTAGGTTCGAAACTTTCTAACTCATCCCACACTATTCTAAGTTTTGTAAAGTATTCGGTGACAATCGAATTGCCTTGCCTTATTAAAGTTGTTTCAAGTTGTAAGTTTGAAATGCATATTTTGTCTCCCTACGAATATCTTGCAAGTCCTTCCACATTGCCTCTGACCAATCCATCCAAATAATACTTTGTCTAATTTGCAGAGTGACTAAGTGGAGAATCCAAGAAAACACCATGTCATTGCAATGTCTCCATGACGAATGCAATCGATCTCCTTCATCTGGTTGAACAACAATTCCATTGATGAACTGTAATTTGTTCTTTACACCCAATGTTGTCACCCTCGCCAGGGGAGAAACAAGAACAATTGTTGGATTCTCTCCTAGATGAAGATAAAGAAAACTATGCACGTTCGTAAGGTCCATGTCACTGCTCATGATTGAAGACGTAGTAGACATGGGGAAGAAAAATATAAAGTGGGTGCAGTAAAGCTATTTCTAGAGAAGAGCTCTGATACCATCACAAAACTGAGAGCTAACACACATAGAATGAAATGCAAACATGAAAGGAAAAGAAAATAGAAAAGGGAGAGATGTCTAGGTGCAATGAATTTGCATAACTCCTATCCAACTTGAATTGAATGAAAGAAAAAATTATATACAAACAGGAAAATATGGCTGCAACTTACATGCATAAGCCCAAGCCTAAAGGTGAGAGAGGAAACATAAAAACCAACTCAATAAACTCAAACTAACAGACTTTAGCAGTTATAGCTACTTTAACTGCCAATTTGTAGGAAACTCCACAGGTGTGTGGGAGTCTATTTTACAAGTGTGAATTTGCTCGACTGTGGCTTTTGTGTTAGAGGAGTGTTAAGAAGAGATAAAAACGTATAGAGGAAAGGTTTTCACAAATATGAATAACTAGATGAAATTTCACTTCACTACACTTTCACTCATTATAGATGTGTCATTGTTGAGAAATGAGAACTTATTGTGCTAAGATATGATATTATATTAATGTTGTTCTTATCAGAGTTTGGCAGAATTTATAATCTCTTAGGTCTTGGACACAGGACTCCGAAATGACAGGTGAATACCTACAAAAGGGACTCTATGCCCAAGTCAGTGTTAGGATAAAAATAAGTAGTAGAATTTATGGTCTCTCAAGTCTCGACTACTTCTTTATACATTGTTTTCCTAAGAATTATGTACCTAGTTACCTTTTTTACGAGATTAGGCCTTTAATCGTTAGGTCTGTGTCATAGTGGTTTGATGTGCCAAGATGGTCCAGCGTGGTCTTCAAAGGGGTGTGCCGAGATAGACTTTAGGGGCGCATACTGACTTGAACAGTGCGGCAAGAGAGGGATGCAACTTTTAAATAGGTTGTTATTGAAAAAATAATTAACAGAAAATTTGAAAACCAGATATGGACATAAAAATTATTATTTTCTTTTATATATTATTTATAATAGTAGGAAAAGATAAAATAAAAATAAAAATATTAAAGGTAAAATATATAAAGACATTTTAGAGACCAAAACATATTTGAATTTTTAATTTATTAGTTAAAAGATTGTGCATGAGTGTAAAAGTAAAGTTTATAATATCAATTAACCAATAAAAATCATCAATATGACTTTTTAAAATATTATTAAAATTAATAATTATATTTTATAATTAAATATCACATAATCAAATCAGTTAACGTTTTCATAAGCGATGAACATTTTTCTCATAATTTATTTCTACAGCATCATAATAAATATTTGTTTGAGAACAAACAGTGAGACAAACCGTACTACTACTGGCTAGCTTTACGAAAACAGCAGTTGATATGAATTAATGATCCACGAGACTTCAAATAAGTACATGTAAAGCAAGTTGTGCATATCAATGTACAGGCATGTGCCAACATTCTTACACCACAAATTTGGGAGCAGATTAAGTAACTTTTGAGCAGGAATCGCACTCAGTTGAAATTACAATAACTTTTGACAGGTTTCTTTAACTAGTTTTTAATCTATACTCTTAATAAATTTTATGTCTTTATATTTATTTTTTAAAATATCTATTCTACTGTATATTTATTTAAAAATTAAAAAATAAATTTTTTATTATAAAAAAAATTTAAACCCTACAATTTCTCATTTGTAAAACGTAAATTTTATTAGTAAAACAACATGATAATTTTAAAAAATTAAAACATTTATGTTCAACATATTTAATTGTCCTATTATAAAAAATATATATGTATAATCAATAATGTATAATATTATATTTTATATTATATATTATATGTTATATGAGTTTAATTAGTATACACTGTCAGTGTAAAGGATTTTTATACCGACATTTAATTATAACTTTTCATTCATGTGATTTTTAAAATAATAATGAGTAAAGTCAACAAATCTACCATAAATGAAGGGTTGTGATTAAATGCCAGTGTAAAAATCTTTACCTGATAGTGTATATCAATTAAACTCATATTATATATTATATAATAAGAATAAAGTTGTTTTGTGTTCATATTTTACGACTGTTTTATTATTGTAGCATTTTATGATTTTTTTCACTCTCACAAATATAAGTTTGTTAATAAATATATTACCTTCGATCATTAATATTTTTAATTAAAATATATATACACAGACAAAAGAACATTTTAAATTTTAATCAGATTTTTTTCTCTTTTAAATTTTTCAAGTTTATTGTAAATCTAAATATTTATTAATGATTTGATATGTTTTTATTATGTAATTATAAAAAAATATATATAAAAATTAATAAAATATATTCTATCATGTCAGATGCAAAATAACACAATGAATTATTTATATTATTATAAAACATATTAAATAAAAATCTTAAATTTATCCTACATATCAAAATGTGAATTAAGAAATCACGGTCCAGCGCCTGAGTATTCTTTGATAATAATAAAAAAACAATAATGAACATTGAAGGATGCTAGATAGAGATGAGGAACTTTGGTTCTCAAAGTGTAGCCGGAGCTGTTTTATTGTTGCTTTAAGATTGTGGAAAAATATTTAAGATGCTCAGAGTGTCCTCTAATATATAACCACTGTGAGTGCTGCTTTTTGAATTCATATCCCACTTACATTTTGTATATGTAATAGAATGAAATACATTGTTTATTTTTAGTAGGATTTAGTAGATAAATTTTACAGTACTTTATAGTGTTTACTAATATATGTTTACTTTGTTGGTAGCAGAAATATATGTTATAACTGCTTTGATGGACAAGAAATGGTAGTTGTAATCTGCCTGCATGAGGTTGGTACTCTTGATGACAATTCTCTACGGGTGGTTAATTAATTACTTAATTATATATATATATATATATATATATATATATATATATATATATATTTTGCTGATAAAAACATGATTAGTAGAATAAATTATTTCTTATATATGTACTCAAGGAGGGAAATTTTGGAAGAGAAAAATGAGAGGAAATAAAAGTTATGTAAAATTTACATCAAAATTAAATTTGCATTTTTTAAGTATACAAAGAGAAAATTAGAGGCTAAACATTATACTGAAATTATAAATTCAACAATCTACATATGTATTATTAATGTTCTCTCTATATATAATTAAATTAGAATAATTATAAAGAATAAGATGCTTTTTTATAAGTTATTTTTCAACAAAAGTATTTTGAGGAGTTTTTCTTCAACTAAAATATTTTAAAATTTTCTTTTACTCTTATTTTTGTCTCAATTTATTGTTTTAATATTTATTTTCAAATTTAATTTCAATAATGTATCATGAATATAAAATATACCTCATATGCTAACTAAAATTTAATTATTGTTCATTTTAGTAATAAAATAATTAATATATATATATATATATATATATATATAAAGTGAGTATTTATCATAGAGTTTAGTTAAATAAAATAAATATTTATTCTATTTAAATCATTGTTTTAAAAATTGGAAAATCGGCTAACAAAAAACTGGTATGAAAATAAAAAAATCCGTCATGAACCGGTAAAACCGGTAATTCAAGTGGTTCATAATTTTTTTTAAAATTTTTAAATTTAGCTAAATATATCCCTGATTTTCTAAAATCCATCTATTTTTTAATTTAAAAATTAATGAAAATAAGCGTTAACTTGACAATATGAAGGTGTATTCAGTCAAACTATTTTTTTCCTTTATAATGACCTCAAAATCTTTTCAACAACTCGGTTTGAAGAAAGAATCTCACCATTCTGATTCAGTTTGTTCACCACGGTCTCCACCCGAGTAATGAACTCGGATACGCTTTCGGACTCGTTCATCCTCATGTTTTCCAGTTCGCGCCTAAGGGTTTGAAGTCGGACCTGCTTTACTCGTTCGTCTCCTTTGTTTTCCCTTTCAAGTGTATCCCATGCTACTTTGGAAGATTTTGCATTTGCTATCTTATCAAAGCTGAATTCGTCAACAGCTCGGTATAACAGATATAAAGCCGCCTTATCTTTAGCTCGAACGGCCTTCAACGCATTCAACTGGGCATTTGAATATCCTTTTGTGCTCGCTGATTCCTCATACCCAGTCTCGACCACATCCCAATTATCTTGGGAGCCGAGAAGGGCCTTTATCTGCATCTTCCAGTTGTCATAGTTAACGTCTTTCATCAACTTGGGTAACGGGATGCCATTGGTTAGACCTGTCATTTCTCTCAAGTGTTTACACTCAACTCACACACCTCACAAAACTCTCAGTCGCTCCTCTCTCTCTCTGCCAGCGCACACCGGGCGTTCTTTCCTCACAAAACTCTCGGTAGCGCTGATACCCAATTGTTGGCAACAAGAAAGCAAAAGGTTGACAACTCTTTAAAAACTCTTTCTTTTTTTCTGCACTGTTTCAAATGTGCTGATACAAGTATTTATAGGCAAAAGATTTGCCCCTTCACATGCTAGAGATAAATCAAAAGTTTTGTCTTTTCATTTGCTATCTAGGAAAACCAAATGCTATCTAGGAATACCAAACAACCATTAATGCTATCTAGGAATACCAAATGTTATCTAGGAATACCAAACAACCATTAATGCTATCTAGGAATACCAAACAACAAGAAATAAAGTTTCTTAATTTAAGTTTTATAACAAGATGTGCCTCGTTAGAAGTTAGAACCAAGTATAAAACAAATCTAAGTTTTTAAGATGTGTGGAGTCTCTGTCAATAAATAAGACGTATGAGGGAGGAATCAGCCAGATTTCTATATTCGATTCTGTTGAGATTGAGCTTCTGAAAGTTTTTACATCTTTGGAGAATGTTACTGAGTTGATGCTCTGGTATTGGTATCAGTATTCCAACCACAGCAAGAGGCCAGCTGAGAGAATGAGGAAAAAAAAGGGATAGCATGGGAAGAATTACAATTACAGTTACAGTTAGCATGCGCGCACAGGACAAGGACTGTAGTTTATGTTGAAAATATTGTGGATTAGTATCACTCAATATCTATTATCATTAACCGACAATATAAGATATGATCATTATATCAATATGATTATTTATCTTTAACTGACAATATCTTAAAATATCAACATGGTTATTTTAACTGGGATTACAGTGAGATTGACTCTTGATGGGTTAGGTCAATCAGATTAAAAAACTCAATTAAGAGAGGTCCCTGACTACCCTGGGGGGTTATAAATTTGTCATCCCATTAAACAAATTTACACATAAAAATTATTCTCTACAATAACCCCTCAGAAGGTAGCCAGAAGAACCTCCTAGAGTTCTCTTCAATAGTGCTCATGGACATGAACACCAATTCAGGTACACATTCATTCCCATTTTATCAATTCCATATTGATAGTTGTCATACTATAATTTGTGTCTAGTACAGTATAAAATCAAACCTACTTTATATTTTTATCAGTTGGTATCAGAGCTTACTAGATATATTTTATGGTTGTCAATTGAACAAACCCTATTTTTTAACATTAACATACACACATATTGAGAGAGGGAGAGACCGAATGATACCTGAGCAATTGTGCGGCAGCAGTCGAGTCATCCGCCGGCAGCCGAGTCGTCCGCCGGGGCCAACGGCCCAGCTGTGCCGCACCTTCCTCGCGCTCTCGACGCGCCACGATCTGAACCTGAGAGGGGCGGAGATCCCGGATCGGAACCAGTGAAGGGCGGAGATCGGAGAGAGAGGTAGACATCGCATTTTTGCTGCCAGATCACGGCGGAGATCGCGTTTTGGCACTGTTCCACTGGGTCACCAGCTCCAGCGGCTTTTTTCCGCGTTTCGGCCGCCCAGATCCGTTGGATCTTGGGGCTTCGACGCTGTTCCACCGGGCCGCCCGCTCCAGCGGCTCTTCGCCGCGTTTCGAACCTCGTCCCAAATCCCGTCGGATCTTGGAGTTTCGGCGCCTCCAGGGCCGCCCACTCCACCGCCACCTTGCGCGCTTCGAGCCTCGCCGAGATCCCGTCGGCGCTGCTCAGCCGGCGCTCCAGAATCGAAGGTGACAAGATTTCCGGGACTTTCGTCATTTCTGTTTTTTTTGCAGACCCCACTAACCGCACGGATAGGCTTTAAGGTTTTTCCGTTTCGTGGCTTCGTTTAACGACTTCCCACTAAAATCAAACCACTTCGTTTTCCGTTTTTTTTGTAGCTTCGTTTCGTCATAATATTGAAATTTATTTAATTTTTGAGACGTAATTTCAAATTATTTTTGGTATATTACTCTCAAATTTTGAATATTGAATTATCACTTACAATATGATTTTTTATTAATTTACATTGTGATTACCTGCCTATCGTGGGCATGATGATGTGAATTTTGTTTGTTATATTTTAAGATGATTAAAATCATATGAAATAAGCATTATTTATGCTATTAATTTACATAATTATAATTTCACCTATCGTGGATGCATTTGTGTAAATTTATGAAATAAATATTGATTCATTATATTAGTGATAATTATACCCTATCGGTGTGTTGTTATTAATATAATTTGTTGTTGTACAATGCATTTCTCTTGACTTATGTTAATTTTTTTTTGTACCCTATCGGTGCTAGGATTTATTAATTTAAGTTATAATGTATTGTAATTTGCTTAGGGATTTATTTTAAACTGAACCTTTTAAATCATCTTTTTTTTCCTTTATTGTGATGTTCAGTTTTCTTTCCTAATTCTGTCAAAACTCTAAATGGAACAAATTATGAGGACTGGAAAGAATCGTTAGATCTCTACCTGACCATTGGCAATCTGGACTTAGCATTGAGGACGACGAGGCATGCGCCTCTTACAGATGAGTCTTCTGAAGCTCAACGAATTTCTCATGTGAAATGGGAACACTCTAACAGAGTGTGCCTGAAGGTGATTAAATTCACCATGGAGAAATCTATCAGACAGAGCATTCCAGATCTTGATGATGTCAGTGCCTTTCTGAAAGCAATCGGTGAAAAATTTACAACTTTTGATAAGGCACAGAAAAGCCAATACCTTTCCTTATTTGAAAAGACCAAATATGATGGTGTCAGCGGTGTACGTGAACACATTATGAAGTTAGTACATTTCTATAATAAGTTAAAGTCTCTCAAGGTTGAGGTTGGTGAAGACACTTTAATTTATCGCATCTTGGAATCTCTGCCTTCTCAGTTTGACATCATGAAGACTTCATATAACATTCAAAAGCATGACTATGGAGTGGATGAATTGATTGCAATAATCACCCAAGAGGAGGAGTCAATGAAGAAGAATAAGCCTAATAACATTCAGTTCGTTGCTTCTAGTTCAGGTGCTAAAGGTGCTAACAGATATAAAGGAAAGAAGAGAAAGGGTACAGAGAAAGCAGAACGACATTTAGAACCCAAGAAGAAATTCTTTAAAGGTTCTTGCAAGTATTGTAAGAAACATGGTCACAAGGTGGAAGATTGCCTTATTCTGAAAAAGAAAGAGAAGAAGTGAGGTAATCTGCTAGCACTAACTTGCTTTGAATCTAATGTGGTTGATTTTCCTCCAAATTCCTGGTGGTTAGACTCAGGGGCTACTATTCATGTTGTGAATTCTTTACAGCGGTTCACAAGCCTGAGGAAACCAAGTGATGTTGAGTCGAAGATTGTTATGGGAGATGGAGCTGGAGTACCCGTTGCTGACATTGGAGTTGTCTCTTTATGTTTATCCTCTGGACACACTTTATTATTGCAAGATGCTGTTTATGTTCCTTCTATGAGAAGGAATTTGATATCTATTTCTGTTTTAGACAAATCTGGATACAACTTTTATTTTGGTGATGGAAAATTGGTGATTTATTATAATTCAACTGTTGTTGGTTCAGGAGTTTTGCATGACAAACTTTACATGTTAAACGTAACTGATATGTCAGTTAACTCCATTCTTGGGAATAAACGTAACAGGATTGATGAATCTTCTTCTATGCTATGGCATAGACGTTTGGGGCATATTTCTAGGCCTCGAATTGAAAGACTCATAAAAGAAGGTATTCTGCATGATCTTGACTTCTCAGATTTTGACACTTGTGGTGATTGCATCAAGGGAAAGTTCACTGCCAAAACCAGGAATAAAAGTTCAAACAGATGTGACGATGTGCTACAATTAATTCACACTGACATATGTGGACCTATTACTCCTACTGCTATGGATGGATATAGGTATTTTATTACCTTCGTAGATGACTTCTCTAGACATGGATGGATATATCTTCTTCAGGACAAAGCAAGCTCTCTTGAAGCCTTCAAAACCTTTAAAGCCTTTGTTGAGCTGAAAACAGAAAAGAAAATTAAGTGTGTAAGGTCTGATAGAGGAGGAGAATATTATGGTCGTTATGATGAGACAAGAAGAAATCTAGGACCATTTGCTCGATTCCTTGATGAATACGAAATTGAAGCTCAATACACCATGCCTGGAACTCCTGAACAAAATGGCGTTGCTGAGAGACAAAATCGAACACTCATGGACATGGTGAGATGTATGTATCACATTCATCTTTGCCATAATTTCTTTGGGGAGATGCCTTGCAAACTGCTATGTACATTCTTAATCAGGTACCTAGCAAATCTGTGCCCAAAACTCCTTTTGAGCAAATGACTGGAAGAAAGCCGAGTTTGAGACATTTCCATGTATGGGGTTGTAAGGCAGAAGTAAGACCTTATAATCGTAAACAAAAGAAACTTGATCTCAAAACTATTAGCGGTTATTTCATTGGCTACTGCATCAGTTCTAGAGGATGTAGATTTTATTGTCCTTCTCACTCTACACGAGTTATTGAATCTGACCGAGCAGTTTTCTTTGAGGATGACTTGGACAGTGGGAGTCACATACCTCGATTGATGACCCTTATAGAAGATCGAACCATGCTTCCATTACCATCTTATTTTCTTCCTACAGACATCTCAACCCCAATGGTTCATACATATGAACAAATTGTTGAGAGGCAAGATGAACAAATGACAGAGCGACAAGTTGATGAACCACAACTCAATGATCAACAACTTGATGATGTTGATGTGGTCCCATTAAGACGATCTCAGAGAATACGCCGACCTTCTATACCAAATGACTATGTTGTATACCTTCAGGAGCACGAATATAATCCACATGCTGATGACGATCCCATGACATTTCAGGAAGCACTTACTAGTCCTCATGCTTCTGATTGGCTAAAAGCTATGCATGATGAATTATCTTCCATGTCTCATAATAATGTTTGGGATCTTGTGGACTTACCAGCAGGTTGTAAGCCTGTTGGATCTAAATGGGTCTTTAAGACAAAATGTACTCCAAATGGAAAGATTGATAGGTATAAGGCTAGATTAGTGGCTAAAGGTTATAGTCAACGGGAAGGCGTTGACTATGAAAAAAAATTTTCACCAGTTTCAACGAAGGACACACTCCAAGTTGTCATGTCTTTAGTTGCTCATTTTGACCTAGAGCTACACCAGATGGATGTAAAGACAGCTTTTCTGAATGGAGATCTTGCTGAAGATGTCTACATGGTTCAGCCTGATGGTTTTGTTGAGGCAGGCAATGAGCATTTGGTGTGTAAACTTAAAAGGTCCATTTATGGACTAAAACAAGCATCTAGGGAATGGTATTTAAAATTCGACCAGGTTGTCACTACTTACAATTTCAAGAAAAATGTTGCAGACCAATGCATTTACTTGAAGACTAGTGGGAGTAATTTCATCATTCTCGTATTATATGTCGATGACATTCTTCTTGCTAGTAGTTGTATGAACCTATTGGTTGAGACAAAATCAATCTTGTGCAAGCATTTTGATATGAAAGACCTTGGTGCAGCTTCTGTTGTTCTAGGCATCCAAATTCTGTTGTTCTAGGCATCCAAATTCTTCATGATAGTTGAAAATATTGTGGATTAATATCACTCAATATCTATTATCATTAACAGACAATATAAGATATGATCATTATATCAATATGGTTATTTATCTTTAAACGACAATATCTTAAAATATCAATATGATTATTTTAACTGGGATTACAGTGAGATTGACTCTGTGATGGGTTAGGTCAATCAGATTAAAAAGCTCAATTAAGAGAGGTCCCTGACTACCCTGGGGGTTATAAATTTGTCATCCCATTAAGCAAATTTACACATTAGAATTATTCTCTACAATAACCCCTCAGAAGGTAGCCAAAAGAACCTCTTAGAATTCTCTTCAATAGTGCTCATGGACATGAACACCAATTCAGGTACACATTCATTCCCATTTTATCAATTCAATATTGATAGTTGTCATACTATAATTTGTGTCTAGTACAGTATAAAATCAAACCTACTTTATATTTTCATCAGTTTATATTACCATAAATCCGTTCGAGGTATACTGTATACACATTTTTTGTGGGATGAGCCTAAGATGGCTTTGACGATTATTAACATCAGTACCACGTTCTTTGGGGGATACAAGGTTAAGGACTCTTAGTGCATTAGCTAAGCTATTCTTTGATGTCATGGGTGACAATTTGTGGGAAAAGAAAGGCCTAAAATTTTTATTCTTAAGGCAAAGTATTGGGTTCCTAGTTAGGAAAGCATTCATTACTTGAAATTCAATCCTTGGACGGAACAATTTTAATAGGATTGAGGCCTGCTGGTGAAAAATGAGAAACATATTTTGAGATGAGAAAACATCAATATGTCACCCAACTTGAAAGTCAAAAACTACACTACCGTGTGAAAAGGCCCCCACCACAAGTCAAAGAATAAACGGTCAGACTACTCAACAGACCAAAGATAGAGGAATTTGATTTCCACTTGATTATCTTTCATTTCTTACCTTTGGCTAAAATACTAATATATTTTTTTATTTTTTATTCTTTGGCAGTGTATCGTCAGAAAGTAAAAAAAATTGCAAATTTTTCTACTATTCGGCACTGTCGGAGAAGTAAAAATATTTGCAAATTTTTTTACTCCTTCTATAATGTATCGTCGGAGAAGTAAAAAACTTTACAATTTTTTTTACTTCTAATGCCGGAGAAGCATTTCCTATGTTCACATACTACTTCTTCTTTGTGCACATGTTGCTGCATCTTCTTTTTCATAATAATAATAATAATAATAATGATAATAATAATAATAATAATAATAATAATAATAATAATGGAAGATGAAAGAGAGAAGAACTTAGCACGAGAGAGAATAAAGAAAGAGAGTGGGGAGGAGAGAGAATAGAGTATAGGAAGAGAGAGACTATTTAAAGTTAGGATTAGAAGGGACAAAATTGGTATTTGTAAAAAAAAAACTAAAAGTAGTAGGTGTTAAATAAAATTTTGGTAGGTGTTAAATGAAAATCCCTAAAATTTCAGTTTGAGTCGATTCACCACAGACTCGTTTGTTAGGTGAATTAGTTCACTAGACTTGAAAAAACAATTAAATTTAATTTAAAAATCAATCAGAAGTTTATGGGTATTCTTCGATTCAGGTCAATCTGACATACTTACGAACCCAAACTGAATCAATTAATTTGGTTATGATTTTTCACTTGACTAGGTCAGATATAAAGCAAATCGGGCAAAATCAATCGTATTCAGTTTGATTTATATATGTTAGATTTTGCTTGTATTGGGTGGGTTGTTAACTTTGCTTGAGTTGAGTTGTTTTCAATATATGGAATTGCTTGTATTGGATTGTTAACTTTTACTTGTATTGAGTTTCTTTAAATATATGCAATTTATTGTTTGTATTGTATTGAACTACTTTTCTTCTTTTGATAGGTTAAATGTTACTTGTTAATATGTTAGTTTTTGTTAGTAGAAGGATTCGAACCCAGAACTTCTCCCTCCCCACATGGAGACATTGGCACTAGACCAATCTTGTTAAATTGTATTGGGCTGCTTTAATAATTTAATTTGACTAATTTGGTATACATGAAGCACTTGATATTTTGTTATAAAATTATGAATTTATTAGATTAATGGATTTGCTTAATTTAATGTATAAAATTATTTTTTATGATTTAATGAAATGAAATTTGATTTTTAATTTTTTTATTAGTTTTCTCTGGAATTGGACCAAACTAACCCAATTATCATTGGTTCAATTTAGTTCGAATTAGAGGAAAAATTTTCAGTAATTCAAACCAACCTAAACCAGTTAAAATTGATTGGTTTCATTCTTTTTTTCCAAAACCGAACTAACCTGAAGCATAAACACCCCTACAAGAATTACCATGTCCTGCAATATATGATATAAAAACTAGGGATACCAAACACTCAAATTGCAAAATTAAAATCGTTATTTTGCTGAGAGCAAAATACTCCAATCGCTTTTCTTAGTAAATTTTATTGCCTAATCTTATATCTCTTTGCTTCAATTTTTATAATAACCTGAATTTCTTCCCCAAGTAAGGATTGCAAAGTGGATCCGGACAATAGGTACCTACAATAATACCTTTATGCAGGTAATTACCCACAATATGAATATGAGTGTGGAACGGGGTCACACACACACACACACACACACACACACATATATGTAGTGGCAAATTTTGCCAATGTTGGGAAATCCAAAAAGGTAAAATATATACTTTAAAAAAATTACAATTTTGTTGAAAAAAAATGGTATTTGTTAAAAGAGAAGAAAAATTTTGTGTGGTCAAAAACAATAAAATAGATATACTATAAAAAAATTATAATTCTTTTACAAAAAATATATATTTACTAAAAGGAGAGAAAAAAGTTTGGGGGGCCATGACTCCCTCCGTTTCCTAATATTATACAATACTACATAATTATAATTTTGGGTGAAAATTTGCTAAAAATATTATTTGTGTTGTAATCTATAACAAGTTATATGATTATAGAATAAAAAGAGACATATAATATATTTTACGTAAATGTAATAAATAAATAAATAAATAAATAAATCTACAAGAAATTGAGTTATTTATAAAATAAATCTTAAGCTTATAAAAAAATAAAATAAATCTTATGAACTTATAATATTATTTAATATTATAGTAAAAAAATATAAGTTTATGTGCAATCATATAAAATTTTAATGATTATTTTATAATTTATTCTATGTTTAATGTTATGTTAACTTTTATAATATGTTTATTTATGTGTAAAATATATTGATTTATTGTCTCTATACATGAGTAAAGTATGGGTCCTAAATACAGGTATGAGTATAGCATGGGAATGGATAAAAGTTGTTACATTCACAGGTATGAGACTAGATACGAGTACATTTTTTAAATGTAGATATGGGGACAAGTACTATAGCATCATACCCATATCCTATCCATTGTCATCCCTATCCATAATCCCTTTCCTTACTCAAACATTTCTTACCTACCTTTTATGGTTCTCCCATTCAATTCTGATAATCACAGTGAATTCCCTCCTACCCATTTTGTCCTCTCGACTTTTGTTTCATACCCATGTTGCCCAATGCCCCCCACTTAACCTATTCCCTTTCCTTTTAGCCTACTTTTGTTTCTTATAGTGTACAATGTCACAAGCTGACTAACTTCTGCGGTTTCCTTTTTTAGATGGGAAATAATGTTTCTTGTAAAAAACGGCCTTAGTGTGCCTGTGTTTCCATAGAAACTACACGAGAGGTTTCCACTGGATCCCTTATTCTATGAATTCACAGCTCTAGCAAAATTGCCCCTGTCAGTCTGTCTTTCCTACTGCAATGCATAAGAGAAGATTTTGGAAATACTAGGAAACTTCTGCGGTGTACGTCTCACATTGCTAAATATAGCTCATTTAGACCTCTCAAGAATTGCATAGCTCTATCGTCGCGTTTGCTCTCTATCATTGCTTCAACTATTCCACAGAGAGACTTAATTGAGCACTTACACATGGGATTAGGTTTGAAACTTTCTAACTCATCCCACACTATTCTAAGTTTTGTAAAGTATTCGGTGACAATCGAATTGCCTTGCCTTATTAAAGTTGTTTCAAGTTGTAAGTTTGAAATGCGTATTTTGTCTCCCTACGAATATCTTGCAAGTCCTTCCACATTGCCTCTGACCAATCCATCCAAATAATACTTTGTCTAATTTGCAGAGTGACTAAGTGGAGAATCCAAGAAAACACCATGTCATTGCAATGTCTCCATGACGAATGCAATCGATCTCCTTCATCTGGTTGAACAACAATTCCATTGATGAACTGTAATTTGTTCTTTACACCCAATGTTGTCACCCTCGCCAGGGGAGAAACAAGAACAATTGTTGGATTCTCTCCTAGATGAAGATAAAGAAAACTATGCACGTTCGTAAGGTCCATGTCACTGCTCATGATTGAAGACGTAGTAGACATGGGGAAGAAAAATATAAAGTGGGTGCAGTAGAGCTATTTCTAGAGAAGAGCTCTGATACCATCACAAAACTGAGAGCTAACACACATAGAATGAAATGCAAACATGAAAGGAAAAGAAAATAGAAAAGGGAGAGATGTCTAGGTGCAATGAATTTGCATAACTCCTATCCTACTTGAATTGAATGAAAGAAAAAATTATATACAAACAGGAAAATATGGTTACAACTTACATGCATAAGCCCAAGCCTAAAGGTGAGAGAGGAAACATAAAAACAAACTCAATAAACTCAAACTAACAAACTTTAGCAGTTATAGCTACTTTAACTGCCAATTTGTAGGAAACTCCACAGGTGTGTGGGAGTCTATTTTACAAGTGTGAATTTGCTCGACTGTGGCTTTTGTGTTAGAGGAGTGTTAAGAAGAGATAAAAACGTATAAGAGGAAAGGTTTTCACAAATATGAATAACTAGATGAAATTTCACTTCACTACACTTTCACTCATTATAGATGTGTCATTGTTGAGATATGAGAACTTATTGTGCTAAGATATGATATTATATTAATGTTGTTCTTATCAGAGTTTGGCAGAATTTATAATCTCTTAGGTCTTGGACACAGGACTCCGAAATGACAGGTGAATACCTACAAAAGGGACTCTATGCCCAAGTCAGTGTTAGGATAAAAATAAGAAGTAGAATTTATGGTCTCTCAAGTCTCGACTACTTCTTTATACGTTGTTTTCCTAAGAATTATGTACCTAGTTACCTTTTTTATGAGATTAGGCCTTTAATCGTTAGGTCTGTGTCATAGTGGTTTGATGTGCCAAGATGGTCCAACGTGGTCTTCAAAGGGGTGTGCCGAGATAGACTTTAGGGGCACATACTGACTTGAACAGTGCGGAAAGAGAGGGATGCAACTTTTAAATAGGTTGTTATTGAAAAAATAATTAAGAGAAAAATTGAAAACCAGAATATGGACATAAAAATTATTATTTTCTTTTATATATTATTTATAATAGTAGGAAAAGATAAAATAAAAATAAAAATATTAAAGGTAAAATATATAAAGACATTTTAGAGACCAAAACATATTTGAATTTTTAATTTATTAGTTAAAAGATTGTGCATGAGTGTAAAAGTAAAGTTTATAATATCAATTAACCAATAAAAATCATCAATATGACTTTTTAAAATATTATTAAAATTAATAATTATATTTTATAATTAAATATCACATAATCAAATCAGTTAACGTTTTCATAAGCGATGAACATTTTTCTCATAATTTATTTCTACAGCATCATAATAAATATTTGTTTGAGAACAAACAGTGAGACAAACCGTACTACTACTGGCTAGCTTTACGAAAACAGCAGTTGATATGAATTAATGATCCACGAGACTTCAAATAAGTACATGTAAAGCAAGTTGTGCATATCAATGTACAGGCATGTGCCAACATTCTTACACCACAAATTTGGGAGCAGATTAAGTAACTTTTGAGCAGGAATCGCACTCAGTTGAAATTACAATAACTTTTGACAGGTTTCTTTAACTAGTTTTTAATCTATACTCTTAATAAATTTTATGTCTTTATATTTATTTTTTAAAATATCTATTCTACTGTATATTTATTTAAAAATTAAAAAATAAATTTTTTATTATAAAAAAAATTTAAACCCTACAATTTCTCATTTGTAAAACGTAAATTTTATTAGTAAAACAACATGATAATTTTAAAAAATTAAAACATTTATGTTCAACATATTTAATTGTCCTATTATAAAAAATATATATGTATAATCAATAATGTATAATATTATATTTTATATTATATATTATATGTTATATGAGTTTAATTAGTATACACTGTCAGTGTAAAGGATTTTTATACCGACATTTAATTATGACTTTTCATTCATGTGATTTTTAAAATAATAATGAGTAAAGTCAACAAATCTATCATAAATGAAGGGTTGTGATTAAATGCCAGTGTAAAAATCTTTACCTGATAGTGTATATCAATTAAACTCATATTATATATTATATAATAAGAATAAAGTTGTTTTGTGTTCATATTTTACGACTGTTTTATTATTGTAGCATTTTATGATTTTTTTCACTCTCACAAATATAAGTTTGTTAATAAATATATTACCTTCGATCATTAATATTTTTAATTAAAATATATATACACAGACAAAAGAACATTTTAAATTTTAATCAGATTTTTTTCTCTTTTAAATTTTTCAAGTTTATTGTAAATCTAAATATTTATTAATGATTTGATATCTTTTTATTATGTAATTATACACAAAATATATATATAAATTAATAAAATATATTTTATCATGTCAGATGCAAAATAACACAATGAATTATTTATATTATATTATATTATTATAAAACATATTAAATAAAAATCTTAAATTTATCCTACATATCAAAATGTGAATTAAGAAATCACGGTCCAGCGCCTGAGTATTCTTTGATAATAATAAAAAAACAATAATGAACATTGAAGGATGCTAGATAGAGATGAGGAACTTTGGTTCTCAAAGTGTAGCCGGAGCTGTTTTATTGTTGCTTTAAGATTGTGGAAAAATATTTAAGATGCTCAGAGTGTCCTCTAATATATAACCACTGTGAGTGCTGCTTTTTGAATTCATATCCCACTTACATTTTGTATATGTAATAGAATGAAATACATTGTTTATTTTTAGTAGGATTTAGTAGATAAATTTTACAGTACTTTATAGTGTTTACTAATATATGTTTACTTTGTTGGTAGCAGAAATATATGTTATAACTGCTTTGATGGACAAGAAATGGTAGTTGTAATCTGCCTGCATGAGGTTGGTACTCTTGATGACAATTCTCTACGGGTGGTTAATTAATTACTTAATTATATATATATATATATATATATATATATATATATATATATATATATATTTTGCTGATAAAAACATGATTAGTAGAATAAATTATTTCTTATATATGTACTCAAGGAGGGAAATTTTGGAAGAGAAAAATGAGAGGAAATAAAAGTTATGTAAAATTTACATCAAAATTAAATTTGCATTTTTTAAGTATACAAAGAGAAAATTAGAGGCTAAACATTATACTGAAATTATAAATTCAACAATCTACATATGTATTATTAATGTTCTCTCTATATATAATTAAATTAGAATAATTATAAAGAATAAGATGCTTTTTTATAAGTTATTTTTCAACAAAAGTATTTTGAGGAGTTTTTCTTCAACTAAAATATTTTAAAATTTTCTTTTACTCTTATTTTTGTCTCAATTTATTGTTTTAATATTTATTTTTGAATTTAATTTCAATAATGTATCATGAATATAAAATATACCTCATATGCTAACTAAAATTTAATTATTGTTCATTTTAGTAATAAAATAATTAATATATATATATATATATATATATAAGTGAGTATTTATCATAGAGTTTAGTTAAATAAAATAAATATTTATTCTATTTAAATCATTGTTTTAAAAATTGGAAAATCGGCCAACAAAAAACTGGTATGAAAATAAAAAAATCCGTCATGAACCCGTAAAACTGGTAATTCAAGTGGTTCATAATTTTTTTTAAAATTTTCAAATTTAGCTAAATATATCCCTGATTTTCTAAAGTCCATCCATTTTTTAATTTAAAAATTAATGAAAATAAGCATTAACTTGACAATATGAAGGTGTATTCAGTCAAACTATTTTTTTCTTTTATAATTACCTCCTTAATATATTTTTTTTATATAATTTTAAATTATTATAATACATTAATAATAAAAATATGATTTTATTAGAATCAGTTTAACTATCAGTTCAATAACATTTAAACCAATGAATCATGAACTAGTACTATTCCTAATTCAATGATAACCAAAACAATCTTATTATAGGCAAAACAAGTAAACATGAAAATATTGTGTTCCAAACTCATATCATATTTCATGTCTCAACCAATCATAAACATCACATTATTTAATAAACTATATAAAATATACAAAAAATTATTAAATAAAACAACATTTATTTATGAATTAAGATATAAAATGAGACACAAATTTAAAACACAGTACACATATACTATTTTATTATAACAAGTTATTAATATATATATACTCTCATAATTTCATAGAATATTAGATTCCTTTCATGCAAAAGGTCATATTATAATATACAAATACTAGAGTGTGTGTAGTGTCAAGTGTCCTTTCATGTAGCGTCAAGTCTCCTTTCACAATGAAAAGTCCAATTTAATTAAATTACTTTAACCAAATGCCCAAATCTTTTTTGTTTCTTTTTGCAGGACATGCATGTAGGAGCAACTGACATAGTCGCAGCCACAACAGTATGGGCCATGACTGCACTGCTAAAAAATCCAAGAGTAATGAAGAAAGTTCAAGAAGAAATTAGGAACTTGGGAGGTAGAAAAGATTTCTTAAATGAAGATGAAATTCGAAAGTTTCCCTATTTCAAGGCTGCATCTACCTGCACCACTACTTGTACCAAGAGAAACAAATCAACCATTTATTTTAGATGGTTATGAAATTCCAGCCAAGACAATGGTTGAACTATGCATAGGGACCCTATTGCTTGGAAAGACCCAGATGTGTTTTTTCCCGAGAGGTTCTTAGATAATACCATAGATTTTCGAGGGTTAGATTTTGAATTAATTCATTTGGTGCTGGTCGTAAAATGTGTCCTGGAATACGCAAGATCCTCATTAGATCTTACTCTTGCTAATATTCTTAATTCATTTGATTGGGAATTGCCAGCAGGAACGACAAAAAAAGAAATTGATACTGAAATGTTGCCGGGACTTACTCAACATAAGAAGAATCATCTCAATGTTTTGGCGAAGTGTCAAATCTGAACGCTTGATGAATGAAACAAAATTGTATTAACATGTGTATACCCATGAACATAAGATAAGTGCATTTTGATGTCTGTTTAGATTTTCAAGTTAATATTGCAGGTCACATAATTTATATTAATATGATGATAAGGTTTAATATCTAACTCTCTTAATCCCGTATTAAAATGGAAATTATTTTGATATGGTTATATATCGTGAAATTTGTTTTAAATTTAAACTATTAAAGTAATTTAATAGTCTAAATTTTATACTTACTATAAAATAAAGTTTAATTTAATTATTACAATAATTCCAAATGAAAGCATACAATATGAGCATGTAAGCATACAAAAGAAGGAAAACAACCTAACTAAAGCCACACATATACAGAAAACACTAAAATGATCAAAAGCATTATCCCACCCAAACAATAATCCCCACCTTCAACCCGTAAGCCGTCTGACCCTCAAAGAAACGTGTCAAGAAGATGCATAAGTCCCCTAAACCGACAATTTGTCCAAGCACCACTAATAGGTCCCTCAGAGGAACATATCAACCCTACCTTTTCTGGTATATATATTAGCTTCTAATGAACCAAACTTACTTTTAAACTCATGCCTTCATGCCTAATAGAGAATAAATCCATCCACCAGTGCGACCCTTGAACCAAACCTTCCCCATCACCCCTCGATCGACCAACCCCACACCTATCTAATAAGCACATGAGGACTTAATCTACAAGGCTTTTGTATCAGTTCACATCCTCTAACACTTTACCAATCATAAAGTTGGTTTAATAATAAAATTTATATAAAAAATAATTAATTTAAATTTTTTTAATTATATTAACGTATTAATAACAAATATTTACTTATAAGAAAATCTTCCAGGGTTACTTTTCAACGCAGCAAAGTGAAGCACTCTAAGAATTTTTATGCCTGACCCTGCCATTTCCTTTTCTCTAGAAATAATGTTCCATGCAGTCCAATATGTATTCCCTTCCCTCCATTTCTCTCCATAGAAATTAAATCTTTTTAACAGTGATTGTTGGTTCTCATATACTTTAGTGACATGTAAAATAATAATATATAAATAAAGTAAAAATCCTATTTTATATTTGTAAGTTAAGTCCAGTTGAAATCCACTATTTTCAATATAATATATTCTACAAATTTGTTGTTGATAGACCTGTCATCATCTATCCGATCTCTCAAAAATCTCAAATCCTATAGTGTGACTAAAATATGAAAGGAAGTCGGTTAAAAGCAGTAAAAAGATACTGATGAATCTCATATCTTCTGAAATGAAAGGTTTGTCGCATGCACCAACCAAGCCTCTTCAACGTTGAGGCCCACCACTAGATCGAGTTTTATAGAAATTAATCTTTAAATCTCGATATGACCTCAAATAATTTGAGTAAAATGCTTTTGATTCCCCAAATATTTTTTTTAAGTTTTTTCTAAAGAATGGGACACCTCCACATAGTATCACCCAATGATCACTGCCACACAGGGAACATTTAGCAACATATTTTAGTCCAAACATTTAATAAAATATTATTGAAAATCTTTAACAATATTAAAAAATTTACAAATAATTGTTACTAAATATCTGCATAATAAATTTTAGACAACAGAGAGAAAAAAAGAGAAAATAAAACAAAAATATGAAGTATTATTAATTATATATTAGAGAAAAAAAATATTATTCTGTAATATAAATTGTTATATCCATAATAAAAATTATAAAGAAAAATACGTGTGAGGAAATAAAATTATTGAATAACCAAAACGTTATCATTTGAATAGAAGCGGTTTGAATTTATCTTCGCATGTGGTTCTAATTAGAAGGGACCCCTACTTTAATTTGAACCACATACATATAAATATATATATATATATATATATATATATATATATATATATATATATATATATGTATATATTTGCTAGATTCATCTATCACCTGTCAAATGAGAAGATCGATATTATCAAAATTTTTGGACTGAAGAAAGTATTTATAACGTAAGTCATATTTCATACAAAAAACATAAATTATATAAGTGATTTTACACCACACGACACAGAATATTTAATTCTTGTAGTGTTGTATATTACTTTTATCATAAAATAAAAATTTTAAATACATTTTATTTAGAAATTGATTGGAAAAGGAGTACGTGCGAATAATCCATTCTGTTAAAAAAGGAGTACGTGCGAATATATATATAAATACATTTGATGTTTATTTAATAATATATTTTTAACAAATAAAAATTATGTTGTTCTAAAATGTATATTAAATTAAAATATACATATCATTATTTATTATGTGTTTTTATTGATTTATAGTGTGTTATTTTGAATTGGTTTGAGTTTGTATATAAAAAAATTTTACTTTTATAAAAAACTGAATTTTGATTTTTTTTAAAAAGGTCTATTTAGGCCTGTTTTGACATGGAGGCCCAATATAGGGTCAGATTGTACTTAGAAATATATAGTCCAAACAAAATATAGGTTGACTTGACCCGATAAATTTTGTATGAAAAGTTCGACGAGTCAAGCCGAATCGATTCACCTAAATTGTCAGCTCTACTTGTAACTCATTATGGATCGATTTTAGATATATATTGAATTTTTATAATAATTAAAACTAAGACAAATTGGTTTTTTTTAAAAAAATAAATTATATTTTTATGCGGGTTGATTGGTCGGCTTTGTAGGTTCAAATATAATGAGCCCATTTAAAATACGGGTTTCATGAATTGAGTTTCACGGATTACGAGTTCTATATAGGTTGTGGGTTTGACCAAGGTTAATTAGTAATTAAAACTATATTCCTATATACTACAACATTCTAAAGTTACTTCTACGTTAAAAATGTGTTATAGTTTTTAGATTTATCTTTCACAAACTTTGATTTTGCTAATACAAAATCTTAAATTTTAGAATCATCTTTTTCTTAAAATTTATATAAATGTTTTAATAGTCCTTGTTGATACAAGTTTCATAAACTCCAAACAAACTTAGTTATTACTAAATTTGATTATTGATAGTGCCTATAAAAATATCTGCAACTTAATCTTCAGTTTGCAATAGTTAACCCTCCTTGTTGTTCATTCATTTCTTTAAGTTTTCTTTGTAGTCATTGACTTGTAGTTTCCAAAATTGCTACATACTCTACTTCTATTGTAGATTATGCTACTGTTTCTTACTTCTTTCAAGTTCAAAAGAAAAATATTGATTTTGGTGAGAAGGCATATCCCCTAGTGTTTCTCTTCATGTCATCTGACTATTCAAGGATTTTGCCTGATCACAGTCAATGTAGTCAATCAACCTTAAATATGTTATAGTTTTGTACCATATACCAGACCTATTTGTTCCTTGTAGATAGCTTAAAATTCCTTTTTTTCTTCATAGTGAATTTGGCTTGGCATTTCATAAATATTGATAGAAAACCTTTAATAGTCTCATTCTCCTTCATTTTTATCATTTCAAATTTTGTCTTACAACTTGAAATTTGATCATACGAATACTTGAGCATTGCCTTCAAACTTCTTCTATAGAGTATTCCATGCTTTAGCACTAGTCAAACCATTATTCTTGAAAATATCATGTTTACACAACTGCTTTTTGTAGAAATTATAATGTAATCAAATCTTTTTAATTGTTTTCTTTTAACTCTTTCTTTTGAGCCACAGTAAGAGTTGAACTGTCTGCAGAGCATTAAAACCATCTTCTAAAATGTCCCTAAATCTTGTCAACAAAGAAACATCGTCTACATCTACAATTATTAAAGAGAAATGTAATTTTGAAGTACATATTTTTGTGTTCATTTTACTTACTATTACTTTTGTAAACTACTATTTCTACCTCTCTTACTATTTTATCCTTTTAACTAATCATATATTATTGCATAACTACCATTTTCTTTTTATTTTATTTTACTTTATTGTACTACAAGAAATTTTCAAATTAGCCATAAAAAATGTAGTTGTTAATTTGTAGTTAATTTTTTTAAAAAAAATTATATATATATATATATATATATATAATTACTCTCTAGTTAATTTGTAGTAATATTAAATTTTAACTAAAAAATTATATGGGTAGCTAATACATAGTAAAATAACTTTAAAATAATTACTAAATTTTTGTGGTTAAAATTTGTATATGTTGAAAATTCTTATATGTTATATAAAATTTCATTTTATTTTACAGAACATACTCTTAGGAGCAACAGATACAACTGCGGTCACAACAGTATGGGTTATGACAGAATTAATGAAAAATCCAAGAGTTATGAAGAAAGTCCAAGAAGAAATTAGGAGTTTAAGTGGTAGGAAAGCTTTCATAGAAGAAGATGAAGTTCAAAACTTTTCCTATTTAAGAGCAGTGATTAAAGAGACACTGAGATTGCATTTACCAGCACCACTACTTATACCAAGAGAAACAAGTAAAAAATGCGTGATAGGTGGTTATGAAATTCCAGCCAAGACATTCATATATGTGAATGCTTGGGCTATCCATAGAGATCCTATGGCTTGGAAAGATCCAGAAGAGTTTATACCTGAGAGGTTTTTAAACAGCAAAATAGATCTTCATGGACAACATTTTGAGTTCATTCCATTTGGAGCAGGTCATAAAATGTGCCCAGGTTTGCATATGGGATTCACCACATTGGATATTATTCTGGCTAATCTTCTTAATTCCTTTGATTGGGAATTGCCAGCAGGAATGAAAAAAGAAGACATTGATACAGAAGTGTTGCCAGGCATAACACAGCGTAAGAAGAATCATCTCTGTGTTTTGGCCAAATTTCATTTGTAATATAAGAAGTTTGTATTTCATAAAAAATTAAAAAGTTATTTGTAAATAAAATATAAAAGCACCCTGTTCTGCAGAAAACATTTTCAAACATAAGTTTATATTGTGAAGTTTCCTAACAAAGTTTGTAAAACCTGTTTTTGTTTTGTTTCTGCTGTATCAGTTTCTAGATAAAACTTCAATATATGCAAACATGCAAATTTTTTAGGGTAACCAAAGTTTTTATGAAACTAAGTTTACTCTAAAAATTAAGTTTTGGGCACTCCAAAGAAAAAAAAATTAAACAGAACCTTAGTTATAATATTATATTATGACCCAAAAGCAAACTTTCTATGAAACAAAGTCTACTTAATGGTGTATTGTATTTATAATATAAAGGTTAAGAAACAAAGGCAGAGGGAGACAAGTGAACGGTAATGCATATGCAAATGGAAATGAGCATGCAAGTGACGCAAAGAAAGATTCAACACTCACTCGCTGCGCTATTCACAATTCAGAACTCCTTGCATATCATATGTCAACACTTGTCCATCCATTCAATCCCAGCATTCCCATAGAGAAAGCAGTTACTCCCCCAACATCATGGTACACTCACCCCTCTTTCTTCCACCGTGTCTTCTACAGAGGCTAGCAAGTTGTCCCTCAGTTTTATTCTGCCCATAAATTCTACCTTTTTTGCCTTCTTTTCTTGTTTTGCTTTCTTCAACCCGCGAGGAAAACAAATTGTAAATGTACCTGCAGAAAGATGTGTTGGCAACAAGAAAGCAAAAGGTTGGCAACTCTTTAAAAACTCTTTCTTTTTTTCTGCACTGTTTCAAATGTGCTGATACAAGTATTTATAGGCAAAAGATTTGTCCCTTCACATGCTGGAGATAAATAAAAAGTTTTGTCTTTTCATTTGCTATCTAGGAATACCAAATGCTATCTTGGAATACCAAACAACCATTAATGCTATCTAGGAATACCAAATGCTATCTAGGAATACCAAACAACCATTAATGCTATCTAGGAATACCAAACAACAAGAAATAAAGTTTCTTAATTTAAGTTTTATAACAAATCTCCCCCTTAAACTTAAATACTCTTCCCATTTCTCATTCCCATAAGCCTTTTGCAATTCTCCAGCAATGTGGTCGGCAGTGTCTTGGTGAGTATATCCACGGCTTGAGCTCGGCTTTCAACATGCTCCAACTTAACCTTTCCTTCTTTGACTTGTTCTCTGATAAAATGAAAGCGGACGTCGATGTGCTTGCTCCTTCCGTGATTAACTGGGTTCTTTGCCAACTCGATCGCCGACTTGTTATCAACTCGGATCACAGTCCCTTCATTTTGGATCACTCCCAAATGCCTTAATAGATTTAAAAGCCAGACTGCATGACACACGCTCCAAGAGGCCGCCACATACTCTGCCTCGCAAGTAGACAGGGCTACAATGGGCTGCTTCTTTGACAACCAAGTGAAAGCTGTATTTTCGAGTAGGAATACATAACCCGAAGTACTTTTTCGGTCATCAGCATCAGTACACCAATCGCTATCTGAGTAACCCACTAGTCGATAGTCATCTGATTTTGAATAGAAAAGACCAAGTGATAGGGTTCCTCGAATATATCTCAGAATTCTCTTCAAAGCCTTCCAATGTGTATAGCTTGGATCCTCCATGAATCTTCTCATTATCCCAATACTCAACATTAAGTCGGGTCTCGTGCTTGTAAGGTACCTCAGACTTCCAATTAAACTTCGATATCTCCCAGAATCAGCTTGTTCTCCTCCATCAAACTTCGAGAGTTTAGTGCCTGGTTCCAATGGAGTAGAAATCGGGTTGCCGTCCTCCATTTTAAACTTCTTTAGAATTTCAAGCGCGTACCTCTCTTGGGATATAAAATCCCTTCTTCTGATTGCTTCACTTCCAGGCCAAGAAAATATTTCATCAAGCCTAAGTCTGTCATCTCAAACTTTTTTTCCATTACCTCCTTAAACTCCTTAATCAGCTTCGTGTTGCTTCCGGTGAATATGAGGTCGTCGACATAGAGAGCAATTACCATCATATCCTTTCCTGATTTCTTTGTGTACAAAGCATGTTCGTACGGACATTGCTCGTACCTAGTTTTCTTGAAATACCCGTCAATTCTCTCATTCCAGGCACGGGGAGCTTGCTTCAGTCCATAGAGGGCCTTTTTCAATCTCAGAACTTTCTTCTCATCCCCTCTCTTCATGTACCTGAGTGGTTGCTCGACGTACACCTCCTCTTTCAGCACTCCATTTAGAAAGGCCGACTTCACATCCATCTGTAGAATTGGCCATTGGTTTTGAGCAGCTAACGATACCAGGAGTCGGATTGACTCCATTCTCGTGACAGGAGCAAATACTTCATCGTAGTCTATCCCCTCTTTCTGTTTATAGCCTTTTACCACAAGTCGAGCCTTATAACGCTCAACCTCTCCCTCAATATTCATCTTCTTTTTGTACACCCATTTTACTCTAATGGGTCAAGCTCCTTCAGGAAGATCGATCAATTCCCAAGTCTTGTTGCGTTCAATCGCTCCAATCTCCTCATCCATGGCTGTTCTCCACTTCTCTTCTTGGACAGCTTTCTCAAAGCTCAAGTCTTCAGAGTCGGCCAAAAGACATACAACATGAACTTCATTTGTAGTGTCGTATATTTCCTGTAGACTTTTCTTCATCTGAGGACTCGGTGGTTGTTGTTGTTGAAGGTACAACAATCTCTGAACTAGTTTCTTTTTCGACTAGGTTACTCCAGCACCACTCCTTCGTTTCCTCCACATGAACATCTCGGCTCACCACTACTTTCTTGTTAACAGTATCAAACAATTTATATGCTTTAGAATTTTTATCATACCCGATAAATATCTACTTCTTGCTCTGATCTTCTAATTTTGTCCTGTGCTGACTTGGTACTTGCCCATAGGCTACGCTACCGAACACTTTTAGATGAGAGACACTCGGCTTCACACCACTCCAAATCTCCTGAGGCATCTTTTCGCCTAACTTTGCATGTGGACATCTATTTTGCACATAGACTGCGCATTGCACCGCCTCTGCCCAAAACTTCTTCGGCATATTCTTCCCTTTCAACATAGATCGAACCATGTCGAGAATGGTTCGGTTCTTTCGTTCTGATACACCGTTTTGTTGCGGAGAATATGGAGCCTTCAAGAAACGCTTGATTCCATGTTCCTCACAGTATTTGTTGAACTTGGCAGAAGTGAACTCGCCTCCTCTATCAGATCGGACTGTTTTGATGACTTTGTTTGTTTCTTCCTCTACCATCACTTTGAACTTCTTGAAAGTTTCAAACACTTCTGACTTCTCCTTCAGAAAGTAAACCCACGTCTTTCTTGAGAAATCATCAATGAAAGAGACGAAATATCTCTTACCACTAAATGATTCTGGAGTTATTGGCCCACACAAGTCGGTATGGATCAGTTCGAGCTGCTTCTTTGCTCGGTACTCAGAGGTCCGTGGGAAAGAAGTCCTCGCTTGCTTTCCGATCACACATTCTTCAAAGAACCTCTTTTCAAATTCCATTTTGGGAAAACCGAGCACCATCTCCTTTTCCACCAACTTAGTCAACCCTTTGAAGTGAAGATGACCGAACCGCAAATGCCACTTCATGGCCTCATCCTCCATATCAAGTTGCATGCATTTATCTTGAACTATTTTCAAATCAAGTTTGTACATGCGATTTTTCTTCATTTCTACTTGGGCGATGAGCCTTCCGAGTTTATCCCTCAGTTGTAATTCTCGGTCCTTCATCAGAACCGAGTACCCTTTCTCCATTATTTGTCCCATGCTCAGTATGTTGCTTTTGAGATCAGGTACATAGTATACATCTCTGATCTCTCCAATTCGCCCATTTTCCTGTTGATACCAGATCGTTCCTTGACCTTTGACGGTTACTTTCGATGCATCGCCGAAAGAAACGGATCCGGATTCCACCTTTGAAAGTACTTTGAATAAACTCTCGTCCCCACACATATGGTTACTTGCGCCGGTGTCCAAGTACCAAACCGAATTATCAGAATAGCTCGGTTTGACCTCGGTTTCTAGAATGTTTGTCACTAGCAGCAACCTTTCATCTTCTTTCTCGGCAAGAAAGTTTGTTGGCTCCTCATTTTTCTTCTTGGACCTACAATCTTTGGAAATATGGCCCATCTTTCCACAGTTGTAGCATTTTACCGAGTAGCAATCCTTGGCATAATGCCCATACTTCCCACAGTTATAGCATTCAATGTTGTTTGTGTCTGTCCGACCACCTCGAGTCTGACCTCGACCACCTCGGGCCTGACCTCGGCCACGCCAGTTTTGTTGGCCGACTTGCTCATTTCTTCGTTCTCCTCTTCCTCTACCACCTTGGCCTCTGCTACTTTGAGCATAAAACACATTATCCTTTTTTATAGTCGCCTTCGCCTGGAGAGCTTGTTCAAGGGACTCTCCCCTCTTGTTTTTTCGTCTCTGCTCATGTGCTTCCAGGGACCCAGCAAGCTCTTCAATGGTGAGTGTTGATAGATCCTTGGACTCCTCTATTGCGCATACGATATTTTCGAATTCATCTCTCAATGACCTCAAAATCTTTTCAACAACTCGGTTTGAAGAAAGAATCTCACCATTCTGATTCAGTTTGTTCACCACGGTCTCCACCCGAGTAATGAACTCGGATACGCTTTCGGACTCGTTCATCCTCATGTTTTCCAGTTCGCGCCTAAGGGTTTGAAGTCGGACCTGCTTTACTCGTTCATCTCCTTTGTTTTCCCTTTCAAGTGTATCCCATGCTACTTTGGAAGATTTTGCATTTGCTATCTTATCAAAGCTGAATTCGTCAACAGCTCGGTATAACAGATATAAAGCCGCCTTATCTTTAGCTCGAACGGCGTTCAACGCATTCAACTGGGCATTTGAATATCCTTTTGTGCTCGCTGATTCCTCATACCCAGTCTCGACCACATCCCAATTATCTTGGGAGCCGAGAAGGGCCTTTATCTGCACCTTCCAGTTGTCATAGTTAACGTCTTTCATCAACTTGGGTAACGGGATGCCATTGGTTAGACCTGTCATTTCTCTCAAGTGTTTACACTCAACTCACACACCTCACAAAACTCTCAGTCGCTCCTCTCTTTCTCTGCCAGCGCACACCAGGCGTTCTTTCCTCACAAAACTCTCGGTAGCGCTGATACCCAATTGTTGGCAACAAGAAAGCAAAAGGTTGACAACTCTTTAAAAACTCTTTCTTTTTTTCTGCACTGTTTCAAATGTGCTGATACAAGTATTTATAGGCAAAAGATTTGCCCCTTCACATGCTAGAGATAAATCAAAAGTTTTGTCTTTTCATTTGCTATCTAGGAAAACCAAATGCTATCTAGGAATACCAAACAACCATTAATGCTATCTAGGAATACCAAATGTTATCTAGGAATACCAAACAACCATTAATGCTATCTAGGAATACCAAACAACAAGAAATAAAGTTTCTTAATTTAAGTTTTATAACAAGATGTGCCTCGTTAGAAGTTAGAACCAAGTATAAAACAAATCTAAGTTTTTAAGATGTGTGGAGTCTCTGTCAATAAATAAGACGTATGAGGGAGGAATCAGCCAGATTTCTATATTCGATTCTGTTGAGATTGAGCTTCTGAAAGTTTTTACATCTTTGGAGAATGTTACTGAGTTGATGCTCTGGTATTGGTATCAGTATTCCAACCACAGCAAGAGGCCAGCTGAGAGAATGAGGAAAAAAAAGGGATAGCATGGGAAGAATTACAATTACAGTTACAGTTAGCATGCGCGCACAGGACAAGGACTGTAGTTTATGTTGAAAATATTGTGGATTAGTATCACTCAATATCTATTATCATTAACCGACAATATAAGATATGATCATTATATCAATATGGTTATTTATCTTTAACTGACAATATCTTAAAATATCAATATGGTTATTTTAACTGGGATTACAGTGAGATTGACTCTTGATGGGTTAGGTCAATCAGATTAAAAAACTCAATTAAGAGAGGTCCCTGACTACCCTGGGGGGTTATAAATTTGTCATCCCATTAAACAAATTTACACATAAAAATTATTCTCTACAATAATCCCTCAGAAGGTAGCCAGAAGAACCTCCTAGAGTTCTCTTCAATAGTGCTCATGGACATGAACACCAATTCAGGTACACATTCATTCCCATTTTATCAATTCCATATTGATAGTTGTCATACTATAATTTGTGTCTAGTACAGTATAAAATCAAACCTACTTTATATTTTTATCAGTTGGTATCAGAGCTTACTAGATATATTTTATGGTTGTCAATTGAACAAACCCTATTTTTTAACATTAACATACACACATATTGAGAGAGGGAGAGACCGAAGATACCTGAGCAATTGTGCGGCAGCAGTCGAGTCATCCGCCGGCAGCCGAGTCGTCCGCCGGGGCCAACGGCCCTGCTGTGCCGCACCTTCCTCGCGCTCTCGACGCGCCACGATCTGAACCTGAGAGGGGCGGAGATCCCGGATCGGAACCAGTGAAGGGCGGAGATCGGAGAGAGAGGTAGACATCGCATTTTTGCTGCCAGATCGCGGCGGAGATCGCGTTTTGGCACTGTTCCACTGGGTCACCAGCTCCAGCGGCTTTTTGCCGCATTTCGGCCGCCCAGATCCGTTGGATCTTGGGGCTTCGACGCTGTTCCACCGGGCCGCCCGCTCCAGCGGCTCTTCGCCGCGTTTCGAACCTCGTCCCAGATCCCGTCGGATCTTGGAGTTTCGGCGCCTCCAGGGCCGCCCGCTCCACCGCCACCTTGCGCGCTTCGAGCCTCGCCGAGATCCCGTCGGCGCTGCTCAGCCGGCGCTCCAGAATCGAAGGTGACAAGATTTCCGGGACTTTCGTCATTTCCGGTTTTTTTGCAGACCCCACTAACCGCACGGATAGGCTTTAAGGTTTTTCCGTTTCGTGGCTTCGTTTAACGACTTCCCACTAAAATCAAACCACTTCGTTTTCCGTTTTTTTTGTAGCTTCGTTTCGTCATAATATTGAAATTTATTTAATTTTTGAGACGTAATTTCAAATTATTTTTGGTATATTACTCTCAAATTTTGAATATTGAATTATCACTTACAATATGATTTTTTATTAATTTACATTGTGATTACCTGCCTATCGTGGGCATGATGATGTGAATTTTGTTTGTTATATTTTAAGATGATTAAAATCATATGAAATAAGCATTATTTATGCTATTAATTTACATAATTATAATTTTACCTATCGTGGATGCATTTGTGTAAATTTATGAAATAAATATTGATTCATTATATTAGTGATAATTATACCCTATCGGTGTGTTGTTATTAATATAATTTGTTGTTGTACAATGCATTTCTCTTGACTTATGTTAATTTTTTTTTGTACCCTATCGGTGCTAGGATTTATTAATTTAAGTTATAATGTATTGTAATTTGCTTAGGGATTTATTTTAAACTGAACCTTTTAAATCATCTTTTTTTTCCTTTATTGTGATGTTCAGTTTTCTTTCCTAATTCTGTCAAAACTCTAAATGGAACAAATTATGAGGACTGGAAAGAATCGTTAGATCTCTACCTGACCATTGGCAATCTGGACTTAGCATTGAGGACGACGAGGCATGCGCCTCTTACAGATGAGTCTTCTGAAGCTCAACGAATTTCTCATGTGAAATGGGAACACTCTAACAGAGTGTGCCTGAAGGTGATTAAATTCACCATGGAGAAATCTATCAGACAGAGCATTCCAGATCTTGATGATGTCAGTGCCTTTCTGAAAGCAATCGGTGAAAAATTTACAACTTTTGATAAGGCACAGAAAAGCCAATACCTTTCCTTATTTGAAAAGACCAAATATGATGGTGTCAGCGGTGTACGTGAACACATTATGAAGTTAGTACATTTCTATAATAAGTTAAAGTCTCTCAAGGTTGAGGTTGGTGAAGACACTTTAATTTATCGCATCTTGGAATCTCTGCCTTCTCAGTTTGACATCATGAAGACTTCATATAACATTCAAAAGCATGACTATGGAGTGGATGAATTGATTGCAATAATCACCCAAGAGGAGGAGTCAATGAAGAAGAATAAGCCTAATAAAATTCAGTTCGTTGCTTCTAGTTCAGGTGCTAAAGGTGCTAACAGATATAAAGGAAAGAAGAGAAAGGGTACAGAGAAAGCAGAACGACATTTAGAACCCAAGAAGAAATTCTTTAAAGGTTCTTGCAAGTATTGTAAGAAACATGGTCACAAGGTGGAAGATTGCCTTATTCTGAAAAAGAAAGAGAAGAAGTGAGGTAATCTGCTAGCACTAACTTGCTTTGAATCTAATGTGGTTGATTTTCCTCCAAATTCCTGGTGGTTAGACTCAGGGGCTACTATTCATGTTGTGAATTCTTTACAGCGGTTCACAAGCCTGAGGAAACCAAGTGATGTTGAGTCGAAGATTGTTATGGGAGATGGAGCTGGAGTACCCGTTGCTGACATTGGAGTTGTCTCTTTATGTTTATCCTCTGGACACACTTTATTATTGCAAGATGCTGTTTATGTCCTTTCTATGAGAAGGAATTTGATATCTATTTCTGTTTTAGACAAATCTGGATACAACTTTTATTTTGGTGATGGAAAATTGGTGATTTATTATAATTCAACTGTTGTTGGTTCAGGAGTTTTGCATGACAAACTTTACATGTTAAACGTAACTGATATGTCAGTTAACTCCATTCTTGGGAATAAACGTAACAGGATTGATGAATCTTCCTCTATGCTATGGCATAGACGTTTGGGGCATATTTCTAGGCCTCGAATTGAAAGACTCATAAAAGAAGGTATTCTGCATGATCTTGACTTCTCAGATTTTGACACTTGTGGTGATTGCATCAAGGGAAAGTTCACTGCCAAAACCAGGAATAAAAGTTCAAACAGATGTGACGATGTGCTACAATTAATTCACACTGACATATGTGGACCTATTACTCCTACTGCTATGGATGGATATAGGTATTTTATTACCTTCTAGATGACTTCTCTAGACATGGATGGATATATCTTCTTCAGGACAAAGCAAGCTCTCTTGAAGCCTTCAAAACCTTTAAAGCCTTTGTTGAGCTGAAAACAGAAAAGAAAATTAAGTGTGTAAGGTCTGATAGAGGAGGAGAATATTATGGTCGTTATGATGAGACAAGAAGAAATCTAGGACCATTTGCTCGATTCCTTGATGAATACGAAATTGAAGCTCAATACACCATGCCTGGAACTCCTGAACAAAATGGCGTTGCTGAGAGACAAAATCGAACACTCATGGACATGGTGAGATGTATGTATCACATTCATCTTTGCCATAATTTCTTTGGGGAGATGCCTTGCAAACTGCTATGTACATTCTTAATCAGGTACCTAGCAAATCTGTGCCCAAAACTCCTTTTGAGCAAATGACTGGAAGAAAGCCGAGTTTGAGACATTTCCATGTATGGGGTTGTAAGGCAGAAGTAAGACCTTATAATCGTAAACAAAAGAAACTTGATCTCAAAACTATTAGCGGTTATTTCATTGGCTACTGCATCGGTTCTAGAGGATGTAGATTTTATTGTCCTTCTCACTCTACACGAGTTATTGAATCTGACCGAGCAGTTTTCTTTGAGGATGACTTGGACAGTGGGAGTCACATACCTCGATTGATGACCCTTATAGAAGATCGAACCATGCTTCCATTACCATCTTATTTTCTTCCTACAGACATCTCAACCCCAATGGTTCATACATATGAACAAATTGTTGAGAGGCAAGATGAACAAATGACAGAGCCACAAGTTGATGAACCACAACTCAATGATCAACAACTTGATGATGTTGATGTGGTCCCATTAAGACGATCTCAGAGAATACGCCGACCTTCTATACCAAATGACTATGTTGTATACCTTCAGGAGCACGAATATAATCCACATGCTGATGACGATCCCATGACATTTCAGGAAGCACTTACTAGTCCTCATGCTTCTGATTGGCTAAAAGCTATGCATGATGAATTATCTTCCATGTCTCATAATAATGTTTGGGATCTTGTGGACTTACCAGCAGGTTGTAAGCCTGTTGGATCTAAATGGGTCTTTAAGACAAAACGTACTCCAAATGGAAAGATTGATAGGTATAAGGCTAGATTAGTGGCTAAAGGTTATAGTCAACGGGAAGGCGTTGACTATGAAAAAAATTTTTCACCAGTTTCAACGAAGGACACACTCCAAGTTGTCATGTCTTTAGTTGCTCATTTTGACCTAGAGCTACACCAGATGGATGTAAAGACAGCTTTTCTGAATGGAGATCTTGCTGAAGATGTCTACATGGTTCAGCCTGATGGTTTTGTTGAGGCAGGCAATGAGCATTTGGTGTGTAAACTTAAAAGGTCCATTTATGGACTAAAACAAGCATCTAGGGAATGGTATTTAAAATTCGACCAGGTTGTCACTACTTACAATTTCAAGAAAAATGTTGCAGACCAATGCATTTACTTGAAGACTAGTGGGAGTAATTTCATCATTCTCGTATTATATGTCGATGACATTCTTCTTGCTAGTAGTTGTATGAACCTATTGGTTGAGACAAAATCAATCTTGTGTAAGCATTTTGATATGAAAGACCTTGGTGCAGCTTCTGTTGTTCTAGGCATCCAAATTCTATTGTTCTAGGCATCCAAATTCTTCATGATAGTTGAAAATATTGTGGATTAATATCACTCAATATCTATTATCATTAACAGACAATATAAGATATGATCATTATATCAATATGGTTATTTATCTTTAAACGACAATATCTTAAAATATCAATATGGTTATTTTAACTGGGATTACAGTGAGATTGACTCTGTGATGGGTTAGGTCAATCAGATTAAAAAGCCCAATTAAGAGAGGTCCCTGACTACCCTGGGGGTTATAAATTTGCCATCCCATTAAGCAAATTTACACATTAGAATTATTCTCTACAATAACCCCTCAGAAGGTAGCCAAAAGAACCTCTTAGAATTCTCTTCAATAGTGCTCATGGACATGAACACCAATTCAGGTACACATTCATTCCCATTTTATCAATTCAATATTGATAGTTGTCATACTATAATTTGTGTCTAGTACAGTATAAAATCAAACCTACTTTATATTTTCATCAGTTTATATTACCATAAATCCGTTCGAGGTATACTGTATACACATTTTTTGTGGGATGAGCCTAAGATGGCTTTGACGATTATTAACATCAGTACCACGTTCTTTGGGGGATACAAGGTTAAGGACTCTTAGTGCATTAGCTAAGCTATTCTTTGATGTCATGGGTGACAATTTGTGGGAAAAGAAAGGCCTAAAATTTTTATTCTTAAGGCAAAGTATTGGGTTCCTAGTTAGGAAAGCATTCATTACTTGAAATTCAATCCTTGGACGGAACAATTTTAATAGGATTGAGGCCTGCTGGTGAAAAATGAGAAACATATTTTGAGATGAGAAAACATCAATATGTCACCCAACTTGAAAGTCAAAAACTACACTACCGTGTGAAAAGGCCCCCACCACAAGTCAAAGAATAAACGGTCAGACTACTCAACAGACCAAAGATAGAGGAATTTGATTTCCACTTGATTATCTTTCATTTCTTACCTTTGGCTAAAATACTAATATATTTTTTATTTTTTATTCTTTGGCAGTGTATCGTCAGAAAGTAAAAAAAATTGCAAATTTTTCTACTATTCGGCACTGTTGGAGAAGTAAAAATATTTGCAAATTTTTTTACTCCTTCTATAATGTATCGTCGGAGAAGTAAAAAACTTTACAATTTTTTTTACTTCTAATGCCGGAGAAGCATTTCCTATGTTCACATACTACTTCTTCTTTGTGCACATGTTGCTGCATCTTCTTTTTCATAATAATAATAATAATAATAATAATAATGATAATAATAATAATAATAATAATAATAATGGAAGATGAAAGAGAGAAGAACTTAGCACGAGAGAGAATAAAGAAAAAGAGTGGGGAGGAGAGAGAATAGAGTATAGGAAGAGAGAGACTATTTAAAGTTAGGATTAGAAGGGACAAAATTGGTATTTGTAAAAAAAAAACTAAAAGTAGTAGGTGTTAAATAAAATTTTGGTAGGTGTTAAATGAAAATCCCTAAAATTTCAGTTTGAGTCGATTCACCACAGACTCGTTTGTTAGGTGAATTAGTTCACTAGACTTGAAAAAACAATTAAATTTAATTTAAAAATCAATCAGAAGTTTATGGGTATTCTTCGATTCAGGTCAATCTGACATACTTACCAACCCAAACTGAATCAATTAATTTGGTTATGATTTTTCACTTGACTAGGTCTGATATAAACCAAATCGGGCAAAATCAATCGTATTCAGTTTGATTTATATATGTTAGATTTTGCTTGTATTGGGTGGGTTGTTAACTTTGCTTGAGTTGAGTTGTTTTCAATATATGGAATTGCTTGTATTGGATTGTTAACTTTTACTTGTATTGAGTTTCTTTAAATATATGCAATTTATTGTTTGTATTGTATTGAACTACTTTTCTTCTTTTGATAGGTTAAATGTTACTTGTTAATATGTTAGTTTTTGTTAGTAGAAGGATTCGAACCCAGAACTTCTCCCTCCCCACATGGAGACATTGGCACTAGACCAATCTTGTTAAATTGTATTGGGCTGCTTTAATAATTTAATTTGACTAATTTGGTATATATGAAGCACTTGATATTTTGTTATAAAATTATGAATTTATTAGATTAATGGATTTACTTAATTTAATGTATAAAATTATTTTTTATGATTTAATGAAATGAAATTTGATTTTTAATTTTTTTATTAGTTTTCTCTGGAATTGGACCAAACTAACCCAATTATCATTGGTTCAATTTAGTTCGAATTAGAGGAAAAATTTTCAGTAATTCAAACCAACCTAAACCAGTTAAAATTGATTGGTTTCATTCTTTTTTTCCAAAACCGAACTAACCTGAAGCATAAACACCCCTACAAGAATTACCATGTCCTGCAATATATGATATAAAAACTAGGGATACCAAACACTCAAATTGCAAAATTAAAATCGTTATTTTGCTGAGACAAAAATACTCCAATCGCTTTTCTTAGTAAATTTTATTGCCTAATCTTATATCTCTTTGCTTCAATTTTTATAATAACCTGAATTTCTTCCCCAAGTAAGGATTGCAAAGTGGATCCGGACAATAGGTACCTACAATAATACCTTTATGCAGGTAATTACCCACAATATGAATATGAGTGTGGAACGGGGTCACACACACACACACACACACACACATATATGTAGTGGCAAATTTTGCCAATGTTGGGAAATCCAAAAAGGTAAAATATATACTTTAAAAAAATTACAATTTTGTTGAAAAAAAATGGTATTTGTTAAAAGAGAAGAAAAATTTTGTGTGGTCAAAAACAATAAAATAGATATACTATAAAAAAATTATAATTCTTTTACAAAAAATATATATTTACTAAAAGGAGAGAAAAAAGTTTGGGGGGCCATGACTCCCTCCGTTTCCTAATATTATACAATACTACATAATTATAATTTTGGGTGAAAATTTGCTAAAAATATTATTTGTGTTGTAATCTATAACAAGTTTATATGATTATAGAATAAAAAGAGACATATAATATATTTTACGTAAATGTAATAAATAAATAAATAAATAAATCTACAAGAAATTGAGTTATTTATAAAATAAATCTTAAGCTTATAAAAAAATAAAATAAATCTTATGAACTTATAATATTATTTAATATTATAGTAAAAAAATATAAGTTTATGTGCAATCATATAAAATTTTAAAGATTATTTTATAATTTATTCTATGTTTAATGTTATGTTAACTTTTATAATATGTTTATTTATGTGTAAAATATATTGATTTATTGTCTCTATACATGAGTAAAGTATGGGTCCTAAATACAGGTATGAGTATAGCATGGGAATGGATAAAAGTTGTTACATTCACAGGTATGAGACTAGATACGAGTACATTTTTTAAATGTAGATATGGGGACAAGTACTATAGCATCATACCCATATCCTATCCATTGTCATCCCTATCCATAATCCCTTTCCTTACTCAAACATTTCTTACCTACCTTTTATGGTTCTCCCATTCAATTCTGATAATCACAGTGAATTCCCTCCTACCCATTTTGTCCTCTCGACTTTTGTTTCATACCCATGTTGCCCAATGCCCCCCACTTAACCTATTCCCTTTCCTTTTAGCCTACTTTTGTTTCTTATAGTGTACAATGTCACAAGCTGACTAACTTCTGCGGTTTCCTTTTTTAGATGGGAAATAATGTTTCTTGTAAAAAACGGCCTTAGTGTGCCTGTGTTTCCATAGAAACTACACGAGAGGTTTCCACTGGATCCCTTATTCTATGAATTCACAGCTCTAGCAAAATTGCCCCTGTCAGTCTGTCTTTCCTACTGCAATGCATAAGAGAAGATTTTGGAAATACTAGGAAACTTCTGCGGTGTACGTCTCACATTGCTAAATATAGCTCATTTAGACCTCTCAAGAATTGCATAGCTCTATCGTCGCGTTTGCTCTCTATCATTGCTTCAACTATTCCACAGAGAGACTTAATTGAGCACTTACACATGGGATTAGGTTTGAAACTTTCTAACTCATCCCACACTATTCTAAGTTTTGTAAAGTATTCGGTGACAATCGAATTGCCTTGCCTTATTAAAGTTGTTTCAAGTTGTAAGTTTGAAATGCGTATTTTGTCTCCCTACGAATATCTTGCAAGTCCTTCCACATTGCCTCTGACCAATCCATCCAAATAATACTTTGTCTAATTTGCAGACTGACTAAGTGGAGAATCCAAGAAAACACCATGTCATTGCAATGTCTCCATGACGAATGCAATCGATCTCCTTCATCTGGTTGAACAACAATTCCATTGATGAACTATAATTTGTTCTTTACACCCAATGTTGTCACCCTCGCCAGGGGAGAAACAAGAACAATTGTTGGATTCTCTCCTAGATGAAGATAAAGAAAACTATGCACGTTCGTAAGGTCCATGTCACTGCTCATGATTGAAGACGTAGTAGACATGGGGAAGAAAAATATAAAGTGGGTGCAGTAGAGCTATTTCTAGAGAAGAGCTCTGATACCATCACAAAACTGAGAGCTAACACACATAGAATGAAATGCAAACATGAAAGGAAAAGAAAATAGAAAAGGGAGAGATGTCTAGGTGCAATGAATTTGCATAACTCCTATCCAACTTGAATTGAATGAAAGAAAAAATTATATACAAACAGGAAAATATGGTTACAACTTACATGCATAAGCCCAAGCCTAAAGGTGAGAGAGGAAACATAAAAACAAACTCAATAAACTCAAACTAACAGACTTTAGCAGTTATAGCTACTTTAATTGCCAATTTGTAGAAAACTCCACAGGTGTGTGGGAGTCTATTTTACAAGTGTGAATTTGCTCGACTGTGGCTTTTGTGTTAGAGGAGTGTTAAGAAGAGATAAAAATGTATAGAGGAAAGGTTTTCACAAATATGAATAACTAGATGAAATTTCACTTCACTACACTTTCACTCATTATAGATGTGTCATTGTTGAGAAATGAGAACTTATTGTGCTAAGATATGATATTATATTAATGTTGTTCTTATCAGAGTTTGGCAGAATTTATAATCTCTTAGGTCTTGGACACAGGACTCCGAAATGACAGGTGAATACCTACAAAAGGGACTCTATGCCCAAGTCAGTGTTAGGATAAAAATAAGAAGTAGAATTTATGGTCTCTCAAGTCTCGACTACTTCTTTATACGTTGTTTTCCTAAGAATTATGTACCTAGTTACCTTTTTTATGAGATTAGGCCTTTAATCGTTAGGTCTGTGTCATAGTGGTTTGATGTGCCAAGATGGTCCAACGTGGTCTTCAAAGGGGTGTGCCGAGATAGACTTTAGGGGCACATACTGACTTGAACAGTGCGGAAAGAGAGGGATGCAACTTTTAAATAGGTTGTTATTGAAAAAATAATTAAGAGAAAAATTGAAAACCAGAATATGGACATAAAAATTATTATTTTCTTTTATATATTATTTATAATAGTAGGAAAAGATAAAATAAAAATAAAAATATTAAAGGTAAAATATATAAAGACATTTTAGAGACCAAAACATATTTGAATTTTTAATTTATTAGTTAAAAGATTGTGCATGAGTGTAAAAGTAAAGTTTATAATATCAATTAACCAATAAAAATCATCAATATGACTTTTTAAAATATTATTAAAATTAATAATTATATTTTATAATTAAATATCACATAATCAAATCAGTTAACGTTTTCATAAGCGATGAACATTTTTCTCATAATTTATTTCTACAGCATCATAATAAATATTTGTTTGAGAACAAACAGTGAGACAAACCGTACTACTACTGGCTAGCTTTACGAAAACAGCAGTTGATATGAATTAATGATCCACGAGACTTCAAATAAGTACATGTAAAGCAAGTTGTGCATATCAATGTACAGGCATGTGCCAACATTCTTACACCACAAATTTGGGAGCAGATTAAGTAACTTTTGAGCAGGAATCGCACTCAGTTGAAATTACAATAACTTTTGACAGGTTTCTTTAACTAGTTTTTAATCTATACTCTTAATAAATTTTATGTCTTTATATTTATTTTTTAAAATATCTATTCTACTGTATATTTATTTAAAAATTAAAAAATAAATTTTTTATTATAAAAAAAATTTAAACCCTACAATTTCTCATTTGTAAAACATAAATTTTATTAGTAAAACAACATGATAATTTTAAAAAATTAAAACATTTATGTTCAACATATTTAATTGTCCTATTATAAAAAATATATATGTATAATCAATAATGTATAATATTATATTTTATATTATATATTATATGTTATATGAGTTTAATTAGTATACACTGTCAGTGTAAAGGATTTTTATACCGACATTTAATTATGACTTTTCATTCATGTGATTTTTAAAATAATAATGAGTAAAGTCAACAAATCTACCATAAATGAAGGGTTGTGATAAATGCCAGTGTAAAAATCTTTACCTGATAGTGTATATCAATTAAACTCATATTATATATTATATAATAAGAATAAAGTTGTTTTGTGTTCATATTTTACGACTGTTTTATTATTGTAGCATTTTATGATTTTTTTCACTCTCACAAATATAAGTTTGTTAATAAATATATTACCTTCGATCATTAATATTTTTAATTAAAATATATATACACAGACAAAAGAACATTTTAAATTTTAATCAGATTTTTTTCTCTTTTAAATTTTTCAAGTTTATTGTAAATCTAAATATTTATTAATGATTTGATATCTTTTTATTATGTAATTATACACAAAATATATATATAAATTAATAAAATATATTTTATCATGTCAGATGCAAAATAACACAATGAATTATTTATATTATATTATATTATTATAAAACATATTAAATAAAAATCTTAAATTTATCCTACATATCAAAATGTGAATTAAGAAATCACGGTCCAGCGCCTGAGTATTCTTTGATAATAATAAAAAAACAATAATGAACATTGAAGGATGCTAGATAGAGATGAGGAACTTTGGTTCTCAAAGTGTAGCCGGAGCTGTTTTATTGTTGCTTTAAGATTGTGGAAAAATATTTAAGATGCTCAGAGTGTCCTCTAATATATAACCACTGTGAGTGCTGCTTTTTGAATTCATATCCCACTTACATTTTGTATATGTAATAGAATGAAATACATTGTTTATTTTTAGTAGGATTTAGTAGATAAATTTTACAGTACTTTATAGTGTTTACTAATATATGTTTACTTTGTTGGTAGCAGAAATATATGTTATAACTGCTTTGATGGACAAGAAATGGTAGTTGTAATCTGCCTGCATGAGGTTGGTACTCTTGATGACAATTCTCTACGGGTGGTTAATTAATTACTTAATTATATATATATATATATATATATATATATATATATATATATATATATATATATTTTGCTGATAAAAACATGATTAGTAGAATAAATTATTTCTTATATATGTACTCAAGGAGGGAAATTTTGGAAGAGAAAAATGAGAGGAAATAAAAGTTATGTAAAATTTACATCAAAATTAAATTTGCATTTTTTAAGTATACAAAGAGAAAATTAGAGGCTAAACATTATACTGAAATTATAAATTCAACAATCTACATATGTATTATTAATGTTCTCTCTATATATAATTAAATTAGAATAATTATAAAGAATAAGATGCTTTTTTATAAGTTATTTTTCAACAAAAGTATTTTGAGGAGTTTTTCTTCAACTAAAATATTTTAAAATTTTCTTTTACTCTTATTTTTGTCTCAATTTATTGTTTTAATATTTATTTTTGAATTTAATTTCAATAATGTATCATGAATATAAAATATACCTCATATGCTAACTAAAATTTAATTATTGTTCATTTTAGTAATAAAATAATTAATATATATATATATATATATATAAAAGTGAGTATTTATCATAGAGTTTAGTTAAATAAAATAAATATTTATTCTATTTAAATCATTGTTTTAAAAATTGGAAAATCGGCCAACAAAAAACTGGTATGAAAATCAAAAAATCCGTCATGAACCGGTAAAACTGGTAATTCAAGTGGTTCATAATTTTTTTTAAAATTTTCAAATTTAGCTAAATATATCCCTGATTTTCTAAAGTCCATCCATTTTTTAATTTAAAAATTAATGAAAATAAGCATTAACTTGACAATATGAAGGTGTATTCAGTCAAACTATTTTTTTCTTTTATAATTACCTCCTTAATATATTTTTTTTATATAATTTTAAATTATTATAATACATTAATAATAAAAATATGATTTTATTAGAATCAGTTTAACTATCAGTTCAATAACATTTAAACCAATGAATCATGAACTAGTACTATTCCTAATTCAATGATAACCAAAACAATCTTATTATAGGCAAAACAAGTAAACATAAAAATATTGTGTTCCAAACTCATATCATATTTCATGTCTCAACCAATCATAAACATCATATTATTTAATAAACTATATAAAATATACAAAAAATTATTAAATAAAGCAACATTTATTTATGAATTAAGATATAAAATGAGACACAAATTTAAAACACAGTACACATATACTATTTTATTATAACAAGTTATTAATATATACATACTCTCGTAATTTCATAGAATATTAGATTCCTTTCATGCAAAAGGTCATATTATAATATACAAATACTAGAGTGTGTGTAGTGTCAAGTGTCCTTTCATGTAGCGTCAAGTCTCCTTTCACAATGAAAAGTCCAATTTAATTAAATTACTTTAACCAAATGCCCAAATCTTTTTTGTTTCTTTTTGCAGGACATGCATGTAGGAGCAACTGACATAGTCGCAGCCACAACAGTATGGGCCATGACTGCACTGCTAAAAAATCCAAGAGTAATGAAGAAAGTTCAAGAAGAAATTAGGAACTTGGGAGGTAGAAAAGATTTCTTAAATGAAGATGAAATTCGAAAGTTTCCCTATTTCAAGGCTGCATCTACCTGCACCACTACTTGTACCAAGAGAAACAAATCAACCATTTATTTTAGATGGTTATGAAATTCCAGCCAAGACAATGGTTGAACTATGCATAGGGACCCTATTGCTTGGAAAGACCCAGATGTGTTTTTTCCCGAGAGGTTCTTAGATAATACCATAGATTTTCGAGGGTTAGATTTTGAATTAATTCATTTGGTGCTGGTCGTAAAATGTGTCCTGGAATACGCAAGATCCTCATTAGATCTTACTCTTGCTAATATTCTTAATTCATTTGATTGGGAATTGCCAGCAGGAACGACAAAAAAAGAAATTGATACTGAAATGTTGCCGGGACTTACTCAACATAAGAAGAATCATCTCAATGTTTTGGCGAAGTGTCAAATCTGAACGCTTGATGAATGAAACAAAATTGTATTAACATGTGTATACCCATGAACATAAGATAAGTGCATTTTGATGTCTGTTTAGATTTTCAAGTTAATATTGCAGGTCACATAATTTATATTAATATGATGATAAGGTTTAATATCTAACTCTCTTAATCCCGTATTAAAATGGAAATTATTTTGATATGGTTATATATCGTGAAATTTGTTTTAAATTTAAACTATTAAAGTAATTTAATAGTCTAAATTTTATACTTACTATAAAATAAAGTTTAATTTAATTATTACAATAATTCCAAATGAAAGCATACAATATGAGCATGTAAGCATACAAAAGAAGGAAAACAACCTAACTAAAGCCACACATATACAGAAAACACTAAAATGATCAAAAGCATTATCCCACCCAAACAATAATCCCCACCTTCAACCCGTAAGCCGTCTGACCCTCAAAGAAACGTGTCAAGAAGATGCATAAGTCCCCTAAACCGACAATTTGTCCAAGCACCACTAATAGGTCCCTCAGAGGAACATATCAACCCTACCTTTTCTGGTATATATATTAGCTTCTAATGAACCAAACTTACTTTTAAACTCATGCCTTCATGCCTAATAGAGAATAAATCCATCCACCAGTGCGACCCTTGAACCAAACCTTCCCCATCACCCCTCGATCGACCAACCCCACACCTATCTAATAAGCACATGAGGACTTAATCTACAAGGCTTTTGTATCAGTTCACATCCTCTAACACTTTACCAATCATAAAGTTGGTTTAATAATAAAATTTATATAAAAAATAATTAATTTAAATTTTTTTAATTATATTAACGTATTAATAACAAATATTTACTTATAAGAAAATCTTCCAGGGTTACTTTTCAACGCAGCAAAGTGAAGCACTCTAAGAATTTTTATGCCTGACCCTGCCATTTCCTTTTCTCTAGAAATAATGTTCCATGCAGTCCAATATGTATTCCCTTCCCTCCATTTCTCTCCATAGAAATTAAATCTTTTTAACAGTGATTGTTGGTTCTCATATACTTTAGTGACATGTAAAATAATAATATATAAATAAAGTAAAAATCCTATTTTATATTTGTAAGTTAAGTCCAGTTGAAATCCACTATTTTCAATATAATATATTCTACAAATTTGTTGTTGATAGACCTGTCATCATCTATCCGATCTCTCAAAAATCTCAAATCCTATAGTGTGACTAAAATATGAAAGGAAGTCGGTTAAAAGCAGTAAAAAGATACTGATGAATCTCATATCTTCTGAAATGAAAGGTTTGTCGCATGCACCAACCAAGCCTCTTCAACGTTGAGGCCCACCACTAGATCGAGTTTTATAGAAATTAATCTTTAAATCTCGATATGACCTCAAATAATTTGAGTAAAATGCTTTTGATTCCCCAAATATTTTTTTTAAGTTTTTTCTAAAGAATGGGACACCTCCACATAGTATCACCCAATGATCACTGCCACACAGGGAACATTTAGCAACATATTTTAGTCCAAACATTTAATAAAATATTATTGAAAATCTTTAACAATATTAAAAAATTTACAAATAATTGTTACTAAATATCTGCATAATAAATTTTAGACAACAGAGAGAAAAAAAGAGAAAATAAAACAAAAATATGAAGTATTATTAATTATATATTAGAGAAAAAAAATATTATTCTGTAATATAAATTGTTATATCCATAATAAAAATTATAAAGAAAAATACGTGTGAGGAAATAAAATTATTGAATAACCAAAACGTTATCATTTGAATAGAAGCGGTTTGAATTTATCTTCGCATGTGGTTCTAATTAGAAGGGACCCCTACTTTAATTTGAACCACATACATATAAATATATATATATATATATATGTATATATTTGCTAGATTCATCTATCACCTGTCAAATGAGAAGATCGATATTATCAAAATTTTTGGACTGAAGAAAGTATTTATAACGTAAGTCATATTTCATACAAAAAACATAAATTATATAAGTGATTTTACACCACACGACACAGAATATTTAATTCTTGTAGTGTTGTATATTACTTTTATCATAAAATAAAAATTTTAAATACATTTTATTTAGAAATTGATTGGAAAAGGAGTACGTGCGAATAATCCATTCTGTTAAAAAAGGAGTACGTGCGAATATATATATAAATACATTTGATGTTTATTTAGTAATATATTTTTAACAAATAAAAATTATGTTGTTCTAAAATGTATATTAAATTAAAATATACATATCATTATTTATTATGTGTTTTTATTGATTCATAGTGTGTTATTTTGAATTGGTTTGAGTTTGTATATAAAAAAATTTTATTTTTATAAAAAATTGAATTTTGATTTTTTTTAAAAAGGTCCATTTAGGCCTGTTTTGACCTGGAGGCCCAATATAGGGTCAGATTGTACTTAGAAATATATAGTCCAAACAAAATATAGGTTGACCTGACCCGATAAATTTTGTATGAAAAGTTCGACGAGTCAAGCCGAATCGATTCACCTAAATTGTCAGCTCTACTTGTAACTCATTATGGATCGATTTTAGATATATATTGAATTTTTATAATAATTAAAACTAAGACAAATTGGTTTTTTTTAAAAAAATAAATTATATTTTTATGCGGGTTGATTGGTCGGCTTTGTAGGTTCAAATATAATGAGCCCATTTAAAATACGGGTTTCATGAATTGAGTTTCACGGATTACGAGTTCTATATAGGTTGTGGGTTTGACCAAGGTTAATTAGTAATTAAAACTATATTCCTATATACTACAACATTCTAAAGTTACTTCTACGTTAAAAATGTGTTATAGTTTTTAGATTTATCTTTCACAAACTTTGATTTTGCTAATACAAAATCTTAAATTTTAGAATTATCTTTTTCTTAAAATTTATATAAATGTTTTAATAGTCCTTGTTGATACAAGTTTCATAAACTCCAAACAAACTTAGTAATTACTAAAATTTGATTATTGATAGTGCCTATAAAAATATCTGCAACTTAATCTTCAGTTTGCAATAGTTAACCCTCCTTGTTGTTCATTCATTTCTTTAAGTTTTCTTTGTAGTCATTGACTTGTAGTTTCCAAAATTGTTACATACTCTACTTCTATTGTAGATTATGCTACTGTTTCTTACTTCTTTCAAGTTCAAAAGAAAAATATTGATTTTGGTGAGAAGGCATATCCCCCAGTGTTTCTCTTCATGTCATCTGACCATTCGAGGATTTTGCCTGATCACAGTCAATGTAGTCAATCAACCTTAAATATGTTATAGTTTTGTACCATATACCAGACCTATTTGTTCCTTGTAGATAGCTTAAAATTCCTTTTTTTCTTCATAGTGAATTTGGCTTGGCATTTCATAAATATTGATAGAAAACCTTTAATAGTCTCATTCTCCTTCATTTTTATCATTTCAAATTCTGTCTTACAACTTGAAATTTGATCATACGCATACTTGAGCATTGCCTTCAAACTTTTTCTATAGAGTATTCCATGCTTTAGCACTAGTCAAACCATTATTCTTGAAAATATCATGTTTACACAACTGCTTTTTGTAGAAATTATAATGTAATCAAATCTTTTTAATTGTTTTCTTTTAACTCTTTCTTTTGAGCCACAGTAAGAGTTGAACTGTCTGCAGAGCATTAAAACCATCTTCTAAAATGTCCCTAAATCTTGTCAACAAAGAAACATCGTCTACATCTACAATTATTAAAGGGAAATGTAATTTTGAAGTACATATTTTTGTGTTCATTTTACTTACTATTACTTCTGTAAACTACTATTTCTACCTCTCTTACTATTTTATCCTTTTAACTAATCATATATTATTGCATAACTACCATTTTCTTTTTATTTTATTTTACTTTATTATACTACAAGAAATTTTCAAATTAGCCATAAAAAATGTAGTTGGTAATTTGTAGTTAATTTTTTTAAAAAAAATTATATATATATATATATATAATTACTCTCTAGTTAATTTGTAGTAATATTAAATTTTAACTAAAAAATTATATGGGTAGCTAATACATAGTAAAATAACTTTAAAATAATTACTAAATTTTTGTGGTTAAAATTTGTATATGTTGAAAATTCTTATATGTTATATAAAATTTCATTTTATTTTACAAAACATACTCTTAGGAGCAACAGATACAACTGCGGTCACAACAGTATGGGTTATGACAGAATTAATGAAAAATCCAAGAGTTATGAAGAAAGTCCAAGAAGAAATTAGGAGTTTAAGTGGTAGGAAAGCTTTCATAGAAGAAGATGAAGTTCAAAACTTTTCCTATTTAAGAGCAGTGATTAAAGAGACACTGAGATTGCATTTACCAGCACCACTACTTATACCAAGAGAAACAAGTAAAAAATGCGTGATAGGTGGTTATGAAATTCCAGCCAAGACATTCATATATGTGAATGCTTGGGCTATCCATAGAGATCCTGTGGCTTGGAAAGATCCAGAAGAGTTTATACCTGAGAGGTTTTTAAACAGCAAAATAGATCTTCATGGACAACATTTTGAGTTCATTCCATTTGGAGCAGGTCATAAAATGTGCCCAGGTTTGCATATGGGATTCGCCACATTGGATATTATTCTGGCTAATCTTCTTAATTCCTTTGATTGGGAATTGCCAGCAGGAATGAAAAAAGAAGACATTGATACATAAGTGTTGCCAGGCATAACACAGCGTAAGAAGAATCATCTCTGTGTTTTGGCCAAATTTCATTTGTAATATAAGAAGTTTGTATTTCATAAAAAATTAAAAAGTTATTTGTAAATAAAATATAAAAGCACCCTGTTCTGCAGAAAACATTTTCAAACATAAGTTTATATTGTGAAGTTTCCTAACAAAGTTTGTAAAACCTGTTTTTGTTTTGTTTCTGCTGTATCAGTTTCTAGATAAAACTTCAATATATGCAAACATGCAAATTTTTTAGGGTAACCAAAGTTTTTATGAAACTAAGTTTACTCTAAAAATTAAGTTTTGGGCACTCCAAAGAAAAAAAAATTAAACAGAACCTTAGTTATAATATTGTATTATGACCCAAAAGCAAACTTTCTATGAAACAAAGTCTACTTAATGGTGTATTGTATTTATAATATAAAGGTTAAGAAACAAAGGCAGAGGGAGACAAGTGGACGGTAATGCATATGCAAATGGAAATGAGGATGCAAGTGACGCAAAGAAAGATTCAACACTCACTCGCTGCGCTATTCACAATTCAGAACTCCTTGCATATCATATGTCAACACTTGTCCATCAATTCAATCCCAGCATTCCCATAGAGAAAGCAGTTACTCCCCCAACATCATGGTACACTCACCCCTCTTTCTTCCACCGTGTCTTCTACAGAGGCTAGCAAGTTGTCCCTCAGTTTTATTCTGCCCATAAATTCTACCTTTTTTGCCTTCTTTTCTTGTTTTGCTTTCTTCAACCCGCGAGGAAAACAAATTGTAAATGTACCTGCAGAAAGATGTGTTGGCAACAAGAAAGCAAAAGGTTGACAACTCTTTAAAAACTCTTTCTTTTTTTCTGCACTGTTTCAAATGTGCTGATACAAGTATTTATAGGCAAAAAAATTGTCCCTTCACATGCTGGAGATAAATAAAAAGTTTTGTCTTTTCATTTGCTATCTAGGAATACCAAATGCTATCTTGGAATACCAAACAACCATTAATGCTATCTAGGAATACCAAATGCTATCTAGGAATACCAAACATCCATTAATGCTATCTAGGAATACCAAACAACAAGAAATAAAGTTTCTTAATTTAAGTTTTATAACAAATCTCCCCCTTAAACTTAAATACTCTTCCCATTTCTCATTCCCATAAGCCTTTTGCAATTCTCCAGCAATGTGGTTGGCAGTGGCTTCGTGAGTATATCCGCGGCTTGAGCTCGACTTTCAACATGCTCCAACTTAACCTTTCCTTCTTTGACTTGTTCTCGGATGAAATGAAAGCGGACGTCGATGTGCTTGCTCCTTCCGTGATTAACTGGGTTCTTTGCCAACTCGATCGCCGACTTGTTATCAACTTGGATCACATTCCCTTCATTTTGGATCACTCCCAAATGCCTTAATAGATTTAGAAAGAAGATAATTATTTACAATCTTTTAGCATTTATTAGGCCCAATGATTGTTACTGTTATGATCTTTAATAAAGAAATGTTAAATGATCAATAAAATTATCTTTTAGAAAGAAGATAACTATTTCAAATTTTTTAGCATTTATTAGGCCCAATGATCGTTACCGTTATGATCTTTAATAAAGAAATTTTAAATGATCTATTAAATTATCTTTTAGAAAGAAGATAACTATTTCAAATTTTTTAGCATTTATTAGGCCCATTGATTGTTACCGTTATGATCTTTAATAAAGAAATTTTACATGATCTATTAAATTATCTTTTAGAAAGAAGATAATTATTTACAATCTTTTAGCATTTATTAGGCCCAATGATCGTTACCGTTATGATCTTTAATAAAGAAATTTTAAATAATCTATTAAATTATCTTTTAGAAAGAAGATAATTATTTACAATCTTTTAGCATTTATTAGGCCCAATGATTGTTACTGTTATGATCTTTAATAAAGAAATGTTAAATGATCAATAAAATTATCATTTAGAAAGAAGATAACTATTTCAAATTTTTTAGCATTTATTAGGCCCATTGATCGTTACCGTTATGATCTTTAATAAAGAAATTTTAAATGATCTATTGAATTATCTTTTAGAAAGAAGATAATTATTTACAATCTTTTAGCATTTATTAAGCCCAATGATCGTTATCGTTATAATCTTCAATAAGGAAATTTTCAATAATCTATTAAATTATCTTTTAGAAAGAAGATAATTATTTACAATCTTTTAGCATTTATTAGGCCCAATGATCGTTACCGTTATGATCTTTAATAAAGAAATTTTAAATAATCTATTAAATTATCTTTTAGAAAGAAGATAATTATTTACAATCTTTTAGCATTTACTAGGCCCAATGATCATTAACGTTATGATCTTTAATAAAGAAATGTTAAATGATCAATAAAATTATCTTTTAGATAGAAGATAACTATTTCAAATTTTTTAGCATTTATTAGGCCCATTGATCGTTACCGTTACGATCCTTAATAAAGAAATTTTAAATGATCTATTGTATTATCTTTTAGAAAGAAGATAATTATTTACATTCTTTTAGCATTTATTAGGCCCAATGATCGTTACCGTTATAATCTTTAGTAAAGAAATTTTAAATGATCAATTAAATTATCTTTTAGAAAGAAGATAACTATTTCAAATTTTTTAGCATTTATTAGGCCCATTGATCGTTACCGTTATGATCTTTAATAAAAAAATTTTAAATGATCTATTAAATTATCTTTTAGAAAGAAGATAATTATTTACCATCTCTTAGCATTTATTAGGCCCAATGATCGTTATCGTTATGCTTTTTAATAAAGAAATTTTAAATGATCAATTAAATTATCTTTTAGAAAGAAGATAACTATTTCAAATTTTTTAGCATTTATTAGGCCCATTGATCATTACCGTTATGATCTTTAATAAAGAAATTTTAAATGATCTATTAAATTATCTTTTAGAAAGAAGATAATCATTTACAATCTTTTAGCATTTATTAGGCCCAATGATCGTTATCGTTATGATCTTCGATAAGGAAATTTTAAATAATCTATTAAATTATCTTTTAGAAAGAAGATAATTATTTACAATCTTTTAGCATTTATTAGGCCCAATGATCGTTACCGTTATGATCTTTAATAAAGAAATGTTAAATGATCAATAAAATTATCTTTTAGAAAGAAGATAACTATTTCAAATTTTTTAGCATTTATTAGGCCCAATGATCGTTACCGTTATGATCTTTAATAAAGAAATTTTAAATGATCTATTAAATTATCTTTTAGAAAGAAGATAACTATTTCAACTTTTTTAGCATTTATTAGGCTCATTGATCGTTACCGTTATGATCTTTAATAAAGAAATTTTAAATGATCAATTAAATTATCTTTTAGAAAGAAGATAATTATTTACAATCTTTTAGCATTTATTAGGCCCAATGATTGTTACTGTTATGATCTTTAATAAAGAAATGTTAAATGATCAATAAAATTATCATTTAGAAAGAAGATAACTATTTCAAATTTTTTAGCATTTATTAGGCCCATTGATCGTTACCGTTATGATCTTTAATAAAGAAATTTTAAATGATCTATTGAATTATCTTTTAGAAAGAAGATAATTATTTACAATCTTTTAGCATTTATTAGGCCCAATAATCGTTACCGTTATGATCTTTAATAAAGAAATGTTAAATGATCAATAAAATTATCTTTTAGAAAGAAGATAACTATTTCAAATTTTTTAGCATTTATTAGGCCCATTGATCGTTACCGTTACGATCCTTAATAAAGAAATTTTAAATGATCTATTGAATTATCTTTTAGAAAGAAGATAATTATTTACATTCTTTTAGCATTTATTAGGCCCAATGATCGTTACCGTTATAATCTTTAGTAAAGAAATTTTAAATGATCAATTAAATTATCTTTTAGAAAGAAGATAACTATTTCAACTTTTTTAGCATTTATTAGGCCCATTGATCGTTACCGTTATGATCTTTAATAAAGAAATTTTAAATGATCTATTAAATTATCTTTTAGAAAGAAGATAATTATTTACAATCTTTTAGCATTTATTAGGCCCAATGATTGTTACTGTTATGATCTTTAATAAAGAAATGTTAAATGATCAATAAAATTATCTTTTAGAAAGAAGATAACTATTTCAAATTTTTTAGCATTTATTAGGCCCATTGATTGTTACCGTTACGATCCTTAATAAAGAAATTTTAAATGATCTATTGAATTATCTTTTAGAAAGAAGATAATTATTTACAATCTTTTAGCATTTATTAGGCCCAATGATCGTTACCGTTATAATCTTTAGTAAAGAAATTTTAAATGATCAATTAAATTATCTTTTAGAAAGAAGTTAACTATTTCAAATTTTTTAGCATTTATTAGGCCCATTGATCGTTACCGTTATGATCTTTAATAAAGAAATTTTAAATGATCTATTAAATTATCTTTTAGAAAGAAGATAATTATTTACAATCTTTTAGCATTTATTAGGCCCAATGATCATTACCGTTATAATCTTTAATAAAGAGATTTTAAATAATCTATTAAATTATCTTTTAGAATGAAGATAATTATTTACAATCTTTTAGCATTTATTAGGCCCAATGATCGTTACCGTTATGATCTTTAATAAAGAAATTTTAAATAATCTATTAAACTATCTTTTAGAAAGAAGATAATTATTTACAATCTTTTAGCATTTATTAGGCCCAATGATCGTTAACGTTATGATCTTTAATAAAGAAATTTTAAATGATCTATTAAATTATCTTTTAGAAAGAAGATAACAATTTCAAATTTTTTAGCATTTATTAGGACCATTGATTGTTATCGTTATGATCTTTAATAATGAAATTTTACATGATCTATTAAATTATCTTTTAGAAAGAAGATAATTATTTACAATCATTTAGCATTTATTAGGCCCAATGATCGTTACCGTTATGATCTTTAATAAAGAAATTTTAAATAATCTATTAAATTATCTTTTAGAAAGAAGATAATTATTTACAATCTTTTAGCATTTATTGGGCCCAATGATCGTTACCGTTATGATCTTTAATAAAGAAATTTTAAATGATCTATTAAATTATCTTTTAAAAAGAAGATAATTATTTACAATCTTTTAGCATTTATTAGGCCCAATGATTGTTACTGTTATGATCTTTAATAAAGAAATGTTAAATGATCAATAAAATTATCTTTTAGAAAGAAGATAACTAGTTCAAATTTTTTAGCATTAATTAGGTCCGTTGATCGTTACCGTTATGATCTTTAATAAAGAAATTTTAAATGATCTATTAAATTATCTTTTAGAAAGAAGATAATTATTTACCATCTTTTAGCATTTATTAGGCCCAATGATCGTTATCGTTATGCTTTTTAATAAAGAAATTTTAAATGATCAATTAAATTATCTTTTAGAAAGAAGATAACTATTTCAAATTTTTTAGCATTTATTAGGCCCATTGATCATTACCGTTATGATCTTTAATAAAGAAATTTTAAATGATCTATTAAATTATCTTTTAGAAAGAAGATAATTATTTACAATCTTTTAGCATTTATTAGGCCCAATGATCGTTATCGTTATGATCTTCAATAAGGAAATTTTAAATAATCTATTAAATTATCTTTTAGAAAGAAGATAATTATTTACAATCTTTTAGCATTTATTAGGCCCAATGATCGTTACCGTTATGATCTTTATTAAAGAAATGTTAAATGATCAATAAAATTATCTTTTAGAAAGAAGATAACTATTTCAAATTTTTTAGCATTTATTAGGCCCATTGATCGTTACCGTTACGATCCTTAATAAAGACATTTTAAATGATCTATTGAATTATCTTTTAGAAAGAAGATAATTATTTACATTCTTTTAGCATTTATTAGGCCCAATGATCGTTACCGTTATAATCTTTAGTAATGAAATTTTAAATGATCAATTAAATTATCTTTTAGAAAGAAGATAACTATTTCAACTTTTTTAGCATTTATTAGGCCCATTGATCGTTACCGTTATGATCTTTAATAAAGAAATTTTAAATGATCTATTAAATTATCTTTTAGAAAGAAGATAATTATTTACAATCTTTTAGCATTTATTAGGCCCAATGATTGTTACTGTTATGATCTTTAATAAAGAAATGTTAAATGATCAATAAAATTATCTTTTAGAAAGAAGATAACTATTTCAAATTTTTTAGCATTTATTAGGCCCATTGATTGTTACCGTTACGATCCTTAATAAAGAAATTTTAAATGATCTATTGAATTATCTTTTAGAAAGAAGATAATTATTTACAATCTTTTAGCATTTATTAGGCCCAATGATCGTTACCGTTATAATCTTTAGTAAAGAAATTTTAAATGATCAATTAAATTATCTTTTAGAAAGAAGTTAACTATTTCAAATTTTTTAGCATTTATTAGGCCCATTGATCGTTACCGTTATGATCTTTAATAAAGAAATTTTAAATGATCTATTAAATTATCTTTTAGAAAGAAGATAATTATTTACAATCTTTTAGCATTTATTAGGCCCAATGATCATTACCGTTATAATCTTTAATAAAGAGATTTTAAATAATCTATTAAATTATCTTTTAGAATGAAGATAATTATTTACAATCTTTTAGCATTTATTAGGCCCAATGATCGTTACCGTTATGATCTTTAATAAAGAAATTTTAAATAATCTATTAAATTATCTTTTAGAAAGAAGATAATTATTTACAATCTTTTAGCATTTATTAGGCCCAATGATCGTTAACGTTATGATCTTTAATAAAGAAATTTTAAATGATCTATTAAATTATCTTTTAGAAAGAAGATAACAATTTCAAATTTTTTAGCATTTATTAGGCCCATTGATTGTTATCGTTATGATCTTTAATAATGAAATTTTACATGATCTATTAAATTATCTTTTAGAAAGAAGATAATTATTTACAATCATTTAGCATTTATTAGGCTCAATGATCGTTACCGTTATGATCTTTAATAAAGAAATTTTAAATAATCTATTAAATTATCTTTTAGAAAAAAGATAATTATTTACAATCTTTTAGCATTTATTGGGCCCAATGATCGTTACCGTTATGATCTTTAATAAAGAAATTTTAAATGATCTATTAAATTATCTTTTAGAAAGAAGATAATTATTTACAATCTTTTAGCATTTATTAGGCCCAATGATTGTTACTGTTATGATCTTTAATAAAGAAATGTTAAATGATCAATAAAATTATCTTTTAGAAAGAAGATAACTATTTCAAATTTTTTAGCATTAATTAGGTCCGTTGATCGTTACCGTTATGATCTTTAATAAAGAAATTTTAAATGATCTATTAAATTATCTTTTAGAAAGAAGATAATTATTTACCATCTTTTAGCATTTATTAGGCCCAATGATCGTTATCGTTATGCTTTTTAATAAAGAAATTTTAAATGATCAATTAAATTATCTTTTAGAAAGAAGATAACTATTTCAAATTTTTTAGCATTTATTAGGCCCATTGATCATTACCGTTATGATCTTTAATAAAGAAATTTTAAATGATCTATTAAATTATCTTTTAGAAAGAAGATAATTATTTACAATCTTTTAGCATTTATTAGGCCCAATGATCGTTATCGTTATGATCTTCAATAAGGAAATTTTAAATAATCTATTAAATTATCTTTTAGAAAGAAGATAATTATTTACAATCTTTTAGCATTTATTAGGCCCAATGATCGTTACCGTTATGATCTTTAATAAAGAAATGTTAAATGATCAATAAAATTATCTTTTAGAAAGAAGATAACTATTTCAAATTTTTTAGCATTTATTAGGCCCATTGATCGTTACCGTTACGATCCTTAATAAAGACATTTTAAATGATCTATTGAATTATCTTTTAGAAAGAAGATAATTATTTACATTCTTTTAGCATTTATTAGGCCCAATGATCGTTACCGTTATAATCTTTAGTAATGAAATTTTAAATGATCAATTAAATTATCTTTTAGAAAGAAGATAACTATTTCAACTTTTTTAGCATTTATTAGGCCCATTGATCGTTACCGTTATGATCTTTAATAAAGAAATTTTAAATGATCTATTAAATTATCTTTTAGAAAGAAGATAATTATTTACAATCTTTTAGCATTTATTAGGCCCAATGATTGTTACTGTTATGATCTTTAATAAAGAAATGTTAAATGATCAATAAAATTATCTTTTAGAAAGAAGATAACTATTTCAAATTTTTTAGCATTTATTAGGCCCATTGATTGTTACCGTTACGATCCTTAATAAAGAAATTTTAAATGATCTATTGAATTATCTTTTAGAAAGAAGATAATTATTTACAATCTTTTAGCATTTATTAGGCCCAATGATCGTTACCGTTATAATCTTTAGTAAAGAAATTTTAAATGATCAATTAAATTATCTTTTAGAAAGAAGTTAACTATTTCAAATTTTTTAGCATTTATTAGGCCCATTGATCGTTACCGTTATGATCTTTAATAAAGAAATTTTAAATGATCTATTAAATTATCTTTTAGAAAGAAGATAATTATTTACAATCTTTTAGCATTTATTAGGCCCAATGATCATTACCGTTATAATCTTTAGTAAAGAGATTTTAAATAATCTATTAAATTATCTTTTAGAATGAAGATAATTATTTACAATCTTTTAGCATTTATTAGGCCCAATGATCGTTACCGTTATGATCTTTAATAAAGAAATTTTAAATAATCTATTAAATTATCTTTTAGAAAGAAGATAATTATTTACAATCTTTTAGCATTTATTAGGCCCAATGATCGTTAACGTTATGATCTTTAATAAAGAAATTTTAAATGATCTATTAAATTATCTTTTAGAAAGAAGATAACAATTTCAAATTTTTTAGCATTTATTAGGCCCATTGAATGTTATCGTTATGATCTTTAATAATGAAATTTTACATGATCTATTAAATTATCTTTTAGAAAGAAGATAATTATTTACAATCATTTAGCATTTATTAGGCTCAATGATCGTTACCGTTATGATCTTTAATAAAGAAATTTTAAATAATCTATTAAATTATCTTTTAGAAAAAAGATAATTATTTACAATCTTTTAGCATTTATTGGGCCCAATGATCGTTACCGTTATGATCTTTAATAAAGAAATTTTAAATGATCTATTAAATTATCTTTTAGAAAGAAGATAATTATTTACAATCTTTTAGCATTTATTAGGCCCAATGATTGTTACTGTTATGATCTTTAATAAAGAAATGTTAAATGATCAATAAAATTATCTTTTAGAAAGAAGATAACTATTTCAAATTTTTTAGCATTAATTAGGTCCGTTGATCGTTACCGTTATGATCTTTCATAAAGAAATTTTAAATGATCTATTAAATTATCTTTTAGAAAGAAGATAATTATTTACCATCTTTTAGCATTTATTAGGCCCAATGATCGTTATCGTTATGCTTTTTAATAAAGAAATTTTAAATGATCAATTAAATTATCTTTTAGAAAGAAGATAACTATTTCAATTTTTTTAGCATTTATTAGGCCATTGATCATTACCGTTATGATCTTTAATAAAGAAATTTTAAATGATCTATTAAATTATCTTTTAGAAAGAAGATAATTATTTACAATCTTTTAGCATTTATTAGGCCCAATGATCGTTATCGTTATGATCTTCAATAAGGAAATTTTAAATGATCTATTAAATTATCTTTTAGAAAGAAGATAATTATTTACAATCTTTTAGCATTTATTAGGCCCAATGATTGTTACTGTTATGATCTTTAATAAAGAAATGTTAAATGATCAATAAAATTATCTTTTAGAAAGAAGATAACTATTTCAAATTTTTTAGCATTTATTAGGCCCATTGATCGTTATCGTTACGATCCTTAATAAAGAAATTTTAAATGATCAATTAAATTATCTTTTAGAAAGAAGATGACTATTTCAAATTTTTTAGCATTTATTAGGCCCATTGATCATTACTGGTATGATCTTTAATAAAGAAATTTTAAATGATCTATATAATTATCTTTTAGAAAGAAGATAATTATTTACAATCTTTTAGCATTTATTAGGCCAAATGATTGTTACTGTTATGATCTTTGATAAAGAAATGTTAAATGATCAATAAAATTATCTTTTAGAAAGAAGATAACTATTTCAAATTTTTTAGCATTTATTAGGCCCATTGATCGTTACCGTTACGATCCTTAATAAAGAAATTTTAAATGATGTATTGAATTATCTTTTAGAAAGAAGATAATTATTTACAATATTTTAGCATTTATTAGGCCCAATGATCGTTACCGTTATAATCTTTAGTAAAGAAATTTTAAATGATCAATTAAATTATCTTTTAGAAAGAAGATAACTATTTCAACTTTTTTAGCATTTATTAGGCCCATTGATCGTTACCGTTATGATCTTTAATAAAGAAATTTTAAATGATCTATTAAATTATCTTTTAGAAAGAAGATAATTATTTACAATCTTTTATCATTTATTAGGCCCAATGATCATTACCGTTATGATCTTTAATAAAGAAATTTTAAATAATCTAAATTATCTTTTAGAATGCAGATAATTATTTACAATCTTTTAGCATTTATTAGGCCCAATGATCGTTACCGTTATGATCTTTAATAAAGAAATTTTAAATAATCTATTAAATTATCTTTTAGAAAGAAGATAATTATTTACAATCTTTTAGCATTTATTAGGCCCAATGATCGTTACCGTTATGATCTTTAATAAAGAAATTTTAAATGATCTATTAAATTATCTTTTAGAAAGAAGATAACAATTTTAAATTTTTTAGCATTTATTAGGCCCATTGATTGTTACCGTTATGATCTTTAATAATGAAATTTTACATGATCTATTAAATTATCTTTTAGAAAGAAGATAATTATTTACAATCTTTTATCATTTATTAGGCCCAATGATCGTTACCGTTATGATCTTTAATAAAGAAATTTTAAATAATCTATTAAATTATCTTTTAGAAAGAAGATAAGTATTTACAATCTTTTAGCATTTATTAGGCCCAATGATCGTTACCGTTATGATCTTTAATAAAGAAATTTTAAATGATCTATTAAATTATCTTTTAGAAAGAAGATAACTATTTCAAATTTTTTAGCATTTATTAGGCCCATTGATCGTTATCGTTGTGATTTTTAATAAAGAAATTTTAAATGATCAATTAAATTATCTTTTAGAAAGAAGATAATTATTTACAATCTTTTAGCATTTATTAGGCCCAATGATCGTTACTGTTATGATCTTTAATAAAGAAATTTTAAATGATCTATTAAATTATCTTTTAGAAAGAAGATAATTATTTACAATCTTTTATCATTTATTAGGCCCAATGATCATTACCGTTATGATCTTTAATAAAGAAATTTTAAATAATCTAAATTATCTTTTAGAATGCAGATAATTATTTACAATCTTTTAGCATTTATTAGGCCCAATGATCGTTACCGTTATGATCTTTAATAAAGAAATTTTAAATAATCTATTAAATTATCTTTTAGAAAGAAGATAATTATTTACAATCTTTTAGCATTTATTAGGCCCAATGATCGTTAACGTTATGATCTTTAATAAAGAAATTTTAAATGATCTATTAAATTATCTTTTAGAAAGAAGATAACAATTTCAAATTTTTTAGCATTTATTAGGCCCATTGATTGTTATCGTTATGATCTTTAATAATGAAATTTTACATGATCTATTAAATTATCTTTTAGAAAGAAGATAATTATTTACAATCATTTAGCATTTATTAGGCTCAATGATCGTTACCGTTATGATCTTTAATAAAGAAATTTTAAATAATCTATTAAATTATCTTTTAGAAAAAAGATAATTATTTACAATCTTTTAGCATTTATTGGGCCCAATGATCGTTACCGTTATGATCTTTAATAAAGAAATTTTAAATGATCTATTAAATTATCTTTTAGAAAGAAGATAATTATTTACAATCTTTTAGCATTTATTAGGCCCAATGATTGTTACTGTTATGATCTTTAATAAAGAAATGTTAAATGATCAATAAAATTATCTTTTAGAAAGAAGATAACTATTTCAAATTTTTTAGCATTAATTAGGTCCGTTGATCGTTACCGTTATGATCTTTAATAAAGAAATTTTAAATGATCTATTAAATTATCTTTTAGAAAGAAGATAATTATTTACCATCTTTTAGCATTTATTAGGCCCAATGATCGTTATCGTTATGCTTTTTAATAAAGAAATTTTAAATGATCAATTAAATTATCTTTTAGAAAGAAGATAACTATTTCAAATTTTTTAGCATTTATTAGGCCCATTGATCATTACCGTTATGATCTTTAATAAAGAAATTTTAAATGATCTATTAAATTATCTTTTAGAAAGAAGATAATTATTTACAATCTTTTAGCATTTATTAGGCCCAATGATCGTTATCGTTATGATCTTCAATAAGGAAATTTTAAATAATCTATTAAATTATCTTTTAGAAAGAAGATAATTATTTACAATCTTTTAGCATTTATTAGGCCCAATGATCGTTACCGTTATGATCTTTAATAAAGAAATGTTAAATGATCAATAAAATTATCTTTTAGAAAGAAGATAACTATTTCAAATTTTTTAGCATTTATTAGGCCCATTGATCGTTACCGTTACGATCCTTAATAAAGACATTTTAAATGATCTATTGAATTATCTTTTAGAAAGAAGATAATTATTTACATTCTTTTAGCATTTATTAGGCCCAATGATCGTTACCGTTATAATCTTTAGTAATGAAATTTTAAATGATCAATTAAATTATCTTTTAGAAAGAAGATAACTATTTCAACTTTTTTAGCATTTATTAGGCCCATTGATCGTTATCGTTATGATCTTTAATAAAGAAATTTTAAATGATCTATTAAATTATCTTTTAGAAAGAAGATAATTATTTACAATCTTTTAGCATTTATTAGGCCCAATGATTGTTACTGTTATGATCTTTAATAAAGAAATGTTAAATGATCAATAAAATTATCTTTTAGAAAGAAGATAACTATTTCAAATTTTTTAGCATTTATTAGGCCCATTGATTGTTACCGTTACGATCCTTAATAAAGAAATTTTAAATGATCTATTGAATTATCTTTTAGAAAGAAGATAATTATTTACAATCTTTTAGCATTTATTAGGCCCAATGATCGTTACCGTTATAATCTTTAGTAAAGAAATTTTAAATGATCAATTAAATTATCTTTTAGAAAGAAGTTAACTATTTCAAATTTTTTAGCATTTATTAGGCCCATTGATCGTTACCGTTATGATCTTTAATAAAGAAATTTTAAATGATCTATTAAATTATCTTTTAGAAAGAAGATAATTATTTACAATCTTTTAGCATTTATTAGGCCCAATGATCGTTATGATCTTTAATAAAGAAATTTTAAATAATCTATTAAATTATCTTTTAGAAAGAAGATAATTATTTACAATCTTTTAGCATTTATTAGGCCCAATGATCGTTAACGTTATGATCTTTAATAAAGAAATTTTAAATGATCTATTAAATTATCTTTTAGAAAGAAGATAACAATTTCAAATTTTTTAGCATTTATTAGGCCCATTGATTGTTATCGTTATGATCTTTAATAATGAAATTTTACATGATCTATTAAATTATCTTTTAGAAAGAAGATAATTATTTACAATCATTTAGCATTTATTAGGCTCAATGATCGTTACCGTTATGATCTTTAATAAAGAAATTTTAAATAATCTATTAAATTATCTTTTAGAAAAAAGATAATTATTTACAATCTTTAAGCATTTATTGGGCCCAATGATCGTTACCGTTATGATCTTTAATAAAGAAATTTTAAATGATCTATTAAATTATCTTTTAGAAAGAAGATAATTATTTACAATCTTTTAGCATTTATTAGGCCCAATGATTGTTACTGTTATGATCTTTAATAAAGAAATGTTAAATGATCAATAAAATTATCTTTTAGAAAGAAGATAACTATTTCAAATTTTTTAGCATTAATTAGGTCCGTTGATCGTTACCGTTATGATCTTTAATAAAGAAATTTTAAATGATCTATTAAATTATCTTTTAGAAAGAAGATAATTATTTACCATCTTTTAGCATTTATTAGGCCCAATGATCGTTATCGTTATGCTTTTTAATAAAGAAATTTTAAATGATCAATTAAATTATCTTTTAGAAAGAAGATAACTATTTCAAATTTTTTAGCATTTATTAGGCCATTGATCATTACCGTTATGATCTTTAATAAAGAAATTTTAAATGATCTATTAAATTATCTTTTAGAAAGAAGATAATTATTTACAATCTTTTAGCATTTATTAGGCCCAATGATCGTTATCGTTATGATCTTCAATAAGGAAATTTTAAATGATCTATTAAATTATCTTTTAGAAAGAAGATAATTATTTACAATCTTTTAGCATTTATTAGGCCCAATGATTGTTACTGTTATGATCTTTAATAAAGAAATGTTAAATGATCAATAAAATTATCTTTTAGAAAGAAGATAACTATTTCAAATTTTTTAGCATTAATTAGGTCCGTTGATCGTTACCGTTATGATCTTTAATAAAGAAATTTTAAATGATCTATTAAATTATCTTTTAGAAAGAAGATAATTATTTACCATCTTTTAGCATTTATTAGGCCCAATGATCGTTATCGTTATGCTTTTTAATAAAGAAATTTTAAATGATCAATTAAATTATCTTTTAGAAAGAAGATAACTATTTCAAATTTTTTAGCATTTATTAGGCCATTGATCATTACCGTTATGATCTTTAATAAAGAAATTTTAAATGATCTATTAAATTATCTTTTAGAAAGAAGATAATTATTTACAATCTTTTAGCATTTATTAGGCCCAATGATCGTTATCGTTATGATCTTCAATAAGGAAATTTTAAATGATCTATTAAATTATCTTTTAGAAAGAAGATAATTATTTACAATCTTTTAGCATTTATTAGGCCCAATGATCGTTACCGTTATGATCTTTAATAAAGAAATTTTAAATGATCTATTAAATTATCTTTTAGAAAGAAGATAACTATTTCAAATTTTTTAGCATTTATTAGGCCCATTGATCGTTATCGTTGTGATTTTTAATAAAGAAATTTTAAATGATCAATTAAATTATCTTTTAGAAAGAAGATAATTATTCACAATCTTTTAGCATTTATTAGGCCCAATGATCGTTACTGTTATGATCTTTAATAAAGAAATTTTAAATGATCTATTAAATTATCTTTTAGAAAGAAGATAATTATTTACAATCTTTTATCATTTATTAGGCCCAATGATCATTACCGTTATGATCTTTAATAAAGAAATTTTAAATAATCTAAATTATCTTTTAGAATGCAGATAATTATTTACAATCTTTTAGCATTTATTAGGCCCAATGATCGTTACCGTTATGATCTTTAATAAAGAAATTTTAAATAATCTATTAAATTATCTTTTAGAAAGAAGATAATTATTTACAATCTTTTAGCATTTATTAGGCCCAATGATCGTTACCGTTATGATCTTTAATAAAGAAATTTTAAATGATCTATTAAATTATCTTTTAGAAAGAAGATAACAATTTTAAATTTTTTAGCATTTATTAGGCCCATTGATTGTTACCGTTATGATCTTTAATAATGAAATTTTACATGATCTATTAAATTATCTTTTAGAAAGAAGATAATTATTTACAATCTTTTATCATTTATTAGGCCCAATGATCGTTACCGTTATGATCTTTAATAAAGAAATTTTAAATAATCTATTAAATTATCTTTTAGAAAGAAGATAAGTATTTACAATCTTTTAGCATTTATTAGGCCCAATGATCGTTACCGTTATGATCTTTAATAAAGAAATTTTAAATGATCTATTAAATTATCTTTTAGAAAGAAGATAACTATTTCAAATTTTTTAGCATTTATTAGGCCCATTGATCGTTATCGTTATGATCTTCAATAAGGAAATTTTAAATGATCTATTAAATTATCTTTTAGAAAGAAGATAATTATTTACAATCTTTTAGCATTTATTAGGCCCAATGATTGTTACTATTATGATCTTTAATAAAGAAATGTTAAATGATCAATAAAATTATCTTTTAGATAGAAGATAACTATTTCAAATTTTTTAGCATTTATTAGGCCCATTGATCGTTATCGTTACGATCCTTAATAAAGAAATTTTAAATGATCAATTAAATTATCTTTTAGAAAGAAGATGACTATTTCAAATTTTTTAGCATTTATTAGGCCCATTGATCATTACTGGTATGATCTTTAATAAAGAAATTTTAAATGATCTATATAATTATCTTTTAGAAAGAAGATAATTATTTACAATCTTTTAGCATTTATTAGGCCAAATGATTGTTACTGTTATGATCTTTGATAAAGAAATGTTAAATGATCAATAAAATTATCTTTTAGAAAGAAGATAACTATTTCAAATTTTTTAGCATTTATTAGGCCCATTGATCGTTACCGTTACGATCCTTAATAAAGAAATTTTAAATGATGTATTGAATTATCTTTTAGAAAGAAGATAACAATTTTAAATTTTTTAGCATTTATTAGGCCCATTGATTGTTACCGTTATGATCTTTAATAATGAAATTTTACATGATCTATTAAATTATCTTTTAGAAAGAAGAGAATTATTTACAATCTTTTATCATTTATTAGGCCCAATGATCGTTACCGTTATGATCTTTAATAAAGAAATTTTAAATAATCTATTAAATTATCTTTTAGAAAGAAGATAAGTATCTACAATCTTTTAGCATTTATTAGGCCCAATGATCGTTACCGTTATGATCTTTAATAAAGAAATTTTAAATGATCTATTAAATTATCTTTTAGAAAGAAGATAACTATTTCAAATTTTTTAGCATTTATTAGGCCCATTGATCGTTATCGTTGTGATTTTTAATAAAGAAATTTTAAATGATCAATTAAATTATCTTTTAGAAAGAAGATAATTATTTACAATCTTTTAGCATTTATTAGGCCCAATGATCGTTACTGTTATGATCTTTAATAAAGAAATTTTAAATGATCTATTAAATTATCTTTTAGAAAGAAGATAATTATTTACAATCTTTTATCATTTATTAGGCCCAATGATCATTACCGTTATGATCTTTAATAAAGAAATTTTAAATAATCTAAATTATCTTTTAGAATGCAGATAATTATTTACAATCTTTTAGCATTTATTAGGCCCAATGATCGTTACCGTTATGATCTTTAATAAAGAAATTTTAAATAATCTATTAAATTATCTTTTAGAAAGAAGATAATTATTTACAATCTTTTAGCATTTATTAGGCCCAATGATCGTTACCGTTATGATCTTTAATAAAGAAATTTTAAATGATCTATTAAATTATCTTTTAGAAAGAAGATAACAATTTTAAATTTTTTAGCATTTATTAGGCCCATTGATTGTTACCGTTATGATCTTTAATAATGAAATTTTACATGATCTATTAAATTATCTTTTAGAAAGAAGATAATTATTTACAATCTTTTATCATTTATTAGGCCCAATGATCGTTACCATTATGATCTTTAATAAAGAAATTTTAAATAATCTATTAAATTATCTTTTAGAAAGAAGATAAGTATTTACAATCTTTTAGCATTTATTAGGCCCAATGATCGTTACCGTTATGATCTTTAATAAAGAAATTTTAAATGATCTATTAAATTATCTTTTAGAAAGAAGATAACTATTTCAAATTTTTTAGCATTTATTAGGCCCATTGATCGTTATCGTTATGATCTTCAATAAGGAAATTTTAAATGATCTATTAAATTATCTTTTAGAAAGAAGATAATTATTTACAATCTTTTAGCATTTATTAGGCCCAATGATTGTTACTGTTATGATCTTTAATAAAGAAATGTTAAATGATCAATAAAATTATCTTTTAGAAAGAAGATAACTATTTCAAATTTTTTAGCATTTATTAGGCCCATTGATCGTTATCGTTACGATCCTTAATAAAGAAATTTTAAATGATCAATTAAATTATCTTTTAGAAAGAAGATGACTATTTCAAATTTTTTAGCATTTATTAGGCCCATTGATCATTACTGGTATGATCTTTAATAAAGAAATTTTAAATGATCTATATAATTATCTTTTAGAAAGAAGATAATTATTTACAATCTTTTAGCATTTATTAGGCCAAATGATTGTTACTATTATGATCTTTGATAAAGAAATGTTAAATGATCAATAAAATTATCTTTTAGAAAGAAGATAACTATTTCAAATTTTTTAGCATTTATTAGGCCCATTGATCGTTACCGTTACGATCCTTAATAAAGAAATTTTAAATGATGTATTGAATTATCTTTTAGAAAGAAGATAACAATTTTAAATTTTTTAGCATTTATTAGGCCCATTGATTGTTACCGTTATGATCTTTAATAATGAAATTTTACATGATCTATTAAATTATCTTTTAGAAAGAAGATAATTATTTACAATCTTTTATCATTTATTAGGCCCAATGATCGTTACCGTTATGATCTTTAATAAAGAAATTTTAAATAATCTATTAAATTATCTTTTAGAAAGAAGATAAGTATTTACAATCTTTTAGCATTTATTAGGCCCAATGATCGTTACCGTTATGATCTTTAATAAAGAAATTTTAAATGATCTATTAAATTATCTTTTAGAAAGAAGATAACTATTTCAAATTTTTTAGCATTTATTAGGCCCATTGATCGTTATCGTTGTGATTTTTAATAAAGAAATTTTAAATGATCAAATAAATTATCTTTTAGAAAGAAGATAATTATTTACAATCTTTTAGCATTTATTAGGCCCAATGATCGTTACTGTTATGATCTTTAATAAAGAAATTTTAAATGATCTATTAAATTATCTTTTAGAAAGAAGATAATTATTTACAATCTTTTATCATTTATTAGGCCCAATGATCATTACCGTTATGATCTTTAATAAAGAAATTTTAAATAATCTAAATTATCTTTTAGAATGCAGATAATTATTTACAATCTTTTAGCATTTATTAGGCCCAATGATCGTTACCGTTATGATCTTTAATAAAGAAATTTTAAATAATCTATTAAATTATCTTTTAGAAAGAAGATAATTATTTACAATCTTTTAGCATTTATTAGGCCCAATGATCGTTACCGTTATGATCTTTAATAAAGAAATTTTAAATGATCTATTAAATTATCTTTTAGAAAGAAGATAACAATTTTAAATTTTTTAGCATTTATTAGGCCCATTGATTGTTACCGTTATGATCTTTAATAATGAAATTTTACATGATCTATTAAATTATCTTTTAGAAAGAAGATAATTATTTACAATCTTTTATCATTTATTAGGCCCAATGATCGTTACCGTTATGATCTTTAATAAAGAAATTTTAAATAATCTATTAAATTATCTTTTAGAAAGAAGATAAGTATTTACAATCTTTTAGCATTTATTAGGCCCAATGATCGTTACCGTTATGATCTTTAATAAAGAAATTTTAAATGATCTATTAAATTATCTTTTAGAAAGAAGATAACTATTTCAAATTTTTTAGCATTTATTAGGCCCATTGATCGTTATCGTTGTGATCTTTAATAATGAAATTTTACATGATCTATTAAATTATCTTTTAGAAAGAAGATAATTATTTACAATCATTTAGCATTTATTAGGCTCAATGATCGTTACCGTTATGATCTTTAATAAAGAAATTTTAAATAATCTGTTAAATTATCTTTTAGAAAGAAGATAATTATTTACAATCTTTTAGCATTTATTGGGCCCAATGATCGTTACCGTTATGATCTTTAATAAAGAAATTTTAAATGATCTATTAAATTATCTTTTAGAAAGAAGATAATTATTTACAATCTTTTAGCATTTATTAGGCCCAATGATTGTTACTGTTATGATCTTTAATAAAGAAATGTTAAATGATCAATAAAATTATCTTTTAGAAAGAAGATAACTATTTCAAATTTTTTAGCATTAATTAGGTCCGTTGATCGTTACCGTTATGATCTTTAATAAAGAAATTTTAAATGATCTATTAAATTATCTTTTAGAAAGAAGATAACAATTTCAAATTTTTTAGCATTTATTAGGCCCATTGATTGTTACCGTTATGATCTTTAATAATGAAATTTTACATGATCTATTAAATTATCTATAAGAAAGAAGATAATTATTTATATTCTTTTAGCATTTATTAGGCCCAATGATCGTTATGATCTTTAATAAAGAAATTTTAAATAATCTATTAAATTATCTTTTAGAAAGAAGATAATTATTTACAATCTTTTAGCATTTATTAGGCCCAATGATCGTTACCGTTATGATCTTTAATAAAGAACTTTTAAATGATCAATTAAATTATCTTTTAGAAAGAAGATAACTATTTCAAATTTTTTAGCATTTATTAGGCCCATTGATCGTTATCGTTATGATTTTTAATAAAGAAATTTTACATGATCTATTAAATTATCTATTAGAAAGAAGATAATTATTTATAATCTTTTAGCATTTATTAGGCCCAATGATCGTTATGATCTTTAATAAAGAAATTTTAAATAATCTATTAAATTATCTTTTAGAAAGAAGATAATTATTTACAATCTTTTAGCATTTATTAGGCCCAATGATCGTTACCGTTATGATCTTTAATAAAGAACTTTTAAATGATCAATTAAATTATCTTTTAGAAAGAAGATAACTATTTCAAATTTTTTAGCATTTATTAGGCCCATTGATCGTTATCGTTATGATTTTTAATAAAGAAATTTTAAATGATCAATTAAATTATCTTTTAGAAAGAAGATAATTATTTACAATCTTTTAGCATTTATTAGGCCCAATGATCGTTATTGTTATGATCTTCAATAAGGAAATTTTAAATAATCTATTAAATTATCTTTTAGAAAGAAGATAATTATTTACAATCTTTTAGCATTTATTAGACCGAATGATCGTTACCGTTATGATCTTTAATAAAGAAATTTTAAATGATCTATTAAATTATCTTTTAGAAAGAAGATAACTATTTCAAATTTTTTAGCATTTATTAGGCCCATTGATCGTTACCGTTATGATCTTTAATAAAGAAATTTTAAATAATCTATTAAATTATCTTTTAGAAAGAAGATAATTATTTACAATCTTTTAGCATTTATTAGGCCCAATGATCGTTACCGTTATGATCTTTAATAAAGAAATTTTAAATGATCTATTAAATTATCTTTTAGAAAGCAGATAACAATTTCAAATTTTTTAGCATTTATTAGGCCCATTGATTGTTACCGTTATGATCTTTAATAATGAAATTTTACATGATCTATTAAATTATCTTTTAGAAAGAAGATAATTATTTACAATCTTTTAGCATTTATTAGGCCCAATGATCGTTACCGTTATGATCTTTAATAAAGAAATTTTAAATAATCTATTAAATTATCTTTTAGAAAGAAGATAATTATTTACAATCTTTTAGCATTTATTAGGCCCAATGATGGTTACCGTTATGATCTTTAATAAAGAAATTTTAAATGATCTATTAAATTATCTTTTAGAAAGAAGATAACAATTTCAAATTTTTTAGCATTTATTAGGCCCATTGATTGTTACCGTTATGATCTTTAATAATGAAATTTTACATGATCTATTAAATTATCTTTTAGAAAGAAGATAATTATTTACAATCTTTTAGCATTTATTAGGCCCAATGATCGTTATGATCTTTAATAAAGAAATTTTAAATAATCTATTAAATTATCTTTTAGAAAGAAGATAATTATTTACAATCTTTTAGCATTTATTAGGCCCAATGATCATTACCGTTATGATCTTTAATAAAGAAATTTTAAATAATCTAAATTATCTTTTAGAATGCAGATAATTATTTACAATCTTTTAGCATTTATTAGGCCCAATGATCGTTACCGTTATGATCTTTAATAAAGAAATTTTAAATAATCTATTAAATTATCTTTTAGAAAGAAGATAATTATTTACAATCTTTTAGCATTTATTAGGCCCAATGATCGTTACCGTTATGATCTTTAATAAAGAAATTTTAAATGATCTATTAAATTATCTTTTAGAAAGAAGATAACAATTTTAAATTTTTTAGCATTTATTAGGCCCATTGATTGTTACCGTTATGATCTTTAATAATGAAATTTTACATGATCTATTAAATTATCTTTTAGAAAGAAGATAATTATTTACAATCTTTTATCATTTATTAGGCCCAATGATCGTTACCATTATGATCTTTAATAAAGAAATTTTAAATAATCTATTAAATTATCTTTTAGAAAGAAGATAAGTATTTACAATCTTTTAGCATTTATTAGGCCCAATGATCGTTACCGTTATGATCTTTAATAAAGAAATTTTAAATGATCTATTAAATTATCTTTTAGAAAGAAGATAACTATTTCAAATTTTTTAGCATTTATTAGGCCCATTGATCGTTATCGTTATGATCTTCAATAAGGAAATTTTAAATGATCTATTAAATTATCTTTTAGAAAGAAGATAATTATTTACAATCTTTTAGCATTTATTAGGCCCAATGATTGTTACTGTTATGATCTTTAATAAAGAAATGTTAAATGATCAAAAAAATTATCTTTTAGAAAGAAGATAACTATTTCAAATTTTTTAGCATTTATTAGGCCCATTGATCGTTATCGTTACGATCCTTAATAAAGAAATTTTAAATGATCAATTAAATTATCTTTTAGAAAGAAGATGACTATTTCAAATTTTTTAGCATTTATTAGGCCCATTGATCATTACTGGTATGATCTTTAATAAAGAAATTTTAAATGATCTATATAATTATCTTTTAGAAAGAAGATAATTATTTACAATCTTTTAGCATTTATTAGGCCAAATGATTGTTACTATTATGATCTTTGATAAAGAAATGTTAAATGATCAATAAAATTATCTTTTAGAAAGAAGATAACTATTTCAAATTTTTTAGCATTTATTAGGCCCATTGATCGTTACCGTTACGATCCTTAATAAAGAAATTTTAAATGATGTATTGAATTATCTTTTAGAAAGAAGATAACAATTTTAAATTTTTTAGCATTTATTAGGCCCATTGATTGTTACCGTTATGATCTTTAATAATGAAATTTTACATGATCTATTAAATTATCTTTTAGAAAGAAGATAATTATTTACAATCTTTTATCATTTATTAGGCCCAATGATCGTTACCGTTATGATCTTTAATAAAGAAATTTTAAATAATCTATTAAATTATCTTTTAGAAAGAAGATAAGTATTTACAATCTTTTAGCATTTATTAGGCCCAATGATCGTTACCGTTATGATCTTTAATAAAGAAATTTTAAATGATCTATTAAATTATCTTTTAGAAAGAAGATAACTATTTCAAATTTTTTAGCATTTATTAGGCCCATTGATCGTTATCGTTGTGATTTTTAATAAAGAAATTTTAAATGATCAAATAAATTATCTTTTAGAAAGAAGATAATTATTTACAATCTTTTAGCATTTATTAGGCCCAATGATCGTTACTGTTATGATCTTTAATAAAGAAATTTTAAATGATCTATTAAATTATCTTTTAGAAAGAAGATAATTATTTACAATCTTTTATCATTTATTAGGCCCAATGATCATTACCGTTATGATCTTTAATAAAGAAATTTTAAATAATCTAAATTATCTTTTAGAATGCAGATAATTATTTACAATCTTTTAGCATTTATTAGGCCCAATGATCGTTACCGTTATGATCTTTAATAAAGAAATTTTAAATAATCTATTAAATTATCTTTTAGAAAGAAGATAATTATTTACAATCTTTTAGCATTTATTAGGCCCAATGATCGTTACCGTTATGATCTTTAATAAAGAAATTTTAAATGATCTATTAAATTATCTTTTAGAAAGAAGATAACAATTTTAAATTTTTTAGCATTTATTAGGCCCATTGATTGTTACTGTTATGATCTTTAATAATGAAATTTTACATGATCTATTAAATTATCTTTTAGAAAGAAGATAATTATTTACAATCTTTTATCATTTATTAGGCCCAATGATCGTTACCGTTATGATCTTTAATAAAGAAATTTTAAATAATCTATTAAATTATCTTTTAGAAATAAGATAAGTATTTACAATCTTTTAGCATTTATTAGGCCCAATGATCGTTACCGTTATGATCTTTAATAAAGAAATTTTAAATGATCTATTAAATTATCTTTTAGAAAGAAGATAACTATTTCAAATTTTTTAGCATTTATTAGGCCCATTGATCGTTATCGTTGTGATCTTTAATAATGAAATTTTACATGATCTATTAAATTATCTTTTAGAAAGAAGATAATTATTTACAATCATTTAGCATTTATTAGGCTCAATGATCGTTACCGTTATGATCTTTAATAAAGAAATTTTAAATAATCTGTTAAATTATCTTTTAGAAAGAAGATAATTATTTACAATCTTTTAGCATTTATTGGGCCCAATGATCGTTACCGTTATGATCTTTAATAAAGAAATTTTAAATGATCTATTAAATTATCTTTTAGAAAGAAGATAATTATTTACAATCTTTTAGCATTTATTAGGCCCAATGATTGTTACTGTTATGATCTTTAATAAAGAAATGTTAAATGATCAATAAAATTATCTTTTAGAAAGAAGATAACTATTTCAAATTTTTTAGCATTAATTAGGTCCGTTGATCGTTACCGTTATGATCTTTAATAAAGAAATTTTAAATGATCTATTAAATTATCTTTTAGAAAGAAGATAACAATTTCAAATTTTTTAGCATTTATTAGGCCCATTGATTGTTACCGTTATGATCTTTAATAATGAAATTTTACATGATCTATTAAATTATCTATAAGAAAGAAGATAATTATTTATATTCTTTTAGCATTTATTAGGCCCAATGATCGTTATGATCTTTAATAAAGAAATTTTAAATAATCTATTAAATTATCTTTTAGAAAGAAGATAATTATTTACAATCTTTTAGCATTTATTAGGCCCAATGATCGTTACCGTTATGATCTTTAATAAAGAACTTTTAAATGATCAATTAAATTATCTTTTAGAAAGAAGATAACTATTTCAAATTTTTTAGCATTTATTAGGCCCATTGATCGTTATCGTTATGATTTTTAATAAAGAAATTTTACATGATCTATTAAATTATCTATTAGAAAGAAGATAATTATTTATAATCTTTTAGCATTTATTAGGCCCAATGATCGTTATGATCTTTAATAAAGAAATTTTAAATAATCTATTAAATTATCTTTTAGAAAGAAGATAATTATTTACAATCTTTTAGCATTTATTAGGCCCAATGATCGTTACCGTTATGATCTTTAATAAAGAACTTTTAAATGATCAATTAAATTATCTTTTAGAAAGAAGATAACTATTTCAAATTTTTTAGCATTTATTAGGCCCATTGATCGTTATCGTTATGATTTTTAATAAAGAAATTTTAAATGATCAATTAAATTATCTTTTAGAAAGAAGATAATTATTTACAATCTTTTAGCATTTATTAGGCCCAATGATCGTTATTGTTATGATCTTCAATAAGGAAATTTTAAATAATCTATTAAATTATCTTTTAGAAAGAAGATAATTATTTACAATCTTTTAGCATTTATTAGACCGAATGATCGTTACCGTTATGATCTTTAATAAAGAAATTTTAAATGATCTATTAAATTATCTTTTAGAAAGAAGATAACTATTTCAAATTTTTTAGCATTTATTAGGCCCATTGATCGTTACCGTTATGATCTTTAATAAAGAAATTTTAAATAATCTATTAAATTATCTTTTAGAAAGAAGATAATTATTTACAATCTTTTAGCATTTATTAGGCCCAATGATCGTTACCGTTATGATCTTTAATAAAGAAATTTTAAATGATCTATTAAATTATCTTTTAGAAAGCAGATAACAATTTCAAATTTTTTAGCATTTATTAGGCCCATTGATTGTTACCGTTATGATCTTTAATAATGAAATTTTACATGATCTATTAAATTATCTTTTAGAAAGAAGATAATTATTTACAATCTTTTAGCATTTATTAGGCCCAATGATCGTTACCGTTATGATCTTTAATAAAGAAATTTTAAATAATCTATTAAATTATCTTTTAGAAAGAAGATAATTATTTACAATCTTTTAGCATTTATTAGGCCCAATGATGGTTACCGTTATGATCTTTAATAAAGAAATTTTAAATGATCTATTAAATTATCTTTTAGAAAGAAGATAACAATTTCAAATTTTTTAGCATTTATTAGGCCCATTGATTGTTACCGTTATGATCTTTAATAATGAAATTTTACATGATCTATTAAATTATCTTTTAGAAAGAAGATAATTATTTACAATCTTTTAGCATTTATTAGGCCCAATGATCGTTATGATCTTTAATAAAGAAATTTTAAATAATCTATTAAATTATCTTTTAGAAAGAAGATAATTATTTACAATCTTTTAGCATTTATTAGGCCCAATGATCGTTACCGTTATGATCTTTAATAAAGAACTTTTAAATGATCAATTAAATTATCTTTTAGAAAGAAGATGAATATTTCAAATTTTTTAGCATTTATTAGGCCCATTGATCGTTATCGTTATGATTTTTAATAAAGAAATTTTAAATGATCAATTAAATTATCTTTTAGAAAGAAGATAATTATTTACAATCTTTTAGCATTTATTAGGCCCAATGATCGTTATTGTTATGATCTTCAATAAGGAAATTTTAAATAATCTATTAAATTATCTTTTAGAAAGAAGATAATTATTTACAATCTTTTAGCATTTATTAGACCGAATGATCGTTACCGTTATGATCTTTAATAAAGAAATTTTAAATGATCTATTAAATTATCTTTTAGAAAGAAGATAACTATTTCAAATTTTTTAGCATTTATTAGGCCCAATGATCGTTACCGTTATGATCTTTAATAAAGAAATTTTAAATAATCTATTAAATTATCTTTTAGAAAGAAGATAATTATTTACAATCTTTTAGCATTTATTAGGCCCAATGATCGTTACTGTTATGATCTTTAATAAAGAAATTTTAAATGATCTATTAAATTATCTTTTAGAAAGAAGATAACAATTTCAAATTTTTTAGCATTTATTAGGCCCATTGATTGTTACCGTTATGATCTTTAATAATGAAATTTTACATGATCTATTAAATTATCTTTTAGAAAGAAGATAATTATTTACAATCTTTTAGCATTTATTAGGCCCAATGATCGTTACCGTTATGATCTTTAATAAAGAACTTTTAAATGATCAATTAAATTATCTTTTAGAAAGAAGATAACTATTTCAAATTTTTTAGCATTTATTAGGCCCATTGATCGTTATCGTTATGATTTTTAATAAAGAAATTTTACATGATCTATTAAATTATCTATTAGAAAGAAGATAATTATTTATAATCTTTTAGCATTTATTAGGCCCAATGATCGTTATGATCTTTAATAAAGAAATTTTAAATAATCTATTAAATTATCTTTTAGAAAGAAGATAATTATTTACAATCTTTTAGCATTTATTAGGCCCAATGATCGTTACCGTTATGATCTTTAATAAAGAACTTTTAAATGATCAATTAAATTATCTTTTAGAAAGAAGATAACTATTTCAAATTTTTTAGCATTTATTAGGCCCATTGATCGTTATCGTTATGATTTTTAATAAAGAAATTTTAAATGATCAATTAAATTATCTTTTAGAAAGAAGATAATTATTTACAATCTTTTAGCATTTATTAGGCCCAATGATCGTTATTGTTATGATCTTCAATAAGGAAATTTTAAATAATCTATTAAATTATCTTTTAGAAAGAAGATAATTATTTACAATCTTTTAGCATTTATTAGACCGAATGATCGTTACCGTTATGATCTTTAATAAAGAAATTTTAAATGATCTATTAAATTATCTTTTAGAAAGAAGATAACTATTTCAAATTTTTTAGCATTTATTAGGCCCATTGATCGTTACCGTTATGATCTTTAATAAAGAAATTTTAAATAATCTATTAAATTATCTTTTAGAAAGAAGATAATTATTTACAATCTTTTAGCATTTATTAGGCCCAATGATCGTTACCGTTATGATCTTTAATAAAGAAATTTTAAATGATCTATTAAATTATCTTTTAGAAAGCAGATAACAATTTCAAATTTTTTAGCATTTATTAGGCCCATTGATTGTTACCGTTATGATCTTTAATAATGAAATTTTACATGATCTATTAAATTATCTTTTAGAAAGAAGATAATTATTTACAATCTTTTAGCATTTATTAGGCCCAATGATCGTTACCGTTATGATCTTTAATAAAGAAATTTTAAATAATCTATTAAATTATCTTTTAGAAAGAAGATAATTATTTACAATCTTTTAGCATTTATTAGGCCCAATGATGGTTACCGTTATGATCTTTAATAAAGAAATTTTAAATGATCTATTAAATTATCTTTTAGAAAGAAGATAACAATTTCAAATTTTTTAGCATTTATTAGGCCCATTGATTGTTACCGTTATGATCTTTAATAATGAAATTTTACATGATCTATTAAATTATCTTTTAGAAAGAAGATAATTATTTACAATCTTTTAGCATTTATTAGGCCCAATGATCGTTATGATCTTTAATAAAGAAATTTTAAATAATCTATTAAATTATCTTTTAGAAAGAAGATAATTATTTACAATCTTTTAGCATTTATTAGGCCCAATGATCGTTACCGTTATGATCTTTAATAAAGAACTTTTAAATGATCAATTAAATTATCTTTTAGAAAGAAGATGAATATTTCAAATTTTTTAGCATTTATTAGGCCCATTGATCGTTATCGTTATGATTTTTAATAAAGAAATTTTAAATGATCAATTAAATTATCTTTTAGAAAGAAGATAATTATTTACAATCTTTTAGCATTTATTAGGCCCAATGATCGTTATTGTTATGATCTTCAATAAGGAAATTTTAAATAATCTATTAAATTATCTTTTAGAAAGAAGATAATTATTTACAATCTTTTAGCATTTATTAGACCGAATGATCGTTACCGTTATGATCTTTAATAAAGAAATTTTAAATGATCTATTAAATTATCTTTTAGAAAGAAGATAACTATTTCAAATTTTTTAGCATTTATTAGGCCCAATGATCGTTACCGTTATGATCTTTAATAAAGAAATTTTAAATAATCTATTAAATTATCTTTTAGAAAGAAGATAATTATTTACAATCTTTTAGCATTTATTAGGCCCAATGATCGTTACTGTTATGATCTTTAATAAAGAAATTTTAAATGATCTATTAAATTATCTTTTAGAAAGAAGATAACAATTTCAAATTTTTTAGCATTTATTAGGCCCATTGATTGTTACCGTTATGATCTTTAATAATGAAATTTTACATGATCTATTAAATTATCTTTTAGAAAGAAGATAATTATTTACAATCTTTTAGCATTTATTAGGCTCAATGATCGTTACCGTTATGATCTTTAATAAAGAAATTTTAAATAATCTATTAAATTATCTTTTAGAAAGAAGATAATTATTTACAATCTTTTAGCATTTATTAGGCCCAATGATGGTTACCGTTATGATCTTTAATAAAGAAATTTTAAATGATCTATTAAATTATCTTTTAGAAAGAAGATAACAATTTCAAATTTTTTAGCATTTATTAGGTCCATTGATTGTTACCGTTATGATCTTTAATAATGAAATTTTACATGATCTATTAAATTATCTTTTAGAAAGAAGATAATTATTTACAATCTTTTAGCATTTATTAGGCCCAATGATCGTTATGATCTTTAATAAAGAAATTTTAAATAATCTATTAAATTATCTTTTAGAAAGAAGATAATTATTTACAATCTTTTAGCATTTATTAGGCCCAATGATCGTTACCGTTATGATCTTTAATAAAGAAATTTTAAATAATCTATTAAATTATCTTTTAGAAAGAAGATAATTATTTACAATCTTTTAGCATTTATTAGGCCCAATGATGGTTACCGTTATGATCTTTAATAAAGAAATTTTAAATGATCTATTAAATTATCTTTTAGAAAGAAGATAACAATTTCAAATTTTTTAGCATTTATTAGGCCCATTGATTGTTACCGTTATGATCTTTAATAATGAAATTTTACATGATCTATTAAATTATCTTTTAGAAAGAAGATAATTATTTACAATCTTTTAGCATTTATTAGGCCCAATGATCGTTATGATCCTTAACAAAGAAATTTTAAATAATCTATTAAATTATCTTTTAGAAAGAAGATAATTATTTACAATCTTTTAGCATTTATTAGGCCCAATGATCGTTACCGTTATGATCTTTAATAAAGAACTTTTAAATGATCAATTAAATTATCTTTTAGAAAGAAGATAACTATTTCAAATTTTTTAGCATTTATTAGGCCCATTGATCGTTATCGTTGTGATTTTTAATAAAGAAATTTTAAATGATCAATTAAATTATCTTTTAGAAAGAAGATAATTATTTACAATCTTTTAGCATTTATTAGGCCCAATGATCGTTATTGTTATGATCTTCAATATGGAAATTTTAAATAATCTATTAAATTATCTTTCAGAAAGAAGATAATTATTTACAATCTTTTAGCATTTATTAGACCGAATGATCGTTACCGTTATGATCTTTAATAAAGAAATTCTAAATGATCTATTAAATTATCTTTTAGAAAGAAGATAACTATTTCAAATTTTTTAGCATTTATTAGGCCCAATGATCGTTACCGTTATGATCTTTAATAGAGAAATTTTAAATAATCTATTAAATTATCTTTTAGAAAGAAGATAATTATTTACAATCTTTTAGCATTTATTAGGCCCAATGATCGTTACCGTTATGATCTTTAATAAAGAAATTTTAAATGATCTATTAAATTATCTTTTAGAAAGAAGATAACAATTTCAAATTTTTTAGCATTTATTAGGCCCATTGATTGTTACCGTTATGATCTTTAATAATGAAATTTTAAATGGTCAATTAAATTATCTTTTAGAAAGAAAATAATTATTTACAATCTTTTAGCATTTATTAGGCCCAATGATCGTTATTGTTATGATCTTCAATAAGGAAATTTTAAATAGTCTATTAAATTATCTTTTAGAAAGAAGATAATTATTTACAATCTTTTAGCATTTATTAGGCCGAATGATCGTTACCGTTATGATCTTTAATAAAGAAATTTTAAATGATCTATTAAATTATCTTTTAGAAAGAAGATAACTATTTCAAATTTTTTAGCATTTATTAGGCCCAATGATCGTTACCGTTATGATCTTTAATAAAGAAATTTTAAATAATCTATTAAATTATATTTTAGAAAGAAGATAATTATTTACAATCTTTTAGCATTTATTAGGCCCATTGATCGTTACCGTTACGATCCTTAATAAAGAAATTTTAAATGATCTATTGAATTATCTTTTAAAAAGAAGATAATTATTTACAATCTTTTAGCATTTATTGGGCCCAATGATCGTTACGTTATGATCTTTAATAAAGAAATTTTAAATGATCTATTAAATTATCTTTTAAAAAGAAGATAATTATTTACAATCTTTTAGCATTTATTAGGCCCAATGATTGTTACTGTTATGATCTTTAATAAAGAAATGTTAAATGATCAATAAAATTATCTTTTAGAAAGAAGATAACTAGTTCAAATTTTTTAGCATTAATTAGGTCCGTTGATCGTTACCGTTATGATCTTTAATAAAGAAATTTTAAATGATCTATTAAATTATCTTTTAGAAAGAAGATAATTATTTACCATCTTTTAGCATTTATTAGGCCCAATGATCGTTATCGTTATGCTTTTTAATAAAGAAATTTTAAATGATCAATTAAATTATCTTTTAGAAAGAAGATAACTATTTCAAATTTTTTAGCATTTATTAGGCCCATTGATCATTACCGTTATGATCTTTAATAAAGAAATTTTAAATGATCTATTAAATTATCTTTTAGAAAGAAGATAATTATTTACAATCTTTTAGCATTTATTAGGCCCAATGATCGTTATCGTTATGATCTTCAATAAGGAAATTTTAAATAATCTATTAAATTATCTTTTAGAAAGAAGATAATTATTTACAATCTTTTAGCATTTATTAGGCCCAATGATCGTTACCGTTATGATCTTTAATAAAGAAATGTTAAATGATCAATAAAATTATCTTTTAGAAAGAAGATAACTATTTCAAATTTTTTAGCATTTATTAGGCCCATTGATCGTTACCGTTACGATCCTTAATAAAGAAATTTTAAATGATCTATTGAATTATCTTTTAGAAAGAAGATAATTATTTACAATCTTTTAGCATTTATTAGGCCCAATGATCGTTACCGTTATGATCTTTAATAAAGAAATTTTAAATGATCTATTAAATTATCTTTTAGAAAGAAGATAACAATTTCAAATTTTTTAGCATTTATTAGGCCCATTGATTGTTACCGTTATGATCTTTAATAAAGAAATGTTAAATGATCAATAAAATTATCTTTTAGAAAGAAGATAACTATTTCAAATTTTTTAGCATTTATTAGGCCCATTGATCGTTACCGTTACGATCCTTAATAAAGAAATTTTAAATGATCTATTGAATTATCTTTTAGAAAGAAGATAATTATTTACAATCTTTTAGCATTTATTAGGCCGAATGATCGTTACCGTTATGATCTTTAATAAAGAAATTTTAAATGAGCAATTAAATTATCTTTTAGAAAGAAGATAACTATTTCAAATTTTTTAGCATTTATTAGGCCCATTGATCGTTACCGTTATGATCTTTAATAAAGAAATTTTAAATGATCTATTAAATTATCTTTTAGAAAGAAGATAACTATTTCAAATTTTTTAGCATTTATTAGGCCCATTGATCGTTACCGTTATGATCTTTAATAAAGAAATTTTAAATGATCTATTAAATTATCTTTTAGAAAGAAGATAATTATTTACAATCTTTTAGCATTTATTAGGCCCAATGATCGTTACCGTTATAATCTTTAGTAAAGGAATTTTAAATGATCTATTAAATTATCTTTTAGAAAGAAGATAACTATTTCAAATTTTTTAGCATTTATTAGGCCCAATGATCGTTACCGTTATGATCTTTAATAAAGAAATTTTAAATAATCTATTAAATTATCTTTTAGAAAGAAGATAATTATTTACAATCTTTTAGCATTTATTAGGCCCAATGATCGTTACCGTTATGATCTTTACTAAAGAATTTTTAAATGATCTATTAAATTATCTTTTAGAAAGAAGATAACAATTTCAAATTTTTTAGCATTTATTAGGCCTATTGATTGTTACCGTTATGATCTTTAATAATGAAATTTTACATGATCTATTAAATTATCTTTTAGAAAGAAGATAATTATTTACAATCTTTTACCATTTATTAGGCCCAATCATCGTTACCGTTATGATCTTTAATAAAGAAATTTTAAATAATCTATTAAATTATCTTTTAGAAAGAAGATAATTATTTACAATCTTTTAGCATTTATTAGGCCCAATGATCGTTACCGTTATGATCTTTAATAAAGAAACTTTAAATGATCAATTAAATTATCTTTTAGAAAGAAGATAACTATTTCAAATTTTTTAGCATTTATTAGGCCCATTGATCGTTACCGTTATGATCTTTAATAAAGAAATTTTAAATGATCAATTAAATTATCTTTTAGAAAGAAGATAATTATTTACAATCTTTTAGCATTTATTAGGCCCAATGATCGTTATTGTTATGATCTTCAATAAGGAAATTTTAAATAATCTATTAAATTATCTTTTAGAAAGAAGATAATTATTTACAATCTTTTAGCATTTATTAGACCGAATGATCGTTACCGTTATGATCTTTAATAAAGAAATTTTAAATGATCTATTAAATTATCTTTTAGAAAGAAGATAACTATTTCAAATTTTTTAGCATTTATTAGGCCCAATGATCGTTACCGTTATGATCTTTAATAAAGAAATTTTAAATAATCTATTAAATTATCTTTTAGAAAGAAGATAATTATTTACAATCTTTTAGCATTTATTAGGCCCAATGATCGTTACTGTTATGATCTTTAATAAAGAAATTTTAAATGATCTATTAAATTATCTTTTAGAAAGAAGATAACAATTTTAAATTTTTTAGCATTTATTAGGCCCATTGATTGTTACCGTTATGATCTTTAATAATGAAATTTTACATGATCTATTAAATTATCTTTTAGAAAGAAGATAATTATTTACAATCTTTTAGCATTTATTAGGCTCAATGATCGTTACCGTTATGATCTTTAATAAAGAAATTTTAAATAATCTATTAAATTATCTTTTAGAAAGAAGATAATTATTTACAATCTTTTAGCATTTATTAGGCCCAATGATGGTTACCGTTATGATCTTTAATAAAGAAATTTTAAATGATCTATTAAATTATCTTTTAGAAAGAAGATAACAATTTCAAATTTTTTAGCATTTATTAGGCCCATTGATTGTTACCGTTATGATCTTTAATAATGAAATTTTACATGATCTATTAAATTATCTTTTAGAAAGAAGATAATTATTTACAATCTTTTAGCATTTATTAGGCCCAATGATCGTTATGATCTTTAATAAAGAAATTTTAAATAATCTATTAAATTATCTTTTAGAAAGAAGATAATTATTTACAATCTTTTAGCATTTATTAGGCCCAATGATCGTTACCGTTATGATCTTTAATAAAGAAATTTTAAATAATCTATTAAATTATCTTTTAGAAAGAAGATAATTATTTACAATCTTTTAGCATTTATTAGGCCCAATGATGGTTACCGTTATGATCTTTAATAAAGAAATTTTAAATGATCTATTAAATTATCTTTTAGAAAGAAGATAACAATTTCAAATTTTTTAGCATTTATTAGGCCCATTGATTGTTACCGTTATGATCTTTAATAATGAAATTTTAAATGGTCAATTAAATTATCTTTTAGAAAGAAGATAATTATTTACAATCTTTTAGCATTTATTAGGCCCAATGATCGTTATTGTTATGATCTTCAATAAGGAAATTTTAAATAGTCTATTAAATTATCTTTTAGAAAGAAGATAATTATTTACAATCTTTTAGCATTTATTAGGCCGAATGATCGTTACCGTTATGATCTTTAATAAAGAAATTTTAAATGATCTATTAAATTATCTTTTAGAAAGAAGATAACTATTTCAAATTTTTTAGCATTTATTAGGCCCAATGATCGTTACCGTTATGATCTTTAATAAAGAAATTTTAAATAATCTATTAAATTATATTTTAGAAAGAAGATAATTATTTACAATCTTTTAGCATTTATTAGGCCCATTGATCGTTACCGTTACGATCCTTAATAAAGAAATTTTAAATGATCTATTGAATTATCTTTTAGAAAGAAGATAATTATTTACAATCTTTTAGCATTTATTGGGCCCAATGATCGTTAAGTTATGATCTTTAATAAAGAAATTTTAAATGATCTATTAAATTATCTTTTAAAAAGAAGATAATTATTTACAATCTTTTAGCATTTATTAGGCCCAATGATTGTTACTGTTATGATCTTTAATAAAGAAATGTTAAATGATCAATAAAATTATCTTTTAGAAAGAAGATAACTAGTTCAAATTTTTTAGCATTAATTAGGTCCGTTGATCGTTACCGTTATGATCTTTAATAAAGAAATTTTAAATGATCTATTAAATTATCTTTTAGAAAGAAGATAATTATTTACCATCTTTTAGCATTTATTAGGCCCAATGATCGTTATCGTTATGCTTTTTAATAAAGAAATTTTAAATGATCAATTAAATTATCTTTTAGAAAGAAGATAACTATTTCAAATTTTTTAGCATTTATTAGGCCCATTGATCATTACCGTTATGATCTTTAATAAAGAAATTTTAAATGATCTATTAAATTATCTTTTAGAAAGAAGATAATTATTTACAATCTTTTAGCATTTATTAGGCCCAATGATCGTTATCGTTATGATCTTCAATAAGGAAATTTTAAATAATCTATTAAATTATCTTTTAGAAAGAAGATAATTATTTACAATCTTTTAGCATTTATTAGGCCCAATGATCGTTACCGTTACGATCTTTAATAAAGAAATGTTAAATGATCAATAAAATTATCTTTTAGAAAGAAGATAACTATTTCAAATTTTTTAGCATTTATTAGGCCCATTGATCGTTACCGTTACGATCCTTAATAAAGAAATTTTAAATGATCTATTGAATTATCTTTTAGAAAGAAGATAATTATTTACAATCTTTTAGCATTTATTAGGCCCAATGATCGTTACCGTTATGATCTTTAATAAAGAAATTTTAAATGATCTATTAAATTATCTTTTAGAAAGAAGATAACAATTTCAAATTTTTTAGCATTTATTAGGCCCATTGATTGTTACCGTTATGATCTTTAATAATGAAATTTTACATGATCTATTAAATTATCTTTTAGAAAGAAGATAATTATTTACAATCTTTTAGCATTTATTAGGCCCAATGATCGTTACCGTTATGATCTTTAATAAAGAAATTTTAAATAATCTATTAAATTATCTTTTAGAAAGAAGATAATTATTTACAATCTTTTAGCATTTATTAGGCCCAATGATGGTTACCGTTATGATCTTTAATAAAGAAATTTTAAATAATCAATTAAATTATCTTTTAGAAAGAAGATAACTATTTCAAATTTTTTAGCATTTATTAGGCCCATTGATCGTTATCGTTATGATTTTTAATAAAGAAATTTTAAATGATCAATTAAATTATCTTTTAGAAAGAAGATAATTATTTACAATCTTTTAGCATTTATTAGGCCCAATGATCGTTATTGTTATGATCTTCAATAAGGAAATTTTAAATAATCTATTAAATTATCTTTTAGAAAGAAGATAATTATTTACAATCTTTTAGCATTTATTAGGCCCAATGATCGTTACCGTTATGATCTTTAATAAAGAAATTTTAAATGATCAATTAAATTATCTTTTACAAAGAAGATAATTATTTACAATCTTTTAGCATTTATTAGGCCCAATGATCGTTATTGTTATGATCTTCAATAAGGAAATTTTAAATAATCTATTAAATTATCTTTTAGAAAGAAGATAATTATTTACAATCTTTTAGCATTTATTAGGCCGAATGATCGTTACCGTTATGATCTTTAATAAAGAAATTTTAAATGATCAATTAAATTATCTTTTAGAAAGAAGATAACTATTTCAAATTTTTTAGCATTTATTAGGCCCATTGATCGTTACCGTTATGATCTTTAATAAAGAAATTTTAAATGATCTATTAAATTATCTTTTAGAAAGAAGATAACTATTTCAAATTTTTTAGCATTTATTAGGCCCATTGATCGTTACCGTTATGATCTTTAATAAAGAAATTTTAAATGATCTATTAAATTATCTTTTAGAAAGAAGATAATTATTTACAATCTTTTAGCATTTATTAGGCCCAATGATCGTTACCGTTATAATCTTTAGTAAAGGAATTTTAAATGATCTATTAAATTATCTTTTAGAAAGAAGATAACTATTTCAAATTTTTTAGCATTTATTAGGCCCAATGATCGTTACCGTTATGATCTTTAATAAAGAAATTTTAAATAATCTATTAAATTATCTTTTAGAAAGAAGATAATTATTTACAATCTTTTAGCATTTATTAGGCCCAATGATCGTTACCGTTATGATCTTTACTAAAGAATTTTTAAATGATCTATTAAATTATCTTTTAGAAAGAAGATAACAATTTCAAATTTTTTAGCATTTATTAGGCCTATTGATTGTTACCGTTATGATCTTTAATAATGAAATTTTACATGATCTATTAAATTATCTTTTAGAAAGAAGATAATTATTTACAATCTTTTACCATTTATTAGGCCCAATCATCGTTACCGTTATGATCTTTAATAAAGAAATTTTAAATAATCTATTAAATTATCTTTTAGAAAGAAGATAATTATTTACAATCTTTTAGCATTTATTAGGCCCAATGATCGTTACCGTTATGATCTTTAATAAAGAAACTTTAAATGATCAATTAAATTATCTTTTAGAAAGAAGATAACTATTTCAAATTTTTTAGCATTTATTAGGCCCATTGATCGTTGCCGTTATGATCTTTAATAAAGAAATTTTAAATGATCAATTAAATTATCTTTTAGAAAGAAGATAATTATTTACAATCTTTTAGCATTTATTAGGCCCAATGATCGTTATTGTTATGATCTTCAATAAGGAAATTTTAAATAATCTATTAAATTATCTTTTAGAAAGAAGATAATTATTTACAATCTTTTAGCATTTATTAGACCGAATGATCGTTACCGTTATGATCTTTAATAAAGAAATTTTAAATGATCTATTAAATTATCTTTTAGAAAGAAGATAACTATTTCAAAATTTTTAGCATTTACTAGGCCCAATGATCGTTACCGTTATGATCTTTAATAAAGAAATTTTAAATAATCTATTAAATTATCTTTTAGAAAGAAGATAATTATTTACAATCTTTTAGCATTTATTAGGCCCAATGATCGTTACTGTTATGATCTTTAATAAAGAAATTTTAAATGATCTATTAAATTATCTTTTAGAAAGAAGATAACAATTTCAAATTTTTTAGCATTTATTAGGCCCATTGATTGTTACCGTTATGATCTTTAATAATGAAATTTTACATGATCTATTAAATTATCTTTTAGAAAGAAGATAATTATTTACAATCTTTTAGCATTTATTAGGCTCAATGATCGTTACCGTTATGATCTTTAATAAAGAAATTTTAAATAATCTATTAAATTATCTTTTAGAAAGAAGATAATTATTTACAATCTTTTAGCATTTATTAGGCCCAATGATGGTTACCGTTATGATCTTTAATAAAGAAATTTTAAATGATCTATTAAATTATCTTTTAGAAAGAAGATAACAATTTCAAATTTTTTAGCATTTATTAGGCCCATTGATTGTTACCGTTATGATCTTTAATAATGAAATTTTACATGATCTATTAAATTATCTTTTAGAAAGAAGATAATTATTTACAATCTTTTAGCATTTATTAGGCCCAATGATCGTTATGATCTTTAATAAAGAAATTTTAAATAATCTATTAAATTATCTTTTAGAAAGAAGATAATTATTTACAATCTTTTAGCATTTATTAGGCCCAATGATCGTTACCGTTATGATCTTTAATAAAGAAATTTTAAATAATCTATTAAATTATCTTTTAGAAAGAAGATAATTATTTACAATCTTTTAGCATTTATTAGGCCCAATGATGGTTACCGTTATGATCTTTAATAAAGAAATTTTAAATGATCTATTAAATTATCTTTTAGAAAGAAGATAACAATTTCAAATTTTTTAGCATTTATTAGGCCCATTGATTGTTACCGTTATGATCTTTAATAATGAAATTTTAAATGGTCAATTAAATTATCTTTTAGAAAGAAGATAATTATTTACAATCTTTTAGCATTTATTAGGCCCAATGATCGTTATTGTTATGATCTTCAATAAGGAAATTTTAAATAGTCTATTAAATTATCTTTTAGAAAGAAGATAATTATTTACAATCTTTTAGCATTTATTAGGCCGAATGATCGTTACCGTTATGATCTTTAATAAAGAAATTTTAAATGATCTATTAAATTATCTTTTAGAAAGAAGATAACTATTTCAAATTTTTTAGCATTTATTAGGCCCAATGATCGTTACCGTTATGATCTTTAATAAAGAAATTTTAAATAATCTATTAAATTATATTTTAGAAAGAAGATAATTATTTACAATCTTTTAGCATTTATTAGGCCCATTGATCGTTACCGTTACGATCCTTAATAAAGAAATTTTAAATGATCTATTGAATTATCTTTTAGAAAGAAGATAATTATTTACAATCTTTTAGCATTTATTGGGCCCAATGATCGTTAAGTTATGATCTTTAATAAAGAAATTTTAAATGATCTATTAAATTATCTTTTAAAAAGAAGATAATTATTTACAATCTTTTAGCATTTATTAGGCCCAATGATTGTTACTGTTATGATCTTTAATAAAGAAATGTTAAATGATCAATAAAATTATCTTTTAGAAAGAAGATAACTAGTTCAAATTTTTTAGCATTAATTAGGTCCGTTGATCGTTACCGTTATGATCTTTAATAAAGAAATTTTAAATGATCTATTAAATTATCTTTTAGAAAGAAGATAATTATTTACCATCTTTTAGCATTTATTAGGCCCAATGATCGTTATCGTTATGCTTTTTAATAAAGAAATTTTAAATGATCAATTAAATTATCTTTTAGAAAGAAGATAACTATTTCAAATTTTTTAGCATTTATTAGGCCCATTGATCATTACCGTTATGATCTTTAATAAAGAAATTTTAAATGATCTATTAAATTATCTTTTAGAAAGAAGATAATTATTTACAATCTTTTAGCATTTATTAGGCCCAATGATCGTTATCGTTATGATCTTCAATAAGGAAATTTTAAATAATCTATTAAATTATCTTTTAGAAAGAAGATAATTATTTACAATCTTTTAGCATTTATTAGGCCCAATGATCGTTACCGTTACGATCTTTAATAAAGAAATGTTAAATGATCAATAAAATTATCTTTTAGAAAGAAGATAACTATTTCAAATTTTTTAGCATTTATTAGGCCCATTGATCGTTACCGTTACGATCCTTAATAAAGAAATTTTAAATGATCTATTGAATTATCTTTTAGAAAGAAGATAATTATTTACAATCTTTTAGCATTTATTAGGCCCAATGATCGTTACCGTTATGATCTTTAATAAAGAAATTTTAAATGATCTATTAAATTATCTTTTAGAAAGAAGATAACAATTTCAAATTTTTTAGCATTTATTAGGCCCATTGATTGTTACCGTTATGATCTTTAATAATGAAATTTTACATGATCTATTAAATTATCTTTTAGAAAGAAGATAATTATTTACAATCTTTTAGCATTTATTAGGCCCAATGATCGTTACCGTTATGATCTTTAATAAAGAAATTTTAAATAATCTATTAAATTATCTTTTAGAAAGAAGATAATTATTTACAATCTTTTAGCATTTATTAGGCCCAATGATGGTTACCGTTATGATCTTTAATAAAGAAATTTTAGATAATCAATTAAATTATCTTTTAGAAAGAAGATAACTATTTCAAATTTTTTAGCATTTATTAGGCCCATTGATCGTTATCGTTATGATTTTTAATAAAGAAATTTTAAATGATCAATTAAATTATCTTTTAGAAAGAAGATAATTATTTACAATCTTTTAGCATTTATTAGGCCCAATGATCGTTATTGTTATGATCTTCAATAAGGAAATTTTAAATAATCTATTAAATTATCTTTTAGAAAGAAGATAATTATTTACAATCTTTTAGCATTTATTAGGCCCAATGATCGTTACCGTTATGATCTTTAATAAAGAAATTTTAAATGATCAATTAAATTATCTTTTAGAAAGAAGATAATTATTTACAATCTTTTAGCATTTATTAGGCCCAATGATCGTTATTGTTATGATCTTCAATAAGGAAATTTTAAATAATCTATTAAATTATCTTTTAGAAAGAAGATAATTATTTACAATCTTTTAGCATTTATTAGGCCGAATGATCGTTACCGTTATGATCTTTAATAAAGAAATTTTAAATGATCAATTAAATTATCTTTTAGAAAGAAGATAACTATTTCAAATTTTTTAGCATTTATTAGGCCCATTGATCGTTACCGTTATGATCTTTAATAAAGAAATTTTAAATGATCTATTAAATTATCTTTTAGAAAGAAGATAACTATTTCAAATTTTTTAGCATTTATTAGGCCCATTGATCGTTACCGTTATGATCTTTAATAAAGAAATTTTAAATGATCTATTAAATTATCTTTTAGAAAGAAGATAATTATTTACAATCTTTTAGCATTTATTAGGCCCAATGATCGTTACCGTTATAATCTTTAGTAAAGGAATTTTAAATGATCTATTAAATTATCTTTTAGAAAGAAGATAACTATTTCAAATTTTTTAGCATTTATTAGGCCCAATGATCGTTACCGTTATGATCTTTAATAAAGAAATTTTAAATAATCTATTAAATTATCTTTTAGAAAGAAGATAATTATTTACAATCTTTTAGCATTTATTAGGCCCAATGATCGTTACCGTTATGATCTTTACTAAAGAATTTTTAAATGATCTATTAAATTATCTTTTAGAAAGAAGATAACAATTTCAAATTTTTTAGCATTTATTAGGCCTATTGATTGTTACCGTTATGATCTTTAATAATGAAATTTTACATGATCTATTAAATTATCTTTTAGAAAGAAGATAATTATTTACAATCTTTTACCATTTATTAGGCCCAATCATCGTTACCGTTATGATCTTTAATAAAGAAATTTTAAATAATCTATTAAATTATCTTTTAGAAAGAAGATAATTATTTACAATCTTTTAGCATTTATTAGGCCCAATGATCGTTACCGTTATGATCTTTAATAAAGAAACTTTAAATGATCAATTAAATTATCTTTTAGAAAGAAGATAACTATTTCAAATTTTTTAGCATTTATTAGGCCCATTGATCGTTGCCGTTATGATCTTTAATAAAGAAATTTTAAATGATCAATTAAATTATCTTTTAGAAAGAAGATAATTATTTACAATCTTTTAGCATTTATTAGGCCCAATGATCGTTATTGTTATGATCTTCAATAAGGAAATTTTAAATAATCTATTAAATTATCTTTTAGAAAGAAGATAATTATTTACAATCTTTTAGCATTTATTAGACCGAATGATCGTTACCGTTATGATCTTTAATAAAGAAATTTTAAATGATCTATTAAATTATCTTTTAGAAAGAAGATAACTATTTCAAAATTTTTAGCATTTATTAGGCCCAATGATCGTTACCGTTATGATCTTTAATAAAGAAATTTTAAATAATCTATTAAATTATCTTTTAGAAAGAAGATAATTATTTACAATCTTTTAGCATTTATTAGGCCCAATGATCGTTACTGTTATGATCTTTAATAAAGAAATTTTAAATGATCTATTAAATTATCTTTTAGAAAGAAGATAACAATTTCAAATTTTTTAGCATTTATTAGGCCCATTGATTGTTACCGTTATGATCTTTAATAATGAAATTTTACATGATCTATTAAATTATCTTTTAGAAAGAAGATAATTATTTACAATCTTTTAGCATTTATTAGGCTCAATGATCGTTACCGTTATGATCTTTAATAAAGAAATTTTAAATAATCTATTAAATTATCTTTTAGAAAGAAGATAATTATTTACAATCTTTTAGCATTTATTAGGCCCAATGATGGTTACCGTTATGATCTTTAATAAAGAAATTTTAAATGATCTATTAAATTATCTTTTAGAAAGAAGATAACAATTTCAAATTTTTTAGCATTTATTAGGCCCATTGATTGTTACCGTTATGATCTTTAATAATGAAATTTTACATGATCTATTAAATTATCTTTTAGAAAGAAGATAATTATTTACAATCTTTTAGCATTTATTAGGCCCAATGATCGTTATGATCTTTAATAAAGAAATTTTAAATAATCTATTAAATTATCTTTTAGAAAGAAGATAATTATTTACAATCTTTTAGCATTTATTAGGCCCAATGATCGTTACCGTTATGATCTTTAATAAAGAAATTTTAAATAATCTATTAAATTATCTTTTAGAAAGAAGATAATTATTTACAATCTTTTAGCATTTATTAGGCCCAATGATGGTTACCGTTATGATCTTTAATAAAGAAATTTTAAATGATCTATTAAATTATCTTTTAGAAAGAAGATAACAATTTCAAATTTTTTAGCATTTATTAGGCCCATTGATTGTTACCGTTATGATCTTTAATAATGAAATTTTACATGATCTATTAAATTATCTTTTAGAAAGAAGATAATTATTTACAATCTTTTAGCATTTATTAGGCCCAATGATCGTTATGATCTTTAACAAAGAAATTTTAAATAATCTATTAAATTATCTTTTAGAAAGAAGATAATTATTTACAATCTTTTAGCATTTATTAGGCCCAATGATCGTTACCGTTATGATCTTTAATAAAGAACTTTTAAATGATCAATTAAATTATCTTTTAGAAAGAAGATAACTATTTCAAATTTTTTAGCATTTATTAGGCCCATTGATCGTTATCGTTGTGATTTTTAATAAAGAAATTTTAAATGATCAATTAAATTATCTTTTAGAAAGAAGATAATTATTTACAATCTTTTAGCATTTATTAGGCCCAATGATCGTTATTGTTATGATCTTCAATATGGAAATTTTAAATAATCTATTAAATTATCTTTCAGAAAGAAGATAATTATTTACAATCTTTTAGCATTTATTAGACCGAATGATCGTTACCGTTATGATCTTTAATAAAGAAATTCTAAATGATCTATTAAATTATCTTTTAGAAAGAAGATAACTATTTCAAATTTTTTAGCATTTATTAGGCCCAATGATCGTTACCGTTATGATCTTTAATAGAGAAATTTTAAATAATCTATTAAATTATCTTTTAGAAAGAAGATAATTATTTACAATCTTTTAGCATTTATTAGGCCCAATGATCGTTACCGTTATGATCTTTAATAAAGAAATTTTAAATGATCTATTAAATTATCTTTTAGAAAGAAGATAACAATTTCAAATTTTTTAGCATTTATTAGGCCCATTGATTGTTACCGTTATGATCTTTAATAATGAAATTTTAAATGGTCAATTAAATTATCTTTTAGAAAGAAGATAATTATTTACAATCTTTTAGCATTTATTAGGCCCAATGATCGTTATTGTTATGATCTTCAATAAGGAAATTTTAAATAATCTATTAAATTATCTTTTAGAAAGAAGATAATTATTTACAATCTTTTAGCATTTATTAGGCCCAATGATCGTTACCGTTATGATCTTTAATAAAGAAATTTTAAATGATCAATTAAATTATCTTTTAGAAAGAAGATAATTATTTACAATCTTTTAGCATTTATTAGGCCCAATGATCGTTATTGTTATGATCTTCAATAAGGAAATTTTAAATAGTCTATTAAATTATCTTTTAGAAAGAAGATAATTATTTACAATCTTTTAGCATTTATTAGGCCGAATGATCGTTACCGTTATGATCTTTAATAAAGAAATTTTAAATGATCTATTAAATTATCTTTTAGAAAGAAGATAACTATTTCAACTTTTTTAGCATTTATTAGGCCCAATGATCGTTACCGTTATGATCTTTAATAAAGAAATTTTAAATAATCTATTAAATTATATTTTAGAAAGAAGATAATTATTTACAATCTTTTAGCATTTATTAGGCCCATTGATCGTTACCGTTACGATCCTTAATAAAGAAATTTTAAATGATCTATTGAATTATCTTTTAGAAAGAAGATAATTATTTACAATCTTTTAGCATTTATTGGGCCCAATGATCGTTACGTTATGATCTTTAATAAAGAAATTTTAAATGATCTATTAAATTATCTTTTAAAAAGAAGATAATTATTTACAATCTTTTAGCATTTATTAGGCCCAATGATTGTTACTGTTATGATCTTTAATAAAGAAATGTTAAATGATCAATAAAATTATCTTTTAGAAAGAAGATAACTAGTTCAAATTTTTTAGCATTAATTAGGTCCGTTGATCGTTACCGTTATGATCTTTAATAAAGAAATTTTAAATGATCTATTAAATTATCTTTTAGAAAGAAGATAATTATTTACCATCTTTTAGCATTTATTAGGCTCAATGATCGTTATCGTTATGCTTTTTAATAAAGAAATTTTAAATGATCAATTAAATTATCTTTTAGAAAGAAGATAACTATTTCAAATTTTTTAGCATTTATTAGGCCCATTGATCATTACCGTTATGATCTTTAATAAAGAAATTTTAAATGATCTATTAAATTATCTTTTAGAAAGAAGATAATTATTTACAATCTTTTAGCATTTATTAGGCCCAATGATCGTTATCGTTATGATCTTCAATAAGGAAATTTTAAATAATCTATTAAATTATCTTTTAGAAAGAAGATAATTATTTACAATCTTTTAGCATTTATTAGGCCCAATGATCGTTACCGTTATGATCTTTAATAAAGAAATGTTGAATGATCAATAAAATTATCTTTTAGAAAGAAGATAACTATTTCAAATTTTTTAGCATTTATTAGGCCCATTGATCGTTACCGTTACGATCCTTAATAAAGAAATTTTAAATGATCTATTGAATTATCTTTTAGAAAAAAGATAATTATTTACAATCTTTTAGCATTTATTAGGCCCAATGATCGTTACCGTTATGATCTTTAATAAAGAAATTTTAAATGATCTATTAAATTATCTTTTAGAAAGAAGATAACAATTTCAAATTTTTTAGCATTTATTAGGCCCATTGATTGTTACCGTTATGATCTTTAATAATGAAATTTTACATGATCTATTAAATTATCTTTTAGAAAGAAGATAATTATTTACAATCTTTTAGCATTTATTAGGCCCAATGATCGTTACCGTTATGATCTTTAATAAAGAAATTTTAAATAATCTATTAAATTATCTTTTAGAAAGAAGATAATTATTTACAATCTTTTAGCATTTATTAGGCCCAATGATGGTTACCATTATGATCTTTAATAAAGAAATTTTAAATAATCAATTAAATTATCTTTTAGAAAGAAGATAACTATTTCAAATTTTTTAGCATTTATTAGGCCCATTGATCGTTATCGTTATGATTTTTAATAAAGAAATTTTAAATGATCAATTAAATTATCTTTTAGAAAGAAGATAATTAATTACAATCTTTTAGCATTTATTAGGCCCAATGATCGTTATTGTTATGATCTTCAATAAGGAAATTTTAAATAATCTATTAAATTATCTTTTAGAAAGAAGATAATTATTTACAATCTTTTAGCATTTATTAGGCCCAATGATCGTTACCGTTATGATCTTTAATAAAGAAATTTTAAATGATCAATTAAATTATCTTTTAGAAAGAAGATAATTATTTACAATCTTTTAGCATTTATTAGGCCCAATGATCGTTATTGTTATGATCTTCAATAAGGAAATTTTAAATAATCTATTAAATTATCTTTTAGAAAGAAGATAATTATTTACAATCTTTTAGCATTTATTAGGCCGAATGATCGTTACCGTTATGATCTTTAATAAAGAAATTTTAAATGATCAATTAAATTATCTTTTAGAAAGAAGATAACTATTTCAAATTTTTTAGCATTTATTAGGCCCATTGATCGTTACCGTTATGATCTTTAATAAAGAAATTTTAAATGATCTATTAAATTATCTTTTAGAAAGAAGATAACTATTTCAAATTTTTTAGAATTTATTAGGCCCATTGATTGTTACCGTTATGATCTTAAATAAAGAAATTTTAAATGATCTATTAAATTATCTTTTAGAAAGAAGATAATTATTTACAATCTTTTAGCATTTATTAGGCCCAATGATCGTTACCGTTATAATCTTTAGTAAAGGAATTTTAAATGATCTATTAAATTATCTTTTAGAAAGAAGATAACTATTTCAAATTTTTTAGCATTTATTAGGCCCAATGATCGTTACCGTTATGATCTTTAATAAAGAAATTTTAAATAATCTATTAAATTATCTTTTAGAAAGAAGATAATTATTTACAATCTTTTAGCATTTATTAGGCCCAATGATCGTTACCGTTATGATCTTTACTAAAGAATTTTTAAATGATCTATTAAATTATCTTTTAGAAAGAAGATAACAATTTCAAATTTTTTAGCATTTATTAGGCCTATTGATTGTTACCGTTATGATCTTTAATAATGAAATTTTACATGATCTATTAAATTATCTTTTAGAAAGAAGATAATTATTTACAATCTTTTACCATTTATTAGGCCCAATCATCGTTACCGTTATGATCTTTAATAAAGAAATTTTAAATAATCTATTAAATTATCTTTTAGAAAGAAGATAATTATTTACAATCTTTTAGCATTTATTAGGCACAATGATCGTTACCGTTATGATCTTTAATAAAGAAACTTTAAATGATCAATTAAATTATCTTTTAGAAAGAAGATAACTATTTCAAATTTTTTAGCATTTATTAGGCCCATTGATCGTTACCGTTATGATCTTTAATAAAGAAATTTTAAATGATCAATTAAATTATCTTTTAGAAAGAAGATAATTATTTACAATCTTTTAGCATTTATTAGGCCCAATGATCGTTATTGTTATCATCTTCAATAACGAAATTTTAAATAATCTATTAAATTATCTTTTAGAAAGAAGATAATTATTTACAATCTTTTAGCATTTATTAGGCCGAATGATCGTTACCGTTATGATCTTTAATAAAGAAATTTTAAATGATCTATTAAATTATCTTTTAGAAAGAAGATAACTATTTCAAATTTTTTAGCATTTATTAGGCCCATTGATTGTTACCGTTATGATCTTTAATAATGAAATTTTACATGATCTATTAAATTATCTTTTAGAAAGAAGATAATTATTTACAATCTTTTAGCATTTATTAGGCCCAATGATCGTTACCGTTATGATCTTTAATAAAGAAATTTTAAATAATCTATTAAATTATCTTTTAGAAAGAAGATAATTATTTACAATCTTTTAGTATTTATTAGGCCCAATGATGGTTACCGTTATGATCTTTAATAAAGAAATTTTAAATGATCAATTAAATTATCTTTTAGAAAGAAGATAACTATTTCAAATTTTTTAGCATTTATTAGGCCCATTGATCGTTATCGTTATGATTTTTAATAAAGAAATTTTAAATGGTCAATTAAATTATCTTTTAGAAAGAAGATAATTATTTACAATCTTTTAGCATTTATTAGGCCCAATGATCGTTATTGTTATGATCTTCAATAAGGAAATTTTAAATAATCTATTAAATTATCTTTTAGAAAGAAGATAATTATTTACAATCTTTTAGCATTTATTAGGCCCAATGATCGTTACCGTTATGATCTTTAATAAAGAAATTTTAAATGATCAATTAAATTATCTTTTAGAAAGAAGATAATTATTTACAATCTTTTAGCATTTATTAGGCCCAATGATCGTTATTGTTATGATCTTCAATAAGGAAATTTTAAATAATCTATTAAATTATCTTTTAGAAAGAAGATAATTATTTACAATCTTTTAGCATTTATTAGGCCGAATGATCGTTACCGTTATGATCTTTAATAAAGAAATTTTAAATGATCTATTAAATTATCTTTTAGAAAGAAGATAACTATTTCAAATTTTTTAGCATTTATTAGGCTCAATGATCGTTACCGTTATGATCTTTAATAAAGAAATTTTAAATAATCTATTAAATTATCTTTTAGAAAGAAGATAATTATTTACAATCTTTTAGCATTTATTAGGCCCATTGATCGTTACCGTTACGATCCTTAATAAAGAAATTTTAAATGATCTATTGAATTATCTTTTAGAAAGAAGATAATTATTTACAATCTTTTAGCATTTATTGGGCCCAATGATCGTTACCGTTATGATCTTTAATAAAGAAATTTTAAATGTTCTATTAAATTATCTTTTAAAAAGAAGATAATTATTTACAATCTTTTAGCATTTATTAGGCCCAATGATTGTTACTGTTATGATCTTTAATAAAGAAATGTTAAATGATCAATAAAATTATCTTTTAGAAAGAAGATAACTAGTTCAAATTTTTTAGCATTAATTAGGTCCGTTGATCGTTACCGTTATGATCTTTAATAAAGAAATTTTAAATGATCTATTAAATTATCTTTTAGAAAGAAGATAACTATTTCAAATTTTTTAGCATTTATTAGGCCCATTGATCATTACCATTATGATCTTTAATAAAGAAATTTTAAATGATCTATTAAATTATCTTTTAGAAAGAAGATAATTATTTACAATCTTTTAGCATTTATTAGGCCCAATGATCGTTATCGTTATGATCTTCAATAAGGAAATTTTAAATAATCTATTAAATTATCTTTTAGAAAGAAGATAATTATTTACAATCTTTTAGCATTTATTAGGCCCAATGATCGTTACCGTTATGATCTTTAATAAAGAAATGTTAAATGATCAATAAAATTATCTTTTAGAAAGAAGTTAACTATTTCAAATTTTTTAGCATTTATTAGGCCCATTGATCGTTACCGTTACGATCCTTAATAAAGAAATTTTAAATGATCTATTGAATTATCTTTTAGAAAGAAGATAATTATTTACAATCTTTTAGCATTTATTAGGCCCAATGATCGTTACCGTTATAATCTTTAGTAAAGAAATTTTAAATGATCAATTAAATTATCTTTTAGAAAGAAGTTAACTATTTCAAATTTTTTAGCATTTATTAGGCCCATTGATCGTTACCGTTATGATCTTTAATAAAGAAATTTTAAATGATCTATTAAATTATCTTTTAGAAAGAAGATAATTATTTACAATCTTTTAGCATTTATTAGGCCCAATGATCATTACCGTTATAATCTTTAATAAAGAGATTTTAAATAATCTATAAAATTATCTTTTAGAATGAAGATAATTATTTACAATCTTTTAGCATTTATTAGGCCCAATGATCGTTACCGTTATGATCTTTAATAAAGAAATTTTAAATAATCTATTAAATTATCTTTTAGAAAGAAGATAATTATTTACAATCTTTTAGCATTTATTAGGCCCAATGATCGTTAACGTTATGATCTTTAATAAAGAAATTTTAAATGATCTATTAAATTATCTTTTAGAAAGAAGATAACAATTTCAAATTTTTTAGCATTTATTAGGCCCATTGATTGTTATCGTTATGATCTTTAATAATGAAATTTTACATGATCTATTAAATTATCTTTTAGAAAGAAGATAATTATTTACAATCATTTAGCATTTATTAGGCCCAATGATCGTTACCGTTATGATCTTTAATAAAGAAATTTTAAATAATCTATTAAATTATCTTTTAGAAAGAAGATAATTATTTACAATCTTTTAGCATTTATTGGGCCCAATGATCGTTACCGTTATGATCTTTAATAAAGAAATTTTAAATGATCTATTAAATTATCTTTTAGAAAGAAGATAACTATTTCAAATTTTTTAGCATTAATTAGGTCCGTTGATCGTTACCGTTATGATCTTTAATAAAGAAATTTTAAATGATCTATTAAATTATCTTTTAGAAAGAAGATAATTATTTACCATCTTTTAGCATTTATTAGGCCCAATGATCGTTATCGTTATGCTTTTTAATAAAGAAATTTTAAATGATCAATTAAATTATCTTTTAGAAAGAAGATAACTATTTCAAATTTTTTAGCATTTATTAGGCCCATTGATCATTACCGTTATGATCTTTAATAAAGAAATTTTAAATGATCTATTAAATTATCTTTTAGAAAGAAGATAATTATTTACAATCTTTTAGCATTTATTAGGCGCAATGATCGTTATCGTTATGATCTTCAATAAGGAAAGTTTAAATGATTTATTAAATTATCTTTTAGAAAGAAGATAATTATTTACAATCTTTTAGCATTTATTAGGCCCAATGATCGTTACCGTTATGATCTTTAATAAAGAAATTTTAAATGATCTATTAAATTATCTTTTAGAAAGAAGATAACTATTTCAAATTTTTTAGCATTTATTAGGCCCATTGATTGTTACCGTTATGATCTTTAATAAAGAAATTTTAAATGATCTATTAAATTGTCTTTTAGAAAGAAGATAATTATTTACAATCTTTTAGCATTTATTAGGCCCAATGATCGTTACCGTTATGATCTTTAATAAAGAAATTTTAAATGATCAATTAAATTATCTTTTAGAAAGAAGATGACTATTTCAAATTTTTTAGCATTTATTAGGCCCATTGATCATTACCGGTATGATCTTTAATAAAGAAATTTTAAATGATCTATATAATTATCTTTTAGAAAGAAGATAATTATTTACAATCTTTTAGCATTTATTAGGCCAAATGATTGTTACTGTTATGATCTTTAATAAAGAAATGTTAAATGATCAATAAAATTATCTTTTAGAAAGAAGATAACTATTTCAAATTTTTTAGCATTTATTAGGCCCATTGATGGTTACCGTTACGATCCTTAATAAAGAAATTTTAAATGATGTATTGAATTATCTTTTAGAAAGAAGATAATTATTTACAATATTTTAGCATTTATTAGGCCCAATGATCGTTACCGTTATAATCTTTAGTAAAGAAATTTTAAATGATCAATTAAATTATCTTTTAGAAAGAAGATAACTATTTCAACTTTTTTAGCATTTATTAGGCCCATTGATCGTTACCGTTATGATCTTTAATAAAGAAATTTTAAATGATCTATTAAATTATCTTTTAGAAAGAAGATAATTATTTACAATCTTTTATCATTTATTAGGCCCAATGATCATTACCGTTATGATCTTTAATAAAGAAATTTTAAATAATCTAAATTATCTTTTAGAATGCAGATAATTATTTACAATCTTTTAGCATTTATTAGGCCCAATGATCGTTACCGTTATGATCTTTAATAAAGAAATTTTAAATAATCTATTAAATTATCTTTTAGAAAGAAGATAATTATTTACAATCTTTTAGCATTTATTAGGCCCAATGATCATTACCGTTATGATCTTTAATAAAGAAATTTTAAATGATCTATTAAATTATCTTTTAGAAAGAAGATAACAATTTTAAATTTTTTAGCATTTATTAGGCCCATTGATTGTTACCGTTATGATCTTTAATAATGAAATTTTACATGATCTATTAAATTATCTTTTAGAAAGAAGATAATTATTTACAATCTTTTATCATTTATTAGGCCCAATGATCGTTACCGTTATGATCTTTAATAAAGAAATTTTAAATAATCTATTAAATTATCTTTTAGAAAGAAGATAAGTATTTAAAATCTTTTAGCATTTATTAGGCCTAATGATCGTTACCGTTATGATCTTTAATAAAGAAATTTTAAATGATCTATTAAATTATCTTTTAGAAAGAAGATAACTATTTCAAATTTTTTAGCATTTATTAGGCCCAATGATCGTTATTGTTATGATCTTCAATAAAGAAATTTTAAATGATCTATTAAATTGTCTTTTAGAAAGAAGATAATTATTTACAATCTTTTAGCATTTATTAGGCCCAATGATCGTTACCGTTATGATATTTAATAAAAAAATTTTAAATGATCAATTAAATTATTTTTTAGAAAGAAGATAACTATTTCAAATTTTTTAGCATTTATTAGGCCCATTGATCATTACCGTTATGATCTTTAATAAAGAAATTTTAAATGATCTATTAAATTATCTTTTAGAAAGAAGATAACTATTTCAAATTTTTTAGCATTTATTAGGCCCATTGATCGTTACCATTATGATCTTTAATAAAGAAATTTTAAATGATCTATTAAATTATCTTTTAGAAAGAAGATAATTATTTACAATCTTTTAGCATTTATTAGGCCCAATGATCGTTACCGTTATGATCTTTAATAAAGAAATTTTAAATAATCTATTAAATTATCTTTTAGAACGAAGATAATTATTTACAATCTTTTAGCATTTATTAGGCCCATTGATTGTTACCGTTATGATCTTTAATAATGAAATTTTACATGATCTATTAAATTATCTTTTAGAAAGAAGATAATTATTTACAATCTTTTAGCATTTATTAGGCCCAATGATCGTTACCGTTATGATCTTTAATAAAGAAATTTTAAATAATCTATTAGATTATCTTTTAGAAAGAAGATAAGTATTTACAATCTTTTAGCATTTATTAGGCCCAATGATCGTTACCGTTATGATCTTTAATAAAGAAATTTTAAATGATCTATTAAATTATCTTTTAGAAAGAAGATAACTATTTCAAATTTTTTAGCATTTATTAGGCCCATTGATCGTTATCGTTATGATTTTTAATAAAGAAATTTTAAATGATCAATTAAATTATCTTTTAGAAAGAAGATAATTATTTACAATCTTTTAGCATTTATTAGGCCCAACGATCGTTATTGTTATGATCTTCAATAAGGAAATTTTAAATAATCTATTAAATTATCTTTTAGAAAGAAGATAATTATTTACAATCTTTTAGCATTTATTAGACCGAATGATCGTTACCGTTATGATCTTTAATAAAGAAATTTTAAATGATCTATTAAATTATCTTTTAGAAAGAAGATAACTATTTCAAATTTTTTAGCATTTATTAGGCCCATTGATCGTTACCGTTATGATCTTTAATAAAGAAATTTTAAATAATCTATTAAATTATCTTTTAGAAAGAAGATAATTATTTACAATCTTTTAGCATTTATTAGGCCCAATGATCGTTACCGTTATGATCTTTAATAAAGAAATTTTAAATAATCTATTAAATTATCTTTTAGAAAGAAGATAATTATTTACAATCTTTTAGCATTTATTAGGCCCAATGATGGTTACCGTTATGATCTTTAATAAAGAAATTTTAAATGATCTATTAAATTATCTTTTAGAAAGAAGATAACAATTTCAAATTTTTTAGCATTTATTAGGCCCATTGATTGTTACCGTTATGATCTTTAATAATGAAATTTTACATGATCTATTAAATTATCTTTTAGAAAGAAGATAATTATTTACAATCTTTTAGCATTTATTAGGCCCAATGATCGTTATGATCTTTAATAAAGAAATTTTAAATAATCTATTAAATTATCTTTTAGAAAGAAGATAATTATTTACAATCTTTTAGCATTTATTAGGCCCAATGATCGTTACCGTTATGATCTTTAATAAAGAACTTTTAAATGATCAATAAAATTATCTTTTAGAAAGAAGATAACTATTTCAAATTTTTTAGCATTTATTAGGCCCAATGATCGTTACCGTTATGATCTTTAATAAAGAAATTTTAAATGATCAATTAAATTATCTTTTAGAAAGAAGATAACTATTTCAAATTTTTTAGCATTTATTAGGCCCAATGATCGTTACCGTTATGATCTTTAATAAAGAAATTTTAAATAATCTATTAGATTATCTTTTAGAAAGAAGATAAGTATTTACAATCTTTTAGCATTTATTAGGCCCAATGATCGTTACCGTTATGATCTTTAATAAAGAAATTTTAAATGATCTATTAAATTATCTTTTAGAAAGAAAATAACAATTTCAAATTTTTTAGCATTTATTAGGCCCATTGATTGTTACCGTTATGATCTTTAATAATGAAATTTTACATGATCTATTAAATTATCTTTTAGAAAGAAGATAATTATTTACAATCTTTTAGCATTTATTAGGCCCAATGATCGTTATGATCTTTAATAAAGAAATTTTAAATAATCTATTAAATTATCTTTTAGAAAGAAGATAATTATTTACAATCTTTTAGCATTTATTAGGCCCAATGATCGTTACCGTTATGATCTTTAATAAAGAACTTTTAAATGATCAATTAAATTATCTTTTAGAAAGAAGATAACTATTTCAAATTTTTTAGCATTTATTAGGCCCATTGATCGTTATCGTTATGATTTTTAATAAAGAAATTTTAAATGATCAATTAAATTATCTTTTAGAAAGAAGATAATTATTTACAATCTTTTAGCATTTATTAGGCCCAATGATGGTTATTGTTATGATCTTCAATAAGGAAATTTTAAATAATCTATTAAATTATCTTTTAGAAAGAAGATAATTATTTACAATCTTTTAGCATTTATTAGACCGAATGATCGTTACCGTTATGATCTTTAATAAAGAAATTTTAAATGATCTATTAAATTATCTTTTAGAAAGAAGATAACTATTTCAAATTTTTTAGCATTTATTAGGCCCATTGATCGTTACTGTTATGATCTTTAATAAAGAAATTTTAAATAATCTATTAAATTATCTTTTAGAAAGCAGATAATTATTTACAATCTTTTAGCATTTATTAGGCCCAATGATCGTTACCGTTATGATCTTTAATAAAGAAATTTTAAATGATCTATTAAATTATCTTTTAGAAAGAAGATAACAATTTCAAATTTTTTAGCATTTATTAGGCCCATTGATTGTTACCGTTATGATCTTTAATAATGAAATTTTACATGATCTATTAAATTATCTTTTAGAAAGAAGATAATTATTTACAATCTTTTAGCATTTATTAGGCCCAATGATCGTTACCGTTATGATCTTTAATAAAGAAATTTTAAATAATCTATTAGATTATCTTTTAGAAAGAAGATAAGTATTTACAATCTTTTAGCATTTATTAGGCCCAATGATCGTTACCGTTATGATCTTTAATAAAGAAATTTTAAATGATCTATTAAATTATCTTTTAGAAAGAAGATAACTATTTCAAATTTTTTAGCATTTATTAGGCCCATTGATCGTTATCGTTATGATTTTTAATAAAGAAATTTTAAATGATCAATTAAATTATCTTTTAGAAAGAAGATAATTATTTACAATCTTTTAGCATTTATTAGGCCCAACGATCGTTATTGTTATGATCTTCAATAAGGAAATTTTAAATAATCTATTAAATTATCTTTTAGAAAGAAGATAATTATTTACAATCTTTTAGCATTTATTAGACCAAATGATCGTTACCGTTATGATCTTTAATAAAGAAATTTTAAATGATCTATTAAATTATCTTTTAGAAAGAAGATAACTATTTCAAATTTTTTAGCATTTATTAGGCCCATTGATCGTTACCGTTATGATCTTTAATAAAGAAATTTTAAATAATCTATTAAATTATCTTTTAGAAAGAAGATAATTATTCACAATCTTTTAGCATTTATTAGGCCCAATGATCGTTACCGTTATGATCTTTAATAAAGAAATTTTAAATAATCTATTAAATTATCTTTTAGAAAGAAGATAATTATTTACAATCTTTTAGCATTTATTAGGCCCAATGATGGTTACCGTTATGATCTTTAATAAAGAAATTTTAAATGATCTATTAAATTATCTTTTAGAAAGAAGATAACAATTTCAAATTTTTTAGCATTTATTAGGCCCATTGATTGTTACCGTTATGATCTTTAATAATGAAATTTTACATGATCTATTAAATTATCTTTTAGAAAGAAGATAATTATTTACAATCTTTTAGCATTTATTAGGCCCAATGATCGTTATGATCTTTAATAAAGAAATTTTAAATAATCTATTAAATTATCTTTTAGAAAGAAGATAATTATTTACAATCTTTTAGCATTTATTAGGCCCAATGATCGTTACCGTTATGATCTTTAATAAAGAACTTTTAAATGATCAATAAAATTATCTTTTAGAAAGAAGATAACTATTTCAAATTTTTTAGCATTTATTAGGCCCAATGATCGTTACCGTTATGATCTTTAATAAAGAAATTTTAAATGATCAATTAAATTATCTTTTAGAAAGAAGATAACTATTTCAAATTTTTTAGCATTTATTAGGCCCAATGATCGTTACCGTTATGATCTTTAATAAAGAAATTTTAAATAATCTATTAGATTATCTTTTAGAAAGAAGATAAGTATTTACAATCTTTTAGCATTTATTAGGCCCAATGATCGTTACCGTTATGATCTTTAATAAAGAAATTTTAAATGATCTATTAAATTATCTTTTAGAAAGAAAATAACAATTTCAAATTTTTTAGCATTTATTAGGCCCATTGATTGTTACCGTTATGATCTTTAATAATGAAATTTTACATGATCTATTAAATTATCTTTTAGAAAGAAGATAATTATTTACAATCTTTTAGCATTTATTAGGCCCAATGATCGTTACCGTTATGATCTTTAATAAAGAAATTTTAAATAATCTATTAAATTATCTTTTAGAAAGAAGATAATTATTTACAATCTTTTAGCATTTATTAGGCCCAATGATGGTTACCGTTATGATCTTTAATAAAGAAATTTTAAATGATCTATTAAATTATCTTTTAGAAAGAAGATAACAATTTCAAATTTTTTAGCATTTATTAGGCCCATTGATTGTTACCGTTATGATATTTAATAATGAAATTTTACATGATCTATTAAATTATCTTTTAGAAAGAAGATAATTATTTACAATCTTTTAGCATTTATTAGGCCCAATGATCGTTATGATCTTTAATAAAGAAATTTTAAATAATCTATTAAATTATCTTTTAGAAAGAAGATAATTATTTACAATCTTTTAGCATTTATTAGGCCCAATGATGGTTACCGTTATGATCTTTAATAAAGAACTTTTAAATGATCAATTAAATTATCTTTTAGAAAGAAGATAACTATTTCAAATTTTTTAGCATTTATTAGGCCCATTGATCGTTATCGTTATGATTTGTAATAAAGAAATTTTAAATGATCAATTAAATTATCTTTTAGAAAGAAGATAATTATTTACAATCTTTTAGCATTTATTAGGCCCAATGATCGTTATTGTTATGATCTTCAATAAGGAAATTTTAAATAATCTATTAAATTATCTTTTAGAAAGAAGATAATTATTTACAATCTTTTAGCATTTATTAGACCGAATGATCGTTACCGTTATGATCTTTAATAAAGAAATTTTAAATGATCTATTAAATTATCTTTTAGGAAGAAGATAACTATTTCAAATTTTTTAGCATTTATTAGGCCCAATGATCGTTACCGTTATGATCTTTAATAAAGAAATTTTAAATAATCTATTAAATTATCTTTTAGAAAGAAGATAATTATTTACAATCTTTTAGCATTTATTAGGCCCAATGATCGTTACTGTTATGATCTTTAATAAAGAAATTTTAAATGATCTATTAAATTATCTTTTAGAAAGAAGATAACAATTTCAAATTTTTTAGCATTTATTAGGCCCATTGATTGTTACCGTTATGATCTTTAATAATGAAATTTTACATGATCTATTAAATTATCTTTTAGAAAGAAGATAATTATTTACAATCTTTTAGCATTTATTAGGCCCAATGATCGTTATGATCTTTAATAAAGAAATTTTAAATAATCTATTAAATTATCTTTTAGAAAGAAGATAATTATTTACAATCTTTTAGCATTTATTAGGCCCAATGATCGTTACCGTTATCATCTTTAATAAAGAAATTTTAAATGATCTATTAAATTATCTTTTAGAAAGAAGATAACAATTTCAAATTTTTTAGCATTTATTAGGCCCATTGATTGTTACCGTTATGATCTTTAATAATGAAATTTTACATGATCTATTAAATTATCTTTTAGAAAGAAGATAATTATTTACAATCTTTTAGCATTTATTAGGCCCAATGATCGTTACCGTTATGATCTTTAATAAAGAAATTTTAAATAATCTATTAAATTATCTTTTAGAAAGAAGATAATTATTTACAATCTTTTAGCATTTATTAGGCCCAATGATGGTTACCGTTATGATCTTTAATAAAGAAATTTTAAATAATCAATTAAATTATCTTTTAGAAAGAAGATAACTATTTCAAATTTTTTAGCATTTATTAGGCCCATTGATCGTTATCGTTATGATTTTTAATAAAGAAATTTTAAATGATCAATTAAATTATCTTTTAGAAAGAAGATAATTATTTACAATCTTTTAGCATTTATTAGGCCCAATGATCGTTATTGTTATGATCTTCAATAAGGAAATTTTAAATAATCTATTAAATTATCTTTTAGAAAGAAGATAATTATTTACAATCTTTTAGCATTTATTAGACCGAATGATCGTTACCGTTATGATCTTTAATAAAGAAATTTTAAATGATCTATTAAATTATCTTTTAGAAAGAAGATAACTATTTCAAATTTTTTAGCATTTATTAGGCCCATTGATCGTTACCGTTATGATCTTTAATAAAGAAATTTTAAATAATCTATTAAATTATCTTTTAGAAAGAAGATAATTATTTACAATCTTTTAGCATTTATTAGGCCCAATGATCGTTACCGTTATGATCTTTAATAAAGAAATTTTAAATAATCTATTAAATTATCTTTTAGAAAGAAGATAATTATTTACAATCTTTTAGCATTTATTAGGCCCAATGATGGTTACCGTTATGATCTTTAATAAAGAAATTTTAAATGATCTATTAAATTATCTTTTAGAAAGAAGATAACAATTTCAAATTTTTTAGCATTTATTAGGCCCATTGATTGTTACCGTTATGATCTTTAATAATGAAATTTTACATGATCTATTAAATTATCTTTTAGAAAGAAGATAATTATTTACAATCTTTTAGCATTTATTAGGCCCAATGATCGTTATGATCTTTAATAAAGAAATTTTAAATAATCTATTAAATTATCTTTTAGAAAGAAGATAATTATTTACAATCTTTTAGCATTTATTAGGCCCAATGATCGTTACCGTTATGATCTTTAATAAAGAACTTTTAAATGATCAATAAAATTATCTTTTAGAAAGAAGATAACTATTTCAAATTTTTTAGCATTTATTAGGCCCAATGATCGTTACCGTTATGATCTTTAATAAAGAAATTTTAAATGATCAATTAAATTATCTTTTAGAAAGAAGATAACTATTTCAAATTTTTTAGCATTTATTAGGCCCAATGATCGTTACCGTTATGATCTTTAATAAAGAAATTTTAAATAATCTATTAAATTATCTTTTAGAAAGAAGATAATTATTTACAATCTTTTAGCATTTATTAGGCCCAATGATGGTTACCGTTATGATCTTTAATAAAGAAATTTTAAATAATCAATTAAATTATCTTTTAGAAAGAAGATAACTATTTCAAATTTTTTAGCATTTATTAGGCCCATTGATCGTTATCGTTATGATTTTTAATAAAGAAATTTTAAATGATCAATTAAATTATCTTTTAGAAAGAAGATAATTATTTACAATCTTTTAGCATTTATTAGGCCCAATGATCGTTATTGTTATGATCTTCAATAAGGAAATTTTAAATAATCTATTAAATTATCTTTTAGAAAGAAGATAATTATTTACAATCTTTTAGCATTTATTAGGCCCAATGATCGTTATGATCTTTAATAAAGAAATTTTAAATAATCTATTAAATTATCTTTTAGAAAGAAGATAATTATTTACAATCTTTTAGCATTTATTAGGCCCAATGATCGTTACCGTTATGATCTTTAATAAAGAACTTTTAAATGATCAATAAAATTATCTTTTAGAAAGAAGATAACTATTTCAAATTTTTTAGCATTTATTAGGCCCAATGATCGTTACCGTTATGATCTTTAATAAAGAAATTTTAAATGATCAATTAAATTATCTTTTAGAAAGAAGATAACTATTTCAAATTTTTTAGCATTTATTAGGCCCAATGATCGTTTCCGTTATGATCTTTAATAAAGAAATTTTAAATAATCTATTAGATTATCTTTTAGAAAGAAGATAAGTATTTACAATCTTTTAGCATTTATTAGGCCCAATGATCGTTACCGTTATGATCTTTAATAAAGAAATTTTAAATGATCTATTAAATTATCTTTTAGAAAGAAAATAACAATTTCAAATTTTTTAGCATTTATTAGGCCCATTGATTGTTACCGTTATGATCTTTAATAATGAAATTTTACATGATCTATTAAATTATCTTTTAGAAAGAAGATAATTATTTACAATCTTTTAGCATTTATTAGGCCCAATGATCGTTATGATCTTTAATAAAGAAATTTTAAATAATCTATTAAATTATCTTTTAGAAAGAAGATAATTATTTACAATCTTTTAGCATTTATTAGGCCCAATGATCGTTACCGTTATGATCTTTAATAAAGAACTTTTAAATGATCAATTAAATTATCTTTTAGAAAGAAGATAACTATTTCAAATTTTTTAGCATTTATTAGGCCCATTGATCGTTATCGTTATGATTTTTAATAAAGAAATTTTAAATGATCAATTAAATTATCTTTTAGAAAGAAGATAATTATTTACAATCTTTTAGCATTTATTAGGCCCAATGATGGTTATTGTTATGATCTTCAATAAGGAAATTTTAAATAATCTATTAAATTATCTTTTAGAAAGAAGATAATTATTTACAATCTTTTAGCATTTATTAGACCGAATGATCGTTACCGTTATGATCTTTAATAAAGAAATTTTAAATGATCTATTAAATTATCTTTTAGAAAGAAGATAACTATTTCAAATTTTTTAGCATTTATTAGGCCCATTGATCGTTACTGTTATGATCTTTAATAAAGAAATTTTAAATAATCTATTAAATTATCTTTTAGAAAGAAGATAATTATTTACAATCTTTTAGCATTTATTAGGCCCAATGATCGTTACCGTTATGATCTTTAATAAAGAAATTTTAAATGATCTATTAAATTATCTTTTAGAAAGAAGATAACAATTTCAAATTTTTTAGCATTTATTAGGCCCATTGATTGTTACCGTTATGATCTTTAATAATGAAATTTTACATGATCTATTAAATTATCTTTTAGAAAGAAGATAATTATTTACAATCTTTTAGCATTTATTAGGCCCAATGATCGTTACCGTTATGATCTTTAATAAAGAAATTTTAAATAATCTATTAAATTATCTTTTAGAAAGAAGATAATTATTTACAATCTTTTAGCCTTTATTAGGCCCAATGATGGTTACCGTTATGATCTTTAATAAAGAAATTTTAAATGATCTATTAAATTATCTTTTAGAAAGAAGATAACAATTTCAAATTTTTTAGCATTTATTAGGCCCATTGATTGTTACCGTTATGATATTTAATAATGAAATTTTACATGATCTATTAAATTATCTTTTAGAAAGAAGATAATTATTTACAATCTTTTAGCATTTATTAGGCCCAATGATCGTTATGATCTTTAATAAAGAAATTTTAAATAATCTATTAAATTATCTTTTAGAAAGAAGATAATTATTTACAATCTTTTAGCATTTATTAGGCCCAATGATGGTTACCGTTATGATCTTTAATAAAGAACTTTTAAATGATCAATTAAATTATGTTTTAGAAAGAAGATAACTATTTCAAATTTTTTAGCATTTATTAGGCCCATTGATCGTTATCGTTATGATTTTTAATAAAGAAATTTTAACTGATCAATTAAATTATCTTTTAGAAAGAAGATAATTATTTACAATCTTTTAGCATTTATTAGGCCCAATGATCGTTATTGTTATGATCTTCAATAAGGAAATTTTAAATAATCTATTAAATTATCTTTTAGAAAGAAGATAATTATTTACAATCTTTTAGCATTTATTAGACCGAATGATCGTTACCGTTATGATCTTTAATAAAGAAATTTTAAATGATCTATTAAATTATCTTTTAGGAAGAAGATAACTATTTCAAATTTTTTAGCATTTATTAGGCCCAATGATCGTTACCGTTATGATCTTTAATAAAGAAATTTTAAATAATCTATTAAATTATCTTTTAGAAAGAAGATAATTATTTACAATCTTTTAGCATTTATTAGGCCCAATGATCGTTACTGTTATGATCTTTAATAAAGAAATTTTAAATGATCTATTAAATTATCTTTTAGAAAGAAGATAACAATTTCAAATTTTTTAGCATTTATTAGGCCCATTGATTGTTACCGTTATGATCTTTAATAATGAAATTTTACATGATCTATTAAATTATCTTTTAGAAAGAAGATAATTATTTACAATCTTTTAGCATTTATTAGGCCCAATGATCGTTACCGTTATGATCTTTAATAAAGAAATTTTAAATAATCTATTAAATTATCTTTTAGAAAGAAGATAATTATTTACAATCTTTTAGCATTTATTAGGCCCAATGATGGTTACCGTTATGATCTTTAATAAAGAAATTTTAAATGATCTATTAAATTATCTTTTAGAAAGAAGATAACAATTTCAAATTTTTTAGCATTTATTAGGCCCATTGATTGTTACCGTTATGATATTTAATAATGAAATTTTACATGATCTATTAAATTATCTTTTAGAAAGAAGATAATTATTTACAATCTTTTAGCATTTATTAGGCCCAATGATCGTTATGATCTTTAATAAAGAAATTTTAAATAATCTATTAAATTATCTTTTAGAAAGAAGATAATTATTTACAATCTTTTAGCATTTATTAGGCCCAATGATGGTTACCGTTATGATCTTTAATAAAGAACTTTTAAATGATCAATTAAATTATGTTTTAGAAAGAAGATAACTATTTCAAATTTTTTAGCATTTATTAGGCCCATTGATCGTTATCGTTATGATTTTTAATAAAGAAATTTTAAATGATCAATTAAATTATCTTTTAGAAAGAAGATAATTATTTACAATCTTTTAGCATTTATTAGGCCCAATGATCGTTATTGTTATGATCTTCAATAAGGAAATTTTAAATAATCTATTAAATTATCTTTTAGAAAGAAGATAATTATTTACAATCTTTTAGCATTTATTAGACCGAATGATCGTTACCGTTATGATCTTTAATAAAGAAATTTTAAATGATCTATTAAATTATCTTTTAGGAAGAAGATAACTATTTCAAATTTTTTAGCATTTATTAGGCCCAATGATCGTTACCGTTATGATCTTTAATAAAGAAATTTTAAATAATCTATTAAATTATCTTTTAGAAAGAAGATAATTATTTACAATCTTTTAGCATTTATTAGGCCCAATGATCGTTACTGTTATGATCTTTAATAAAGAAATTTTAAATGATCTATTAAATTATCTTTTAGAAAGAAGATAACAATTTCAAATTTTTTAGCATTTATTAGGCCCATTGATTGTTACCGTTATGATCTTTAATAATGAAATTTTACATGATCTATTAAATTATCTTTTAGAAAGAAGATAATTATTTACAATCTTTTAGCATTTATTAGGCCCAATGATCGTTATGATCTTTAATAAAGAAATTTTAAATAATCTATTAAATTATCTTTTAGAAAGAAGATAATTATTTACAATCTTTTAGCATTTATTAGGCCCAATGATCGTTAGCGTTATGATCTTTAATAAAGAACTTTTAAATGATCAATTAAATTATCTTTTAGAAAGAAGATAACTATTTCAAATTTTTTAGCATTTATTAGGCCCATTGATCGTTATCGTTATGATTTTTAATAAAGAAATTTTAAATGATCAATTAAATTATCTTTTAGAAAGAAGATAATTATTTACAATCTTTTAGCATTTATTAGGCCCAATGATCGTTATTGTTATGATCTTCAATAAGGAAATTTTAAATAATCTATTAAATTATCTTTTAGAAAGAAGATAATTATTTACAATCTTTTAGCATTTATTAGACCGAATGATCGTTACCGTTATGATCTTTAATAAAGAAATTTTAAATGATCTATTAAATTATCTTTTAGAAAGAAGATAACTATTTCAAATTTTTTAGCATTTATTAGGCCCAATAATCGTTACCGTTATGATCTTTAATAGAGAAATTTTAAATAATCTATTAAATTATCTTTTAGAAAGAAGATAATTATTTACAATCTTTTAGCATTTATTAGGCCCAATGATCGTTACCGTTATCATCTTTAATAAAGAAATTTTAAATGATCTATTAAATTATCTTTTAGAAAGAAGATAACAATTTCAAATTTTTTAGCATTTATTAGGCCCATTGATTGTTACCGTTATGATCTTTAATAATGAAATTTTACATGATCTATTAAATTATCTTTTAGAAAGAAGATAATTATTTACAATCTTTTAGCATTTATTAGGCCCAATGATCGTTACCGTTATGATCTTTAATAAAGAAATTTTAAATAATCTATTAAATTATCTTTTAGAAAGAAGATAATTATTTACAATCTTTTAGCATTTATTAGGCCCAATGATGGTTACCGTTATGATCTTTAATAAAGAAATTTTAAATAATCAATTAAATTATCTTTTAGAAAGAAGATAACTATTTCAAATTTTTTAGCATTTATTAGGCCCATTGATCGTTATCGTTATAATTTTTAATAAAGAAATTTTAAATGATCAATTAAATTATCTTTTAGAAAGAAGATAATTATTTACAATCTTTTAGCATTTATTAGGCCCAATGATCGTTATTGTTATGATCTTCAATAAGGAAATTTTAAATAATCTATTAAATTATCTTTTAGAAAGAAGATAATTATTTACAATCTTTTAGCATTTATTAGGCCCAATGATCGTTACCGTTATGATCTTTAATAAAGAAATTTTAAATGATCAATTAAATTATCTTTTAGAAAGAAGATAATTATTTACAATCTTTTAGCATTTATTAGGCCCAATGATCGTTATTGTTATGATCTTCAATAAGGAAATTTTAAATAATCTATTAAATTATCTTTTAGAAAGAAGATAATTATTTACAATCTTTTAGCATTTATTAGGCCGAATGATCGTTACCGTTATGATCTTTAATAAAGAAATTTTAAATGATCAATTAAATTATCTTTTAGAAAGAAGATAACTATTTCAAATTTTTTAGCATTTATTAGGCCCATTGATCGTTACCGTTATGATCTTTAATAAAGAAATTTTAAATGATCTATTAAATTATCTTTTAGAAAGAAGATAACTATTTCAAATTTTTTAGCATTTATTAGGCCCATTGATCGTTACCGTTATGATCTTTAATAAAGAAATTTTAAATGATCTATTAAATTATCTTTTAGAAAGAAGATAATTATTTACAATCTTTTAGTATTTATTAGGCCCAATGATCGTTACCGTTATAATCTTTAGTAAAGGAATTTTAAATGATCTATTAAATTATCTTTTAGAAAGAAGATAACTATTTCAAATTTTTTAGCATTTATTAGGCCCAATGATCGTTACCGTTATGATCTTTAATAAAGAAATTTTAAATAATCTATTAAATTATCTTTTAGAAAGAAGATAATTATTTACAATCTTTTAGCATTTATTAGGCCCAATGATCGTTACCGTTATGATCTTTACTAAAGAAATTTTAAATGATCTATTAAATTATCTTTTAGAAAGAAGATAACAATTTCAAATTTTTTAGCATTTATTAGGCCCATTGATTGTTACCGTTATGATCTTTAATAATGAAATTTTACATGATCTATTAAATTATCTTTTAGAAAGAAGATAATTATTTACAATCTTTTACCATTTATTAGGCCCAATCATCGTTACCGTTATGATCTTTAATAAAGAAATTTTAAATAATCTATTAAATTATCTTTTAGAAAGAAGATAATTATTTACAATCTTTTAGCATTTATTAGGCCCAATGATCGTTACCGTTATGATCTTTAATAAAGAAACTTTAAATGATCAATTAAATTATCTTTTAGAAAGAAGATAACTATTTCAAATTTTTTAGCATTTATTAGGCCCATTGATCGTTACCGTTATGATCTTTAATAAAGAAATTTTAAATGATCAATTAAATTATCTTTTAGAAAGAAGATAATTATTTACAATATTTTAGCATTTATTAGGCCCAATGATCGTTATTGTTATGATCTTCAATAAGGAAATTTTAAATAATCTATTAAATTATCTTTTAGAAAGAAGATAATTATTTACAATCTTTTAGCATTTATTAGGCCCAATGATCGTTACCGTTATAATCTTTAGTAAAGGAATTTTAAATGATCTATTAAATTATCTTTTAGAAAGAAGATAACTATTTCAAATTTTTTAGCATTTATTAGGCCCAATGATCGTTACCGTTATGATCTTTAATAAAGAAATTTTAAATAATCTATTAAATTATCTTTTAGAAAGAAGATAATTATTTACAATCTTTTAGCATTTATTAGGCCGAATGATCGTTACCGTTATGATCTTTTAATAAAGAAATTTTAAATGATCTATTAAATTATCTTTTAGAAAGAAGATAACTATTTCAAATTTTTTAGCATTTATTAGGCCCAATGATCGTTACCGTTATGATCTTTAATAAAGAAATTTTAAATAATCTATTAAATTATCTTTTAGAAAGAAGATAATTATTTACAATCTTTTAGCATTTATTAGGCCCAATGATCGTTACCGTTATGATCTTTAATAAAGAAATTTTAAATGATCTATTAAACTATCTTTTAGAAAGAAGATAATTATTTACAATCTTTTAGCATTTATTAGGCCCAATGATCGTTACCGTTATGATCTTTAATAAAGAAACTTTAAATGATCAATTAAATTATCTTTTAGAAAGAAGATAACTATTTCAAATTTTTTAGCATTTATTAGGCCCATTGATCGTTACCGTTATGATCTTTAATAAAGAAATTTTAAATGATCAATTAAATTATCTTTTAGAAAGAAGATAATTATTTACAATCTTTTAGCATTTATTAGGCCCAATGATCGTTATTGTTATGATCTTCAATAAGGAAATTTTAAATAATCTATTAAATTATCTTTTAGAAAGAAGATAATTATTTACAATCTTTTAGCATTTATTAGGCCGAATGATCGTTACCGTTATGATCTTTAATAAAGAAATTTTAAATGATCTATTAAATTATCTTTTAGAAAGAAGATAACTATTTGAAATTTTTTAGCATTTATTAGGCCCAATGATCGTTACCGTTATGATCTTTAATAAAGAAATTTTAAATAATCTATTAAATTATCTTTTAGAAAGAAGATAATTATTTACAATCTTTTAGTATTTATTAGGCCCAATGATCGTTACCGTTATGATCTTTAATAAAGAAATTTTAAATGATCTATTAAATTATCTTTTAGAAAGAAGATAACAATTTCAAATTTTTTAGCATTTATTAGGCCCATTGATTGTTACCGTTATGATCTTTAATAATGAAATTTTACATGATCTATTAAATTATCTTTTAGAAAGAAGATAATTATTTACAATCTTTTAGCATTTATTAGGCCCAATGATCGTTACCGTTATGATCTTTAATAAAGAAATTTTAAATAATCTATTAAATTATATTTTAGAAAGAAGATAATTATTTACAATCTTTTAGCATTTATTAGGCCCAATGATGGTTACCGTTATGATCTTTAATAAAGAAATTTTAAATGATCAATTAAATTATCTTTTAGAAAGAAGATAACTATTTCAAATTTTTTAGCATTTATTAGGCCCATTGATCGTTATCGTTATGATTTTTAATAAAGAAATTTTAAATGGTCAATTAAATTATCTTTTAGAAAGTAGATAATTATTTACAATCTTTTAGCATTTATTAGGCCCAATGATCGTTATTGTTATGATCTTCAATAAGGAAATTTTAAATAATCTATTAAATTATCTTTTAGAAAGAAGATAATTATTTACAATCTTTTAGCATTTATTAGGCCCAATGATCGTTACCGTTATGATCTTTAATAAAGAAATTTTAAATGATCTATTAAATTATCTTTTAGAAAGAAGATAACTATTTCAAATTTTTTAGCATTTATTAGGCCCAATGATCGTTACCGTTATGATCTTTAATAAAGAAATTTTAAATAATCTATTAAATTATCTTTTAGAAAGAAGATAATTATTTACAATCTTTTAGTATTTATTAGGCCCAATGATCGTTACCGTTATGATCTTTAATAAAGAAATTTTAAATGATCTATTAAATTATCTTTTAGAAAGAAGATAACAATTTCAAATTTTTTAGCATTTATTAGGCCCATTGATTGTTACCGTTATGATCTTTAATAATGAAATTTTACATGATCTATTAAATTATCTTTTAGAAAGAAGATAATTATTTACAATCTTTTAGCATTTATTAGGCCCAATGATCGTTACCGTTATGATCTTTAATAAAGAAATTTTAAATAATCTATTAAATTATCTTTTAGAAAGAAGATAATTATTTACAATCTTTTAGTATTTATTAGGCCCAATGATGGTTACCGTTATGATCTTTAATAAAGAAATTTTAAATGATCAATTAAATTATCTTTTAGAAAGAAGATAACTATTTCAAATTTTTTAGCATTTATTAGGCCCATTGATCGTTATCGTTATGATTTTTAATAAAGAAATTTTAAATGGTCAATTAAATTATCTTTTAGAAAGAAGATAATTATTTACAATCTTTTAGCATTTATTAGGCCCAATGATCGTTATTGTTATGATCTTCAATAAGGAAATTTTAAATAATCTATTAAATTATCTTTTAGAAAGAAGATAATTATTTACAATCTTTTAGCATTTATTAGGCCCAATGATCGTTACCGTTATGATCTTTAATAAAGAAATTTTAAATGATCAATTAAATTATCTTTTAGAAAGAAGATAATTATTTACAATCTTTTAGCATTTATTAGGCCCAATGATCGTTATTGTTATGATCTTCAATAAGGAAATTTTAAATAATCTATTAAATTATCTTTTAGAAAGAAGATAATTATTTACAATCTTTTAGCATTTATTAGGCCGAATGATCGTTACCGTTATGATCTTTAATAAAGAAATTTTAAATGATCTATTAAATTATCTTTTAGAAAGAAGATAACTATTTCAAATTTTTTAGCATTTATTAGGCTCAATCATCGTTACCGTTATGATCTTTAATAAAGAAATTTTAAATAATCTATTAAATTATCTTTTAGAAAGAAGATAATTATTTACAATCTTTTAGCATTTATTAGGCCCAATGATCGTTACCGTTACGATCTTTAATAAAGAAACTTTAAATGATCAATTAAATTATCTTTTAGAAAGAAGATAACTATTTCAAATTTTTTAGCATTTATTAGGCCCATTGATCGTTACCGTTATGATCTTTAATAAAGAAATTTTAAATGATCAATTAAATTATCTTTTAGAAAGAAGATAATTATTTACAATCTTTTACCATTTATTAGGCCCAATCATCGTTACCGTTATGATCTTTAATAAAGAAATTTTAAATAATCTATTAAATTATCTTTTAGAAAGAAGATAATTATTTACAATCTTTTAGCATTTATTAGGCCCAATGATCGTTACCGTTATGATCTTTAATAAAGAAACTTTAAATGATCAATTAAATTATCTTTTAGAAAGAAGATAACTATTTCAAATTTTTTAGCATTTATTAGGCCCATTGATCGTTACCGTTATGATCTTTAATAAAGAAATTTTAAATGATCAATTATATTATCTTTTAGAAAGAAGATAATTATTTACAATATTTTAGCATTTATTAGGCCCAATGATCGTTATTGTTATGATCTTCAATAAGGAAATTTTAAATAATCTATTAAATTATCTTTTAGAAAGAAGATAATTATTTACAATCTTTTAGCATTTATTAGGCCCAATGATCGTTACCGTTATAATCTTTAGTAAAGGAATTTTAAATGATCTATTAAATTATCTTTTAGAAAGAAGATAACTATTTCAAATTTTTTAGCATTTATTAGGCCCAATGATCGTTACCGTTATGATCTTTAATAAAGAAATTTTAAATAATCTATTAAATTATCTTTTAGAAAGAAGATAATTATTTACAATCTTTTAGCATTTATTAGGCCCAATGATCGTTACCGTTACGATCTTTAATAAAGAAACTTTAAATGATCAATTAAATTATCTTTTAGAAAGAAGATAACTATTTCAAATTTTTTAGCATTTATTAGGCCCATTGATCGTTACCGTTATGATCTTTAATAAAGAAATTTTAAATGATCAATTAAATTATCTTTTAGAAAGAAGATAATTATTTACAATCTTTTACCATTTATTAGGCCCAATCATCGTTACCGTTATGATCTTTAATAAAGAAATTTTAAATAATCTATTAAATTATCTTTTAGAAAGAAGATAATTATTTACAATCTTTTAGCATTTATTAGGCCCAATGATCGTTACCGTTATGATCTTTAATAAAGAAACTTTAAATGATCAATTAAATTATCTTTTAGAAAGAAGATAACTATTTCAAATTTTTTAGCATTTATTAGGCCCATTGATCGTTACCGTTATGATCTTTAATAAAGAAATTTTAAATGATCAATTAAATTATCTTTTAGAAAGAAGATAATTATTTACAATATTTTAGCATTTATTAGGCCCAATGATCGTTATTGTTATGATCTTCAATAAGGAAATTTTAAATAATCTATTAAATTATCTTTTAGAAAGAAGATAATTATTTACAATCTTTTAGCATTTATTAGGCCCAATGATCGTTACCGTTATAATCTTTAGTAAAGGAATTTTAAATGATCTATTAAATTATCTTTTAGAAAGAAGATAACTATTTCAAATTTTTTAGCATTTATTAGGCCCAATGATCGTTACCGTTATGATCTTTAATAAAGAAATTTTAAATAATCTATTAAATTATCTTTTAGAAAGAAGATAATTATTTACAATCTTTTAGCATTTATTAGGCCCAATGATCGTTACCGTTATGATCTTTACTAAAGAAATTTTAAATGATCTATTAAATTATCTTTTAGAAAGAAGATAACAATTTCAAATTTTTTAGCATTTATTAGGCCCATTGATTGTTACCGTTATGATCTTTAATAATGAAATTTTACATGATCTATTAAATTATCTTTTAGAAAGAAGATAATTATTTACAATCTTTTACCATTTATTAGGCCCAATCATCGTTACCGTTATGATCTTTAATAAAGAAATTTTAAATAATCTATTAAATTATCTTTTAGAAAGAAGATAATTATTTACAATCTTTTAGCATTTATTAGGCCCAATGATCGTTACCGTTATGATCTTTAATAAAGAAACTTTAAATGATCAATTAAATTATCTTTTAGAAAGAAGATAACTATTTCAAATTTTTTAGCATTTATTAGGCCCATTGATCGTTACCGTTATGATCTTTAATAAAGAAATTTTAAATGATCAATTAAATTATCTTTTAGAAAGAAGATAATTATTTACAATATTTTAGCATTTATTAGGCCCAATGATCGTTATTGTTATGATCTTCAATAAGGAAATTTTAAATAATCTATTAAATTATCTTTTAGAAAGAAGATAATTATTTACAATCTTTTAGCATTTATTAGGCCCAATGATCGTTACCGTTATAATCTTTAGTAAAGGAATTTTAAATGATCTATTAAATTATCTTTTAGAAAGAAGATAACTATTTCAAATTTTTTAGCATTTATTAGGCCCAATGATCGTTACCGTTATGATCTTTAATAAAGAAATTTTAAATAATCTATTAAATTATCTTTTAGAAAGAAGATAATTATTTACAATCTTTTAGCATTTATTAGGCCCAATGATCGTTACCGTTATGATCTTTACTAAAGAAATTTTAAATGATCTATTAAATTATCTTTTAGAAAGAAGATAACAATTTCAAATTTTTTAGCATTTATTAGGCCCATTGATTGTTACCGTTATGATCTTTAATAATGAAATTTTACATGATCTATTAAATTATCTTTTAGAAAGAAGATAATTATTTACAATCTTTTACCATTTATTAGGCCCAATCATCGTTACCGTTATGATCTTTAATAAAGAAATTTTAAATAATCTATTAAATTATCTTTTAGAAAGAAGATAATTATTTACAATCTTTTAGCATTTATTAGGCCGAATGATCGTTACCATTATGATCTTTAATAAAGAAATTTTAAATGATCAATTAAATTATCTTTTAGAAAGAAGATAACTATTTCAAATTTTTTAGCATTTATTAGGCCCATTAATCGTTATCGTTATGATTTTTAATAAAGAAATTTTAAATGGTCAATTAAATTATCTTTTAGAAAGAAGATAATTATTTACAATCTTTTAGCATTTATTAGGCCCAATGATCGTTACCGTTATGATCTTTAATAAAGAAATTTTAAATGATCAATTAAATTATCTTCTAGAAAGAAGATAATTATTTACAATCTTTTAGCATTTATTAGGCCGAATGATCGTTACCATTATGATCTTTAATAAAGAAATTTTAAATGATCAATTAAATTATCTTTTAGAAAGAAGATAACTATTTCAAATTTTTTAGCATTTATTAGGCCCAATGATCGTTACCGTTATGATCTTTAATAAAGAAATTTTAAATAATCTATTAAATTATCTTTTAGAAAGAAGATAATTATTTACAATCTTTTAGCATTTATTAGGCCCAATGATCGTTACCGTTACGATCTTTAATAAAGAAACTTTAAATGATCAATTAAATTATCTTTTAGAAAGAAGATAACTATTTCAAATTTTTTAGCATTTATTAGGCCCATTGATCGTTACCGTTATGATCTTTAATAAAGAAATTTTAAATGATCAATTAAATTATCTTTTAGAAAGAAGATAATTATTTACAATCTTTTACCATTTATTAGGCCCAATCATCGTTACCGTTATGATCTTTAATAAAGAAATTTTAAATAATCTATTAAATTATCTTTTAGAAAGAAGATAATTATTTACAATCTTTTAGTATTTATTAGGCCCAATGATGGTTACCGTTATGATCTTTAATAAAGAAATTTTAAATGATCAATTAAATTATCTTTTAGAAAGAAGATAACTATTTCAAATTTTTTAGCATTTATTAGGCCCATTGATCGTTATCGTTATGATTTTTAATAAAGAAATTTTAAATGGTCAATTAAATTATCTTTTAGAAAGAAGATAATTATTTACAATCTTTTAGCATTTATTAGGCCCAATGATCGTTATTGTTATGATCTTCAATAAGGAAATTTTAAATAATCTATTAAATTATCTTTTAGAAAGAAGATAATTATTTACAATCTTTTAGCATTTATTAGGCCCAATGATCGTTACCGTTATGATCTTTAATAAAGAAATTTTAAATGATCAATTAAATTATCTTTTAGAAAGAAGATAATTATTTACAATCTTTTAGCATTTATTAGGCCCAATGATCGTTATTGTTATGATCTTCAATAAGGAAATTTTAAATAATCTATTAAATTATCTTTTAGAAAGAAGATAATTATTTACAATCTTTTAGCATTTATTAGGCCGAATGATCGTTACCGTTATGATCTTTAATAAAGAAATTTTAAATGATCTATTAAATTATCTTTTAGAAAGAAGATAACTATTTCAAATTTTTTAGCATTTATTAGGCCCAATGATCGTTACCGTTACGATCTTTAATAAAGAAACTTTAAATGATCAATTAAATTATCTTTTAGAAAGAAGATAACTATTTCAAATTTTTTAGCATTTATTAGGCCCATTGATCGTTACCGTTATGATCTTTAATAAAGAAATTTTAAATGATCAATTAAATTATCTTTTAGAAAGAAGATAATTATTTACAATCTTTTACCATTTATTAGGCCCAATCATCGTTACCGTTATGATCTTTAATAAAGAAATTTTAAATAATCTATTAAATTATCTTTTAGAAAGAAGATAATTATTTACAATCTTTTAGCATTTATTAGGCCCAATGATCGTTACCGTTATGATCTTTAATAAAGAAACTTTAAATGATCAATTAAATTATCTTTTAGAAAGAAGATAACTATTTCAAATTTTTTAGCATTTATTAGGCCCATTGATCGTTACCGTTATGATCTTTAATAAAGAAATTTTAAATGATCAATTAAATTATCTTTTAGAAAGAAGATAATTATTTACAATATTTTAGCATTTATTAGGCCCAATGATCGTTATTGTTATGATCTTCAATAAGGAAATTTTAAATAATCTATTAAATTATCTTTTAGAAAGAAGATAATTATTTACAATCTTTTAGCATTTATTAGGCCCAATGATCGTTACCGTTATAATCTTTAGTAAAGGAATTTTAAATGATCTATTAAATTATCTTTTAGAAAGAAGATAACTATTTCAAATTTTTTAGCATTTATTAGGCCCAATGATCGTTACCGTTATGATCTTTAATAAAGAAATTTTAAATAATCTATTAAATTATCTTTTAGAAAGAAGATAATTATTTACAATCTTTTAGCATTTATTAGGCCCAATGATCGTTACCGTTACGATCTTTAATAAAGAAACTTTAAATGATCAATTAAATTATCTTTTAGAAAGAAGATAACTATTTCAAATTTTTTAGCATTTATTAGGCCCATTGATCGTTACCGTTATGATCTTTAATAAAGAAATTTTAAATGATCAATTAAATTATCTTTTAGAAAGAAGATAATTATTTACAATCTTTTACCATTTATTAGGCCCAATCATCGTTACCGTTATGATCTTTAATAAAGAAATTTTAAATAATCTATTAAATTATCTTTTAGAAAGAAGATAATTATTTACAATCTTTTAGCATTTATTAGGCCCAATGATCGTTACCGTTATGATCTTTAATAAAGAAACTTTAAATGATCAATTAAATTATCTTTTAGAAAGAAGATAACTATTTCAAATTTTTTAGCATTTATTAGGCCCATTGATCGTTACCGTTATGATCTTTAATAAAGAAATTTTAAATGATCAATTAAATTATCTTTTAGAAAGAAGATAATTATTTACAATATTTTAGCATTTATTAGGCCCAATGATCGTTATTGTTATGATCTTCAATAAGGAAATTTTAAATAATCTATTAAATTATCTTTTAGAAAGAAGATAATTATTTACAATCTTTTAGCATTTATTAGGCCCAATGATCGTTACCGTTATAATCTTTAGTAAAGGAATTTTAAATGATCTATTAAATTATCTTTTAGAAAGAAGATAACTATTTCAAATTTTTTAGCATTTATTAGGCCCAATGATCGTTACCGTTATGATCTTTAATAAAGAAATTTTAAATAATCTATTAAATTATCTTTTAGAAAGAAGATAATTATTTACAATCTTTTAGCATTTATTAGGCCCAATGATCGTTACCGTTATGATCTTTACTAAAGAAATTTTAAATGATCTATTAAATTATCTTTTAGAAAGAAGATAACAATTTCAAATTTTTTAGCATTTATTAGGCCCATTGATTGTTACCGTTATGATCTTTAATAATGAAATTTTACATGATCTATTAAATTATCTTTTAGAAAGAAGATAATTATTTACAATCTTTTACCATTTATTAGGCCCAATCATCGTTACCGTTATGATCTTTAATAAAGAAATTTTAAATAATCTATTAAATTATCTTTTAGAAAGAAGATAATTATTTACAATCTTTTAGCATTTATTAGGCCGAATGATCGTTACCATTATGATCTTTAATAAAGAAATTTTAAATGATCAATTAAATTATCTTTTAGAAAGAAGATAACTATTTCAAATTTTTTAGCATTTATTAGGCCCATTAATCGTTATCGTTATGATTTTTAATAAAGAAATTTTAAATGGTCAATTAAATTATCTTTTAGAAAGAAGATAATTATTTACAATCTTTTAGCATTTATTAGGCCCAATGATCGTTACCGTTATGATCTTTAATAAAGAAATTTTAAATGATCAATTAAATTATCTTCTAGAAAGAAGATAATTATTTACAATCTTTTAGCATTTATTAGGCCGAATGATCGTTACCATTATGATCTTTAATAAAGAAATTTTAAATGATCAATTAAATTATCTTTTAGAAAGAAGATAACTATTTCAAATTTTTTAGCATTTATTAGGCCCATTAATCGTTATCGTTATGATTTTTAATAAAGAAATTTTAAATGGTCAATTAAATTATCTTTTAGAAAGAAGATAATTATTTACAATCTTTTAGCATTTATTAGGCCCAATGATCGTTACCGTTATGATCTTTAATAAAGAAATTTTAAATGATCAATTAAATTATCTTCTAGAAAGAAGATAATTATTTACAATCTTTTAGCATTTATTAGGCCGAATGATCGTTACCATTATGATCTTTAATAAAGAAATTTTAAATGATCAATTAAATTATCTTTTAGAAAGAAGATAACTATTTCAAATTTTTTAGCATTTATTAGGCCCAATGATCGTTACCATTATGATCTTTAATAAAGAAATTTTAAATAATCTATTAAATTATCTTTTAGAAAGAAGATAATTATTTACAATATTTTAGCATTTATTAGGCCCAATGATCGTTACCGTTATGATCTTTAATAAAGAAATTTTAAATAATCTATTAAATTATCCTTTAGAAAGAAGATAATTATTTACAATCTTTTAGCATTTATTAGGCCCAATGATCGTTACCGTTATTATCTTTACTAAAGAAATTTTAAATGATCTATTAAATTATCTTTTAGAAAGAAGATAACAATTTCAAATTTTTTAGCATTTATTAGGCCCATTGATTGTTACCGTTATGATCTTTAATAATGAAATTTTACATGATTTATTAAATTATCTTTTAGAAAGAAGATAATTATTTACAATCTTTTACCATTTATTAGGCCCAATCATCGTTACCGTTATGATCTTTAATAAAGAAATTTTAAATAATCTATTAAATTATGTTTTGGAAAGAAGATAATTATTTACAATCTTTTAGCATTTATTAGGCCCAATGATCGTTACCGTTACGATCTTTAATAAAGAAACTTTAAATGATCAATTAAATTATCTTTTAGAAAGAAGATAACTATTTCAAATTTTTTAGCATTTATTAGGCCCATTGATCGTTACCGTTATGATCTTTAATAAAGAAATTTTAAATGATCAATTAAATTATCTTTTAGAAAGAAGATAATTATTTACAATCTTTTAGCATTTATTAGGCCCAATGATCGTTATTGTTATGATCTTCAATAAGGAAATTTTAAATAATCTATTAAATTATCTTTTAGAAAGAAGATAATTATTTACAATCTTTTAGCATTTATTAGGCCGAATGATCGTTACCATTATGATCTTTAATAAAGAAATTTTAAATGATCAATTAAATTATCTTTTAGAAAGAAGATAACTATTTCAAATTTTTTAGCATTTATTAGGCTCATTAATCGTTATCGTTATGATTTTTAATAAAGAAATTTTAAATGGTCAATTAAATTATCTTTTAGAAAGAAGATAATTATTTACAATCTTTTAGCATTTATTAGGCCCAATGATCGTTATTGTTATGATCTTCAATAAGGAAATTTTAAATAATCTATTAAATTATCTTTTAGAAAGAAGATAATTATTTACAATCTTTTAGCATTTATTAGGCCCAATGATCGTTACCCTTATGATCTTTAATAAAGAAATTTTAAATGATCAATTAAATTATCTTTTAGAAAGAAGATAATTATTTACAATCTTTTAGCATTTATTAGGCCCAATGATCGTTATTGTTATGATCTTCAATAAGGAAATTTTAAATAATCTATTAAATTATCTTTTAGAAAGAAGATAATTATTTACAATCTTTTAGCATTTATTAGGCCGAATGATCGTTACCGTTATGATCTTTTAATAAAGAAATTTTAAATGATCTATTAAATTATCTTTTAGAAAGAAGATAACTATTTCAAATTTTTTAGCATTTATTAGGCCCAATGATCGTTACCGTTATGATCTTTAATAAAGAAATTTTAAATAATCTATTAAATTATCTTTTAGAAAGAAGATAATTATTTACAATCTTTTAGCATTTATTAGGCCCAATGATCGTTACCGTTATGATCTTTAATAAAGAAATTTTAAATGATCTATTAAACTATCTTTTAGAAAGAAGATAATTATTTACAATCTTTTAGCATTTATTAGGCCCAATGATCGTTACCGTTATGATCTTTAATAAAGAAACTTTAAATGATCAATTAAATTATCTTTTAGAAAGAAGATAACTATTTCAAATTTTTTAGCATTTATTAGGCCCATTGATCGTTACCGTTATGATCTTTAATAAAGAAATTTTAAATGATCAATTAAATTATCTTTTAGAAAGAAGATAATTATTTACAATCTTTTAGCATTTATTAGGCCCAATGATCGTTATTGTTATGATCTTCAATAAGGAAATTTTAAATAATCTATTAAATTATCTTTTAGAAAGAAGATAATTATTTACAATCTTTTAGCATTTATTAGGCCGAATGATCGTTACCGTTATGATCTTTAATAAAGAAATTTTAAATGATCTATTAAATTATCTTTTAGAAAGAAGATAACTATTTGAAATTTTTTAGCATTTATTAGGCCCAATGATCGTTACCGTTATGATCTTTAATAAAGAAATTTTAAATAATCTATTAAATTATCTTTTAGAAAGAAGATAATTATTTACAATCTTTTAGTATTTATTAGGCCCAATGATCGTTACCGTTATGATCTTTAATAAAGAAATTTTAAATGATCTATTAAATTATCTTTTAGAAAGAAGATAACAATTTCAAATTTTTTAGCATTTATTAGGCCCATTGATTGTTACCGTTATGATCTTTAATAATGAAATTTTACATGATCTATTAAATTATCTTTTAGAAAGAAGATAATTATTTACAATCTTTTAGCATTTATTAGGCCCAATGATCGTTACCGTTATGATCTTTAATAAAGAAATTTTAAATAATCTATTAAATTATCTTTTAGAAAGAAGATAATTATTTACAATCTTTTAGTATTTATTAGGCCCAATGATGGTTACCGTTATGATCTTTAATAAAGAAATTTTAAATGATCAATTAAATTATCTTTTAGAAAGAAGATAACTATTTCAAATTTTTTAGCATTTATTAGGCCCATTGATCGTTATCGTTATGATTTTTAATAAAGAAATTTTAAATGGTCAATTAAATTATCTTTTAGAAAGAAGATAATTATTTACAATCTTTTAGCATTTATTAGGCCCAATGATCGTTATTGTTATGATCTTCAATAAGGAAATTTTAAATAATCTATTAAATTATCTTTTAGAAAGAAGATAATTATTTACAATCTTTTAGCATTTATTAGGCCCAATGATCGTTACCGTTATGATCTTTAATAAAGAAATTTTAAATGATCAATTAAATTATCTTTTAGAAAGAAGATAATTATTTACAATCTTTTAGCATTTATTAGGCCCAATGATCGTTATTGTTATGATCTTCAATAAGGAAATTTTAAATAATCTATTAAATTATCTTTTAGAAAGAAGATAATTATTTACAATCTTTTAGCATTTATTAGGCCGAATGACCGTTACCGTTATGATCTTTAATAAAGAAATTTTAAATGATCTATTAAATTATCTTTTAGAAAGAAGATAACTATTTCAAATTTTTTAGCATTTATTAGGCTCAATGATCGTTACCGTTATGATCTTTAATAAAGAAATTTTAAATAATCTATTAAATTATCTTTTAGAAAGAAGATAATTATTTACAATCTTTTAGCATTTATTAGGCCCATTGATCGTTACCGTTACGATCCTTAATAAAGAAATTTTAAATGATCTATTGAATTATCTTTTAGAAAGAAGATAATTATTTACAATCTTTTAGCATTTATTGGGCCCAATGATCGTTACCGTTATGATCTTTAATAAAGAAATTTTAAATAATCTATTAAATTATCCTTTAGAAAGAAGATAATTATTTACAATCTTTTAGCATTTATTAGGCCCAATGATCGTTACCGTTATTATCTTTACTAAAGAAATTTTAAATGATCTATTAAATTATCTTTTAGAAAGAAGATAACAATTTCAAATTTTTTAGCATTTATTAGGCCCATTGATTGTTACCGTTATGATCTTTAATAATGAAATTTTACATGATCTATTAAATTATCTTTTAGAAAGAAGATAATTATTTACAATCTTTTACCATTTATTAGGCCCAATCATCGTTACCGTTATGATCTTTAATAAAGAAATTTTAAATAATCTATTAAATTATCTTTTAGAAAGAAGATAATTATTTACAATCTTTTAGCATTTATTAGGCCCAATGATCGTTACCGTTACGATCTTTAATAAAGAAACTTTAAATGATCAATTAAATTATCTTTTAGAAAGAAGATAACTATTTCAAATTTTTTAGCATTTATTAGGCCCATTGATCGTTACCGTTATGATCTTTAATAAAGAAATTTTAAATGATCAATTAAATTATCTTTTAGAAAGAAGATAATTATTTACAATCTTTTAGCATTTATTAGGCCCAATGATCGTTATTGTTATGATCTTCAATAAGGAAATTTTAAATAATCTATTAAATTATCTTTTAGAAAGAAGATAATTATTTACAATCTTTTAGCATTTATTAGGCCGAATGATCGTTACCATTATGATCTTTAATAAAGAAATTTTAAATGATCAATTAAATTATCTTTTAGAAAGAAGATAACTATTTCAAATTTTTTAGCATTTATTAGGCCCATTAATCGTTATCGTTATGATTTTTAATAAAGAAATTTTAAATGGTCAATTAAATTATCTTTTAGAAAGAAGATAATTATTTACAATCTTTTAGCATTTATTAGGCCCAATGATCGTTATTGTTATGATCTTCAATAAGGAAATTTTAAATAATCTATTAAATTATCTTTTAGAAAGAAGATAATTATTTACAATCTTTTAGCATTTATTAGGCCCAATGATCGTTACCCTTATGATCTTTAATAAAGAAATTTTAAATGATCAATTAAATTATCTTTTAGAAAGAAGATAATTATTTACAATCTTTTAGCATTTATTAGGCCCAATGATCGTTATTGTTATGATCTTCAATAAGGAAATTTTAAATAATCTATTAAATTATCTTTTAGAAAGAAGATAATTATTTACAATCTTTTAGCATTTATTAGGCCGAATGATCGTTACCGTTATGATCTTTTAATAAAGAAATTTTAAATGATCTATTAAATTATCTTTTAGAAAGAAGATAACTATTTCAAATTTTTTAGCATTTATTAGGCCCAATGATCGTTACCGTTATGATCTTTAATAAAGAAATTTTAAATAATCTATTAAATTATCTTTTAGAAAGAAGATAATTATTTACAATCTTTTAGCATTTATTAGGCCCAATGATCGTTACCGTTATGATCTTTAATAAAGAAATTTTAAATGATCTATTAAACTATCTTTTAGAAAGAAGATAATTATTTACAATCTTTTAGCATTTATTAGGCTCAATGATCGTTACCGTTATGATCTTTAATAAAGAAACTTTAAATGATCAATTAAATTATCTTTTAGAAAGAAGATAACTATTTCAAATTTTTTAGCATTTATTAGGCCCATTGATCGTTACCGTTATGATCTTTAATAAAGAAATTTTAAATGATCAATTAAATTATCTTTTAGAAAGAAGATAATTATTTACAATCTTTTAGCATTTATTAGGCCCAATGATCGTTATTGTTATGATCTTCAATAAGGAAATTTTAAATAATCTATTAAATTATCTTTTAGAAAGAAGATAATTATTTACAATCTTTTAGCATTTATTAGGCCGAATGATCGTTACCGTTATGATCTTTAATAAAGAAATTTTAAATGATCTATTAAATTATCTTTTAGAAAGAAGATAACTATTTGAAATTTTTTAGCATTTATTAGGCCCAATGATCGTTACCGTTATGATCTTTAATAAAGAAATTTTAAATAATCTATTAAATTATCTTTTAAAAAGAAGATAATTATTTACAATCTTTTAGTATTTATTAGGCCCAATGATCGTTACCGTTATGATCTTTAATAAAGAAATTTTAAATGATCTATTAAATTATCTTTTAGAAAGAAGATAACAATTTCAAATTTTTTAGCATTTATTAGGCCCATTGATTGTTACCGTTATGATCTTTAATAATGAAATTTTACATGATCTATTAAATTATCTTTTAGAAAGAAGATAATTATTTACAATCTTTTAGCATTTATTAGGCCCAATGATCGTTACCGTTATGATCTTTAATAAAGAAATTTTAAATAATCTATTAAATTATATTTTAGAAAGAAGATAATTATTTACAATCTTTTAGCATTTATTAGGCCCAATGATGGTTACCGTTATGATCTTTAATAAAGAAATTTTAAATGATCAATTAAATTATCTTTTAGAAAGAAGATAACTATTTCAAATTTTTTAGCATTTATTAGGCCCATTGATCGTTATCGTTATGATTTTTAATAAAGAAATTTTAAATGGTCAATTAAATTATCTTTTAGAAAGAAGATAATTATTTACAATCTTTTAGCATTTATTAGGCCCAATGATCGTTATTGTTATGATCTTCAATAAGGAAATTTTAAATAATCTATTAAATTATCTTTTAGAAAGAAGATAATTATTTACAATCTTTTAGCATTTATTAGGCCCAATGATCGTTACCGTTATGATCTTTAATAAAGAAATTTTAAATGATCTATTAAATTATCTTTTAGAAAGAAGATAACTATTTCAAATTTTTTAGCATTTATTAGGCCCAATGATCGTTACCGTTATGATCTTTAATAAAGAAATTTTAAATAATCTATTAAATTATCTTTTAGAAAGAAGATAATTATTTACAATCTTTTAGTATTTATTAGGCCCAATGATCGTTACCGTTATGATCTTTAATAAAGAAATTTTAAATGATCTATTAAATTATCTTTTAGAAAGAAGATAACAATTTCAAATTTTTTAGCATTTATTAGGCCCATTGATTGTTACCGTTATGATCTTTAATAATGAAATTTTACATGATCTATTAAATTATCTTTTAGAAAGAAGATAATTATTTACAATCTTTTAGCATTTATTAGGCCCAATGATCGTTACCGTTATGATCTTTAATAAAGAAATTTTAAATAATCTATTAAATTATATTTTAGAAAGAAGATAATTATTTACAATCTTTTAGCATTTATTAGGCCCAATGATGGTTACCGTTATGATCTTTAATAAAGAAATTTTAAATGATCAATTAAATTATCTTTTAGAAAGAAGATAACTATTTCAAATTTTTTAGCATTTATTAGGCCCATTGATCGTCATCGTTATGATTTTTAATAAAGAAATTTTAAATGGTCAATTAAATTATCTTTTAGAAAGAAGATAATTATTTACAATCTTTTAGCATTTATTAGGCCCAATGATCGTTATTGTTATGATCTTCAATAAGGAAATTTTAAATAATCTATTAAATTATCTTTTAGAAAGAAGATAATTATTTACAATCTTTTAGCATTTATTAGGCCCAATGATCGTTACCGTTATGATCTTTAATAAAGAAATTTTAAATGATCTATTAAATTATCTTTTAGAAAGAAGATAACTATTTCAAATTTTTTAGCATTTATTAGGCCCAATGATCGTTACCGTTATGATCTTTAATAAAGCAATTTTAAATAATCTATTAAATTATCTTTTAGAAAGAAGATAATTATTTACAATCTTTTAGCATTTATTAGGCCCAATGATCGTTACCGTTATGATCTTTAATAAAGAAATTTTAAATGATCTATTAAATTATCTTTTAGAAAGAAGATAACTATTTCAAATTTTTTAGCATTTATTAGGCCCATTGATTGTTACCGTTATGATATTTAATAAAGAAATTTTAAATGATCAATTAAATTATCTTTTAGAAAGAAGATAATTATTTACAATCTTTTAGCATTTATTAGGCCCAATGATCGTTACCGTTATGATCTTTAATAAAGAAATTTTAAATGATCTATTAAACTATCTTTTAGAAAGAAGATAATTATTTACAATCTTTGAGCATTTATTAGGCCCAATGATCGTTACCGTTATGATCTTTAATAAAGAAACTTTAAATGATCAATTAAATTATCTTTTAGAAAGAAGATAACTATTTCAAATTTTTTAGCATTTATTAGGCCCATTGATCGTTACCGTTATGATCTTTAATAAAGAAATTTTAAATGATCAATTAAATTATCTTTTAGAAAGAAGATAATTATTTACAATCTTTTAGCATTTATTAGGCCCAATGATCGTTATTGTTATGATCTTCAATAAGGAAATTTTAAATAATCTATTAAATTATCTTTTAGAAAGAAGATAATTATTTACAATCTTTTAGCATTTATTAGGCCGAATGATCGTTACCGTTATGATCTTTAATAAAGAAATTTTAAATGATCTATTAAATTATCTTTTAGAAAGAAGATAACTATTTCAAATTTTTTAGCATTTATTAGGCCCAATGATCGTTACCGTTATGATCTTTAATAAAGAAATTTTAAATAATCTATTAAATTATCTTTTAGAAAGAAGATAATTATTTACAATCTTTTAGTATTTATTAGGCCCAATGATCGTTACCGTTATGATCTTTAATAAAGAAATTTTAAATGATCTATTAAATTATCTTTTAGAAAGAAGATAACAATTTCAAATTTTTTAGCATTTATTAGGCCCATTGATTGTTACCGTTATGATCTTTAATAATGAAATTTTACATGATCTATTAAATTATCTTTTAGAAAGAAGATAATTATTTACAATCTTTTAGCATTTATTAGGCCCAATGATCGTTACCGTTATGATCTTTAATAAAGAAATTTTAAATAATCTATTAAATTATATTTTAGAAAGAAGATAATTATTTACAATCTTTTAGCATTTATTAGGCCCAATGATGGTTACCGTTATGATCTTTAATAAAGAAATTTTAAATGATCAATTAAATTATCTTTTAGAAAGAAGATAACTATTTCAAATTTTTTAGCATTTATTAGGCCCATTGATCGTTATCGTTATGATTTTTAATAAAGAAATTTTAAATGGTCAATTAAATTATCTTTTAGAAAGAAGATAATTATTTACAATCTTTTAGCATTTATTAGGCCCAATGATCGTTATTGTTATGATCTTCAATAAGGAAATTTTAAATAATCTATTAAATTATCTTTTAGAAAGAAGATAATTATTTACAATCTTTTAGCATTTATTAGGCCCAATGATCGTTACCGTTATGATCTTTAATAAAGAAATTTTAAATGATCAATTAAATTATCTTTTAGAAAGAAGATAATTATTTACAATCTTTTAGCATTTATTAGGCCCAATGATCGTTATTGTTATGATCTTCAATAAGGAAATTTTAAATAATCTATTAAATTATCTTTTAGAAAGAAGATAATTATTTACAATCTTTTAGCATTTATTAGGCCGAATGATCGTTACCGTTATGATCTTTAATAAAGAAATTTTAAATGATCTATTAAATTATCTTTTAGAAAGAAGATAACTATTTCAAATTTTTTAGCATTTATTAGGCCCAATGATCGTTACCGTTATGATCTTTAATAAAGAAATTTTAAATAATCTATTAAATTATCTTTTAGAAAGAAGATAATTATTTACAATCTTTTAGCATTTATTAGGCCCAATGATCGTTACCGTTATGATCTTTAATAAAGAAATTTTAAATGATCTATTAAATTATCTTTTAGAAAGAAGATAACTATTTCAAATTTTTTAGCATTTATTAGGCCCATTGATTGTTACCGTTATGATATTTAATAAAGAAATTTTAAATGATCAATTAAATTATCTTTTAGAAAGAAGATAATTATTTACAATCTTTTAGCATTTATTAGGCCCAATGATCGTTATTGTTATGATCTTCAATAAGGAAATTTTAAATAATCTACTAAATTATCTTTTAGAAAGAAGATAATTATTTACAATCTTTTAGCATTTATTAGGCCAAATGATCGTTACCGTTATGATCTTTAATAAAGAAATTTTAAATGATCTATTAAATTATCTTTTAGAAAGAAGATAACTATTTCAAATTTTTTAGCATTTATTAGGCCCAATGATCGTTACCGTTATGATCTTTAATAAAGAAATTTTAAATAATCTATTAAATTATCTTTTAGAAAGAAGATAATTATTTACAATATTTTAGCATTTATTAGGCCCAATGATCGTTACCGTTATGATCTTTAATAAAAAAATTTTAAATGATCTATTAAATTATCTTTTAGAAAGAAGATAACAATTTCAAATTTTTTAGCATTTATTAGGCCCATTGATTGTTACCGTTATGATCTTTAATAATGAAATTTTACATGATCTATTAAATTATCTTTTAGAAAGAAGATAATTATTTACAATCTTTTAGTATTTATTAGGCCCAATGATCATTATTGTTATGATCTTCAATAAGGAAATTTTAAATAATCTATTAAATTATCTTTTAGAAAGAAGATAATTATTTACAATCTTTTAGCATTTATTAGGCCTAATGATCGTTACCGTTATGATCTTTAATAAAGAAATTTTAAATGATCTATTAAATTATCTTTTAGAAAGAAGATAACTATTTCAATTTTTTAGCATTTATTAGGCCCAATGATCGTTACCGTTATGATCTTTAATAAAGAAATTTTAAATAATCTATTAAATTATCTTTTAGAAAGAAGATAATTATTTACAATCTTTTAGCATTTATTAGGCCCAATGATGGTTACCGTTATGATCTTTAATAAAGAAATTTTAAATGATCAATTAAATTATCTTTTAGAAAGAAGATAACTATTTCAAATTTTTTAGCATTTATTAGGCCCATTGATCGTTATCGTTATGATTTTTAATAAAGAAATTTTAAATGGTCAATTAAATTATCTTTTAGAAAGAAGATAATTATTTACAATCTTTTAGCATTTATTAGGCCCAATGATCGTTATTGTTATGATCTTCAATAAGGAAATTTTAAATAATCTATTAAATTATCTTTTAGAAAGAAGATAATTATTTACAATCTTTTAGCATTTATTAGGCCGAATGATCGTTACCGTTATGATCTTTAATAAAGGAATTTTAAATGATCTATTAAATTATCTTTTAGAAAGAAGATAACTATTTCAAATTTTTTAGCATTTATTAGGCCCAATGATCGTTACCATTATGATCTTTAATAAAGAAATTTTAAATAATCTATTAAATTATCTTTTAGAAAGAAGATAATTATTTACAATATTTTAGCATTTATTAGGCCCAATGATCGTTACCGTTATGATCTTTAATAAAGAAATTTTAAATGATCTATTAAATTATCTTTTAGAAAGAAGATAATTATTTACAATCTTTTAGCATTTATTAGGCCCAATGATCGTTACCGTTATGATCTTTAATAAAGAAACTTTAAATGATCAATTAAATTATCTTTTAGAAAGAAGATAACTATTTCAAATTTTTTAGCATTTATTAGGCCCATTGATCGTTACCGTTATGATCTTTAATAAAGAAATTTTAAATGATCAATTAAATTATCTTTTGGAAAGAAGATAATTATTTACAATCTTTTAGCATTTATTAGGCCCAATGATCGTTATTGTTATGATCTTCAATAAGGAAATTTTAAATAATCTATTAAATTATCTTTTAGAAAGAAGATAATTATTTACAATCTTTTAGCATTTATTAGGCCGAATGATCGTTACCGTTATGATCTTTAATAAAGAAATTTTAAATGATCAATTAAATTATCTTTTAGAAAGAAGATAACTATTTCAAATTTTTTAGCATTTATTAGGCCCATTGATCGTTATTGTTATGATTTTTAATAAAGAAATTTTAAATTATCAATTAAATTATCTTTTAGAAAGAAGATAATTATTTACAATCTTTTAGCATTTATTAGGCCCAATGATCGTTATTGTTATGATCTTCAATAAGGAAATTTTAAATAATCTATTAAATTATCTTTTAGAAAGAAGATAATTATTTACAATCTTTTAGCATTTATTAGGCCCAATGATCGTTACCGTTATGATCTTTAATAAAGAAATTTTAAATGATCTATTAAATTATCTTTTAGAAAGAAGATAACTATTTCAAATTTTTTAGCATTTATTAGGCCCAATGATCGTTACCGTTATGATCTTTAATAAAGAAATTTTAAATGATCTATTAAATTATCTTTTAGAAAGAAGATAACTATTTCAATTTTTTTAGCATTTATTAGGCCCATTGATCGTTACCGTTATGATATTTAATAAAGAAATTTTAAATGATCAATTAAATTATCTTTTAGAAAGAAGATAATTATTTACAATCTTTTAGCATTTATTAGGCCCAATGATCGTTATTGTTATGATCTTCAATAAGGAAATTTTAAATAATCTATTAAATTATCTTTTAGAAAGAAGATAATTATTTACAATCTTTTAGCATTTATTAGGCCTAATGATCGTTACCGTTATGATCTTTAATAAAGAAATTTTAAATGATCTATTAAATTATCTTTTAGAAAGAAGATAACTATTTCAATTTTTTAGCATTTATTAGGCCCAATGATCGTTACCGTTATGATCTTTAATAAAGAAATTTTAAATAATCTATTAAATTATCTTTTAGAAAGAAGATAATTATTTACAATCTTTTAGCATTTATTAGGCCCAATGATGGTTACCGTTATGATCTTTAATAAAGAAATTTTAAATGATCAATTAAATTATCTTTTAGAAAGAAGATAACTATTTCAAATTTTTTAGCATTTATTAGGCCCATTGATCGTTATCGTTATGATTTTTAATAAAGAAATTTTAAATGGTCAATTAAATTATCTTTTAGAAAGAAGATAATTATTTACAATCTTTTAGCATTTATTAGGCCCAATGATCGTTATTGTTATGATCTTCAATAAGGAAATTTTAAATAATCTATTAAATTATCTTTTAGAAAGAAGATAATTATTTACAATCTTTTAGCATTTATTAGGCCGAATGATCGTTACCGTTATGATCTTTAATAAAGGAATTTTAAATGATCTATTAAATTATCTTTTAGAAAGAAGATAACTATTTCAAATTTTTTAGCATTTATTAGGCCCAATGATCGTTACCATTATGATCTTTAATAAAGAAATTTTAAATAATCTATTAAATTATCTTTTAGAAAGAAGATAATTATTTACAATATTTTAGCATTTATTAGGCCCAATGATCGTTACCGTTATGATCTTTAATAAAGAAATTTTAAATGATCTATTAAATTATCTTTTAGAAAGAAGATAATTATTTACAATCTTTTAGCATTTATTAGGCCCAATGATCGTTACCGTTATGATCTTTAATAAAGAAACTTTAAATGATCAATTAAATTATCTTTTAGAAAGAAGATAACTATTTCAAATTTTTTAGCATTTATTAGGCCCATTGATCGTTACCGTTATGATCTTTAATAAAGAAATTTTAAATGATCAATTAAATTATCTTTTGGAAAGAAGATAATTATTTACAATCTTTTAGCATTTATTAGGCCCAATGATCGTTATTGTTATGATCTTCAATAAGGAAATTTTAAATAATCTATTAAATTATCTTTTAGAAAGAAGATAATTATTTACAATCTTTTAGCATTTATTAGGCCGAATGATCGTTACCGTTATGATCTTTAATAAAGAAATTTTAAATGATCAATTAAATTATCTTTTAGAAAGAAGATAACTATTTCAAATTTTTTAGCATTTATTAGGCCCATTGATCGTTATTGTTATGATTTTTAATAAAGAAATTTTAAATTATCAATTAAATTATCTTTTAGAAAGAAGATAATTATTTACAATCTTTTAGCATTTATTAGGCCCAATGATCGTTATTGTTATGATCTTCAATAAGGAAATTTTAAATAATCTATTAAATTATCTTTTAGAAAGAAGATAATTATTTACAATCTTTTAGCATTTATTAGGCCCAATGATCGTTACCGTTATGATCTTTAATAAAGAAATTTTAAATGATCTATTAAATTATCTTTTAGAAAGAAGATAACTATTTCAAATTTTTTAGCATTTATTAGGCCCAATGATCGTTACCGTTATGATCTTTAATAAAGAAATTTTAAATGATCTATTAAATTATCTTTTAGAAAGAAGATAACTATTTCAATTTTTTTAGCATTTATTAGGCCCATTGATCGTTACCGTTATGATATTTAATAAAGAAATTTTAAATGATCAATTAAATTATCTTTTAGAAAGAAGATAATTATTTACAATCTTTTAGCATTTATTAGGCCCAATGATCGTTATTGTTATGATCTTCAATAAGGAAATTTTAAATAATCTATTAAATTATCTTTTAGAAAGAAGATAATTATTTACAATCTTTTAGCATTTATTAGGCCAAATGATCATTACCGTTATGATCTTTAATAAAGAAATTTTAAATGATCTATTAAATTATCTTTTAGAAAGAAGATAACTATTTCAAATTTTTTAGCATTTATTAGGCCCAATGATCGTTACCGTTATGATCTTTAATAAAGAAATTTTAAATAATCTATTAAATTATCTTTTAGAAAGAAGATAATTATTTACAATATTTTAGCATTTATTAGGCCCAATGATCGTTACCGTTATGATCTTTAATAAAGAAATTTTAAATGATCTATGAAATTATCTTTTAGAAAGAAGATAACAATTTCAAATTTTTTAGCATTTATTAGGCCCATTGATTGTTACCGTTATGATCTTTAATAATGAAATTTTACATGATCTATTAAATTATCTTTTAGAAAGAAGATAATTATTTACAATCTTTTAGCATTTATTAGGCCCAATGATCGTTACCGTTATGATCTTTAATAAAGAAATTTTAAATGATCAATTAAATTATCTTTTAGAAAGAAGATAACTATTTCAAATTTTTTAGCATTTATTAGGCCCATTGATCGTTATTGTTATGATTTTTAATAAAGAAATTTTAAATTATCAATTAAATTATCTTTTAGAAAGAAGATAATTATTTACAATCTTTTAGCATTTATTAGGCCCAATGATCGTTATCGTTATGATCTTCAATAAGGAAATTTTAAATAATCTATTAAATTATCTTTTAGAAAGAAGATAATTATTTACAATCTTTTAGCATTTATTAGGCCGAATGATCGTTACCGTTATGATCTTTAATAAAGGAATTTTAAATGATCTATTAAATTATCTTTTAGAAAGAAGATAACTATTTCAAATTTTTTAGCATTTATTAGGCCCAATGATCGTTACCATTATGATCTTTAATAAAGAAATTTTAAATAATCTATTAAATTATCTTTTAGAAAGAAGATAATTATTTACAATATTTTAGCATTTATTAGGCCCAATGATCGTTACCGTTATGATCTTTAATAAAGAAATTTTAAATGATCTATTAAATTATCTTTTAGAAAGAAGATAATTATTTACAATCTTTTAGCATTTATTAGGCCCAATGATCGTTACCGTTATGATCTTTAATAAAGAAACTTTAAATGATCAATTAAATTATCTTTTAGAAAGAAGATAACTATTTCAAATTTTTTAGCATTTATTAGGCCCATTGATCGTTACCGTTATGATCTTTAATAAAGAAATTTTAAATGATCAATTAAATTATCTTTTAGAAAGAAGATAATTATTTACAATCTTTTAGCATTTATTAGGCCCAATGATCGTTATTGTTATGATCTTCAATAAGGAAATTTTAAATAATCTATTAAATTATCTTTTAGAAAGAAGATAATTATTTACAATCTTTTAGCATTTATTAGGCCGAATGATCGTTACCGTTATGATCTTTAATAAAGAAATTTTAAATGATCAATTAAATTATCTTTTAGAAAGAAGATAACTATTTCAAATTTTTTAGCATTTATTAGGCCCATTGATCGTTATTGTTATGATTTTTAATAAAGAAATTTTAAATTATCAATTAAATTATCTTTTAGAAAGAAGATAATTATTTACAATCTTTTAGCAATTATTAGGCCCAATGATCGTTATTGTTATGATCTTCAATAAGGAAATTTTAAATAATCTATTAAATTATCTTTTAGAAAGAAGATAATTATTTACAATCTTTTAGCATTTATTAGGCCCAATGATCGTTACCGTTATGATCTTTAATAAAGAAATTTTAAATGATCTATTAAATTATCTTTTAGAAAGAAGATAACTATTTCAAATTTTTTAGCATTTATTAGGCCCATTGATTGTTACCGTTATGATCTTTAATAAAGAAATTTTAAATGATCAATTAAATTATCTTTTAGAAAGAAGATAATTATTTACAATCTTTTAGCATTTATTAGGCCCAATGATCGTTATTGTTATGATCTTCAATAAGGAAATTTTAAATAATCTATTAAATTATCTTTTAGAAAGAAGATAATTATTTACAATCTTTTAGCATTTATTAGGCCGAATGATCGTTACCGTTATGATCTTTAATAAAGAAATTTTAAATGATCAATTAAATTATCTTTTAGAAAGAAGATAACTATTTCAAATTTTTTAGCATTTATTAGGCCCATTGATCGTTATCGTTATGATTTTTAATAAAGAAATTTTAAATGGTCAATTAAATTATCTTTTAGAAAGAAGATAATTATTTACAATCTTTTAGCATTTATTAGGCCCAATGATCGTTATTGTTATGATCTTCAATAAGGAAATTTTAAATAATCTATTAAATTATCTTTTAGAAAGAAGATAATTATTTACAATCTTTTAGCATTTATTAGGCCCAATGATCGTTACCGTTATGATCTTTAATAAAGAAATTTTAAATGATCTATTAAATTATCTTTTAGAAAGAAGATAACTATTTCAAATTTTTTAGCATTTATTAGGCCCAATGATCGTTACCGTTATGATCTTTAATAAAGAAATTTTAAATAATCTATTAAATTATCTTTTAGAAAGAAGATAATTATTTACAATCTTTTAGCATTTATTAGGCCCAATGATCGTTACCGTTATGATCTTTAATAAAGAAATTTTAAATGATCTATTAAATTATCTTTTAGAAAGAAGATAACTATTTCAAATTTTTTAGCATTTATTAGGCCCATTGATTGTTACCGTTATGATATTTAATAAAGAAATTTTAAATGATCAATTAAATTATCTTTTAGAAAGAAGATAATTATTTACAATCTTTTAGCATTTATTAGGCCCAATGATCGTTACCGTTATGATCTTTAATAAAGAAATTTTAAATGATCTATTAAACTATCTTTTAGAAAGAAGATAATTATTTACAATCTTTGAGCATTTATTAGGCCCAATGATCGTTACCGTTATGATCTTTAATAAAGAAACTTTAAATGATCAATTAAATTATCTTTTAGAAAGAAGATAACTATTTCAAATTTTTTAGCATTTATTAGGCCCATTGATCGTTACCGTTATGATCTTTAATAAAGAAATTTTAAATGATCAATTAAATTATCTTTTAGAAAGAAGATAATTATTTACAATCTTTTAGCATTTATTAGGCCCAATGATCGTTATTGTTATGATCTTCAATAAGGAAATTTTAAATAATCTATTAAATTATCTTTTAGAAAGAAGATAATTATTTACAATCTTTTAGCATTTATTAGGCCGAATGATCGTTACCGTTATGATCTTTAATAAAGAAATTTTAAATGATCTATTAAATTATCTTTTAGAAAGAAGATAACTATTTCAAATTTTTTAGCATTTATTAGGCCCAATGATCGTTACCGTTATGATCTTTAATAAAGAAATTTTAAATAATCTATTAAATTATCTTTTAGAAAGAAGATAATTATTTACAATCTTTTAGTATTTATTAGGCCCAATGATCGTTACCGTTATGATCTTTAATAAAGAAATTTTAAATGATCTATTAAATTATCTTTTAGAAAGAAGATAACAATTTCAAATTTTTTAGCATTTATTAGGCCCATTGATTGTTACCGTTATGATCTTTAATAATGAAATTTTACATGATCTATTAAATTATCTTTTAGAAAGAAGATAATTATTTACAATCTTTTAGCATTTATTAGGCCCAATGATCGTTACCGTTATGATCTTTAATAAAGAAATTTTAAATAATCTATTAAATTATATTTTAGAAAGAAGATAATTATTTACAATCTTTTAGCATTTATTAGGCCCAATGATGGTTACCGTTATGATCTTTAATAAAGAAATTTTAAATGATCAATTAAATTATCTTTTAGAAAGAAGATAACTATTTCAAATTTTTTAGCATTTATCAGGCCCATTGATCGTTATCGTTATGATTTTTAATAAAGAAATTTTAAATGGTCAATTAAATTATCTTTTAGAAAGAAGATAATTATTTACAATCTTTTAGCATTTATTAGGCCCAATGATCGTTATTGTTATGATCTTCAATCAGGAAATTTTAAATAATCTATTAAATTATCTTTTAGAAAGAAGATAATTATTTACAATCTTTTAGCATTTATTAGGCCGAATGATCGTTACCGTTATGATCTTTAATAAAGAAATTTTAAATGATCTATTAAATTATCTTTTAGAAAGAAGATAACTATTTCAAATTTTTTAGCATTTATTAGGCCCAATGATCGTTACCGTTATGATCTTTAATAAAGAAATTTTAAATAATCTATTAAATTATCTTTTAGAAAGAAGATAATTATTTACAATCTTTTAGCATTTATTAGGCCCAATGATCGTTACCGTTATGATCTTTAATAAAGAAATTTTAAATGATCTATTAAATTATCTTTTAGAAAGAAGATAACTATTTCAAATTTTTTAGCATTTATTAGGCCCATTGATTGTTACCGTTATGATATTTAATAAAGAAATTTTAAATGATCAATTAAATTATCTTTTAGAAAGAAGATAATTATTTACAATCTTTTAGCATTTATTAGGCCCAATGATCGTTACCGTTATGATCTTTAATAAAGAAATTTTAAATGATCTATTAAACTATCTTTTAGAAAGAAGATAATTATTTACAATCTTTGAGCATTTATTAGGCCCAATGATCGTTACCGTTATGATCTTTAATAAAGAAACTTTAAATGATCAATTAAATTATCTTTTAGAAAGAAGATAACTATTTCAAATTTTTTAGCATTTATTAGGCCCATTGATCGTTACCGTTATGATCTTTAATAAAGAAATTTTAAATGATCAATTAAATTATCTTTTAGAAAGAAGATAATTATTTACAATCTTTTAGCATTTATTAGGCCCAATGATCGTTATTGTTATGATCTTCAATAAGGAAATTTTAAATAATCTATTAAATTATCTTTTAGAAAGAAGATAATTATTTACAATCTTTTAGCATTTATTAGGCCGAATGATCGTTACCGTTATGATCTTTAATAAAGAAATTTTAAATGATCTATTAAATTATCTTTTAGAAAGAAGATAACTATTTCAAATTTTTTAGCATTTATTAGGCCCAATGATCGTTACCGTTATGATCTTTAATAAAGAAATTTTAAATAATCTATTAAATTATCTTTTAGAAAGAAGATAATTATTTACAATCTTTTAGTATTTATTAGGCCCAATGATCGTTACCGTTATGATCTTTAATAAAGAAATTTTAAATGATCTATTAAATTATCTTTTAGAAAGAAGATAACAATTTCAAATTTTTTAGCATTTATTAGGCCCATTGATTGTTACCGTTATGATCTTTAATAATGAAATTTTACATGATCTATTAAATTATCTTTTAGAAAGAAGATAATTATTTACAATCTTTTAGCATTTATTAGGCCCAATGATCGTTACCGTTATGATCTTTAATAAAGAAATTTTAAATAATCTATTAAATTATATTTTAGAAAGAAGATAATTATTTACAATCTTTTAGCATTTATTAGGCCCAATGATGGTTACCGTTATGATCTTTAATAAAGAAATTTTAAATGATCAATTAAATTATCTTTTAGAAAGAAGATAACTATTTCAAATTTTTTAGCATTTATCAGGCCCATTGATCGTTATCGTTATGATTTTTAATAAAGAAATTTTAAATGGTCAATTAAATTATCTTTTAGAAAGAAGATAATTATTTACAATCTTTTAGCATTTATTAGGCCCAATGATCGTTATTGTTATGATCTTCAATAAGGAAATTTTAAATAATCTATTAAATTATCTTTTAGAAAGAAGATAATTATTTACAATCTTTTAGCATTTATTAGGCCGAATGATCGTTACCGTTATGATCTTTAATAAAGAAATTTTAAATGATCTATTAAATTATCTTTTAGAAAGAAGATAACTATTTCAAATTTTTTAGCATTTATTAGGCCCAATGATCGTTACCGTTATGATCTTTAATAAAGAAATTTTAAATAATCTATTAAATTATCTTTTAGAAAGAAGATAATTATTTACAATCTTTTAGCATTTATTAGGCCCAATGATCGTTACCGTTATGATCTTTAATAAAGAAATTTTAAATGATCTATTAAATTATCTTTTAGAAAGAAGATAACTATTTCAAATTTTTTAGCATTTATTAGGCCCATTGATTGTTACCGTTATGATATTTAATAAAGAAATTTTAAATGATCAATTAAATTATCTTTTAGAAAGAAGATAATTATTTACAATCTTTTAGCATTTATTAGGCCCAATGATCGTTACCGTTATGATCTTTAATAAAGAAATTTTAAATGATCTATTAAACTATCTTTTAGAAAGAAGATAATTATTTACAATCTTTGAGCATTTATTAGGCCCAATGATCGTTACCGTTATGATCTTTAATAAAGAAACTTTAAATGATCAATTAAATTATCTTTTAGAAAGAAGATAACTATTTCAAATTTTTTAGCATTTATTAGGCCCATTGATCGTTACCGTTATGATCTTTAATAAAGAAATTTTAAATGATCAATTAAATTATCTTTTAGAAAGAAGATAATTATTTACAATCTTTTAGCATTTATTAGGCCCAATGATCGTTATTGTTATGATCTTCAATAAGGAAATTTTAAATAATCTATTAAATTATCTTTTAGAAAGAAGATAATTATTTACAATCTTTTAGAATTTATTAGGCCGAATGATCGTTACCGTTATGATCTTTAATAAAGAAATTTTAAATGATCTATTAAATTATCTTTTAGAAAGAAGATAACTATTTCAAATTTTTTAGCATTTATTAGGCCCAATGATCGTTACCGTTATGATCTTTAATAAAGAAATTTTAAATAATCTATTAAATTATCTTTTAGAAAGAAGATAATCATTTACAATCTTTTAGTATTTATTAGGCCCAATGATCGTTACCGTTATGATCTTTAATAAAGAAATTTTAAATGATCTATTAAATTATCTTTTAGAAAGAAGATAACAATTTCAAATTTTTTAGCATTTATTAGGCCCATTGATTGTTACCGTTATGATCTTTAATAATGAAATTTTACATGATCTATTAAATTATCTTTTAGAAAGAAGATAATTATTTACAATCTTTTAGCATTTATTAGACCCAATGATCGTTACCGTTATGATCTTTAATAAAGAAATTTTAAATAATCTATTAAATTATATTTTAGAAAGAAGATAATTATTTACAATCTTTTAGCATTTATTAGGCCCAATGATGGTTACCGTTATGATCTTTAATAAAGAAATTTTAAATGATCAATTAAATTATCTTTTAGAAAGAAGATAACTATTTCAAATTTTTTAGCATTTATTAGGCCCATTGATCGTTATCGTTATGATTTTTAATAAAGAAATTTTAAATGGTCAATTAAATTATCTTTTAGAAAGAAGATAATTATTTACAATCTTTTAGCATTTATTAGGCCCAATGATCGTTATTGTTATGATCTTCAATAAGGAAATTTTAAATAATCTATTAAATTATCTTTTAGAAAGAAGATAATTATTTACAATCTTTTAGCATTTATTAGGCCGAATGATCGTTACCGTTATGATCTTTAATAAAGAAATTTTAAATGATCAATTAAATTATCTTTTAGAAAGAAGATAACTATTTCAAATTTTTTAGCATTTATTAGGCCCATTGATCGTTATTGTTATGATTTTTAATAAAGAAATTTTAAATTATCAATTAAATTATCTTTTAGAAAGAAGATAATTATTTACAATCTTTTAGCAATTATTAGGCCCAATGATCGTTATTGTTATGATCTTCAATAAGGAAATTTTAAATAATCTATTAAATTATCTTTTAGAAAGAAGATAATTATTTACAATCTTTTAGCATTTATTAGGCCCAATGATCGTTACCGTTATGATCTTTAATAAAGAAATTTTAAATGATCTATTAAATTATCTTTTAGAAAGAAGATAACTATTTCAAATTTTTTAGCATTTATTAGGCCCATTGATTGTTACCGTTATGATCTTTAATAAAGAAATTTTAAATGATCAATTAAATTATCTTTTAGAAAGAAGATAATTATTTACAATCTTTTAGCATTTATTAGGCCCAATGATCGTTATTGTTATGATCTTCAATAAGGAAATTTTAAATAATCTATTAAATTATCTTTTAGAAAGAAGATAATTATTTACAATCTTTTAGCATTTATTAGGCCGAATGATCGTTACCGTTATGATCTTTAATAAAGAAATTTTAAATGATCAATTAAATTATCTTTTAGAAAGAAGATAACTATTTCAAATTTTTTAGCATTTATTAGGCCCATTGATCGTTATCGTTATGATTTTTAATAAAGAAATTTTAAATGGTCAATTAAATTATCTTTTAGAAAGAAGATAATTATTTACAATCTTTTAGCATTTATTAGGCCCAATGATCGTTACCGTTATGATCTTTAATAAAGAAATTTTAAATGATCTATTAAATTATCTTTTAGAAAGAAGATAACTATTTCAAATTTTTTAGCATTTATTAGGCCCATTGATTGTTACCGTTATGATATTTAATAAAGAAATTTTAAATGATCAATTAAATTATCTTTTAGAAAGAAGATAATTATTTACAATCTTTTAGCATTTATTAGGCCCAATGATCGTTACCGTTATGATCTTTAATAAAGAAATTTTAAATGATCTATTAAACTATCTTTTAGAAAGAAGATAATTATTTACAATCTTTGAGCATTTATTAGGCCCAATGATCGTTACCGTTATGATCTTTAATAAAGAAACTTTAAATGATCAATTAAATTATCTTTTAGAAAGAAGATAACTATTTCAAATTTTTTAGCATTTATTAGGCCCATTGATCGTTACCGTTATGATCTTTAATAAAGAAATTTTAAATGATCAATTAAATTATCTTTTAGAAAGAAGATAATTATTTACAATCTTTTAGCATTTATTAGGCCCAATGATCGTTATTGTTATGATCTTCAATAAGGAAATTTTAAATAATCTATTAAATTATCTTTTAGAAAGAAGATAATTATTTACAATCTTTTAGCATTTATTAGGCCGAATGATCGTTACCGTTATGATCTTTAATAAAGAAATTTTAAATGATCTATTAAATTATCTTTTAGAAAGAAGATAACTATTTCAAATTTTTTAGCATTTATTAGGCCCAATGATCGTTACCGTTATGATCTTTAATAAAGAAATTTTAAATAATCTATTAAATTATCTTTTAGAAAGAAGATAATTATTTACAATCTTTTAGTATTTATTAGGCCCAATGATCGTTACCGTTATGATCTTTAATAAAGAAATTTTAAATGATCTATTAAATTATCTTTTAGAAAGAAGATAACAATTTCAAATTTTTTAGCATTTATTAGGCCCATTGATTGTTACCGTTATGATCTTTAATAATGAAATTTTACATGATCTATTAAATTATCTTTTAGAAAGAAGATAATTATTTACAATCTTTTAGCATTTATTAGGCCCAATGATCGTTACCGTTATGATCTTTAATAAAGAAATTTTAAATAATCTATTAAATTATATTTTAGAAAGAAGATAATTATTTACAATCTTTTAGCATTTATTAGGCCCAATGATGGTTACCGTTATGATCTTTAATAAAGAAATTTTAAATGATCAATTAAATTATCTTTTAGAAAGAAGATAACTATTTCAAATTTTTTAGCATTTATTAGGCCCATTGATCGTTATCGTTATGATTTTTAATAAAGAAATTTTAAATGGTCAATTAAATTATCTTTTAGAAAGAAGATAATTATTTACAATCTTTTAGCATTTATTAGGCCCAATGATCGTTATTGTTATGATCTTCAATAAGGAAATTTTAAATAATCTATTAAATTATCTTTTAGAAAGAAGATAATTATTTACAATCTTTTAGCATTTATCAGGCCCAATGATCGTTACCGTTATGATCTTTAATAAAGAAATTTTAAATGATCAATTAAATTATCTTTTAGAAAGAAGATAATTATTTACAATCTTTTAGCATTTATTAGGCCCAATGATCGTTATTGTTATGATCTTCAATAAGGAAATTTTAAATAATCTATTAAATTATCTTTTAGAAAGAAGATAATTATTTACAATCTTTTAGCATTTATTAGGCCGAATGATCGTTACCGTTATGATCTTTAATAAAGAAATTTTAAATGATCTATTAAATTATCTTTTAGAAAGAAGATAACTATTTCAAATTTTTTAGCATTTATTAGGCCCAATGATCGTTACCGTTATGATCTTTAATAAAGAAATTTTAAATAATCTATTAAATTATCTTTTAGAAAGAAGATAATTATTTACAATCTTTTAGCATTTATTAGGCCCAATGATCGTTACCGTTATGATCTTTAATAAAGAAATTTTAAATGATCTATTAAATTATCTTTTAGAAAGAAGATAACTATTTCAAATTTTTTAGCATTTATTAGGCCCATTGATTGTTACCGTTATGATATTTAATAAAGAAATTTTAAATGATCAATTAAATTATCTTTTAGAAAGAAGATAATTATTTACAATCTTTTAGCATTTATTAGGCCCAATGATCGTTATTGTTATGATCTTCAATAAGGAAATTTTAAATAATCTACTAAATTATCTTTTAGAAAGAAGATAATTATTTACAATCTTTTAGCATTTATTAGGCCAAATGATCGTTACCGTTATGATCTTTAATAAAGAAATTTTAAATGATCTATTAAATTATCTTTTAGAAAGAAGATAACTATTTCAAATTTTTTAGCATTTATTAGGCCCAATGATCGTTACCGTTATGATCTTTAATAAAGAAATTTTAAATAATCTATTAAATTATCTTTTAGAAAGAAGATAATTATTTACAATATTTTAGCATTTATTAGGCCCAATGATCGTTACCGTTATGATCTTTAATAAAAAAATTTTAAATGATCTATTAAATTATCTTTTAGAAAGAAGATAACAATTTCAAATTTTTTAGCATTTATTAGGCCCATTGATTGTTACCGTTATGATCTTTAATAATGAAATTTTACATGATCTATTAAATTATCTTTTAGAAAGAAGATAATTATTTACAATCTTTTAGTATTTATTAGGCCCAATGATCATTATTGTTATGATCTTCAATAAGGAAATTTTAAATAATCTATTAAATTATCTTTTAGAAAGAAGATAATTATTTACAATCTTTTAGCATTTATTAGGCCTAATGATCGTTACCGTTATGATCTTTAATAAAGAAATTTTAAATGATCTATTAAATTATCTTTTAGAAAGAAGATAACTATTTCAAATTTTTTAGCATTTATTAGGCCCAATGATCGTTACCGTTATGATCTTTAATAAAGAAATTTTAAATAATCTATTAAATTATCTTTTAGAAAGAAGATAATTATTTACAATCTTTTAGCATTTATTAGGCCCAATGATGGTTACCGTTATGATCTTTAATAAAGAAATTTTAAATGATCAATTAAATTATCTTTTAGAAAGAAGATAACTATTTCAAATTTTTTAGCATTTATTAGGCCCATTGATCGTTATCGTTATGATTTTTAATAAAGAAATTTTAAATGGTCAATTAAATTATCTTTTAGAAAGAAGATAATTATTTACAATCTTTTAGCATTTATTAGGCCCAATGATCGTTATTGTTATGATCTTCAATAAGGAAATTTTAAATAATCTATTAAATTATCTTTTAGAAAGAAGATAATTATTTACAATCTTTTAGCATTTATTAGGCCCAATGATCGTTACCGTTATGATCTTTAATAAAGAAATTTTAAATGATCAATTAAATTATCTTTTAGAAAGAAGATAATTATTTACAATCTTTTAGCATTTATTAGGCCCAATGATCGTTATTGTTATGATCTTCAATAAGGAAATAAGGAAATTTTAAATAATCTATTAAATTATCTTTTAGAAAGAAGATAATTATTTACAATCTTTTAGCATTTATTAGGCCGAATGATCGTTACCGTTATGATCTTTAATAAAGAAATTTTAAATGATCTATTAAATTATCTTTTAGAAAGAAGATAACTATTTCAAATTTTTTAGCATTTATTAGGCCCAATGATCGTTACCATTATGATCTTTAATAAAGAAATTTTAAATAATCTATTAAATTATCTTTTAGAAAGAAGATAATTATTTACAATATTTTAGCATTTATTAGGCCCAATGATCGTTACCGTTATGATCTTTAATAAAGAAATTTTAAATGGTCAATTAAATTATCTTTTAGAAAGAAGATAATTATTTACAATCTTTTAGCATTTATTAGGCCCAATGATCGTTATTGTTATGATCTTCAATAAGGAAATTTTAAATAATCTATTAAATTATCTTTTAGAAAGAAGATAATTATTTACAATCTTTTAGCATTTATTAGGCCCAATGATCGTTACCGTTATGATCTTTAATAAAGAAATTTTAAATGATCAATTAAATTATCTTTTAGAAAGAAGATAATTATTTACAATCTTTTAGCATTTATTAGGCCCAATGATCGTTATTGTTATGATCTTCAATAAGGAAATTTTAAATAATCTATTAAATTATCTTTTAGAAAGAAGATAATTATTTACAATCTTTTAGCATTTATTAGGCCGAATGATCGTTACCGTTATGATCTTTTAATAAAGAAATTTTAAATGATCTATTAAATTATCTTTTAGAAAGAAGATAACTATTTCAAATTTTTTAGCATTTATTAGGCCCAATGATCGTTACCGTTATGATCTTTAATAAAGAAATTTTAAATAATCTATTAAATTATCTTTTAGAAAGAAGATAATTATTTACAATCTTTTAGCATTTATTAGGCCCAATGATCGTTACCGTTATGATCTTTAATAAAGAAATTTTAAATGATCTATTAAACTATCTTTTAGAAAGAAGATAATTATTTACAATCTTTTAGCATTTATTAGGCCCAATGATCGTTACCGTTATGATCTTTAATAAAGAAACTTTAAATGATCAATTAAATTATCTTTTAGAAAGAAGATAACTATTTCAAATTTTTTAGCATTTATTAGGCCCATTGATCGTTACCGTTATGATCTTTAATAAAGAAATTTTAAATGATCAATTAAATTATCTTTTAGAAAGAAGATAATTATTTACAATCTTTTAGCATTTATTAGGCCCAATGATCGTTATTGTTATGATCTTCAATAAGGAAATTTTAAATAATCTATTAAATTATCTTTTAGAAAGAAGATAATTATTTACAATCTTTTAGCATTTATTAGGCCGAATGATCGTTACCGTTATGATCTTTAATAAAGAAATTTTAAATGATCTATTAAATTATCTTTTAGAAAGAAGATAACTATTTCAAATTTTTTAGCATTTATTAGGCCCAATGATCGTTACCGTTATGATCTTTAATAAAGAAATTTTAAATAATCTATTAAATTATCTTTTAGAAAGAAGATAATTATTTACAATCTTTTAGTATTTATTAGGCCCAATGATCGTTACCGTTATGATCTTTAATAAAGAAATTTTAAATGATCTATTAAATTATCTTTTAGAAAGAAGATAACAATTTCAAATTTTTTAGCATTTATTAGGCCCATTGATTGTTACCGTTATGATCTTTAATAATGAAATTTTACATGATCTATTAAATTATCTTTTAGAAAGAAGATAATTATTTACAATCTTTTAGCATTTATTAGGCCCAATGATCGTTACCGTTATGATCTTTAATAAAGAAATTTTAAATAATCTATTAAATTATCTTTTAGAAAGAAGATAATTATTTACAATCTTTTAGCATTTATTAGGCCCAATGATGGTTACCGTTATGATCTTTAATAAAGAAATTTTAAATGATCAATTAAATTATCTTTTAGAAAGAAGATAACTATTTCAAATTTTTTAGCATTTATTAGGCCCATTGATCGTTATCGTTATGATTTTTAATAAAGAAATTTTAAATGGTCAATTAAATTATCTTTTAGAAAGAAGATAATTATTTACAATCTTTTAGCATTTATTAGGCCCAATGATCGTTATTGTTATGATCTTCAATAAGGAAATTTTAAATAATCTATTAAATTATCTTTTAGAAAGAAGATAATTATTTACAATCTTTTAGCATTTATTAGGCCCAATGATCGTTACCGTTATGATCTTTAATAAAGAAATTTTAAATGATCAATTAAATTATCTTTTAGAAAGAAGATAATTATTTACAATCTTTTAGCATTTATTAGGCCCAATGATCGTTATTGTTATGATCTTCAATAAGGAAATTTTAAATAATCTATTAAATTATCTTTTAGAAAGAAGATAATTATTTACAATCTTTTAGCATTTATTAGGCCGAATGATCGTTACCGTTATGATCTTTAATAAAGAAATTTTAAATGATCTATTAAATTATCTTTTAGAAAGAAGATAACTATTTCAAATTTTTTAGCATTTATTAGGCCCAATGATCGTTACCGTTATGATCTTTAATAAAGAAATTTTAAATAATCTATTAAATTATCTTTTAGAAAGAAGATAATTATTTACAATCTTTTAGCATTTATTAGGCCCAATGATCGTTACCGTTATGATCTTTAATAAAGAAATTTTAAATGATCTATTAAATTATCTTTTAGAAAGAAGATAACTATTTCAATTTTTTTAGCATTTATTAGGCCCATTGATCGTTATTGTTATGATTTTTAATAAAGAAATTTTAAATTATCAATTAAATTATCTTTTAGAAAGAAGATAATTATTTACAATCTTTTAGCATTTATTAGGCCCAATGATCGTTATTGTTATGATCTTCAATAAGGAAATTTTAAATAATCTATTAAATTATCTTTTAGAAAGAAGATAATTATTTACAATCTTTTAGCATTTATTAGGCCCAATGATCGTTACCGTTATGATCTTTAATAAAGAAATTTTAAATGATCTATTAAATTATCTTTTAGAAAGAAGATAACTATTTCAAATTTTTTAGCATTTATTAGGCCCATTGATTGTTACCGTTATGATCTTTAATAAAGAAATTTTAAATGATCAATTAAATTATCTTTTAGAAAGAAGATAATTATTTACAATCTTTTAGCATTTATTAGGCCCAATGATCGTTATTGTTATGATCTTCAATAAGGAAATTTTAAATAATCTATTAAATTATCTTTTAGAAAGAAGATAATTATTTACAATCTTTTAGCATTTATTAGGCCGAATGATCGTTACCGTTATGATCTTTAATAAAGAAATTTTAAATGATCAATTAAATTATCTTTTAGAAAGAAGATAACTATTTCAAATTTTTTAGCATTTATTAGGCCCATTGATCGTTATCGTTATGATTTTTAATAAAGAAATTTTAAATGGTCAATTAAATTATCTTTTAGAAAGAAGATAATTATTTACAATCTTTTAGCATTTATTAGGCCCAATGATCGTTATTGTTATGATCTTCAATAAGGAAATTTTAAATAATCTATTAAATTATCTTTTAGAAAGAAGATAATTATTTACAATCTTTTAGCATTTATTAGGCCCAATGATCGTTACCGTTATGATCTTTAATAAAGAAATTTTAAATAATCTATTAAATTATCTTTTAGAAAGAAGATAATTATTTACAATCTTTTAGCATTTATTAGGCCCAATGATCGTTACCGTTATGATCTTTAATAAAGAAATTTTAAATGATCTATTAAATTATCTTTTAGAAAGAAGATAACTATTTCAAATTTTTTAGCATTTATTAGGCCCATTGATTGTTACCGTTATGATATTTAATAAAGAAATTTTAAATGATCAATTAAATTATCTTTTAGAAAGAAGATAATTATTTACAATCTTTTAGCATTTATTAGGCCCAATGATCGTTACCGTTATGATCTTTAATAAAGAAATTTTAAATGATCTATTAAACTATCTTTTAGAAAGAAGATAATTATTTACAATCTTTGAGCATTTATTAGGCCCAATGATCGTTACCGTTATGATCTTTAATAAAGAAACGTTAAATGATCAATTAAATTATCTTTTAGAAAGAAGATAACTATTTCAAATTTTTTAGCATTTATTAGGCCCATTGATCGTTATTGTTATGATTTTTAATAAAGAAATTTTAAATTATCAATTAAATTATCTTTTAGAAAGAAGATAATTATTTACAATCTTTTAGCATTTATTAGGCCCAATGATCGTTATTGTTATGATCTTCAATAAGGAAATTTTAAATAATCTATTAAATTATCTTTTAGAAAGAAGATAATTATTTACAATCTTTTAGCATTTATTAGGCCCAATGATCGTTACCGTTATGATCTTTAATAAAGAAATTTTAAATGATCTATTAAATTATCTTTTAGAAAGAAGATAACTATTTCAAATTTTTTAGCATTTATTAGGCCCATTGATTGTTACCGTTATGATCTTTAATAAAGAAATTTTAAATGATCAATTAAATTATCTTTTAGAAAGAAGATAATTATTTACAATCTTTTAGCATTTATTAGGCCCAATGATCGTTATTGTTATGATCTTCAATAAGGAAATTTTAAATAATCTATTAAATTATCTTTTAGAAAGAAGATAATTATTTACAATCTTTTAGCATTTATTAGGCCGAATGATCGTTACCGTTATGATCTTTAATAAAGAAATTTTAAATGATCAATTAAATTATCTTTTAGAAAGAAGATAACTATTTCAAATTTTTTAGCATTTATTAGGCCCATTGATCGTTATCGTTATGATTTTTAATAAAGAAATTTTAAATGGTCAATTAAATTATCTTTTAGAAAGAAGATAATTATTTACAATCTTTTAGCATTTATTAGGCCCAATGATCGTTATTGTTATGATCTTCAATAAGGAAATTTTAAATAATCTATTAAATTATCTTTTAGAAAGAAGATAATTATTTACAATCTTTTAGCATTTATTAGGCCCAATGATCGTTACCGTTATGATCTTTAATAAAGAAATTTTAAATGATCTATTAAATTATCTTTTAGAAAGAAGATAACTATTTCAAATTTTTTAGCATTTATTAGGCCCAATGATCGTTACCGTTATGATCTTTAATAAAGAAATTTTAAATAATCTATTAAATTATCTTTTAGAAAGAAGATAATTATTTACAATCTTTTAGCATTTATTAGGCCCAATGATCGTTACCGTTATGATCTTTAATAAAGAAATTTTAAATGATCTATTAAATTATCTTTTAGAAAGAAGATAACTATTTCAAATTTTTTAGCATTTATTAGGCCCATTGATTGTTACCGTTATGATATTTAATAAAGAAATTTTAAATGATCAATTAAATTATCTTTTAGAAAGAAGATAATTATTTACAATCTTTTAGCATTTATTAGGCCCAATGATCGTTACCGTTATGATCTTTAATAAAGAAATTTTAAATGATCTATTAAACTATCTTTTAGAAAGAAGATAATTATTTACAATCTTTGAGCATTTATTAGGCCCAATGATCGTTACCGTTATGATCTTTAATAAAGAAACTTTAAATGATCAATTAAATTATCTTTTAGAAAGAAGATAACTATTTCAAATTTTTTAGCATTTATTAGGCCCATTGATCGTTACCGTTATGATCTTTAATAAAGAAATTTTAAATGATCAATTAAATTATCTTTTAGAAAGAAGATAATTATTTACAATCTTTTAGCATTTATTAGGCCCAATGATCGTTATTGTTATGATCTTCAATAAGGAAATTTTAAATAATCTATTAAATTATCTTTTAGAAAGAAGATAATTATTTACAATCTTTTAGCATTTATTAGGCCGAATGATCGTTACCGTTATGATCTTTAATAAAGAAATTTTAAATGATCTATTAAATTATCTTTTAGAAAGAAGATAACTATTTCAAATTTTTTAGCATTTATTAGGCCCAATGATCGTTACCGTTATGATCTTTAATAAAGAAATTTTAAATAATCTATTAAATTTTCTTTTAGAAAGAAGATAATTATTTACAATCTTTTAGTATTTATTAGGCCCAATGATCGTTACCGTTATGATCTTTAATAAAGAAATTTTAAATGATCTATTAAATTATCTTTTAGAAAGAAGATAACAATTTCAAATTTTTTAGCATTTATTAGGCCCATTGATTGTTACCGTTATGATCTTTAATAATGAAATTTTACATGATCTATTAAATTATCTTTTAGAAAGAAGATAATTATTTACAATCTTTTAGCATTTATTAGGCCCAATGATCGTTACCGTTATGATCTTTAATAAAGAAATTTTAAATAATCTATTAAATTATATTTTAGAAAGAAGATAATTATTTACAATCTTTTAGCATTTATTAGGCCCAATGATGGTTACCGTTATGATCGTTAATAAAGAAATTTTAAATGATCAATTAAATTATCTTTTAGAAAGAAGATAACTATTTCAAATTTTTTAGCATTTATTAGGCCCATTGATCGTTATCGTTATGATTTTTAATAAAGAAATTTTAAATGGTCAATTAAATTATCTTTTAGAAAGAAGATAATTATTTACAATCTTTTAGCATTTATTAGGCCCAATGATCGTTATTGTTATGATCTTCAATAAGGAAATTTTAAATAATCTATTAAATTATCTTTTAGAAAGAAGATAATTATTTACAATCTTTTAGCATTTATTAGGCCCAATGATCGTTACCGTTATGATCTTTAATAAAGAAATTTTAAATGATCAATTAAGTTATCTTTTAGAAAGAAGATAATTATTTACAATCTTTTAGCATTTATTAGGCCCAATGATCGTTATTGTTATGATCTTCAATAAGGAAATTTTAAATAATCTATTAAATTATCTTTTAGAAAGAAGATAATTATTTGCAATCTTTTAGCATTTATTAGGCCGAATGATCGTTACCGTTATGATCTTTAATAAAGAAATTTTAAATGATCTATTAAATTATCTTTTAGAAAGAAGATAACTATTTCAAATTTTTTAGCATTTATTAGGCCCAATGATCGTTACCGTTATGATCTTTAATAAAGAAATTTTAAATAATCTATTAAATTATCTTTTAGAAAGAAGATAATTATTTACAATCTTTTAGCATTTATTAGGCCCAATGATCGTTACCGTTATGATCTTTAATAAAGAAATTTTAAATGATCTATTAAATTATCTTTTAGAAAGAAGATAACTATTTCAAATTTTTTAGCATTTATTAGGCCCATTGATTGTTACCGTTATGATATTTAATAAAGAAATTTTAAATGATCAATTAAATTATCTTTTAGAAAGAAGATAATTATTTACAATCTTTTAGCATTTATTAGGCCCAATGATCGTTATTGTTATGATCTTCAATAAGGAAATTTTAAATAATCTACTAAATTATCTTTTAGAAAGAAGATAATTATTTACAATCTTTTAGCATTTATTAGGCCAAATGATCGTTACCGTTATGATCTTTAATAAAGAAATTTTAAATGATCTATTAAATTATCTTTTAGAAAGAAGATAACTATTTCAAATTTTTTAGCATTTATTAGGCCCAATGATCGTTACCGTTATGATCTTTAATAAAGAAATTTTAAATAATCTATTAAATTATCTTTTAGAAAGAAGATAATTATTTACAATATTTTAGCATTTATTAGGCCCAATGATCGTTACCGTTATGATCTTTAATAAAAAAATTTTAAATGATCTATTAAATTATCTTTTAGAAAGAAGATAACAATTTCAAATTTTTTAGCATTTATTAGGCCCATTGATTGTTACCGTTATGATCTTTAATAATGAAATTTTACATGATCTATTAAATTATCTTTTAGAAAGAAGATAATTATTTACAATCTTTTAGTATTTATTAGGCCCAATGATCATTATTGTTATGATCTTCAATAAGGAAATTTTAAATAATCTATTAAATTATCTTTTAGAAAGAAGATAATTATTTACAATCTTTTAGCATTTATTAGGCCTAATGATCGTTACCGTTATGATCTTTAATAAAGAAATTTTAAATGATCTATTAAATTATCTTTTAGAAAGAAGATAACTATTTCAAATTTTTTAGCATTTATTAGGCCCAATGATCGTTACCGTTATGATCTTTAATAAAGAAATTTTAAATAATCTATTAAATTATCTTTTAGAAAGAAGATAATTATTTACAATCTTTTAGCATTTATTAGGCCCAATGATGGTTACCGTTATGATCTTTAATAAAGAAATTTTAAATGATCAATTAAATTATCTTTTAGAAAGAAGATAACTATTTCAAATTTTTTAGCATTTATTAGGCCCATTGATCGTTATCGTTATGATTTTTAATAAAGAAATTTTAAATGGTCAATTAAATTATCTTTTAGAAAGAAGATAATTATTTACAATCTTTTAGCATTTATTAGGCCCAATGATCGTTATTGTTATGATCTTCAATAAGGAAATTTTAAATAATCTATTAAATTATCTTTTAGAAAGAAGATAATTATTTACAATCTTTTAGCATTTATTAGGCCCAATGATCGTTACCGTTATGATCTTTAATAAAGAAATTTTAAATGATCAATTAAATTATCTTTTAGAAAGAAGATAATTATTTACAATCTTTTAGCATTTATTAGGCCTAATGATCGTTATTGTTATGATCTTCAATAAGGAAATTTTAAATAATCTATTAAATTATCTTTTAGAAAGAAGATAATTATTTACAATCTTTTAGCATTTATTAGGCCGAATGATCGTTACCGTTATGATCTTTAATAAAGAAATTTTAAATGATCTATTAAATTATCTTTTAGAAAGAAGATAACTATTTCTAATTTTTTAGCATTTATTAGGCCCAATGATCGTTACCGTTATGATCTTTAATAAAGAAATTTTAAATAATCTATTAAATTATCTTTTAGAAAGAAGATAATTATTTACAATCTTTTAGCATTTATTAGGCCCAATGATCGTTACCGTTATGATCTTTAATAAAGAAATTTTAAATGATCTATTAAATTATCTTTTAGAAAGAAGATAACTATTTCAATTTTTTTAGCATTTATTAGGCCCATTGATCGTTATTGTTATGATTTTTAATAAAGAAATTTTAAATTATCAATTAAATTATCTTTTAGAAAGAAGATAATTATTTACAATCTTTTAGCATTTATTAGGCCCAATGATCGTTATTGTTATGATCTTCAATAAGGAAATTTTAAATAATCTATTAAATTATCTTTTAGAAAGAAGATAATTATTTACAATCTTTTAGCATTTATTAGGCCCAATGATCGTTACCGTTATGATCTTTAATAAAGAAATTTTAAATGATCTATTAAATTATCTTTTAGAAAGAAGATAACTATTTCAAATTTTTTAGCATTTATTAGGCCCATTGATTGTTACCGTTATGATCTTTAATAAAGAAATTTTAAATGATCAATTAAATTATCTTTTAGAAAGAAGATAATTATTTACAATCTTTTAGCATTTATTAGGCCCAATGATCGTTATTGTTATGATCTTCAATAAGGAAATTTTAAATAATCTATTAAATTATCTTTTAGAAAGAAGATAATTATTTACAATCTTTTAGCATTTATTAGGCCGAATGATCGTTACCGTTATGATCTTTAATAAAGAAATTTTAAATGATCAATTAAATTATCTTTTAGAAAGAAGATAACTATTTCAAATTTTTTAGCATTTATTAGGCCCATTGATCGTTATCGTTATGATTTTTAATAAAGAAATTTTAAATGGTCAATTAAATTATCTTTTAGAAAGAAGATAATTATTTACAATCTTTTAGCATTTATTAGGCCCAATGATCGTTATTGTTATGATCTTCAATAAGGAAATTTTAAATAATCTATTAAATTATCTTTTAGAAAGAAGATAATTATTTACAATCTTTTAGCATTTATTAGGCCCAATGATCGTTACCGTTATGATCTTTAATAAAGAAATTTTAAATGATCTATTAAATTATCTTTTAGAAAGAAGATAACTATTTCAAATTTTTTAGCATTTATTAGGCCCAATGATCGTTACCGTTATGATCTTTAATAAAGAAATTTTAAATAATCTATTAAATTATCTTTTAGAAAGAAGATAATTATTTACAATCTTTTAGCATTTATTAGGCCCAATGATCGTTACCGTTATGATCTTTAATAAAGAAATTTTAAATGATCTATTAAATTATCTTTTAGAAAGAAGATAACTATTTCAAATTTTTTAGCATTTATTAGGCCCATTGATTGTTACCGTTATGATATTTAATAAAGAAATTTTAAATGATCAATTAAATTATCTTTTAGAAAGAAGATAATTATTTACAATCTTTTAGCATTTATTAGGCCCAATGATCGTTACCGTTATGATCTTTAATAAAGAAATTTTAAATGATCTATTAAACTATCTTTTAGAAAGAAGATAATTATTTACAATCTTTGAGCATTTATTAGGCCCAATGATCGTTACCGTTATGATCTTTAATAAAGAAACGTTAAATGATCAATTAAATTATCTTTTAGAAAGAAGATAACTATTTCAAATTTTTTAGCATTTATTAGGCCCATTGATCGTTATTGTTATGATTTTTAATAAAGAAATTTTAAATTATCAATTAAATTATCTTTTAGAAAGAAGATAATTATTTACAATCTTTTAGCATTTATTAGGCCCAATGATCGTTATTGTTATGATCTTCAATAAGGAAATTTTAAATAATCTATTAAATTATCTTTTAGAAAGAAGATAATTATTTACAATCTTTTAGCATTTATTAGGCCCAATGATCGTTACCGTTATGATCTTTAATAAAGAAATTTTAAATGATCTATTAAATTATCTTTTAGAAAGAAGATAACTATTTCAAATTTTTTAGCATTTATTAGGCCCATTGATTGTTACCGTTATGATCTTTAATAAAGAAATTTTAAATGATCAATTAAATTATCTTTTAGAAAGAAGATAATTATTTACAATCTTTTAGCATTTATTAGGCCCAATGATCGTTATTGTTATGATCTTCAATAAGGAAATTTTAAATAATCTATTAAATTATCTTTTAGAAAGAAGATAATTATTTACAATCTTTTAGCATTTATTAGGCCGAATGATCGTTACCGTTATGATCTTTAATACAGAAATTTTAAATGATCAATTAAATTATCTTTTAGAAAGAAGATAACTATTTCAAATTTTTTAGCATTTATTAGGCCCATTGATCGTTATCGTTATGATTTTTAATAAAGAAATTTTAAATGGTCAATTAAATTATCTTTTAGAAAGAAGATAATTATTTACAATCTTTTAGCATTTATTAGGCCCAATGATCGTTATTGTTATGATCTTCAATAAGGAAATTTTAAATAATCTATTAAATTATCTTTTAGAAAGAAGATAATTATTTACAATCTTTTAGCATTTATTAGGCCCAATGATCGTTACCGTTATGATCTTTAATAAAGAAATTTTAAATGATCTATTAAATTATCTTTTAGAAAGAAGATAACTATTTCAAATTTTTTAGCATTTATTAGGCCCAATGATCGTTACCGTTATGATCTTTAATAAAGAAATTTTAAATAATCTATTAAATTATCTTTTAGAAAGAAGATAATTATTTACAATCTTTTAGCATTTATTAGGCCCAATGATCGTTACCGTTATGATCTTTAATAAAGAAATTTTAAATGATCTATTAAATTATCTTTTAGAAAGAAGATAACTATTTCAAATTTTTTAGCATTTATTAGGCCCATTGATTGTTACCGTTATGATATTTAATAAAGAAATTTTAAATGATCAATTAAATTATCTTTTAGAAAGAAGATAATTATTTACAATCTTTTAGCATTTATTAGGCCCAATGATCGTTACCGTTATGATCTTTAATAAAGAAATTTTAAATGATCTATTAAACTATCTTTTAGAAAGAAGATAATTATTTACAATCTTTGAGCATTTATTAGGCCCAATGATCGTTACCGTTATGATCTTTAATAAAGAAACTTTAAATGATCAATTAAATTATCTTTTAGAAAGAAGATAACTATTTCAAATTTTTTAGCATTTATTAGGCCCATTGATCGTTACCGTTATGATCTTTAATAAAGAAATTTTAAATGATCAATTAAATTATCTTTTAGAAAGAAGATAATTATTTACAATCTTTTAGCATTTATTAGGCCCAATGATCGTTATTGTTATGATCTTCAATAAGGAAATTTTAAATAATCTATTAAATTATCTTTTAGAAAGAAGATAATTATTTACAATCTTTTAGCATTTATTAGGCCGAATGATCGTTACCGTTATGATCTTTAATAAAGAAATTTTAAATGATCTATTAAATTATCTTTTAGAAAGAAGATAACTATTTCAAATTTTTTAGCATTTATTAGGCCCAATGATCGTTACCGTTATGATCTTTAATAAAGAAATTTTAAATAATCTATTAAATTTTCTTTTAGAAAGAAGATAATTATTTACAATCTTTTAGTATTTATTAGGCCCAATGATCGTTACCGTTATGATCTTTAATAAAGAAATTTTAAATGATCTATTAAATTATCTTTTAGAAAGAAGATAACAATTTCAAATTTTTTAGCATTTATTAGGCCCATTGATTGTTACCGTTATGATCTTTAATAATGAAATTTTACATGATCTATTAAATTATCTTTTAGAAAGAAGATAATTATTTACAATCTTTTAGCATTTATTAGGCCCAATGATCGTTACCGTTATGATCTTTAATAAAGAAATTTTAAATAATCTATTAAATTATATTTTAGAAAGAAGATAATTATTTACAATCTTTTAGCATTTATTAGGCCCAATGATGGTTACCGTTATGATCTTTAATAAAGAAATTTTAAATGATCAATTAAATTATCTTTTAGAAAGAAGATAACTATTTCAAATTTTTTAGCATTTATTAGGCCCATTGATCGTTATCGTTATGATTTTTAATAAAGAAATTTTAAATGGTCAATTAAATTATCTTTTAGAAAGAAGATAATTATTTACAATCTTTTAGCATTTATTAGGCCCAATGATCGTTATTGTTATGATCTTCAATAAGGAAATTTTAAATAATCTATTAAATTATCTTTTAGAAAGAAGATAATTATTTACAATCTTTTAGCATTTATTAGGCCCAATGATCGTTACCGTTATGATCTTTAATAAAGAAATTTTAAATGATCAATTAAATTATCTTTTAGAAAGAAGATAATTATTTACAATCTTTTAGCATTTATTAGGCCCAATGATCGTTATTGTTATGATCTTCAATAAGGAAATTTTAAATAATCTATTAAATTATCTTTTAGAAAGAAGATAATTATTTACAATCTTTTAGCATTTATTAGGCCGAATGATCGTTACCGTTATGATCTTTAATAAAGAAATTTTAAATGATCTATTAAATTATCTTTTAGAAAGAAGATAACTATTTCAAATTTTTTAGCATTTATTAGGCCCAATGATCGTTACCGTTATGATCTTTAATAAAGAAATTTTAAATAATCTATTAAATTATCTTTTAGAAAGAAGATAATTATTTACAATCTTTTAGCATTTATTAGGCCCAATGATCGTTACCGTTATGATCTTTAATAAAGAAATTTTAAATGATCTATTAAATTATCTTTTAGAAAGAAGATAACTATTTCAAATTTTTTAGCATTTATTAGGCCCATTGATTGTTACCGTTATGATATTTAATAAAGAAATTTTAAATGATCAATTAAATTATCTTTTAGAAAGAAGATAATTATTTACAATCTTTTAGCATTTATTAGGCCCAATGATCGTTATTGTTATGATCTTCAATAAGGAAATTTTAAATAATCTACTAAATTATCTTTTAGAAAGAAGATAATTATTTACAATCTTTTAGCATTTATTAGGCCAAATGATCGTTACCGTTATGATCTTTAATAAAGAAATTTTAAATGATCTATTAAATTATCTTTTAGAAAGAAGATAACTATTTCAAATTTTTTAGCATTTATTAGGCCCAATGATCGTTACCGTTATGATCTTTAATAAAGAAATTTTAAATAATCTATTAAATTATCTTTTAGAAAGAAGATAATTATTTACAAAATTTTAGCATTTATTAGGCCCAATGATCGTTACCGTTATGATCTTTAATAAAAAAATTTTAAATGATCTATTAAATTATCTTTTAGAAAGAAGATAACAATTTCAAATTTTTTAGCATTTATTAGGCCCATTGATTGTTACCGTTATGATCTTTAATAATGAAATTTTACATGATCTATTAAATTATCTTTTAGAAAGAAGATAATTATTTACAATCTTTTAGTATTTATTAGGCCCAATGATCATTATTGTTATGATCTTCAATAAGGAAATTTTAAATAATCTATTAAATTATCTTTTAGAAAGAAGATAATTATTTACAATCTTTTAGCATTTATTAGGCCTAATGATCGTTACCGTTATGATCTTTAATAAAGAAATTTTAAATGATCTATTAAATTATCTTTTAGAAAGAAGATAACTATTTCAAATTTTTTAGCATTTATTAGGCCCAATGATCGTTACCGTTATGATCTTTAATAAAGAAATTTTAAATAATCTATTAAATTATCTTTTAGAAAGAAGATAATTATTTACAATCTTTTAGCATTTATTAGGCCCAATGATGGTTACCGTTATGATCTTTAATAAAGAAATTTTAAATGATCAATTAAATTATCTTTTAGAAAGAAGATAACTATTTCAAATTTTTTAGCATTTATTAGGCCCATTGATCGTTATCGTTATGATTTTTAATAAAGAAATTTTAAATGGTCAATTAAATTATCTTTTAGAAAGAAGATAATTATTTACAATCTTTTAGCATTTATTAGGCCCAATGATCGTTATTGTTATGATCTTCAATAAGGAAATAAGGAAATTTTAAATAATCTATTAAATTATCTTTTAGAAAGAAGATAATTATTTACAATCTTTTAGCATTTATTAGGCCGAATGATCGTTACCGTTATGATCTTTAATAAAGAAATTTTAAATGATCTATTAAATTATCTTTTAGAAAGAAGATAACTATTTCAAATTTTTTAGCATTTATTAGGCCCAATGATCGTTACCATTATGATCTTTAATAAAGAAATTTTAAATAATCTATTAAATTATCTTTTAGAAAGAAGATAATTATTTACAATATTTTAGCATTTATTAGGCCCAATGATCGTTACCGTTATGATCTTTAATAAAGAAATTTTAAATGGTCAATTAAATTATCTTTTAGAAAGAAGATAATTATTTACAATCTTTTAGCATTTATTAGGCCCAATGATCGTTATTGTTATGATCTTCAATAAGGAAATTTTAAATAATCTATTAAATTATCTTTTAGAAAGAAGATAATTATTTACAATCTTTTAGCATTTATTAGGCCCAATGATCGTTACCGTTATGATCTTTAATAAAGAAATTTTAAATGATCAATTAAATTATCTTTTAGAAAGAAGATAATTATTTACAATCTTTTAGCATTTATTAGGCCCAATGATCGTTATTGTTATGATCTTCAATAAGGAAATTTTAAATAATCTATTAAATTATCTTTTAGAAAGAAGATAATTATTTACAATCTTTTAGCATTTATTAGGCCGAATGATCGTTACCGTTATGATCTTTTAATAAAGAAATTTTAAATGATCTATTAAATTATCTTTTAGAAAGAAGATAACTATTTCAAATTTTTTAGCATTTATTAGGCCCAATGATCGTTACCGTTATGATCTTTAATAAAGAAATTTTAAATAATCTATTAAATTATCTTTTAGAAAGAAGATAATTATTTACAATCTTTTAGCATTTATTAGGCCCAATGATCGTTACCGTTATGATCTTTAATAAAGAAATTTTAAATGATCTATTAAACTATCTTTTAGAAAGAAGATAATTATTTACAATCTTTTAGCATTTATTAGGCCCAATGATCGTTACCGTTATGATCTTTAATAAAGAAACTTTAAATGATCAATTAAATTATCTTTTAGAAAGAAGATAACTATTTCAAATTTTTTAGCATTTATTAGGCCCATTGATCGTTACCGTTATGATCTTTAATAAAGAAATTTTAAATGATCTATTAAATTATCTTTTAGAAAGAAGATAATTATTTACAATCTTTTAGCATTTATTAGGCCCAATGATCGTTATTGTTATGATCTTCAATAAGGAAATTTTAAATAATCTATTAAATTATCTTTTAGAAAGAAGATAATTATTTACAATCTTTTAGCATTTATTAGGCCGAATGATCGTTACCGTTATGATCTTTAATAAAGAAATTTTAAATGATCTATTAAATTATCTTTTAGAAAGAAGATAACTATTTCAAATTTTTTAGCATTTATTAGGCCCAATGATCGTTACCGTTATGATCTTTAATAAAGAAATTTTAAATAATCTATTAAATTATCTTTTAGAAAGAAGATAATTATTTACAATCTTTTAGTATTTATTAGGCCCAATGATCGTTACCGTTATGATCTTTAATAAAGAAATTTTAAATGATCTATTAAATTATCTTTTAGAAAGAAGATAACAATTTCAAATTTTTTAGCATTTATTAGGCCCATTGATTGTTACCGTTATGATCTTTAATAATGAAATTTTACATGATCTATTAAATTATCTTTTAGAAAGAAGATAATTATTTACAATCTTTTAGCATTTATTAGGCCCAATGATCGTTACCGTTATGATCTTTAATAAAGAAATTTTAAATAATCTATTAAATTATCTTTTAGAAAGAAGATAATTATTTACAATCTTTTAGCATTTATTAGGCCCAATGATGGTTACCGTTATGATCTTTAATAAAGAAATTTTAAATGATCAATTAAATTATCTTTTAGAAAGAAGATAACTATTTCAAATTTTTTAGCATTTATTAGGCCCATTGATCGTTATCGTTATGATTTTTAATAAAGAAATTTTAAATGGTCAATTAAATTATCTTTTAGAAAGAAGATAATTATTTACAATCTTTTAGCATTTATTAGGCCCAATGATCGTTATTGTTATGATCTTCAATAAGGAAATTTTAAATAATCTATTAAATTATCTTTTAGAAAGAAGATAATTATTTACAATCTTTTAGCATTTATTAGGCCCAATGATCGTTACCGTTATGATCTTTAATAAAGAAATTTTAAATGATCAATTAAATTATCTTTTAGAAAGAAGATAATTATTTACAATCTTTTAGCATTTATTAGGCCCAATGATCGTTATTGTTATGATCTTCAATAAGGAAATTTTAAATAATCTATTAAATTATCTTTTAGAAAGAAGATAATTATTTACAATCTTTTAGCATTTATTAGGCCGAATGATCGTTACCGTTATGATCTTTAATAAAGAAATTTTAAATGATCTATTAAATTATCTTTTAGAAAGAAGATAACTATTTCAAATTTTTTAGCATTTATTAGGCCCAATGATCGTTACCGTTATGATCTTTAATAAAGAAATTTTAAATAATCTATTAAATTATCTTTTAGAAAGAAGATAATTATTTACAATCTTTTAGCATTTATTAGGCCCAATGATCGTTACCGTTATGATCTTTAATAAAGAAATTTTAAATGATCTATTAAATTATCTTTTAGAAAGAAGATAACTATTTCAAATTTTTTAGCATTTATTAGGCCCAATGATCGTTACCGTTATGATCTTTAATAAAGAAATTTTAAATAATCTATTAAATTATCTTTTAGAAAGAAGATAATTATTTACAATCTTTTAGCATTTATTAGGCCCAATGATCGTTACCGTTATGATCTTTAATAAAGAAATTTTAAATGATCTATTAAATTATCTTTTAGAAAGAAGATAACTATTTCAAATTTTTTAGCATTTATTAGGCCCATTGATTGTTACCGTTATGATATTTAATAAAGAAATTTTAAATGATCAATTAAATTATCTTTTAGAAAGAAGATAATTATTTACAATCTTTTAGCATTTATTAGGCCCAATGATCGTTACCGTTATGATCTTTAATAAAGAAATTTTAAATGATCTATTAAATTATCTTTTAGAAAGAAGATAACTATTTCAATTTTTTTAGCATTTATTAGGCCCATTGATCGTTATTGTTATGATTTTTAATAAAGAAATTTTAAATTATCAATTAAATTATCTTTTAGAAAGAAGATAATTATTTACAATCTTTTAGCATTTATTAGGCCCAATGATCGTTACCGTTATGATCTTTAATAAAGAAATTTTAAATGATCTATTAAATTATCTTTTAGAAAGAAGATAACTATTTCAAATTTTTTAGCATTTATTAGGCCCATTGATTGTTACCGTTATGATCTTTAATAAAGAAATTTTAAATGATCAATTAAATTATCTTTTAGAAAGAAGATAATTATTTACAATCTTTTAGCATTTATTAGGCCCAATGATCGTTATTGTTATGATCTTCAATAAGGAAATTTTAAATAATCTATTAAATTATCTTTTAGAAAGAAGATAATTATTTACAATCTTTTAGCATTTATTAGGCCGAATGATCGTTACCGTTATGATCTTTAATAAAGAAATTTTAAATGATCTATTAAATTATCTTTTAGAAAGAAGATAACTATTTCAAATTTTTTAGCATTTATTAGGCCCAATGATCGTTACCGTTATGATCTTTAATAAAGAAATTTTAAATAATCTATTAAATTATCTTTTAGAAAGAAGATAATTATTTACAATCTTTTAGCATTTATTAGGCCCAATGATCGTTACCGTTATGATCTTTAATAAAGAAATTTTAAATGATCTATTAAATTATCTTTTAGAAAGAAGATAACTATTTCAAATTTTTTAGCATTTATTAGGCCCAATGATCGTTACCGTTATGATCTTTAATAAAGAAATTTTAAATAATCTATTAAATTATCTTTTAGAAAGAAGATAATTATTTACAATCTTTTAGCATTTATTAGGCCCAATGATCGTTACCGTTATGATCTTTAATAAAGAAATTTTAAATGATCTATTAAATTATCTTTTAGAAAGAAGATAACTATTTCAAATTTTTTAGCATTTATTAGGCCCATTGATTGTTACCGTTATGATATTTAATAAAGAAATTTTAAATGATCAATTAAATTATCTTTTAGAAAGAAGATAATTATTTACAATCTTTTAGCATTTATTAGGCCCAATGATCGTTACCGTTATGATCTTTAATAAAGAAATTTTAAATGATCTATTAAATTATCTTTTAGAAAGAAGATAACTATTTCAATTTTTTTAGCATTTATTAGGCCCATTGATCGTTATTGTTATGATTTTTAATAAAGAAATTTTAAATTATCAATTAAATTATCTTTTAGAAAGAAGATAATTATTTACAATCTTTTAGCATTTATTAGGCCCAATGATCGTTACCGTTATGATCTTTAATAAAGAAATTTTAAATGATCTATTAAATTATCTTTTAGAAAGAAGATAACTATTTCAAATTTTTTAGCATTTATTAGGCCCATTGATTGTTACCGTTATGATCTTTAATAAAGAAATTTTAAATGATCAATTAAATTATCTTTTAGAAAGAAGATAATTATTTACAATCTTTTAGCATTTATTAGGCCCAATGATCGTTATTGTTATGATCTTCAATAAGGAAATTTTAAATAATCTATTAAATTATCTTTTAGAAAGAAGATAATTATTTACAATCTTTTAGCATTTATTAGGCCGAATGATCGTTACCGTTATGATCTTTAATAAAGAAATTTTAAATGATCAATTAAATTATCTTTTAGAAAGAAGATAACTATTTCAAATTTTTTAGCATTTATTAGGCCCATTGATCGTTATCGTTATGATTTTTAATAAAGAAATTTTAAATGGTCAATTAAATTATCTTTTAGAAAGAAGATAATTATTTACAATCTTTTAGCATTTATTAGGCCCAATGATCGTTATTGTTATGATCTTCAATAAGGAAATTTTAAATAATCTATTAAATTATCTTTTAGAAAGAAGATAATTATTTACAATCTTTTAGCATTTATTAGGCCCAATGATCGTTACCGTTATGATCTTTAATAAAGAAATTTTAAATGATCTATTAAATTATCTTTTAGAAAGAAGATAACTATTTCAAATTTTTTAGCATTTATTAGGCCCAATGATCGTTACCGTTATGATCTTTAATAAAGAAATTTTAAATAATCTATTAAATTATCTTTTAGAAAGAAGATAATTATTTACAATCTTTTAGCATTTATTAGGCCCAATGATCGTTACCGTTATGATCTTTAATAAAGAAATTTTAAATGATCTATTAAATTATCTTTTAGAAAGAAGATAACTATTTCAAATTTTTTAGCATTTATTAGGCCCATTGATTGTTACCGTTATGATATTTAATAAAGAAATTTTAAATGATCAATTAAATTATCTTTTAGAAAGAAGATAATTATTTACAATCTTTTAGCATTTATTAGGCCCAATGATCGTTACCGTTATGATCTTTAATAAAGAAATTTTAAATGATCTATTAAACTATCTTTTAGAAAGAAGATAATTATTTACAATCTTTGAGCATTTATTAGGCCCAATGATCGTTACCGTTATGATCTTTAATAAAGAAACGTTAAATGATCAATTAAATTATCTTTTAGAAAGAAGATAACTATTTCAAATTTTTTAGCATTTATTAGGCCCATTGATCGTTATTGTTATGATTTTTAATAAAGAAATTTTAAATTATCAATTAAATTATCTTTTAGAAAGAAGATAATTATTTACAATCTTTTAGCATTTATTAGGCCCAATGATCGTTATTGTTATGATCTTCAATAAGGAAATTTTAAATAATCTATTAAATTATCTTTTAGAAAGAAGATAATTATTTACAATCTTTTAGCATTTATTAGGCCCAATGATCGTTACCGTTATGATCTTTAATAAAGAAATTTTAAATGATCTATTAAATTATCTTTTAGAAAGAAGATAACTATTTCAAATTTTTTAGCATTTATTAGGCCCATTGATTGTTACCGTTATGATCTTTAATAAAGAAATTTTAAATGATCAATTAAATTATCTTTTAGAAAGAAGATAATTATTTACAATCTTTTAGCATTTATTAGGCCCAATGATCGTTATTGTTATGATCTTCAATAAGGAAATTTTAAATAATCTATTAAATTATCTTTTAGAAAGAAGATAATTATTTACAATCTTTTAGCATTTATTAGGCCGAATGATCGTTACCGTTATGATCTTTAATAAAGAAATTTTAAATGATCAATTAAATTATCTTTTAGAAAGAAGATAACTATTTCAAATTTTTTAGCATTTATTAGGCCCATTGATCGTTATCGTTATGATTTTTAATAAAGAAATTTTAAATGGTCAATTAAATTATCTTTTAGAAAGAAGATAATTATTTACAATCTTTTAGCATTTATTAGGCCCAATGATCGTTATTGTTATGATCTTCAATAAGGAAATTTTAAATAATCTATTAAATTATCTTTTAGAAAGAAGATAATTATTTACAATCTTTTAGCATTTATTAGGCCCAATGATCGTTACCGTTATGATCTTTAATAAAGAAATTTTAAATGATCTATTAAATTATCTTTTAGAAAGAAGATAACTATTTCAAATTTTTTAGCATTTATTAGGCCCAATGATCGTTACCGTTATGATCTTTAATAAAGAAATTTTAAATAATCTATTAAATTATCTTTTAGAAAGAAGATAATTATTTACAATCTTTTAGCATTTATTAGGCCCAATGATCGTTACCGTTATGATCTTTAATAAAGAAATTTTAAATGATCTATTAAATTATCTTTTAGAAAGAAGATAACTATTTCAAATTTTTTAGCATTTATTAGGCCCATTGATTGTTACCGTTATGATATTTAATAAAGAAATTTTAAATGATCAATTAAATTATCTTTTAGAAAGAAGATAATTATTTACAATCTTTTAGCATTTATTAGGCCCAATGATCGTTACCGTTATGATCTTTAATAAAGAAATTTTAAATGATCTATTAAACTATCTTTTAGAAAGAAGATAATTATTTACAATCTTTGAGCATTTATTAGGCCCAATGATCGTTACCGTTATGATCTTTAATAAAGAAACTTTAAATGATCAATTAAATTATCTTTTAGAAAGAAGATAACTATTTCAAATTTTTTAGCATTTATTAGGCCCATTGATCGTTACCGTTATGATCTTTAATAAAGAAATTTTAAATGATCAATTAAATTATCTTTTAGAAAGAAGATAATTATTTACAATCTTTTAGCATTTATTAGGCCCAATGATCGTTATTGTTATGATCTTCAATAAGGAAATTTTAAATAATCTATTAAATTATCTTTTAGAAAGAAGATAATTATTTACAATCTTTTAGCATTTATTAGGCCGAATGATCGTTACCGTTATGATCTTTAATAAAGAAATTTTAAATGATCTATTAAATTATCTTTTAGAAAGAAGATAACTATTTCAAATTTTTTAGCATTTATTAGGCCCAATGATCGTTACCGTTATGATCTTTAATAAAGAAATTTTAAATAATCTATTAAATTTTCTTTTAGAAAGAAGATAATTATTTACAATCTTTTAGTATTTATTAGGCCCAATGATCGTTACCGTTATGATCTTTAATAAAGAAATTTTAAATGATCTATTAAATTATCTTTTAGAAAGAAGATAACAATTTCAAATTTTTTAGCATTTATTAGGCCCATTGATTGTTACCGTTATGATCTTTAATAATGAAATTTTACATGATCTATTAAATTATCTTTTAGAAAGAAGATAATTATTTACAATCTTTTAGCATTTATTAGGCCCAATGATCGTTACCGTTATGATCTTTAATAAAGAAATTTTAAATAATCTATTAAATTATATTTTAGAAAGAAGATAATTATTTACAATCTTTTAGCATTTATTAGGCCCAATGATGGTTACCGTTATGATCTTTAATAAAGAAATTTTAAATGATCAATTAAATTATCTTTTAGAAAGAAGATAACTATTTCAAATTTTTTAGCATTTATTAGGCCCATTGATCGTTATCGTTATGATTTTTAATAAAGAAATTTTAAATGGTCAATTAAATTATCTTTTAGAAAGAAGATAATTATTTACAATCTTTTAGCATTTATTAGGCCCAATGATCGTTATTGTTATGATCTTCAATAAGGAAATTTTAAATAATCTATTAAATTATCTTTTAGAAAGAAGATAATTATTTACAATCTTTTAGCATTTATTAGGCCCAATGATCGTTACCGTTATGATCTTTAATAAAGAAATTTTAAATGATCAATTAAGTTATCTTTTAGAAAGAAGATAATTATTTACAATCTTTTAGCATTTATTAGGCCCAATGATCGTTATTGTTATGATCTTCAATAAGGAAATTTTAAATAATCTATTAAATTATCTTTTAGAAAGAAGATAATTATTTGCAATCTTTTAGCATTTATTAGGCCGAATGATCGTTACCGTTATGATCTTTAATAAAGAAATTTTAAATGATCTATTAAATTATCTTTTAGAAAGAAGATAACTATTTCAAATTTTTTAGCATTTATTAGGCCCAATGATCGTTACCGTTATGATCTTTAATAAAGAAATTTTAAATAATCTATTAAATTATCTTTTAGAAAGAAGATAATTATTTACAATCTTTTAGCATTTATTAGGCCCAATGATCGTTACCGTTATGATCTTTAATAAAGAAATTTTAAATGATCTATTAAATTATCTTTTAGAAAGAAGATAACTATTTCAAATTTTTTAGCATTTATTAGGCCCATTGATTGTTACCGTTATGATATTTAATAAAGAAATTTTAAATGATCAATTAAATTATCTTTTAGAAAGAAGATAATTATTTACAATCTTTTAGCATTTATTAGGCCCAATGATCGTTATTGTTATGATCTTCAATAAGGAAATTTTAAATAATCTACTAAATTATCTTTTAGAAAGAAGATAATTATTTACAATCTTTTAGCATTTATTAGGCCAAATGATCGTTACCGTTATGATCTTTAATAAAGAAATTTTAAATGATATATTAAATTATCTTTTAGAAAGAAGATAACTATTTCAAATTTTTTAGCATTTATTAGGCCCAATGATCGTTACCGTTATGATCTTTAATAAAGAAATTTTAAATAATCTATTAAATTATCTTTTAGAAAGAAGATAATTATTTACAATATTTTAGCATTTATTAGGCCCAATGATCGTTACCGTTATGATCTTTAATAAAAAAATTTTAAATGATCTATTAAATTATCTTTTAGAAAGAAGATAACAATTTCAAATTTTTTAGCATTTATTAGTCCCATTGATTGTTACCGTTATGATCTTTAATAATGAAATTTTACATGATCTATTAAATTATCTTTTAGAAAGAAGATAATTATTTACAATCTTTTAGTATTTATTAGGCCCAATGATCATTATTGTTATGATCTTCAATAAGGAAATTTTAAATAATCTATTAAATTATCTTTTAGAAAGAAGATAATTATTTACAATCTTTTAGCATTTATTAGGCCTAATGATCGTTACCGTTATGATCTTTAATAAAGAAATTTTAAATGATCTATTAAATTATCTTTTAGAAAGAAGATAACTATTTCAAATTTTTTAGCATTTATTAGGCCCAATGATCGTTACCGTTATGATCTTTAATAAAGAAATTTTAAATAATCTATTAAATTATCTTTTAGAAAGAAGATAATTATTTACAATCTTTTAGCATTTATTAGGCCCAATGATGGTTACCGTTATGATCTTTAATAAAGAAATTTTAAATGATCAATTAAATTATCTTTTAGAAAGAAGATAACTATTTCAAATTTTTTAGCATTTATTAGGCCCATTGATCGTTATCGTTATGATTTTTAATAAAGAAATTTTAAATGGTCAATTAAATTATCTTTTAGAAAGAAGATAATTATTTACAATCTTTTAGCATTTATTAGGCCCAATGATCGTTATTGTTATGATCTTCAATAAGGAAATTTTAAATAATCTATTAAATTATCTTTTAGAAAGAAGATAATTATTTACAATCTTTTAGCATTTATTAGGCCCAATGATCGTTACCGTTATGATCTTTAATAAAGAAATTTTAAATGATCAATTAAATTATCTTTTAGAAAGAAGATAATTATTTACAATCTTTTAGCATTTATTAGGCCTAATGATCGTTATTGTTATGATCTTCAATAAGGAAATTTTAAATAATCTATTAAATTATCTTTTAGAAAGAAGATAATTATTTACAATCTTTTAGCATTTATTAGGCCGAATGATCGTTACCGTTATGATCTTTAATAAAGAAATTTTAAATGATCTATTAAATTATCTTTTAGAAAGAAGATAACTATTTCTAATTTTTTAGCATTTATTAGGCCCAATGATCGTTACCGTTATGATCTTTAATAAAGAAATTTTAAATAATCTATTAAATTATCTTTTAGAAAGAAGATAATTATTTACAATCTTTTAGCATTTATTAGGCCCAATGATCGTTACCGTTATGATCTTTAATAAAGAAATTTTAAATGATCTATTAAATTATCTTTTAGAAAGAAGATAACTATTTCAATTTTTTTAGCATTTATTAGGCCCATTGATCGTTATTGTTATGATTTTTAATAAAGAAATTTTAAATTATCAATTAAATTATCTTTTAGAAAGAAGATAATTATTTACAATCTTTTAGCATTTATTAGGCCCAATGATCGTTATTGTTATGATCTTCAATAAGGAAATTTTAAATAATCTATTAAATTATCTTTTAGAAAGAAGATAATTATTTACAATCTTTTAGCATTTATTAGGCCCAATGATCGTTACCGTTATGATCTTTAATAAAGAAATTTTAAATGATCTATTAAATTATCTTTTAGAAAGAAGATAACTATTTCAAATTTTTTAGCATTTATTAGGCCCATTGATTGTTACCGTTATGATCTTTAATAAAGAAATTTTAAATGATCAATTAAATTATCTTTTAGAAAGAAGATAATTATTTACAATCTTTTAGCATTTATTAGGCCCAATGATCGTTATTGTTATGATCTTCAATAAGGAAATTTTAAATAATCTATTAAATTATCTTTTAGAAAGAAGATAATTATTTACAATCTTTTAGCATTTATTAGGCCGAATGATCGTTACCGTTATGATCTTTAATAAAGAAATTTTAAATGATCAATTAAATTATCTTTTAGAAAGAAGATAACTATTTCAAATTTTTTAGCATTTATTAGGCCCATTGATCGTTATCGTTATGATTTTTAATAAAGAAATTTTAAATGGTCAATTAAATTATCTTTTAGAAAGAAGATAATTATTTACAATCTTTTAGCATTTATTAGGCCCAATGATCGTTATTGTTATGATCTTCAATAAGGAAATTTTAAATAATCTATTAAATTATCTTTTAGAAAGAAGATAATTATTTACAATCTTTTAGCATTTATTAGGCCCAATGATCGTTACCGTTATGATCTTTAATAAAGAAATTTTAAATGATCTATTAAATTATCTTTTAGAAAGAAGATAACTATTTCAAATTTTTTAGCATTTATTAGGCCCAATGATCGTTACCGTTATGATCTTTAATAAAGAAATTTTAAATAATCTATTAAATTATCTTTTAGAAAGAAGATAATTATTTACAATCTTTTAGCATTTATTAGGCCCAATGATCGTTACCGTTATGATCTTTAATAAAGAAATTTTAAATGATCTATTAAATTATCTTTTAGAAAGAAGATAACTATTTCAAATTTTTTAGCATTTATTAGGCCCATTGATTGTTACCGTTATGATATTTAATAAAGAAATTTTAAATGATCAATTAAATTATCTTTTAGAAAGAAGATAATTATTTACAATCTTTTAGCATTTATTAGGCCCAATGATCGTTACCGTTATGATCTTTAATAAAGAAATTTTAAATGATCTATTAAACTATCTTTTAGAAAGAAGATAATTATTTACAATCTTTGAGCATTTATTAGGCCCAATGATCGTTACCGTTATGATCTTTAATAAAGAAACGTTAAATGATCAATTAAATTATCTTTTAGAAAGAAGATAACTATTTCAAATTTTTTAGCATTTATTAGGCCCATTGATCGTTATTGTTATGATTTTTAATAAAGAAATTTTAAATTATCAATTAAATTATCTTTTAGAAAGAAGATAATTATTTACAATCTTTTAGCATTTATTAGGCCCAATGATCGTTATTGTTATGATCTTCAATAAGGAAATTTTAAATAATCTATTAAATTATCTTTTAGAAAGAAGATAATTATTTACAATCTTTTAGCATTTATTAGGCCCAATGATCGTTACCGTTATGATCTTTAATAAAGAAATTTTAAATGATCTATTAAATTATCTTTTAGAAAGAAGATAACTATTTCAAATTTTTTAGCATTTATTAGGCCCATTGATTGTTACCGTTATGATCTTTAATAAAGAAATTTTAAATGATCAATTAAATTATCTTTTAGAAAGAAGATAATTATTTACAATCTTTTAGCATTTATTAGGCCCAATGATCGTTATTGTTATGATCTTCAATAAGGAAATTTTAAATAATCTATTAAATTATCTTTTAGAAAGAAGATAATTATTTACAATCTTTTAGCATTTATTAGGCCGAATGATCGTTACCGTTATGATCTTTAATAAAGAAATTTTAAATGATCAATTAAATTATCTTTTAGAAAGAAGATAACTATTTCAAATTTTTTAGCATTTATTAGGCCCATTGATCGTTATCGTTATGATTTTTAATAAAGAAATTTTAAATGGTCAATTAAATTATCTTTTAGAAAGAAGATAATTATTTACAATCTTTTAGCATTTATTAGGCCCAATGATCGTTATTGTTATGATCTTCAATAAGGAAATTTTAAATAATCTATTAAATTATCTTTTAGAAAGAAGATAATTATTTACAATCTTTTAGCATTTATTAGGCCCAATGATCGTTACCGTTATGATCTTTAATAAAGAAATTTTAAATGATCTATTAAATTATCTTTTAGAAAGAAGATAACTATTTCAAATTTTTTAGCATTTATTAGGCCCAATGATCGTTACCGTTATGATCTTTAATAAAGAAATTTTAAATAATCTATTAAATTATCTTTTAGAAAGAAGATAATTATTTACAATCTTTTAGCATTTATTAGGCCCAATGATCGTTACCGTTATGATCTTTAATAAAGAAATTTTAAATGATCTATTAAATTATCTTTTAGAAAGAAGATAACTATTTCAAATTTTTTAGCATTTATTAGGCCCATTGATTGTTACCGTTATGATATTTAATAAAGAAATTTTAAATGATCAATTAAATTATCTTTTAGAAAGAAGATAATTATTTACAATCTTTTAGCATTTATTAGGCCCAATGATCGTTACCGTTATGATCTTTAATAAAGAAATTTTAAATGATCTATTAAACTATCTTTTAGAAAGAAGATAATTATTTACAATCTTTGAGCATTTATTAGGCCCAATGATCGTTACCGTTATGATCTTTAATAAAGAAACTTTAAATGATCAATTAAATTATCTTTTAGAAAGAAGATAACTATTTCAAATTTTTTAGCATTTATTAGGCCCATTGATCGTTACCGTTATGATCTTTAATAAAGAAATTTTAAATGATCAATTAAATTATCTTTTAGAAAGAAGATAATTATTTACAATCTTTTAGCATTTATTAGGCCCAATGATCGTTATTGTTATGATCTTCAATAAGGAAATTTTAAATAATCTATTAAATTATCTTTTAGAAAGAAGATAATTATTTACAATCTTTTAGCATTTATTAGGCCGAATGATCGTTACCGTTATGATCTTTAATAAAGAAATTTTAAATGATCTATTAAATTATCTTTTAGAAAGAAGATAACTATTTCAAATTTTTTAGCATTTATTAGGCCCAATGATCGTTACCGTTATGATCTTTAATAAAGAAATTTTAAATAATCTATTAAATTTTCTTTTAGAAAGAAGATAATTATTTACAATCTTTTAGTATTTATTAGGCCCAATGATCGTTACCGTTATGATCTTTAATAAAGAAATTTTAAATGATCTATTAAATTATCTTTTAGAAAGAAGATAACAATTTCAAATTTTTTAGCATTTATTAGGCCCATTGATTGTTACCGTTATGATCTTTAATAATGAAATTTTACATGATCTATTAAATTATCTTTTAGAAAGAAGATAATTATTTACAATCTTTTAGCATTTATTAGGCCCAATGATCGTTACCGTTATGATCTTTAATAAAGAAATTTTAAATAATCTATTAAATTATATTTTAGAAAGAAGATAATTATTTACAATCTTTTAGCATTTATTAGGCCCAATGATGGTTACCGTTATGATCTTTAATAAAGAAATTTTAAATGATCAATTAAATTATCTTTTAGAAAGAAGATAACTATTTCAAATTTTTTAGCATTTATTAGGCCCATTGATCGTTATCGTTATGATTTTTAATAAAGAAATTTTAAATGGTCAATTAAATTATCTTTTAGAAAGAAGATAATTATTTACAATCTTTTAGCATTTATTAGGCCCAATGATCGTTATTGTTATGATCTTCAATAAGGAAATTTTAAATAATCTATTAAATTATCTTTTAGAAAGAAGATAATTATTTACAATCTTTTAGCATTTATTAGGCCCAATGATCGTTACCGTTATGATCTTTAATAAAGAAATTTTAAATGATCAATTAAATTATCTTTTAGAAAGAAGATAATTATTTACAATCTTTTAGCATTTATTAGGCCCAATGATCGTTATTGTTATGATCTTCAATAAGGAAATTTTAAATAATCTATTAAATTATCTTTTAGAAAGAAGATAATTATTTACAATCTTTTAGCATTTATTAGGCCGAATGATCGTTACCGTTATGATCTTTAATAAAGAAATTTTAAATGATCTATTAAATTATCTTTTAGAAAGAAGATAACTATTTCAAATTTTTTAGCATTTATTAGGCCCAATGATCGTTACCGTTATGATCTTTAATAAAGAAATTTTAAATAATCTATTAAATTATCTTTTAGAAAGAAGATAATTATTTACAATCTTTTAGCATTTATTAGGCCCAATGATCGTTACCGTTATGATCTTTAATAAAGAAATTTTAAATGATCTATTAAATTATCTTTTAGAAAGAAGATAACTATTTCAAATTTTTTAGCATTTATTAGGCCCATTGATTGTTACCGTTATGATATTTAATAAAGAAATTTTAAATGATCAATTAAATTATCTTTTAGAAAGAAGATAATTATTTACAATCTTTTCGCATTTATTAGGCCCAATGATCGTTATTGTTATGATCTTCAATAAGGAAATTTTAAATAATCTACTAAATTATCTTTTAGAAAGAAGATAATTATTTACAATCTTTTAGCATTTATTAGGCCAAATGATCGTTACCGTTATGATCTTTAATAAAGAAATTTTAAATGATCTATTAAATTATCTTTTAGAAAGAAGATAACTATTTCAAATTTTTTAGCATTTATTAGGCCCAATGATCGTTACCGTTATGATCTTTAATAAAGAAATTTTAAATAATCTATTAAATTATCTTTTAGAAAGAAGATAATTATTTACAAAATTTTAGCATTTATTAGGCCCAATGATCGTTACCGTTATGATCTTTAATAAAAAAATTTTAAATGATCTATTAAATTATCTTTTAGAAAGAAGATAACAATTTCAAATTTTTTAGCATTTATTAGGCCCATTGATTGTTACCGTTATGATCTTTAATAATGAAATTTTACATGATCTATTAAATTATCTTTTAGAAAGAAGATAATTATTTACAATCTTTTAGTATTTATTAGGCCCAATGATCATTATTGTTATGATCTTCAATAAGGAAATTTTAAATAATCTATTAAATTATCTTTTAGAAAGAAGATAATTATTTACAATCTTTTAGCATTTATTAGGCCTAATGATCGTTACCGTTATGATCTTTAATAAAGAAATTTTAAATGATCTATTAAATTATCTTTTAGAAAGAAGATAACTATTTCAAATTTTTTAGCATTTATTAGGCCCAATGATCGTTACCGTTATGATCTTTAATAAAGAAATTTTAAATAATCTATTAAATTATCTTTTAGAAAGAAGATAATTATTTACAATCTTTTAGCATTTATTAGGCCCAATGATGGTTACCGTTATGATCTTTAATAAAGAAATTTTAAATGATCAATTAAATTATCTTTTAGAAAGAAGATAACTATTTCAAATTTTTTAGCATTTATTAGGCCCATTGATCGTTATCGTTATGATTTTTAATAAAGAAATTTTAAATGGTCAATTAAATTATCTTTTAGAAAGAAGATAATTATTTACAATCTTTTAGCATTTATTAGGCCCAATGATCGTTATTGTTATGATCTTCAATAAGGAAATTTTAAATAATCTATTAAATTATCTTTTAGAAAGAAGATAATTATTTACAATCTTTTAGCATTTATTAGGCCCAATGATCGTTACCGTTATGATCTTTAATAAAGAAATTTTAAATGATCAATTAAATTATCTTTTAGAAAGAAGATAATTATTTACAATCTTTTAGCATTTATTAGGCCCAATGATCGTTATTGTTATGATCTTCAATAAGGAAATTTTAAATAATCTATTAAATTATCTTTTAGAAAGAAGATAATTATTTACAATCTTTTAGCATTTATTAGGCCGAATGATCGTTACCGTTATGATCTTTTAATAAAGAAATTTTAAATGATCTATTAAATTATCTTTTAGAAAGAAGATAACTATTTCAAATTTTTTAGCATTTATTAGGCCCAATGATCGTTACCGTTATGATCTTTAATAAAGAAATTTTAAATAATCTATTAAATTATCTTTTAGAAAGAAGATAATTATTTACAATCTTTTAGCATTTATTAGGCCCAATGATCGTTACCGTTATGATCTTTAATAAAGAAATTTTAAATGATCTATTAAACTATCTTTTAGAAAGAAGATAATTATTTACAATCTTTTAGCATTTATTAGGCCCAATGATCGTTACCGTTATGATCTTTAATAAAGAAACTTTAAATGATCAATTAAATTATCTTTTAGAAAGAAGATAACTATTTCAAATTTTTTAGCATTTATTAGGCCCATTGATCGTTACCGTTATGATCTTTAATAAAGAAATTTTAAATGATCAATTAAATTATCTTTTAGAAAGAAGATAATTATTTACAATCTTTTAGCATTTATTAGGCCCAATGATCGTTATTGTTATGATCTTCAATAAGGAAATTTTAAATAATCTATTAAATTATCTTTTAGAAAGAAGATAATTATTTACAATCTTTTAGCATTTATTAGGCCGAATGATCGTTACCGTTATGATCTTTAATAAAGAAATTTTAAATGATCTATTAAATTATCTTTTAGAAAGAAGATAACTATTTCAAATTTTTTAGCATTTATTAGGCCCAATGATCGTTACCGTTATGATCTTTAATAAAGAAATTTTAAATAATCTATTAAATTATCTTTTAGAAAGAAGATAATTATTTACAATCTTTTAGTATTTATTAGGCCCAATGATCGTTACCGTTATGATCTTTAATAAAGAAATTTTAAATGATCTATTAAATTATCTTTTAGAAAGAAGATAACAATTTCAAATTTTTTAGCATTTATTAGGCCCATTGATTGTTACCGTTATGATCTTTAATAATGAAATTTTACATGATCTATTAAATTATCTTTTAGAAAGAAGATAATTATTTACAATCTTTTAGCATTTATTAGGCCCAATGATCGTTACCGTTATGATCTTTAATAAAGAAATTTTAAATAATCTATTAAATTATCTTTTAGAAAGAAGATAATTATTTACAATCTTTTAGCATTTATTAGGCCCAATGATGGTTACCGTTATGATCTTTAATAAAGAAATTTTAAATGATCAATTAAATTATCTTTTAGAAAGAAGATAACTATTTCAAATTTTTTAGCATTTATTAGGCCCATTGATCGTTATCGTTATGATTTTTAATAAAGAAATTTTAAATGGTCAATTAAATTATCTTTTAGAAAGAAGATAATTATTTACAATCTTTTAGCATTTATTAGGCCCAATGATCGTTATTGTTATGATCTTCAATAAGGAAATTTTAAATAATCTATTAAATTATCTTTTAGAAAGAAGATAATTATTTACAATCTTTTAGCATTTATTAGGCCCAATGATCGTTACCGTTATGATCTTTAATAAAGAAATTTTAAATGATCAATTAAATTATCTTTTAGAAAGAAGATAATTATTTACAATCTTTTAGCATTTATTAGGCCCAATGATCGTTATTGTTATGATCTTCAATAAGGAAATTTTAAATAATCTATTAAATTATCTTTTAGAAAGAAGATAATTATTTACAATCTTTTAGCATTTATTAGGCCGAATGATCGTTACCGTTATGATCTTTAATAAAGAAATTTTAAATGATCTATTAAATTATCTTTTAGAAAGAAGATAACTATTTCAAATTTTTTAGCATTTATTAGGCCCAATGATCGTTACCGTTATGATCTTTAATAAAGAAATTTTAAATAATCTATTAAATTATCTTTTAGAAAGAAGATAATTATTTACAATCTTTTAGCATTTATTAGGCCCAATGATCGTTACCGTTATGATCTTTAATAAAGAAATTTTAAATGATCTATTAAATTATCTTTTAGAAAGAAGATAACTATTTCAATTTTTTTAGCATTTATTAGGCCCATTGATCGTTACCGTTATGATATTTAATAAAGAAATTTTAAATGATCAATTAAATTATCTTTTAGAAAGAAGATAATTATTTACAATCTTTTAGCATTTATTAGGCCCAATGATCGTTATTGTTATGATCTTCAATAAGGAAATTTTAAATAATCTATTAAATTATCTTTTAGAAAGAAGATAATTATTTACAATCTTTTAGCATTTATTAGGCCAAATGATCATTACCGTTATGATCTTTAATAAAGAAATTTTAAATGATCTATTAAATTATCTTTTAGAAAGAAGATAACTATTTCAAATTTTTTAGCATTTATTAGGCCCAATGATCGTTACCGTTATGATCTTTAATAAAGAAATTTTAAATAATCTATTAAATTATCTTTTAGAAAGAAGATAATTATTTACAATATTTTAGCATTTATTAGGCCCAATGATCGTTACCGTTATGATCTTTAATAAAGAAATTTTAAATGATCTATGAAATTATCTTTTAGAAAGAAGATAACAATTTCAAATTTTTTAGCATTTATTAGGCCCATTGATTGTTACCGTTATGATCTTTAATAATGAAATTTTACATGATCTATTAAATTATCTTTTAGAAAGAAGATAATTATTTACAATCTTTTAGCATTTATTAGGCCCAATGATCGTTACCGTTATGATCTTTAATAAAGAAATTTTAAATGATCAATTAAATTATCTTTTAGAAAGAAGATAACTATTTCAAATTTTTTAGCATTTATTAGGCCCATTGATCGTTATTGTTATGATTTTTAATAAAGAAATTTTAAATTATCAATTAAATTATCTTTTAGAAAGAAGATAATTATTTACAATCTTTTAGCATTTATTAGGCCCAATGATCGTTATCGTTATGATCTTCAATAAGGAAATTTTAAATAATCTATTAAATTATCTTTTAGAAAGAAGATAATTATTTACAATCTTTTAGCATTTATTAGGCCGAATGATCGTTACCGTTATGATCTTTAATAAAGGAATTTTAAATGATCTATTAAATTATCTTTTAGAAAGAAGATAACTATTTCAAATTTTTTAGCATTTATTAGGCCCAATGATCGTTACCATTATGATCTTTAATAAAGAAATTTTAAATAATCTATTAAATTATCTTTTAGAAAGAAGATAATTATTTACAATATTTTAGCATTTATTAGGCCCAATGATCGTTACCGTTATGATCTTTAATAAAGAAATTTTAAATGATCTATTAAATTATCTTTTAGAAAGAAGATAATTATTTACAATCTTTTAGCATTTATTAGGCCCAATGATCGTTACCGTTATGATCTTTAATAAAGAAACTTTAAATGATCAATTAAATTATCTTTTAGAAAGAAGATAACTATTTCAAATTTTTTAGCATTTATTAGGCCCATTGATCGTTACCGTTATGATCTTTAATAAAGAAATTTTAAATGATCAATTAAATTATCTTTTAGAAAGAAGATAATTATTTACAATCTTTTAGCATTTATTAGGCCCAATGATCGTTATTGTTATGATCTTCAATAAGGAAATTTTAAATAATCTATTAAATTATCTTTTAGAAAGAAGATAATTATTTACAATCTTTTAGCATTTATTAGGCCCAATGATCGTTACCGTTATGATCTTTAATAAAGAAATTTTAAATGATCAATTAAATTATCTTTTAGAAAGAAGATAATTATTTACAATCTTTTAGCATTTATTAGGCCCAATGATCGTTATTGTTATGATCTTCAATAAGGAAATAAGGAAATTTTAAATAATCTATTAAATTATCTTTTAGAAAGAAGATAATTATTTACAATCTTTTAGCATTTATTAGGCCGAATGATCGTTACCGTTATGATCTTTAATAAAGGAATTTTAAATGATCTATTAAATTATCTTTTAGAAAGAAGATAACTATTTCAAATTTTTTAGCATTTATTAGGCCCAATGATCGTTACCATTATGATCTTTAATAAAGAAATTTTAAATAATCTATTAAATTATCTTTTAGAAAGAAGATAATTATTTACAATATTTTAGCATTTATTAGGCCCAATGATCGTTACCGTTATGATCTTTAATAAAGAAATTTTAAATGATCTATTAAATTATCTTTTAGAAAGAAGATAATTATTTACAATCTTTTAGCATTTATTAGGCCCAATGATCGTTACCGTTATGATCTTTAATAAAGAAACTTTAAATGATCAATTAAATTATCTTTTAGAAAGAAGATAACTATTTCAAATTTTTTAGCATTTATTAGGCCCATTGATCGTTACCGTTATGATCTTTAATAAAGAAATTTTAAATGATCAATTAAATTATCTTTTAGAAAGAAGATAATTATTTACAATCTTTTAGCATTTATTAGGCCCAATGATCGTTATTGTTATGATCTTCAATAAGGAAATTTTAAATAATCTATTAAATTATCTTTTAGAAAGAAGATAATTATTTACAATCTTTTAGCATTTATTAGGCCGAATGATCGTTACCGTTATGATCTTTAATAAAGAAATTTTAAATGATCTATTAAATTATCTTTTAGAAAGAAGATAACTATTTCAAATTTTTTAGCATTTATTAGGCCCAATGATCGTTACCGTTATGATCTTTAATAAAGAAATTTTAAATAATCTATTAAATTATCTTTTAGAAAGAAGATAATTATTTACAATCTTTTAGTATTTATTAGGCCCAATGATCGTTACCGTTATGATCTTTAATAAAGAAATTTTAAATGATCTATTAAATTATCTTTTAGAAAGAAGATAACAATTTCAAATTTTTTAGCATTTATTAGGCCCATTGATTGTTACCGTTATGATCTTTAATAATGAAATTTTACATGATCTATTAAATTATCTTTTAGAAAGAAGATAATTATTTACAATCTTTTAGCATTTATTAGGCCCAATGATCGTTACCGTTATGATCTTTAATAAAGAAATTTTAAATAATCTATTAAATTATCTTTTAGAAAGAAGATAATTATTTACAATCTTTTAGCATTTATTAGGCCCAATGATGGTTACCGTTATGATCTTTAATAAAGAAATTTTAAATGATCAATTAAATTATCTTTTAGAAAGAAGATAACTATTTCAAATTTTTTAGCATTTATTAGGCCCATTGATCGTTATCGTTATGATTTTTAATAAAGAAATTTTAAATGGTCAATTAAATTATCTTTTAGAAAGAAGATAATTATTTACAATCTTTTAGCATTTATTAGGCCCAATGATCGTTATTGTTATGATCTTCAATAAGGAAATTTTAAATAATCTATTAAATTATCTTTTAGAAAGAAGATAATTATTTACAATCTTTTAGCATTTATTAGGCCCAATGATCGTTACCGTTATGATCTTTAATAAAGAAATTTTAAATGATCAATTAAATTATCTTTTAGAAAGAAGATAATTATTTACAATCTTTTAGCATTTATTAGGCCCAATGATCGTTATTGTTATGATCTTCAATAAGGAAATTTTAAATAATCTATTAAATTATCTTTTAGAAAGAAGATAATTATTTACAATCTTTTAGCATTTATTAGGCCGAATGATCGTTACCGTTATGATCTTTAATAAAGAAATTTTAAATGATCTATTAAATTATCTTTTAGAAAGAAGATAACTATTTCAAATTTTTTAGCATTTATTAGGCCCAATGATCGTTACCGTTATGATCTTTAATAAAGAAATTTTAAATAATCTATTAAATTATCTTTTAGAAAGAAGATAATTATTTACAATCTTTTAGCATTTATTAGGCCCAATGATCGTTACCGTTATGATCTTTAATAAAGAAATTTTAAATGATCTATTAAATTATCTTTTAGAAAGAAGATAACTATTTCAATTTTTTTAGCATTTATTAGGCCCATTGATCGTTACCGTTATGATATTTAATAAAGAAATTTTAAATGATCAATTAAATTATCTTTTAGAAAGAAGATAATTATTTACAATCTTTTAGCATTTATTAGGCCCAATGATCGTTATTGTTATGATCTTCAATAAGGAAATTTTAAATAATCTATTAAATTATCTTTTAGAAAGAAGATAATTATTTACAATCTTTTAGCATTTATTAGGCCAAATGATCATTACCGTTATGATCTTTAATAAAGAAATTTTAAATGATCTATTAAATTATCTTTTAGAAAGAAGATAACTATTTCAAATTTTTTAGCATTTATTAGGCCCAATGATCGTTACCGTTATGATCTTTAATAAAGAAATTTTAAATAATCTATTAAATTATCTTTTAGAAAGAAGATAATTATTTACAATATTTTAGCATTTATTAGGCCCAATGATCGTTACCGTTATGATCTTTAATAAAGAAATTTTAAATGATCTATGAAATTATCTTTTAGAAAGAAGATAACAATTTCAAATTTTTTAGCATTTATTAGGCCCATTGATTGTTACCGTTATGATCTTTAATAATGAAATTTTACATGATCTATTAAATTATCTTTTAGAAAGAAGATAATTATTTACAATCTTTTAGCATTTATTAGGCCCAATGATCGTTACCGTTATGATCTTTAATAAAGAAATTTTAAATGATCAATTAAATTATCTTTTAGAAAGAAGATAACTATTTCAAATTTTTTAGCATTTATTAGGCCCATTGATCGTTATTGTTATGATTTTTAATAAAGAAATTTTAAATTATCAATTAAATTATCTTTTAGAAAAAAGATAATTATTTACAATCTTTTAGCATTTATTAGGCCCAATGATCGTTATCGTTATGATCTTCAATAAGGAAATTTTAAATAATCTATTAAATTATCTTTTAGAAAGAAGATAATTATTTACAATCTTTTAGCATTTATTAGGCCGAATGATCGTTACCGTTATGATCTTTAATAAAGGAATTTTAAATGATCTATTAAATTATCTTTTAGAAAGAAGATAACTATTTCAAATTTTTTAGCATTTATTAGGCCCAATGATCGTTACCATTATGATCTTTAATAAAGAAATTTTAAATAATCTATTAAATTATCTTTTAGAAAGAAGATAATTATTTACAATATTTTAGCATTTATTAGGCCCAATGATCGTTACCGTTATGATCTTTAATAAAGAAATTTTAAATGATCTATTAAATTATCTTTTAGAAAGAAGATAATTATTTACAATCTTTTAGCATTTATTAGGCCCAATGATCGTTACCGTTATGATCTTTAATAAAGAAACTTTAAATGATCAATTAAATTATCTTTTAGAAAGAAGATAACTATTTCAAATTTTTTAGCATTTATTAGGCCCATTGATCGTTACCGTTATGATCTTTAATAAAGAAATTTTAAATGATCAATTAAATTATCTTTTAGAAAGAAGATAATTATTTACAATCTTTTAGCATTTATTAGGCCCAATGATCGTTATTGTTATGATCTTCAATAAGGAAATTTTAAATAATCTATTAAATTATCTTTTAGAAAGAAGATAATTATTTACAATCTTTTAGCATTTATTAGGCCCAATGATCGTTACCGTTATGATCTTTAATAAAGAAATTTTAAATGATCAATTAAATTATCTTTTAGAAAGAAGATAATTATTTACAATCTTTTAGCATTTATTAGGCCCAATGATCGTTATTGTTATGATCTTCAATAAGGAAATAAGGAAATTTTAAATAATCTATTAAATTATCTTTTAGAAAGAAGATAATTATTTACAATCTTTTAGCATTTATTAGGCCGAATGATCGTTACCGTTATGATCTTTAATAAAGGAATTTTAAATGATCTATTAAATTATCTTTTAGAAAGAAGATAACTATTTCAAATTTTTTAGCATTTATTAGGCCCAATGATCGTTACCATTATGATCTTTAATAAAGAAATTTTAAATAATCTATTAAATTATCTTTTAGAAAGAAGATAATTATTTACAATATTTTAGCATTTATTAGGCCCAATGATCGTTACCGTTATGATCTTTAATAAAGAAATTTTAAATGATCTATTAAATTATCTTTTAGAAAGAAGATAATTATTTACAATCTTTTAGCATTTATTAGGCCCAATGATCGTTACCGTTATGATCTTTAATAAATAAACTTTAAATGATCAATTAAATTATCTTTTAGAAAGAAGATAACTATTTCAAATTTTTTAGCATTTATTAGGCCCATTGATCGTTACCGTTATGATCTTTAATAAAGAAATTTTAAATGATCAATTAAATTATCTTTTAGAAAGAAGATAATTATTTACAATCTTTTAGCATTTATTAGGCCCAATGATCGTTATTGTTATGATCTTCAATAAGGAAATTTTAAATAATCTATTAAATTATCTTTTAGAAAAAAGATAATTATTTACAATCTTTTAGCATTTATTAGGCCCAATGATCGTTACCGTTATGATCTTTAATAAAGAAATTTTAAATGATCAATTAAATTATCTTTTAGAAAGAAGATAATTATTTACAATCTTTTAGCATTTATTAGGCCCAATGATCGTTATTGTTATGATCTTCAATAAGGAAATAAGGAAATTTTAAATAATCTATTAAATTATCTTTTAGAAAGAAGATAATTATTTACAATCTTTTAGCATTTATTAGGCCGAATGATCGTTACCGTTATGATCTTTAATAAAGAAATTTTAAATGATCTATTAAATTATCTTTTAGAAAGAAGATAACTATTTCAAATTTTTTAGCATTTATTAGGCCCAATGATCGTTACCATTATGATCTTTAATAAAGAAATTTTAAATAATCTATTAAATTATCTTTTAGAAAGAAGATAATTATTTACAATATTTTAGCATTTATTAGGCCCAATGATCGTTACCGTTATGATCTTTAATAAAGAAATTTTAAATGGTCAATTAAATTATCTTTTAGAAAGAAGATAATTATTTACAATCTTTTAGCATTTATTAGGCCCAATGATCGTTATTGTTATGATCTTCAATAAGGAAATTTTAAATAATCTATTAAATTATCTTTTAGAAAGAAGATAATTATTTACAATCTTTTAGCATTTATTAGGCCCAATGATCGTTACCGTTATGATCTTTAATAAAGAAATTTTAAATGATCAATTAAATTATCTTTTAGAAAGAAGATAATTATTTACAATCTTTTAGCATTTATTAGGCCCAATGATCGTTATTGTTATGATCTTCAATAAGGAAATTTTAAATAATCTATTAAATTATCTTTTAGAAAGAAGATAATTATTTACAATCTTTTAGCATTTATTAGGCCGAATGATCGTTACCGTTATGATCTTTTAATAAAGAAATTTTAAATGATCTATTAAATTATCTTTTAGAAAGAAGATAACTATTTCAAATTTTTTAGCATTTATTAGGCCCAATGATCGTTACCGTTATGATCTTTAATAAAGAAATTTTAAATAATCTATTAAATTATCTTTTAGAAAGAAGATAATTATTTACAATCTTTTAGCATTTATTAGGCCCAATGATCGTTACCGTTATGATCTTTAATAAAGAAATTTTAAATGATCTATTAAACTATCTTTTAGAAAGAAGATAATTATTTACAATCTTTTAGCATTTATTAGGCCCAATGATCGTTACCGTTATGATCTTTAATAAAGAAACTTTAAATGATCAATTAAATTATCTTTTAGAAAGAAGATAACTATTTCAAATTTTTTAGCATTTATTAGGCCCATTGATCGTTACCGTTATGATCTTTAATAAAGAAATTTTAAATGATCAATTAAATTATCTTTTAGAAAGAAGATAATTATTTACAATCTTTTAGCATTTATTAGGCCCAATGATCGTTATTGTTATGATCTTCAATAAGGAAATTTTAAATAATCTATTAAATTATCTTTTAGAAAGAAGATAATTATTTACAATCTTTTAGCATTTATTAGGCCGAATGATCGTTACCGTTATGATCTTTAATAAAGAAATTTTAAATGATCTATTAAATTATCTTTTAGAAAGAAGATAACTATTTCAAATTTTTTAGCATTTATTAGGCCCAATGATCGTTACCGTTATGATCTTTAATAAAGAAATTTTAAATAATCTATTAAATTATCTTTTAGAAAGAAGATAATTATTTACAATCTTTTAGTATTTATTAGGCCCAATGATCGTTACCGTTATGATCTTTAATAAAGAAATTTTAAATGATCTATTAAATTATCTTTTAGAAAGAAGATAACAATTTCAAATTTTTTAGCATTTATTAGGCCCATTGATTGTTACCGTTATGATCTTTAATAATGAAATTTTACATGATCTATTAAATTATCTTTTAGAAAGAAGATAATTATTTACAATCTTTTAGCATTTATTAGGCCCAATGATCGTTACCGTTATGATCTTTAATAAAGAAATTTTAAATAATCTATTAAATTATCTTTTAGAAAGAAGATAATTATTTACAATCTTTTAGCATTTATTAGGCCCAATGATGGTTACCGTTATGATCTTTAATAAAGAAATTTTAAATGATCAATTAAATTATCTTTTAGAAAGAAGATAACTATTTCAAATTTTGTAGCATTTATTAGGCCCATTGATCGTTATCGTTATGATTTTTAATAAAGAAATTTTAAATGGTCAATTAAATTATCTTTTAGAAAGAAGATAATTATTTACAATCTTTTAGCATTTATTAGGCCCAATGATCGTTATTGTTATGATCTTCAATAAGGAAATTTTAAATAATCTATTAAATTATCTTTTAGAAAGAAGATAATTATTTACAATCTTTTAGCATTTATTAGGCCCAATGATCGTTACTGTTATGATCTTTAATAAAGAAATTTTAAATGATCAATTAAATTATCTTTTAGAAAGAAGATAATTATTTACAATCTTTTAGCATTTATTAGGCCCAATGATCGTTATTGTTATGATCTTCAATAAGGAAATTTTAAATAATCTATTAAATTATCTTTTAGAAAGAAGATAATTATTTACAATCTTTTAGCATTTATTAGGCCGAATGATCGTTACCGTTATGATCTTTAATAAAGAAATTTTAAATGATCTATTAAATTATCTTTTAGAAAGAAGATAACTATTTCAAATTTTTTAGCATTTATTAGGCCCAATGATCGTTACCGTTATGATCTTTAATAAAGAAATTTTAAATAATCTATTAAATTATCTTTTAGAAAGAAGATAATTATTTACAATCTTTTAGCATTTATTAGGCCCAATGATCGTTACCGTTATGATCTTTAATAAAGAAATTTTAAATGATCTATTAAATTATCTTTTAGAAAGAAGATAACTATTTCAATTTTTTTAGCATTTATTAGGCCCATTGATCGTTACCGTTATGATATTTAATAAAGAAATTTTAAATGATCAATTAAATTATCTTTTAGAAAGAAGATAATTATTTACAATCTTTTAGCATTTATTAGGCCCAATGATCGTTATTGTTATGATCTTCAATAAGGAAATTTTAAATAATCTATTAAATTATCTTTTAGAAAGAAGATAATTATTTACAATCTTTTAGCATTTATTAGGCCAAATGATCATTACCGTTATGATCTTTAATAAAGAAATTTTAAATGATCTATTAAATTATCTTTTAGAAAGAAGATAACTATTTCAAATTTTTTAGCATTTATTAGGCCCAATGATCGTTACCGTTATGATCTTTAATAAAGAAATTTTAAATAATCTATTAAATTATCTTTTAGAAAGAAGATAATTATTTACAATATTTTAGCATTTATTAGGCCCAATGATCGTTACCGTTATGATCTTTAATAAAGAAATTTTAAATGATCTATGAAATTATCTTTTAGAAAGAAGATAACAATTTCAAATTTTTTAGCATTTATTAGGCCCATTGATTGTTACCGTTATGATCTTTAATAATGAAATTTTACATGATCTATTAAATTATCTTTTAGAAAGAAGATAATTATTTACAATCTTTTAGCATTTATTAGGCCCAATGATCGTTACCGTTATGATCTTTAATAAAGAAATTTTAAATGATCAATTAAATTATCTTTTAGAAAGAAGATAACTATTTCAAATTTTTTAGCATTTATTAGGCCCATTGATCGTTATTGTTATGATTTTTAATAAAGAAATTTTAAATTATCAATTAAATTATCTTTTAGAAAGAAGATAATTATTTACAATCTTTTAGCATTTATTAGGCCCAATGATCGTTATCGTTATGATCTTCAATAAGGAAATTTTAAATAATCTATTAAATTATCTTTTAGAAAGAAGATAATTATTTACAATCTTTTAGCATTTATTAGGCCGAATGATCGTTACCGTTATGATCTTTAATAAAGGAATTTTAAATGATCTATTAAATTATCTTTTAGAAAGAAGATAACTATTTCAAATTTTTTAGCATTTATTAGGCCCAATGATCGTTACCATTATGATCTTTAATAAAGAAATTTTAAATAATCTATTAAATTATCTTTTAGAAAGAAGATAATTATTTACAATATTTTAGCATTTATTAGGCCCAATGATCGTTACCGTTATGATCTTTAATAAAGAAATTTTAAATGATCTATTAAATTATCTTTTAGAAAGAAGATAATTATTTACAATCTTTTAGCATTTATTAGGCCCAATGATCGTTACCGTTATGATCTTTAATAAAGAAACTTTAAATGATCAATTAAATTATCTTTTAGAAAGAAGATAACTATTTCAAATTTTTTAGCATTTATTAGGCCCATTGATCGTTACCGTTATGATCTTTAATAAAGAAATTTTAAATGATCAATTAAATTATCTTTTAGAAAGAAGATAATTATTTACAATCTTTTAGCATTTATTAGGCCCAATGATCGTTATTGTTATGATCTTCAATAAGGAAATTTTAAATAATCTATTAAATTATCTTTTAGAAAGAAGATAATTATTTACAATCTTTTAGCATTTATTAGGCCGAATGATCGTTACCGTTATGATCTTTAATAAAGGAATTTTAAATGATCTATTAAATTATCTTTTAGAAAGAAGATAACTATTTCAAATTTTTTAGCATTTATTAGGCCCAATGATCGTTACCGTTATGATCTTTAATAAAGAAATTTTAAATGATCAATTAAATTATCTTTTAGAAAGAAGATAATTATTTACAATCTTTTAGCATTTATTAGGCCCAATGATCGTTATTGTTATGATCTTCAATAAGGAAATTTTAAATAATCTATTAAATTATCTTTTAGAAAGAAGATAATTATTTACAATCTTTTAGCATTTATTAGGCCGAATGATCGTTACCGTTATGATCTTTAATAAAGAAATTTTAAATGATCTATTAAATTATCTTTTAGAAAGAAGATAACTATTTCAAATTTTTTAGCATTTATTAGGCCCATTGATCGTTATTGTTATGATTTTTAATAAAGAAATTTTAAATAATCTATTAAATTATCTTTTAGAAAGAAGATAATTATTTACAATATTTTAGCATTTATTAGGCCCAATGATCGTTACCGTTATGATCTTTAATAAAGAAATTTTAAATGATCTATTAAATTATCTTTTAGAAAGAAGATAATTATTTACAATCTTTTAGCATTTATTAGGCCCAATGATCGTTACCGTTATGATCTTTAATAAAGAAATTTTAAATGATCAATTAAATTATCTTTTAGAAAGAAGATAATTATTTACAATCTTTTAGCATTTATTAGGCCCAATGATCGTTATTGTTATGATCTTCAATAAGGAAATTTTAAATAATCTATTAAATTATCTTTTAGAAAGAAGATAATTATTTACAATCTTTTAGCATTTATTAGGCCAAATGATCATTACCGTTATGATCTTTAATAAAGAAATTTTAAATGATCTATTAAATTATCTTTTAGAAAGAAGATAACTATTTCAAATTTTTTAGCATTTATTAGGCCCAATGATCGTTACCGTTATGATCTTTAATAAAGAAATTTTAAATAATCTATTAAATTATCTTTTAGAAAGAAGATAATTATTTACAATATTTTAGCATTTATTAGGCCCAATGATCGTTACCGTTATGATCTTTAATAAAGAAATTTTAAATGATCTATGAAATTATCTTTTAGAAAGAAGATAACAATTTCAAATTTTTTAGCATTTATTAGGCCCATTGATTGTTACCGTTATGATCTTTAATAATGAAATTTTACATGATCTATTAAATTATCTTTTAGAAAGAAGATAATTATTTACAATCTTTTAGCATTTATTAGGCCCAATGATCGTTACCGTTATGATCTTTAATAAAGAAATTTTAAATGATCAATTAAATTATCTTTTAGAAAGAAGATAACTATTTCAAATTTTTTAGCATTTATTAGGCCCATTGATCGTTATTGTTATGATTTTTAATAAAGAAATTTTAAATTATCAATTAAATTATCTTTTAGAAAGAAGATAATTATTTACAATCTTTTAGCATTTATTAGGCCCAATGATCGTTATCGTTATGATCTTCAATAAGGAAATTTTAAATAATCTATTAAATTATCTTTTAGAAAGAAGATAACTATTTCAAATTTTTTAGCATTTATTAGGCCGAATGATCGTTACCGTTATGATATTTAATAAAGGAATTTTAAATGATCTATTAAATTATCTTTTAGAAAGAAGATAACTATTTCAAATTTTTTAGCATTTATTAGGCCCAATGATCGTTACCATTATGATCTTTAATAAAGAAATTTTAAATAATCTATTAAATTATCTTTTAGAAAGAAGATAATTATTTACAATATTTTAGCATTTATTAGGCCCAATGATCGTTACCGTTATGATCTTTAATAAAGAAATTTTAAATGATCTATTAAATTATCTTTTAGAAAGAAGATAATTATTGACAATCTTTTAGCATTTATTAGGCCCAATGATCGTTACCGTTATGATCTTTAATAAAGAAACTTTAAATGATCAATTAAATTATCTTTTAGAAAGAAGATAACTATTTCAAATTTTTTAGCATTTATTAGGCCCATTGATCGTTACCGTTATGATCTTTAATAAAGAAATTTTAAATGATTAATTAAATTATCTTTTAGAAAGAAGATAATTATTTACAATCTTTTAGCATTTATTAGGCCCAATGATCGTTATTGTTATGATCTTCAATAAGGAAATTTTAAATAATCTATTAAATTATCTTTTAGAAAGAAGATAATTATTTACAATCTTTTAGCATTTATTAGGCCGAATGATCGTTACCGTTATGATCTTTAATAAAGGAATTTTAAATGATCTATTAAATTATCTTTTAGAAAGAAGATAACTATTTCAAATTTTTTAGCATTTATTAGGCCCAATGATCGTTACCGTTATGATCTTTAATAAAGAAATTTTAAATGATCAATTAAATTATCTTTTAGAAAGAAGATAATTATTTACAATCTTTTAGCATTTATTAGGCCCAATGATCGTTATTGTTATGATCTTCAATAAGGAAATTTTAAATAATCTATTAAATTATCTTTTAGAAAGAAGATAATTATTTACAATCTTTTAGCATTTATTAGGCCGAATGATCGTTACCGTTATGATCTTTAATAAAGAAATTTTAAATGATCTATTAAATTATCTTTTAGAAAGAAGATAACTATTTCAAATTTTTTAGCATTTATTAGGCCCATTGATCGTTATTGTTATGATTTTTAATAAAGAAATTTTAAATAATCTATTAAATTATCTTTTAGAAAGAAGATAATTATTTACAATATTTTAGCATTTATTAGGCCCAATGATCGTTACCGTTATGATCTTTAATAAAGAAATTTTAAATGATCTATTAAATTATCTTTTAGAAAGAAGATAATTATTTACAATCTTTTAGCATTTATTAGGCCCAATGATCGTTACCGTTATGATCTTTAATAAAGAAATTTTAAATGATCAATTAAATTATCTTTTAGAAAGAAGATAACTATTTCAAATTTTTTAGCATTTATTAGGCCCATTGATCGTTATCGTTATGATTTTTAATAAAGAAATTTTAAATGGTCAATTAAATTATCTTTTAGAAAAAAGATAATTATTTACAATCTTTTAGCATTTATTAGGCCCAATGATCGTTATTGTTATGATCTTCAATAAGGAAATTTTAAATAATCTATTAAATTATCTTTTAGAAAGAAGATAACTATTTACAATCTTTTAGCATTTATTAGGCCCAATGATCGTTACCGTTATGATCTTTAATAAAGAAATTTTAAATGATCAATTAAATTATCTTTTAGAAAGAAGATAATTATTTACAATCTTTTAGCATTTATTAGGCCCAATGATCGTTATTGTGATGATCTTCAATAAGGAAATTTTAAATAATCTATTAAATTATCTTTTAGAAAGAAGATAATTATTTACAATCTTTTAGCATTTATTAGGCCGAATGATCGTTACCGTTACGATCTTTAATAAAGAAATTTTAAATGATCTATTAAATTATCTTTTAGAAAGAAGATAACTATTTCAAATTTTTTAGCATTTATTAGGCCCATTGATCGTTATCGTTATGATTTTTAATAAAGAAATTTTAAATGGTCAATTAAATTATCTTTTAGAAAGAAGATAATTATTTACAATCTTTTAGCATTTATTAGGCCCAATGATCGTTATTGTTATGATCTTCAATAAGGAAATTTTAAATGATCTATTAAATTATCTTTTAGAAAGAAGATAACTATTTCAAATTTTTTAGCATTTATTAGGCCCAATGATCGTTACCGTTATGATCTTTAATAAAGAAATTTTAAATAATCTATTAAATTATCTTTTAGAAAGAAGATAATTATTTACAATATTTTAGCATTTATTAGGCCCAATGATCGTTACCGTTATGATCTTTAACAAAGAAATTTTAAATGATCTATTAAATTATCTTTTAGAAAGAAGATAACAATGTCAAATTTTTTAGCATTTATTAGGCCCATTGATTGTTACCGTTATGATCTTTAATAATGAAATTTTACATGATCTATTAAATTATCTTTTAGAAAGAAGATAATTATTTACAATCTTTTAGCATTTATTAGGCCCAATGATCGTTACCGTTATGATCTTTAATAAAGAAATTTTAAATGATCAATTAAATTATCTTTTAGAAAGAAGATAACTATTTCAAATTTTTTAGCATTTATTAGGCCCATTGATCGTTATTGTTATGATTTTTAATAAAGAAATTTTAAATTATCAATTAAATTATCTTTTAGAAAGAAGATAATTATTTACAATCTTTTAGCATTTATTAGGCCCAATGATCGTTATCGTTATGATCTTCAATAAGGAAATTTTAAATAATCTATTAAATTATCTTTTAGAAAGAAGATAATTATTTACAATCTTTTAGCATTTATTAGGCCGAATGATCGTTACCGTTATGATCTTTAATAAAGGAATTTTAAATGATCTATTAAATTATCTTTTAGAAAGAAGATAACTATTTCAAATTTTTTAGCATTTATTAGGCCCAATGATCGTTACCATTATGATCTTTAATAAAGAAATTTTAAATAATCTATTAAATTATCTTTTAGAAAGAAGATAATTATTTACAATATTTTAGCATTTATTAGGCCCAATGATCGTTACCGTTATGATCTTTAATAAAGAAATTTTAAATGATCTATTAAATTATCTTTTAGAAAGAAGATAATTATTTACAATCTTTTAGCATTTATTAGGCCCAATGATCGTTACCGTTATGATCTTTAATAAAGAAACTTTAAATGATCAATTAAATTATCTTTTAGAAAGAAGATAACTATTTCAAATTTTTTAGCATTTATTAGGCCCATTGATCGTTACCGTTATGATCTTTAATAAAGAAATTTTAAATGATCAATTAAATTATCTTTTAGAAAGAAGATAATTATTTACAATCTTTTAGCATTTATTAGGCCCAATGATCGTTATTGTTATGATCTTCAATAAAGAAATTTTAAATAATCTATTAAATTATCTTTTAGAAAGAAGATAATTATTTACAATCTTTTAGCATTTATTAGGCCGAATGATCGTTACCGTTATGATCTTTAATAAAGGAATTTTAAATGATCTATTAAATTATCTTTTAGAAAGAAGATAACTATTTCAAATTTTTTAGCATTTATTAGGCCCAATGATCGTTACCGTTATGATCTTTAATAAAGAAATTTTAAATAATCTATTAAATTATCTTTTAGAAAAAAGATAATTATTTACAATCTTTTAGTATTTATTAGGCCCAATGATCGTTACCGTTATGATCTTTAATAAAGAAATTTTAAATAATCTATTAAATTATCTTTTAGAAAGAAGATAATTATTTACAATCTTTTAGCATTTATTAGGCCCAATGATGGTTACCGTTATGATCTTTAATAAAGAAATTTTAAATGATCAATTAAATTATCTTTTAGAAAGAAGATAACTATTTCAAATTTTTTAGCATTTATTAGGCCCATTGATCGTTATCGTTATGATTTTTAATAAAGAAATTTTAAATGGTCAATTAAATTATCTTTTAGAAAGAAGATAATTATTTACAATCTTTTAGCATTTATTAGGCCCAATGATCGTTATTGTTATGATCTTCAATAAGGAAATTTTAAATAATCTATTAAATTATCTTTTAGAAAGAAGATAATTATTTACAATCTTTTAGCATTTATTAGGCCCAATGATCGTTACCGTTATGATCTTTAATAAAGAAATTTTAAATGATCTATTAAATTATCTTTTAGAAAGAAGATAATTATTTACAATCTTTTAGCATTTATTAGGCCCAATGATCGTTATTGTTATGATCTTCAATAAGGAAATTTTAAATAATCTATTAAATTATCTTTTAGAAAGAAGATAATTATTTACAATCTTTTAGCATTTATTAGGCCGAATGATCGTTACCGTTATGATCTTTAATAAAGAAATTTTAAATGATCTATTAAATTATCTTTTAGAAAGAAGATAACTATTTCAAATTTTTTAGCATTTATTAGGCCCATTGATCGTTATTGTTATGATTTTTAATAAAGAAATTTTAAATAATCTATTAAATTATCTTTTAGAAAGAAGATAATTATTTACAATATTTTAGCATTTATTAGGCCCAATGATCGTTACCGTTATGATCTTTAATAAAGAAATTTTAAATGATCTATTAAATTATCTTTTAGAAAGAAGATAATTATTTACAATCTTTTAGCATTTATTAGGCCCAATGATCGTTACCGTTATGATCTTTAATAAAGAAATTTTAAATGATCAATTAAATTATCTTTTAGAAAGAAGATAACTATTTCAAATTTTTTAGCATTTATTAGGCCCATTGATCGTTATCGTTATGATTTTTAATAAAGAAATTTTAAATGGTCAATTAAATTATCTTTTAGAAAGAAGATAATTATTTACAATCTTTTAGCATTTATTAGGCCCAATGATCGTTATTGTTATGATCTTCAATAAGGAAATTTTAAATAATCTATTAAATTATCTTTTAGAAAGAAGATAACTATTTACAATCTTTTAGCATTTATTAGGCCCAATGATCGTTACCGTTATGATCTTTAATAAAGAAATTTTAAATGATCAATTAAATTATCTTTTAGAAAGAAGATAATTATTTACAATCTTTTAGCATTTATTAGGCCCAATGATCGTTATTGTTATGATCTTCAATAAGGAAATTTTTATATAATCTATTAAATTATCTTTTAGAAAGAAGATAATTATTTACAATCTTTTAGCATTTATTAGGCCGAATGATCGTTACCGTTACGATCTTTAATAAAGAAATTTTAAATGATCTATTAAATTATCTTTTAGAAAGAAGATAACTATTTCAAATTTTTTAGCATTTATTAGGCCCATTGATCGTTATCGTTATGATTTTTAATAAAGAAATTTTAAATGGTCAATTAAATTATCTTTTAGAAAGAAGATAATTATTTACAATCTTTTAGCATTTATTAGGCCCAATGATCGTTATTGTTATGATCTTCAATAAGGAAATTTTAAATGATCTATTAAATTATCTTTTAGAAAGAAGATAACTATTTCAAATTTTTTAGCATTTATTAGGCCCAATGATCGTTACCGTTATGATCTTTAATAAAGAAATTTTAAATAATCTATTAAATTATCTTTTAGAAAGAAGATAATTATTTACAATATTTTAGCATTTATTAGGCCCAATGATCGTTACCGTTATGATCTTTAATAAAGAAATTTTAAATGATCTATTAAATTATCTTTTAGAAAGAAGATAACAATGTCAAATTTTTTAGCATTTATTAGGCCCATTGATTGTTACCGTTATGATCTTTAATAATGAAATTTTACATGATCTATTAAATTATCTTTTAGAAAGAAGATAATTATTTACAATCTTTTAGCATTTATTAGGCCCACTGATCGTTACCGTTATGATCTTTAATAAAGAAATTTTAAATGATCAATTAAATTATCTTTTAGAAAGAAGATAACTATTTCAAATTTTTTAGCATTTATTAGGCCCATTGATCGTTATTGTTATGATTTTTAATAAAGAAATTTTAAATTATCAATTAAATTATCTTTTAGAAAGAAGATAATTATTTACAATCTTTTAGCATTTATTAGGCCCAATGATCGTTATCGTTATGATCTTCAATAAGGAAATTTTAAATAATCTATTAAATTATCTTTTAGAAAGAAGATAATTATTTACAATCTTTTAGCATTTATTAGGCCGAATGATCGTTACCGTTATGATCTTTAATAAAGGAATTTTAAATGATCTATTAAATTATCTTTTAGAAAGAAGATAACTATTTCAAATTTTTTAGCATTTATTAGGCCCAATGATCGTTACCATTATGATCTTTAATAAAGAAATTTTAAATAATCTATTAAATTATCTTTTAGAAAGAAGCTAATTATTTACAATATTTTAGCATTTATTAGGCCCAATGATCGTTACCGTTATGATCTTTAATAAAGAAATTTTAAATGATCTATTAAATTATCTTTTAGAAAGAAGATAATTATTTACAATCTTTTAGCATTTATTAGGCCCAATGATCGTTACCGTTATGATCTTTAATAAAGAAACTTTAAATGATCAATTAAATTATCTTTTAGAAAGAAGATAACTATTTCAAATTTTTTAGCATTTATTAGGCCCATTGATCGTTACCGTTATGATCTTTAATAAAGAAATTTTAAATGATCAATTAAATTATCTTTTAGAAAGAAGATAATTATTTACAATCTTTTAGCATTTATTAGGCCCAATGATCGTTATTGTTATGATCTTCAATAAAGAAATTTTAAATAATCTATTAAATTATCTTTTAGAAAGAAGATAATTATTTACAATCTTTTAGCATTTATTAGGCCGAATGATCGTTACCGTTATGATCTTTAATAAAGGAATTTTAAATGATCTATTAAATTATCTTTTAGAAAGAAGATAACTATTTCAAATTTTTTAGCATTTATTAGGCCCAATGATCGTTACCGTTATGATCTTTAATAAAGAAATTTTAAATAATCTATTAAATTATCTTTTAGAAAAAAGATAATTATTTACAATCTTTTAGTATTTATTAGGCCCAATGATCGTTACCGTTATGATCTTTAATAAAGAAATTTTAAATAATCTATTAAATTATCTTTTAGAAAGAAGATAATTATTTACAATCTTTTAGCATTTATTAGGCCCAATGATGGTTACCGTTATGATCTTTAATAAAGAAATTTTAAATGATCAATTAAATTATCTTTTAGAAAGAAGATAACTATTTCAAATTTTTTAGCATTTATTAGGCCCATTGATCGTTATCGTTATGATTTTTAATAAAGAAATTTTAAATGGTCAATTAAATTATCTTTTAGAAAGAAGATAATTATTTACAATCTTTTAGCATTTATTAGGCCCAATGATCGTTATTGTTATGATCTTCAATAAGGAAATTTTAAATAATCTATTAAATTATCTTTTAGAAAGAAGATAATTATTTACAATCTTTTAGCATTTATTAGGCCCAATGATCGTTACCGTTATGATCTTTAATAAAGAAATTTTAAATGATCTATTAAATTATCTTTTAGAAAGAAGATAATTATTTACAATCTTTTAGCATTTATTAGGCCCAATGATCGTTATTGTTATGATCTTCAATAAGGAAATTTTAAATAATCTATTAAATTATCTTTTAGAAAGAAGATAATTATTTACAATCTTTTAGCATTTATTAGGCCGAATGATCGTTACCGTTATGATCTTTAATAAAGAAATTTTAAATGATCTATTAAATTATCTTTTAGAAAGAAGATAACTATTTCAAATTTTTTAGCATTTATTAGGCCCATTGATCGTTATTGTTATGATTTTTAATAAAGAAATTTTAAATAATCTATTAAATTATCTTTTAGAAAGAAGATAATTATTTACAATATTTTAGCATTTATTAGGCCCAATGATCGTTACCGTTATGATCTTTAATAAAGAAATTTTAAATGATCTATTAAATTATCTTTTAGAAAGAAGATAATTATTTACAATCTTTTAGCATTTATTAGGCCCAATGATGGTTACCGTTATGATCTTTAATAAAGAAATTTTAAATGATCAATTAAATTATCTTTTAGAAAGAAGATAACTATTTCAAATTTTTTAGCATTTATTAGGCCCATTGATCGTTATCGTTATGATTTTTAATAAAGAAATTTTAAATGGTCAATTAAATTATCTTTTAGAAAGAAGATAATTATTTACAATCTTTTAGCATTTATTAGGCCCAATGATCGTTATTGTTATGATCTTCAATAAGGAAATTTTAAATAATCTATTAAATTATCTTTTAGAAAGAAGATAATTATTTACAATCTTTTAGCATTTATTAGGCCCAATGATCGTTACCGTTATGATCTTTAATAAAGAAATTTTAAATGATCTATTAAATTATCTTTTAGAAAGAAGATAATTATTTACAATCTTTTAGCATTTATTAGGCCCAATGATCGTTATTGTTATGATCTTCAATAAGGAAATTTTAAATAATCTATTAAATTATCTTTTAGAAAGAAGATAATTATTTACAATCTTTTAGCATTTATTAGGCCGAATGATCGTTACCGTTATGATCTTTAATAAAGAAATTTTAAATGATCTATTAAATTATCTTTTAGAAAGAAGATAACTATTTCAAATTTTTTAGCATTTATTAGGCCCATTGATCGTTATTGTTATGATTTTTAATAAAGAAATTTTAAATAATCTATTAAATTATCTTTTAGAAAGAAGATAATTATTTACAATATTTTAGCATTTATTAGGCCCAATGATCGTTACCGTTATGATCTTTAATAAAGAAATTTTAAATGATCTATTAAATTATCTTTTAGAAAGAAGATAATTATTTACAATCTTTTAGCATTTATTAGGCCCAATGATCGTTACCGTTATGATCTTTAATAAAGAAATTTTAAATGATCAATTAAATTATCTTTTAGAAAGAAGATAACTATTTCAAATTTTTTAGCATTTATTAGGCCCATTGATCGTTATCGTTATGATTTTTAATAAAGAAATTTTAAATGGTCAATTAAATTATCTTTTAGAAAGAAGATAATTATTTACAATCTTTTAGCATTTATTAGGCCCAATGATCGTTATTGTTATGATCTTCAATAAGGAAATTTTAAATAATCTATTAAATTATCTTTTAGAAAGAAGATAACTATTTACAATCTTTTAGCATTTATTAGGCCCAATGATCGTTACCGTTATGATCTTTAATAAAGAAATTTTAAATGATCAATTAAATTATCTTTTAGAAAGAAGATAATTATTTACAATCTTTTAGCATTTATTAGGCCCAATGATCGTTATTGTTATGATCTTCAATAAGGAAATTTTTATATAATCTATTAAATTATCTTTTAGAAAGAAGATAATTATTTACAATCTTTTAGCATTTATTAGGCCGAATGATCGTTACCGTTACGATCTTTAATAAAGAAATTTTAAATGATCTATTAAATTATCTTTTAGAAAGAAGATAACTATTTCAAATTTTTTAGCATTTATTAGGCCCATTGATCGTTATCGTTATGATTTTTAATAAAGAAATTTTAAATGGTCAATTAAATTATCTTTTAGAAAGAAGATAATTATTTACAATCTTTTAGCATTTATTAGGCCCAATGATCGTTATTGTTATGATCTTCAATAAGGAAATTTTAAATGATCTATTAAATTATCTTTTAGAAAGAAGATAACTATTTCAAATTTTTTAGCATTTATTAGGCCCAATGATCGTTACCATTATGATCTTTAATAAAGAAATTTTAAATAATCTATTAAATTATCTTTTAGAAAGAAGATAATTATTTACAATATTTTAGCATTTATTAGGCCCAATGATCGTTACCGTTATGATCTTTAATAAAGAAATTTTAAATGATCTATTAAATTATCTTTTAGAAAGAAGATAATTATTTACAATCTTTTAGCATTTATTAGGCCCAATGATCGTTACCGTTATGATCTTTAATAAAGAAACTTTAAATGATCAATTAAATTATCTTTTAGAAAGAAGATAACTATTTCAAATTTTTTAGCATTTATTAGGCCCATTGATCGTTACCGTTATGATCTTTAGTAAAGAAATTTTAAATGATCAATTAAATTATCTTTTAGAAAGAAGATAACTATTTCAAATTTTTTAGCATTTATTAGGCCCATTGATCGTTATTGTTATGATTTTTAATAAAGAAATTTTAAATTATCAATTAAATTATCTTTTAGAAAGAAGATAATTATTTACAATCTTTTAGCATTTATTAGGCCCAATGATCGTTATCGTTATGATCTTCAATAAGGAAATTTTAAATAATCTATTAAATTATCTTTTAGAAAGAAGATAATTATTTACAATCTTTTAGCATTTATTAGGCCGAATGATCGTTACCGTTATGATCTTTAATAAAGGAATTTTAAATGATCTATTAAATTATCTTTTAGAAAGAAGATAACTATTTCAAATTTTTTAGCATTTATTAGGCCCAATGATCGTTACCATTATGATCTTTAATAAAGAAATTTTAAATAATCTATTAAATTATCTTTTAGAAAGAAGATAATTATTTACAATATTTTAGCATTTATTAGGCCCAATGATCGTTACCGTTATGATCTTTAATAAAGAAATTTTAAATGATCAATTAAATTATCTTTTAGAAAGAAGATAACTATTTCAAATTTTTTAGCATTTATTGGGCCCATTGATCGTTACCGTTATGATCTTTAATAAAGAAATTTTAAATGATCTATTAAATTATCTTTTAGAAAGAAGATAACTATTTGAAATTTTTTAGCATTTATTAGGCCCATTGATCGTTACCGTTATGATCTTTAATAAAGAAATTTTAAATGTTCTATTAAATTATCTTTTAGAAAGAAGATAATTATTTACAATCTTTTAGCATTTATTAGGCCCAATGATCGTTACCGTTATAATCTTTAGTAAAGGAATTCTAAATGATCTATTAAATTATCTTTTAGAAAGAAGAGAATTATTTACAATCTTTTAGCATTTATTAGGCCCAATGATCGTTACCGTTATGATCTTTAATAAAGAAATTTTAAATGATCAATTAAATTATCTTTTAGAAAGAAGATAACTATTTCAAATTTTTTAGCATTTATTAGGCCCAATGATCGTTACCGTTATGATCTTTAATAAAGAAATTTTAAATAATCTATTAGATTATCTTTTAGAAAGAAGATAAGTATTTACAATCTTTTAGCATTTATTAGGCCCAATGATCGTTACCGTTATGATCTTTAATAAAGAAATTTTAAATAATCTATTAAATTATCTTTTAGAAAGAAGATAATTATTTACAATCTTTTAGCATTTATTAGGCCCAATGATGGTTACCGTTGTGATCTTTAATAAAGAAATTTTAAATGATCAATTAAATTATCTTTTAGAAAGAAGATAACTATTTCAAATTTTTTAGCATTTATTAGGCCCATTGATCGTTATCGTTATGATTTTTAATAAAGAAATTTTAAATGGTCAATTAAATTATCTTTTAGAAAGAAGATAATTATTTACAATCTTTTAGCATTTATTAGGCCCAATGATCGTTATTGTTATGATCTTCAATAAGGAAATTTTAAATAATCTATTAAATTATCTTTTAGAAAGAAGATAATTATTTACAATCTTTTAGCATTTATTAGGCCCAATGATCGTTACCGTTATGATCTTTAATAAAGAAATTTTAAATGATCAATTAAATTATCTTTTATAAAGAAGATAATTATTTACAATCTTTTAGCATTTATTAGGCCCAATGATCGTTATTGTTATGATCTTCAATAAGGAAATTTTAAATAATCTATTAAATTATCTTTTAGAAAGAAGATAATTATTTACAATCTTTTAGCATTTATTAGGCCGAATGATCGTTACCGTTATGATCTTTAATAAAGAAATTTTAAATGATCTATTAAATTATCTTTTAGAAAGAAGATAACTATTTCAAATTTTTTAGCATTTATTAGGCCCAATGATCGTTACCGTTATGATCTTTAATAAAGAAATTTTAAATAATCTATTAAATTATCTTTTAGAAAGAAGATAATTATTTACAATCTTTTAGCATTTATTAGGCCCAATGATGGTTACCGTTATGATCTTTAATAAAGAAATTTTAAATGATCTATTAAATTATCTTTTAGAAAGAAGATAACTATTTTAAATTTTTTAGCATTTATTAGGCCCATTGATCGTTACCGTTATGATCTTTAATAAAGAAATTTTAAATGATCAATTAAATTATCTTTTAGAAAGAAGATAATTATTTACAATCTTTTAGCATTTATTAGGCCCAATGATCGTTATTGTTATGATCTTCAATAAGGAAATTTTAAATAATCTATTAAATTATCTTTTAGAAAGAAGATAATTATTTACAATCTTTTAGCATTTATTAGGCCAAATGATCGTTACCGTCATGATCTTTAATAAAGAAATTTTAAATGATCTATTAAATTATCTTTTAGAAAGAAGATAACTATTTCAAATTTTTTAGCATTTATTAGGCCCAATGATCGTTACCGTTATGATCTTTAATAAAGAAATTTTAAATAATCTATTAAATTATCTTTTAGAAAGAAGATAATTATTTACAATATTTTAGCATTTATTAGGCCCAATGATCATTACCGTTATGATCTTTAATGAAGAAATTTTAAATAATCTATTAAATTATCTTTTAGAAAGAAGATAATTATTTACAATCTTTTAGCATTTATTAGGCCCAATGATGGTTACCGTTATGATCTTTAATAAAGAAATTTTAAATGATCAATTAAATTATCTTTTAGAAAGAAGATAACTATTTCAAATTTTTTAGCATTTATTAGGCACATTAATTGTTACCGTTATGATCTTTAATAATGAAATTTTACATGATCTATTAAATTATCTTTTAGAAAGAAGATAATTATTTACAATCTTTTAGCATTTATTAGGCCCAATGATCGTTACCGTTATGATCTTTAATGAAGAAATTTTAAATAATCTATTAAATTATCTTTTAGAAAGAAGATAATTATTTACAATCTTTTAGCATTTATTAGGCCCAATGATGGTTACCGTTATGATCTTTAATAAAGAAATTTTAAATGATCAATTAAATTATCTTTTAGAAAGAAGATAACTATTTCAAATTTTTTAGCATTTATTAGGCCCATTGATCGTTATTGTTATGATTTTTAATAAAGAAATTTTAAATGATCAATTAAATTATCTTTTAGAAAGAAGATAATTATTTACAATCTTTTAGCATTTATTAGGCCCAATGATCGTTATTGTTATGATCTTCAATAAGGAAATTTTAAATAATCTATTAAATTATCTTTTAGAAAGAAGATAATTATTTACAATCTTTTAGCATTTATTAGGCCTAATGATCGTTACCGTTATGATTTTTAATAAAGAAATTTTAAATGATCAATTAAATTATCTTTTAGAAAGAATATAATTATTTACAATCTTTTAGCATTTATTAGGCCCAATGATCGTTATTGTTATGATCTTCAATAAGGAAATTTTAAATAATCTATTAAATTATCTTTTAGAAAGAAGATAATTATTTACAATCTTTTAGCATTTATTAGGCCCAATGATCGTTACCGTTATGATCTTTAATAAAGAAATTTTAAATGATCAATTAAATTATCTTTTAGAAAGAAGATAACTATTTCAAATTTTTTAGCATTTATTGGGCCCATTGATCGTTACCGTTATGATCTTTAGTAAAGAAATTTTAAATGATCTATTAAATTATCTTTTAGAAAGAAGATAACTATTTGAAATTTTTTAGCATTTATTAGGCCCATTGATCGTTACCGTTATGATCTTTAATAAAGAAATTTTAAATGTTCTATTAAATTATCTTTTAGAAAGAAGATAATTATTTACAATCTTTTAGCATTTATTAGGCCCAATGATCGTTACCGTTATAATCTTTAGTAAAGGAATTCTAAATGATCTATTAAATTATCTTTTAGAAAGAAGAGAATTATTTACAATCTTTTAGCATTTATTAGGCCCAATGATCGTTACCGTTATGATCTTTAATAAAGAAATTTTAAATGATCAATTAAATTATCTTTTAGAAAGAAGATAACTATTTCAAATTTTTTAGCATTTATTAGGCCCAATGATCGTTACCGTTATGATCTTTAATAAAGAAATTTTAAATAATCTATTAGATTATCTTTTAGAAAGAAGATAAGTATTTACAATCTTTTAGCATTTATTAGGCCCAATGATCGTTACCGTTATGATCTTTAATAAAGAAATTTTAAATAATCTATTAAATTATCTTTTAGAAAGAAGATAATTATTTACAATCTTTTAGCATTTATTAGGCCCAATGATGGTTACCGTTATGATCTTTAATAAAGAAATTTTAAATGATCAATTAAATTATCTTTTAGAAAGAAGATAACTATTTCAAATTTTTTAGCATTTATTAGGCCCATTGATCGTTATCGTTATGATTTTTAATAAAGAAATTTTAAATGGTCAATTAAATTATCTTTTAGAAAGAAGATAATTATTTACAATCTTTTAGCATTTATTAGGCCCAATGATCGTTATTGTTATGATCTTCAATAAGGAAATTTTAAATAATCTATTAAATTATCTTTTAGAAAGAAGATAATTATTTACAATCTTTTAGCATTTATTAGGCCCAATGATCGTTACCGTTATGATCTTTAATAAAGAAATTTTAAATGATCAATTAAATTATCTTTTATAAAGAAGATAATTATTTACAATCTTTTAGCATTTATTAGGCCCAATGATCGTTATTGTTATGATCTTCAATAAGGAAATTTTAAATAATCTATTAAATTATCTTTTAGAAAGAAGATAATTATTTACAATCTTTTAGCATTTATTAGGCCGAATGATCGTTACCGTTATGATCTTTAATAAAGAAATTTTAAATGATCTATTAAATTATCTTTTAGAAAGAAGATAACTATTTCAAATTTTTTAGCATTTATTAGGCCCAATGATCGTTACCGTTATGATCTTTAATAAAGAAATTTTAAATAATCTATTAAATTATCTTTTAGAAAGAAGATAATTATTTACAATCTTTTAGCATTTATTAGGCCCAATGATGGTTACCGTTATGATCTTTAATAAAGAAATTTTAAATGATCTATTAAATTATCTTTTAGAAAGAAGATAACTATTTTAAATTTTTTAGCATTTATTAGGCCCATTGATCGTTACCGTTATGATCTTTAATAAAGAAATTTTAAATGATCAATTAAATTATCTTTTAGAAAGAAGATAATTATTTACAATCTTTTAGCATTTATTAGGCCCAATGATCGTTATTGTTATGATCTTCAATAAGGAAATTTTAAATAATCTATTAAATTATCTTTTAGAAAGAAGATAATTATTTACAATCTTTTAGCATTTATTAGGCCAAATGATCGTTACCGTTATGATCTTTAATAAAGAAATTTTAAATGATCTATTAAATTATCTTTTAGAAAGAAGATAAGTATTTCAAATTTTTTAGCATTTATTAGGCCCAATGATCGTTACCGTTATGATCTTTAATAAAGAAATTTTAAATAATCTATTAAATTATCTTTTAGAAAGAAGATAATTATTTACAATATTTTAGCATTTATTAGGCCCAATGATCGTTACCGTTATGGTCTTTAATAAAGAAATTTTAAATGATCTATTAAATTATCTTTTAGAAAGAAGATAACAATTTCAGATTTTTTAGCATTTATTAGGCACATTGATTGTTACCGTTATGATCTTTAATAATGAAATTTTACATGATCTATTAAATTATCTTTTAGAAAGAAGATAATTATTTACAATCTTTTAGCGTTTATTAGGCCCAATGATCGTTACCGTTATGATCTTTAATGAAGAAATTTTAAATAATCTATTAAATTATCTTTTAGAAAGAAGATAATTATTTACAATCTTTTAGCATTTATTAGGCCCAATGATGGTTACCGTTATGATCTTTAATAAAGAAATTTTAAATGATCAATTAAATTATCTTTTAGAAAGAAGATAACTATTTCAAATTTTTTAGCATTTATTAGGCCCATTGATCGTTATTGTTATGATTTTTAATAAAGAAATTTTAAATGATCAATTAAATTATCTTTTAGAAAGAAGATAATTATTTACAATCTTTTAGCATTTATTAGGCCCAATGATCGTTATTGTTATGATCTTCAATAAGGAAATTTTAAATAATCTATTAAATTATCTTTTAGAAAGAAGATAATTATTTACAATCTTTTAGCATTTATTAGGCCTAATGATCGTTACCGTTATGATCTTTAATAAAGAAATTTTAAATGATCAATTAAATTATCTTTTAGAAAGAAGATAATTATTTACAATCTTTTAGCATTTATTAGGCCCAATGATCGTTATTGTTATGATCTTCAATAAGGAAATTTTAAATAATCTATTAAATTATCTTTTAGAAAGAAGATAATTATTTACAATCTTTTAGCATTTATTAGGCCGAATGATCGTTACCGTTATGATCTTTAATAAAGAAATTTTAAATGATCTATTAAATTATCTTTTAGAAAGAAGATAACTATTTCAAATTTTTTAGCATTTATTAGGCCCATTGATCGTTATCGTTATGATTTTTAATAAAGAAATTTTAAATGGTCAATTAAATTATGTTTTAGAAAGAAGATAATTATTTACAATCTTTTAGCATTTATTAGGCCCAATGATCGTTATTGTTATGATCTTCAATAAGGAAATTTTAAATAATCTATTAAATTATCTTTTAGAAAGAAGATAATTATTTACAATCTTTTAGCATTTATTAGGCCCAATGATCGTTACCGTTATGATCTTTAATAAAGAAATTTTAAATGATCAATTAAATTATCTTTTATAAAGAAGATAATTATTTACAATCTTTTAGCATTTATTAGGCCCAATGATCGTTATTGTTATGATCTTCAATAAGGAAATTTTAAATAATCTATTAAATTATCTTTTAGAAAGAAGATAATTATTTACAATCTTTTAGCATTTATTAGGCCGAATGATCGTTACCGTTATGATCTTTAATAAAGAAATTTTAAATGATCTATTAAATTATCTTTTAGAAAGAAGATAACTATTTCAAATTTTTTAGCATTTATTAGGCCCAATGATCGTTACCGTTATGATCTTTAATAAAGAAATTTTAAATAATCTATTAAATTATCTTTTAGAAAGAAGATAATTATTTACAATCTTTTAGCATTTATTAGGCCCAATGATGGTTACCGTTATGATCTTTAATAAAGAAATTTTAAATGATCTATTAAATTATCTTTTAGAAAGAAGATAACTATTTTAAATTTTTTAGCATTTATTAGGCCCATTGATCGTTACCGTTATGATCTTTAATAAAGAAATTTTAAATGATCAATTAAATTATCTTTTAGAAAGAAGATAATTATTTACAATCTTTTAGCATTTATTAGGCCCAATGATCGTTATTGTTATGATCTTCAATAAGGAAATTTTAAATAATCTATTAAATTATCTTTTAGAAAGAAGATAATTATTTACAATCTTTTAGCATTTATTAGGCCAAATGATCGTTACCGTTATGATCTTTAATAAAGAAATTTTAAATGATCTATTAAATTATCTTTTAGAAAGAAGATAAGTATTTCAAATTTTTTAGCATTTATTAGGCCCAATGATCGTTACCGTTATGATCTTTAATAAAGAAATTTTAAATAATCTATTAAATTATCTTTTAGAAAGAAGATAATTATTTACAATATTTTAGCATTTATTAGGCCCAATGATCGTTACCGTTATGGTCTTTAATAAAGAAATTTTAAATGATCTATTAAATTATCTTTTAGAAAGAAGATAACAATTTCAGATTTTTTAGCATTTATTAGGCACATTGATTGTTACCGTTATGATCTTTAATAATGAAATTTTACATGATCTATTAAATTATCTTTTAGAAAGAAGATAATTATTTACAATCTTTTAGCGTTTATTAGGCCCAATGATCGTTACCGTTATGATCTTTAATGAAGAAATTTTAAATAATCTATTAAATTATCTTTTAGAAAGAAGATAATTATTTACAATCTTTTAGCATTTATTAGGCCCAATGATGGTTACCGTTATGATCTTTAATAAAGAAATTTTAAATGATCAATTAAATTATCTTTTAGAAAGAAGATAACTATTTCAAATTTTTTAGCATTTATTAGGCCCATTGATCGTTATTGTTATGATTTTTAATAAAGAAATTTTAAATGATCAATTAAATTATCTTTTAGAAAGAAGATAATTATTTACAATCTTTTAGCATTTATTAGGCCCAATGATCGTTATTGTTATGATCTTCAATAAGGAAATTTTAAATAATCTATTAAATTATCTTTTAGAAAGAAGATAATTATTTACAATCTTTTAGCATTTATTAGGCCTAATGATCGTTACCGTTATGATCTTTAATAAAGAAATTTTAAATGATCAATTAAATTATCTTTTAGAAAGAAGATAATTATTTACAATCTTTTAGCATTTATTAGGCCCAATGATCGTTATTGTTATGATCTTCAATAAGGAAATTTTAAATAATCTATTAAATTATCTTTTAGAAAGAAGATAATTATTTACAATCTTTTAGCATTTATTAGGCCCAATGATCGTTACCGTTATGATCTTTAATAAAGAAATTTTAAATGATCAATTAAATTATCTTTTAGAAAGAAGATAGCTATTTCAAATTTTTTAGAATTTATTGGGCCCATTGATCGTTACCGTTATGATCTTTAATAAAGAAATTTTAAATGATCTATTAAATTATCTTTTAGAAAGAAGATAACTATTTGAAATTTTTTAGCATTTATTAGGCCCATTGATCGTTACCGTTATGATCTTTAATAAAGAAATTTTAAATGTTCTATTAAATTATCTTTTAGAAAGAAGATAATTATTTACAATCTTTTAGCATTTATTAGGCCCAATGATCGTTACCGTTATAATCTTTAGTAAAGGAATTATCTATTAAATTATCTTTTAGAAAGAAGATAATTATTTACAATCTTTTAGCATTTATTAGGCCCAATGATCGTTACCGTTATGATCTTTAATAAAGAAATTTTAAATGATCAATTAAATTATCTTTTAGAAAGAAGATAACTATTTCAAATTTTTTAGCATTTATTAGGCCCAATGATCGTTACCGTTATGATCTTTAATAAAGAAATTTTAAATAATCTATTAGATTATCTTTTAGAAAGAAGATAAGTATTTACAATCTTTTAGCATTTATTAGGCCCAATGATCGTTACCGTTATGATCTTTAATAAGGAAATTTTAAATAATCTATTAAATTATCTTTTAGAAAGAAGATAATTATTTACAATCTTTTAGCATTTATTAGGCCCAATGATGGTTACCGTTATGATCTTTAATAAAGAAATTTTAAATGATCAATTAAATTATCTTTTAGAAAGAAGATAACTATTTCAAATTTTTTAGCATTTATTAGGCTCATTGATCGTTATCGTTATGATTTTTAATAAAGAAATTTTAAATGGTCAATTAAATTATCTTTTAGAAAGAAGATAATTATTTACAATCTTTTAGCATTTATTAGGCCCAATGATCGTTATTGTTATGATCTTCAATAAGGAAATTTTAAATAATCTATTAAATTATCTTTTAGAAAGAAGATAATTATTTACAATCTTTTAGCATTTATTAGGCCCAATGATCGTTACCGTTATGATCTTTAATAAAGAAATTTTAAATGATCAATTAAATTATCTTTTAGAAAGAAGATAATTATTTACAATCTTTTAGCATTTATTAGGCCCAATGATCGTTATTGTTATGATCTTCAATAAGGAAATTTTAAATAATCTATTAAATTATCTTTTAGAAAGAAGATAATTATTTACAATCTTTTAGCATTTATTAGGCCGAATGATCGTTACCGTTATGATCTTTAATAAAGAAATTTTAAATGATCTATTAAATTATCTTTTAGAAAGAAGATAACTATTTCAAATTTTTTAGCATTTATTAGGCCCAATGATCGTTACCGTTATGATATTTAATAAAGAAATTTTAAATAATCTATTAAATTATCTTTTAGAAAGAAGATAATTATTTACAATCTTTTAGCATTTATTAGGCCCAATGATGGTTACCGTTATGATCTTTAATAAAGAAATTTTAAATGATCTATTAAATTATCTTTTAGAAAGAAGATAACTATTTTAAATTTTTTAGCATTTATTAGGCCCATTGATCGTTACCGTTATGATCTTTAATAAAGAAATTTTAAATGATCAATTAAATTATCTTTTAGAAAGAAGATAATTATTTACAATCTTTTAGCATTTATTAGGCCCAATGATCTTTATTATTATGATCTTCAATAAGGAAATTTTAAATAATCTATTAAATTATCTTTTAGAAAGAAGATAATTATTTACAATCTTTTAGAATTTATTAGGCCAAATGATCGTTACCCTTATGATCTTTAATAAAGAAATTTTAAATGATCTATTAAATTATCTTTTAGAAAGAAGATAACTATTTCAAATTTTTTAGCATTTATTAGGCCCAATGATCGTTACCGTTATGATCTTTAATAAAGAAATTTTAAATAATCTATTAAATTATCTTTTAGAAAGAAGATAATTATTTACAATATTTTAGCATTTATTAGGCCCAATGATCGTTACCGTTATGATCTTTAATAAAGAAATTTTAAATGATCTATTAAATTATCTTTTAGAAAGAAGATAACAATTTCAAATTTTTTAGCATTTATTAGGCACATTGATTGTTACCGTTATGATCTTTAATAATGAAATTTTACATGATCTATTAAATTATCTTTTAGAAAGAAGATAATTATTTACAATCTTTTAGCATTTATTAGGCCCAATGATCGTTACCGTTATGATCTTTAATGAAGAAATTTTAAATAATCTATTAAATTATCTTTTAGAAAGAAGATAATTATTTACAATCTTTTAGCATTTATTAGGCCCAATGATGGTTACCGTTATGATCTTTAATAAAGAAATTTTACATGATCAATTAAATTATCTTTTAGAAAGAAGATAACTATTTCAAATTTTTTAGCATTTATTAGGCCCATTGATCGTTATTGTTATGATTTTTAATAAAGAAATTTTAAATGATCAATTAAATTATCTTTTAGAAAGAAGATAATTATTTACAATCTTTTAGCATTTATTAGGCCCAATGATCGTTATTGTTATGATCTTCAATAAGGAAATTTTAAATAATCTATTAAATTATCTTTTAGAAAGAAGATAATTATTTACAATCTTTTAGCATTTATTAGGCCTAATGATCGTTACCGTTATGATCTTTAATAAAGAAATTTTAAATGATCAATTAAATTATCTTTTAGAAAGAAGATAATTATTTACAATCTTTTAGCATTTATTAGGCCCAATGATCGTTATTGTTATGATCTTCAATAAGGAAATTTTAAATAATCTATTAAATTATCTTTTAGAAAGAAGATAATTATTTACAATCTTTTAGCATTTATTAGGCCCAATGATCGTTACCGTTATGATCTTTAATAAAGAAATTTTAAATGATCAATTAAATTATCTTTTAGAAAGAAGATAACTATTTCAAATTTTTTAGCATTTATTAGGCCCATTGATCGTTACCGTTATGATCTTTAATAAAGAAATTTTAAATGATCTATTAAATTATCTTTTAGAAAGAAGATAACTATTTGAAATTTTTTAGCATTTATTAGGGCCATTGATCGTTACTGTTATGATCTTTAATAAAGAAATTTTAAATGTTCTATTAAATTATCTTTTAGAAAGAAGATAATTATTTACAATCTTTTAGCATTTATTAGGCCCAATGATCGTTACTGTTATGATCTTTAATAAAGAAATTTTAAATGATCTATTAAATTATCTTTTAGAAAGAAGATAACAATTTCAAATTTTTTAGCATTTATTAGGCACATTGATTGTTACCGTTATGATCTTTAATAATGAAATTTTACATGATCTATTAAATTATCTTTTAGAAAGAAGATAATTATTTACAATCTTTTAGCATTTATTAGGCCCAATGATCGTTACCGTTATGATCTTTAATGAAGAAATTTTAAATAATCTATTAAATTATCTTTTAGAAAGAAGATAATTATTTACAATCTTTTAGCATTTATTAGGCCCAATGATGGTTACCGTTATGATCTTTAATAAAGAAATTTTAAATGATCAATTAAATTATCTTTTAGAAAGAAGATAACTATTTCAAATTTTTTAGCATTTATTAGGCCCATTGATCGTTATTGTTATGATTTTTAATAAAGAAATTTTAAATGATCAATTAAATTATCTTTTAGAAAGAAGATAATTATTTACAATCTTTTAGCATTTATTAGGCCCAATGATCGTTATTGTTATGATATTCAATAAGGAAATTTTAAATAATCTATTAAATTATCTTTTAGAAAGAAGATAATTATTTACAATCTTTTAGCATTTATTAGGCCTAATGATCGTTACCGTTATGATCTTTAATAAAGAAATTTTAAATGATCAATTAAATTATCTTTTAGAAAGAAGATAATTATTTACAATCTTTTAGCATTTATTAGGCCCAATGATCGTTATTGTTATGATCTTCAATAAGGAAATTTTAAATAATCTATTAAATTATCTTTTAGAAAGAAGATAATTATTTACAATCTTTTAGCATTTATTAGGCCCAATGATCGTTACCGTTATGATCTTTAATAAAGAAATTTTAAATGATCAATTAAATTATCTTTTAGAAAGAAGATAACTATTTCAAATTTTTTAGCATTTATTAGGCCCATTGATCGTTACCGTTATGATCTTTAATAAAGAAATTTTAAATGATCTATTAAATTATCTTTTAGAAAGAAGATAACTATTTGAAATTTTTTAGCATTTATTAGGCCCATTGATCGTTACCGTTATGATCTTTAATAAAGAAATTTTAAATGTTCTATTAAATTATCTTTTAGAAAGAAAATAATTATTTACAATCTTTTAGCATTTATTAGGCCCAATGATCGTTACCGTTATAATCTTTAGTAAAGGAATTCTAAATGATCTATTAAATTATCTTTTAGAAAGAAGATAATTATTTACAATCTTTTAGCATTTATTAGGCCCAATGATCGTTACCGTTATGATCTTTAATAAAGAAATTTTAAATGATCAATTAAATTATCTTTTAGAAAGAAGATAACTATTTCAAATTTTTTAGCATTTATTAGGCCCAATGATCGTTACCGTTATGATCTTTAATAAAGAAATTTTAAATAATCTATTAGATTATCTTTTAGAAAGAAGATAACTATTTCAAATTTTTTAGCATTTATTAGGCCCATTGATCGTTACCGTTATGATCTTTAATAAAGAAATTTTAAATGATCTATTAAATTATCTTTTAGAAAGAAGATAACTATTTGAAATTTTTTAGCATTTATTAGGGCCATTGATCGTTACTGTTATGATCTTTAATAAAGAAATTTTAAATGTTCTATTAAATTATCTTTTAGAAAGAAGATAATTATTTACAATCTTTTAGCATTTATTAGGCCCAATGATCGTTACTGTTATGATCTTTAATAAAGAAATTTTAAATGATCTATTAAATTATCTTTTAGAAAGAAGATAACAATTTCAAATTTTTTAGCATTTATTAGGCACATTGATTGTTACCGTTATGATCTTTAATAATGAAATTTTACATGATCTATTAAATTATCTTTTAGAAAGAAGATAATTATTTACAATCTTTTAGCATTTATTAGGCCCAATGATCGTTACCGTTATGATCTTTAATGAAGAAATTTTAAATAATCTATTAAATTATCTTTTAGAAAGAAGATAATTATTTAAAATCTTTTAGCATTTATTAGGCCCAATGATGGTTACCGTTATGATCTTTAATAAAGAAATTTTAAATGATCAATTAAATTATCTTTTAGAAAGAAGATAACTATTTCAAATTTTTTAGCATTTATTAGGCCCATTGATCGTTATTGTTATGATTTTTAATAAAGAAATTTTAAATGATCAATTAAATTATCTTTTAGAAAGAAGATAATTATTTACAATCTTTTAGCATTTATTAGGCCCAATGATCGTTATTGTTATGATATTCAATAAGGAAATTTTAAATAATCTATTAAATTATCTTTTAGAAAGAAGATAATTATTTACAATCTTTTAGCATTTATTAGGCCTAATGATCGTTACCGTTATGATCTTTAATAAAGAAATTTTAAATGATCAATTAAATTATCTTTTAGAAAGAAGATAATTATTTACAATCTTTTAGCATTTATTAGGCCCAATGATCGTTATTGTTATGATCTTCAATAAGGAAATTTTAAATAATCTATTAAATTATCTTTTAGAAAGAAGATAATTATTTACAATCTTTTAGCATTTATTAGGCCCAATGATCGTTACCGTTATGATCTTTAATAAAGAAATTTTAAATGATCAATTAAATTATCTTTTAGAAAGAAGATAACTATTTCAAATTTTTTAGCATTTATTAGGCCCATTGATCGTTACCGTTATGATCTTTAATAAAGAAATTTTAAATGATCTATTAAATTATCTTTTAGAAAGAAGATAACTATTTGAAATTTTTTAGCATTTATTAGGCCCATTGATCGTTACCGTTATGATCTTTAATAAAGAAATTTTAAATGTTCTATTAAATTATCTTTTAGAAAGAAGATAATTATTTACAATCTTTTAGCATTTATTAGGCCCAATGATCGTTACCGTTATAATCTTTAGTAAAGGAATTCTAAATGATCTATTAAATTATCTTTTAGAAAGAAGATAATTATTTACAATCTTTTAGCATTTATTAGGCCCAATGATCGTTACCGTTATGATCTTTAATAAAGAAATTTTAAATGATCAATTAAATTATCTTTTAGAAAGAAGATAACTATTTCAAATTTTTTAGCATTTATTAGGCCCAATGATCGTTACCGTTATGATCTTTAATAAAGAAATTTTAAATAATCTATTAGATTATCTTTTAGAAAGAAGATAAGTATTTACAATCTTTTAGCATTTATTAGGCCCAATGATCGTTACCGTTATGATCTTTAATAAAGAAATTTTAAATAATCTATTAAATTATCTTTTAGAAAGAAGATAATTATTTACAATCTTTTAGCATTTATTAGGCCCAATGATGGTTACCGTTATGATCTTTAATAAAGAAATTTTAAATGATCAATTAAATTATCTTTTAGAAAGAAGATAACTATTTCAAATTTTTTAGCATTTATTAGGCCCATTGATCGTTATCGTTATGATTTTTAATAAAGAAATTTTAAATGATCAATTAAATTATCTTTTAGAAAGAAGATAATTATTTACAATCTTTTAGCATTTATTAGGCCCAATGATCGTTATTGTTATGATCTTTAATAAAGAAATTTTAAATGATCTATTAAATTATCTTTTAGAAAGAAGATAACAATTTCAAATTTTTTAGCATTTATTAGGCCCATTGATCGTTATCGTTATGATTTTTAATAAAGAAATTTTAAATGATCAATTAAATTATCTTTTAGAAAGAAGATAATTATTTACAATCTTTTAGCATTTATTAGGCCCAATGATCGTTATTGTTATGATCTTCAATAAGGAAATTTTAAATAATCTATTAAATTATCTTTTAGAAAAAAGATAATTATTTACAATCTTTTAGCATTTATTAGGCCGAATGATCGTTACCGTTATGACCTTTAATAAAAAAATTTTAAATGATCTATTAAATTATCTTTTAGAAAGAAGATAACTATTTCAAATTTTTTAGCATTTATTAGGCCCAATGATCGTTACCGTTATGATCTTTAATAAAGAAATTTTAAATAATCTATTAAATTATCTTTTAGAAAGAATATAATTATTTACAATCTTTTAGCATTTATTAGGCCCAATGATCGTTACCGTTATGATCTTTAATAAAGAAATTTTAAATGATCAATTAAATTATCTTTTAGAAAGAAGATGACAATTTCAAATTTTTTAGCATTTGTTAGGCCCATTGATCGTTATCGTTATGATTTTTAATAAAGAAATTTTAAATGATCAATTAAATTATCTTTTAGAAAGAAGATAATTATTTACAATCTTTTAGCATTCATTAGGCCCAATGATCGTTACCGTTATAATCTTTAGTAAAAAAATTTTAAATGATCAATTAAATTATCCTTTAGAAAGAAGATAACTATTTCAAATTTTTTAGCATTTATTAGGCCCATTGATCGTTACCGTTATGATCTTTAATAAAGAAATTTTAAATGATCTATTAAATTATCTTTTAGAAAGAAGATAATTATTTACAATCTTTTAGCATTTATTAGGCCCAATGATCATTACCGTTATAATCTTTAATAAAGAGATTTTAAATAATCTATTAAATTATCTTTTAGAATGAAGATAATTATTTACAATCTTTTAGCATTTATTAGGCCCAATGATCGTTACCGTTATGATCTTTAATAAAGAAATTTTAAATAATCTATTAAATTATCTTTTAGAAAGAAGATAATTATTTACAATCTTTTAGCATTTATTAGGCCCAATGATCGTTAACGTTATGATCTTTAATAAAGAAATTTTAAATGATCTATTAAATTATCTTTTAGAAAGAAGATAACAATTTCAAATTTTTTAGCATTTATTAGGCCCATTGATTGTTATCGTTATGATCTTTAATAATGAAATTTTACATGATCTATTAAATTATCTTTTAGAAAGAAGATAATTATTTACAATCATTTAGCATTTATTAGGCCCAATGATCGTTACCGTTATGATCTTTAATAAAGAAATTTTAAATAATCTATTAAATTATCTTTTAGAAAGAAGATAATTATTTACAATCTTTTAGCATTTATTAGGCCCAATGATCGTTACCGTTATGATCTTTAATAAAGAAATTTTAAATGATCTATTAAATTATTTTTTAGAAAGAAGATAACAATTTCAAATTTTTTAGCATTTATTAGGCACATTGATTGTTACCGTTATGATCTTTAATAATGAAATTTTACATGATCTATTAAATTATCTTTTAGAAAGAAGATAATTATTTACAATCTTTTAGCATTTATTAGGCCCAATGATCGTTACCGTTATGATCTTTAATTAAGAAATTTTAAATAATCTATTAAATTATCTTTTAGAAAGAAGATAATTATTTACAATCTTTTAGCATTTATTAGGCCCAATGATGGTTACCGTTATGATCTTTAATAAAGAAATTTTAAATGATCAATTAAATTATCTTTTAGAAAGAAGATAACTATTTCAAATTTTTTAGCATTTATTAGGCCCATTGATCGTTATTGTTATGATTTTTAATAAAGAAATTTTAAATGATCAATTAAATTATCTTTTAGAAAGAAGATAATTATTTACAATCTTTTAGCATTTATTAGGCCCAATGATCGTTATTGTTATGATCTTCAATAAGGAAATTTTAAATAATCTATTAAATTATCTTTTAGAAAGAAGATAATTATTTACAATCTTTTAGCATTTATTAGGCCTAATGATCGTTACCGTTATGATCTTTAATAAAGAAATTTTAAATGATCAATTAAATTATCTTTTAGAAAGAAGATAATTATTTACAATCTTTTAGCATTTATTAGGCCCAATGATCGTTATTGTTATGATCTTCAATAAGGAAATTTTAAATAATCTATTAAATTATCTTTTAGAAAGAAGATAATTATTTACAATCTTTTAGCATTTATTAGGCCCAATGATCGTTACCGTTATGATCTTTAATAAAGAAATTTTAAATGATCAATTAAATTATCTTTTAGAAAGAAGATAACTATTTCAAATTTTTTAGCATTTATTAGGCCCATTGATCGTTACCGTTATGATCTTTAATAAAGAAATTTTAAATGATCTATTAAATTATCTTTTAGAAAGAAGATAACTATTTGAAATTTTTTAGCATTTATTAGGCCCATTGATCGTTACCGTTATGATCTTTAATAAAGAAATTTTAAATGTTCTATTAAATTATCTTTTAGAAAGAAGATAATTATTTACAATCTTTTAGCATTTATTAGGCCCAATGATCGTTACCGTTATAATCTTTAGTAAAGGAATTCTAAATGATCTATTAAATTATCTTTTAGAAAGAAGATAATTATTTACAATCTTTTAGCATTTATTAGGCCCAATGATCGTTACCGTTATGATCTTTAATAAAGAAATTTTAAATAATCTATTAAATTATCTTTTAGAAAGAAGATAATTATTTACAATCTTTTAGCATTTATTAGGCCCAATGATGGTTACCGTTATGATCTTTAATAAAGAAATTTTAAATGATCAATTAAATTATCTTTTAGAAAGAAGATAACTATTTCAAATTTTTTAGCATTTATTAGGCCCATTGATCGTTATCGTTATGATTTTTAATAAAGAAATTTTAAATGATCAATTAAATTATCTTTTAGAAAGAAGATAATTATTTACAATCTTTTAGCATTTATTAGGCCCAATGATCGTTATTGTTATGATCTTTAATAAAGAAATTTTAAATGATCTATTAAATTATCTTTTAGAAAGAAGATAACAATTTCAAATTTTTTAGCATTTATTAGGCACATTGATTGTTACCGTTATGATCTTTAATAATGAAATTTTACATGATCTATTAAATTATCTTTTAGAAAGAAGATAATTATTTACAATCTTTTAGCATTTATTAGGCCCAATGATCGTTACCGTTATGATCTTTAATTAAGAAATTTTAAATAATCTATTAAATTATCTTTTAGAAAGAAGATAATTATTTACAATCTTTTAGCATTTATTAGGCCCAATGATGGTTACCGTTATGATCTTTAATAAAGAAATTTTAAATGATCAATTAAATTATCTTTTAGAAAGAAGATAACTATTTCAAATTTTTTAGCATTTATTAGGCCCATTGATCGTTATCGTTATGATTTTTAATAAAGAATTTTTAAATGATCAATTAAATTATCTTTTAGAAAGAAGATAATTATTTACAATCTTTTAGCATTTATTAGGCCCAATGATCGTTATTGTTATGATCTTTAATAAAGAAATTTTAAATGATCTATTAAATTATCTTTTAGAAAGAAGATAACAATTTCAAATTTTTTAGCATTTATTAGGCACATTGATTGTTACCGTTATGATCTTTAATAATGAAATTTTACATGATCTATTAAATTATCTTTTAGAAAGAAGATAATTATTTACAATCTTTTAGCATTTATTAGGCCCAATGATCGTTACCGTTATGATCTTTAATTAAGAAATTTTAAATAATCTATTAAATTATCTTTTAGAAAGAAGATAATTATTTACAATCTTTTAGCATTTATTAGGCCCAATGATGGTTACCGTTATGATCTTTAATAAAGAAATTTTAAATGATCAATTAAATTATCTTTTAGAAAGAAGATAACTATTGCAAATTTTTTAGCATTTATTAGGCCCAGTGATCGTTATTGTTATGATTTTTAATAAAGAAATTTTAAATGATCAATTAAATTATCTTTTAGAAAGAAGATAATTATTTACAATCTTTTAGCATTTATTAGGCCCAATGATCGTTATTGTTATGATCTTCAATAAGGAAATTTTAAATAATCTATTAAATTATCTTTTAGAAAGAAGATAATTATTTACAATCTTTTAACATTTATTAGGCCTAATGATCGTTACCGTTATGATCTTTAATAAAGAAATTTTAAATGATCAATTAAATTATCTTTTAGAAAGAAGATAATTATTTACAATCTTTTAGCATTTATTAGGCCCAATGATCGTTACCGTTATGATCTTTAATAAAGAAATTTTAAATGATCAATTAAATTATCTTTTAGAAAGAAGATAACTATTTCAAATTTTTTAGCATTTATTAGGCCCATTGATCGTTACCGTTATGATCTTTAATAAAGAAATTTTAAATGATCTATTAAATTATCTTTTAGAAAGAAGATAACTATTTGAAATTTTTTAGCATTTATTAGGCCCAATGATCGTTACCGTTATGATCTTTAATAAAGAAATTTTAAATGATCTATTAAATTATCTTTTAGAAAGAAGATAACTATTTGAAATTTTTTAGCATTTATTAGGCCCATTGATCGTTACCGTTATGATCTTCAATAAAGAAATTTTAAATGTTCTATTAAATTATCTTTTAGAAAGAAGATAATTATTTACAATCTTTTAGCATTTATTAGGCTCAATGATCGTTACCGTTATAATCTTTAGTAAAGGAATTCTAAATGATCTATTAAATTATCTTTTAGAAAGAAGATAATTATTTACAATCTTTTAGCATTTATTAGGCCCAATGATCGTTACCGTTATGATCTTTAATAAAGAAATTTTAAATGATCTATTAAATTATCTTTTAGAAAGAAGATAACAATTTCAAATTTTTTAGCATTTATTAGGCACATTGATTGTTACCGTTATGATCTTTAATAATGAAATTTTACATGATCTATTAAATTATCTTTTAGAAAGAAGATAATTATTTACAATCTTTTAGCATTTATTAGGCCCAATGATCGTTACCGTTATGATCTTTAATTAAGAAATTTTAAATAATCTATTAAATTATCTTTTAGAAAGAAGATAATTATTTACAATCTTTTAGCATTTATTAGGCCCAATGATGGTTACCGTTATGATCTTTAATAAAGAAATTTTAAATGATCAATTAAATTATCTTTTAGAAAGAAGATAACTATTTCAAATTTTTTAGCATTTATTAGGCCCATTGATCGTTATTGTTATGATTTTTAATAAAGAAATTTTAAATGATCAATTAAATTATCTTTTAGAAAGAAGATAATTATTTACAATCTTTTAGCATTTATTAGGCCCAATGATCGTTATTGTTATGATCTTCAATAAGGAAATTTTAAATAATCTATTAAATTATCTTTTAGAAAGAAGATAATTATTTACAATCTTTTAACATTTATTAGGCCTAATGATCGTTACCGTTATGATCTTTAATAAAGAAATTTTAAATGATCAATTAAATTATCTTTTAGAAAGAAGATAATTATTTACAATCTTTTAGCATTTATTAGGCCCAATGATCGTTACCGTTATGATCTTTAATAAAGAAATTTTAAATGATCAATTAAATTATCTTTTAGAAAGAAGATAACTATTTCAAATTTTTTAGCATTTATTAGGCCCATTGATCGTTACCGTTATGATCTTTAATAAAGAAATTTTAAATGATCTATTAAATTATCTTTTAGAAAGAAGATAACTATTTGAAATTTTTTAGCATTTATTAGGCCCAATGATCGTTACCGTTATGATCTTTAATAAAGAAATTTTAAATGATCTATTAAATTATCTTTTAGAAAGAAGATAACTATTTGAAATTTTTTAGCATTTATTAGGCCCATTGATCGTTACCGTTATGATCTTCAATAAAGAAATTTTAAATGTTCTATTAAATTATCTTTTAGAAAGAAGATAATTATTTACAATCTTTTAGCATTTATTAGGCTCAATGATCGTTACCGTTATAATCTTTAGTAAAGGAATTCTAAATGATCTATTAAATTATCTTTTAGAAAGAAGATAATTATTTACAATCTTTTAGCATTTATTAGGCCCAATGATCGTTACCGTTATGATCTTTAATAAAGAAATTTTAAATGATCTATTAAATTATCTTTTAGAAAGAAGATAACAATTTCAAATTTTTTAGCATTTATTAGGCACATTGATTGTTACCGTTATGATCTTTAATAATGAAATTTTACATGATCTATTAAATTATCTTTTAGAAAGAAGATAATTATTTACAATCTTTTAGCATTTATTAGGCCCAATGATCGTTACCGTTATGATCTTTAATTAAGAAATTTTAAATAATCTATTAAATTATCTTTTAGAAAGAAGATAATTATTTACAATCTTTTAGCATTTATTAGGCCCAATGATGGTTACCGTTATGATCTTTAATAAAGAAATTTTAAATGATCAATTAAATTATCTTTTAGAAAGAAGATAACTATTTCAAATTTTTTAGCATTTATTAGGCCCATTGATCGTTATTGTTATGATTTTTAATAAAGAAATTTTAAATGATCAATTAAATTATCTTTTAGAAAGAAGATAATTATTTACAATCTTTTAGCATTTATTAGGCCCAATGATCGTTATTGTTATGATCTTCAATAAGGAAATTTTAAATAATCTATTAAATTATCTTTTAGAAAGAAGATAATTATTTACAATCTTTTAGCATTTATTAGGCCTAATGATCGTTACCGTTATGATCTTTAATAAAGAAATTTTAAATGATCAATTAAATTATCTTTTAGAAAGAAGATAATTATTTACAATCTTTTAGCATTTATTAGGCCCAATGATCGTTATTGTTATGATCTTCAATAAGGAAATTTTAAATAATCTATTAAATTATCTTTTAGAAAGAAGATAATTATTTACAATCTTTTAGCATTTATTAGGCCCAATGATCGTTACCGTTATGATCTTTAATAAAGAAATTTTAAATGATCTATTAAATTATCTTTTAGAAAGAAGATAACAATTTCAAATTTTTTAGCATTTATTAGGCACATTGATTGTTACCGTTATGATCTTTAATAATGAAATTTTACATGATCTATTAAATTATCTTTTAGAAAGAAGATAACTATTTGAAATTTTTTAGCATTTATTAGGCCCATTGATCGTTACCGTTATGATCTTTAATAAAGAAATTTTAAATGTTCTATTAAATTATCTTTTAGAAAGAAGATAATTATTTACAATCTTTTAGCATTTATTAGGCCCAATGATCGTTACCGTTATAATCTTTAGTAAAGGAATTCTAAATGATCTATTAAATTATCTTTTAGAAAGAAGATAATTATTTACAATCTTTTAGCATTTATTAGACCCAATGATCGTTACCGTTATGATCTTTAATAAAGAAATTTTAAATGATCAATTAAATTATCTTTTAGAAAGAAGATAACTATTTCAAATTTTTTAGCATTTATTAGGCCCAATGATCGTTACCGTTATAATCTTTAGTAAAGGAATTCTAAATGATCTATTAAATTATCTTTTAGAAAGAAGATAATTATTTACAATCTTTTAGCATTTATTAGGCCCAATGATCGTTATTGTTATGATCTTCAATAAGGAAATTTTAAATAATCTATTAAATTATCTTTTAGAAAGAAGATAATTATTTACAATCTTTTAGCATTTATTAGGCCCAATGATCGTTACCGTTATGATCTTTAATAAAGAAATTTTAAATGATCAATTAAATTATCTTTTAGAAAGAGGATAACTATTTCAAATTTTTTAGCATTTATTAGGCCCATTGATCGTTACCGTTATGATCTTTAATAAAGAAATTTTAAATGATCTATTAAATTATCATTTAGAAAGAAGATAACTATTTGAAATTTTTTAGCATTTATTAGGCCCATTGATCGTTACCGTTATGATCTTTAATAAAGAAATTTTAAATGTTCTATTAAATTATCTTTTAGAAAGAAGATAATTATTTACAATCTTTTAGCATTTATTAGGCCCAATGATCGTTACCGTTATAATCTTTAGTAAAGGAATTCTAAATGATCTATTAAATTATCTTTTAGAAAGAAGATAATTATTTACAATCTTTTAGCATTTATTAGACCCAATGATCGTTACCGTTATGATCTTTAATAAAGAAATTTTAAATGATCAATTAAATTATCTTTTAGAAAGAAGATAACAATTTCAAATTTTTTAGCATTTATTAGGCCCAATGATCGTTACCGTTATGATCTTTAATAAAGAAATTTTAAATAATCTATTAAATTATCTTTTAGAAAGAAGATAATTATTTACAATCTTTTAGCATTTATTAGGCCCAATGATGGTTACCGTTATGATCTTTAATAAAGAAATTTTAAATGATCAATTAAATTATCTTTTAGAAAGAAGATAACTATTTCAAATTTTTTAGCATTTATTAGGCCCATTGATCGTTATCGTTATGATTTTTAATAAAGAAATTTTAAATGATCAATTAAATTATCTTTTAGAAAGAAGATAATTATTTACAATCTTTTAGCATTTATTAGGCCCAATGATCGTTATTGTTATGATCTTTAATAAAGAAATTTTAAATGATCTATTAAATTATCTTTTAGAAAGAAGATAACAATTTCAAATTTTTTAGCATTTATTAGGCACATTGATTGTTACCGTTATGATCTTTAATAATGAAATTTTACATGATCTATTAAATTATCTTTTAGAAAGAAGATAATTATTTACAATCTTTTAGCATTTATTAGGCCCAATGATCGTTACCGTTATGATCTTTAATTAAGAAATTTTAAATAATCTATTAAATTATCTTTTAGAAAGAAGATAATTATTTACAATCTTTTAGCATTTATTAGGCCCAATGATGGTTACCGTTATGATCTTTAATAAAGAAATTTTAAATGATCAATTAAATTATCTTTTAGAAAGAAGATAACTATTTCAAATTTTTTAGCATTTATTAGGCCCATTGATCGTTATTGTTATGATTTTTAATAAAGAAATTTTAAATGATCAATTAAATTATCTTTTAGAAAGAAGATAATTATTTACAATCTTTTAGCATTTATTAGGCCCAATGATCGTTATTGTTATGATCTTCAATAAGGAAATTTTAAATAATCTATTAAATTATCTTTTAGAAAGAAGATAATTATTTACAATCTTTTAACATTTATTAGGCCTAATGATCGTTACCGTTATAATCTTTAGTAAAGGAATTCTAAATGATCTATTAAATTATCTTTTAGAAAGAAGATAATTATTTACAATCTTTTAGCATTTATTAGGCCCAATGATCGTTATTGTTATGATCTTCAATAAGGAAATTTTAAATAATCTATTAAATTATCTTTTAGAAAGAAGATAATTATTTACAATCTTTTAGCATTTATTAGGCCCAATGATCGTTACCGTTATGATCTTTAATAAAGAAATTTTAAATGATCAATTAAATTATCTTTTAGAAAGAAGATAACTATTTCAAATTTTTTAGCATTTATTAGGCCCATTGATCGTTACCGTTATGATCTTTAATAAAGAAATTTTAAATGATCTATTAAATTATCTTTTAGAAAGAAGATAACTATTTGAAATTTTTTAGCATTTATTAGGCCCATTGATCGTTACCGTTATGATCTTTAATAAAGAAATTTTAAATGTTCTATTAAATTATCTTTTAGAAAGAAGATAATTATTTACAATCTTTTAGCATTTATTAGGCCCAATGATCGTTACCGTTATAATCTTTAGTAAAGGAATTCTAAATGATCTATTAAATTATCTTTTAGAAAGAAGATAATTATTTACAATCTTTTAGCATTTATTAGACCCAATGATCGTTACCGTTATGATCTTTAATAAAGAAATTTTAAATGATCAATTAAATTATCTTTTAGAAAGAAGGTAACTATTTCAAATTTTTTAGCATTTATTAGGCCCAATGATCGTTACCGTTATGATCTTTAATAAAGAAATTTTAAATAATCTATTAAATTATCTTTTAGAAAGAAGATAATTATTTACAATCTTTTAGCATTTCTTAGGCCCAATGATGGTTACCGTTATGATCTTTAATAAAGAAATTTTAAATGATCAATTAAATTATCTTTTAGAAAGAAGATAACTATTTCAAATTTTTTAGCATTTATTAGGCCCATTGATCGTTATCGTTATGATTTTTAATAAAGAAATTTTAAATGATCAATTAAATTATCTTTTAGAAAGAAGATAATTATTTACAATCTTTTAGCATTTATTAGGCCCAATGATCGTTATTGTTATGATCTTTAATAAAGAAATTTTAAATGATCTATTAAATTATCTTTTAGAAAGAAGATAACAATTTCAAATTTTTTAGCATTTATTAGGCACATTGATTGTTACCGTTATGATCTTTAATAATGAAATTTTACATGATCTATTAAATTATCTTTTAGAAAGAAGATAATTATTTACAATCTTTTAGCATTTATTAGGCCCAATGATCGTTACCGTTATGATCTTTAATTAAGAAATTTTAAATAATCTATTAAATTATCTTTTAGAAAGAAGATAATTATTTACAATCTTTTAGCATTTATTAGGCCCAATGATGGTTACCGTTATGATCTTTAATAAAGAAATTTTAAATGATCAATTAAATTATCTTTTAGAAAGAAGATAACTATTTCAAATTTTTTAGCATTTATTAGGCCCATTGATCGTTATTGTTATGATTTTTAATAAAGAAATTTTAAATGATCAATTAAATTATCTTTTAGAAAGAAGATAATTATTTACAATCTTTTAGCATTTATTAGGCCCAATGATCGTTATTGTTATGATCTTCAATAAGGAAATTTTAAATAATCTATTAAATTATCTTTTAGAAAGAAGATAATTATTTACAATCTTTTAACATTTATTAGGCCTAATGATCGTTACCGTTATGATCTTTAATAAAGAAATTTTAAATGATCAATTAAATTATCTTTTAGAAAGAAGATAATTATTTACAATCTTTTAGCATTTATTAGGCCCAATGATTGTTATTGTTATGATCTTCAATAAGGAAATTTTAAATAATCTATTAAATTATCTTTTAGAAAGAAGATAATTATTTACAATCTTTTAGCATTTATTAGGCCCAATGATCGTTACCGTTATGATCTTTAATAAAGAAATTTTAAATGATCAATTAAATTATCTTTTAGAAAGAAGATAACTATTTCAAATTTTTTAGCATTTATTAGGCCCATTGATCGTTACCGTTATGATCTTTAATAAAGAAATTTTAAATGATCTATTAAATTATCTTTTAGAAAGAAGATAACTATTTGAAATTTTTTAGCATTTATTAGGCCCAATGATCGTTACCGTTATGATCTTTAATAAAGAAATTTTAAATGATCTATTAAATTATCTTTTAGAAAGAAGATAACTATTTGAAATTTTTTAGCATTTATTAGGCCCATTGATCGTTACCGTTATGATCTTTAATAAAGAAATTTTAAATGTTCTATTAAATTATCTTTTAGAAAGAAGATAATTATTTACAATCTTTTAGCATTTATTAGGCCCAATGATCGTTACCGTTATAATCTTTAGTAAAGGAATTCTAAATGATCTATTAAATTATCTTTTAGAAAGAAGATAATTATTTACAATCTTTTAGCATTTATTAGGCCCAATGATCGTTACCGTTATGATCTTTAATAAAGAAATTTTAAATGATCTATTAAATTATCTTTTAGAAAGAAGATAACAATTTCAAATTTTTTAGCATTTATTAGGCACATTGATTGTTACCGTTATGATCTTTAATAATGAAATTTTACATGATCTATTAAATTATCTTTTAGAAAGAAGATAATTATTTACAATCTTTTAGCATTTATTAGGCCCAATGATCGTTACCGTTATGATCTTTAATTAAGAAATTTTAAATAATCTATTAAATTATCTTTTAGAAAGAAGATAATTATTTACAATTTTTAGCATTTATTAGGCCCAATGATGGTTACCGTTATGATCTTTAATAAAGAAATTTTAAATGATCAATTAAATTATCTTTTAGAAAGAAGATAACTATTTCAAATTTTTTAGCATTTATTAGGCCCATTGATCGTTATTGTTATGATTTTTAATAAAGAAATTTTAAATGATCAATTAAATTATCTTTTAGAAAGAAGATAATTATTTACAATCTTTTAGCATTTATTATTCCCAATGATCGTTATTGTTATGATCTTCAATAAGGAAATTTTAAATAATCTATTAAATTATCTTTTAGAAAGAAGATAATTATTTACAATCTTTTAGCATTTATTAGGCCTAATGATCGTTACCGTTATGATCTTTAATAAAGAAATTTTAAATGATCAATTAAATTATCTTTTAGAAAGAAGATAATTATTTACAATCTTTTAGCATTTATTAGGCCCAATGATCGTTATTGTTATGATCTTCAATAAGGAAATTTTAAATAATCTATTAAATTATCTTTTAGAAAGAAGATAATTATTTACAATCTTTTAGCATTTATTAGGCCCAATGATCGTTACCGTTATGATCTTTAATAAAGAAATTTTAAATGATCAATTAAATTATCTTTTAGAAAGAAGATAACTATTTCAAATTTTTTAGCATTTATTAGGCCCATTGATCGTTACCGTTATGATCTTTAATAAAGAAATTTTAAATGATCTATTAAATTATCTTTTAGAAAGAAGATAACTATTTGAAATTTTTTAGCATTTATTAGGCCCATTGATCGTTACCGTTATGATCTTTAATAAAGAAATTTTAAATGTTCTATTAAATTATCTTTTAGAAAGAAGATAATTATTTACAATCTTTTAGCATTTATTAGGCCCAATGATCGTTACCGTTATAATCTTTAGTAAAGGAATTCTAAATGATCTATTAAATTATCTTTTAGAAAGAAGATAATTATTTACAATCTTTTAGCATTTATTAGGCCCAATGATCGTTACCGTTATGATCTTTAATAAAGAAATTTTAAATGATCAATTAAATTATCTTTTAGAAAGAAGATAACTATTTCAAATTTTTTAGCATTTATTAGGCCCAATGATCGTTACCGTTATGATCTTTAATAAAGAAATTTTAAATAATCTATTAAATTATCTTTTAGAAAGAAGATAATTATTTACAATCTTTTAGCATTTATTAGGCCCAATGATGGTTACCGTTATGATCTTTATTAAAGAAATTTTAAATGATCAATTAAATTATCTTTTAGAAAGAAGATAACTATTTCAAATTTTTTAGCATTTATTAGGCCCATTGATCGTTATCGTTATGATTTTTAATAAAGAAATTTTAAATGATCAATTAAATTATCTTTTAGAAAGAAGATAATTATTTACAATCTTTTAGCATTTATTAGGCCCAATGATCGTTATTGTTATGATCTTTAATAAAGAAATTTTAAATGATCTATTAAATTATCTTTTAGAAAGAAGATAACAATTTCAAATTTTTTAGCATTTATTAGGCCCATTGATCGTTATCGTTATGATTTTTAATAAAGAAATTTTAAATGATCAATTAAATTATCTTTTAGAAAGAAGATAATTATTTACAATCTTTTAGCATTTATTAGGCCCAATGATCGTTATTGTTATGATCTTTAATAAAGAAATTTTAAATGATCTATTAAATTATCTTTTAGAAAGAAGATAACAATTTCAAATTTTTTAGCATTTATTAGGCCCATTGATCGTTATCGTTATGATTTTTAATAAAGAAATTTTAAATGATCAATTAAATTATCTTTTAGAAAGAAGATAATTATTTACAATCTTTTAGCATTTATTAGGCCCAATGATCGTTATTGTTATGATCTTCAATAAGGAAATTTTAAATAATCTATTAAATTATCTTTAAGAAAAAAGATAATTATTTACAATCTTTTAGCATTTATTAGGCCGAATGATCGTTACCGTTATGACCTTTAATAAAGAAATTTTAAATAATCTATTAAATTATCTTTTAGAAAGAAGATAATTATTTACAATCTTTTAGCATTTATTAGGCCCAATGATCGTTAACGTTATGATCTTTAATAAAGAAATTTTAAATGATCTATTAAATTATCTTTTAGAAAGAAGATAACAATTTCAAATTTTTTAGCATTTATTAGGCCCATTGATTGTTATCGTTATGATCTTTAATAATGAAATTTTACATGATCTATTAAATTATCTTTTAGAAAGAAGATAATTATTTACAATCATTTAGCATTTATTAGGCCCAATGATCGTTACCGTTATGATCTTTAATAAAGAAATTTTAAATAATCTATTAAATTATCTTTTAGAAAGAAGATAATTATTTACAATCTTTTAGCATTTATTAGGCCCAATGATGGTTACCGTTATGATCTTTAATAAAGAAATTTTAAATGATCTATTAAATTATCTTTTAGAAAGAAGATAATTATTTACAATCTTTTAGCATTTATTTGGCCCAATGATCGTTACTGTTATGATCTTTAATAATGAAATTTTACATGATCTATTAAATTATCTTTTAGAAAGAAGATAATTATTTACAATCTTTTAGCATTTATTAGGCCCAATGATCGTTATGATCTTTAATAAAGAAATTTTAAATAATCTATTAAATTATCTTTTAGAAAGAAGATAATTATTTACAATCTTTTAGCATTTATTAGGCCCAATGATGGTTACCGTTATGATCTTTAATAAAGAACTTTTAAATGATCAATTAAATTATCTTTTAGAAAGAAGATAACTATTTCAAATTTTTTAGCATTTATTAGGCCCATTGATCGTTACCGTTACGATCCTTAATAAAGAAATTTTAAATGATGTATTGAATTATCTTTTAGAAAGAAGATAATTATTTACAATCTTTTAGCATTTATTAGGCCGAATGATCGTTACCGTTATGACCTTTAATAAAGAAATTTTAAATAATCTATTAAATTATCTTTTAGAAAGAAGATAATTATTTAAAATCTTTTAGCATTTATTAGGCCCAATGATCGTTAACGTTATGATCTTTAATAAAGAAATTTTAAATGATCTATTAAATTATCTTTTAGAAAGAAGATAACAATTTCAAATTTTTTAGCATTTATTAGGCCCATTGATTGTTACCGTTATGATCTTTAATAATGAAATTTTACATGATCTATTAAATTATCTTTTAGAAAGAAGATAATTATTTACAATCTTTTAGCATTTATTAGGCCCAATGATCGTTACCGTTATGATCTTTAATAAAGAAATTTTAAATAATCTATTAAATTATCTTTTAGAAAGAAGATAATTATTTACAATCTTTTAGCATTTATTAGGCCCAATGATGGTTACTGTTATGATCTTTAATAAAGAAATTTTAAATAATCAATTAAATTATCTTTTAGAAAGAAGATAATTATTTACAATCTTTTAGCATTTATTAGGCCCAATGATCGTTATTGTTATGATCTTCAATAAGGAAATTTTAAATAATCTATTAAATTATCTTTTAGAAAGAACATAATTATTAACAATCTTTTAGCATTTATTAGGCCGAATGATCGTTACCGTTATGATCTTTAATAAAGAAATTTTAAATGATCAATTAAATTATCTTTTAGAAAGAAGATAACTATTTCAAATTTTTTAGCATTTATTAGGCCCATTGATCGTTACCGTTATGATCTTTAATAAAGAAATTTTAAATGATCAATTAAATTATCTTTTAGAAAGAAGATAATTATTTACAATCTTTTAGCATTTATTAGGCCCAATGATCGTTATTGTTATGATCTTCAATAAGGAAATTTTAAATAATCTATTAAATTATCTTTTAGAAAGAAGATAATTATTTACAATCTTTTAGCATTTATTAGGCCCAATGATCGTTACCGTTATGATCTTTAATAAAGAAATTTTAAATGATCAATTAAATTATCTTTTAGAAAGAAGATAATTATTTACAATCTTTTAGCATTTATTAGGCCCAATGATCGTTATTGTTATGATCTTCAATAAGGAAATTTTAAATAATCTATTAAATTATCTTTTAGAAAGAACATAATTATTAACAATCTTTTAGCATTTATTAGGCCGAATGATCGTTACCGTTATGATCTTTAATAAAGAAATTTTAAATGATCAATTAAATTATCTTTTAGAAAGAAGATAACTATTTCAAATTTTTTAGCATTTATTAGGCCCATTGATCGTTACCGTTATGATCTTTAATAAAGAAATTTTAAATGATCTATTAAATTATCTTTTAGAAAGAAGATAACTATTTCAAATTTTTTAGCATTTATTAGGCCCATTGATCGTTACCGTTATGATCTTTAATAAAGAAATTTTAAATGATCTATTAAATTATCTTTTAGAAAGAAGATAATTATTTACAATCTTTTAGCATTTATTAGGCCCAATGATCGTTACCGTTATAATCTTTAGTAAAGGAATTTTAAATGATCTATTAAATTATCTTTTAGAAAGAAGATAACTATTTCAAATTTTTTAGCATTTATTAGGCCCAATGATCGTTACCGTTATGATCTTTAATAAAGAAATTTTAAATAATCTATTAAATTATCTTTTTGAAAGAAGATAATTATTTACAATCTTTTAGCATTTATTAGGCCCAATGATCGTTACCGTTATGATCTTTACTAAAGAAATTTTAAATGATCTCTTAAATTATCTTTTAGAAAGAAGATAACAATTTCAAATTTTTTAGCATTTATTAGGCCCATTGATTGTTACCGTTATGATCTTTAATAATGAAATTTTACATGATCTATTAAATTATCTTTTAGAAAGAAGATAATTATTTACAATCTTTTACCATTTATTAGGCCCAATCATCGTTACCGTTATGATCTTTAATAAAGAAATTTTAAATAATCTATTAAATTATCTTTTAGAAAGAAGATAATTATTTACAATCTTTTAGTATTTATTAGGCCCAATGATCGTTACCGTTATGATCTTTAATAAAGAAACTTTAAATGATCAATTAAATTATCTTTTAGAAAGAAGATAACTATTTCAAATTTTTTAGCATTTATTAGGCCCATTGATCGTTACCGTTATGATCTTTAATAAAGAAATTTTAAATGATCAATTAAATTATCTTTTAGAAAGAAGATAATTATTTACAATCTTTTAGCATTTATTAGGCCCAATGATCGTTATTGTTATGATCTTCAATAAGGAAATTTTAAATAATCTATTAAATTATCTTTTAGAAAGAAGATAATTATTTACAATCTTTTAGCATTTATTAGGCCGAATGATCGTTACCATTATGATCTTTAATAAAGAAATTTTAAATAATCTATTAATTTATCTTTTAGAAAGAAGATAATTATTTACAATCTTTTAGTATTTATTAGGCCCAATGATCGTTACCGTTATGATCTTTAATAAAGAAATTTTAAATGATCTATTAAATTATCTTTTAGAAAGAAGATAACAATTTCAAATTTTTTAGCATTTATTAGGCCCATTGATTGTTACCGTTATGATCTTTAATAATGAAATTTTACATGATCTATTAAATTATCTTTTAGAAAGAAGATAATTATTTACAATCTTTTAGCATTTATTAGGCCCAATGATCGTTACCGTTATGATCTTTAATAAAGAAATTTTAAATAATCTATTAAATTATCTTTTAGAAAGAAGATAATTATTTACAATCTTTTAGTATTTATTAGGCCCAATGATCGTTACCGTTATGATCTTTAATAAAGAAATTTTAAATGATCTATTAAATTATCTTTTAGAAAGAAGATAACAATTTCAAATTTTTTAGCATTTATTAGGCCCATTGATTGTTACCGTTATGATCTTTAATAATGAAATTTTACATGATCTATTAAATTATCTTTTAGAAAGAAGATAATTATTTACAATCTTTTAGCATTTATTAGGCCCAATGATCGTTACCGTTATGATCTTTAATAAAGAAATTTTAAATAATCTATTAAATTATCTTTTAGAAAGAAGATAATTATTTACAATCTTTTAGCATTTATTAGGCCCAATGATCGTTACCGTTATGATCTTTAATAAAGAAATTTTAAATGATCAATTAAATTATCTTTTAGAAAGAAGATAACTATTTCAAATTTTTTAGCATTTATTAGCCCATTGATCGTTATCGTTATGATTTTTAATAAAGAAATTTTAAATGGTCAATTAAATTATCTTTTAGAAAGAAGATAATTATTTACAATCTTTTAGCATTTATTAGGCCCAATGATCGTTATTGTTATGATCTTCAATAAGGAAATTTTAAATAATCTATTAAATTATCTTTTATAAAGAAGATAATTATTTACAATCTTTTAGCATTTATTAGGCCCAATGATCGTTACCGTTATGATCTTTAATAAAGAAATTTTAAATGATCAATTAAATTATCTTTTAGAAAGAAGATAATTATTTACAATCTTTTAGCATTTATTAGGCCCAATGATCGTTATTGTTATGATCTTCAATAAGGAAATTTTTAATAATCTATTAAATTATCTTTTAGAAAGAAGATAATTATTTACAATCTTTTAGCATTTATTAGACCGAATGATCGTTACCGTTATGATCTTTAATAAAGAAATTTTAAATGATCTATTAAATTATCTTTTAGAAAGAAGATAACTATTTCAAATTTTGTAGTATTTATTAGGCCCATTGATCGTTACCGTTATGATCTTTAATAAAGAAATTTTATATAATCTATTAAATTATCTTTTAGAAAGAAGATAATTATTTACAATCTTTTAGCATTTATTAGGCCCAATGATCGTTACCGTTATGATCTTTAATAAAGAAATTTTAAATGATCTATTAAATTATCTTTTAGAAAGAAGATAACAATTTCAAATTTTTTAGCTTTTATTAGGCCCATTGATTGTTACCGTTATGATCTTTAATAATGAAATTTTACATGATCTATTAAATTATCTTTTAGAAAGAAGATAATTATTTACAATCTTTTAGCATTTATTAGGCCCAATGATCGTTATGATCTTTAATAAAGAAATTTTAAATAATCTATTAAATTATCTTTTAGAAAGAAGATAATTATTTACAATCTTTTAGCATTTATTAGGCCCAATGATCGTTATTGTTATGATCTTTAATAAGGAAATTTTAAATAATCTATTAAATTATCTTTTAGAAAGAAGATAATTATTTACAATCTTTTAGCATTTATTAGGCCCAATGATCGTTACCGTTATGATCTTTAATAAAGAAATTTTAAATGATCAATTAAATTATCTTTTAGAAAGAAGATAATTATTTACAATCTTTTAGCATTTATTAGGCCCAATGATCGTTATTGTTATGATCTTCAATAAGGAAATTTTTAATAATCTATTAAATTATCTTTTAGAAAGAAGATAATTATTTACAATCTTTTAGCATTTATTAGGCCCAATGATCGTTACCGTTATGATCTTTAATAAAGAAATTTTAAATGATCAATTAAATTATCTTTTAGAAAGAAGATAATTATTTACAATCTTTTAGCATTTATTAGGCCCAATGATCGTTATTGTTATGATCTTCAATAAGGAAATTTTTAATAATCTATTAAATTATCTTTTAGAAAGAAGATAATTATTTACAATCTTTTAGCATTTATTAGACCGAATGATCGTTACCGTTATGATCTTTAATAAAGAAATTTTAAATGATCTATTAAATTATCTTTTAGAAAGAAGATAACTATTTCAAATTTTGTAGTATTTATTAGGCCCATTGATCGTTACCGTTATGATCTTTAATAAAGAAATTTTATATAATCTATTAAATTATCTTTTAGAAAGAAGATAATTATTTACAATCTTTTAGCATTTATTAGGCCCAATGATCGTTACCGTTATGATCTTTAATAAAGAAATTTTAAATGATCTATTAAATTATCTTTTAGAAAGAAGATAACAATTTCAAATTTTTTAGCTTTTATTAGGCCCATTGATTGTTACCGTTATGATCTTTAATAATGAAATTTTACATGATCTATTAAATTATCTTTTAGAAAGAAGATAATTATTTACAATCTTTTAGCATTTATTAGGCCCAATGATCGTTATGATCTTTAATAAAGAAATTTTAAATAATCTATTAAATTATCTTTTAGAAAGAAGATAATTATTTACAATCTTTTAGCATTTATTAGGCCCAATGATCGTTATTGTTATGATCTTCAATAAGGAAATTTTAAATAATCTATTAAATTATCTTTTAGAAAGAAGATAATTATTTACAATCTTTTAGCATTTATTAGGCCCAATGATCGTTACCGTTATGATCTTTAATAAAGAAATTTTAAATGATCAATTAAATTATCTTTTAGAAAGAAGATAATTATTTACAATCTTTTAGCATTTATTAGGCCCAATGATCGTTATTGTTATGATCTTCAATAAGGAAATTTTAAATAATCTATTAAATTATCTTTTAGAAAGAAGATAATTATTTACAATCTTTTAGCATTTATTAGACCGAATGATCGTTACCGTTATGATCTTTAATAAAGAAATTTTAAATGATCTATTAAATTATCTTTTAGAAAGAAGATAACTATTTCAAATTTTGTAGCATTTATTAGGCCCATTGATCGTTACCGTTATGATCTTTAATAAAGAAATTTTAAATAATCTATTAAATTATCTTTTAGAAAGAAGATAATTATTTACAATCTTTTAGCATTTATTAGGCCCAATGATCGTTACCGTTATGATCTTTAATAAAGAAATTTTAAATGATCTATTAAATTATCTTTTAGAAAGAAGATAACAATTTCAAATTTTTTAGCTTTTATTAGGCCCATTGATTGTTACCGTTATGATCTTTAATAATGAAATTTTACATGATCTATTAAATTATCTTTTAGAAAGAAGATAATTATTTACAATCTTTTAGCATTTATTAGGCCCAATGATCGTTACCGTTATGATCTTTAATAAAGAAATTTTAAATAATCTATTAAATTATCTTTTAGAAAGAAGATAATTATTTACAATCTTTTAGCATTTATTAGGCCCAATGATGGTTACCGTTATGATATTTTATAAAGAAATTTTAAATGATCTATTAAATTATCTTTTAGAAAGAAGATAACAATTTCAAATTTTTTAGCATTTATTAGGCCCATTGATTGTTACCGTTATGATCTTTAATAATGAAATTTTACATGATCTATTAAATTATCTTTTAGAAAGAAGATAATTATTTACAATCTTTTAGCATTTATTAGGCCCAATGATCGTTATGATCTTTAATAAAGAAATTTTAAATAATCTATTAAATTATCTTTTAGAAAGAAGATAATTATTTACAATCTTTTAGCATTTATTAGGCCCAATGATCGTTATTGTTATGATCTTCAATAAGGAAATTTTAAATAATCTATTAAATTATCTTTTAGAAAGAAGATAATTATTTACAATCTTTTAGCATTTATTAGGCCCAATGATCGTTACCGTTATGATCTTTAATAAAGAAATTTTAAATGATCAATTAAATTATCTTTTAGAAAGAAGATAATTATTTACAATCTTTTAGCATTTATTAGGCCCAATGATCGTTATTGTTATGATCTTCAATAAGGAAATTTTAAATAATCTATTAAATTATCTTTTAGAAAGAAGATAATTATTTACAATCTTTTAGCATTTATTAGACCGAATGATCGTTACCGTTATGATCTTTAATAAAGAAATTTTAAATGATCTATTAAATTATCTTTTAGAAAGAAGATAACTATTTCAAATTTTGTAGCATTTATTAGGCCCATTGATCGTTACCGTTATGATCTTTAATAAAGAAATTTTAAATAATCTATTAAATTATCTTTTAGAAAGAAGATAATTATTTACAATCTTTTAGCATTTATTAGGCACAATGATCGTTACCGTTATGATCTTTAATAAAGAAATTTTAAATGATCTATTAAATTATCTTTTAGAAAGAAGATAACAATTTCAAATTTTTTAGCTTTTATTAGGCCCATTGATTGTTACCGTTATGATCTTTAATAATGAAATTTTACATGATCTATTAAATTATCTTTTAGAAAGAAGATAATTATTTACAATCTTTTAGCATTTATTAGGCCCAATGATCGTTACCGTTATGATCTTTAATAAAGAAATTTTAAATAATCTATTAAATTATCTTTTAGAAAGAAGATAATTATTTACAATCTTTTAGCATTTATTAGGCCCAATGATGGTTACCGTTATGATCTTTTATAAAGAAATTTTAAATGATCTATTAAATTATCTTTTAGAAAGAAGATAACAATTTCAAATTTTTTAGCATTTATTAGGCCCATTGATTGTTACCGTTATGATCTTTAATAATGAAATTTTACATGATCTATTAAATTATCTTTTAGAAAGAAGATAATTATTTACAATCTTTTAGCATTTATTAGACCGAATGATCGTTACCGTTATGATCTTTAATAAAGAAATTTTAAATGATCTATTAAATTATCTTTTAGAAAGAAGATAACTATTTCAAATTTTGTAGTATTTATTAGGCCCATTGATCGTTACCGTTATGATCTTTAATAAAGAAATTTTATATAATCTATTAAATTATCTTTTAGAAAGAAGATAATTATTTACAATCTTTTAGCATTTATTAGGCCCAATGATCGTTACCGTTATGATCTTTAATAAAGAAATTTTAAATGATCTATTAAATTATCTTTTAGAAAGAAGATAACAATTTCAAATTTTTTAGCTTTTATTAGGCCCATTGATTGTTACCGTTATGATCTTTAATAATGAAATTTTACATGATCTATTAAATTATCTTTTAGAAAGAAGATAATTATTTACAATCTTTTAGCATTTATTAGGCCCAATGATCGTTATGATCTTTAATAAAGAAATTTTAAATAATCTATTAAATTATCTTTTAGAAAGAAGATAATTATTTACAATCTTTTAGCATTTATTAGGCCCAATGATCGTTATTGTTATGATCTTCAATAAGGAAATTTTAAATAATCTATTAAATTATCTTTTAGAAAGAAGATAATTATTTACAATCTTTTAGCATTTATTAGGCCCAATGATCGTTACCGTTATGATCTTTAATAAAGAAATTTTAAATGATCAATTAAATTATCTTTTAGAAAGAAGATAATTATTTACAATCTTTTAGCATTTATTAGGCCCAATGATCGTTATTGTTATGATCTTCAATAAGGAAATTTTAAATAATCTATTAAATTATCTTTTAGAAAGAAGATAATTATTTACAATCTTTTAGCATTTATTAGACCGAATGATCGTTACCGTTATGATCTTTAATAAAGAAATTTTAAATGATCTATTAAATTATCTTTTAGAAAGAAGATAACTATTTCAAATTTTGTAGCATTTATTAGGCCCATTGATCGTTACCGTTATGATCTTTAATAAAGAAATTTTAAATAATCTATTAAATTATCTTTTAGAAAGAAGATAATTATTTACAATCTTTTAGCATTTATTAGGCACAATGATCGTTACCGTTATGATCTTTAATAAAGAAATTTTAAATAATCTATTAAATTATCTTTTAGAAAGAAGATAATTATTTACAATCTTTTAGCATTTATTAGGCCCAATGATCGTTACCGTTATGATCTTTAATAAAGAAATTTTAAATGATCAATTAAATTATCTTTTAGAAAGAAGATAATTATTTACAATCTTTTAGCATTTATTAGGCCCAATGATCGTTATTGTTATGATCTTCAATAAGGAAATTTTAAATGATCAATTAAATTATCTTTTAGAAAGAAGATAATTATTTACAATCTTTTAGCATTTATTAGGCCCAATGATCGTTATTGTTATGATCTTCAATAAGGAAATTTTAAATAATCTATTAAATTATCTTTTAGAAAGAAGATAATTATTTACAATCTTTTAGCATTTATTAGACCGAATGATCGTTACCGTTATGATCTTTAATAAAGAAATTTTAAATGATCTATTAAATTATCTTTTAGAAAGAAGATAACTATTTCAAATTTTGTAGCATTTATTAGGCCCATTGATCGTTACCGTTATGATCTTTAATAAAGAAATTTTATATAATCTATTAAATTATCTTTTAGAAAGAAGATAATTATTTACAATCTTTTAGCATTTATTAGGCCCAATGATCGTTACCGTTATGATCTTTAATAAAGAAATTTTAAATGATCTATTAAATTATCTTTTAGAAAGAAGATAACAATTTCAAATTTTTTAGCTTTTATTAGGCCCATTGATTGTTACCGTTATGATCTTTAATAATGAAATTTTACATGATCTATTAAATTATCTTTTAGAAAGAAGATAATTATTTACAATCTTTTAGCATTTATTAGGCCCAATGATCGTTATGATCTTTAATAAAGAAATTTTAAATAATCTATTAAATTATCTTTTAGAAAGAAGATAATTATTTACAATCTTTTAGCATTTATTAGGCCCAATGATCGTTATTGTTATGATCTTCAATAAGGAAATTTTAAATAATCTATTAAATTATCTTTTAGAAAGAAGATAATTATTTACAATCTTTTAGCATTTATTAGGCCCAATGATCGTTACCGTTATGATCTTTAATAAAGAAATTTTAAATGATCAATTAAATTATCTTTTAGAAAGAAGATAATTATTTACAATCTTTTAGCATTTATTAGGCCCAATGATCGTTATTGTTATGATCTTCAATAAGGAAATTTTAAATAATCTATTAAATTATCTTTTAGAAAGAAGATAATTATTTACAATCTTTTAGCATTTATTAGACCGAATGATCGTTACCGTTATGATCTTTAATAAAGAAATTTTAAATGATCTATTAAATTATCTTTTAGAAAGAAGATAACTATTTCAAATTTTGTAGCATTTATTAGGCCCATTGATCGTTACCGTTATGATCTTTAATAAAGAAATTTTAAATAATCTATTAAATTATCTTTTAGAAAGAAGATAATTATTTACAATCTTTTAGCATTTATTAGGCCCAATGATCGTTACCGTTATGATCTTTAATAAAGAAATTTTAAATGATCTATTAAATTATCTTTTAGAAAGAAGATAACAATTTCAAATTTTTTAGCTTTTATTAGGCCCATTGATTGTTACCGTTATGATCTTTAATAATGAAATTTTACATGATCTATTAAATTATCTTTTAGAAAGAAGATAATTATTTACAATCTTTTAGCATTTATTAGGCCCAATGATCGTTACCGTTATGATCTTTAATAAAGAAATTTTAAATAATCTATTAAATTATCTTTTAGAAAGAAGATAATTATTTACAATCTTTTAGCATTTATTAGGCCCAATGATGGTTACCGTTATGATCTTTTATAAAGAAATTTTAAATGATCTATTAAATTATCTTTTAGAAAGAAGATAACAATTTCAAATTTTTTAGCATTTATTAGGCCCATTGATTGTTACCGTTATGATCTTTAATAATGAAATTTTACATGATCTATTAAATTATCTTTTAGAAAGAAGATAATTATTTACAATCTTTTAGCATTTATTAGGCCCAATGATCGTTATGATCTTTAATAAAGAAATTTTAAATAATCTATTAAATTATCTTTTAGAAAGAAGATAATTATTTACAATCTTTTAGCATTTATTAGGCCCAATGATCGTTATTGTTATGATCTTCAATAAGGAAATTTTAAATAATCTATTAAATTATCTTTTAGAAAGAAGATAATTATTTACAATCTTTTAGCATTTATTAGGCCCAATGATCGTTACCGTTATGATCTTTAATAAAGAAATTTTAAATGATCAATTAAATTATCTTTTAGAAAGAAGATAATTATTTACAATCTTTTAGCATTTATTAGGCCCAATGATCGTTATTGTTATGATCTTCAATAAGGAAATTTTAAATAATCTATTAAATTATCTTTTAGAAAGAAGATAATTATTTACAATCTTTTAGCATTTATTAGACCGAATGATCGTTACCGTTATGATCTTTAATAAAGAAATTTTAAATGATCTATTAAATTATCTTTTAGAAAGAAGATAACTATTTCAAATTTTGTAGCATTTATTAGGCCCATTGATCGTTACCGTTATGATCTTTAATAAAGAAATTTTAAATAATCTATTAAATTATCTTTTAGAAAGAAGATAATTATTTACAATCTTTTAGCATTTATTAGGCACAATGATCGTTACCGTTATGATCTTTAATAAAGAAATTTTAAATGATCTATTAAATTATCTTTTAGAAAGAAGATAACAATTTCAAATTTTTTAGCTTTTATTAGGCCCATTGATTGTTACCGTTATGATCTTTAATAATGAAATTTTACATGATCTATTAAATTATCTTTTAGAAAGAAGATAATTATTTACAATATTTTAGCATTTATTAGGCCCAATGATCGTTACCGTTATGATCTTTAATAAAGAAATTTTAAATAATCTATTAAATTATCTTTTAGAAAGAAGATAATTATTTACAATCTTTTAGCATTTATTAGGCCCAATGATGGTTACCGTTATGATCTTTTATAAAGAAATTTTAAATGATCTATTAAATTATCTTTTAGAAAGAAGATAACAATTTCAAATTTTTTAGCATTTATTAGGCCCATTGATTGTTACCGTTATGATCTTTAATAATGAAATTTTACATGATCTATTAAATTATCTTTTAGAAAGAAGATAATTATTTACAATCTTTTAGCATTTATTAGGCCCAATGATCGTTATGATCTTTAATAAAGAAATTTTAAATAATCTATTAAATTATCTTTTAGAAAGAAGATAATTATTTACAATCTTTTAGCATTTATTAGGCCCAATGATCGTTATTGTTATGATCTTCAATAAGGAAATTTTAAATAATCTATTAAATTATCTTTTAGAAAGAAGATAATTATTTACAATCTTTTAGCATTTATTAGGCCCAATGATCGTTACCGTTATGATCTTTAATAAAGAAATTTTAAATGATCAATTAAATTATCTTTTAGAAAGAAGATAATTATTTACAATCTTTTAGCATTTATTAGGCCCAATGATCGTTATTGTTATGATCTTCAATAAGGAAATTTTAAATAATCTATTAAATTATCTTTTAGAAAGAAGATAATTATTTACAATCTTTTAGCATTTATTAGACCGAATGATCGTTACCGTTATGATCTTTAATAAAGAAATTTTAAATGATCTATTAAATTATCTTTTAGAAAGAAGATAATTATTTACAATCTTTTAGCATTTATTAGGCCCAATGATCGTTATTGTTATGATCTTCAATAAGGAAATTTTAAATAATCTATTAAATTATCTTTTAGAAAGAAGATAATTATTTACAATCTTTTAGCATTTATTAGGCCCAATGATCGTTACCGTTATGATCTTTAATAAAGAAATTTTAAATGATCAATTAAATTATCTTTTAGAAAGAAGATAATTATTTACAATCTTTTAGCATTTATTAGGCCCAATGATCGTTATGATCTTTAATAAAGAAATTTTAAAAAATCTATTAAATTATCTTTTAGAAAGAAGATAATTATTTACAATCTTTTAGCATTTATTATGCCCAATGATCGTTATTGTTATGATCTTCAATAAGGAAATTTTAAATAATCTATTAAATTATCTTTTAGAAAGAAGATAATTATTTACAATCTTTTAGCATTTATTAGACCGAATGATCGTTACCGTTATGATCTTTAATAAAGAAATTTTAAATGATCTATTAAATTATCTTTTAGAAAGAAGATAATTATTTACAATCTTTTAGCATTTATTAGGCCCAATGATCGTTACCGTTATGATCTTTAATAAAGAAATTTTAAATGATCAATTAAATTATCTTTTAGAAAGAAGATAATTATTTACAATCTTTTAGCATTTATTAGGCCCAATGATCGTTATTGTTATGATCTTCAATAAGGAAATTTTTAATAATCTATTAAATTATCTTTTAGAAAGAAGATAATTATTTACAATCTTTTAGCATTTATTAGGCCCAATGATCGTTACCGTTATGATCTTTAATAAAGAAATTTTAAATGATCAATTAAATTATCTTTTAGAAAGAAGATAATTATTTACAATCTTTTAGCATTTATTAGGCCCAATGATCGTTATTGTTATGATCTTCAATAAGGAAATTTTTAATAATCTATTAAATTATCTTTTAGAAAGAAGATAATTATTTACAATCTTTTAGCATTTATTAGACCGAATGATCGTTACCGTTATGATCTTTAATAAAGAAATTTTAAATGATCTATTAAATTATCTTTTAGAAAGAAGATAACTATTTCAAATTTTGTAGTATTTATTAGGCCCATTGATCGTTACCGTTATGATCTTTAATAAAGAAATTTTATATAATCTATTAAATTATCTTTTAGAAAGAAGATAATTATTTACAATCTTTTAGCATTTATTAGGCCCAATGATCGTTACCGTTATGATCTTTAATAAAGAAATTTTAAATGATCTATTAAATTATCTTTTAGAAAGAAGATAACAATTTCAAATTTTTTAGCTTTTATTAGGCCCATTGATTGTTACCGTTATGATCTTTAATAATGAAATTTTACATGATCTATTAAATTATCTTTTAGAAAGAAGATAATTATTTACAATCTTTTAGCATTTATTAGGCCCAATGATCGTTATGATCTTTAATAAAGAAATTTTAAATAATCTATTAAATTATCTTTTAGAAAGAAGATAATTATTTACAATCTTTTAGCATTTATTAGGCCCAATGATCGTTATTGTTATGATCTTCAATAAGGAAATTTTAAATAATCTATTAAATTATCTTTTAGAAAGAAGATAATTATTTACAATCTTTTAGCATTTATTAGGCCCAATGATCGTTACCGTTATGATCTTTAATAAAGAAATTTTAAATGATCAATTAAATTATCTTTTAGAAAGAAGATAATTATTTACAATCTTTTAGCATTTATTAGGCCCAATGATCGTTATTGTTATGATCTTCAATAAGGAAATTTTAAATAATCTATTAAATTATCTTTTAGAAAGAAGATAATTATTTACAATCTTTTAGCATTTATTAGACCGAATGATCGTTACCGTTATGATCTTTAATAAAGAAATTTTAAATGATCTATTAAATTATCTTTTAGAAAGAAGATAACTATTTCAAATTTTGTAGCATTTATTAGGCCCATTGATCGTTACCGTTATGATCTTTAATAAAGAAATTTTAAATAATCTATTAAATTATCTTTTAGAAAGAAGATAATTATTTACAATCTTTTAGCATTTATTAGGCCCAATGATCGTTACCGTTATGATCTTTAATAAAGAAATTTTAAATGATCTATTAAATTATCTTTTAGAAAGAAGATAACAATTTCAAATTTTTTAGCTTTTATTAGGCCCATTGATTGTTACCGTTATGATCTTTAATAATGAAATTTTACATGATCTATTAAATTATCTTTTAGAAAGAAGATAATTATTTACAATCTTTTAGCATTTATTAGGCCCAATGATCGTTACCGTTATGATCTTTAATAAAGAAATTTTAAATAATCTATTAAATTATCTTTTAGAAAGAAGATAATTATTTACAATCTTTTAGCATTTATTAGGCCCAATGATGGTTACCGTTATGATATTTTATAAAGAAATTTTAAATGATCTATTAAATTATCTTTTAGAAAGAAGATAACAATTTCAAATTTTTTAGCATTTATTAGGCCCATTGATTGTTACCGTTATGATCTTTAATAATGAAATTTTACATGATCTATTAAATTATCTTTTAGAAAGAAGATAATTATTTACAATCTTTTAGCATTTATTAGGCCCAATGATCGTTATGATCTTTAATAAAGAAATTTTAAATAATCTATTAAATTATCTTTTAGAAAGAAGATAATTATTTACAATCTTTTAGCATTTATTAGGCCCAATGATCGTTATTGTTATGATCTTCAATAAGGAAATTTTAAATAATCTATTAAATTATCTTTTAGAAAGAAGATAATTATTTACAATCTTTTAGCATTTATTAGGCCCAATGATCGTTACCGTTATGATCTTTAATAAAGAAATTTTAAATGATCAATTAAATTATCTTTTAGAAAGAAGATAATTATTTACAATCTTTTAGCATTTATTAGGCCCAATGATCGTTATTGTTATGATCTTCAATAAGGAAATTTTAAATAATCTATTAAATTATCTTTTAGAAAGAAGATAATTATTTACAATCTTTTAGCATTTATTAGACCGAATGATCGTTACCGTTATGATCTTTAATAAAGAAATTTTAAATGATCTATTAAATTATCTTTTAGAAAGAAGATAACTATTTCAAATTTTGTAGCATTTATTAGGCCCATTGATCGTTACCGTTATGATCTTTAATAAAGAAATTTTAAATAATCTATTAAATTATCTTTTAGAAAGAAGATAATTATTTACAATCTTTTAGCATTTATTAGGCACAATGATCGTTACCGTTATGATCTTTAATAAAGAAATTTTAAATGATCTATTAAATTATCTTTTAGAAAGAAGATAACAATTTCAAATTTTTTAGCTTTTATTAGGCCCATTGATTGTTACCGTTATGATCTTTAATAATGAAATTTTACATGATCTATTAAATTATCTTTTAGAAAGAAGATAATTATTTACAATCTTTTAGCATTTATTAGGCCCAATGATCGTTACCGTTATGATCTTTAATAAAGAAATTTTAAATAATCTATTAAATTATCTTTTAGAAAGAAGATAATTATTTACAATCTTTTAGCATTTATTAGGCCCAATGATGGTTACCGTTATGATCTTTTATAAAGAAATTTTAAATGATCTATTAAATTATCTTTTAGAAAGAAGATAACAATTTCAAATTTTTTAGCATTTATTAGGCCCATTGATTGTTACCGTTATGATCTTTAATAATGAAATTTTACATGATCTATTAAATTATCTTTTAGAAAGAAGATAATTATTTACAATCTTTTAGCATTTATTAGACCGAATGATCGTTACCGTTATGATCTTTAATAAAGAAATTTTAAATGATCTATTAAATTATCTTTTAGAAAGAAGATAACTATTTCAAATTTTGTAGTATTTATTAGGCCCATTGATCGTTACCGTTATGATCTTTAATAAAGAAATTTTATATAATCTATTAAATTATCTTTTAGAAAGAAGATAATTATTTACAATCTTTTAGCATTTATTAGGCCCAATGATCGTTACCGTTATGATCTTTAATAAAGAAATTTTAAATGATCTATTAAATTATCTTTTAGAAAGAAGATAACAATTTCAAATTTTTTAGCTTTTATTAGGCCCATTGATTGTTACCGTTATGATCTTTAATAATGAAATTTTACATGATCTATTAAATTATCTTTTAGAAAGAAGATAATTATTTACAATCTTTTAGCATTTATTAGGCCCAATGATCGTTATGATCTTTAATAAAGAAATTTTAAATAATCTATTAAATTATCTTTTAGAAAGAAGATAATTATTTACAATCTTTTAGCATTTATTAGGCCCAATGATCGTTATTGTTATGATCTTCAATAAGGAAATTTTAAATAATCTATTAAATTATCTTTTAGAAAGAAGATAATTATTTACAATCTTTTAGCATTTATTAGGCCCAATGATCGTTACCGTTATGATCTTTAATAAAGAAATTTTAAATGATCAATTAAATTATCTTTTAGAAAGAAGATAATTATTTACAATCTTTTAGCATTTATTAGGCCCAATGATCGTTATTGTTATGATCTTCAATAAGGAAATTTTAAATAATCTATTAAATTATCTTTTAGAAAGAAGATAATTATTTACAATCTTTTAGCATTTATTAGACCGAATGATCGTTACCGTTATGATCTTTAATAAAGAAATTTTAAATGATCTATTAAATTATCTTTTAGAAAGAAGATAACTATTTCAAATTTTGTAGCATTTATTAGGCCCATTGATCGTTACCGTTATGATCTTTAATAAAGAAATTTTAAATAATCTATTAAATTATCTTTTAGAAAGAAGATAATTATTTACAATCTTTTAGCATTTATTAGGCACAATGATCGTTACCGTTATGATCTTTAATAAAGAAATTTTAAATAATCTATTAAATTATCTTTTAGAAAGAAGATAATTATTTACAATCTTTTAGCATTTATTAGGCCCAATGATCGTTACCGTTATGATCTTTAATAAAGAAATTTTAAATGATCAATTAAATTATCTTTTAGAAAGAAGATAATTATTTACAATCTTTTAGCATTTATTAGGCCCAATGATCGTTATTGTTATGATCTTCAATAAGGAAATTTTAAATGATCAATTAAATTATCTTTTAGAAAGAAGATAATTATTTACAATCTTTTAGCATTTATTAGGCCCAATGATCGTTATTGTTATGATCTTCAATAAGGAAATTTTAAATAATCTATTAAATTATCTTTTAGAAAGAAGATAATTATTTACAATCTTTTAGCATTTATTAGACCGAATGATCGTTACCGTTATGATCTTTAATAAAGAAATTTTAAATGATCTATTAAATTATCTTTTAGAAAGAAGATAACTATTTCAAATTTTGTAGCATTTATTAGGCCCATTGATCGTTACCGTTATGATCTTTAATAAAGAAATTTTATATAATCTATTAAATTATCTTTTAGAAAGAAGATAATTATTTACAATCTTTTAGCATTTATTAGGCCCAATGATCGTTACCGTTATGATCTTTAATAAAGAAATTTTAAATGATCTATTAAATTATCTTTTAGAAAGAAGATAACAATTTCAAATTTTTTAGCTTTTATTAGGCCCATTGATTGTTACCGTTATGATCTTTAATAATGAAATTTTACATGATCTATTAAATTATCTTTTAGAAAGAAGATAATTATTTACAATCTTTTAGCATTTATTAGGCCCAATGATCGTTATGATCTTTAATAAAGAAATTTTAAATAATCTATTAAATTATCTTTTAGAAAGAAGATAATTATTTACAATCTTTTAGCATTTATTAGGCCCAATGATCGTTATTGTTATGATCTTCAATAAGGAAATTTTAAATAATCTATTAAATTATCTTTTAGAAAGAAGATAATTATTTACAATCTTTTAGCATTTATTAGGCCCAATGATCGTTACCGTTATGATCTTTAATAAAGAAATTTTAAATGATCAATTAAATTATCTTTTAGAAAGAAGATAATTATTTACAATCTTTTAGCATTTATTAGGCCCAATGATCGTTATTGTTATGATCTTCAATAAGGAAATTTTAAATAATCTATTAAATTATCTTTTAGAAAGAAGATAATTATTTACAATCTTTTAGCATTTATTAGACCGAATGATCGTTACCGTTATAATCTTTAATAAAGAAATTTTAAATGATCTATTAAATTATCTTTTAGAAAGAAGATAACTATTTCAAATTTTGTAGCATTTATTAGGCCCATTGATCGTTACCGTTATGATCTTTAATAAAGAAATTTTAAATAATCTATTAAATTATCTTTTAGAAAGAAGATAATTATTTACAATCTTTTAGCATTTATTAGGCCCAATGATCGTTACCGTTATGATCTTTAATAAAGAAATTTTAAATGATCTATTAAATTATCTTTTAGAAAGAAGATAACAATTTCAAATTTTTTAGCTTTTATTAGGCCCATTGATTGTTACCGTTATGATCTTTAATAATGAAATTTTACATGATCTATTAAATTATCTTTTAGAAAGAAGATAATTATTTACAATCTTTTAGCATTTATTAGGCCCAATGATCGTTACCGTTATGATCTTTAATAAAGAAATTTTAAATAATCTATTAAATTATCTTTTAGAAAGAAGATAATTATTTACAATCTTTTAGCATTTATTAGGCCCAATGATGGTTACCGTTATGATCTTTTATAAAGAAATTTTAAATGATCTATTAAATTATCTTTTAGAAAGAAGATAACAATTTCAAATTTTTTAGCATTTATTAGGCCCATTGATTGTTACCGTTATGATCTTTAATAATGAAATTTTACATGATCTATTAAATTATCTTTTAGAAAGAAGATAATTATTTACAATCTTTTAGCATTTATTAGGCCCAATGATCGTTATGATCTTTAATAAAGAAATTTTAAATAATCTATTAAATTATCTTTTAGAAAGAAGATAATTATTTACAATCTTTTAGCATTTATTAGGCCCAATGATCGTTATTGTTATGATCTTCAATAAGGAAATTTTAAATAATCTATTAAATTATCTTTTAGAAAGAAGATAATTATTTACAATCTTTTAGCATTTATTAGGCCCAATGATCGTTACCGTTATGATCTTTAATAAAGAAATTTTAAATGATCAATTAAATTATCTTTTAGAAAGAAGATAATTATTTACAATCTTTTAGCATTTATTAGGCCCAATGATCGTTATTGTTATGATCTTCAATAAGGAAATTTTAAATAATCTATTAAATTATCTTTTAGAAAGAAGATAATTATTTACAATCTTTTAGCATTTATTAGACCGAATGATCGTTACCGTTATGATCTTTAATAAAGAAATTTTAAATGATCTATTAAATTATCTTTTAGAAAGAAGATAACTATTTCAAATTTTGTAGCATTTATTAGGCCCATTGATCGTTACCGTTATGATCTTTAATAAAGAAATTTTAAATAATCTATTAAATTATCTTTTAGAAAGAAGATAATTATTTACAATCTTTTAGCATTTATTAGGCACAATGATCGTTACCGTTATGATCTTTAATAAAGAAATTTTAAATGATCTATTAAATTATCTTTTAGAAAGAAGATAACAATTTCAAATTTTTTAGCTTTTATTAGGCCCATTGATTGTTACCGTTATGATCTTTAATAATGAAATTTTACATGATCTATTAAATTATCTTTTAGAAAGAAGATAATTATTTACAATATTTTAGCATTTATTAGGCCCAATGATCGTTACCGTTATGATCTTTAATAAAGAAATTTTAAATAATCTATTAAATTATCTTTTAGAAAGAAGATAATTATTTACAATCTTTTAGCATTTATTAGGCCCAATGATGGTTACCGTTATGATCTTTTATAAAGAAATTTTAAATGATCTATTAAATTATCTTTTAGAAAGAAGATAACAATTTCAAATTTTTTAGCATTTATTAGGCCCATTGATTGTTACCGTTATGATCTTTAATAATGAAATTTTACATGATCTATTAAATTATCTTTTAGAAAGAAGATAATTATTTACAATCTTTTAGCATTTATTAGGCCCAATGATCGTTATGATCTTTAATAAAGAAATTTTAAATAATCTATTAAATTATCTTTTAGAAAGAAGATAATTATTTACAATCTTTTAGCATTTATTAGGCCCAATGATCGTTATTGTTATGATCTTCAATAAGGAAATTTTAAATAATCTATTAAATTATCTTTTAGAAAGAAGATAATTATTTACAATCTTTTAGCATTTATTAGGCCCAATGATCGTTACCGTTATGATCTTTAATAAAGAAATTTTAAATGATCAATTAAATTATCTTTTAGAAAGAAGATAATTATTTACAATCTTTTAGCATTTATTAGGCCCAATGATCGTTATTGTTATGATCTTCAATAAGGAAATTTTAAATAATCTATTAAATTATCTTTTAGAAAGAAGATAATTATTTACAATCTTTTAGCATTTATTAGACCGAATGATCGTTACCGTTATGATCTTTAATAAAGAAATTTTAAATGATCTATTAAATTATCTTTTAGAAAGAAGATAATTATTTACAATCTTTTAGCATTTATTAGGCCCAATGATCGTTATTGTTATGATCTTCAATAAGGAAATTTTAAATAATCTATTAAATTATCTTTTAGAAAGAAGATAATTATTTACAATCTTTTAGCATTTATTAGGCCCAATGATCGTTACCGTTATGATCTTTAATAAAGAAATTTTAAATGATCAATTAAATTATCTTTTAGAAAGAAGATAATTATTTACAATCTTTTAGCATTTATTAGGCCCAATGATCGTTATGATCTTTAATAAAGAAATTTTAAAAAATCTATTAAATTATCTTTTAGAAAGAAGATAATTATTTACAATCTTTTAGCATTTATTATGCCCAATGATCGTTATTGTTATGATCTTCAATAAGGAAATTTTAAATAATCTATTAAATTATCTTTTAGAAAGAAGATAATTATTTACAATCTTTTAGCATTTATTAGGCCCAATGATCGTTACCGTTATGATCTTTAATAAAGAAATTTTAAATGATCAATTAAATTATCTTTTAGAAAGAAGATAATTATTTACAATCTTTTAGCATTTATTAGGCCCAATGATCGTTATTGTTATGATCTTCAATAAGGAAATTTTAAATAATCTATTAAATTATCTTTTAGAAAGAAGATAATTATTTACAATCTTTTAGCATTTATTAGACCGAATGATCGTTACCGTTATGATCTTTAATAAAGAAATTTTAAATGATCTATTAAATTATCTTTTAGAAAGAAGATAACTATTTCAAATTTTGTAGCATTTATTAGGCCCATTGATCGTTACCGTTATGATCTTTAATAAAGAAATTTTAAATAATCTATTAAATTATCTTTTAGAAAGAAGATAATTATTTACAATCTTTTAGCATTTATTAGGCCCAATGATCATTACCGTTATGATCTTTAATAAAGAAATTTTAAATGATCTATTAAATTATCTTTTAGAAAGAAGATAACAATTTCAAATTTTTTAGCATTTATTAGGCCCATTGATTGTTACCGTTATGATCTTTAATAATGAAATTTTACATGATCTATTAAATTATCTTTTAGAAAGAAGATAATTATTTACAATCTTTTAGCATTTATTAGGCCCAATGATCGTTACCGTTATGATCTTTAATAAAGAAATTTTAAATAATCTATTAAATTATCTTTTAGAAAGAAGATAATTATTTACAATCTTTTAGCATTTATTAGGCCCAATGATGGTTACCGTTATGATCTTTAATAAAGAAATTTTAAATGATCTATTAAATTATCTTTTAGAAAGAAGATAACAATTTCAAATTTTTTAGCATTTATTAGGCCCATTGATTGTTACCGTTATGATCTTTAATAATGAAATTTTACATGATCTATTAAATTATCTTTTAGAAAGAAGATAATTATTTACAATCTTTTAGCATTTATTAGGCCCAATGATTGTTATGATCTTTAATAAAGAAATTTTAAATAATCTATTAAATTATCTTTTAGAAAGAAGATAATTATTTACAATCTTTTAGCATTTATTAGGCCCAATGATCGTTACCGTTATGATCTTTAATAAAGAACTTTTAAATGATCAATTAAATTATCTTTTAGAAAGAAGATAACTATTTCAAATTTTTTAGCATTTATTAGGCCCATTGATCGTTATCGTTATGATTTTTAATAAAGAAATTTTAAATGATCAATTAAATTATCTTTTAGAAAGAAGATAATTATTTACAATCTTTTAGCATTTATTAGGCCCAACGATCGTTATTGTTATGATCTTCAATAAGGAAATTTTAAATAATCTAATAAATTATCTTTTAGAAAGAAGATAATTATTTACAATCTTTTAGCATTTATTAGACCGAATGATCGTTACCGTTATGATCTTTAATAAAAAAATTTTAAATGATCTATTAAATTATCTTTTAGAAAGAAGATAACTATTTCAAATTTTGTAGCATTTATTAGGCCCATTGATCGTTACCGTTATGATCTTTAATAAAGAAATTTTAAATAATCTATTAAATTATCTTTTAGAAAGAAGATAATTATTTACAATCTTTTAGCATTTATTAGGCCTAATGATCGTTACCGTTATGATCTTTAATAAAGAAATTTTAAATGATCTATTAAATTATCTTTTAGAAAGAAGATAACAATTTCAAATTTTTTAGCATTTATTAGGCCCATTGATTGTTACCGTTATGATCTTTAATAATGAAATTTTACATGATCTATTAAATTATCTTTTAGAAAGAAGATAATTATTTACAATCTTTTAGCATTTATTAGGCCCAATGATCGTTACCGTTATGATCTTTAATAAAGAAATTTTAAATAATCTATTAAATTATCTTTTAGAAAGAAGATAATTATTTACAATCTTTTAGCATTTATTAGGCCCAATGATGGTTACCGTTATGATCTTTAATAAAGAAATTTTAAATGATCTATTAAATTATCTTTTAGAAAGAAGATAACAATTTCAAATTTTTTAGCATTTATTAGGCCCATTGATTGTTACCGTTATGATCTTTAATAATGAAATTTTACATGATCTATTAAATTATCTTTTAGAAAGAAGATAATTATTTACAATCTTTTAGCATTTATTAGGCCCAATGATTGTTATGATCTTTAATAAAGAAATTTTAAATAATCTATTAAATTATCTTTTAGAAAGAAGATAATTATTTACAATCTTTTAGCATTTATTAGGCCCAATGATCGTTACCGTTATGATCTTTAATAAAGAACTTTTAAATGATCAATTAAATTATCTTTTAGAAAGAAGATAACTATTTCAAATTTTTTAGCATTTATTAGGCCCATTGATCGTTATCGTTATGATTTTTAATAAAGAAATTTTAAATGATCAATTAAATTATCTTTTAGAAAGAAGATAATTATTTACAATCTTTTAGCATTTATTAGGCCCAACGATCGTTATTGTTATGATCTTCAATAAGGAAATTTTAAATAATCTAATAAATTATCTTTTAGAAAGAAGATAATTATTTACAATCTTTTAGCATTTATTAGACCGAATGATCGTTACCGTTATGATCTTTAATAAAAAAATTTTAAATGATCTATTAAATTATCTTTTAGAAAGAAGATAACTATTTCAAATTTTTTAGCATTTATTAGGCCCATTGATCGTTACCGTTATGATCTTTAATAAAGAAATTTTAAATAATCTATTAAATTATCTTTTAGAAAGAAGATAATTATTTACAATCTTTTAGCATTTATTAGGCCCAATGATCGTTACCGTTATGATCTTTAATAAAGAAATTTTAAATGATCTATTAAATTATCTTTTAGAAAGAAGATAACAATTTCAAATTTTTTAGCATTTATTAGGCCCATTGATTGTTACCGTTATGATCTTTAATAATGAAATTTTACATGATCTATTAAATTATCTTTTAGAAAGAAGATAATTATTTACAATCTTTTAGCATTTATTAGGCCCAATGATCGTTACCGTTATGATCTTTAATAAAGAAATTTTAACTAATCTATTAAATTATCTTTTAGAAAGAAGATAATTATTTACAATCTTTTAGCATTTATTAGGCCCATTGATGGTTACCGTTATGATCTTTAATAAAGAAATTTTAAATGATCTATTAAATTATCTTTTAGAAAGAAGATAACAATTTCAAATTTTTTAGCATTTATTAGGCCCATTGATTGTTACCGTTATGATCTTTAATAATGAAATTTTACATGATCTATTAAATTATCTTTTAGAAAGAAGATAATTATTTACAATCTTTTAGCATTTATTAGCCCAATGATCGTTATGATCTTTAATAAAGAAATTTTAAATAATCTATTAAATTATCTTTTAGAAAGAAGATAATTATTTACAATCTTTTAGCATTTATTAGGCCCAATGATCGTTACCGTTATGATCTTTAATAAAGAACTTTTAAATGATCAATTAAATTATCTTTTAGAAAGAAGATAACTATTTCAAATTTTTTAGCATTTATTAGGCCCATTGATCGTTATCGTTATGATTTTTAATGAAGAAATTTTAAATGATCAATTAAATTATCTTTTAGACAGAAGATAATTATTTACAATGTTTTAGCATTTATTAGGCCCAATGATCGTTATTGTTATGATCTTCAATAAGGAAATTTTAAATAATCTATTAAATTATCTTTTAGAAAGAAGATAATTATTTACAATCTTTTAGCATTTATTAGACCGAATGATCGTTACCGTTATGATCTTTAATAAAGAAATTTTAAATAATCTATTAAATTATCTTTTAGAAAGAAGATAATTATTTACAATCTTTTAGCATTTATTAGGCCCAATGATCGTTACCGTTATGATCTTTAATAAAGAAATTTTAAATGATCTATTAAATTATCTTTTAGAAAGAAGATAACAATTTCAAATTTTTTAGCATTTATTAGGCCCATTGATTGTTACCGTTATGATCTTTAATAATGAAATTTTACATGATCTATTAAATTATCTTTTAGAAAGAAGATAATTATTTACAATCTTTTAGCATTTATTAGGCCCAATGATCGTTACCGTTATGATCTTTAACAAAAATATTTTAAATAATCTATTAAATTATCTTTTAGAAAGAAGATAATTATTTACAATCTTTTAGCATTTATTAGGCCCAATGATGGTTACCGTTATGATCTTTAATAAAGAAATTTTAAATGATCTATTAAATTATCTTTTAGAAAGAAGATAACAATTTCAAATTTTTTAGCATTTATTAGGCCCATTGATTGTTACCGTTATGATCTTTAATAATGAAATTTTACATGATCTATTAAATTATCTTTTAGAAAGAAGATAATTATTTACAATCTTTTAGCATTTATTAGGCCCAATGATTGTTATGATCTTTAATAAAGAAATTTTAAATAATCTATTAAATTATCTTTTAGAAAGAAGATAATTATTTACAATCTTTTAGCATTTATTGGGCCCAATGATCGTTACCGTTATGATCTTTAATAAAGAACTTTTAAATGATCAATTAAATTATCTTTTAGAAAGAAGATAACTATTTCAAATTTTTTAGCATTTATTAGGCCCATTGATCGTTATCGTTATGATTTTTAATAAAGAAATTTTAAATGATCAATTAAATTATCTTTTAGAAAGAAGATAATTATTTACAATCTTTTAGCATTTATTAGGCCCAACGATCGTTATTGTTATGATCTTCAATAAGGAAATTTTAAATAATCTAATAAATTATCTTTTAGAAAGAAGATAATTATTTACAATCTTTTAGCATTTATTAGACCGAATGATCGTTACCGTTATGATCTTTAATAAAAAAATTTTAAATGATCTATTAAATTATCTTTTAGAAAGAAGATAACTATTTCAAATTTTTTAGCATTTATTAGGCCCATTGATCGTTACCGTTATGATCTTTAATAAAGAAATTTTAAATAATCTATTAAATTATCTTTTAGAAAGAAGATAATTATTTACAATCTTTTAGCATTTATTAGGCCCAATGATCGTTACCGTTATGATCTTTAATAAAGAAATTTTAAATGATCTATTAAATTATCTTTTAGAAAGAAGATAACAATTTCAAATTTTTTAGCATTTATTAGGCCCATTGATTGTTACCGTTATGATCTTTAATAATGAAATTTTACATGATCTATTAAATTATCTTTTAGAAAGAAGATAATTATTTACAATCTTTTAGCATTTATTAGGCCCAATGATCGTTACCGTTATGATCTTTAATAAAGAAATTTTAACTAATCTATTAAATTATCTTTTAGAAAGAAGATAATTATTTACAATCTTTTAGCATTTATTAGGCCCATTGATGGTTACCGTTATGATCTTTAATAAAGAAATTTTAAATGATCTATTAAATTATCTTTTAGAAAGAAGATAACAATTTCAAATTTTTTAGCATTTATTAGGCCCATTGATTGTTACCGTTATGATCTTTAATAATGAAATTTTACATGATCTATTAAATTATCTTTTAGAAAGAAGATAATTATTTACAATCTTTTAGCATTTATTAGCCCAATGATCGTTATGATCTTTAATAAAGAAATTTTAAATAATCTATTAAATTATCTTTTAGAAAGAAGATAATTATTTACAATCTTTTAGCATTTATTAGGCCCAATGATCGTTACCGTTATGATCTTTAATAAAGAACTTTTAAATGATCAATTAAATTATCTTTTAGAAAGAAGATAACTATTTCAAATTTTTTAGCATTTATTAGGCCCATTGATCGTTATCGTTATGATTTTTAATGAAGAAATTTTAAATGATCAATTAAATTATCTTTTAGACAGAAGATAATTATTTACAATGTTTTAGCATTTATTAGGCCCAATGATCGTTATTGTTATGATCTTCAATAAGGAAATTTTAAATAATCTATTAAATTATCTTTTAGAAAGAAGATAATTATTTACAATCTTTTAGCATTTATTAGACCGAATGATCGTTACCGTTATGATCTTTAATAAAGAAATTTTAAATAATCTATTAAATTATCTTTTAGAAAGAAGATAATTATTTACAATCTTTTAGCATTTATTAGGCCCAATGATCGTTACCGTTATGATCTTTAATAAAGAAATTTTAAATGATCTATTAAATTATCTTTTAGAAAGAAGATAACAATTTCAAATTTTTTAGCATTTATTAGGCCCATTGATTGTTACCGTTATGATCTTTAATAATGAAATTTTACATGATCTATTAAATTATCTTTTAGAAAGAAGATAATTATTTACAATCTTTTAGCATTTATTAGGCCCAATGATCGTTACCGTTATGATCTTTAACAAAAATATTTTAAATAATCTATTAAATTATCTTTTAGAAAGAAGATAATTATTTACAATCTTTTAGCATTTATTAGGCCCAATGATGGTTACCGTTATGATCTTTAATAAAGAAATTTTAAATGATCTATTAAATTATCTTTTAGAAAGAAGATAACAATTTCAAATTTTTTAGCATTTATTAGGCCCATTGATTGTTACCGTTATGATCTTTAATAATGAAATTTTACATGATCTATTAAATTATCTTTTAGAAAGAAGATAATTATTTACAATCTTTTAGCATTTATTAGGCCCAATGATTGTTATGATCTTTAATAAAGAAATTTTAAATAATCTATTAAATTATCTTTTAGAAAGAAGATAATTATTTACAATCTTTTAGCATTTATTGGGCCCAATGATCGTTACCGTTATGATCTTTAATAAAGAACTTTTAAATGATCAATTAAATTATCTTTTAGAAAGAAGATAACTATTTCAAATTTTTTAGCATTTATTAGGCCCATTGATCGTTATCGTTATGATTTTTAATAAAGAAATTTTAAATGATCAATTAAATTATCTTTTAGAAAGAAGATAATTATTTACAATCTTTTAGCATTTATTAGGCCCAATGATCGTTATTGTTATGATCTTCAATAAGGAAATTTTAAATAATCTATTAAATTATCTTTTAGAAAGAAGATAATTATTTACAATCTTTTAGCATTTATTAGACCGAATGATCGTTACCGTTATGATCTTTAATAAAGAAATTTTAAATGATCTATTAAATTATCTTTTAGAAAGAAGATAACTATTTCAAATTTTTTAGCATTTATTAGGCCCATTGATCGTTACCATTATGATCTTTAATAAAGAAATTTTAAATAATCTATTAAATTATCTTTTAGAAAGAAGATAATTATTTACAATCTTTTAGCATTTATTAGGCCCAATGATCGTTACCGTTATGATCTTTAATAAAGAAATTTTAAATGATCTATTAAATTATCTTTTAGAAAGAAGATAACAATTTCAAATTTTTTAGCATTTATTAGGCCCATTGATTGTTACCGTTATGATCTTTAATAATGAAATTTTACATGATCTATTAAATTATCTTTTAGAAAGAAGATAATTATTTACAATCTTTTAGCATTTATTAGGCCCAATGATCGTTACCGTTATGATCTTTAATAAAGAAATTTTAAATAATCTATTAAATTATCTTTTAGAAAGAAGATAATTATTTACAATCTTTTAGCATTTATTAGGCCCATTGATGGTTACCGTTATGATCTTTAATAAAGAAATTTTAAATGATCTATTAAATTATCTTTTAGAAAGAAGATAACAATTTCAAATTTTTTAGCATTTATTAGGCCCATTGATTGTTACCGTTATGATCTTTAATAATGAAATTTTACATGATCTATTAAATTATCTTTTAGAAAGAAGATAATTATTTACAATCTTTTAGCATTTATTAGCCCAATGATCGTTATGATCTTTAATAAAGAAATTTTAAATAATCTATTAAATTATCTTTTAGAAAGAAGATAATTATTTACAATCTTTTAGCATTTATTAGGCCCAATGATCGTTACCGTTATGATCTTTAATAAAGAACTTTTAAATGATCAATTAAATTATCTTTTAGAAAGAAGATAACTATTTCAAATTTTTTAGCATTTATTAGGCCCATTGATCGTTATCGTTATGATTTTTAATAAAGAAATTTTAAATGATCAATTAAATTATCTTTTAGACAGAAGATAATTATTTACAATGTTTTAGCATTTATTAGGCCCAATGATCGTTATTGTTATGATCTTCAATAAGGAAATTTTAAATAATCTATTAAATTATCTTTTAGAAAGAAGATAATTATTTACAATCTTTTAGCATTTATTAGACCGAATGATCGTTACCGTTATGATCTTTAATAAAGAAATTTTAAATGATCTATTAAATTATCTTTTAGAAAGAAGATAACTATTTCAAATTTTTTAGCATTTATTAGGCCCAATGATCGTTACCGTTATGATCTTTAATAAAGAAATTTTAAATAATCTATTAAATTATCTTTTAGAAAGAAGATAATTATTTACAATCTTTTAGCATTTATTAGGCCCAATGATCGTTACTGTTATGATCTTTAATAAAGAAATTTTAAATGATCTATTAAATTATCTTTTAAAAAGAAGATAACAATTTCAAATTTTTTAGCATTTATTAGGCCCATTGATTGTTACCGTTATGATCTTTAATAATGAAATTTTACATGATCTATTAAATTATCTTTTAGAAAGAAGATAATTATTTACAATCTTTTAGCATTTATTAGGCCCAATGATCGTTACCGTTATGATCTTTAATAAAGAAATTTTAAATAATCTATTAAATTATCTTTTAGAAAGAAGATAATTATTTACAATCTTTTAGCATTTATTAGGCCCAATGATGGTTACCGTTATGATCTTTAATAAAGAAATTTTAAATGATCTATTAAATTATCTTTTAGAAAGAAGATAACAATTTCAAATTTTTTAGCATTTATTAGGCCCATTGATTGTTACCGTTATGATCTTTAATAATGAAATTTTACATGATCTATTAAATTATCTTTTAGAAAGAAGATAATTATTTACAATCTTTTAGCATTTATTAGGCCCAATGATCGTTATGATCTTTAATAAAGAAATTTTAAACAATCTATTAAATTATCTTTTAGAAAGAAGATAATTATTTACAATCTTTTAGCATTTATTAGGCCCAATGATCGTTACCGTTATGATCTTTAATAAAGAACTTTTAAATGATCAATTAAATTATCATTTAGAAAGAAGATAACTATTTCAAATTTTTTAGCATTTATTAGGCCCATTGATCGTTATCGTTATGATTTTTAATAAAGAAATTTTAAATGATCAATTAAATTATCTTTTAGAAAGAAGATAATTATTTACAATCTTTTAGCATTTATTAGGCCCAATGATCGTTATTGTTATGATCTTCAATAAGGAAATTTTAAATAATATATTAAATTATCTTTTAGAAAGAAGATAATTATTTACAATCTTTTAGCATTTATTAGATCGAATGATCGTTACCGTTATGATCTTTAATAAAGAAATTTTAAATGATCTATTAAATTATCTTTTAGAAAGAAGATAACTATTTCAAATTTTTTAGCATTTATTAGGCCCAATAATCGTTACCGTTATGATCTTTAATAGAGAAATTTTAAATAATCTATTAAATTATCTTTTAGAAAGAAGATAATTATTTACAATCTTTTAGCATTTATTAGACCCAATGATCGTTACCGTTATGATCTTTAATAAAGAAATTTTAAATGATCTATTAAATTATCTTTTAGAAAGAAGATAATTATTTACAATCTTTTAGCATTTATTAGGCCCAATGATCGTTACCGTTATGATCTTTAATAAAGAAACTTTAAATAATCTATTAAATTATCTTTTAGAAAGAAGATAATTATTTACAATCTTTTAGCATTTATTAGGCCCAATGATGGTTACCGTTATGATCTTTAATAAAGAAATTTTAAATAATCAATTAAATTATCTTTTAGAAAGAAGATAACTATTTCAAATTTTTTAGCATTTATTAGGCCCATTGATCGTTATCGTTATGATTTTTAATAAAGAAATTTTAAATGATCAATTAAATTATCTTTTAGAAAGAAGATAATTATTTACAATCTTTTAGCATTTATTAGGCCCAATGATCGTTATTGTTATGATCTTCAATAAGGAAATTTTAAATAATCTATTAAATTATCTTTTAGAAAGAAGATAATTATTTACAATCTTTTAGCATTTATTAGGCCCAATGATCGTTACCGTTATGATCTTTAATAAAGAAATTTTAAATGATCAATTAAATTATCTTTTAGAAAGAAGATAATTATTTACAATCTTTTAGCATTTATTAGGCCCAATGATCGTTATTGTTATGATCTTCAATAAGGAAATTTTAAATAATCTATTAAATTATCTTTTAGAAAGAAGATAATTATTTACAATCTTTTAGCATTTATTAGGCCCAATGATCGTTACCGTTATGATCTTTAATAAAGAAATTTTAAATGATCAATTAAATTATCTTTTAGAAAGAAGATAACTATTTCAAATTTTTTAGCATTTATTAGGCCCATTGATCGTTACCGTTATGATCTTTAATAAAGAAATTTTAAATGATCTATTAAATTATCTTTTAGAAAGAAGATAACTATTTCAAATTTTTTAGCATTTATTAGGCCCATTGATCGTTACCGTTATGATCTTTAATAAAGAAATTTTAAATGATCTATTAAATTATCTTTTAGAAAGAAGATAATTATTTACATTCTTTTAGCATTTATTAGGCCCAATGATCGTTACCGTTATAATCTTTAGTAAAGGAATTTTAAATGATCTATTAAATTATCTTTTAGAAAGAAGATAACTATTTCAAATTTTTTAGCATTTATTAGGCCCAATGATCGTTACCGTTATGATCTTTAATAAAGAAATTTTAAATAATCTATTAAATTATCTTTTAGAAAGAAGATAATTATTTACAATCTTTTAGCATTTATTAGGCCCAATGATCGTTACCGTTATGATCTTTACTAAAGAAATTTTAAATGATCTATTAAATTATCTTTTAGAAAGAAGATAACAATTTCAAATTTTTTAGCATTTATTAGGCCCATTGATTGTTACCGTTATGATCTTTAATAATGAAATTTTACATGATCTATTAAATTATCTTTTAGAAAGAAGATAATTATTTACAATCTTTTACCATTTATTAGGCCCAATCATCGTTACCGTTATGATCTTTAATAAAGAAATTTTAAATAATCTATTAAATTATCTTTTAGAAAGAAGATAATTATTTACAATCTTTTAGCATTTATTAGGCCCATTGATCGTTACCGTTATGATCTTTAATAAATAAATTTTAAATGATCTATTAAATTATCTTTTAGAAAGAAGATAATTATTTACAATCTTTTAGCATTTATTAGGCCCAATGATCGTTACCGTTATAATCTTTAGTAAAGGAATTTTAAATGATCTATTAAATTATCTTTTAGAAAGAAGATAACTATTTCAAATTTTTTAGCATTTATTAGGCCCAATGATCGTTATTGTTATGATCTTCAATAAGGAAATTTTAAATAATCTATTAAATTATCTTTTAGAAAGAAGATAATTATTTACAATCTTTTAGCATTTATTAGGCCGAATGATCGTTACCGTTATGATCTTTAATAAAGAAATTTTAAATGATCTATTAAATTATCTTTTAGAAAGAAGATAACTATTTCAAATTTTTTAGCATTTATTAGGCCCAATGATCGTTACCGTTATGATCTTTAATAAAGAAATTTTAAATAATCTATTCAATTATCTTTTAGAAAGAAGATAATTATTTACAATATTTTAGCATTTATTAGGCCCAATGATCGTTACCGTTATGATCTTTAATAAAGAAATTTTAAATGATCTATTAAATTATCTTTTAGAAAGAAGATAATTATTTACAATCTTTTAGCATTTATTAGGCCCAATGATCGTTACCGTTATGATCTTTAATAAAGAAACTTTAAATGATCAATTAAATTATCTTTTAGAAAGAAGATAACTATTTCAAATTTTTTAGCATTTATTAGGCCCATTGATCATTACCGTTATGATCTTTAATAAAGAAATTTTAAATGATCTATTAAATTATCTTTTAGAAAGAAGATAATTATTTACAATCTTTTAGCATTTATTAGGCCCAATGATCGTTACCGTTATGATCTTTAATAAAGAAACTTTAAATGATCAATTAAATTATCTTTTAGAAAGAAGATAACTATTTCAAATTTTTTAGCATTTATTAGGCCCATTGATCATTACCGTTATGATCTTTAATAAAGAAATTTTAAATGATCAATTAAATTATCTTTTAGAAAGAAGATAATTATTTACAATCTTTTAGCATTTATTAGGCCCAATGATCGTTATTGTTATGATCTTCAATAAGGAAATTTTAAATAATCTATTAAATTATCTTTTAGAAAGAAGATAATTATTTACAATCTTTTAGCATTTATTAGGCCCATTGATTGTTACCGTTATGATCTTTAATAATGAAATTTTACATGATCTATTAAATTATCTTTTAGAAAGAAGATAATTATTTACAATCTTTTAGCATTTATTAGGCCCAATGATCGTTATTGTTATGATCTTCAATAAGGAAATTTTAAATAATCTATTAAATTATCTTTTAGAAAGAAGATAATTATTTACAATCTTTTAGCATTTATTAGGCCCATTGATTGTTACCGTTATGATCTTTAATAATGAAATTTTACATGATCTATTAAATTATCTTTTAGAAAGAAGATAATTATTTACAATCTTTTAGCATTTATTAGGCCCAACGATCGTTACCGTTATGATCTTTAATAAAGAAATTTTAAATAATCTATTAAATTATCTTTTAGAAAGAAGATAATTATTTACAATCTTTTAGCATTTATTAGGCCCAATGATCGTTACCGTTATGATCTTTAATAAAGAAATTTTAAATAATCAATTAAATTATCTTTTAGAAAGAAGATAACTATTTCAAATTTTTTAGCATTTATTAGGCCCATTGATCGTTATCGTTATGATTTTTAATAAAGAAATTTTAAATGATCAATTAAATTATCTTTTAGAAAGAAGATAATTATTTACAATCTTTTAGCATTTATTAGGCCCAATGATCGTTATTGTTATGATCTTCAATAAGGAAATTTTAAATAATCTATTAAATTATCTTTTAGAAAGAAGATAATTATTTACAATCTTTTAGCATTTATTAGGCCCAATGATCGTTACCGTTATGATCTTTAATAAAGAAATTTTAAATGATCAATTAAATTATCTTTTAGAAAGAAGATAATTATTTACAATCTTTTAGCATTTATTAGGCCCAATGATCGTTATTGTTATGATCTTCAATAAGGAAATTTTAAATAATCTATTAAATTATCTTTTAGAAAGAAGATAATTATTTACAATCTTTTAGCATTTATTAGGCCCAATGATCGTTACCGTTATGATCTTTAATAAAGAAATTTTAAATGATCAATTAAATTATCTTTTAGAAAGAAGATAACTATTTCAAATTTTTTAGCATTTATTAGGCCGATTGATCGTTACCGTTATGATCTTTAATAAAGAAATTTTAAATGATCTATTAAATTATCTTTTAGAAAGAAGATAACTATTTCAAATTTTTTAGCATTTATTAGGCCCATTGATCGTTACCGTTATGATCTTTAATAAAGAAATTTTAAATGATCTATTAAATTATCTTTTAGAAAGAAGATAATTATTTACATTCTTTTAGCATTTATTAGGCCCAATGATCGTTACCGTTATAATCTTTAGTAAAGGAATTTTAAATGATCTATTAAATTATCTTTTAGAAAGAAGATAACTATTTCAAATTTTTTAGCATTTATTAGGCCCAATGATCGTTACCGTTATGATCTTTAATAAAGAAATTTTAAATAATCTATTAAATTATCTTTTAGAAAGAAGATAATTATTTACAATCTTTTAGCATTTATTAGGCCCAATGATCGTTACCGTTATGATCTTTACTAAAGAAATTTTAAATGATCTATTAAATTATCTTTTAGAAAGAAGATAACAATTTCAAATTTTTTAGCATTTATTAGGCCCATTGATTGTTACCGTTATGATCTTTAATAATGAAATTTTACATGATCTATTAAATTATCTTTTAGAAAGAAGATAATTATTTACAATCTTTTACCATTTATTAGGCCCAATCATCGTTACCGTTATGATCTTTAATAAAGAAATTTTAAATAATCTATTAAATTATCTTTTAGAAAGAAGATAATTATTTACAATCTTTTAGCATTTATTAGGCCCATTGATCGTTACCGTTATGATCTTTAATAAAGAAATTTTAAATGATCTATTAAATTATCTTTTAGAAAGAAGATAATTATTTACAATCTTTTAGCATTTATTAGGCCCAATGATCGTTACCGTTATAATCTTTAGTAAAGGAATTTTAAATGATCTATTAAATTATCTTTTAGCAAGAAGATAACTATTTCAAATTTTTTAGCATTTATTAGGCCCAATGATCGTTATTGTTATGATCTTCAATAAGGAAATTTTAAATAATCTATTAAATTATCTTTTAGAAAGAAGATAATTATTTACAATCTTTTAGCATTTATTAGGCCGAATGATCGTTACCGTTATGATCTTTAATAAAGAAATTTTAAATGATCTATTAAATTATCTTTTAGAAAGAAGATAACTATTTCAAATTTTTTAGCATTTATTAGGCCCAATGATCGTTACCGTTATGATCTTTAATAAAGAAATTTTAAATAATCTATTCAATTATCTTTTAGAAAGAAGATAATTATTTACAATATTTTAGCATTTATTAGGCCCAATGATCGTTACCGTTATGATCTTTAATAAAGAAATTTTAAATGATCTATTAAATTATCTTTTAGAAAGAAGATAATTATTTACAATCTTTTAGCATTTATTAGGCCCAATGATCGTTACCGTTATGATCTTTAATAAAGAAACTTTAAATGATCAATTAAATTATCTTTTAGAAAGAAGATAACTATTTCAAATTTTTTAGCATTTATTAGGCCCATTGATCATTACCGTTATGATCTTTAATAAAGAAATTTTAAATGATCTATTAAATTATCTTTTAGAAAGAAGATAATTATTTACAATCTTTTAGCATTTATTAGGCCCAATGATCGTTACCGTTATGATCTTTAATAAAGAAACTTTAAATGATCAATTAAATTATCTTTTAGAAAGAAGATAACTATTTCAAATTTTTTAGCATTTATTAGGCCCATTGATCATTACCGTTATGATCTTTAATAAAGAAATTTTAAATGATCAATTAAATTATCTTTTAGAAAGAAGATAATTATTTACAATCTTTTAGCATTTATTAGGCCCAATGATCGTTATTGTTATGATCTTCAATAAGGAAATTTTAAATAATCTATTAAATTATCTTTTAGAAAGAAGATAATTATTTACAATCTTTTAGCATTTATTAGGCCCATTGATTGTTACCGTTATGATCTTTAATAATGAAATTTTACATGATCTATTAAATTATCTTTTAGAAAGAAGATAATTATTTACAATCTTTTAGCATTTATTAGGCCCAATGATCGTTACCGTTATGATCTTTAATAAAGAAATTTTAAATAATCTATTAAATTATCTTTTAGAAAGAAGATAATTATTTACAATCTTTTAGCATTTATTAGGCCCAATGATCGTTACCGTTATGATCTTTAATAAAGAAATTTTAAATAATCAATTAAATTATCTTTTAGAAAGAAGATAACTATTTCAAATTTTTTAGCATTTATTAGGCCCATTGATCGTTATCGTTATGATTTTTAATAAAGAAATTTTAAATGATCAATTAAATTATCTTTTAGAAAGAAGATAATTATTTACAATCTTTTAGCATTTATTAGGCCCAATGATCGTTATTGTTATGATCTTCAATAAGGAAATTTTAAATAATCTATTAAATTATCTTTTAGAAAGAAGATAATTATTTACAATCTTTTAGCATTTATTAGGCCCAATGATCGTTACCGTTATGATCTTTAATAAAGAAATTTTAAATGATCAATTAAATTATCTTTTAGAAAGAAGATAATTATTTACAATCTTTTAGCATTTATTAGGCCCAATGATCGTTATTGTTATGATCTTCAATAAGGAAATTTTAAATAATCTATTAAATTATCTTTTAGAAAGAAGATAATTATTTACAATCTTTTAGCATTTATTAGGCCCAATGATCGTTACCGTTATGATCTTTAATAAAGAAATTTTAAATGATCAATTAAATTATCTTTTAGAAAGAAGATAACTATTTCAAATTTTTTAGCATTTATTAGGCCCATTGATCGTTACCGTTATGATCTTTAATAAAGAAATTTTAAATGATCTATTAAATTATCTTTTAGAAAGAAGATAACTATTTCAAATTTTTTAGCATTTATTAGGCCCATTGATCGTTACCGTTATGATCTTTAATAAAGAAATTTTAAATGATCTATTAAATTATCTTTTAGAAAGAAGATAATTATTTACATTCTTTTAGCATTTATTAGGCCCAATGATCGTTACCGTTATAATCTTTAGTAAAGGAATTTTAAATGATCTATTAAATTATCTTTTAGAAAGAAGATAACTATTTCAAATTTTTTAGCATTTATTAGGCCCAATGATCGTTACCGTTATGATCTTTAATAAAGAAATTTTAAATAATCTATTAAATTATCTTTTAGAAAGAAGATAATTATTTACAATCTTTTAGCATTTATTAGGCCCAATGATCGTTACCGTTATGATCTTTACTAAAGAAATTTTAAATGATCTATTAAATTATCTTTTAGAAAGACGATAACAATTTCAAATTTTTTAGCATTTATTAGGCCCATTGATTGTTACCGTTATGATCTTTAATAATGAAATTTTACATGATCTATTAAATTATCTTTTAGAAAGAAGATAATTATTTACAATCTTTTACCATTTATTAGGCCCAATCATCGTTACCGTTATGATCTTTAATAAAGAAATTTTAAATAATCTATTAAATTATCTTTTAGAAAGAAGATAATTATTTACAATCTTTTAGCATTTATTAGGCCCATTGATCGTTACCGTTATGATCTTTAATAAAGAAATTTTAAATGATCTATTAAATTATCTTTTAGAAAGAAGATAATTATTTACAATCTTTTAGCATTTATTAGGCCCAATGATCGTTACCGTTATAATCTTTAGTAAAGGAATTTTAAATGATCTATTAAATTATCTTTTAGAAAGAAGATAACTATTTCAAATTTTTTAGCATTTATTAGGCCCAATGATCGTTATTGTTATGATCTTCAATAAGGAAATTTTAAATAATCTATTAAATTATCTTTTAGAAAGAAGATAATTATTTACAATCTTTTAGCATTTATTAGGCCGAATGATCGTTACCGTTATGATCTTTAATAAAGAAATTTTAAATGATCTATTAAATTATCTTTTAGAAAGAAGATAACTATTTCAAATTTTTTAGCATTTATTAGGCCCAATGATCGTTACCGTTATGATCTTTAATAAAGAAATTTTAAATAATCTATTCAATTATCTTTTAGAAAGAAGATAATTATTTACAATATTTTAGCATTTATTAGGCCCAATGATCGTTACCGTTATGATCTTTAATAAAGAAATTTTAAATGATCTATTAAATTATCTTTTAGAAAGAAGATAATTATTTACAATCTTTTAGCATTTATTAGGCCCAATGATCGTTACCGTTATGATCTTTAATAAAGAAACTTTAAATGATCAATTAAATTATCTTTTAGAAAGAAGATAACTATTTCAAATTTTTTAGCATTTATTAGGCCCATTGATCATTACCGTTATGATCTTTAATAAAGAAATTTTAAATGATCTATTAAATTATCTTTTAGAAAGAAGATAATTATTTACAATCTTTTAGCATTTATTAGGCCCAATGATCGTTACCGTTATGATCTTTAATAAAGAAACTTTAAATGATCAATTAAATTATCTTTTAGAAAGAAGATAACTATTTCAAATTTTTTAGCATTTATTAGGCCCATTGATCATTACCGTTATGATCTTTAATAAAGAAATTTTAAATGATCAATTAAATTATCTTTTAGAAAGAAGATAATTATTTACAATCTTTTAGCATTTATTAGGCCCAATGATCGTTATTGTTATGATCTTCAATAAGGAAATTTTAAATAATCTATTAAATTATCTTTTAGAAAGAAGATAATTATTTACAATCTTTTAGCATTTATTAGGCCCATTGATTGTTACCGTTATGATCTTTAATAATGAAATTTTACATGATCTATTAAATTATCTTTTAGAAAGAAGATAATTATTTACAATCTTTTAGCATTTATTAGGCCCAATGATCGTTACCGTTATGATCTTTAATAAAGAAATTTTAAATAATCTATTAAATTATCTTTTAGAAAGAAGATAATTATTTACAATCTTTTAGCATTTATTAGGCCCAATGATCGTTACCGTTATGATCTTTAATAAAGAAATTTTAAATAATCAATTAAATTATCTTTTAGAAAGAAGATAACTATTTCAAATTTTTTAGCATTTATTAGGCCCATTGATCGTTATCGTTATGATTTTTAATAAAGAAATTTTAAATGATCAATTAAATTATCTTTTAGAAAGAAGATAATTATTTACAATCTTTTAGCATTTATTAGGCCCAATGATCGTTACCGTTATGATCTTTACTAAAGAAATTTTAAATGATCTATTAAATTATCTTTTAGAAAGAAGATAACAATTTCAAATTTTTTAGCATTTATTAGGCCCATTGATTGTTACCGTTATGATCTTTAATAATGAAATTTTACATGATCTATTAAATTATCTTTTAGAAAGAAGATAATTATTTACAATCTTTTACCATTTATTAGGCCCAATCATCGTTACCGTTATGATCTTTAATAAAGAAATTTTAAATAATCTATTAAATTATCTTTTAGAAAGAAGATAATTATTTACAATCTTTTAGCATTTATTAGGCCCATTGATCGTTACCGTTATGATCTTTAATAAAGAAATTTTAAATGATCTATTAAATTATCTTTTAGAAAGAAGATAACTATTTCAAATTTTTTAGCATTTATTAGGCCCATTGATCGTTACCGTTATGATCTTTAATAAAGAAATTTTAAATGATCTATTAAATTATCTTTTAGAAAGAAGATAATTATTTACATTCTTTTAGCATTTATTAGGCCCAATGATCGTTACCGTTATAATCTTTAGTAAAGGAATTTTAAATGATCTATTAAATTATCTTTTAGAAAGAAGATAACTATTTCAAATTTTTTAGCATTTATTAGGCCCAATGATCGTTACCGTTATGATCTTTAATAAAGAAATTTTAAATAATCTATTAAATTATCTTTTAGAAAGAAGATAATTATTTACAATCTTTTAGCATTTATTAGGCCCAATGATCGTTACCGTTATGATCTTTACTAAAGAAATTTTAAATGATCTATTAAATTATCTTTTAGAAAGAAGATAACAATTTCAAATTTTTTAGCATTTATTAGGCCCATTGATTGTTACCGTTATGATCTTTAATAATGAAATTTTACATGATCTATTAAATTATCTTTTAGAAAGAAGATAATTATTTACAATCTTTTACCATTTATTAGGCCCAATCATCGTTACCGTTATGATCTTTAATAAAGAAATTTTAAATAATCTATTAAATTATCTTTTAGAAAGAAGATAATTATTTACAATCTTTTAGCATTTATTAGGCCCATTGATCATTACCGTTATAATCTTTAGTAAAGGAATTTTAAATGATCTATTAAATTATCTTTTAGAAAGAAGATAACTATTTCAAATTTTTTAGCATTTATTAGGCCCAATGATCGTTATTGTTATGATCTTCAATAAGGAAATTTTAAATAATCTATTAAATTATCTTTTAGAAAGAAGATAATTATTTACAATCTTTTAGCATTTATTAGGCCGAATGATCGTTACCGTTATGATCTTTAATAAAGAAATTTTAAATGATCTATTAAATTATCTTTTAGAAAGAAGATAACTATTTCAAATTTTTTAGCATTTATTAGGCCCAATGATCGTTACCGTTATGATCTTTAATAAAGAAATTTTAAATAATCTATTCAATTATCTTTTAGAAAGAAGATAATTATTTACAATATTTTAGCATTTATTAGGCCCAATGATCGTTACCGTTATGATCTTTAATAAAGAAATTTTAAATGATCTATTAAATTATCTTTTAGAAAGAAGATAATTATTTACAATCTTTTAGCATTTATTAGGCCCAATGATCGTTACCGTTATGATCTTTAATAAAGAAACTTTAAATGATCAATTAAATTATCTTTTAGAAAGAAGATAACTATTTCAAATTTTTTAGCATTTATTAGGCCCATTGATCATTACCGTTATGATCTTTAATAAAGAAATTTTAAATGATCAATTAAATTATCTTTTAGAAAGAAGATAATTATTTACAATCTTTTAGCATTTATTAGGCCCAATGATCGTTATTGTTATGATCTTCAATAAGGAAATTTTAAATAATCTATTAAATTATCTTTTAGAAAGAAGATAATTATTTACAATCTTTTAGCATTTATTAGGCCAAATGATCGTTACCGTTATGATCTTTAATAAAGGAATTTTAAATGATCTATTAAATTATCTTTTAGAAAGAAGATAACTATTTCAAATTTTTTAGCATTTATTAGGCCCAATGATCGTTACCGTTATGATCTTTAATAAAGAAATTTTAAATAATCTATTAAATTATCTTTTAGAAAGAAGATAATTATTTACAATCTTTTAGCATTTATTAGGCCAAATGATCGTTACCGTTATGATCTTTAATAAAGAAATTTTAAATGATCTATTAAATTATCTTTTAGAAAGAAGATAACTATTTCAAATTTTTTAGCATTTATTAGGCCCAATGATCGTTACCGTTATGATCTTTAATAAAGAAATTTTAAATAATCTATTAAATTATCTTTTAGAAAAAAGATAATTATTTACAATCTTTTAGTATTTATTAGGCCCAATGATCGTTACCGTTATGATCTTTAATAAAGAAATTTTAAATGATCTATTAAATTATCTTTTAGAAAGAAGATAACTACTTCAAATTTTTTAGCATTTATTAGGCCCAATGATCGTTACCGTTATGATCTTTAATAAAGAAATTTTAAATAATCTATTAAATTATCTTTTAGAAAGAAGATAATTATTTACAATCTTTTAGCATTTATTAGGCCCAATGATCGTTACCGTTATGATCTTTAATAAAGAAATTTTAAATGATCTATTAAATTATCTTTTAGAAAGAAGATAATTATTTACAATCTTTTAGCATTTATTAGGCCCAATGATCGTTACCGTTATGATCTTTAATAAAGAAACTTTAAATGATCAATTAAATTATCTTTTAGAAAGAAGATAACTATTTCAAATTTTTTAGCATTTATTAGGCCCATTGATCATTACCGTTATGATCTTTAATAAAGAAATTTTAAATGATCAATTAAATTATCTTTTAGAAAGAAGATAATTATTTACAATCTTTTAGCATTTATTAGGCCCAATGATCGTTATTGTAAAATGATCTTCAATAAGGAAATTTTAAATAATCTATTAAATTATCTTTTAGAAAGAAGATAATTATTTACAATCTTTTAGCATTTATTAGGCCGAATGATCGTTACCGTTATGATCTTTAATAAAGGAATTTTAAATGATCTATTAAATTATCTTTTAGAAAGAAGATAACTATTTCAAATTTTTTAGCATTTATTAGGCCCAATGATCGTTACCGTTATGATCTTTAATAAAGAAATTTTAAATAATCTATTAAATTATCTTTTAGAAAGAAGATAATTATTTACAATCTTTTAGCATTTATTAGGCCAAATGATCGTTACCGTTATGATCTTTAATAAAGAAATTTTAAATGATCTATTAAATTATCTTTTAGAAAGAAGATAACTATTTCAAATTTTTTAGCATTTATTAGGCCCAATGATCGTTACCGTTATGATCTTTAATAAAGAAATTTTAAATAATCTATTAAATTATCTTTTAGAAAAAAGATAATTATTTACAATCTTTTAGTATTTATTAGGCCCAATGATCGTTACCGTTATGATCTTTAATAAAGAAATTTTAAATGATCTATTAAATTATCTTTTAGAAAGAAGATAACTACTTCAAATTTTTTAGCATTTATTAGGCCCAATGATCGTTACCGTTATGATCTTTAATAAAGAAATTTTAAATAATCTATTAAATTATCTTTTAGAAAGAAGATAATTATTTACAATCTTTTAGCATTTATTAGGCCCAATGATCGTTACCGTTATGATCTTTAATAAAGAAATTTTAAATGATCTATTAAATTATCTTTTAGAAAGAAGATAACTATTTCAAATTTTTTAGCATTTATTAGGCCCATTGATCGTTACCGTTATGATCTTTAATAAAGAAATTTTAAATGATCAATTAAATTATCTTTTAGAAAGAAGATAATTATTTACAATCTTTTAGCATTTATTAGGCCCAATGATCGTTATTGTTATGATCTTCAATAAGGAAATTTTAAATAATCTATTAAATTATCTTTTAGAAAGAAGATAATTATTTACAATCTTTTAGCATTTATTAGGCCGAATGATCGTTACCGTTATGATCTTTAATAAAGGAATTTTAAATGATCTATTAAATTATCTTTTAGAAAGAAGATAACTATTTCAAATTTTTTAGCATTTATTAGGCCCAATGATCGTTACCGTTATGATCTTTAATAAAGAAATTTTAAATAATCTATTAAATTATCTTTTAGAAAGAAGATAATTATTTACAATCTTTTAGCATTTATTAGGCCAAATGATCGTTACCGTTATGATCTTTAATAAAGAAATTTTAAATGATCTATTAAATTATCTTTTAGAAAGAAGATAACTATTTCAAATTTTTTAGCATTTATTAGGCCCAATGATCGTTACCGTTATGATCTTTAATAAAGAAATTTTAAATAATCTATTAAATTATCTTTTAGAAAGAAGATAATTATTTACAATATTTTAGCATTTATTAGGCCCAATGATCGTTACCGTTATGATCTTTAATAAAGAAATTTTAAATGATCTATTAAATTATCTTTTAGAAAGAAGATAATTATTTACAATCTTTTAGCATTTATTAGGCCCAATGATCGTTACCGTTATGATCTTTAATAAAGAAACTTTAAATGATCAATTAAATTATCTTTTAGAAAGAAAATAACTATTTCAAATTTTTTAGCATTTATTAGGCCCATTGATCGTTACCGTTATGATCTTTAATAAAGAAATTTTAAATGATCAATTAAATTATCTTTTAGAAAGAAGATAATTATTTACAATCTTTTAGCATTTACTAGGCCCAATGATCGTTATTGTTATGATCTTCAATAAGGAAATTTTAAATAATCTATTAAATTATCTTTTAGAAAGAAGATAATTATTTACAATCTTTTAGCATTTATTAGGCCGAATGATCGTTACCGTTATGATCTTTAATAAAGGAATTTTAAATGATCTATTAAATTATCTTTTAGAAAGAAGATAACTATTTCAAATTTTTTAGCATTTATTAGGCCCAATGATCGTTACCGTTATGATCTTTAATAAAGAAATTTTAAATAATCTATTAAATTATCTTTTAGAAAAAAGATAATTATTTACAATCTTTTAGTATTTATTAGGCCCAATGATCGTTACCGTTATGATCTTTAATAAAGAAATTTTAAATGATCTATTAAATTATCTTTTAGAAAGAAGATAACAATTTCAAATTTTTTAGCATTTATTAGGCCCATTGATTGTTACCGTTATGATCTTTAATAATGAAATTTTACATGATCTATTAAATTATCTTTTAGAAAGAAGATAATTATTTACAATCTTTTAGCATTTATTAGGCCCAATGATCGTTACCGTTATGATCTTTAATAAAGAAATTTTAAATAATCTATTAAATTATCTTTTAGAAAGAAGATAATTATTTACAATCTTTTAGCATTTATTAGGCCCAATGATGGTTACCGTTATGATCTTTAATAAAGAAATTTTAAATGATCAATTAAATTATCTTTTAGAAAGAAGATAACTATTTCAAATTTTTTAGCATTTATTAGGCCCATTGATCGTTATCGTTATGATTTTTAATAAAGAAATTTTAAATGGTCAATTAAATTATCTTTTAGAAAGAAGATAATTATTTACAATCTTTTAGCATTTATTAGGCCCAATGATCGTTATTGTTATGATCTTCAATAAGGAAATTTTAAATAATCTATTAAATTATCTTTTAGAAAGAAGATAATTATTTACAATCTTTTAGCATTTATTAGGCCTAATGATCGTTACCGTTATGATCTTTAATAAAGAAATTTTAAATGATCAATTAAATTATCTTTTAGAAAGAAGATAATTATTTACAATCTTTTAGCATTTATTAGGCCCAATGATCGTTATTGTTATGATCTTCAATAAGGAAATTTTAAATAATCTATTAAATTATCTTTTAGAAAGAAGATAATTATTTACAATCTTTTAGCATTTATTAGGCCGAATGATCGTTACCGTTATGATCTTTAATAAAGAAATTTTAAATGATCTATTAAATTATCTTTTAGAAAGAAGATAATTATTTCAAATTTTTTAGCATTTATTAGGCCCATTGATCGTTACCGTTATGATCTTTAATAAAGAAATTTTAAATGATCTATTAAATTATCTTTTAGAAAGAAGATAATTATTTCAAATTTTTTAGCATTTATTAGGCCCATTGATCGTTACCGTTATGATCTTTAATAAAGAAATTTTAAATGATCAATTAAATTATCTTTTAGAAAGAAGATAATTATTTACAATCTTTTAGCATTTATTAGGCCCAATGATCGTTACCGTTATGATCTTTAATAAAGAAATTTTAAATGATCTATTAAATTATCTTTTAGAAAGAAGATAATTATTTACAATCTTTTAGCATTTATTAGGCCCAATGATCGTTACCGTTATGATCTTTAATAAAGAAATTTTAAATGATCTATTAAATTATCTTTTAGAAAGAAGATAATTATTTCAAATTTTTTAGCATTTATTAGGCCCATTGATCGTTACCGTTATGATCTTTAATAAAGAAATTTTAAATGATCAATTAAATTATCTTTTAGAAAGAAGATAATTATTTACAATCTTTTAGCATTTATTAGGCCCAATGATCGTTATTGTTATGATCTTCAATAAGGAAATTTTAAATAATCTATTAAATTATCTTTTAGAAAGAAGATAATTATTTACAATCTTTTAGCATTTATTAGGCCAAATGATCGTTACCGTTATGATCTTTAATAAAGAAATTTTAAATGATCTATTAAATTATCTTTTAGAAAGAAGATAACTATTTCAAATTTTTTAGCATTTATTAGGCCCAATGATCGTTACCGTTATGATCTTTAATAAAGAAATTTTAAATAATCTATTAAATTATCTTTTAGAAAGAAGATAATTATTTACAATCTTTTAGCATTTATTAGGCCCAATGATCGTTACCGTTATGATCTTTAATAAAGAAATTTTAAATGATCAATTAAATTATCTTTTAGAAAGAAGATAATTATTTACAATCTTTTAGCATTTATTAGGCCCAATGATCGTTACCGTTATGATCTTTAATAAAGAAACTTTAAATGATCAATTAAATTATCTTTTAGAAAGAAGATAACTATTTCAAATTTTTTAGCATTTATTAGGCCCATTGATCGTTACCGTTATGATCTTTAATAAAGAAATTTTAAATGATCAATTAAATTATCTTTTAGAAAGAAGATAATTATTTACAATCTTTTAGCATTTATTAGGCCCAATGATCGTTATTGTTATGATCTTCAATAAGGAAATTTTAAATAATCTATTAAATTATCTTTTAGAAAGAAGATAATTATTTACAATCTTTTAGCATTTATTAGGCCGAATGATCGTTACCGTTATGATCTTTAATAAAGGAATTTTAAATGATCTATTAAATTATCTTTTAGAAAGAAGATAACTATTTCAAATTTTTTAGCATTTATTAGGCCCAATGATCGTTACCGTTATGATCTTTAATAAAGAAATTTTAAATAATCTATTAAATTATCTTTTAGAAAAAAGATAATTATTTACAATCTTTTAGTATTTATTAGGCCCAATGATCGTTACCGTTATGATCTTTAATAAAGAAATTTTAAATGATCTATTAAATTATCTTTTAGAAAGAAGATAACAATTTCAAATTTTTTAGCATTTATTAGGCCCATTGATTGTTACCGTTATGATCTTTAATAATGAAATTTTACATGATCTATTAAATTATCTTTTAGAAAGAAGATAATTATTTACAATCTTTTAGCATTTATTAGGCCCAATGATCGTTACCGTTATGATCTTTAATAAAGAAATTTTAAATAATCAATTAAATTATCTTTTAGAAAGAAGATAATTATTTACAATCTTTTAGCATTTATTAGGCCCAATGATGGTTACCGTTATGATCTTTAATAAAGAAATTTTAAATGATCAAATAAATTATCTTTTAGAAAGAAGATAACTATTTCAAATTTTTTAGCATTTATTAGGCCCATTGATCGTTATCGTTATGATTTTTAATAAAGAAATTTTAAATGGTCAATTAAATTATCTTTTAGAAAGAAGATAATTATTTACAATCTTTTAGCATTTATTAGGCCCAATGATCGTTATTGTTATGATCTTCAATAAGGAAATTTTAAATAATCTATTAAATTATCTTTTAGAAAGAAGATAATTATTTACAATCTTTTAGCATTTATTAGGCCTAATGATCGTTACCGTTATGATCTTTAATAAAGAAATTTTAAATGATCAATTAAATTATCTTTTAGAAAGAAGATAATTATGTACAATCTTTTAGCATTTATTAGGCCCAATGATCGTTATTGTTATGATCTTCAATAAGGAAATTTTAAATAATCTATTAAATTATCTTTTAGAAAGAAGATAATTATTTACAATCTTTTAGCATTTATTAGGCCGAATGATCGTTACCGTTATGATCTTTAATAAAGAAATTTTAAATGATCTATTAAATTATCTTTTAGAAAGAAGATAACTATTTCAAATTTTTTAGCATTTATTAGGCCCAATGATCGTTACCGTTATGATCTTTAATAAAGAAATTTTAAATAATATATTAAATTATCTTTTAGAAAGAAGATAATTATTTACAATCTTTTAGCATTTATTAGGCCCAATGATCGTTACCGTTATGATCTTTAATAAAGAAATTTTAAATGATCTATTAAATTATCTTTTAGAAAGAAGATAACTATTTCAAATTTTTTAGCATTTATTAGGCCCATTGATCGTTACCGTTATGATCTTTAATAAAGAAATTTTAAATGATCAATTAAATTATCTTTTAGAAAGAAGATAATTATTTACAATCTTTTAGCATTTATTAGGCCCAATGATCGTTATTGTTATGATCTTCAATAAGGAAATTTTAAATAATCTATTAAATTATCTTTTAGAAAGAAGATAATTATTTACAATCTTTTAGCATTTATTAGGCCAAATGATCGTTACCGTTATGATCTTTAATAAAGAAATTTTAAATGATCTATTAAATTATCTTTTAGAAAGAAGATAACTATTTCAAATTTTTTAGCATTTATTAGGCCCAATGATCGTTACCGTTATGATCTTTAATAAAGAAATTTTAAATAATCTATTAAATTATCTTTTAGAAAGAAGATAATTATTTACAATCTTTTAGCATTTATTAGGCCCAATGATCGTTACCGTTATGATCTTTAATAAAGAAATTTTAAATGATCAATTAAATTATCTTTTAGAAAGAAGATAACTATTTCAAATTTTTTAGCATTTTTTAGGTCCATTGATCGTTACCGTTATGATCTTTAATAAAGAAATTTTAAATGATCTATTAAATTATCCTTTAGAAAGAAGATAACTATTTGAAATTTTTTAGCATTTATTAGGCCCAATGATCTTTATTGTTATGATCTTCAATAAGGAAATTTTAAATAATCTATTAAATTATCTTTTAGAAAGAAGATAATTATTTACAATCTTTTAGCATTTATTAGGCCCAATGATCGTTACCGTTATGATCTTTAATAAAGAAATTTTAAATAATCTATTAAATTATCTTTTAGAAAGAAGATAATTATTGGCAATCTTTTAGCATTTATTAGTCCCAATGATCGTTACCGTTATGATCTTTAATAAAGAAATTTTAAATGATCTATTAAATTATCTTTTAGAAAGAAGATAATTATTTACAATCTTTTAGCATTTATTAGGGCCAATGATAGTTATCGTTATGATTTTTAATAAAGAAATTTTAAATGATCTATTAAATTATCTTTTAGAAAGAAGATAATTATTTACAATCTTTTATCATTTATTAGGCCCAATGATCGTTACCGTTATGATCTTTAATAAAGAAATTTTAAATGATCTATTAAATTATCTTTTAGAAAGAAGATCATTATTTACAATCTTTTAGCATTTATTAGGCCCAATGATCGTTATCGTTATTTTAATAATGAAATTTTAAATGATCAATAAAATTATCTTTTAGAAAGAAGATAACTATTTAAAATTTTTTAGCATTTATTAGGCCCATTGATCGTTACTGTTATGATCTTTAATAAAGAAATTTTAAATGATCTATTAAATTATCTTTTAGAAAGAAGATAATTATTTACAATCTTTTAGCATTTATTAGGCCCAATGATCGTTACCGTTATGATCTTTAACAAAGAAATTTTAAATAATCTATTAAATTATCTTTTAGAAAGAACATAATTATTGACAATCTTTTAGCATTTATTAGGCCGAATGATCGTTACCGTTATGATCTTTAATAAAGAAATTTTAAATGATCTATTAAATTATCTTTTAGAAAGAAGATAACTATTTCAAATTTTTTAGCATTTATTAGGCCCATTGATCGTTACCGTTATGATCTTTAATAAAGAAATTTTAAATAATCTATTAAATTATCTTTTAGAAAACAGATAATTATTTACAATCTTTTAGCATTTATTAGGCCCAATGATCGTTACCGTTATGATCTTTAATTAAGAAATTTTAAATGATCTATTAAATTATCTTTTAGAAAGAAGATAATTATTTATAATCTTTTAGCATTTATTAGGCCCAATGATCGTTATCGCTATGATTTTTAATAATGAAATTTTAAATGATCAATAAAATTATCTTTTAGAAAGAAGATAACTATTTCAAATTTTTTAGCATTTATTAGGCCCATTGATCGTTACTGTTATGATCTTTAATTAAAGAAATTTTGAATGATCTATTAAATTATCTTTTAGAAAGAAGATAATTATTTACAATCTTTTAGCATTTATTAGGCCCAATGATCGTTATCGTTATGATTTTTAATATAGAAATTTTAAATGATCTATTAAATTATCTTTTAGAAAGAAGATAATTATTTACAATCTTTTAGCATTTATTAGGCCCAATGATCGTTACCGTTATGATCTTTAATAAAGAAATTTTAAATGATCTATTAAATTATCTTTTAGAAAGAAGATCATTATTTACAATCTTTTAGCATTTATTAGGCCCAATGATCGTTATCGTTATTTTAATAATGAAATTTTAAATGATCAATAAAATTATCTTTTAGAAAGAAGATAACTATTTAAAATTTTTTAGCATTTATTAGGCCCATTGATCGTTACTATTATGATCTTTAATAAAGAAATTTTAAATGATCTATTAAATTATCTTTTAGAAAGAAGATAATTATTTACAATCTTTTAGCATTTATTAGGCCCAATGATCGTTACCGTTATGATCTTTAACAAAGAAATTTTAAATAATCTATTAAATTATCTTTTAGAAAGAACATAATTATTGACAATCTTTTAGCATTTATTAGGCCGAATGATCGTTACCGTTATGATCTTTAATAAAGAAATTTTAAATGATCTATTAAATTATCTTTTAGAAAGAAGATAAGTATTTACAATCTTTTAGCATTTATTAGGGCCAATGATAGTTATCGTTATGATTTTTAATAAAGAAATTTTAAATGATCTATTAAATTATCTTTTAGAAAGAAGATAATTATTTACAATCTTTTATCATTTATTAGGCCCAATGATCGTTACCGTTATGATCTTTAATAAAGAAATTTTAAATGATCTATTAAATTATCTTTTAGAAAGAAGATCATTATTTACAATCTTTTAGCATTTATTAGGCCCAATGATCGTTATCGTTATTTTAATAATGAAATTTTAAATGATCAATAAAATTATCTTTTAGAAAGAAGATAACTATTTAAAATTTTTTAGTATTTATTAGGCCCATTGATCGTTACTGTTATGATCTTTAATAAAGAAATTTTAAATGATCTATTAAATTATCTTTTAGAAAGAAGATAATTATTTACAATCTTTTAGCATTTATTAGGCCCAATGATCGTTACCGTTATGATCTTTAACAAAGAAATTTTAAATAATCTATTAAATTATCTTTTAGAAAGAACATAATTATTGACAATCTTTTAGCATTTATTAGGCCGAATGATCATTACCGTTATGATCTTTAATAAAGAAATTTTAAATGATCTATTAAATTATCTTTTAGAAAGAAGATAACTATTTCAAATTTTTTAGCATTTATTAGGCCCATTGATCGTTACCGTTGTGATCTTTAATAAAGAAATTTTAAATAATCTATTAAATTATCTTTTAGAAAACAGATAATTATTTACAATCTTTTAGCATTTATTAGGCCCAATGATCGTTACCGTTATGATCTTTAATAAAGAAATTTTAAATGATCTATTAAATTATCTTTTAGAAAGAAGATAATTATTTATAATCTTTTAGCATTTATTAGGCCCAATGATCGTTATCGTTATGATTTTTAATAATGAAATTTTAAATGATCAATAAAATTATCTTTTAGAAAGAAGATAACTATTTCAAATTTTTTAGCATTTATTAGGCCCATTGATCGTTACTGTTATGATCTTTAATAAAGAAATTTTAAATGATCTATTAAATTATCTTTTAGAAAGAAGATAATTATTTACAATCTTTTAGCATTTATTAGGCCCAATGATCGTTATCGTTATGATTTTTAATAATGAAATTTTAAATGATCAATAAAATTATCTTTTAGAAAGAAGATAACTATTTCAAATTTTTTAGCATTTATTAGGCCCATTGATCGTTGCTGTTATGATCTTTAATAAAGAAATTTTAAATGATCTATTAAATTATCTTTTAGAAAGAAGATAATTATTTACAATCTTTTAGCATTTATTAGGCCCAATGATCGTTACCGTTATAATCTTTAATAAAGAAATTTTAAATAATCTATTAAATTATCTTTTAGAAAGAAGATAACTATTTCAAATTTTTTAGCATTTATTAGGCCCATTGATTGTTACCGTTATGATCTTTAATAAAGAAATTTTAAATAATCTATTAAATTATCTTTTAGAAAACAGATAATTATTTACAATCTTTGAGCATTTATTAGGCCCAATGATCGTTACCGTTATGATCTTTAATAAAGAAATTTTAAATGATCTATTAAATTATCTTTTAGAAAGAAGATAATTATTTATAATCTTTTAGCATTTATTAGGCCCAATGATCGTTATCATTATGATTTTTAATAATGAAATTTTAAATGATCAATAAAATTATCTTTTAGAAAGAAGATAACTATTTCAAATTTTTTAGCATTTATTAGGCCCATTGATCGTTACTGTTATGATCTTTAATTAAAGAAATTTTAAATGATCTATTAAATTATCTTTTAGAAAGAAGATAATTATTTACAATCTTTTAGCATTTATTAGGCCCAATGATCGTTATCGTTATGATTTTTAATATAGAAATTTTAAATGATCTATTAAATTATCTTTTAGAAAGAAGATAATTATTTACAATCTTTTAGCATTTATTAGGCCCAATGATCGTTACCGTTATGATCTTTAATAAAGAAATTTTAAATGATCTATTAAATTATCTTTTAGAAAGAAGATCATTATTTACAATCTTTTAGCATTTATTAGGCCCAATGATCGTTATCGTTATTTTAATAATGAAATTTTAAATGATCAATAAAATTATCTTTTAGAAAGAAGATAACTATTTAAAATTTTTTAGCATTTATTAGGCCCATTGATCGTTACTGTTATGATCTTTAATAAAGAAATTTTAAATGATCTATTAAATTATCTTTTAGAAAGAAGATAATTATTTACAATCTTTTAGCATTTATTAGGCCCAATGATCGTTACCGTTATGATCTTTAACAAAGAAATTTTAAATAATCTATTAAATTATCTTTTAGAAAGAACATAATTATTGACAATCTTTTAGCATTTATTAGGCCGAATGATCGTTACCGTTATGATCTTTAATAAAGAAATTTTAAATGATCTATTAAATTATCTTTTAGAAAGAAGATAATTATTTACAATCTTTTAGCATTTATTAGGGCCAATGATAGTTATCGTTATGATTTTTAATAAAGAAATTTTAAATGATCTATTAAATTATCTTTTAGAAAGAAGATAATTATTTACAATCTTTTATCATTTATTAGGCCCAATGATCGTTACCGTTATGATCTTTAATAAAGAAATTTTAAATGATCTATTAAATTATCTTTTAGAAAGAAGATCATTATTTACAATCTTTTAGCATTTATTAGGCCCAATGATCGTTATCGTTATTTTAATAATGATTTTAAATGATCAATAAAATTATCTTTTAGAAAGAAGATAACTATTTAAAATTTTTTAGCATTTATTAGGCCCATTGATCGTTACTGTTATGATCTTTAATAAAGAAATTTTAAATGATCTATTAAATTATCTTTTAGAAAGAAGATAATTATTTACAATCTTTTAGCATTTATTAGGCCCAATGATCGTTACCGTTATGATCTTTAACAAAGAAATTTTAAATAATCTATTAAATTATCTTTTAGAAAGAACATAATTATTGACAATCTTTTAGCATTTATTAGGCCGAATGATCGTTACCGTTATGATCTTTAATAAAGAAATTTTAAATGATCTATTAAATTATCTTTTAGAAAGAAGATAACTATTTCAAATTTTTTAGCATTTATTAGGCCCATTGATCGTTACCGTTGTGATCTTTAATAAAGAAATTTTAAATAATCTATTAAATTATCTTTTAGAAAACAGATAATTATTTACAATCTTTTAGCATTTATTAGGCCCAATGATCGTTACCGTTATGATCTTTAATAAAGAAATTTTAAATGATCTATTAAATTATCTTTTAGAAAGAAGATAATTATTTATAATCTTTTAGCATTTATTAGGCCCAATGATCGTTATCGTTATGATTTTTAATAATGAAATTTTAAATGATCAATAAAATTATCTTTTAGAAAGAAGATAACTATTTCAAATTTTTTAGCATTTATTAGGCCCATTGATCGTTACTGTTATGATCTTTAATAAAGAAATTTTAAATGATCTATTAAATTATCTTTTAGAAAGAAGATAATTATTTACAATCTTTTAGCATTTATTAGGCCCAATGATCGTTATCGTTATGATTTTTAATAATGAAATTTTAAATGATCAATAAAATTATCTTTTAGAAAGAAGATAACTATTTCAAATTTTTTAGCATTTATTAGGCCCATTGATCGTTGCTGTTATGATCTTTAATAAAGAAATTTTAAATGATCTATTAAATTATCTTTTAGAAAGAAGATAATTATTTACAATCTTTTAGCATTTATTAGGCCCAATGATCGTTACCGTTATAATCTTTAATAAAGAAATTTTAAATAATCTATTAAATTATCTTTTAGAAAGAAGATAACTATTTCAAATTTTTTAGCATTTATTAGGCCCATTGATTGTTACCGTTATGATCTTTAATAAAGAAATTTTACATAATCTATTAAATTATCTTTTAGAAAGAAGATAATTATTTACAATCTTTTAGCATTTATTAGGCCCAATGATCGTTACCGTTATGATCTTTAATAAAGAAATTTTAAATAATCTATTAAATTATCTTTTAGAAAGAAGATAATTATTTACAATCTTTTAGCATTTATTAGACTCAATGATCGTTACCGTTATGATCTTTAATAAAGAAATTTTAAATAATGTATTAAATTATCTTTTAGAAAGAAGATAACTATTTAAAATTTTTTAGCATTTATTAGGCCCATTGATTGTTACCGTTATGATCTTTAATAAAGAAATTTTACATAATCTCTTAAATTATCTTTTAGAAAAAAGATAATTATTTACAATCTTTTAGCATTTATTAGGCCCAATGATCGTTATCGTTATGATCTTTAATAAAGAAATTATAAATAATCTATTAAATTATCTTTTAGAAAGAAGATAATTATTTAAAATCTTTTAGCATTTATTAGGCCCCATGATCGTTATCGTTATGATTTTTAATAAAGAAATTTTAAATGATCAATTAAATTATCTTTTAGAAAGAAGATAACTATTTCAAAATTTTTAGCATTTATTAGACCATTGATCATTACCGTTATGATCTTTAATAAAGAAATGTTAAATTATCTATTAAATTATCTTTTAGAAAGATAATAATTATTTACAATCTTTTAGCATTTATTAGGCTCAATGATCGTTATCGTTATGATCTTCAATAAGGAAGTTTTAAATAATTTATTAAATTATCTTTTAGAAAGAAGATAATTATTTACAATCTTTTAGCATTTATTAGGCCCAATGATCGTTACCGTTATAATCTTTAATAAAGAAATGTTAAATGATCAATAAAATTATCTTTTAAAAAGAAGATAACTATTTCAAATTTTTTAGCATTTATTAGGCCCATTGATTGTTACCGTTATGATCTTTAATAAAGAAATTTTACATAATCTATTAAGTTATCTTTTAGAAAAAAGATAATTATTTACAATCTTTTAGCATTTATTAGGCCCAATGATCGTTACCGTTATGATCTTTAATAACGAAATTTTAAATAATCTATTAAATTATCTTTTAGAAAGAAGATAATTATTTACAATCTTTTAGCATTTATTAGACTCAATGATCGTTACCGTTATGATCTTTAATAAAGAAATTTTAAATAATCTATTAAATTATCTTTTAGAAAGAAGATAACTACTTCAAATTTTTTAGCATTTATTAGGCCCATTGATTGTTACCGTTATGATCTTTAATAAAGAAATTTTACATAATCTATTAAATTATCTTTTAGAAAAAAGATAATTATTTACAATCTTTTAGCATTTATTAGGCCCAATGATCGTTACCGTTATGATCTTTAATAAAGAAATTTTAAATAATCTATTAAATTATCTTTTAGAAAGAAGATAATTATTTACAATCTTTTAGCATTTATTAGACTCAATGATCGTTACCGTTATGATCTTTAATAAAGAAATTTTAAATAATGTATTAAATTATCTTTTAGAAAGAAGATAACTATTTAAAATTTTTTAGCATTTATTAGGCCCATTGATTGTTACCGTTATGATCTTTAATAAAGAAATTTTACATAATCTCTTAAATTATCTTTTAGAAAAAAGATAATTATTTACAATCTTTTAGCATTTATTAGGCCCAATGATCGTTATCGTTATGATCTTTAATAAAGAAATTATAAATAATCTATTAAATTATCTTTTAGAAAGAAGATAATTATTTAAAATCTTTTAGCATTTATTAGGCCCCATGATCGTTATCGTTATGATTTTTAATAAAGAAATTTTAAATGATCAATTAAATTATCTTTTAGAAAGAAGATAACTATTTCAAAATTTTTAGCATTTATTAGACCATTGATCATTACCGTTATGATCTTTAATAAAGAAATGTTAAATTATCTATTAAATTATCTTTTAGAAAGAACATAATTATTTACAATCTTTTAGCATTTATTAGGCTCAATGATCGTTATCGTTATGATCTTCAATAAGGAAGTTTTAAATAATTTATTAAATTATCTTTTAGAAAGAAGATAATTATTTACAATCTTTTAGCATTTATTAGGCCCAATGATCGTTACCGTTATAATCTTTAATAAAGAAATGTTAAATGATCAATAAAATTATCTTTTAAAAAGAAGATAACTATTTCAAATTTTTTAGCATTTATTAGGCCCATTGATTGTTACCGTTATGATCTTTAATAAAGAAATTTTACATAATCTATTAAGTTATCTTTTAGAAAAAAGATAATTATTTACAATCTTTTAGCATTTATTAGGCCCAATGATCGTTACCGTTATGATCTTTAATAACGAAATTTTAAATAATCTATTAAATTATCTTTTAGAAAGAAGATAATTATTTACAATCTTTTAGCATTTATAAGACTCAATGATCGTTACCGTTATGATCTTTAATAAAGAAATTTTAAATAATCTATTAAATTATCTTTTAGAAAGAAGATAACTACTTCAAATTTTTTAGCATTTATTAGGCCCATTGATTGTTACCGTTATGATCTTTAATAAAGAAATTTTACATAATCTATTAAATTATCTTTTAGAAAAAAGATAATTATTTACAATCTTTTAGCATTTATTAGGCCCAATGATCGTTACCGTTATGATCTTTAATAAAGAAATTTTAAATAATCTATTAAATTATCTTTTAGAAAGAAGATAATTATTTACAATCTTTTAGCATTTATTAGGCCCCATGATCGTTATCGTTATGATTTTTAATAAAGAAATTTTAAATGATCAATTAAATTACCTTTTAGAAAGAAGATAACTATTTCAAATTTTTTAGCATTTATTAGACCCATTGATCATTACCGTTATGATCTTTAATAAAGAAATGTTAAATTATCTATTAAATTATCTTTTAGAAAGAACATAATTATTTACAATCTTTTAGCATTTATTAGGCCCAATGATCGTTATCGTTATGATCTTCAATAAGGAAGTTTTAAATAATTTATTAAATTATCTTTTAGAAAGAAGATAATTATTTGCAATCTTTTAGCATTTATTAGGCCCAATGATCGTTACCGTTATAATCTTTAATAAAGAAATGTTAAATGATCAATAAAATTATCTTTTAGAAAGAAGATAACTATTTGAAATCTTTTAGCATTTATTAGGCCCATTGATCGTTACCGTTATGATCTTTAATAAAAAAATTTTAAATAATCTATTAAATTATCTTTTAGAAAGAAGATAATTATTTACAATCTTTTAGCATTTATTAGGCCCAATGATCGTTACCATTATGATCTTTAATAAAGAAATTTTAAATGATCTATTAAATTATCTTTTAGAAAGAAGATAATTATTTACAATCTTTTAGCATTTATTAGGCCCAATGATCGTTACCGTTATGATCTTTAATAAAGAAATTTTAAATAATCTATTAAATTATCTTTTAGAAAGAAGATAATTATTGGCAATCTTTTAACATTTATTAGGCCCAATGATCGTTACCGTTATGATCTTTAATAAAGAAATTTTAAATGATCTATTAAATTATCTTTTAGAAAGAAGATAATTATTTACAATCTTTTAGCATTTATTAGGGCCAATGATCGTTATCGTTATGATTTTTAATAAAGAAATTTTAAATGATCTATTAAATTATCTTTTAGAAAGAAGATAATTATTTACAATCTTTTAGCATTTATTAGGCCCAATGATCGTTACCGTTATGATCTTTAATAAAGAAATTTTAAATGATCTATTAAATTATCTTTTAGAAAGAAGATCATTATTTACAATCTTTTAGCATTTATTAGGCCCAATGATCGTTATCGTTATTTTAATAATGAAATTTAAATGATCAATAAAATTATCTTTTAGAAAGAAGATAACTATTTCAAATTTTTTAGCATTTATTAGGCCCATTGATCGTTACTGTTATGATCTTTAATAAAGAAATTTTAAATGATCTATTAAATTATCTTTTAGAAAGAAGATAATTATTTACAATCTTTTAGCATTTGTTAGGCCCAATGATCGTTACCGTTATGATCTTTAATAAAGAAATTTTAAATGATCTATTAAATTATCTTTTAGAAAGAAGATCATTATTTACAATCTTTTAGCATTTATTAGGCCCAATGATCGTTATCGTTATTTTAATAATGAAATTTAAATGATCAATAAAATTATCTTTTAGAAAGAAGATAACTATTTCAAATTTTTTAGCATTTATTAGGCCCATTGATCGTTACTGTTATGATCTTTAATAAAGAAATTTTAAATGATCTATTAAATTATCTTTTAGAAAGAAGATAATTATTTACAATCTTTTAGCATTTGTTAGGCCCAATGATCGTTACCGTTATGATCTTTAACAAAGAAATTTTAAATAATCTATTAAATTATCTTTTAGAAAGAACATAATTATTGACAATCTTTTAGCATTTATTAGGCCGAATGATCGTTACCGTTATGATCTTTAATAAAGAAATTTTAAATGATCTATTAAATTATCTTTTAGAAAGAAGATAATTATTTACAATCTTTTAGCATTTATTAGGGCCAATGATCGTTATCGTTATGATTTTTAATAAAGAAATTTTAAATGATCTATTAAATTATCTTTTAGAAAGAAGATAATTATTTACAATCTTTTAGCATTTATTAGGCCCAATGATCGTTACCGTTATGATCTTTAATAAAGAAATTTTAAATGATCTATTAAATTATCTTTTAGAAAGAAGATCATTATTTACAATCTTTTAGCATTTATTAGGCCCAATGATCGTTATCGTTATTTTAATAATGAAATTTAAATGATCAATAAAATTATCTTTTAGAAAGAAGATAACTATTTCAAATTTTTTAGCATTTATTAGGCCCATTGATCGTTACTGTTATGATCTTTAATAAAGAAATTTTAAATGATCTATTAAATTATCTTTTAGAAAGAAGATAATTATTTATAATCTTTTAGCATTTATTAGTCCCAATGATCGTTATCGTTATGATTTTTAATAATGAAATTTTAAATGATCAATAAAATTATCTTTTAGAAAGAAGATAACTATTTCAAATTTTTTAGCATTTATTAGGCCCATTGATCGTTACTGTTATGATCTTTAATAAAGAAATTTTAAATGATCTATTAAATTATCTTTTAGAAAGAAGATAATTATTTACAATCTTTTAGCATTTATTAGGCCCAATGATCGTTATCGTTATGATTTTTAATAAACAAAATTTTAAATGATCAATTAAATTACCTTTTAGAAAGAAGATAACTATTTCAAATTTTTTAGCATTTATTAGGCCCATTGATCATTACCGTTATGATCTTTCATAAAGAAATTTTAAATGATCTATTAAATTATCTTTTAGAAAGAAGGTAACTATTTCAAATTTTTTAGCATTTATTAGGCCCTTTGATTGTTACCGTTATGATCTTTAATAAAGAAATTTATAATGATCTATTAAATTATCTTTTAGAAAGAAGATAATTATTTACAATCTTTTAGCATTTATTAGGCCCAATGATCGTTACCGTTATAATCTTTAATAAAGAAATTTTAAATGATCAATTAAATTATCTGTTAGAAAGAAGATAACTATTTCAAATTTTTTAGCATTTATTAGGCCCATTGATCGTTACCGTTATGATCTTTAATAAAAAAATTTTAAATGATCTATTAAATTATCTTTTAGAAAGAAGATAATTATTTACAATCTTTTAGCATTGATTAGGCCCAATGATCATTACCGTTATGATCTTTAATAAACAAATTTTAAATAATCTATTAAATTATCTTTTAGAAAGAAGATAACTATTTCAAATTTTTTAGCATTTATTAGGCCCATTGATTGTTACCGTTATGATCTTTAATAAAGAAATTTTACATAATCTATTAAATTATCTTTTAGAAAAAAGATAATTATTTACAATCTTTTAGCATTTATTAGGCCCAATGATCGTTAGCGTTATGATCTTTAATAAAGAAATTTTAAATAATCTATTAAATTATCTTTTAGAAAGAAGATAATTATTTACAATCTTTTAGCATTTATTAGGCCCCATGATCGTTATCATTATGATTTTTAATAAAGAAATTTTAAATGATCAATTAAATTATCTTTTAGAAAGAAGATAACTATTTCAAATTTTTTAGCATTTATTAGACCCATTGATCATTACCGTTATGATCTTTAATAAAGAAACGTTAAATTATCTATTAAATTATCTTTTAGAAAGAACATAATTATTTACAATCTTTTAGCATTTATTAGGCCCAATGATCGTTATCGTTATGATCTTCAATAAGGAAATTTTAAATAATTTATTAAATTATCTTTTAGAAAGAAGATAATTATTTACAATCTTTTAGCATTTATTAGGCCCAATGATTGTTACTGTTATGATCTTTAATAAAGAAATGTTAAATTATCAATAAAATTGTCTTTTAGAAAGAAGATAACTATTTGAAATCTTTTAGCATTTATTAGGCCCATTGATCGTTACCGTTATGATCTTTAATAAAAAAATTTTAAATAATCTATTAAATTATCTTTTAGAAAGAAGATAATTATTTACAATCTTTTAGCATTTATTAGGCCCAATGATCGTTACCGTTATGATCTTTAATAAAGAAATTTTAAATGATCTATTAAATTATCGTTTAGAAAGAAGATAATTATTTACAATCTTTTAGCATTTATTAGGCCCAATGATCGTTACCGTTATGATCTTTAATAAAGAAATTTTAAATAATCTATTAAATTATCTTTTAGAAAGAAGATAATTATTGGCAATCTTTTAGCATTTATTAGGCCCAATGATCGTTACCGTTATGATCTTTAATAAAGAAATTTTAAATGATCTATTAAATTATCTTTTAGAAAGAAGATAATTATTTACAATCTTTTAGCATTTATTAGGGCCAATGATCGTTATCGTTATGATTTTTAATAAAGAAATTTTAAATGATCTATTAAATTATCTTTTAGAAAGAAGATAATTATTTACAATCTTTTAGCATTTATTAGGCCCAATGATCGTTACCGTTATGATCTTTAATAAAGAAATTTTAAATGATCAATTAAATTATCTTTTAGAAAGAAGATAATTATTTACAATCTTTTAGCATTTATTAGGCCCAATGATCGTTACCGTTATGATCTTTAATAAAGAAACTTTAAATGATCAATTAAATTATCTTTTAGAAAGAAGATAACTATTTCAAATTTTTTAGCATTTATTAGGCCCATTGATCGTTACCGTTATGATCTTTAATAAAGAAATTTTAAATGATCAATTAAATTATCTTTTAGAAAGAAGATAATTATTTACAATCTTTTAGCATTTATTAGGCCCAATGATCGTTATTGTTATGATCTTCAATAAGGAAATTTTAAATAATCTATTAAATTATCTTTTAGAAAGAAGATAATTATTGACAATCTTTTAGCATTTATTAGGCCCAATGATCGTTACCGTTATGATCTTTAATAAAGAAATTTTAAATGATCTATTAAATTATCTTTTAGAAAGAAGATAATTATTTATAATCTTTTAGCATTTATTAGGCCCAATGATCGTTACCGTTATGATCTTTAATAAAGAAATTTTAAATAATCTATTAAATTATCTTTTAGAAAGAAGATAATTATTTACAATCTTTTAGCATTTATTAGGCCCAATGATCGTTACCGTTATGATCTTTAATAAAGAAATTTTAAATGATCTATTAAATTATCTTTTAGAAAGAAGATAATTATTTACAATCTTTTAGCATTTATTAGGGCCAATGATCGTTATCGTTATGATTTTTAATAAAGAAATTTTAAATGATCTATTAAATTATCTTTTAGAAAGAAGATAATTATTTACAATCTTTTAGCATTTATTAGGCCCAATGATCGTTACCGTTATGATCTTTAATAAAGAAATTTTAAATGATCTATTAAATTATCTTTTAGAAAGAAGATAATTATTTATAATCTTTTAGCATTTATTAGGCCCAATGATCGTTACCGTTATGATCTTTAATAAAGAAATTTTAAATGATCTATTAAATTATCTTTTAGAAAGAAGATAATTATTTACAATCTTTTAACATTTATTAGGGCCAATGATCGTTATCGTTATGATTTTTAATAAAGAAATTTTAAATGATCTATTAAATTATCTTTTAGAAAGAAGATAATTATTTACAATCTTTTAGCATTGATTAGGCCCAATGATCATTACCGTTATGATCTTTAATAAACAAATTTTAAATAATCTATTAAATTATCTTTTAGAAAGAAGATAACTATTTCAAATTTTTTAGCATTTATTAGGCCCATTGATTGTTACCGTTATGATCTTTAATAAAGAAATTTTACATAATCTATTAAATTATCTTTTAGAAAAAAGATAATTATTTACAATCTTTTAGCATTTATTAGGCCCAATGATCGTTACCGTTATGATCTTTAATAAAGAAATTTTAAATAATCTATTAAATTATCTTTTAGAAAGAAGATAATTATTTACAATCTTTTAGCATTTATTAGGCCCCATGATCGTTATCATTATGATTTTTAATAAAGAAATTTTAAATGATCAATTAAATTATCTTTTAGAAAGAAGATAACTATTTCAAATTTTTTAGCATTTATTAGACCCATTGATCATTACCGTTATGATCTTTAATAAAGAAACGTTAAATTATCTATTAAATTATCTTTTAGAAAGAACATAATTATTTACAATCTTTTAGCATTTATTAGGCCCAATGATCGTTATCGTTATGATCTTCAATAAGGAAATTTTAAATAATTTATTAAATTATCTTTTAGAAAGAAGATAATTATTTACAATCTTTTAGCATTTATTAGGCCCAATGATTGTTACTGTTATGATCTTTAATAAAGAAATGTTAAATTATCAATAAAATTGTCTTTTAGAAAGAAGATAACTATTTGAAATCTTTTAGCATTTATTAGGCCCATTGATCGTTACCGTTATGATCTTTAATAAAAAAATTTTAAATAATCTATTAAATTATCTTTTAGAAAGAAGATAATTATTTACAATCTTTTAGCATTTATTAGGCCCAATGATCGTTACCGTTATGATCTTTAATAAAGAAATTTTAAATGATCTATTAAATTATCGTTTAGAAAGAAGATAATTATTTACAATCTTTTAGCATTTATTAGGCCCAATGATCGTTACCGTTATGATCTTTAATAAAGAAATTTTAAATAATCTATTAAATTATCTTTTAGAAAGAAGATAATTATTGGCAATCTTTTAGCATTTATTAGGCCCAATGATCGTTACCGTTATGATCTTTAATAAAGAAATTTTAAATGATCTATTAAATTATCTTTTAGAAAGAAGATAATTATTTACAATCTTTTAGCATTTATTAGGGCCAATGATCGTTATCGTTATGATTTTTAATAAAGAAATTTTAAATGATCTATTAAATTATCTTTTAGAAAGAAGATAATTATTTACAATCTTTTAGCATTTATTAGGCCCAATGATCGTTACCGTTATGATCTTTAATAAAGAAATTTTAAATGATCAATTAAATTATCTTTTAGAAAGAAGATAATTATTTACAATCTTTTAGCATTTATTAGGCCCAATGATCGTTACCGTTATGATCTTTAATAAAGAAACTTTAAATGATCAATTAAATTATCTTTTAGAAAGAAGATAACTATTTCAAATTTTTTAGCATTTATTAGGCCCATTGATCGTTACCGTTATGATCTTTAATAAAGAAATTTTAAATGATCAATTAAATTATCTTTTAGAAAGAAGATAATTATTTACAATCTTTTAGCATTTATTAGGCCCAATGATCGTTATTGTTATGATCTTCAATAAGGAAATTTTAAATAATCTATTAAATTATCTTTTAGAAAGAAGATAATTATTGACAATCTTTTAGCATTTATTAGGCCCAATGATCGTTACCGTTATGATCTTTAATAAAGAAATTTTAAATGATCTATTAAATTATCTTTTAGAAAGAAGATAATTATTTATAATCTTTTAGCATTTATTAGGCCCAATGATCGTTACCGTTATGATCTTTAATAAAGAAATTTTAAATAATCTATTAAATTATCTTTTAGAAAGAAGATAATTATTTACAATCTTTTAGCATTTATTAGGCCCAATGATCGTTACCGTTATGATCTTTAATAAAGAAATTTTAAATGATCTATTAAATTATCTTTTAGAAAGAAGATAATTATTTACAATCTTTTAGCATTTATTAGGGCCAATGATCGTTATCGTTATGATTTTTAATAAAGAAATTTTAAATGATCTATTAAATTATCTTTTAGAAAGAAGATAATTATTTACAATCTTTTAGCATTTATTAGGCCCAATGATCGTTACCGTTATGATCTTTAATAAAGAAATTTTAAATGATCTATTAAATTATCTTTTAGAAAGAAGATAATTATTTATAATCTTTTAGCATTTATTAGGCCCAATGATCGTTACCGTTATGATCTTTAATAAAGAAATTTTAAATGATCTATTAAATTATCTTTTAGAAAGAAGATAATTATTTACAATCTTTTAGCATTTATTAGGGCCAATGATCGTTATCGTTATGATTTTTAATAAAGAAATTTTAAATGATCTATTAAATTATCTTTTAGAAAGAAGATAATTATTTACAATCTTTTAGCATTGATTAGGCCCAATGATCATTACCGTTATGATCTTTAATAAACAAATTTTAAATAATCTATTAAATTATCTTTTAGAAAGAAGATAACTATTTCAAATTTTTTAGCATTTATTAGGCCCATTGATTGTTACCGTTATGATCTTTAATAAAGAAATTTTACATAATCTATTAAATTATCTTTTAGAAAAAAGATAATTATTTACAATCTTTTAGCATTTATTAGGCCCAATGATCGTTACCGTTATGATCTTTAATAAAGAAATTTTAAATGATCTATTAAATTATCTTTTAGAAAGAAGATAATTATTTACAATCTTTTAGCATTTATTAGGGCCAATGATCGTTATCGTTATGATTTTTAATAAAGAAATTTTAAATGATCTATTAAATTATCTTTTAGAAAGAAGATAATTATTTACAATCTTTTAGCATTTATTAGGCCCAATGATCGTTACCGTTATGATCTTTAATAAAGAAATTTTAAATGATCTATTAAATTATCTTTTAGAAAGAAGATCATTATTTACAATCTTTTAGCATTTATTAGGCCCAATGATCGTTATCGTTATTTTAATAATGAAATATTAAATGATCAATAAAATTCTCTTTTAGAAAGAAGATAACTATTTCAAATTTTTTAGCATTTATTAGGCCCATTGATCGTTACTGTTATGATCTTTAATAAAGAAATTTTAAATGATCTATTAAATTATCTTTTAGAAAGAAGATAATTATTTACAATCTTTTAGCATTTGTTAGGCCCAATGATCGTTACCGTTATGATCTTTAACAAAGAAATTTTAAATAATCTATTAAATTATCTTTTAGAAAGAACATAATTATTGACAATCTTTTAGCATTTATTAGGCCGAATGATCGTTACCGTTATGATCTTTAATAAAGAAATTTTAAATGATCTATTAGATTATCTTTTAGAAAGAAGATAACTATTTCAAATTTTTTAGCATTTATTAGGCCCATTGATCGTTACCGTTATGATCTTTAATAAAGAAATTTTAAATAATCTATTAAATTATCTTTTAGAAAACAGATAATTATTTACAATCTTTTAGCATTTATTAGGCCCAATGATCGTTACCGTTATGATCTTTAATAAAGAAATTTTAAATGATCTATTAAATTACCTTTTAGAAAGAAGATAACTATTTCAAATTTTTTAGCATTTATTAGGCCCATTGATCATTACCGTTATGATCTTTAATAAAGAAATTTTAAATGATCTATTAAATTATCTTTTAGAAAGAAGGTAACTATTTCAAATTTTTTAGCATTTATTAGGCCCTTTGATTGTTACCGTTATGATCTTTAATAAAGAAATTTATAATGATCTATTAAATTATCTTTTAGAAAGAAGATAATTATTTACAATCTTTTAGCATTTATTAGGCCCAATGATCGTTACCGTTATAATCTTTAATAAAGAAATTTTAAATGATCAATTAAATTATCTTTTAGAAAGAAGATAACTATTTCAAATTTTTTAGCATTTATTAGGCCCATTGATCGTTACCGTTATGATCTTTAATAAAAAAATTTTAAATGATCTATTAAATTATCTTTTAGAAAGAAGATAATTATTTACAATCTTTTAGCATTGATTAGGCCCAATGATCATTACCGTTATGATCTTTAATAAACAAATTTTAAATAATCTATTAAATTATCTTTTAGAAAGAAGATAACTATTTCAAATTTTTTAGCATTTATTAGGCCCATTGATTGTTACTGTTATGATCTTTAATAAAGAAATTTTACATAATCTATTAAATTATCTTTTAGAAAGAAGATAATTATTTATAATCTTTTAGCATTTATTAGGCCCAATGATCGTTACCGTTATGATCTTTAATAAAGAAATTTTAAATTATCTATTAAATTATCTTTTAGAAAGAAGATAATTATTTACAATCTTTTAGCATTTATTAGGCCCAATGATCGTTACCGTTATGATCTTTAATAAAGAAATTTTAAATAATCTATTAAATTATCTTTTAGAAAGATGATAACTATTTCAAATTTTTTGACATTTATTAGACCCATTGATTGTTACGGTTATGATCTTTAATAAAGAAATTTTACATAATCTATTAAATTATCTTTTAGAAAGAAGATAATTATTTACAATCTTTTAGCATTTATTAGGCCCAATGATCGTTACCGTTATGATCTTTAATAAAGAAATTTTAAATAATCTATTAAATTATCTTTTAGAAAGAAGATAATTATTTACAATCTTTTAGCATTTATTAGGCCCAATGATCGTTATCGTTATCATTTTTAATAAAGAAATTTTAAAAGATCAATTAAATTATCTTTTAGAAAGAAGATAACTATTTCAAATTTTTTAGCATTTATTAGACCCATTGATCATTACCGTTATGATCTTTAATAAAGAAATTTTAAATTATCTATTAAATTATCTTTTAGAAAGAACATAATTATTTACAATCTTTTAGCATTTATTAGGCCCAATGATCGTTATCGTTATGATCTTCAATAAGGAAATTTTAAATAATTTATTAAATTATCTTTTAGAAAGAAGATAATTATTTACAATCTTTTAGCATTTATTAGGCACAATGATTGTTACTGTTATGATCTTTAATAAAGAAATGTTAAATGATCAATAAAATTATCTTTTAGAAAGAAGTTAACTATTTGAAATCTTTTAGCATTTATTAGGCCCATTGATCGTTACCGTTATGATCTTTAATAGAGAAATTTTAAATAATCTATTAAATTATCTTTTAGAAAGAAGATAATTATTTACAATCTTTTAGCATTTATTAGGCCCAATGATCGTTACCGTTATGATCTTTAATAAAGAAATTTTAAATGATCTATTAAATTATCTTTTAGAAAGAAGATAATTATTTACAATCTTTTAGCATTTATTAGGCCCAATGATCGTTACCGTTATGATCTTTAATAAAGAAATTTTAAATAATCTATTAAATTATCTTTTAGAAAGAAGATAATTATTGACAATCTTTTAGCATTTATTAGGCCCAATGATCGTTACCGTTATGATCTTTAATAAAGAAATTTTAAATGATCTATTAAATTATCTTTTAGAAAGAAGATAATTATTTATAATCTTTTAGCATTTATTAGGCCCAATGATCGTTACCGTTATGATCTTTAATAAAGAAATTTTAAATAATCTATTAAATTATCTTTTAGAAAGAAGATAATTATTTACAATCTTTTAGCATTTATTAGGCCCAATGATCGTTATCGTTATCATTTTTAATAAAGAAATTTTAAATGATCTATTAAATTATCTTTTAGAAAGAAGATAATTATTTACAATCTTTTAGCATTTATTAGGCCCAATGATCGTTACCGTTATGATCTTTAATAAAGAAATTTTAAATGATCTATTAAATTATCTTTTAGAAAGAAGATAATTATTTACAATCTTTTAGCATTTATTAGGGCCAATGATCGTTATCGTTATGATTTTTAATAAAGAAATTTTAAATGATCTATTAAATTATCTTTTAGAAAGAAGATAATTATTTACAATCTTTTAGCATTTATTAGGCCCAATGATCGTTACCGTTATGATCTTTAATAAAGAAATTTTAAATGATCTATTAAATTATCTTTTAGAAAGAAGATCATTATTTACAATCTTTTAGCATTTATTAGGCCCAATGATCGTTATCGTTATTTTAATAATGAAATTTTAAATGATCAATAAAATTCTCTTTTAGAAAGAAGATAACTATTTCAAATTTTTTAGCATTTATTAGGCCCATTGATCGTTACTGTTATGATCTTTAATAAAGAAATTTTAAATGATCTATTAAATTATCTTTTAGAAAGAAGATAATTATTTACAATCTTTTAGCATTTGTTAGGCCCAATGATCGTTACCGTTATGATCTTTAACAAAGAAATTTTAAATAATCTATTAAATTATCTTTTAGAAAGAACATAATTATTGACAATCTTTTAGCATTTATTAGGCCGAATGATCGTTACCGTTATGATCTTTAATAAAGAAATTTTAAATGATCTATTAGATTATCTTTTAGAAAGAAGATAACTATTTCAAATTTTTTAGCATTTATTAGGCCCATTGATCGTTACCGTTATGATCTTTAATAAAGAAATTTTAAATAATCTATTAAATTATCTTTTAGAAAACAGATAATTATTTACAATCTTTTAGCATTTATTAGGCCCAATGATCGTTACCGTTATGATCTTTAATAAAGAAATTTTAAATGATCTATTAAATTACCTTTTAGAAAGAAGATAACTATTTCAAATTTTTTAGCATTTATTAGGCCCATTGATCATTACCGTTATGATCTTTAATAAAGAAATTTTAAATGATCTATTAAATTATCTTTTAGAAAGAAGGTAACTATTTCAAATTTTTTAGCATTTATTAGGCCCTTTGATTGTTACCGTTATGATCTTTAATAAAGAAATTTATAATGATCTATTAAATTATCTTTTAGAAAGAAGATAATTATTTACAATCTTTTAGCATTTATTAGGCCCAATGATCGTTACCGTTATAATCTTTAATAAAGAAATTTTAAATGATCAATTAAATTATCTTTTAGAAAGAAGATAACTATTTCAAATTTTTTAGCATTTATTAGGCCCATTGATCGTTACCGTTATGATCTTTAATAAAAAAATTTTAAATGATCTATTAAATTATCTTTTAGAAAGAAGATAATTATTTACAATCTTTTAGCATTGATTAGGCCCAATGATCATTACCGTTATGATCTTTAATAAACAAATTTTAAATAATCTATTAAATTATCTTTTAGAAAGAAGATAACTATTTCAAATTTTTTAGCATTTATTAGGCCCATTGATTGTTACTGTTATGATCTTTAATAAAGAAATTTTACATAATCTATTAAATTATCTTTTAGAAAGAAGATAATTATTTATAATCTTTTAGCATTTATTAGGCCCAATGATCGTTACCGTTATGATCTTTAATAAAGAAATTTTAAATTATCTATTAAATTATCTTTTAGAAAGAAGATAATTATTTACAATCTTTTAGCATTTATTAGGCCCAATGATCGTTACCGTTATGATCTTTAATAAAGAAATTTTAAATAATCTATTAAATTATCTTTTAGAAAGATGATAACTATTTCAAATTTTTTAACATTTATTAGACCCATTGATTGTTACGGTTATGATCTTTAATAAAGAAATTTTACATAATCTATTAAATTATCTTTTAGAAAGAAGATAATTATTTACAATCTTTTAGCATTTATTAGGCCCAATGATCGTTACCGTTATGATCTTTAATAAAGAAATTTTAAATAATCTATTAAATTATCTTTTAGAAAGAAGATAATTATTTACAATCTTTTAGCATTTATTAGGCCCAATGATCGTTATCGTTATCATTTTTAATAAAGAAATTTTAAAAGATCAATTAAATTATCTTTTAGAAAGAAGATAACTATTTCAAATTTTTTAGCATTTATTAGACCCATTGATCATTACCGTTATGATCTTTAATAAAGAAATTTTAAATTATCTATTAAATTATCTTTTAGAAAGAACATAATTATTTACAATCTTTTAGCATTTATTAGGCCCAATGATCGTTATCGTTATGATCTTCAATAAGGAAATTTTAAATAATTTATTAAATTATCTTTTAGAAAGAAGATAATTATTTACAATCTTTTAGCATTTATTAGGCACAATGATTGTTACTGTTATGATCTTTAATAAAGAAATGTTAAATGATCAATAAAATTATCTTTTAGAAAGAAGATAACTATTTGAAATCTTTTAGCATTTATTAGGCCCATTGATCGTTACCGTTATGATCTTTAATAGAGAAATTTTAAATAATCTATTAAATTATCTTTTAGAAAGAAGATAATTATTTACAATCTTTTAGCATTTATTAGGCCCAATGATCGTTACCGTTATGATCTTTAATAAAGAAATTTTAAATGATCTATTAAATTATCTTTTAGAAAGAAGATAATTATTTACAATCTTTTAGCATTTATTAGGCCCAATGATCGTTACCGTTATGATCTTTAATAAAGAAATTTTAAATAATCTATTAAATTATCTTTTAGAAAGAAGATAATTATTGACAATCTTTTAGCATTTATTAGGCCCAATGATCGTTACCGTTATGATCTTTAATAAAGAAATTTTAAATGATCTATTAAATTATCTTTTAGAAAGAAGATAATTATTTATAATCTTTTAGCATTTATTAGGCCCAATGATCGTTACCGTTATGATCTTTAATAAAGAAATTTTAAATAATCTATTAAATTATCTTTTAGAAAGAAGATAATTATTTACAATCTTTTAGCATTTATTAGGCCCAATGATCGTTATCGTTATCATTTTTAATAAAGAAATTTTAAATGATCTATTAAATTATCTTTTAGAAAGAAGATAATTATTTACAATCTTTTAGCATTTATTAGGCCCAATGATCGTTACCGTTATGATCTTTAATAAAGAAATTTTAAATGATCTATTAAATTATCTTTTAGAAAGAAGATAATTATTTACAATCTTTTAGCATTTATTAAGGCCAATGATCGTTATCGTTATGATTTTTAATAAAGAAATTTTAAATGATCTATTAAATTATCTTTTAGAAAGAAGATAATTATTTACAATCTTTTAGCATTTATTAGGCCCAATGATCGTTACCGTTATGATCTTTAATAAAGAAATTTTAAATGATCTATTAAATTATCTTTTAGAAAGAAGATCATTATTTACAATCTTTTAGCATTTATTAGGCCCAATGATCGTTATCGTTATTTTAATAATGAAATTTTAAATGATCAATAAAATTCTCTTTTAGAAAGAAGATAACTATTTCAAATTTTTTAGCATTTATTAGGCCCATTGATCGTTACTGTTATGATCTTTAATAAAGAAATTTTAAATGATCTATTAAATTATCTTTTAGAAAGAAGATAATTATTTACAATCTTTTAGCATTTGTTGGGCCCAATGATCGTTACCGTTATGATCTTTAACAAAGAAATTTTAAATAATCTATTAAATTATCTTTTAGAAAGAACATAATTATTGACAATCTTTTAGCATTTATTAGGCCGAATGATCGTTACCGTTATGATCCTTAATAAAGAAATTTTAAATGATCTATTAGATTATCTTTTAGAAAGAAGATAACTATTTCAAATTTTTTAGCATTTATTAGGCCCATTGATCGTTACCGTTATGATCTTTAATAAAGAAATTTTAAATAATCTATTAAATTATCTTTTAGAAAACAGATAATTATTTACAATCTTTTAGCATTTATTAGGCCCAATGATCGTTACCGTTATGATCTTTAATAAAGAAATTTTAAATGATCTATTAAATTACCTTTTAGAAAGAAGATAACTATTTCAAATTTTTTAGCATTTATTAGGCCCATTGATCATTACCGTTATGATCTTTAATAAAGAAATTTTAAATGATCTATTAAATTATCTTTTAGAAAGAAGGTAACTATTTCAAATTTTTTAGCATTTATTAGGCCCTTTGATTGTTACCGTTATGATCTTTAATAAAGAAATTTATAATGATCTATTAAATTATCTTTTAGAAAGAAGATAATTATTTACAATCTTTTAGCATTTATTAGGCCCAATGATCGTTACCGTTATAATCTTTAATAAAGAAATTTTAAATGATCAATTAAATTATCTTTTAGAAAGAAGATCATTATTTACAATCTTTTAGCATTTATTAGGCCCAATGATCGTTATTGTTATTTTAATAATGAAATTTAAATGATCAATAAAATTATCTTTTAGAAAGAAGATAACTATTTCAAATTTTTTAGCATTTATTAGGCCCATTGATCGTTACCATTATGATCTTTAATAAAAAAATTTTAAATGATCTATTAAATTATCTTTTAGAAAGAAGATAATTATTTACAATCTTTTAGCATTGATTAGGCCCAATGATCATTACCGTTATGATCTTTAATAAACAAATTTTAAATAATCTATTAAATTATCTTTTAGAAAGAAAATAACTATTTCAAATTTTTTAGCATTTATTAGGCCCATTGATTGTTACCGTTATGATCTTTAATAAAGAAATTTTACATAATCTATTAAATTATCTTTTAGAAAGAAGATAATTATTTATAATCTTTTAGCATTTATTAGGCCCAATGATCGTTACCGTTATGATCTTTAATAAAGAAATTTTAAATGATCTATTAAATTATCTTTTAGAAAGAAGATAATTATTTACAATCTTTTAGCATTTATTAGGCCCAATGATCGTTACCGTTATGATCTTTAATAAAGAAATTTTAAATAATCTATTAAATTATCTTTTAGAAAGATGATAACTATTTCAAATTTTTTAACATTTATTAGACCCATTGATTGTTACGGTTATGATCTTTAATAAAGAAATTTTACATAATCTATTAAATTATCTTTTAGAAAGAAGATAATTATTTACAATCTTTTAGCATTTATTAGGCCCAATGATCGTTACCGTTATGATCTTTAATAAAGAAATTTTAAATAATCTATTAAATTATCTTTTAGAAAGAAGATAATTATTTACAATCTTTTAGCATTTATTAGGCCCAATGATCGTTATCGTTATCATTTTTAATAAAGAAATTTTAAAAGATCAATTAAATTATCTTTTAGAAAGAAGATAACTATTTCAAATTTTTTAGCATTTATTAGAGCCATTGATCATTACCGTTATGATCTTTAATAAAGAAATTTTAAATTATCTATTAAATTATCTTTTAGAAAGAACATAATTATTTACAATCTTTTAGCATTTATTAGGCCCAATGATCGTTATCGTTATGATCTTCAATAAGGAAATTTTAAATAATTTATTAAATTATCTTTTAGAAAGAAGATAATTATTTACAATCTTTTAGCATTTATTAGGCACAATGATTGTTACTGTTATGATCTTTAATAAAGAAATGTTAAATGATCAATAAAATTATCTTTTAGAAAGAAGATAACTATTTGAAATCTTTTAGCATTTATTAGGCCCATTGATCGTTACCGTTATGATCTTTAATAGAGAAATTTTAAATAATCTATTAAATTATCTTTTAGAAAGAAGATAATTATTTACAATCTTTTAGCATTTATTAGGCCCAATGATCGTTACCGTTATGATCTTTAATAAAGAAATTTTAAATGATCTATTAAATTATCTTTTAGAAAGAAGATAATTATTTACAATCTTTTAGCATTTATTAGGCTCAATGATTGTTACTGTTACGATCTTTAATAAAGAAATGTTAAATGATCAATAAAATTATCTTTTAGAAAGAAGATAACTATTTGAAATCTTTTAGCATTTGTTAGGCCCAATGATCGTTACCGTTATGATCATTAATAAAGAAATTTTAAATGATCTATTAAATTATCTTTTAGAAAAAAGATAATTATTTACAATCTTTTAGCATTTATTAGGCCCAATGATCGTTACCGTTATGATCTTTAATAAAGAAATTTTAAATAATCTATTAAATTATCTTTTAGAAAGAAGATAATTATTTATAATCTTTTAGCATTTATTAGGCCGAATGATCGTTACCGTTATGATCTTTAATAAAGAAATTTTAAATGATCTATTAAATTATCTTTTAGAAAGAAGATAATTATTTACAATCTTTTAGCATTTATTAGGCCCAATGATCGTTACCGTTATGATCTTTAATAAAGAAATTTTAAATAATCTATTAAATTATCTTTTAGAAAGAAGATAATTATTGACAATCTTTTAGCATTTATTAGGCCCAATGATCGTTACCGTTATGATCTTTAATAAAGAAATTTTAAATGATCTATTAAATTATCTTTTAGAAAGAAGATAATTATTTACAATCTTTTAGCATTTATTAGGCTCAATGATTGTTACTGTTACGATCTTTAATAAAGAAATGTTAAATGATCAATAAAATTATCTTTTAGAAAGAAGATAACTATTTGAAATCTTTTAGCATTTGTTAGGCCCAATGATCGTTACCGTTATGATCATTAATAAAGAAATTTTAAATGATCTATTAGATTATCTTTTAGAAAGAAGATAATTATTTACAATCTTTTAGCATTTATTAGGCCCAATGATCGTTATCGTTATGATTTTTAATAAAGAAATTTTAAATGATCAATTAAATGATCTTTTAGAAAGAAGATAACTATTTCAAATTTTTTAGTATTTATTAGGCCCATTGATCATTACCGTTATGATCTTTAATAATATTAAAAAATTTACAAATAATTGTTACTAAATATCTGCATAATAAATTTTAGACAACAGAGAGAAAAAAAGGAAAATAAAACAAACATGTGAAGTATTATTAATTATATATTAGAGAAAAAAAATATTATTCTGTAATATAAATTGTTATATCCATAATAAAAATTATAAAGAAAAATACGTGTGAGGAAATAAAATTATTGAATAACCAAAACGTTATCATTTGAATAGAAGCGGTTTGAATTTATCTTCGCATGTGGTTCTAATTAGAAGGGACCCCTACTTTAATTTGAACCACATACATATAAATATAAATATATATATATATATATATATATATATATATATATATATATGTATATATTTGCTAGATTCATCTATCACCTGTCAAATGAGAAGATCGATATTATCAAAATTTTTGGACTGAAGAAAGTATTTATAACGTAAGTCATATTTCATACAAAAAACATAAATTATATAAGTGATTTTACACCACACGACACAGAATATTTAATTCTTATAGTGTTGTATATTACTTTTATCATAAAATAAAAATTTTAAATACATTTTATTTAGAAATTGATTGGAAAAGGAGTACGTGCGAATAATCCATTCTGTTTAAAAAAAAAAAAGAGATCAGCAATCTGCTAAAAATTACATATATAATACCGCGCTCAAAATCAAGCTGCTGGATCTCTCTGAGAGTGCTGTCGTTCAAAAGTATGATTTCTTTCCAGCATTCTCTTTCTAGTCATATGTTGTCATCACTTGTGCTAATTATATGCCTATCATTTCTTGTGTTTTCTTTATTCTTCTTCTTTCAAAATCTTAAAAGTTTGAAGAAGTCACCACGTCCTCCTGGTCCTAGAGGCCTTCCCATAATAGGAAATCTTCATCAGCTAGATAGTTCTTCTCTTTATCTGCAGCTATGGCAACTCTCAAAGAAATATAGTCCTATATTCTCGCTTCAATTAGGTTTAAGACCAGCCATAGTGATTTCCTCTCCAAAATTGGCCAAAGAGGTAATGAAAGACCATGACCTTGAGTGTTGTGAACGGCCTAAATTACTTAGCCAACAGAAAATGTCCTATAATGGCTCAGACTTGGCCTTTTCCCCATATAACAATTATTGGAAAGAAATCAGAAAAATTTGTGTTGTTCATATCTTCAGCTCCAAACGTGTCTCGTGCTTTTCCTCCATAAGACAATTTGAGGTGAAGCAAATGATAGAAAAAATATCTAGGCATGCCTCATGTTCAGAAGTTACAAATTTAAATGAAGTGCTAACGTCTCTTACTAGCACTATTATATGTAGAATTGCTTTGGGGAGAAGGTATGAAGAGGAAGGAACTGAAACAAGCATGCTCCATGAGTTGCTCCAGGAGTTAGAAGTCTTGTTGGGCACCTTCTTTGTTTCTGATTTTATTCCTTTCATGGGGTGGATTGATAGACTGAGGGGACTGGAAGCACGTGTTGAACGGAATTTCAGGGAGTTGGATAAATTCTACCAAGAAGTCATTGATGAACACATGGATTCTGATTCAAATGCTCCAGAGGAAGAGGATATAGTTGATATCTTGCTTCGACTGAAAAACCAGCATTCGCTCTCCATAGATCTCACAACTGATAACATCAAAGCGGTGATTATGGTTTGAATTTCCATTCCTTTCCTTCTCTTTACTTTGCCTATTTCAATTTGCACAAAAAACTTACATCAATCTTACTATTATATGACTCTCTTTAATTATCGATTTACTTGTTAAAGAAAGACACTCCCTGCTTGCCTTCTCCATCTAAGATAATTTGAATTTTTTTAATGAAAAACGGCTAAATGATGTTAAACAAAAAACTATCATAGTTGGGCAGTTATTTTCTACAAGAATTCTTGTTAGAGGACAAAAATGTGTAATATAAAATAAAATTTCAAAACTGTTCAGTAGCATACGCCTTTCTTGAGAAAAACTGTAGGTAAATATCAAGGGTAAAGATGTAAACTAAAATGTATATACGAAATGTAATGGCTATGAATAAATTTAAGGACTCAAATATTCTAATACTTTATTATAGCATATATACCTTTTTTCTGTGTACTTGTTTTTTTAAGAAAAAAAAATTATATTCTATATTTAACCCTCGGTTGTATATTTTAAATTTAAACTCTTCTATCCATTTGGCACCTCCGTTATCACAAATCTATCTCTGGATATTTAACCCTCATGTATATTTTAAATTTAAACTATTTGATTTTATATCTTAGAATTGAGAATTAATATTATATTTAATTATTTATGATAATATTTAATATTTAACTATTAAGTAATATGTATTCTAATTTTGCTTAATTATTGCCTTGTAACTAGAGCCGTCAAAATTGTGGACCGACAGACTGAGTCAGGATGGATTCTAAAATAGGACACCCAAATAGAAGTGACCATTTTTTACTCAATCCATTTGGCCAACTATGTAAATGGATTTAGGTCGGCCTAGTTCTGTGAGCCATAAGCAAGTCTAAATATACATATAAATACATAAATTTTAAAAATATATGTTAATAATATATAATATATTGTTAAAAATATATAAATAAACAAGATACATATAAAAGTATGTTTAATGTGAAATCAATTTATACATATTGTTGATATATATATATATATATATATATATATATATATATATATATATATAAATACATTTGATGTTTATTTAGTAATATATTTTTAACAAATAAAAATTATGTTGTTCTAAAATGTATATTAAATTAAAATATACATATCATTATTTATTATGTGTTTTTATTGATTTATAGTGTGTTATTTTGAATTGGTTTGAGTTTGTATATAAAAAAGTTTTATTTTTATAAAAAATTGAATTTTGATTTTTTTTAAAAAGGTCCATTTAGGCCTGTTTTGACCTGGAGGCCTAATATAGGGTCAGATTGTACTTAGAAATATATAGTCCAAACAAAATATAGGTTGACCTGACCCGATAAATTTTGTATGAAAAGTTCGACGAGTCAAGCCGCATCGATTCACCTAAATTGTCAGCTCTACTTGTAACTCATTATGGATGGATTTTAGATATATATTGAATTTTTATAATAATTAAAACTAATACAAATTGGTTTTTTTAAAAAAAATAAATTATATTTTTATGCGGGTTGATTGGTCGGCTTTGTAGGTTCAAATATAATGAGCCCATTTAAAATACGGGTTTCATGAATTGAGTGTCACGGATTACGAGTTCTATATAGGTTGTGGGTTTGACCAAGGTTAATTAGTAATTAAAACTATATTCCTATATACTACAACATTCTAAAGTTACTTCTATGTTAAAAATGTGTTATAGTTTTTAGATTTATCTTTCACAAACTTTGATTTTGCTAATACAAAATCTTAAATTTTAGAATTATCTTTTTCTTAAAATTTATATAAATGTTTTAATAGTCCTTGTTGATACAAGTTTCATAAACTCCAAACAAACTTAGTAATTACTAAAATTTGATTATTGATAGTGCCTATAAAAATATCTGCAACTTAATCTTCAGTTTGCAATAGTTAACCCTCCTTGTTGTTCATTCATTTTTTTAAGTTTTCTTTGTAGTCATTGACTTGTAGTTTCTAAAATTGCTACATACTCTACTTCTATTGTAGATTATGCTATTGTTTCTTACTTCTTTCAAGTTCAAAAGAAAAATATTGATTTTGGTGAGAAGGCATATCCCCCAGTGTTTCTCTTCATGTCATCTGACTATTCGAGGATTTTTCCTGATCACAGTCAATGTAGTCAATCAACCTTAAATATGTTATAGTTTTGTACCATATACCAGACCTATTTGTTCCTTGTAGATAGCTTAAAATTCCTTTTTTTCTTCATAGTGAATTTGGCTTGGCATTTCATAAATATTGATAGAAAACCTTTAATAGTCTCATTCTCCTTCATTTTTATCATTTCAAATTCTGTCTTACAACTTGAAATTTGATCATACGCATACTTGAGCATTGCCTTCAAACTTCTTCTATAGAGTATTCCATGCTTTAGCACTAGTCAAACAATTATTCTTGAAAATATCATGTTTACACAACTGCTTTTTGTAGAAATTATAATGTAATCAAATCTTTTTAATTGTTTTCTTTTAACTTTTTCTTTTGAGCCACAGTAAGAGTTGAACTGTCTGCAGAGCATTAAAACCATCTTCTAAAATGTCCCTAAATCTTGTCAACAAAGAAACATCGTCTACATCTACAATTATTAAAGGGAAATGTAATTTTGAAGTACATATTTTTGTGTTCATTTTACTTACTATTACTTCTGTAAACTACTACTTCTACTTCTCTTACTATTTTATCCTTTTAACTATTTTAACTAATCATATATTATTGCATAACTACCATTTTCTTTTTATTTTATTTTACTTTATTATACTACAAGAAATTTTCAAATTAGCCATAAAAAATGTAGTTGTTAATTTGTAGTTAATTTTTTTTTAAAAATTATATATATATATATATATATATATATAATTACTCTCTAGTTAATTTGTAGTAATATTAAATTTTAACTAAAAAATTATATGGGTAGCTAATACATAGTAAAATAACTTTAAAATAATTACTAAATTTTTGTGGTTAAAATTTGTATATGTTGAAAATTTTTATATGTTATATAAAATTTCATTTTATTTTACAGAACATACTCTTAGGAGCAACAGATACAACTGCGGTCACAACAGTATGGGTTATGACAGAATTAATGAAAAATCCAAGAGTTATGAAGAAAGTCCAAGAAGAAATTAGGAGTTTAAGTGGTAGGAAAGCTTTCATAGAAGAAGATGAAGTTCAAAACTTTTCCTATTTAAGAGCAGTGATTAAAGAGACACTGAGATTGCATTTACCAGCACCACTACTTATACCAAGAGAAACAAGTAAAAAATGCGTGATAGGTGGTTATGAAATTCCAGCCAAGACATTCATATATGTGAATGCTTGGGCTATCCATAGAGATCCAGTGGCTTGGAAAGATCCAGAAGAGTTTATACCTGAGAGGTTTTTAAATAGCAAAATAGATCTTCATGGACAACATTTTGAGTTCATTCCATTTGGAGCAGGTCGTAAAATGTGCCCAGGTTTGCATATGGGATTCGCCACATTGGATATTATTCTGGCTAATCTTCTTAATTTCTTTGATTGGGAATTGCCAGCAGGAATGAAAAAAGAAGACATTGATACAGAAGTGTTGCCAGGCATAACACAGCGTAAGAAGAATCATCTCTGTGTTTTGGCCAAATTTCATTTGTAATATAAGAAGGTTTGTATTTCATAAAAAATTAAAAAGTTATTTGTAAATAAAATATAAAAGCACCCTGTTCTGCAGAAAACATTTTCAAACATAAGTTTATATTGTGAAGTTTCCTAACAAAGTTTGTAAAACCTGTTTTTGTTTTGTTTCTGCTGTATCAGTTTCTAGATAAAACTTCAATATATGCAAACATGCAAATTTTTTAGGGTAACCAAAGTTTTTATGAAACTAAGTTTACTCTAAAAATTAAGTTTTGGGCACTCCAAACAAAAAAAAATTAAACAGAACCTTAGTTATAATATTATATTATGACCCAAAAGCAAACTTTCTATGAAACAAAGTCTACTTAATGGTGTATTGTATTTATAATATAAAGGTTAAGAAACAAAGGTAGAGGGAGACAAGTGAACGGTAATGCATATGCAAATGGCAATGAGCATGCAAGTGACGCAAAGAAAGATTCAACACTCACTCGCTGCGCTATTCACAATTCAGAACTCCTTGCATATCATATGCCAACACTTGTCCATCAATTCAATCCCAGCATTCCCATAGAGAAAGCAGTTACTCCCCCAACATCATGGTACACTCACCCCTCTTTCTTCCACCGTGTCTTCTACAGAGGCTAGCAAGTTGTCCCTCAGTTTTATTCTGCCCATAAATTCTACCTTTTTTGCCTTCTTTTCTTGTTTTGCTTTCTTCAACCCGCGAGGAAAACAAATTGTAAATGTACCTGCAGAAAGATGTGTTGGCAACAAGAAAGCAAAAGGTTGGCAACTCTTTAAAAATTCTTTCTTTTTTTCTGCACTGTTTCAAATGTGCTGATACAAGTATTTATAGGCAAAAGATTTGCCCCTTCACATGCTGGAGATAAATAAAAAGTTTTGTCTTTTCATTTGCTATCTAGGAATACCAAATGCTATCTTGGAATACCAAACAACCATTAATGCTATCTAGGAATACCAAACAACCATTAATGCTATCTAGGAATACCAAACAACAAGAAATAAAGTTTCTTAATTTAAGTTTTATAACAAATCTCCCCCTTAAACTTAAATACTCTTCCCATTTCTCATTCCCATAAGCCTTTTGCAATTCTCCAGCAATGTGGTCGGCAGTGGCTTGGTGAGTATATCCGCGGCTTGAGCTCGGCTTTCAACATGCTCCAACTTAACCTTTCCTTCTTTGACTTGTTCTCGGATGAAATGAAAGCGGACGTCGATGTGCTTGCTCCTTCCGTGATTAACTGGGTTCTTTGCCAACTCGATCGCCGACTTGTTATCAACTCGGATCACAGTCCCTTCATTTTGGATCACTCCCAAATGCCTTAATAGATTTAAAAGCCAGACTGCATGACACACGCTCCAAGAGGCTGCCACATACTCTGCCTCGCAAGTAGACAGGGTTACAATGGGCTGCTTCTTTGACAGCCAAGTGAAAGCTGTATTTCCGAGTAGGAATACATATCCCGAAGTACTTTTTTGGTCATCAACATCACCACACCAATCGCTATCTAAGTAACCCACTAGTCGATATTCATCTGATTTTGAATAGAAAAGACCAAGTGATAGGGTTCCTCGAATACATCTCAGAATTCTCTTCAAGGCCTTCCAATGTGTATAGCTTGGATCCTCCATGAATCTGCTCATTATCCCAATACTCAACATTAAGTCGGGTCTCGTGCTTGTAAGGTACCTTAGACTTCCAATTAAACTTCGATATCTCCCAGAATCAGCTCGTTCTCCTCCATCAAACTTCGAGAGTTTAGTGTCTGGTTTCATTGGAGTAGAAACCGGGTTGCCGTCCTCCATTTTAAACTTCTTTAGAATTTCAAGCGCGTACCTCTCTTGGGATATAAAAATCCCTTCTTCCGATTGCTTCACTTCCAGGCCAAGAAAATATTTCATCAAGCCTAAGTCTGTCATCTCAAACTTTTTTTCCATTACCTCCTTAAACTCCTTAATCAGCTTCGTGTTGCTTCCGGTGAATATGAGGTCGTCAACATAGAGAGCAACTACCATCATATCCTTTCCTGATTTCTTTGTGTACAAAGCATGTTCGTACGGACATTGCTCGTACCCAGTTTTCTTGAAATACCCGTCAATTCTCTCATTCCAGGCACGGGGAGCCTGCTTCAGTCCATAGAGGGCCTTTTTCAATCTCAGAACTTTCTTCTCATCCCCTCTCTTCATGTACCTGTGTGGTTGCTCGACGTACACCTCCTCTTTCAGCACTCCATTTAGAAAGGCCGACTTCACATCCATTTGTAGAATTGGCCATTGGTTTTGAGCAGCTAACGATACCAGGAGTCGGATTGACTCCATTCTCGTGACAGGAGCAAATACTTCATCGTAGTCTATCCCCTCTTTCTGTCTATAGCCCTTTACCACAAGTCGAGCCTTATAACGCTCAACCTTTCCCTCAACATTCATCTTCTTTTTGTACACCCATTTTACTCTAATGGGTCGAGCTCCTTCAGGAAGATCGATCAATTCCCAAATCTTGTTGCGTTCAATCGCTCCAATCTCCTCATCCATGGATGTTCTCCACTTCTCTTCTTGGACAGCTTTCTCAAAGCTCAAGTCTTTAGAGTCGGCCAAAAGACATACAACATGAACTTCATTTGTAGTGTCGTATATTTCCTGTAGACTTTTCTTCATCTTAGGACTCGGTGGTTGTTGTTGTTGAAGGTACAACAATCTTTGAGCTAGTTTCTTTTTCGACTAGGTTACTCCAGCACCACTCCTTCGTTTCCTCCACATGAACATCTCGGCTCACCACTACTTTCTTGTTAACAGGATCAAACAATTTATATGCTTTATAATTTTTATCATACCCGATAAATATGTACTTCTTGCTCTGATCTTCTAATTTTGTCCTGTGCTGACCTGGTACTTGCCCATAGGCTACGCTACTGAACACTTTTAGATGAGAGACACTCGGCTTCACACCACTCCAAATCTCCTGAGGCGTCTTTTCGCCTAACTTTGCATGTGGACATTTATTTTGCACATAGACTGCGCATTGCACCGCCTCTGCCCAAAACTTCTTCGGCATATTCTTCCCTTTCAACATAATGCCCATACTTCCCACAGTTATAGCATTCAATGTTGTTTGTGTTTGTCCGACCACCTCGAGTCTGACCTCGACCACCTCAGGCCTGACCTCGGCCACGCCAGTTTTGTTGGCCGACTTGCTCATTTCTTCGTTCTCCTCTTCCTCTACCACCTTGGCCTTTGGTACTTTGAGCATAAAACGCATTATCCTTTTTTATAGTCGCCTTTGCCTGGAGAGCTTGTTCAAGGGACTCCCCCCTCTTGTTTTTTCGTCTCTGCTCATGTGCTTCCAGGGACCCAGCAAGCTCTTCAATGGTGAGTGTTGATAGATCCTTGGACTCCTCTATTGCGCATACGATATTTTCGAATTCATCTCTCAATGACCTCAAAATCTTTTCAACAACTCGGTTTGAAGAAAGAATCTCACCATTCTGATTCAGTTTGTTCACCACGGTCTCCACCCGAGTAATGAACTCGGATACGCTTTCGGACTCGTTCATCCTCATGTTTTCCAGTTCGCACCTAAGGGTTTGAAGTCGGACCTGCTTTACTCGTTCGTCTCCTTTGTTTGCCCTTTCAAGTGTATCCCATGCTACTTTGGAAGATTTTGCATTTGCTATCTTATCAAAGCCGAATTCGTCAACAGCTCGGTATAACAGATATAAAGTCGTCTTGTCTTTAGCTCGAACGACCTTCAACGCGTTCAACTGGCCATTTGAATATCCTTCTGTGCTCGCTGGTTCCTCATACCCAGTCTCGACCACATCCCAATTATCTTGGGAGCCGAGAAGGGCCTTTATCTGCACCTTCCAGTTGTCATAGTTAACGTCTTTCGTCAACTTGGGTAACGGGATGCCATTGGTTAGACCTGCCATTTCTCTCAAGTGTTTACACTCAACTCACACACCTCACAAAACTCTCAGTCGCTCCTCTCTCTCTCTGTCAGCGCACACCATGGCGTTCTTTCCTCACAAAACTCTCGGTAGCTCTGATACCCAATTGTTGGCAACAAGAAAGCAAAAGGTTGACAACTCTTTAAAAACTCTTTCTTTTTTTCTGCACTGTTTCAAATGTGCTGATACAAGTATTTATAGGCAAAAGATTTTCCCCTTCACATGCTAGAGATAAGTCAAAAGTTTTGTCTTTTCATTTGCTATCTAGGAAAACCAAATGCTATCTAGGAATACCAAACAACCATTAATGCTATCTAGGAATACCAAATGTTATCTAGGAATACCAAACAACCATTAATGCTATCTAGGAATACCAAACAACAAGAAATAAAGTTTCTTAATTTAAGTTTTATAACAAGATGTGCCTCGTTAGAAGTTAGAACCCAAGTATAAAACAAATCTAAGTTTTTAAGATGTGTGGAGTCTCTGTCAATAAATAAGACGTATGAGGGCGGAATCAGCCAGATGTCTATATTCGATTCTGTTGAGATTGAGCTTCTGAAAGTTTTTACATCTTTGGAGAATGTTACTGAGTTGATGCTTTGGTATTGGTATCAGTATTCCAACCACAGCAAGAGGCCAGCTGAGAGAATGAGGAAAAAGAAGGGATAGCATGGGAAGAATTACAATTACAGTTATAGTTAGCATGCGCGCATAGGACAAGGACTATAGTTTATGTTGAAAATATTGTGGATTAGTATCACTCAATATCTATTATCATAAACCGACAATATAAGATATGATCATTATATCAATATGGTTATTTATCTTTAACCAACAATATCTTAAAATATCAATATGGTTATTTTAACTGGGATTACAGTGAGATTGACTCTGTTATGGGTTAGGTCAATCAGATTAAAAAACTCAATTAAGAGAGGTCCCTGACTACCCTGGGGGGTTATAAATTTGTCATCCCATTAAACAAATTTACACATCAGAATTATTCTCTACAATAACCCCTCAGAAGGTAGTCAGAAGAACTTCCTAGAGTTCTCTTCAATAGTGCTCATGGACATGAACACCAATTCAGGTACACATTCATTCCCATTTTATCAATTCCATATTGATAGTTGTCATACTATAATTTGTGTCTAGTACAGTATAAAATCAAACCTACTTTATATTTTTATCAATTGGTATCAGAGCTTACTAGATATATTTTATGGTTGTCAATTGAACAAACCCTATTTTTTAACATTAACATACACACATATTGAGAAAGGGAGAGACCGAATGATACCTGAGCAGTTGTGCGGCGGCAGTCGAGTCATCCGCCGGCAGCCGAGTCGTCTGCCGGGGCCAACGGCCCTGCTGTGCCGCACCTTCCTCGCGCCCTCGATGCTCCACGATCTGAACCTGAAAGGGGCGGAGATCGGGGATCGGAACCAGTGAAGGGCGGAGATCGGAGAGAGAGGCAGACATCGCGTTTTTGCCGCCCGGATCGCGGCGGAGATCGCGTTTCGGCGCTGTTCCACCGGGTCGCTTGCTCTAGCGGCTCTTTGTCGCGTTTCGGCCGCCCAGATCCCGTCGGTTCTTGGGGCTTCGACGCTGTTCCACCGGGCTGCCCGCTCCAGCGGCTCTTCGCCGCGTTTCAAACCTCGTCCCAGATCCCGTCGGATCTTGGAGTTTCGGCGCCTCCAGGGCCGCCCACTCCACCGCCACCTTGCGCGCTTCGAGCCTCGCCGAGATCCCGTCGGCGCTGCTCCGCCGGCGCTCCAGAATCAAAGGCGAAAAGATTTCCGGGACTTTCGTCATTTCCGTTTTTTTTGCAGACCCCACTAACCGCACGGATAAGCTTTAAGGTTTTTCCGTTTCGTGGCTTCGTTTAACGACTTCCCACTAAAATCAAACCACTTCGTTTTCCGTTTTTTTTGTAGCTTCATTTCGTCATAATATTGAAATTTATTTAATTTTTGAGATGTAATTTTAAATTATTTTTGGTATATTACTCTCAAATTTTGAATATTGAATTATCACTTACAATATGATTTTTTATTAATTTACATTGTGATGACCTGCCTATCGTGGGCATGATGATGTGAATTTTGTTTATCATATTTTAAGATGATTAAAATCATATGAAATAAGCATGATTTATGCTATTAATTTACATAATTATAATTTCACTATCGTGGATGCATTTATGTAAATTTATGAAATAAATATTGATTCATTATATTAGTGATAATTATACCCTATCGGTGTGTTGTTATTAATATAATTTGTTGTTGTACAATGCATTTCTCTTGACTTATGTTAATTTTTTTTTGTACCCTATCGGTGCTAGGATTTATTAATTTAAGTTATAATGTATTGTAATTTGCTTAGGGATTTATTTTAAACTGAACCTTTTAAATCATCTTTTTTTTCCTTTATTGTGATGTTCAGTTTTCTTCCCTAATTCTGTCAAAACTCTAAATGGAACAAATTATGAGGACTGGAAAGAATCGTTAGATCTCTACCTGACCATTGGCAATCTGGACTTAGCATTGAGGACGACGAGGCATGCGCCTCTTACAGATGAGTCTTCTGAAGCTCAACGAATTTCTCATGAGAAATGGGAACACTCTAACAGAGTGTTCCTGAAGGTGATTAAATTCACCATGGAGAAATCTATCAGACAGAGCATTCCAGATCTTAATGAGGCCAGTGCCTTTCTGAAAGCAATCGGTGAAAAATTTACAACTTTTGATAAGGCACAGAAAAGCCAATACCTTTCCTTATTTGAAAAGACCAAATATGATGGTGTCAGCGGTGTACGTGAACACATTATGAAGTTAGTACATTTCTATAATAAGTTAAAGTCTCTCAAGGTTGAGGTTGGTGAAGACACTTTAATTTATCGCATCTTGGAATCTCTGCCTTCTCAGTTTGACATCATGAAGACTTCATATAACATTCAAAAGCATGACTATGGAGTGGATGAATTGATTGCAATAATCACCCAAGAGGAGGAGTCAATGAGGAAGAATAAGCCTAATAACATTCAGTTTGTTGCTTTTAGTTCAGGTGCTAAAGGTGCTAACAGATATAAAGGAAATATAAGAAAGGGTACAGAGAAAGCAGAACGACATTTAGAACCCAAGAAGAAATTCTTTAAAGTTTCTTGCAAGTATTGTAAGAAACATGGTCACAAGGTGGAAGATTGCCTTATTCTGAAAAAGAAAGAGGAGAAGCGAGGTAATCTGCTAGCACTAACTTGCTTTGTATCTAATGTGGTTGATTTTCCTCCAAATTCCTGGTGGTTAGACTCAGGGGCTACTATTCATGTTGTGAATTCTTTACAGTCGTTCACAAGCCTGAGGAAACCAAGTGATGTTGAGTCGAAGATTGTTATGGGAGATGGAGCTGGAGTACCCATTGCTGACATTGGAGTCGTCTCTTTATGTTTATACTCTGGACACACTTTATTATTGCAAGATGCTGGTTATGTCCCTTCCATGAGAAGGAATTTGATATCTATTTCTGTTTTAGACAAATGTGGATACAACTTTTATTTTGGTGATGGAAAATCGGTGATTTATTATAATTCAACTGTTGTTGGTTCAGGAGTTTTGCATGACAAACTTTACATGTTAAACGTAACTGATATGTCAGTTAACTCCATTCTTGGGAATAAACGTAACAGGATTGATGAATCTTCCTCTATGCTATGGCATAGACGTTTGGGGCATATTTCTAGGCCTCGAATTGAAAGACTCATAAAAGAAGGTATTCTGCATGATCTTGACTTCTCAGATTTTGACACTTGTGGTGATTGCATCAAGGGAAAGTTCACTGCCAAAACCAGGAATAAAAGTTCAAACAGATGTGACGATGTGCTACAATTAATTCACACTGACATATGTGGACCTATTACTCCTACTGCTATGGATGGATATAGGTATTTTATTACCTTCGTAGATGACTTCTCTAGACATGGATGGATATATCTTCTTCAGGACAAAGCAAGCTCTCTTGAAGCCTTCAAAACCTTTAAAGCCTTTGTTGAGCTGAAAACAAAAAAGAAAATTAAGTGTGTAAGGTCTGATAGAGGAGGAGAATATTATGGTCGTTATGACGAGACAGGAAGAAATCTAGGACCATTTGCTCAATTCCTTGATGAATACGAAATTGAAGCTCAATACAATGCCTGGAACTCCTGAACAAAATGGCATTGCTGAGAGACAAAATCGAACACTCATGGACATGGTGAGATGTATGTATCACATTCATCTCTGCCAGAATTTCTTTGGGGAGATGCCTTGCAAACTGCTATGTACATTCTTAATCAGGTACCTAGCAAATCTGTGCCCAAAACTCCTTTTGAGCAAATGACTGGAAGAAAGCCGAGTTTGAGACATTTCCATGTATGGGGTTGTAAGGCAGAAGTAAGACCTTATAATCGTAAACAAAAGAAAGTTGATCTCAAAACTATTAGCGGTTATTTCATTGGCTACTGCATCGGTTCTAGAGGATGTAGATTTTATTGTCCTTCTCACTCTACACGAGTTATTGAATCTGACCGAGCAGTTTTATTTGAGGATGACTTGGACAGTGGGAGTCACATACCTCGATTGATGACCCTTATAGAAGATCGAACCATGCTTCCATTACCATCTTATTTTCTTCCTACAGACATCTCAACCCTAATGGTTCACACATATGAACAAATTGTTGAGAGGCAAGATGAACAAATGACAGAGCCACAAGTTGATGAACCACAACTCAATGATCAACAACTTGATGATGTTGATGTGGTCCCATTAAGACGATCTCAGAGAATACGCCGACCTTCTATACCAAATGACTATGTTGTATACCTTCAGGAGCATGAATATAATCCACATGATGATGACGATCCCATCACATTTCAGGAAGCACTTACTAGTCCTCATGCTTCTGATTGGATAAAAGCTATGCATGATGAATTGTTTTCCATGTCTCATAATAATGTTTGGGATCTTGTGGACTTACCAGCAGGTTGTAAGCCTGTCTTCCAGCTAATTAAGCATAAACTGACCCATGCACCAGTCTTGGCATTACCTGACTTTTCTAAAACATTTGAACTTGAATGTGATGCCTCTGGTGTAGGTGTGGGGGCTGTCTTGTTGCAAGGAGGGCACCCCATTGAGTATTTCATTGAAAAACTCAATGGTGCCCCCCTCAACTACCCCACCTATGATAAGGAGTTTTATGCTCTAATTAGGGCCCTTCAAACTTGGGAGCATTACCTTGCTCCCAAGGAGTTTGTCATTCACAGTGACCATGAGTCACTAAAATATTTTAGGGGTCAAGGTAAATTAAACAAAAGGCATGCAACGTGGGTGGAATATCTTGAATCTTTCCCTTATGTCATCAAGTACAAGAAAGGAAAACAAAATGTGGTGGCTGATGCTCTTTCTAGGCGTCATGGCCTTTATTCATCCTTGAGTGCAAAAATCTTGGGATTTGATGACATTCGGGCTATGTATCCGTCTGACAAGGATTTTGGCCCCATATTTGCTACCTCTGCATCTGCATTCGCATTAAAGGCCCATGATGGGTACTTCATCAGTGAGGGGTATCTTTACAAAGGGAGTAAGCTTTGTATACCCCAAGGATCAATTAGGAACTTACTTACAAAAGAGAGCCATAAAGGTGGGCTCATGGGGCATTTTGGGATTTCAAAAACCCTCATGCTTTTACAAGAGAAATTCTTTTGGCCCCAAATGCGTAGAGATGTCCATAGACATTGTTCTAAATGTATAGCTTGCTTGCAAGCAAAGTCTAAAGCAATACCTCATAGACTATACACACCTTTACCTACTCCTTCTACACTTTGGGAGGATATTAGCATGGATTTCATCATTGGGCTCCCAAGAACCCAACGAGGTGCAGACTCCATATTTGTTGTGGTGGACCGATTTTCAAAAATGGCCCATTTTATTCCTTGCCACAAAGTGGATGATGCGAGCAACATCGCAAGACTTTTCTTTAAAGAGGTTGTTCGATTGCATAGTATACCCTCTTCAATAGTGTCAGATAGGGATGAGAAGTTCCTTAGCCATTTTTGGAAAACTCTTTGGGCTAAGCTGGGAACTAAACTTCTTTTTTCCACTACCTGTCACCCTCAAACTGATGGAAAAACAAAAGTGGTGAATAGATCTTTATCTACTATGCTGAGGGCTCTCCTTAAAGGCAACCATAAGTCTTGGGATGAGTACCTTCCCCACATTGAATTTGTTTATAACCGAGTGGTTCATAGAACCACCAAGCATTCTCCATTTGAGGTGGTCTATGGCTTTAATCCTCGTACTCCTCTAGATCTTTTACCTCTTCCTCTTTCTGTTGTTGTGCATAAAGAAGGAAAGGCAAAAGCCATTTTTGTAAAACAATTACATGAGAGGGTTAAAGCTAACATAGAGCACCAATCCTTGATAGATGTTACTTTCTCCAATAGGGGGAGGAAAGAGGTCATCTTTGAAAAGGGCGACTGGGTATGGCTTCACTTGAGAAAGGATAGATTTCCTTCTCAAAGGAAGTCCAAACTTAGCCCTAGAGGAGATGGACCTTTCCAAATCCTTGAGCGGATCAGTAATAATGCCAATGTTTTAGATCTGCCTGAGGATTATGGGGTAAGCGCCAATTTTAATGTTTCTGATTTGTCTCCATTTGTAGGTGCTGAAAATGATGAAGACCCCATGGATTTGAGGTCAAATCCTCTTCAGCGGGAGGAGATGATGTGGCCATGCCTAGCCAAGGACCTATCACTAGGGCCATGGCTAGAAGGATTGAAGAAGACCTAACCCTTGCAGACAAAGGAAGACTTCACCTCCTATGGAGAGTGAAGATATTAGGCTAGGGACTTTAGTTAATAAAATCTAATTTTCCTTTATTTTAATTTTGAGGAGCATTAAGAATTTAATTTAGAACATATATTTAGTCCATCTTTTATTTTTAGGAGGTGTCTTAGGAATTTAGAGGGTGGATTTAGTTTTTTGGGTCTTTATGAAGGAAATAAGGGGTAGCCTTGATATCTACACCCTCTTTTCCTACATAAACCCCCTAAGCTAATAAGAAGGAATCTTGACCCTTGGTTTGAGAAACTTGGGCACCAAGTTTGATGATCCAAGGAGGGAATTGTTTCTCAATCCTCCTCCCTTAGATCTCTCCTTTTAATCCTAGCCCTTCTTTTTTAGGTTATCTTGTTCAAGAGGTTAGCTACCTCTATAAATAGGAGCTCCTGCCTCACTTGTATTTTTTGCACTTGAATTTAATCCTAGAGACCATATTGGTTGAGGTTCTTACCTTTGAGTGTCCCCCTTTCTCCTTTGTGAGAGCTTCTAAGAGTTATCAAGGGACCCCTCCCTTGTGGCCTCTCCCCTTTGACTTATCAAACCTATTATTTGTGGCGCCTCACCCCATTCCTTTCCTCTCCAGAAATCAATTTCTCTTCCAAGTGACCTTAGAAAGGATCCTTTGGGCACGTGATCATCAAAGTTTTAGGCACCCTAAAGAAAAAAGAATCAAATAGAACCTAAGTTATATATTATAGCCCAAACTTTTATATTAGTTTGTTATAACTAGGATTCAACCTATGGTCTATTATTTCATCCTTTTTTTTTTTTTGCCTTTTAATCTCCAATAAGGGAGAGAGTAAGTCTTTTTATTTTAACATTGACTATTGATATGACTAAATAAGAGTATATAATAAGGTGCAAACTTCACCTTATAAGCCAATTTTTTAGGGTTGAGTCAAGTCCAATTTTACCAATTCTAATATGATATTAGAGCCTATCCTGATGGTTTGTTATTGTTTGGACCTATCATGTCACCCGCTATCGAGTCGTTATCGAACCACCCATAAATATTAAACTCTACACTCGAGATGTCTAGTCTTCAACGTGAGGAGTCTCTTGGAGATCCTAAATCGACCATTAATATGGCTAAATAACAGTATATGATGAGGTGCAAACCTCACCTTACAAGTTGGATTCGTGGAGTTGAGTTAAGCTCAATTTCATCAATTCTAATATGTTAAGACCGACCCGTCGTGGTCCACAGATTGGTGGTTTAAATGAGCGGTCCACCAACCCATCCAAATATTTTTTATGTTAACACAGAATATTTTTTGAAAAAAAAATTGACTATTTTTAAAAAGCTTAAAATTTTGAATAATCTATTGTAGCATTGTTTTTAAATTTCATGAGTTTAAAAACAATTAAATGAGATTCTCCACTAAAATTCTATATTTATAAACATGATAAATATTAATTTAAAAATATAAAAAAATATATTAATTAAATTATGTTAATAAACTAGAAAATATATTATCATAGAATATAAGTCAAACAAAAAATATAGTAACTTAATTAAAAAATAAAAAATTATGTTCACATAATAATAAAAAATAAAATTTGTGTGGATTATTGGCCAACTCAACCCTGTGTGGTTCAACCTAGGTGAATAAATTATAAGTGGATCAACCTTCATATTTGATAAATCACGTTCTTTTTAAATTTTCAAACTATGAGATGTGTAGCTCATATGTGTGAACTCATTTTGACGACTACGTAAATAAGAACATTATTGCAAAACCTTAGCCCCCAAATCCTTTGCATTAGCTAAAACACGGGGACACATTCATTCGACCAACAACACTTGTAAAGAGTGGCGTTGTGGTTTGGTTTTTGTTACTGACTTATGGCCTAGCTAGTTGCAATTTTGTTGTGGCTGTGTTATGTTTATGTTGCATTGCATTGCAGCAATTCATATGACTTACATTCAGAACGTAATTGATGGTTGTTGCCATGTAGAAACTCCACAACCGCATTTAATATTGCAACCACAGAGCGTGTTGATCTACAATTTAGAACCGTTCGCGTGTACAATTGCACATGTTAAGTTATATATGTAACCCTTACTCCCAAGCTAAATGATTGGTTCTATCTTTCAGCGGCATGGCAAGGCATCAGATGGAACAAAATTAGTCAAAACACAAGGAAAGCAAAAACAAAGCATGTAAAAGAGAAACGAAACAAATCCGAGATTAGTTAGAAACTCTACCATATCCAACTGTTGTGTTGGGTAGCATATAATATCAATCTTACCTATGTAAAAGTGATTTGTGTAGGAAACCCTCCGTTGCATATATATAACAATTATGAAAGCATAGAAAAAGTAATGTGCAAGGAGGAAGACATACATCTTACACAATAAGTCCACCATCAATTTTCAATGGGTTTTAAATTATGAATACTCATCTCAAATCGTTGGGAGACAGTAGCAGAAGGCTACGTTGTTTCTAAATTACAAATCCTGTTAATGACTCAAACAGATGATCATAGAGAGAATACAAAATTAAAAAGACAAAAGGTTAAAAATTGTTTTTTTTACCATGTCAAAAACAATATTAATAAGAATTATCAACTTCAAGTTTGCAAATGATGTTTAGGATTATCTTAAATCAGAATAGCAAGATTGTTAAAAACTAAAGGCATGCAAATGCTCAGCTTGGGCATGGAATTCGAGAGGCATATGGAAGGAGGTAGAAATATTTAGGGATATGTTGACATATTTGTCAAGCATAGCAAGTCAACTGTTGGTTAAGGACTTAATGGATGACAATAGAGTGAGGTTAGTAGATTTGACCCTCCCATCTCCTTTTTGGAAAATACGTACGAGTGAATTCCAGTTTGTGTATCAACAAATGGGTGTTGTACGCCCACTGAGGTCGTCACTCAGAGAAGTCATCCGCGACCTTGAAGTCATCACCAAGTAAGGACAAGTTAAGCACAACAACTTCATTATACTGAGAACTAGCAAATTATGCTCAACGAATTTCATATCTCAATTGACACAATAGGAAACCTTATCAACCTCCCTCATGACCAACCAGCAAGGATCAATATAACAAAAACTTATTGCAGCCACCAACGGTTACAAAACAACTTAAAAAGAACAATTAATAAATAATAAAACATCATTAAAGTCATAATAATTGTGCATCCCCAATAAAAAGAAAAAGAAAGTTACTTACACTTCATTTAAACAGCATACAAAAACTATCTTGACTGACATAGCGTCAGAGTGTCTCTTATACATATCCTCGACGTCATACTTTCAAGGATTAATTTGGTTGACTTGTCAGAGAATCTACTCACCATTTTTTTATAAGTACATTTAGTGTTTACCATGAGACCGCGATAAAACTTTTATTAGCTACCACCTCACTGAAAGACAATGATAGAAACAGAAGCACTAACCATCTCACAACTACAGAGACAAAATGAATTAAGAGTTATGACGCACCATATCTAAGCTACGCGCCCACAATAGCTACGAGGGGACCAGCCGTGCAACTTCTTCCCCTCACTGTAGCCAGAACCGCACACCCTCCTCATCCCGTCGCCATCACATCATCACCCCCAACGACATTATAATAACAAAACCATCACGCCATCTCACACCAGTCATCACTCCACTTCATCAAGTCGCTCTTCAACCAGACAAGTTCATCGTCGCAGTCGTGATAACAACTTCGAGTGACACCCCTTCAACCTAGAGATCATGGAAGTGGAGTTATCCCACAACTGGAAACCTCTGACCCTTGAAAGGTATGAAGATTTTACCGACCCTAATTCCCACATCGATGATTATCTATCCTCAACTCAACTTGAACTCTACCGTAGACATTGTCCACTGTCGGGTATTTCTGCCTATGTTGAAGGGGGCAGCCTTGACCTGGTTCACCCAACTTGATGTGCAGTTTTTGTGAACTTGTGAAGAAATTCAAAAGTCAGTATTCCACCAACAAAACCTTAAAGCGCTAGCACCACAACACTATCCAGCCTACAGTAGGGGGAGAAATCAGACAACTTCACCTCGAAGTTGCCCTCCATTATATGCTTATGGGACTCCGACCTAACCCCTTCATGAACAACCTCTGTAAAAGGCCACAATGCGACATAAACAACCTCAAGGCTTAAGTTGCAACCTACATCCACATAGAGGAACATACCTCATTCAGGAAAAGAATGCTAGCACCCCCTGATCAAACCACTAGCTCCTACCTTAAGGAGTCCAAACCTTGTCACCTGTAAGACAATAATATTAAAAGAAAACATGGCAGAGAACCGAGGTATGGCTATTATACCCCCTTGAGTGTAGCGAAAGTACATGTCATGGAGGAGGCACAAAAGGCTGATCTTCTTGTATTACCTCTCTCAGGGCAACTCGCCACTAAAGTCGACCCCAACAAACACTATTGATATCATCACACGATGGGTCACCACACTGATGAATGTTGGACCTTAAAGAACAAGATAGAAGAGTTGATAAAGCCAGAACATCTCTCAAAGTACATTTAGAATAAGTCGTCTATCGCCTAGCGGAAAAGGGAGGAAAACAACAAATATTATAGCTCATCTCACCAAGATCGATGACCTAGAAACCACGAACCACAATCTCCCAAACATCATCCCAAGCAGAGGTCCAATGATGAAGACCTCAAAGGAATAATGAAAACCATTACATGCAGTTTCATTGGTAGAGGACACACAAGCTCAACTCACAAGTGTTATCCCTGAGCTAAGTACAACGTTGATGTAAGAAGAACCACCAAACCCATCTCCCAGCTGAGCATCACTTTCTATGATGCAGACTTTGAAGGAATTCACATAGCCCAAGACGATGCCAAGGTCATATCAGTGATAGTAGCAAATTGGCATATCAACAAGACATTGATAGATTAAGGGAGCTCAGTCGATGTTCTTTTTTGCTCTACTTTCCATTAGCTAAGCTTACCTAACTCCTTCATCCACCTTTACAGTGAACCACTATATGGATTCATAGGGAGTAGTGTACATGCCAAAGGTTATGTAGATCTCTTAACCAAGTTTGGGAAGGTTGATAAGAGCAAGTTAGTCATAGTAAGGTACCTACTAGTAGATACCCCCTCATCGTACAACATCCTTATTGGGAAGCCTACGCTCAACAAGCTCGGGGCAGTTTTCTCCACCCACATCTAACAATGAAGTTTTCATTGACAAAGGGAGACGTTGTCATGGTAAAAGCCAATCAACAAGAAGCCAAACAATGTTATGTCCATATTTTGAGGATTGTAATAACAGCCACTGACCACCTCTCCCTCCCCTCCTCCTCACTCAAATCACCAAGAATCAAAAGGGCTAACATTAATGATATAGAACATGCAGACCTCGACCCTAGAGCTGAATATGAGGACTTGCATCCCATACATGTAGAAGCCCTCATAGATTGTCAAATAGGCTCTGACCTAAACCAAGTCACCAAGATAGGGAGTCGACTTGACAAAGTCACGCATCTCCAATTAAAGGGTATGATCACCTGTATAATAAACTTGTTCACATGGAGTAGCTTGGATATGGCAGACATTGACCCCACTTTCATTTGTCATAAACTTGTGGTATACCTTCATGCCAAGCCCGTTACCGAAAGACGATGAAACCTCAGGGAAGAAAAAGACTTGTAGCCAAGCAAGAAGTTGAGAAGCTAAAATCCATAAATTTCATAGAGAATTCGCTTATTCTACCTGGTTGGAGAATGTGATCATGGTAAGAAAGTCGTCCGAGAAATGGAAAATGTGTGTCAACTATATGGACTTGAATAAAGTTTGCCCAAAGATGTTTGACCCCTCCTTAGCATCGACTGACTTGTTGATGGTGCCTAAGGGCATAAAATCCTTAGTTTCCTAGATGCTATAATCAAATAATGATGTATGCCCTAGATCAAGAGAAGACGACTTTTATCACAGACAAAACCAATTAATGTTACAAGGTAATGCCATTCGAATTGAAGAATGCATGGGCAACTTATTAGCAACTAATGGAAAAAGTCTTCAAGGGCTAAATAGGTTGGATCATGGACGTCTACGTTAATGACATGGTGGTAAAATCAGAAGATTCATCATGCCATGCAGTCGACTTAGCAGAGGTGTTTGGACAACTACACAAGCACAACATGTGTCTTGTTGAACTCTGACAAGCATACCAAAATCAACTATAGTATGATAGTTTTAGAAGTAAGAGTGTCGATCTCATGAGGAACGTTTTCAATTAAAATTCAAAGTTATAGTGCTCACTAAGTATTTATACATAGTAAATGGATTTGTTCATGATGGAATGTAATAAGATAAATTACAGTACATAATAAATATAAAAGAGTAACAGGTTAAATGATAAAGAAAAATCAGCAGGAGAAACTGGGATTGAATTTTATCTATCTCACTCATCTGTATTCTGGATAAATAAATATATATAGCATTCGAAATAATTGATATTGATGCAATATACAAAAATCATTTATACTGATCCCTCAAATACAAAATTCATAAGAAAATCTCTTAAATACTGATTCCTTAGATATTTAACAGATTAACTAGCATTACGATTAAATGTTATAAAGCAATCGATATATTGAAATCTATTCCTAGCAATGCAATATATCGAGTAATTTTGTTCAAAGTAGATTTTCATAAATACTTTCTAGTTAATTCTAAAAGCCAAATTCAAGAATTTATTGATCAGATAGAATCAAGTAGTAAAAACAGAACAAAATACCAATATCAAATGAGAACGGAATTACATCATATAAATACCACCAGAATATATCGAGCTCGAATCGATTACATTCAATCCCAAAAAGGAGATTAGCTACTCATAGTAGCCATAATACAATCAGGAATGGAGAAGAATTGAAGAGAACGGCTTTCACAACTCTTTGTTTCTCGCTCCCTGTCTATGGTCCTCTATTTTTCTTTCCCAAAACTCTTTTCTTCTTTTCATTTTTCATTCTGGACCTTTTATAAGTGATTTCTCACTTGAGCTAGCTGATTCTCACTCAAGCAAAAAGAGTACTTCATCTTGAAGAAAATTTTTCTTGCTCAAGCAAGATATTTCTTGTTTGAGTGAGTATGCCCCTGAAATAGCATATTTCTCTATACAATTCTCATTTAAGCGAGAATCTCGCTCAAGCAGGAACTGTCTCACTTGAGCGAGATGCCCTTTATGCACTTCCCTTTTCTTGATCATTCTATTTTTTGCTCTTTTTTTCATTTATTCATAATTCTTTCAATTATTTCCTTCTTCCATCCTTAATTACTTGAAAATTGTACAAAAAATGGGATCAAATATCTTCATTTATAACAAGACTCGGAAACAAACATTTAGATTCAATAATTCTTAAATTAGGGACAATTAACATCTAATAAATACAATTAAGATAAAAAAGTATCAAAATTTCATATGAAAATTTAATAAAGTTGACACTTATCACGTCTCAATCCCGGAAAATGAGTTTTCGAAGTAGAAGGGGGCAAGTTCATAGGCTTCATGCTTTCTAGCAAAGGAATAAAAGCTAATCCCGATAAGTGTCGAACTGTAATTCATATGTGTAGCCCAACCTCAAAAAAGGACGTACAAAGATTAACAAGACGCCTAACATCATTGTCAAGATTCCTACCTTGCATGACAAGCAAAGTTAAGCCCTTCTTCTAGCTGGTGAAGAAGACAAATGACTTCACATGGATAGACAAATGTGAGGCATCATTCCAATAATTTAAAGCCGTCCTAGGAACACTTCATGTCTTATCTCCTTCCCTCTTGGGAACAAACCTCCTCATATATCTTTCTGTTGTCGAGGATGCTATCAATGCAACTTTAGTACAAGAGGAAGGAAGTTAGCAACCCATCTACTTTATAAGTCGAGTGTTGCATAATGCAAAAAGACAATACCAACTAATTGAAAAACACGCTCTCGCACTCGTCACTACAACTCGATGATTGTGTCCTTACTTCTAGAGCAATCAAGTAATCATCAAGACCAACCATCCCATCTAGAAGATCCTCCAAAAACTCAAACTAATAGGTAGAATGATCATCTGGTTTGTCAAACTATTAGAATATAGCCTACACTATGAACCTCCAAGACCCATGAAGTCCCAGTACCTCTCCAACTTCATTGTCGAGCTCAACCCAAGATTTGAGGATAAGAGAACACTCTCTTCGTTGACAGGTTATCCAACAAAAAGGGGGGTGTTACAGGAATCCTATTAGAGGGCCCAAACAACCTCATTATTGAACAGTTAGTGCAATTCAAGTTCCCAACCTCGAACAATCAAGCCGAGTATAAAGCCCTCATTGCAAGGTTAAGCTTAGCCCTAGAAGTAGGAGTAACTAAGCTAAAATGCAAAAGGGACTCACAATTGTTATAGGATAAGTGAAAGGAGAATACCAAGCATAAAATGAACAACTCCTTAAGTACTACCATGTGGTGAACAACTTAATTGATGAATTTCATGAATTCGAGATTAGCCACGTTGCCATGGAGGATAAATCGCAAGCCGATCTTCTGTCGAAACTCGCTAGCACCAAAAAGTTAGGATAGCATCGCACCATAGTCCAAGAAATTCTCAATCGACCATGCTTGGAAGTACTCTCAGTTCAACAGCGAGAACTTGTATTATGGCTTTTATCCACGCTTATTTGTCATAGGATATCCTACCTGACGACCTCACCGAAGCCAAGAAGTTGAGAAGAAAGGTAGGTCACTCTTTTATTGGTGATGAACGACCTCTTTAGAAGAAGTACAACCTGACCACTATTGAAGTGTTCGAATCCGACAGAGTTCAATTACGCCCTCCACAAGCTACATGAAGGAATATGGGGTTTTACCGTGGAGCTCGATCTATGGCTGCCAAGGTACTCAAAGAAGGATTGTATTGGCTTACCATACTTAATGACTACAAAGACTTCATTCGCAAGTGCAACAAGTGTCAGGAATTCAGGAGCGTACCCCGCCAACCTCTAGAAGCCATACACACCTTAACCTCTCTATGGCCCTTTGCAATATAAGGAATTGACATTCTGGGACCTCTCCCTCAAGACTGAAGACAAGCCAAATTCCTGGTAATCGTCATTGATTACTTTACCAAATGGATAAAAGCAAAGGCGATAGCTCACATAACAAGTCAGTGCATTAAGAATTTTATTTGTCGACCACTAATTTGCAAGTATTGGATCACAAACACAATAATCTCTCACAATGGGAGACAGTTAAGGGACTCCAATGTACAAGCCTTTCTACAAGAGCTCGAGGTCAAGCACCTCATGACATTCGTCGAGCACCCCTAAACCATAGTCAGGTTGAAGCTGCAACAAAGTCATCCTAAACCAGCTTAAGAAGAGGTTGGGGATCACAAAAACATTGTGGATGGACGAACTCCCAAGCATCCTATAGGCTTATAATTGTTCCTCTCCAATCCACCACCCAAGAAATAGCATACAAACTTGTCTACGACTTTGACACCATGATTTCAGTTGAAGTCGGGGAGCCCATCCCACGAAGAACCCACTTTAACTAGCAAGCCAATAAGGCCATGCTACGAGAGAACCTTAACTTCATTGAAGAAACAGGAAACCTAGTAAAATTCAAGGAAGCCTCATGAAAACTCAGAGTAAAGATAAGGTATAACAGCAAACTCAAGCCAAAAGCATTTCAACCAGACAACCTAGTATGGAAAATGACAAAAGAAGCAAGAAGGAATCCAACACATGGAAAACTTGGAGCACCTTAGGAAGGACCATTCCGAATTTGCACAAAGACGCTTACAAACTGTGAGAACTTAATGGCAATAGTGTATCTCATACATGGAACGCATCTCATTCAAATATTACTATAGCCAAGCAACTATATATATAGGGTACTCTTTCCTACTCTAGTTCTTTTTTCCCAACAAGGATTTTTGGACTGGAAAGGTTTTAACAAGACCCACTATATTAATAAAGTATAGTTTTCAATGTTGTCATTCTCAACTCTTCATTCTTTCAACTTGCAAGCTAAAACATGAACTTCCCAACACACAAGTCAAACACAAGTCTCCCAACACATGAGTCGAACGCAAACTCGTAAAGGCTAAAACATGAGCCTCCTAACACACGAGTCAAACACGAACTCATAGAGGTCGAACATAACCCTCCCAATGCACGAGTTGAATGCGAACTCGTAAAGGCCAAACACGAGCCTTCCAAAGCACAAGTCAAATGCAAACTCGTACAGGCACAAGTTAAACACAAGCTCACAAGCTCAAATACAATTACTTAGTAACCAACAATGCACTCGTATTAATAACAGAATCACAACTCACATCACATGCAAAAACAAACAACTATCGCAACTTGTGACCCGCTCACAACACACAAAATACTTATGCTCAAAATGCAACTTCAATAAACTCAAGTAAATGCGAAAATAAAGGAAACATATAAAGCAACGTAAGTACATTACATGTAAAGTAGTGTAAGTACATTAGATGGTCCCAAAATAATGTCACTTCATCTTACAAACAAAACAAAAAACATATTGGAAAAACTACTTAGCTGCCACATCATTGTCGCCCTCCTCATGCTCCCCTCTTTCTTCCTCCTCATCAACCAATTGCCTCCTATCTAGACCTTTTTGTTAATATCAAAATGTGCCTCATCCACTCCAATGAAAAAGACGGTTTGCTTCACTGCTTTTTCAAAACCATTAGAGTGCTCCAAGCAGACGTTCTATTGAACCTTAGCCAAGTCAACCTTCAAGGACTTGATCTCCTCCTTAACATCATTCATTCATTGTTGCAAAGCCATAAACGAGGTCTCTAAATCAAGTATTTTTACAGTAGTCAATCTCCTAGTTTGAGCAGCCCTCGACAAACACTACCATAGCTCCCTTAAAACGGGCCTCCAACTTAACTTGTTGAGCCTCTAAAATAGTCAACTTTGTAAACGCTGCCATCCTCCCTCTTTTCTTCAGAACCTCTATCCCGACCTCTCTTTTCTATTTCTCTTTACCCTTTATAGCATTTCGCTCCACAGCAAAAAGCCTTTCTTCTATTTCTTCTTCCACCACCTTAATCCCTAATGAAGTCACACCTACACTCCCAAACCCCACAACCGAAAGTATAACCTCACCACTGTTCAAAGCTAAAGCGAAGCTCCCAGTAACACCATTTTAGAAGACGTATCGAAAGAGCCCACATCCTCCCCTGTATCCACAACTTCTTGAGGAAGCAGAGACCCTTTCCTTTTCCTCCGCCTAAGACCCTCCCTGAAATCGAAAGACATTGTTTACCACAACAAGAGGGAAAACAAAACACAAAACCAAGAAAAAATCAAGAAAAAGAACCCCAAAGACAGGCAAGGATGAAAACAAACAACACAAAAAAAGCATACCTTGCAAAAGTCACACAATGGAGACAAGAAAGCACTTGCAAAGGCCCAAATACAAAGATTGGGGAGAGCTTACAAAGAAGATACATAGAAAGCATGTCCAACAAGCCAAAAGGGAATTGCTTTTATTCTAACTGTTCCCGCTTCCCCAACACTAAATCCAACAACAGAGACGTTATAACCCCATTCCCATCCAATAGTCAAGCAAAATAATGTCAGCCAATGGCCATCGTCAACTCCCAAGTAACTAAATACAACAGCCATAAGCCATCTGAGTTCCCTTCAAGTGACAACTGACAGAAGTAGGTGGCCACATGGCGAGACCTCACTTGCCCAACCATACCTCTAACCACCCCACTTGCTGACTTTGTTTATGAACTCCAGCGCCTTGCTCACGAGCCTCGGAGCTCGTGGGGCTTATGTACACCCAAATACGTTGCCCACGACCTCGCAGTCATCTGTACACGCCCCATGTTGGATGGTCCCCCAAATCCCAACACACAATTCCAATGATACAAGTGCTCCAATGTCTCGCCCACGAGCCTTGAAGCTTGAGGGGCTTATGTACGTCTAGTGAGGTCGTCACTCAGGGAAGTCGCCTACAACCTCAAAGTTGTCAACGAGTAAGGACGAGTTTGGCACAACAACTTTGTTATATTGATAACTAGCAAATTTTGCCCGACAAATTCCATATCTTAACCAACACAATAAGACACAATAAGAAACCCCATCAATCTCCCACATAAAGGACCAACCAGCAAGGATCAGTATAATAGAAAATTATTGTAGCTATCAAAGGTTACAAGACAACATAAAAAGAACAATTAATGAGCAATAAAGCATCATTAAACTCACATTAATCGTGCATCACCAATAAAAGGAAAACGAAAGGTACTTGCACTTCATGTAAATCAAAATACAAAAATTACCTTTACTGACTTGAGCGTTAGAGTATCTCTTATAGGTACCCCCAACGACATACTCTCAAAGATTCATTTAGTGGACTTGCCGGAGAATTTACTCATAGTTTTTCGATAAGTACAGGTGTGAAATTTTAATACATATCCTTATTTCTATTGGGTATTTTCAAGTTTAGATATCTGTGTGAGTAAATCGTTATTATTTTTATAAATTTAATTTATTTTTATCATTAAATATATAATAATTTGCTAATTATATTTCAATTTAAAAGTGTATAAAAAATAATAAATAGCAAGAAATTATAAATAAAAGTTGAGGAGTGTTACCAATACACTCTTTAACACACTTCTCCTAATACACTCTCTATTATTGGTTAAAATTTATTGAAAACTACCATATTAGGAGAGAGTCATTTAATGACAAGTTAGACCCACATAATTTATTATTTTCGATAATTTTAATCAATCATGTAGAGTATGTTATAAGGAGTGTATTAAAAAGTGTATTGATAGCATTTTCATAAAAGTTTAAATTAAATTTTTAATTAAATATATAATTTTAAGTATAAACCAAAGGAGACAAAGATATAGCAATAAGAAGATGAGCAAGTTTAGTACAACATGCTTTGTTACAAGTAAAAATTCCACCTATTCATGGTTAATAGACCATATAAGTGTTTGCGGTAGGTGTAATTTTTGTATTAGTGTAGTTTAATTCGGTTTAAAGTAATTATAAAATAAAATCAAACTAAACAAAATTTTTTTCGATTTGATTTGATTAGTTTTTACAGTTTCAATTTTTTATTATTAAGTAATAAAAATATATTAAAAAACTATTTTTAAAATTTTATAAAAATTTATTCGTTTCCAACAAAATTATATAAAAGTACTTAACAACCATTAAAGTTAAAATACAAACAATCAATCTATTTAAAAACACATTACATATTACTTGTTTAACATTATATCAAATGAAAGTAAATCAAATAACATTAATAAAATATTAATTTATTATCTAATGCATATTAATTAAAAAGTCTAATTAAATATTAAGTTCAAATTATAATAACTTATTTAGAAAGTAATATATATATATATATATATATATATATATATATATATTTTGCAGACTTGCTAAAGCAACAACAATTTGGTTTAGTTACGGTTTCAACATGTGAAACCACAAATCAATTTGAACTGTGCAATTTAAAAATGATAAAAACAAAAAAATTAAATCTGTTTTTTTGTGATTTTCAATTATTTTTAATTTGATTTGATTTAGTTTTTAACCACCTAATAAACATCAACCACACTAACTAAATAATGACAAATGAATATTCATTAGTTATTTAAAGAGCTTGGCAAAACCATGTTTCCAAAGTAAAAATTAGAAATGTTGATTACATATCGGCTAAGACAAAATGGATTGCTTCTATAAAAATTTTGAAAGCTTTGAAATATATTTTTTATGTCTTATATGTTCAATGACGTTGAAGAATTATTTTGTCATATATTATTGCACAACTTGTAGAAAATGGTTACAAAGTCATATATGAAGATCATCCATGCTTGATCAAAGACACAGGCAAAATCATATTCAGGATGCAAATGGGAGCTAAAATAAGTAGAGATGTTGAATTCCTGCATCCAAATGGTATTATTGATGGAAAATTCTCAATATATTGATGGTATTACTGATGTTCCAGTAAGAGGGATGAGGTCCTTAAGGTGAAATTTATATATGAAAGAAGCAATGTCGATATCTTAAAATTGATTCAAAGAATAAGTTGTGAAGTGTGCAAATGAATTAAGGTTCTTTTTAGAAGAGTTTATTTATAGTTTATTTTATCATATAAGCATTTATACATGTATTTGGATAAATTTATAAAAATATTTATATAGGATTCATAAGTTACTTTAAGCTTATTTGAATAAGTTATTTAAAGTAGTTTTTTTGAAAGAAATTGTTTTGACCTTATTAAAAATTTGTACTTCTTTCGATTCTCACTTCTCCTTTTTGTATCTCTTTCATGATTAAAACTTACTACTAAGTCTTTCTCTCGCTCCCTCTCCTCTCTCTCCCTCTCTTCCCCTTTCTCTTTGTCTCCCTCCCTCTTTCTCTCACTCTCTATCTCTACCTCTCTCACTCTCTCTCTCCACCCCTCTCTTTCTCCCCCTCCCTCCCTCTCTCTCTCTCTTTCTATATATATATATATATAATTAAATACTTTATTTTTATATAAGTGTTTTTATAAATTTGTATATCCAAACACAAACAGCTTATTGAATTTAAAAATCTATACTATAAATTTAAATAAGTACTCTTATGTAAGAAGTTCTTATTGAATAACTTCTTATATCATAAATTTTTCTAAACGAAGGTCTAAATTAAGGAAAAGATAACAATTGTTTTTAAAAAATAAAACTTAGAAGTTGGAGGATATATAGACCACCACATAAGCAATCCATCGAAGTCAAACAAATTTATAAAACTAAACTTAATGCTATAAATGGTTTTATAAATAAATATATGCCTAGATTAATAGTGAAAGAATATACTTTAAGAGTTTTAAGTTGATTTTTAAAACACATTTGTTGCACGCCTTGATACAATTAATATATTTGCTTTGATTGTACAAAAAGATGCAAAGTTTACCATATAGATATAGAAATTGCATTCTTAAATGGTTACTTGTAGGAAAGATACTTGTGGAGTAGCCAAAGAATTTCAAGTTAAGGGACAAGAGGAAAAGGGTTGACGGACCCTAGGCTTATTATTACATAAAAGACTAAGATTACTTAAGCTAGGTAAAACTGTTGTTCATTTTAGCATTTATTATACTCCTTGGAGATCTGTTGAGCGATTTTGGAACAGAAACAATTAGAGATGTCAAATGAAGTACTAAAGTCATCTCCAAAGAAAATTATACAATAAGCTGGTAAATTTTATTGAACTCCCTAAATACAGATTTTGGAATAATTTGAATCAAAAGTTAATTTTAAAAACAAAGAATCTACAATCAGAAATTTATCAAATATTTGGTAAGCAGATAAAATTTAATCATTAGACAAGAGCATTTTTAACTTTAACCAGATCAAGTACCATGTTGTATGTCACCTTAATTAATTATTATTTTATTCATGTTTGGCCCAAAGGTAAGTTACTAAAGCTAATGTTTAGGCCTATCAATAAAAAAAATCATTTAATACTAGTATTTGTAATTAAAAAAAAAAAAGACTCGTGTTGAGAAAAAAACTACATATATTTAAAAAAAGCCTATCATCTACATATTATTAGAACAAAACCCTGATTTTACCATGAGATTTCTTATATTGTACCGTTTATCCTAGAATAATAGACCTAATTTTTTTTAATATTATTATCAAACCCTTATTCATGAAATTGAAAAATTGTTTTTATCACAAACTCAAACTCAAGAATAGCTAATAAATTATACTATTGTCAGTTAGATGATTGATTAAGCCAAAAAAATAAGTCATGGGTAAATGGTCAATTGAGAAGATTGATAATGGACCGCATAACTTTAATTACATAAAAAAAAAATTTATAATGTTATACTTAAAAATTAAACTATTCCAAAAATTAACAACATATATTAAATTAATTATACCACAAAAACAAATGTTCCAGTTAAATTAACACACTAATTAAATTAATTAGGACTGAAGTCTCAATGTTATAATTTTACAGTTTACTGTCTAGTTTTTTATTAGGCTTGCTGTATTGTGGCACATATGGAGGGATAGAAATAAAATCATCTTCAGGGATTACAATATGAATATTGTAGGGTTAACCCATGAGATTCAGTTAAACTCTTAGGCGTGTATTCTACAACAAAGTTAACTGCTCACTTTTTTACTGAATGACTAAAGAATCCAATACTTTGTGTTTGAAATTTTGTTGTATTGTTTAACTATGGAAGGATAGAAATAAAATCATCTTCAACCGCTACAAGGTGGATATTGCTGGGTTAACTCATGAGATTTGATTAAAGCCTTGAGCGTAGTAATGTTCTACAACGAAGTTAACTGCTCATTCTTTTGCAAAATGGCTAAAGAATCTAATGTTTTGTGTTTGAAACTTTATTGTTTTGTTTAATCTTATTTGATGTCTTTTTGTAATTAGGATACGTCTTGTTCTTTGTTGGCATTATTTAATTAAATTTCTTAACTTATTAAAAAAATGTTGAGTTATATCCCATAAACGTGTATTGTTTAACTTCAGAAATTACTTTTAATGAGATTGATTCATATTACCTACGAACCTTAGAATATGATATTTGGCTCGAGAGAGGGCTTCCTTAACGTTTGGTTGAGAGGAGAGTTCGAGTTCAAATATAGGGAGCGACACAAAGTCAAAGGTTTCTAAATTATCTAATTCTCATCTCACGAATCAGGATCTAGGTTAGTTACTATATTGTTTTTCCAACTTAAAACAACAACAACCTTGTTTTCATTTCATATATACGTGTGTAGGGGAGGAAATCCACTTATTTCAAGAATAAATTTAAAAGATGTACTTTTCATCTTCACTATTCATTTTATTGAAATTTAATAATGATAATAAATAACTAATCTTTATTATTAGATTTTTAAGAAAATGAACAATAAAGATAAAAGAGTAATTCTTTAATCCCTCATCTCTCTATATATATATATATACACACACAAACTTACTTTAAGAATAAGTTTAAAAGACTTATTTTTTATTGTACCACTCATTTTATTGAAATGTAATGATAGTAATGAACAACTAATCTTTACCATTAGATTTTAAAAGAATGAAAAGACAAAAAGTAAATTTTTTAAACTTACTGTGGAAGTAAATGAATATCCTCATTCTCTTTGTATAATGTTGAGTCTTGACAAGTTGTCCTATTCTTGAGCATGTCCGATCCAAAAGCCAAGTTGGAGTAATTATATTGCTAACTTCTGGATGAATTGGTGTAACCGGTTGGTTTGAGTTGAGTCTCATATAATTGGATTATAGCCTACTTCAAATTATACAACCTATCATATTAATAATATAATTCTAAATTTAAATGCATTTTTCCACACAAGAATTAAATTACTAAGTTCTTACAATTAACATGATTAAACCTAACACAAATAATTAGTGGCAGAGAGTAGCACTTACCTTATGTTTGAATTGTCTCTTATATTTGAAGTTACAAAAGTAAAAAATGGGATATCTCTTTATAATTTGGAACCCTATTATTTAAAGAAAAATAATTACAGACATTGTTAAGTCTCGCTTAAGCGGTTACAAAGAGAAATAATTAAAAAAAAAAAAAAATCGGTTTAAGCCACAGTAAAATTTGCTAAATCGAGCATAGAAACAATTCCCTTCATTTTTGTAGGATTTTGTTAAGCGTTTAGATGACTCACTTGAATGAGCTTGGAGAATAATCGGACTTTGTGAATATGGCTCATTTAAGAGGTATAGTTTGCTCGCTTAAGCGAAATCAAAGATAGGCATGCCTTGTGTGATGTTTTAAATATGCTTAAGTGAAAAGTGTCAATAGCTCTTTTCTCTTCAATTTAGCCTAATGTCACTTGAACTTCTATTATTTGGGATTATCTTTAGCTAATTGCAGCTTTCTTTAGAATGAGACATGTTCCTGTTTACACTATTTTCCCAAGAAAACAGTGTAGAAAACCAAATATAGACTAAGTTCATGTTTGGGTAAGCTTATTTAACAGAGCTTATAACAGTAAATCCTAAAAGCTCTAATAAAAAAAACACTTTTAAAAAAAGTTTAATAAATATTTAGATGATACATATGTAAGAACTATTATATAGAAGAGTTTATAGAAAAAATAGTGTTTGGACAAAATTATATAAGTTTTTTTATATTAGTAAAATTACTAAAAACAACATTATTTTCATTTCCAAATTTAAAACACTAATTTAAAATCTTAACAAAAAAAAAAAAATTCCTCCTTAAAAATCGAAAACTAATGATCGATGACCAATAGTTGGTGTTAAAAGTAAAGGTTGTAAGTAGCCTTCGGTGACTTCTGATAGGAGGTGGCAGTCAGTGATCGACGACCAGAGGTAGTGGTTAATGATCGCTCGTCGGAGGTGGTGCTCGGTGACCGCTGGTTAGAGGTGGCGACCGGTGACTACAGACCGAAAGTGACAACTAGTGACCGTGGGCCGGAGGTAACAGTCGGTGACTGTCGACCGGAGTTGGCAGTTGGTAACCGTCGGCCAAAGGTGGCGACTGCCGACCAAAGTTGGTGGTTGGTGATCGCCAACCGAAGTTGTAACTAGTGACGACCAAGGTTGGCGACCGATGACTGTAACTGAAAGTGGCGATCGATGCCTGCCAACTGAAGGTGGTGGCTAGTAAGCATTGGCTAGAGGTGGCGGCCGATGAATGCCAGCCGAAGGTGGCGACCAATGAACATCGACTACAGGTGGCAACAGGTAACCATCAGTCAGAGTTGGTGGCCCATGATCCCCAATCAAAGGTGGTGGTTAATGACAGTAAGTAATGTCAAATAATAAACTTGAATAAAAACAAAAAACTCAAAAGTTTAAATAAAATTAAAAAAAATCTTTAAAAATCAATTTTTTCATAAGTTTTACTAAAAACTTTTAAAGAAATAAAAAAAAAATAAAGGTTAAACACTACTTCTAAGTAAAATAGAATAGAGAAACTGTTTTAACATGTATTCAAAGAGGCTCTTAAACTCACTCTAAATTAAACTTGAATTTTAGATAAGGTTCTTTTAATATTCAAAAACATATGAGCTATAAATAATTACATACTTTACTTATTTCTACACCAATAAATTGTAATTATCAAAATCATGTTTACTTGATACATTAGAATACTTTTGTATGCAGATTGATAACCACTCTCATTGCCTTGTAAATGAGCACATGAAACTTCAAAATATTTCAAAAGTACTCCATTCTTACTGAAATATAAACAAAAAAAAAACAACTAATGTTCATTTTAAGAAAATTAGTTAATAATATTCTAATATTGATAGTATTAATGAGAAAGTATATTCATTTTAAAATACTCTCTACATTAATTGCATATTACAAAAATAAAATTTTTAAATATAAATCTATTAATTTAAAATATTTTAGAGATATATCATTAAATATGAGATAACTATTTTTTTTTTTTATATTTTAGTCTAACACACATTAATTTTTTATTATTTATATTTTATTCCGGAGGCAATCTCATCATTCCAAGTGCACCTAATGTTTTAATTATTTTCATACTCAAAGTCCCCGCTTGTTAATTAAATAATTATGATATTATATATATATATATATATATATATATATATATATATATATATATATATATATATATATATATATATATATATATATATATAATTATTTGAGAATCATATTGGACATATAGTCATTTTATCCTAAAATATGATTTTAAAACTTTACATGAAAATGAACAGTGAAAATATAGGATGGTGATGTAACCTGAAAGTATATATATGCCTCCTAATCATATTGGACATATATATTCATGTGGTTGAAAATCATGGAGCATTATCAGTAGATAATTTATTCTTATTTTATGTTTTAATTAATTAAATTTCTTTCATATTTATACATCAATCATTGACCTCTCTTCTTTTTTTTATCCATTGACCACTCTTATGTTATACATCAATCCGTTCAATTTAAATATCTGCATGTTTCTTGGATCACGTTAGCCAAGGTGGTAGAATTATCATCTAGAATAAATTTCTATTTTGACAATTCCTTGAATTAACAAATAAAGACGTGACTCTGACAAATAGGCATGTTATAACCTTATGAACTCGAAAAATATCCAACGTCTACAGTATTTTACTTTCTTTTTTGGTAAACACAAAGAAGTCCCTATCGATATCTCCTCATCACTGGAAAATATCAAAGCTTTAAAATAAATTACTCTTTCTTTTAGAACGCAAATAGATTTAAACCACAAATATTTTAATTAAAAACAACCAAATATAGGCAAAGCACATTTGTATGTCCAAAAGTATTTTTAAAACAAATCCCAGTGTAATAGTTTTTAAACAAATAAGGGAATTTTGTATAATGTATAAATAGTATTAATGTAATGTTTTAAATTATTAAAGACATTCTTATAATATAAAAAAATCGATTTCAAAAAGACTAAGATTATTAGTATATATAATTAATTAAATTAAATTTAAATATAAAATGAAAAAGAACTAAATTAAATAGTAAAAATTATTAACTTCATGAATAAATACAATTCAAACCTTAGAGTATCTAGAGCAAAATATCAGAGTTCTTTTTATCTCGCTCTTTTTAAACTTTAAAGATCTATTTCATTTTTTATTATAGAAGATCATATTTTTTTTATTTGGTTGAAAAAAGAAAAAATAAAAAATATTATTTTTTGAATAATTAGTTTATCTTACTTGTTTTTCTGAAACAACAAAATTTCTACTTAAAAATAATTTTTTTCTCTGATGATTGATATTGTCGATATGAAATTTTATCTTCAGCATCCGTCTTCAAAAACACCAAGAAAGGAAATATAACATTAACATTACCTCATGGGGGTAAGAGTTTATCAGCTTGAATCACCTACTTGGTAAATTAAATCCACAAAAAAAAGGAGTTGAATCTGAAAATATGAGTTCTACCATTCCAAAAGTAAGATTTATATCAAGCATAGATGATCTCTTTCTCATCGTATATAGGCCACAATGTTGTCATCATCACTTCTTCTAATTCTATGCCTAACTTTTCCTTTTTTTATGTTCTTCTTCTTCCAATGCTGTACAATCTTCAAGAAACCACTACTTCCACCTGGTCCTAGAGGCCTTCCCATAGTAGGGAATCTTCATCAACTAGAGAGTTCTTCTCTTCACAAGCAGCTATGGCTACTCTCAAAGAAATATGGTCCTTTGTTTTCCCTTCAATTAGGTTTAAGGAGAGCAATAGTAGTTTGCTCACCTAAACTGGCGAAAGAGGTATTGAAAGACCATGACCTTGAGTGTTGTGGAAGACCTAAAGTACTAGGCCAAAACAAACTGACCTATGATGGGTTAGACATGGCATTTTCCCCATACAATAGTTATTGGAGAGAAATCAGAAAAATTTGTGTTGTCCATGTCCTCAGCTCCAAACGTGTCTTATGCTCTTCCTCAATAAGACACTTTGAAGTCAAGCAGATGATAAAGAAGATGTCTATGCATGCCTTATCTTCAAAAGTTACAAATTTAAATGAAGTGTTAATGTCTCTTACTAGCACTATTATATGTCGAATTGCCTTGGGGAGAGGGTATGAAGAGGAAGGAACTGAAAGTAGGTTCCATACTTTGTTTAATGAGTGTGAAGCCATGTTGGGTACCCTTTTTGTTTCAGATTATATTCCTTTCATGGGTTGGATTGATAAACTCAGGGGACTGCATACACGTCTTCAACGGAATTTTAAGGATCTGGATAATTTCTACCAAGAAGTCATTGATGAACACATGGATTCTAATAGAAAGACTCCAGAGGAAGACGACCTCGTTGATGTCTTGCTTCAACTGAAAAAGCACCATTCGTTTCGCATTGATCTGACTGATGATAACATAAAAGCGGTGCTCTTGGTTTGGATTTCCTTTCCTTCTTTTTTGCTTTACGCATTTCGACAAAAATGATGATATTATTCCCGCAGATAAAAAAAAAATTCCTCCACACCATTTTGTTTATAGATTAAAAACAAAGGATTCAAATATTCATATTCGTAGATCATATAATTTTGTGTATATTTTTAAAGAAAACTCATAATAGAAAGAATAATTTTTTCTCATCGTAGAATCTCATTGAAATTCATAAGTGTCATGGTTTTCATTCAATTGCTAACAGCAGATTTTCTTGTACAGAACATAATTGTAGGAGCAACAGGTACCACTGAGGTCACAACAATCTGGGCCATGACTGAACTAATGAAAAATCCAAAAGTTATGAAGAAAGTTCAAGTAGAAATTAGGAGCTTAAGTAGTAAGAAAGATTTCTTAGAAGAAGATGATATTCAAAAGTTTCCCTATTTCACGGCTGTGATAAAAGAAACTCTGAGATTGCACTTACCAGCACCACTACTTATACCAAGAGAAACAAATGAAAAATTCATGATAGATGGTTATGAAATCCCAGCCAAGACATTAGTATATGTGAATGCTTGGGCTGTCCATAGAGATCCTAAGGCATGGAAAGATCCGGAAGAGTTTATACCAGAGAGGTTTTTAGACAGTACTGTAGACGTTGGTGGACAAAATTTTGAGTTCATTCCATTTGGTGCTGGTCGAAGAATGTGCCCTGGTATCCCTATGGCATTTGCTTCATTGGATCTTATACTTGCTAATCTTCTTTACTCATTTGATTGGGAATTGCCACCAGGAATCAAAAGGGAAGATATTGATACTGAAGTGTTGCCGGGAGTTACAAAGCATAAGAAGAATCCTCTCTGTGTTTTACCAAAGTGTTATATGTAAAATTCATCGGTCGTAGTTAGTCATCAAAACATAATTAAATAATGTGTGTATATGTTTCATTAAGATTAGTAAATAAACAGAATAAAGTGTTTTACCAAAATATTGTTTTTGTTATTTTTAATCTTAATGTATTTTAGTATTTTTAAGTTCCACTGCGAAGTACGAAATTGGAGATTGGAAAAAAAATGTATAAAGAATTCTCGTACCTTGGTTACTTACACATCCAAAACCTGCTTAGGTTTTGAACAAAAGATAAAGATGAACTCCATTCCATATGGGTGGGAAACATGATGAATTCCATTACATATGGGGTAGGAAACGTGATGAATAGAATGGTTTCTATAAGGCTAGAGTTGTCTCATATGTGTTGCTAACAGGTTCATAGGAGACTTCTTGGATGTAGCTCGTTGGGAGGCCTTGAAGTAGTTGCTAAGATATTTTAATGAAATTCTAGGATCGGGTCTTTAATATTATTAAAAGAGATCTCAATGTGTAATTACTTTAGAAGAGTTTGTAGACACTAATTATCTAAAGATCATAAATCACTTAAAGTCACATTCTGAGTATGTGTTTACCTTATTTGGGATTATAGTAAGTTAGAAGACAAACCTATAATTTATGATAGCATTATCTACAACAAAAATTGAAATATTGTATCAGCAAAAAAGAGTGAAGGAAGGTCTGTGGTTGAAGGGAATGATAAGTAAGCTCGAAATTGTACAAAAGTGTGTACTAATTTATTATGAGAGTTAGAGTGTTATTCATCGCCAAACACATTAGATGAAGCTTCACTTTGTTCAAGACATAATGAGAATGTTTAAAGACAATGGTGTAGATATGTTTACCAAGTCTCAACCAAGGTCAAAATTCGAGAAGTGCTTAAACTTATGAGTTGGTAAAGGTCAATAAGGAGAAAAATACGGAAAAACCATGGAGGTAAGGAGTGAAGTCCTTGATTTGGAGTCAAGATGGAGTTTGATGTAGACTTGCAAATCTTGAAATTGGTATCATAGACAGTCTCATAGTTTGCATGATAAACCATCCAATGAGCAAGTTTAATAAAAACGTCTCATGGTTGCATTTGTGATCAAGTTGATCTGTTGGTAATAATGCCTCATCTATAACTCATGTAAATTAGTTACATCACATATATATGTTTCATAGTCTTTTATATACTTTTTAAATAATCTTTGTAAGTATGATATTTTCGCGTTCTTTCTTAATTGTTAATATAATATTTGTCTGTATTTAATTCTTTTGTTTTCTTAGTGTAATATTTTTTTTGAATTGTCTAGTGAATTTTTTATGGGATCTCAATGTTGAACACATAAAATTCTATCTATCATTGTACTTCCACTAAAAGCTTTACACATCGGCGCTCACTGTTCATTTAAACCAAATTGTCAAAGACAGTGTTCATTTCCCTCATAAATGTTCTAAATTTCAATTTCAAATTGACGCAATTCTCAGCAGAAATCGAAGGTGATATATATTTACAATTCTTTAATTTTTAGAAAGTGTGTTGGTTCAATTATTTTTCTCTTCAAATTTTTTTCTTTGCCTTTCTTAAAAAGAGATCTAGGGTGATGATTTTGGTTTTACGTTGAAAGACAATGTTTTTATTTCTATTAAAGAGGTAATTTTTAAAAAAATGTAATTTACTTTTAAAATAATTAAACACCATGAACATGCATTTTTATTTTGTATTTTCTTTTTTTGCTAAATACACAATGGAAACACACAATTTCTTATCTATTTTCAAATATACACTACAAAATCACATTTTTGTTGTACAATTTTCAAGAAAGGCATAATGAAAATATCATTCTATGGAAATCGATTTTTCAATGTATATAGTCTCTTTGTATCACAAAACAAAATGGAAACACATAATTTTTATTTCGATCCATGTAAATAAGGCTCCGTCAGTGACATTTTTAAATATAACAAAACCAAACAAAGATGGAGTGAGAAGAGCAAAGTGGGGTGGGAATAGCAAAGCCTTTTATTTTCTACCAGAAAAGTATATGAACTTCCATCATTTAAGGAGAAAAAAAAGATGTTGAATAGGACTGCCAACAATTAAGGACCACCTTGGATCCATATCAATCAAAATATTTGTATTGGACCATTGTTAATGAAACTACCTAAACGTAAACCTAAGAAATCTAAATGATTCATATTGTAAAAACCAATTAGATTTTGATTAAAATGAGAAACAATTAGGCAAATGTTTAGTATAAATAATGTAAATAGAAGAGAAATCATATAATATATTATATATTTTTAAGAAGAGATATACAGAAATAAACGTAAAAAGTGTGTGGATGATACTCATTTTTCTCATCTTATTAAGGTAGAGATAGAAATATAAATATATAAAAAAACAACATGAGAGACACGATGGAGTTGAAAGAAAGCAAATGCATGTGGCATGAATTGAGGCTATATATTTTGAAAGGAGAAAGAAAGAAAAATGACATTATCAGACTATCTTTATTTTTATTCTTATCTATTTTCCTTCAACTTAATCCAAGAATTTTAGGGGTAAATATTTTTATGTTTTACCATGATACCTTCATGTGAAGTAACAAGGCACACTATTAAAAATAATATGTTACACTTTGATTTTACTCGTTCATATATGAGAATATATATATATATATATATATATATATATATATATGGAAATATATAATTAACAATATACAAATTTGATTGGAATTTTAAATCTTATTAATATATATTTCTTTAAAATTAAATATGTTTTTGTCAAGAGAATAAAATGTAACATTGATCTCTTTTAGATTTTCAAATATGTACTGTCTCCTTTTATTTTAATTTTTTTATGAATGTGTTATGGATAGTTATTATATTTCAATACACTAGAAATAAAAAAGAGACAATTTTTTGTTGATAAATTAAAAATCAGCTTTATAATTATGTATATAAACTAAAACTTTAAACTATTTGTTCTATTAGGCATAGCAGGAGACAAAGCTTGTGTGTGTCAACCTGCAGCCACAAGACAGCACCTGAAGTAACTAACTAAAGTGAACAGAACTTTTAAGGAACCATAATGCATATACCTGGTAAGTGAGACTTATTCAAGTTAGTTCAGTACGTGGGTGCCACCTAGAGCTATAATGAACAAGTCACTCAGAAACCTAGAATAACACTAACTTTCAACTGACTCAAAAGCTCATTATTCAAGTCGAATATGTGAAATTAGTTGTTTTTCATATAATTGTACTAGAACATGTTGGGGACCTTCCACAATCCAGAGCTTTTCATTTGTCAAAGCCTATAGTAGTGCCAAAGTACGTGTTAGGTGCTTCAAGCATAAGTTAACTAATAAATAATCATATATATATATATATATATATATATATATATATATATATATATATATATATATATATATATATATATATATATATATATATATATATATATATATAATTATAATAATTTTTTCATAACATCAATTATTAGAATCGGTTTCCAATTATACATAACTGATTATATATTTATAACCAGTTAATAATTAGATATATATATATATATATATAACTGATTATTTAATTAATTATTTGTCTTTAATGAGTTAAATAATCAAATTTTAAAAAAAATCATTCTAAATATTTATTTTTCACTTAATATGTTTTCATGTGGATGTGGCAAATAACACAAAGGTATGAGATACATCAAGAAAGCTTTTTCACTTTATAAATTATCCATAGTGTTGTATCCTTTATCACAAAGGTGTGCAAGATTTGTAAAGAAGTTTTTTCTTCTTAAAAACCCTAGTGCATTATTTACAAAATTGTGAAACTTCACAGAGGTGTGGAAAATGTTAATGATGTTATTCTTTCTCAACATTTTTTCTTTAAGGATGTGACTATTGTCACAAAAGTGAGAATTGTGTGGGAAATGATCTTTTCTACTAAACCTATTATCTAAAAAAATCTAACAAATGTCATAAATGTGTGTGTATTTATTTTTTTATTAGTACTTTTTTTATAGGTTATAGTCACTCCCACATAGATGTGGGTGATGTTAGGAATTTTTTTTCTATTCAATGTATTTTTCACATAAGATGGTAATTGACACAAAAGTGTAAACTATCTTATTCTTTAATATATTCAAAAAATTATTATCATAAAATATTTTATATCAACTATTATTCACTAACACTTTTTGAAGTAACCATAATCTGTATAGACATATTCAAGTTAGTTAAGGATGTGGGTAACACCTAGAACTATAATGAACAAGTCACTCAGAAACCTAACATAACACATACCTTTCAACTGACTCTAAAGCTCATTCAAATCTAATGTGAGTTATTTGTTTTGCATATAATTATACTTGAATGTGTTAGGGACGTTCCACAATCCATAGCTTTTCATTTGTCAAAAGCCTCTCTACTAGTGGTGAAGTACGTGATAGGGTTGTTCAAGCATAAATTTTTGTTTTCTTCATATCTTGAAATCCATTTCTTACAAATAAATAAATATATATATATATATATATATATATATATATATATATATATATAAAAGGATCAGTTTATAGAGATTAATCACTGGTTTAAATTAAAGGCATAGCTTCTACAAATCATTGCTAATTATCCATATCTTTATCTTGACATCTTGACATACGTGGTAATTCAATAATAACCAGATTGTTATCATGAAATTTGATATCATTTTGGAATAACTTAACCTTACAAAAAATAAATAAATTAAAAGTGGTTTTAAAATCTTTAACATTTTTTTCTTTCAAAGAGAACCTAGTCAATGTACTGAATATTCATTAATTTAATTCTTCAAATAGTGAGTTATTGTAATTGGCTCTTCAAGTAAGACTAGCCTATGCTTAACCTTTTTTTTCTTTCTTTACCAAAATAGAAACAAACCTAAAAAAAGTAAACTGGGCCAGCGAACCAGACCGAACATGTTTTTTTTTTTAAAGCCAAGATAACATTAACAACTCCTATACAAATAGTAAAGTACAAACAAAAAGGCTACATGCATATTGCAACCATGAAACAAACTATGGAAAAGCAACATAAATTAAAATAAAAGCTATTATGCAACAATCTCCGTTCCATAATCTGGATTTTTGGAAAATTTATGAAGTAGTTATAAATCATAATGTCATTGTTACTATAAGCATTATTCAACTTATAATTATTTAATTAATATAATTTATAAAAAACATAATTAATTATATGTTAGATGTTTATTAGTTTAAATCACAAATGACGTGATGATTCAAAACATGTAATAATTTTTTGCACTTTTGAAGGCACATTAACATGCCATAATATCTGTAAGAACTTTCTAGTGGACTAAACTAAGCTTAACAAGTCAATAATAGAGTTATCAAAATAGGTTAATCTCATTTATTGCGTATAATTCATCTTAACCTACTTTGCAAAGCAAACTCGTCCAACCTTATCCATTTTAGTCTTTTTCCTATAACTTTTGGCCTAGCTCACCATATTTGGTGAGTTAAACTAGTTGACCCATTAACCTACAAAAATATTTTAAATAATAGAATTAACAAAAAATATTTTTTAGAAAAATGAATTTAAAAATTTACCAAAATTTTAAAATTAGAATAATCTATGTTAGCATTATTTTAAATTTCATGAGTATAAAAATAAAAAAAAATAGTTAAATGATACCAATAAGCTTAAAAAATATAATCCTAGAATAAAGTTAAATAAACAACGTAATTATTTAAGATAAAAATTAATGATAAATATTTCATATAACTGTACAAAATAAAATTTAGGTGAATTAACCCAAATGGACAAGTAGTTAGTAAATCAATCCATATTTTTTTTATAGAATTAGTTCATTTTACATTGTTTCAACCTGGTTCAACCAAGATTTGTGATTAGCTAGCATGACGCAAAAGTTCTAATCTATTTTTATGACTATAATCAATGGCCATGTTAGGCCAAAAAAAGTATGACCTATGAAGAAAATGAAGCAAACTAAGCTAATCCATTTTTTATACTTGAAACTACATATTAACTGGATCGTCTGTTTATTTAGACAAATCAAATTAGAGACAAACCAAACTTCAATAAATAATTATATCCAAAATATAGTTGGATAAATGACTTTGATTTCAATTTCGAAGCAACATGAGACTTTATGTGTATTAGAATCATGATTTTGTCTTAAAAAATGTCTTGATTGGTTAAGAAAGATAGATATTTTAAAACAATGTTTGGCCTCAATTCTTAAGTGACGCAAAATTTTTATCTCAATTTCTAAGTTATATGATTTTAGGTGTCCTAGAACTCTATCATGAGTTTGTCCTAAAACAACACCTTAGAAAGTTAAGAAAAAAGTAGTTACCAACAACTTTTAGCCTTAATTTTTAAACAACGTGAAAATTTACATTAGTCATATATCAACTCTTTATTTACTTATTGAATAATCATTTCTTCTTAAATAACGTGAAAATTTACATTAGTCATATATCAACTCTTTATTTACTTATTGAATAATCATTTCTTCTTAAACAACGTGAAAATTTACATTAGTCATATATCAACTCTTTATTTACTTGTTGAATAATCATTTCTCCTCATACGTTGACTTGCATTGTATTTTATTCGATGTAGCATGCAAAAGTTAAAACTTTAGATGGAATAATGTCCTAGCGGAAAGCTCATAAAGAAATGTATATTTACAGTATCCCATCGTAACAAAGAATATGCACATTTGACTAAATAGGTTGATTGACCCAAGTGGGTTTATTTTTGAAAAAAATTATCAGTATGGGTCTGTTTTGAAAAATATTACCAGCGTGGGTCCGTTTTGTTGGTTGACTCGGTCAAACCGTAACTCCAAATTGCGGTTTCATTGTCACGTCAGCAACATGATTACGTGGAAGCCAGCGTGGAAAGACGACTACAAAACCGCAAGTGGGAATTGCAGTTTGACTGGTCTTTGACCAGCACCGCCTTGTTATCCAATGGGTAAAAAAACACGGAAAACGATGCATGTAAAACCGCAAGTCAGAGTTGCGGTTTGACTGGGGTTTAACCGGCCTCCTCTTTACGCGACGGTTTTTAACGAACGGGTGCGGATATTGAGGAAGAGGCGCGGTTTTTTACGCACCCAAACCGCAAGTGCGAACTGCGGTTTTAATTAAAAAATATTTTCCACATAAACCGCAGATGCGAATTGCGGTTTATGTGGAGTTCGACTCCTATAAATCGGCCCCCTTACCCCACAGAACCGCACACCCTTCTGCCGCAGAGAATCGCACACCTAGTTGGAGACTACATAGTGATAATCAAAGAAAACTTTTGTTTTCTGGAAATTATTTATAAATATTGAGGTTAGTTTTCGTATATAATATTTGTTTGTTATATATTAATTTTGTATTTTGGGTATTATGTTAACATATTGTTTTGTATTAAATTGTAGCAATTGTCATGGCATCATCTTCTTCTCGCCCTTTTGTTGATTGTGTTCATTCTGGACCTGTGGAGAATGACGTGTTGTACATGCAAAATCAACACGTTGATGAGAATAAAAGGAAACCTTAAATCAATAGATACAAGATTATAGTATGTATAGAGAATTAAATATAAAAAGGTAGAGGAAAGAGAATCTGTGTACCTCAGATATATTGAATTGAAGTTCTTGATCTTCGAAAACAAAAGCCCTATGAATGATTATTGTAGAGATATGAGTTCAATAAGAACTCTTGAGGGTTTTACTACCTACTTTCTAGGGGATTATTCTAGAGAATGTGTATTGTTGTTGTTGTAATTTGCTTAATGGGATGGCAAATTTATAATCCTCCAGGGTAGGCAGAGACCCCTCAAATGGGTTTTTTTTTTATGATTGACTCAACCTATCACAGAGTCAATCTTACTATAATCCCATTCAAATAATCATAAAGATATTATAAGATATGATTATCACCAAATCTTAAATTGCCAGATAATGATAAAATATAATTGATTAATACCAATCCACTATTATTTCCAACATTCTCCCACTTGGATGGTATTAATCAATAATACAAAGATAAATCATTAAGCTAGAATGACAATTATAGACAAATCTTATATTAGACAATGAGAAATTTGAGCTACAAAATAATATCCGATAGGGATATATATCATAAATATTTCTCATAAAGTATATAGAATAATGTAGTTCAATAAAATAATACTACATGGTCTCAAGCATCCAAAAATACTAAGAGATATGTTACTAAAATGATATTACTTCACACATATCTCATAAGAAAGTTTTCAGACTCCCACTGATCTAAGACATCAAAACTTAACCAAACCATATGAGTTATAAAACTCCAAAGTTAAGTATTTGATCAGTGAATAAAAAAATGTTTAATTAATATAATTTTTTTTTTACTTGAGTCCGAAAGATTATATAGGTGAGAAAGCATAATTTACATGCATCTAATTATTCATCATAGCCCAATAACATATGTAATTACATATAGGCTACATAAATGCTCTATAATATTTGACATTTAACTAATCTGAGTTTCAAAAAAGAGTGACTATGTAAGAATCCAAAGATAAGTAGGAAATCCATAAATTCCCTACTAAAACCACATAGACACCTAGTTTATATAAAATGATACTCAGATTATTGTGGCCACAAAATGTCAATTGAGCAAACACTTAGATAATTGGTCCAAACAAAAAAATTCATAAGTACTTCAATAGTGCAAAATTGTACTCAATAGGAGTACTATCATAATAAGCACTTTTTTACAAAGTAGAAAATCATACTCGATAGGAATATTGCATCTACAATATACTTATAGAATTTTGACCAAACAAAATGTGAAATTTTGGGTAAAGAAATGCACAATACTTAATTGCATACCAAAAGAATTAATGTGCAATGCCCAACAAAATGCTCTTAACATCCATTAAAGATGTCTATTAAGATACAATGAATTATGTATCTCAATTAAAATAGGACAAAAGTAAATAGTCAAGTCCTATAAAGTATGTCATATAACAATTAAATGTGCACAAGAATATATGACAATACAGATAGATAAGTCTCGAGACATGATACAAAATTATATACTTCTAAAATTTTGATCAATTAAAATATGAAATTTGGGTAAAAGAGATGTACAATGCATAATTGTATGCCAAAAGGATTAATGTGCAGTACCCAACAGAATGACCTTAACATCAGTTAAAGATGTCTACAAAGATACAATGGATTTTATGTATCTCAATAAAAATAGGACAAAAATAAATAGAGAAGTCCTATAGAATATGTCATATCATAATTAAATGTGCACACGATTATATGACAATAAAAAATATATAAGTTTCGAGAGATAATACAAGATTATATATACCCCCACTAATCCTTAATATACCAAAAAAATATTAGGATTATCATTAGGGTACACTAGTATTAAAAGTTCTAGTGATAGTGGGATGATGACTTTATAAGATAATAATAAAAGTGAATTAAAATTCACTATTATTCTACTTAAGGAATTAGAAAGTAGTAGAATAACAAATGATTAATGAGAGAAGTGGTTAAAATAACAAGAATATGAAACCTACAAATTCATCCATAAGAGTAAATAATTCTCACAAATGGTTTCATAATTAACCACATATTAATCAATTTTTACAAAAATATTGACCCCTATGAGGATCTTGAAAAAATAATTACATGAGTGAGAAAATAGATCACTTGATAATTTTACGTAGAATATGGATCATAAGCAAGTTCTCAAGTAATCATAAACAAAAATCAAGTGCTACAATAAACAATATTTACACACACTTGAGAATAAAACATGATTACACGCAGCGGAAGAATGAGACATATTCTTGCATATATTAAGGATATAATAATAAATAGTCTCTAACTCTCATCACAATTTATAATGGACATAGGTTTATTTATATATCCCAAAATAAAGCCTCTAGCTTTTACAAGAATACCATTAACAATATTATAAAATATGGTATGGAGAAATTAATCTCTTAAAATTTGGGATTCCTATATTGTCCTTACAAGAATTGCATACTAATATTGCAAATCAATAGAGAGCTTGTTATACAAGAAAATATTTTACAAGAGACCAATATAAAATCCTTCATATAGATCCCAACAATGTGATCACAAATAATGTGATAAGAAAAAATAATTTTATCAAGAACATTTGTTTTTGCACATGTATGATTAATTGGACATTTAAAGTAAAAAACCTTATATCACAACAATTTATTTTATAAGATATTAATTAAAATTCTAATATACAAAATCCTTCCACTTGATAAAGAAAAAATAAGTTGACATAACAAAAAAACACCCAGAGGGCTAAATAAAATTCAAATATTTCTTTATCAATATATATATAGAGAGAGAGAAAATTTGCACCACAAAAAATGCAGCATTTTTTTTTTTGTTTTGAAGGAAAAATGTCCAATTAAAAGTTATAAGTCAATATGGAACAAAAGGAAATGAGAGTGTAAATTTTGGTTCCATATAAATATAACTAAACATGATCAAATGAGGGAAATAAACTGAACATTACAAAAATAAGGAAACATTATGTAATTCTAAAAGTTCAGTTAAAAGAGAATCCCTAAAGAAATTACAATGTACTATAACTTATATCAATAAAATCCTAATACCGATAGGGTATTAAAAAATCATTAACATAAGCCAAGAAAAATACATTGTATAACATCAAATTACATTAATAACAATACACCGATAGAGTATAGTTATCATCAATGCAATAAAAAAAATAATTATATCACAAAATTCACATAAATGCATCCAAAATAGTGAAATTATAATTATGTAAATGAAAAAAGAAATTATGCATATTGTCCAATAAATTTGCATAATTTTAATCATATATATTATATGACCAACATACAAAATTCACATTATTATACCCATGATAGACAAGTAATAATAATGCAAATTAATAAAGAAAATTATGCTCATAAGAGAAGGACAATTAAGATTGTGCATAATATATAAAATAACCTAAAATGAATTTATAAATGATAATTCAATATTAAAGAGAGTACAGTATAATTGGAGAATACAAATACTGTAAAGAATTATCACAATGAAATAGGTCAAAAATTCAAGATTATAACAGTAAAAAAAAATTTAATTTAATCTTGAATTAATCAAATTTTTTTTTTATACTAAAAAATACCAATAATATAAAAATATTAAATAAATATGGTATTTTTGAAAAAATAAGAATATAAAAAATTAGCAACCACATTCAATGCTTTTGAGAATGAATTTAACACACGAATCATCATACATGATCGTATCAAAACGACAAAGTTCTCCCTTGACCAAATCACAAAAATATGGGTATAAAAATGAGTCCATGCAACCCCATTAATACTTTCCAAAGTAAAAGTTAACACAAATATATTATGTTGCCCACACAAATGACTCATATTGGTCAAACATATGAAAAAGGAAAACCATTAAGTAATTTTAAAAACAATTTACCCCATAATTATTTAAAAGAAAACTAGGTTTTAAAGGGGTAGCACTTAAAAAGAAGTTTCAATACATAACTTACCCATGTAAGAGTAAGGGAATGAAACTTTAACATGTTATTTTAACAATAACAAGTAGCGTAAACCCTCATTTTTTTTTGTGAAAAAACTAATAGTGAACTATATTATAAAATTTCACTAAAACACAAAAAATCTTCAATTCAAATTTAATTTTCTAATAGAAAACAACCATAATTCTCTAATAGAAAACAACCATAATATGTATCTAATTTGGCTCTGATACCAATTGATGGTAATAAAAGGAAACATTAAATCAATAGATACAAGATTATAGTATGTATAGAGAATTAAATATAAAAAGGTAGAGGAAAGAGAATCTGTGTACCTCAGATATATTGAATTGAAGTTCTTGATCTTCAAAAACAAAAACCCTATGAATGATTATTGTAGATATATGAGTTCAATAAGAACTCTTGAGGGTTTTACTACCTACTTTCTAGGAGATTATTCTAGAGAATGTGTATTGTTGTTGTTGTAATTTGCTTAATAGGATGACAAATTTATAATCCCCCAGGGTAGGCAGAGACCCCTCAAATGGGTTTTTTTTTTATGATTGACTCAACCCATCACAGAGTCAATCTTACTATAATCCCATTCAAATAATCATAAAGATATTATAAGATATGATTATCACCAAATCTTAAATTGCCAGATAATGATAAAATATAATTGATTAATACCAATCCACTATTATTTCCAACACACGTTTCTCAACATATATGGAATGGGGAGGACGACAGAAAACTGTTAATCAGACGTGCAGTTCCCACGTACAATGGAGAAGAGTCAATTCTTCCTCAAATTGTACGATATTTATGACAAACAGGATTTTACACGGTCGCGCAGATGAGTTTTCTTCGTATTAATGTAGGTTTAATTAATGCATTTGTTGAGCGGTGGAGGCCGGAAACTCATACTTTCCACATGAGATGTGGAGAATGCACTATCACCCTTCAAGATGTTGCAATTTTGTTGGGTTTACGAGTAACTGGCATTCCTGTCATAGTTTCAACCAATGTTAATTGGGTTGAACTATGTGAAGAACTGCTTGGCGTTTCACCAAATAACAATGAAATTGATGGTAGTTCTATTCGAGTTAGTTGGCTAACTCATAATTTTGGTGATATCGCAAATTTTGAAAATAATGAAGAAAATTTACAGAGGTTTACTAGAGCATATATTTTACACCTCATTGGTGGTGTCCTGTTTGTAGATAAGTCTAATAGTAAAGTATCTTTAAGGTATTTGTTATTGTTGCGAGATTTTGGTGAGTGCAGTGCATATGAATGGGGTGCTGCTGTACTTGGTTTTTTGTATAGAGAACTATGTGTTGCAACAAACTACAAAATAAAATCCATGGGTGGTTTATGCCTATTAATACAGATATGGGCATGGAAAAGATTCCCAAAAGTTGCACCGACTATATTACCCCCATACAAACCAAACAAACCCGTTGGATCAAGGTAATTTTTTTATTGAGTATAATGTTAGTTATATTTGAAAATATTATTTGTCAGTTAGTTATATAATATTTAATATTATTCATATAATTTTCGTAGGTGGCTACGACGGGGAAACCGACACATTGGAGCCACCGATGATTTAAAACATCATCGTCATTTACTGGATACAATGAAGCAAAATGATGTAAGAAAATGTATGTTATTGTTTGTTAATTTTGTGTACGTACTAACTACTTCTTATTTTATATAGGTCATTTGGATGCCATATCCAAACGAACTTTTGGCACAGTTACCCCCGATATGCTTAGAAGGGGTTAACGCGTGGAAATGTGTTGTGCCATTGCTTTGTTTCAATATTTGTGAATGGCATAGAGTAATGCGGCAGTTTGGCATGCGCCAACCCATACCCCGTCCTCCTTTGCAGCCCAAAAAATTACATGGGTTGACTATGCGAGGAAAAGGTTCTGAAAATTGGCTTATGTTGTTGCAACCAGCCATTGCAATATGGAACAACATAGACCAATTTAGGGTCGAAGAAACTGGAACTAAGGTTGGAGAGCTGACATTCAACTCTGAGTACATGGTTTGGTATCGTGCCAAAACCAAAATGTTTATCGACCCAAGAAATGCAAGAGCATCGTTGTTGGTAAAATTTGTTATAGTTATCGAATTTGTTTTTTAATTTTTTCAATAAAATTTTTATGGTTTTAATGTTTTCCATTATATTTTTATTGTAGGGTGAAGTTGGAGAGACATTATCGTATATGGTGTCGCCGGAGGGAAGAAACAAGTGGTCAGTGGACGATTTAGTCCCATATGTTGATAAAATAATGGTCTTGTTGGAAGATGAAGATCGAATCACACGAGCGGCAGTGCCAGCACCCGAAAGTATGGCTGAGGTCGATGTTCCAGATTTTCACGTTAAACAGTCATATCGTGAAAGTCGTGGTCTAACTAGACGGAGGGACGTCGTTCAGGCAGAAGTTTACCCTGTTCCTAATTTGCCTGAACGTCAAGAAGGCATATATTATACACCGACACAACTAACTGGAAATATGCCTACTACTTATTATTATTCGTCTCAGACAGACGTAGGATCATCTAACCAAGGTCGTATACCGTACGGTGCTGGCATGCCCCAAGGCCATATTTTTCAACAAATATTTGGATCACTTCGCACACCGGAGATGCCACCAAAGCAACAACCCGCAACGACAGCAGCTATCGGCGAACCGCAATTCGATATACCTTGGGATTCTCCCTATGCTGCCGCTAGTCTAGGATTAGGTGGACAATTTGATCCAAACTCATGCCAAAATGTAGACGATGATGATGATGGTCAATGAAATATTTTTTTATTTTCACTTTAGTTTTTTATATTATTTTTTAAAGTTATTATTGTAATGTTTACGAATAAAATGGTAACAAATTATAAAATATGACAACGTTGCAAAAGTTCGAAAGAGATAATAATAAATTATAACATATAACAACGTTGAAAAACAGAATAACATTTAAGGTAATTACATATCACCATCGGTTGGTTGAGAGCATCCTACATCAGCATGCAAAGGGCAACTTCTTCGATTATGACCCTCTTGTCCACATCGGCGACATTTATTTTTTCTGTGTGTTTGTGACTCAGTAAAATCCATTTCATTTCTTTTCATCGTTGACTTTGGACGTCATTTTCCTCGATAAGAATCATATTGAAACCTATGCACCGCGTTAGCCAAACATATGGCTGTCTCACCTGAAATTACTTTTATTTATATATATATATATATATATATATATATATATATATATATATATATATATATATATAAATTGTTAATATATTAGTTTTGTTAAAGGAAAGATTCAAAATTCAAACTCACTGCTTTTCATTCTCACTTTCTCTTCACATACTAAACCAACTTTATAACTCTCATGAAATTATTTTATAGCTTTCCCATACATAGACAATTCCACGTTAATCTTTCTAAATCATTTTATATATGTAAAAATTATAGAGTTCCAGACAAACTTACCGTGCATTAGATGTACTATTGAAAAAATTCTCTATCTATCTTACATGTGTAGCTTACTGTGCATTTGAAAATTTATGAAAACATTTCTATGGTTTAGGTTTTGTTGAAAAGTTAAGCCCTAGTTGACATTTTTTTTCTCTTTTATAAATAAAAGGTTTAATAAGTGAAAAAGGTATTGCAGAAAAAGAATTGAAAAGAAAAAGAAGAAGCTTTTGGATCTTTTATTAGAAAGGGTAAACAAATTAAGCATATCATTAAAAGGGAAGTTGGTGTTTCAAATCCTTTTTCAATCAATTAATAAACCTAATGTGATTTAATAAGCTACATTTAAGATATAAAAAAATTTATTAAATAACATTATCTTTATTGATTGTGGGGATAAGAAATGATACGCAAATTTAAGACAAATTATTTCTTTTGATTGCATTAAAAGACTTTTTTTTTTATATATATATATATATATATATATATATATATATATATATATATATATATATATATATATATATATATATATAAAAGTCTTTTAATGCAATCAAAAGACTTACATGTGCATTAGATGTACTATTGAAAAAATTCTCTATCTATCTTACATGTGTAGCTTACTGTGCATTTGAAAATTTATGAAAACATTTCTATGGTTTAGGTTTTGTTGAAAAGTTAAGCCCTAGTTGACATTTTTTTTCTCTTTTATAAATAAAAGGTTTAATAAGTGAAAAAGGTATTGCAGAAAAAGAATTGAAAAGAAAAAGAAAAAGCTTTTGGATCTTTTATTAGAAAGGGTAAACAAATTAAGCATATCATTAAAAGGGAAGTTGGTGTTTCAAATCCTTTTTCAATCAATTAATAAACCTAATGTGATTTAATAAGCTACATTTAAGATATAAAAAAATTTATTAAATAACATTATCTTTATTGATTGTGGGGATAAGAAATGATACGCAAATTTAAGACAAATTATTTCTTTTGATTGCATTAAAAGACTTTTATATATATATATATATATATATATATATATATATATATATATATATATATATATATATATATATATATATATATATATATATATATATATATATATATATATATAAAGTCTTTTAATGCAATCAAAAGACTTACATGTGCATTAGATGTACTATTGAAAAAATTCTCTATCTATCTTACATGTGTAGCTTACTGTGCATTTGAAAATTTATGAAAACATTTCTATGGTTTAGGTTTTGTTGAAAAGTTAAGCCCTAGTTGACATTTTTTTTCTCTTTTATAAATAAAAGGTTTAATAAGTGAAAAAGGTATTGCAGAAAAAGAATTGAAAAGAAAAAGAAGAAGCTTTTGGATCTTTTATTAGAAAGGGTAAACAAATTAAGCATATCATTAAAAGGGAAGTTGGTGTTTCAAATCCTTTTTCAATCAATTAATAAACCTAATGTGATTTAATAAGCTACATTTAAGATATAAAAAAATTTATTAAATAACATTATATTTATTGATTGTGGGGATAAGAAATGATACGCAAATTTAAGACAAATTATTTCTTTTGATTGCATTAAAAGACTTATATATATATATATATATATATATATATATATATATATATATATATATATATATATATATATATATATATATATATATATATATCAAATATAAAACAAGTCAAGCAAATATAACTCAATGTTATAGTTACTGAATCAAAACAAAACCCAAGACTAGAGAAAAGATCTTAATAGACATATGCCATAAAAAACATCCACCTTTAAACATAATAATGGATGCTTATGTCATTCATATAGAGAAAAACATGCACTGTTACACTTAATTGTCATTTATATCAAAATTTTTCTATGCAAAGACCTCACCATCATTAAACACAATTGCATTCCTATGATCTGATAGAGATAATACACCTACTAACCATAATGCTTCCCAACTAGAATGCATTTTTTTGACTTTGTACATTCTTAAATAACAATCAAAATTCCTATAAGTGGTGGTTAGTAGTGCTAGAGATTGGTTCAATCATAAATAAACCGTCCTCCAAAATATTATATGATAGAAAACATTATAGCAACGAATGATCCAAGATTTATGCTTCTTACCACGGAAAAGGATTATGCAATAATTTGTCATAGATCACTCCACATATAAAAAGACCATATCACAAGTTGGAATCCTATAGTGTATAATTTCTCCATCCAAAAAAACTGAATTTTAGACAGTACTTTGGCCCTTTACATCACTTGTAGAAAATTGGTTATTGGTGCAAAGTTGTAACCATGGAGGAAATCATACGCTTTTTGACAATAAATCAATTAGTTTTCCCCTTCCAACCATATCCGTCTTTCTTTCTTGTAGCTACCATTCCAGGAACATATTAAACATTTTTTACTTTTAGTATCTGTTCTCTTTTTCTAAGACTCCTTGAATTGAACATTAATTGTTCGACAATCTATGTTTGTATAAGTGATACAATAGTGTCGAGTAAGAAGAACAATAATGCTAAATAAAATTTGCAAGTGAGAAAATGTAAGTCAAATCAACAATTAATTATAACTTTTCACTCTTATTATTAAGATTAGTTTATAAGTACATACTAATTAAACTTTGTTATATATCTAATATATGAAAAATTGTGGAGTTAATATTGTAATATATTTTAATAAAATGAATTATTTTTAAGAAAAAAAATTATATAAATCGTACTATGCTATGTTCAAATGTGAATACTTTATCTAAATTCATATCTTATTTTTTATCTCAACTAATCAATAAATATTACCTCTTTTAATAATATTTTTTTATATGTTATATCTTATATACATGATTAAATTACATATGTCCATAACAAAATCCAATTTTAGTTTACACATACACTACACTTAAGTAGACAAAATACCCGTGGAATCCAAAAGAAAATGTTTATGTTAATAATTAAACAAAAATAAGGGATAAAGACAGAAAGTACATCCTCATCGAATTAATATCAACCACTTCATTTATTCATTGTTTTATAAGACATGCATGGATTCCTTTACTGAAAATTGTGATTAGTTGGGATTAAAAAATTAAAAGAAGTTTAAATACAAAATTAAAATTGAAAATGTTAGATAAACTATACAAGCATTAATTATTTTGAAAATTCAAAGGAAACATTATACTTTCTTCTTTATAAAATTATAGTTGATTTAAATATATATAAAATACTTAAATTCCAGTAACAAGGTAATTTGACTGTTAGAGAAAGAGGGAAGATGAGAAAAACAATAGTTAATTTAAAGATGGATATATAAAATACGACAATATAGTAAATTTTAAAATATTATTTTCTCATTCTCTCTCTTTTCCTAGCAATAACATTATCATTCTAAGGTAAGTATTTCTTATATCCATGCTTAAATCAACCGTAGTTTCTAACAAAGAAACTTTATATAATATTCTCTTTTAATTTTAAAAATCTTAATCTTTGTACACTTAATCTAATTAATATTATCTATTTTAATTTTGGATTCAAACTTCTTTTAGTTTTTTAGTATAACTTATAACTAATTACAATCTTCCAATCCATGTATGTATTTATAAAAGAAGTATTTATATATATATATATATATATATATATATATATATATATATATATATATATATATATATTAACAAGTAAGACATTCATTCACGAGAGCTATTACAATATAGAACACATTTACCAAGACAAATATTAGAATTAAGAAAATTAACTTCAAAATACTGTAACATGAGCTTTCTACATTCCGAAAACCTTCATTCATTCCGGGACCAGTTCAACAAGAAATAAATTATCTTGAAGAACTAATCTAGCTTCGTCAGAACTCCCTTCCACCATTGATTGTAACATAAACTAACAACTTTTAACACTAACAAGTACTAATACAAGTGCACAACATTAATATGCATAAGACAAAGTCCTAGTACAATTACTTAACTAGAGAGATGAGTAACACTCAATGCTCTGCAATATTAAACAGTTCCTCTAGTAGGGAGAGACACCAACATTAGCCGGTGCAAAAAACCCATCTTTGATAAGCACATCCTCTGGTTCCTACACTCACAAGTAAAAAATTGATATTAGAAACCCTAGAAATTAACAAAATCCCCTTTTGCATTAATATGCTGCCAAAGAAAAAGGGAGGTAACAATAGCTAGGGTTCTCAAGTACCTGACGAACATTAGCTTTCTTCACGGGTTGATGATCAGGCATAAGTCCGAAATGAATGTGTGGAAAGTGGGCCCACTGAAAAAAAATGTGGCCCATACATGAGAATAATAAATATTTAATTACCATCGAGGCAACAAAAAAGATTTAAGGCATGTAGTGGATTAAACAAAAAGAAAACTCTTCAATTAGTAAAATTGAAAATAATCTAAAATGGGAAAAGTCCCTAAGAGAGTAAGATTTAGAATCTCCTTGGATCTCACATTCTTAGCAGCTGCACTAAAAGCCTCTCTGTGGCTTATATCAGGATTTCCAGCTTTGATGCGTTGAATCTCATCCCTAAAAAAGTTAAATGATGTGAAAGCCCTTTAGATGACACCAAAATAATTAAAATTATGAAAGTTAATAGTTTTTTTTTTTCATTTTGGTTAGTAGAAGAAATAAGCAAAAGATTAATAATAATAATAATAATAATACATACAGACGTAATCATAAAGGGTTAAAGTTACTACTAATTAGCTTCTTTTAATGTGTTAGGAAACCATACATGAAAACTAGTAAAGTAACTGTTAACTGAAATTGAATTGTTGATAAATATAACATGAAATAAAAGTTACTAAACTTACTTGATGAAGCGGTTGTAAGCAGATGGAACTCTCTGTCTCTTTTCTGGAGCTGGACATGCAACACACACACGGACATTACACAGGCAAACAGACAGGAACATTAAATAACCTTGCTGACCTTTTGCCTAATGCACTCTCTCTCTACCTCTCTCTCTTTCCCTCTCTATTCTATCATTACCTCATCATTATCTTTAACAATCACTCTCCCAATGGATTCAGCACTATATTTTCGGGGGGAGAACTCTGTCTCACTCAATGTATGCATGTAAGGAGACATGCGTAGACGCAAAGAGAAAGAAAATGATTTAACATATGTTAGATTTGATTTCCTTTACCTCCCTTAAGTAAAAAAGATTGATGAATTTTATTTTTCACCGCTTTTTGAAATTTTAAAGTGATGATTGAGAAAATGAAAGGATGGAAAAAAGGGTTGCTTCAATTGGGAAAATAATGGACGCTTAATGTTTAATGAATTTGAAGAACAAAAGCTGGATTTCTGGTAATATACTGTCTACATTAACAAAGGAAAAGGAGGAAAAAGCAATGCATGTGATAAATGTGTTAAAGATTGTTCTCTCTTTGGCACTTGCAGTATACAAAGAAACCTTAGCCACTGTTTCACACTGAGAAGTGAGTTTTGATAGGGATAGAACATTTTTTATGTTTTCGCTTTTCTCCCTTTATTGGTTAAGTGACACCACCACGAACTTAAAAGAAGTATGAAATACACTGAATGGAATCGAGTTTACTTTTCTTTTCCTCTAGCTTTTCTTTGGCGGTATAAGAAGGATCTGTGATCACCACACCAAGAAGTAAAAAAGGAAAACTTGAGAAAAAGAAATGAAAACAGGTGAGATTTCTAGGTTTTCCGCAAAGACATAAAACACTACAACAGAAATGCATCATGTGAAAGCCACTGTGGCTTAGTCAAACATGTGATTAGGTTAAGAAACTAGAGAGAATTCTCACGTCTATTAGCTGAAGGAGGTTTAGGAGTTTCTTCAGGGCCCCCTCGCATGGTGCTCATGACCAAATCATTAGGGTTAGGCAGCTGATTCATCATCATGTTAGTTGAAGGTGCAGCATTTCGAATCTCCTCCTGAAACATTAAATCCAATACTTATATACCAATTGATCATTCAAACAAAAAAATCTAATCACAAAACATAGAAAGATCGAAAAAGAATATGTAAATTAAAAGACCTAGATATTATTAATACTGTAGTCATATACATGTATACAATATATATATACCAGAAGATTTTGAGGAGTGAAAAAAGTGTGACCAAGGTGAAGCTGATTGGTACTAGGAAGAAGCAGTCCACGCATGTTGACAGAGAGAAGATTGGTGCAATGACCACATCTCACAGTGACAGTCTTGAACAAACTGGTGCAAGGAACACTCACCTAAATGTTTGAAAACACAAGAATTAGAAAAAAAAAGAAGAACTTAAGGGGCATGTTACAAGACTAAAGTGAGTGAGTGCATTATAAAAAAGAAAAGTGAAAGAGAAGGATGATGAATAAGGATACCGCGAGGACAGTGTCACAGAAGTTGCAATGGACATAGCAGAGCTGGTCGGAGGGAGAGAGGTGTTGGTCCGGTGAAAAGGAAGTGGATGAGGAGGACATGTTGTTGTTCCTCTTTTTGTTGATTCCCTTTTCTTTCTGATGATGATTTGATTTGATTGATGGGATTGACTGATCAGTCGCGGTTTTGGTGATGGACAGATAAACTTCCTATGGATCTGATCCTCTTGATTGTTGAGTTACTGTTAAAAGGCCTCGCTCGGGAGAGAGAACAAAACAAAGAAAGAAAGGGAAAAGAGAGACAGGGTGAAGAGATACCTCTTAAGTATTAAAGGATCAAATACACCTAGAAAGTCATTTCGCTCTCTCTCCGTTTTCATCACTCCTTATATATATATATATAATATTCCTTGCTACCTCCACATATTTTCCTTTTCTTTTGTACTGCTATATTGTTAGTTAATCTTACAATGATTTACTATTAACCTCACCATATTTTACGGTTCGGTTCTCACATGTTTTAAATTGTCTGTTTCTTGAAAATGTTTTCACACACAGGATGCTTTAAATTTTTTGTTTGTTTCTAATCAGAGGCCTAGGTTTGATTATGGTCTATATATGATTATAATGGTAATCAGTTTACCACCTTATTATTACCATAAATGTAACTATATAGTAATTCAGAGTTTAATTTACATTCATAAAGTTAGGATTAAGATTTTTTTACACTTTTTTTTTGACAGAATGACTATGAAATATAATTATACAAATGATGATAATTTTATAATATATAGAGATTTAAATAAGATGCATGTACATGTAGTTCAAGTTAGTTATAAGATCAACATTTCAGTCAAAATCTAAAATCAATCAATCAGACTATTACACAGAAAAGTTTATAACCACCGCTAATTGTAATTAAAAGTGATAAATTATTGAATTATACTTTCAAATAAGGTACATGGATTGAAAACCTAAGTAGTGCTGTATTATGCGAGGATTTTGAACTAAACGCAGACTGGCAGAGGGGTGAATTTACAAAGAACAAAGATTTGATTTGATATGATAGACATAAAATGTCATCGCGAAATGGAATTGTAGAAAACCGAGGACACCCTGTAAACCTTCTTAACTTTGAAAACAACAGGTGAATGAGCCAAAGCTAATCACTCCCATGCACACGTCCCTTTCGCTCAACGTTCCCCCACCTCTGCCGCCTCTGCTCTTTCTCGCTCTCTCTCCCACACACATCCATTGGGAATGGCAACCATTCATTTACTTTTTTTCCACTTTTTTCAATCTCTAAATGTATTTCCTACATTTTTTGTCCAAATGCATTTTTTAGTATATGTATTATTGTATCTTAGAAGATATTATGTTTGGTGAATAGATTATATGTTAAAAAATTTAATCTTAACTCATGTATATGAAAAGACTAATGTCTTAAATAGATTTGAATGTGTGGAAAGACTAACTGTTGACTTTCATACCAGAAGCCCTAGATGCCAATGCGGGCCAGTACTGCAATAGATGTTATGTTAGAGCCATCTTGCTTTCTAACTCCTTTGAGAGTTCAATGCTTGTGACCCACCTCATCACTTCTGTCATTAATTTTCCTCTTTTCTTCGTTGCAATCAATTCAATCGGCCATACAGTAGTATGCGTCATCTTTATTTCGAAATTCTACTGTTCATTTTGATTCCTTTTGTGATGAGCTCTTATCTTGCATGGTCCGTAAACTAATAACATAATAGAATTCATCTTGAATTCCTAACTTAGGTTTTAAATAAAGTGCATTAACTCACGCATAGAACATATCGATTTCTCAATATGAATAACAGCTAGCATATTGTACATTATTATATCAGAATGATATCTTATAAAGTATTGTAGTTCATTTTGGTAATTATTTTTACTATAGGATTCAAAAGATAGAGACAAGACAGAAAATTTGAATCTTTTAAAAGTATACACTTTTCTTTTGGATTCATGTATAAAACTCACAATATCTTTCCGCACTAGTATTAACTTTTATAAGAGTTTGACTATTTATGTACTTTAATGAATAATATCTTTCAATCACAAATATCACAAATAAAGAGAAGAAATATATGTATCATAATTTTTACGCAACCTAAGCACGGAACTCAATCATAATTTTAATAAAATAAAATTAAAATATTATATATAAAAATCTTCACTCAAATTAAGCTATAAAATTAATATTCACCAATAAAAATTATTTAGGAATTATCAAATTTAATAAAATATTTAAGTATTTATAAATATATTTTAATATAAAAAATATATATTTAACTACTTATTTTAATATAAATAAAAAAACTATATATATATATATATATACATATTTTTTACATTTAGTTTTTCTGTTGCTAATAAGAAACCACATATATATAATAGCAATTTATCATTCGTTTCTCATTTAGTTGTCTTATTCTTAATTAAAATAAATTAAGTATGATTTCTGTCACGATAAAGAAGAAAAATTGTAAGAAATTGACTAAATCAAATAAAATGAGGTTTACATTTCATATCGAAATAAACTTTTTATTTGGTTATAAGATGAGGTAAATATAAGTTATTTATAAGTATTATTTTATTTAGGATGTTTTTCATTTATTGGATTAGGACACATTCTTTTATTTACCTTAAATTTGTGTAAAAAAGAAGGTTCACTTTCTTTCCTTTTTTTTAATTTTTTATTCTTCCATCTCATTCTTATATATATTTATTTATTTGAATTTATAAGGTACTCTTTTTAAAAAATACAAAAGATGAAAAATTATTATTATTATTATTATTATTATTATTATTATTATTATTATTATTATTATTATTATTATTATTATTATTATTTGTCTTAACGTTATATAGTATATATTATTTATGAAGTAGTTTAAATATCTATCTATTATATATTATTATTGTATAAAAAGAATGTCTATACTTGTAATATGCTATTATCTCTTAAAAAATATTTTATTTTTTTAAACTTTTTTCTCTTCCTTTCTATTTTTTTATCGTTTTATCACTTTCATATTTATACTTATAAACATAAAATATTTATCATGATGTTAGTAAAATATATTATTTTTATTATTAATTATTAAATATTTAATAATATTTTATAATTTATCATACTATTATAATATGTTATATATATATATATATATATTATTTATATATTATTTTTTATATATTATATATTATGTATTATATATAATATATGTTATATATTCCATGTATATTATATATAAAGAAATTTTAGGGACATTGTTATTTTATAATTTGTATATTATTATTATTAAATATATAAAAAGAAGATTGATATACACACTGTAGTTTCATTTGTAAAATTTTTATTTTAAAAAAAATCTATTTTTTCATTTTTTTAGTTTTTTATCATTCTTATATATATACTCACTTAATTAAATTTATAAGAAAATATTTTTTAAAATTTAAGGAAATACTTATTATTATTATTTATCTAAATATTTAATATTATATATCTTTTTATGCATAATATTAATTAGAGATCTATCTATTATTTATAAATATATTATTTTTAAGCAATAGATATTTTTAGTTTCTCCTCAAAAAAAAGACATACTCATCTCAATCCACATTACTTATGCATTTTGTATTAAAGAATTATAAATTTAGATAAGATTCAAATATATATATATATATATATATATATTATTTTTTATTATTGAGTAGGGATGAAGAAGGAATACTTGTCCCAACTTCACCTGTTAATTACCATGTTTATTCACAATAATTAATTATATATTTTTATTTTAAATAATTCTATAATAGATAGAATAAATATCTTTTAATTATTTTATTTTATTTTAATATTATTTTATAAATTAAAAATATTTTATTCATTCAGGTGTTTTTATTATGTCAATTTATAAAAGAAGTTATATTATTATATACAAAATAGTTTATTTTATCTATTTTGTTATTGTTTATAATATACTAAATTTGAATTTCGTATTTTACATGGTACCATATATTTTTAATATACAGATTTATGTTCTTACTGATTAAAAAAATATAATTTAAACTACAATAAACAATATACTCTTCACATAAAAATTTATCATTTAATAAAAGAAGTTTAATAAATTAAAGTTTGATTCAATCATATTACTTATTTATCTATAAAACCTATTAAAAGAAGTAAATTATTATCTAAGGAATACATTGTAAGTTGGATTAAAAATCTAGGATATTCAATAATGAAAATGTGGCTCTGGGTTTGGTTACCATATATATCCAATAGTTCATATGGGGCTCATCCAGTGAGACCTTACCATTCAACTGCATTCTCAACTACTAATTGATATGTGGATAACTTGTTTCAACAGCGTCCAAGGTGCAACCATAGTATGTTTAATAGATTAAAAAATTGCCTTATGTTAAATGTTTTTGCCTTACCATGACATTCTAGAGACCCACTTTTGGCACAGTGACCAAGCGGTTCATTAAATTTTTTTTCTCGTTTTATCTTTATTTATTTTCATGACTTCTTATAATAATTAAGGCCTTTGCTCTAGGGCCTTAGGATATTTGATTAATCCAATAATAATAAATTTCACAAGATAACATAATATAATTAGGTGTTTGTATGCCAAGACTGAACTACGTCTAGGCTGTAATAGATTATACACACTACAAATAAAATTTATGTACTGAAACAAGATAAAGATATATTAGATGTTACACCTAATTGATTAATAAATATAAACTCTCTTTTTTTTGTGAACAGTATCATGTATTGTTTTGTACATAGCCCACATACCTTTAAAATCACAATATAATATAGGTTTGCATTATTCATAGGAAGAATTAATAACTAAAAAAACATTAAGGATATTGATTATTAATTCTACAAAAAATAACAAACAAAAATAAAACAAAATACATTTTTATAACTTAAATTTATATTTATATTTAATTTTACATTATAAAATCAACTATCAAAATAAGTGTCATCTCTTAATTGAGATGGATGTTTGATCTTTGTCGATATTTTAAAAAATATACACATATTAGCTTTATTTGTCATGTATAGTTTGGATCACGATCACCTATTAAAAGTTCTGCACATAACATACTTTATATTTAAGGTGTTTTTTTCTCAACATATTATATTATATTCCCTTACTTTTATGTAAAAATTTTACTTTTAAAATGTCTTATAGTTAATTTTTTACTATATTTAATAATTAAAATAATTATTTATTACGTTCATTAAATTTTAGAATTAGATAAATACGCTAATGAATGTGACAATAGTATAATTAATCAAAGCTTATCAAAGAAAGAAACTGCATATTAATAATCTAAACTATAAGTTTTCTGAAAAAAAAAAAATCAGACAAAAGATAATAAGATTTAGAATAAAACAAGGCACTCTTTACATGGTACAAGCTTATTACCAAGATCATAATAGGAATAACGGAATTAATTGAAGAAATTCCAATATTGCCTAGTTTTAAGGCATGTTCGCTGTCACTTACAAAAGGATTCAACAATAAAAACAAGATTGTTGAAAAATAACCTCTACGACCCACGAATGTGACGGGGAAAGTTACATTACAAGGACTGGCTGAGATCCGGATCTTGAATGACTAAATAATATTAGACCTTAAAAAAATAAAGAAACAAGACTGTCACAAATTTAGAATTTAAGTGTTTTTTTTTATAAAGCATAATAAAAATTTTAACATGTAAAATATATTTTTGAAAACAATCAAATGTTTATGAAACTAAATATATTCTCTAAACTGAATTTAGAGTCTTTCAAATAAAAAATCCAAACATGTGTATTTTTTAATTTCTCTCTTTTTAAAGAATTTTGTCGTTTTCAACAAACTAGTAGGACTTTTGGTCTAAACTCTAAATGCACTAAAAGCTAGCAGAAATATGATGAGCCTAGCTACATCAAACTCAAGTTGCTATATATTTGCTAGCTCCAAACACAACTCAGTCAACCTTGTCCTATCTCCCTAAAATCAAAGGGAATCAAACATAAATCATGGCAATCGCATAAGTTTACCTAGCCGAAAGAAAAGTGACCTATTTTGTCTTTTACAACATATCTTTAAATTTTAACAAAGTAATTAAATAGCTCATTTTTTTACCTTTGGCTAAGAAAATAAACTTATATATATATATATAGTTTCATACTAATACATGTATCATATTCAAATCTAGAAAGGGAATTTGATTTGATGATTAGTTAACTTGATACACACAAATCTGGAGAATACGTTGCTGATTTGACTCCTCAGACATCACTTTCTCATGCACACATAGATGTAAATGGCTGTCAGTGATAGCAGAATGCAGAGATCTTTAAATTTCGTTGGCTTTCTTTTGTCCTTTGTAAGAGAATTCATTCATTGATTCATATTTTTTCTTTTGGGGGTTACTGAATTCAATTTAGTTAGACCCTGCTAATATTGTAGCCTCTATACAAAGGGTTTTGTTGCCTTTTGAAGATAGATACTTGCAAAGTAACCCTAACTTTGCTGAAAAAGATGGCTGTCACTTCCAGCAATACTTAGAAGTTGTAGAAAGCTATTACTTTGCATGCCACTTGTCCGTTTGGGCTTCTTCTTCGCGCTCGCGCTCAATACCCAAATATGTTCCTCACTGTCTTAGCTATAATATAGTTTGCACTTTGCACTTTGCACTTTGCAAAGAGAAGTGGGGTCGTTCCATCCAAAAGGTTGTTTTAGTTTCAGCGTCACTAGCGCTGGGGCATGAACAAAATCCTATAAAGTATCAACACAGAGAGAACGATTACATCAACCAAAAGAGAAAGAATAGTAATGATGATGCTGTGCAAAAATATAAATATATAATTTTTAACAAAAATATTTTTCATGATAAACAGTTTATCTGAGTTTCTTTAACAACTTTTCCAGACATACTCACCCTTGTTTATTATTCACCCTTGTTTTAACTAAAAACAGTCATATACATACGAACATGTGACACATATTTCTGTCATTTGTAATCTGTCAAATTAAAAACATCTGTTCAGAATTCCTATTTTACAGGTGAGAATATATTTATTTCTAATGCCATAGTAATATATAACTATAATTCAATTATTAGTTTGATAAAAATTAATTATGTTTTCTATAAATTTATTGATTACATGACAGATCATGTAAACATAATTAAACTTATACCATGTTCCGGTTTAAGTCATTTAAATATATATACTGTGTATCCTATTTGGCAGACAAAATTGTTAATAAAGTCTATAACACAAACAGAAACCAAAATTTTTTTTTTTCTGGTGATTAATTTGAGACAACTATCAAATTACCCAAAAGAGGAGGATGAATACACTATTCTCATTCTCACTGCAATTAATATTGAATAACATGAATCAAATACCGATTGAAGATTCAAAATTACTTCTTTTCCCAAAGTAAATTTATTTTTTTTAAGTAAAAATTTCATAAATGAAAAAGAAAGTAACAGTAATGTCTCTCTTAATCAAAACAACATAACAATGTCAAACAATCAATACATAATAGACCGTCCTTTCTAAAAATACGGTCACTCAATACAGAGATTCATATTTCATAAGAGTACTATTCTACTTGTGTTACAACGACAATTTATTACACCCTCAAAATAATTTCTCTAAACACTGAGGCATTTTGTATCCTAAACCGATGTCAACTTGTAGCATATCTCACAAAGTACCATGCTTTCTTTTATTCCTTAATTTTCCCGATCAGCCCTCCAAATATTCCATATCATCACAGGAAATTTATTAGAAACACTGCAAACATCTTCACCAATTACACAAAACATACCAAACTCTGTCTACAACAACACATAAATAAGTGACACTAATTTTAATTGTTTCGCCATACATTCAGCCCATAGCTTTCTTCCTCCCACTGAATAGCGTGGGTGTTCAGATCGTCACATGCAAATACCCAAAATAAATGTTAAAAAAATTATGAAGGAAAACAAAATGTAAAGATCGAAATTAAATAAATAAGCAAGAAACTTCTAGACTATAAAAAATTATGTGTTAGTGTAGAAAAAAGAGAAAGCAGTGAATTGTATAAATTATATTAAGTAAAATATTATTCCTAATATAAAAAAAAGACCAGCAGATAAATTTCCACACTTAATTAAGAAGTCATATTCTAGTATACTTTGAAAATATGACCTTGTTCTCTTAATTAAAAAGACAATCTTCTGATTTATTTTAACTGATATTGATATATAAGGTAGGTATTTTTTTTATATATAATTTGTTTATTTTCGTATTCAAAATAACAATATCAGTTTTTCAACCTAAGACCACTTGGTTAATATACAAAGTTACTGCCACTTTTAACAAGGTTGGTTATTAAATCATAAATTTCTAATAATTAGAGATAAAATCTATATGGTAGTTAAAATAAAAAATAATAAATAACATTCAGTTACCTGAAAATCATGGGGAAAATTCATAATTCGTATTACCAAATTGTATAAACTTATGATATTAAGATGACACTTTTTTTTTCCTATAGGGGTATTTCCTGTTTAGAAGATTCATTACTTGTAAATTGAAAGAATAATAATAAATTTGTAAGATTAATAATAAAAATTGTAAGTAAGGATGTTATTAATATGTAAATAACACGTAAATAGTAAAACTCTTTTATTAAAACATATCTTATAAATTGAAAGTATAGTGATAACCTTGCAAACTGGAAGCATAATTATAGATAAAAAATTAAATAAAATAAATATTACATAAATTTAATAATTAGAAAACATATAATATGATATAATAAGAAAGAGTATTAGATTTTAAAAAAAGTATTGAGCGCTTCATTTATAGTAAACTTAATAATATTTTAAATATCATATAAATAAAATGTTATAATTGAATTAATAATTTTTTTTTATATTATGAGTACATAGTAATTAAATTTTTGACAAAGTTGAAATTGATTATATTAGATCTTCAATTTAAAAATCCTAACGTGATTTATCATCATACAAACAGTAGTTATTAGTACATAAATATTCAATTTAAATTTGCAAAATATATCACATTTTTTCCATAATTTGACAGTATTTCTAACACATTGATCCAAAGATTGATCTGTTCATGCTACTTGTGTACTACTAACCTAAAATAGTTGTGCACGTGAAGTAAATCGAATATAGCTTCTTTAGGATGAAAAATAAAAAAGTAAATGTAAATTTATTTTTAACACAATTTTTTTACATCAAAATATACATTCATCTTCTTGTCTGAATCATTTAGAACAATATTATACTAAGACATCTTCAAAAATATTATTTAATAAATAAATATTAATAAAATATTACTTCTACTAACTAATTTGATTTAAATTAGTTAATTTTAAAGATTTTTATTATCTGTAATAATTTCTAGTAAGACCGCCTTTCATAAATCATGTGTATTTAAATTTATAAATATTATTTTAAATTTAGGATATTTTAAATAGAATTTTTTAAAGTAAATGATATGGTTATTTATACATAAATTAATTTAAACAAATTTATTTTATGTCTATAAAAATAAAAATTAAAAACAAAAAAACCTTAAAAAATAATATATGACACATATAAATAAAAATTTAATATCATAATTATGACTTGTAAATTAAAAGCACAATGATAAGATTAAGACTAATAATAAAAATTGTAACATTATTAATATGTAAATAATATATAAATAGGATAAGATTTTATTTCTAAAATGTCTTATAAATTGAAAGCACAGTGGGCATGTTGGAAATTTTTATTAGGGAAAAACTGTGTTGGTTGTGTCGGATTTTCTCTTTCTAGGAAAATTGGGGGCAAAGTTGATAGGTTTTTTGGTCTCGCTTTGCCCTTGTCTAACATATATGTTAAACAAATTTTTATACATATATTATAATTTCAAATGTTTATGTATAAATTTACACTCCTATAAAATATTAAAATATGATTGTGCAATAAGTGCAACATTGTGACTAAGGCTACATTTCTATGAAAGATAAACAGAGAGTAATCATATATTTTTTAAATTAAAATATAGTTAATAATTTAATATATAATTTATTTAATAATAAATAAGTAAAAATTTAAATAGTAAAAAATAATATAACAGGTTACTCGTAGATATATCGAATCTGAAAATATCCAATAAATAAAGACAAGAACTAAAATTTTTATATTCATTTTTTTTATACCCGAACTCACCTGATATTTCTGGATTGAGGACGGGAATGGTCAAACTCATCACTGGCTCATCAACGTAATAATAAACTTATAAATTGAAAGTATAATAATAAATGAATAAATTTTTTATATAAATAAATATGATATAAATTTAATAATTAGAAAATATAATATGATATAAAACAACATGTGTTATTGGCAGAGTTTAAATTTAATATATTACAATCTGCAATCTAAAAATACTAATGTAATTCATAGAAATCATCATGTAATAAGGTTAGTAAATAAAAATTCAATTTATTGATAAACCAATGCTGCTTACAGTATTTGTTGGCATAAGAAAATTTTGGTCCTTTTTTAACACAAAATATTTTACTTCAAAATATATAGACATTTTCTTGTTCAAATCATTTAGAGCAATGTTAGATATTACTGAGAAATCTTTTCACTTATTCTTAAATAAATTAATATAAATATTAATCAAATATTTATTGCTCTACTTACTATAATTATTTGGATTTAAATTCTTTTTAGTGTAAAGATTTGTATTATCCATAATAATTTTCTTCTATACAACATATGTATTTGAATTTTAAAAAAAAATTAAATTACATTTTGTGAATGGAAATCTTATGTCCCAATTTCGTATCTCTTATTTTATCCTCTAAATAAAAAATTATCATATTATTAAAAAATGCTAAAAAAATTAAGTATATCTCATTAAATAACATGACAAATTTTGATTAAAATAACATGATAAGAAACAAAAAAGGAAAACAAAAAAAGAATTGGGAATTTTCATCCTGTTTTTTGTACCCATAATCAATTTAAACAAATTTATTTTATACCTATCTAATAGGATTGTTTTCCAAACAAGTAAAAAAATATTGTGTCAAGTAAATTTCATATATTTTAATTTAAAAATATTTCTAATTAATAATTTATAATTTTAAAGAAAAAATATTTTAGAAAAAAAATACCAAAATATAAAAATTAAAAGAAAAATAAAATTAAAATAATAAAGAAAAACCCTAACAATTGATAATCTTAAAAATATTATAGAAATAAATAGGTAGACAATAAAAATTAAACTAAAAACATAAAAATAAAATAAAAAATCCTTTAAAAACTTATATAATGTCATGTAATAAAAAATGAATAATAAAATAATTAAGATAAAAACAGAAAAATAAAATAATAAAAAATCCTAAAATGTAAGATAATGACACCTAATGAAAAATTTAAAAACTAAAAATTAAAAATAAAAATAATAAAAAATTAAACCTGAAAAGGTAAATTTTCTTTATTATGGATACCTGAAAAACTAACATAATGACACCTTATCAAAGTGAAATTAAAAAAATTAAAAATTAAAAAAGAAAAAAAAACCCTGAAAACTTTTTAGGGATACCTGAAAAACTAATACAATGGCACCTTATCAAAGTGCAAGAAAAAGAAACCCTATATAATTAATATAGTGACACATAATTAAATTAATTCTTATTTATCTAGTATAATGACACATAATAAAAATAAACATTCTTTAATTTAATTAATATATAGTGAGACATACGTAACTAAACCTTCTGTAAATATATACAGTAGATATAAAAATCCTCTTCCATCTGAACCAAGCCCCTTTAATTGACATTTTTATTGTTAAATATTTGTCTTGCACTCACTGGACGAATTGTAAATTACAAACATGAAGAACGTACAGTGTCTCTTCGATCAAATATTTAACCATTACGAGAAATAAATTCTTCCTTCTCATCATTGCAGCACTAGCAAGTTGCAGGATAGAGTTGTTCCTAGCACCCCTCTAGGTGTTTCTGTATAACGGTTAGGGTTTATATATATATATTAATTTTTCGTATTTACTGTTTTTTTATGCTGGTTATGTATATTTTCATATAGAGAGACCTTAACCTTAAAAAGTCATCAAAGTTTTTAACAAGTCATTTTGTTAGGCTAGCTATTTACTCTCATCAGAAGTTATATCTGCATAATTGCATAAAGAAAGCTACTGTGTATCTGGTTTATAGTCAGATGCCGCTATGCGCATCTTTAGAAAGTGATGGGAAGAGGAATTCCAATGTGCCACTTACATTATTTGATGGCACATAGTGAGAAAAAACGAGTCGATATGATTCTTCTTATTACCTGACCATAATTTTTCCTTTATATAAGTGAATCTTTAGTAGAACAAGTTAGTTAGTCTTATTAATGTCATCAAGGTGTCATGTGACCTCTAGTGTTAGAGAGTCCCTTAATTGAGTTAGAATACTTATTTGATGGTGTTGGCTTAGAGGTCTTGGTTGGTCGTTCCTTGTAGCTATAGCTAGTTTTTATCATTTTTATGATCACGATTAGTCTAACCCCATAATAGTTTCCTTTAAGTGAATATTACTTCCAAAAGGTAATGTCACCTGAAAAGAGTTAAGATTTAAAAATCTGACATAGAACTGCTGCCCCCAAGAGCAATATCAACTTAGGAGCGATAAGCCTGGACAGTCTACATCAAAAAGTAAACAGATTTGTAAAATTAATGCTTTGTTTGGTTTTAACCTTTTAGCATAGAAATGGAAGGAGAATAGAAACCTGTTAAGATTGTTTGGTGCTGTTATGAAAAAGGATACAAGAAATGTCTCATTCTCCTTTAATACGTCTAAGAAGCAATGGAGAGTATCTATGAATGTTATCAACTACACATACCTTTAGTCCCTATATATATATACAACCCTAGTGAGAGGATGATGAACATTATTAATTGGTCAGTTATGTAACCCCCGTAGAACACATTATTAAAGTTTATTTACTAGTGCTAATTATGATTTTGTAATTGCTAGTTTCCATCATAGCTCGAGCTGGTGGACTAGTACATTTGGTGAGAGTGAAATTTGTGAGAAATAGATGAGGAACCTATATTTTTTTTTACATTTATCTTTTGATCTCTCTCTTAAAAAACACAACGTACTATATTATTCTATCTCCTATTATTATTGAATCGGCTATTATCATCATTTCTATTTTTATCAATCATACCAAACAGAGCCTAAGTGATAAAAAAACATACAATTAAGTCAACAGATCATGTCAGCCTTTTATCTAAACAAAAAAAAATTATGTCAGCCTATATTTAGATTCACGTCGCGTTCAGTTTAAAATCACTTATTATACACGTTTGATGCACAATAGCTTGTGGTTTTCGGACCCTATATGTGGGTCCCGGGTTTCTAAGACTAAACCAAACTGATCTCGATGCTCTCTACCTATTCAAAAGAAACTGTACGGCCTACAATTGCAGAACTAGCCATTAAAACTGATATAGTTCAATTTAAATGTTAATTTATTATGTATTTTTGTCAAGTTTAATATTAATTTCTATTTTTCTAAAAAGACATGTTAACGTACTCTTATTTATTTTTTAACTAGAGTATTTTAGCACTTTAAATTGTATACATATTAAATTACATAAATTAATTACAATTATTTAATTTAAATTTATAATTTATTTTAAACATATTTTCATATAATAATTATTACAAATAAAAATTATTATTTTATTTTTAATTAAAAAACTCATTCTTTGACTAAAAATGTAAATTTATGTTGAAATTTTATAAAATGTAAATTACATCAAAACATAAATTATATGAACATAAATTTTTATTTATAAAATCTGTAAAAAAATTATTAAATTATTATTATATATTATTATTATTATTTGTAATTATATTCCTATTCTATAGATAAAGTAGGAAGAACCAAAAATTAATGGCGGAAAGAAGAGAGAAAAAATTATGATAGTAAATGTTAAAAGAGAAAATGAGTGAATATGTAAGATAAATAATTTTTTATCAAAATATTTCTTAATTAATTTATTTAACAAATGAGATGATTGGTTATTTTATTTAAAATTATTTTTATTGAGTACTTACATAGTCTTACTAAAAATAGGTGATAGTAGGTTAGCATTTTCCATTTTTAAATCGCTAATTTGGTTATTCAATTTTTATAAATGTATGAATTTAATCTTTCATTTTTTTATAGTATGGTATTAAAAGAATTTGAATGAATTTGGTTTTAGTATCTATACTTTTAAACGTTAATCTTTGAGATTTTGGTAGTTATAAGAGCAATTCCAATTGAGGACTTCTTCAATAATGTTTAAGTTGAAGAATTACTTTCTTAAAAGAAATTCTCATTAGAGTGAATATGAGGCACAAAATTTTCAAGCTCCTATATAAGGATGTGTTTTTTTTTTGTGTGTGAATTGAATGGGCAATAGCCCAAACAGGAAGATTATATTATAATATTATGAATCATACAATGCAAGTTCCTCAAGTACACAACGAACAATGAATCTGGAACAATAAAAAATAATGGCTTCTCTTTATGAGTATGCAAATCTAGTCTCACAAAATCATTAGCTAACATATTCAATTACATGCGACAAAATTAAAAGTGCAAGTTTGAGTGTTCCCACTTTTTCTATAAATTTGCTCAACTAGGGAAAATTTTCCATGGTAAACATGACAACCATCCTCCGGTAACTTAATCACACTCATACAGTTTGATTCAATTACCATATTTTGAAACTTATGCTTGTATACGACTATTAATGCTTATAGAATGACTAAAAGCTCAATCTTGCTAGTATCGTAATAAGAAATTGTATGAGAGAAGTTACGGACAAACTTACCCTTGCAATCATGAAATATCCTTTGGTGGGACTAGAACACAGCGACATCACAATTTATAGCTTAAGGGAACCAGGGTGAGGGCTTCCAAGCATAAACGCATATTGACTCGGGGTAGTGTACCCCGAAATCTTTCATCAGAGTGCACATGCGATGGGTCTGCTACTTAAGCCAGAGGGATTCACAGCTTTGATGACTTGATCAAGTGACCACCGCTTACTATTGAAGGTGACCTCATTTCACCTCCACCGACGTGTTTCTTAATAATTTTTTTTTTTTGCAATTATCCATAATAATAAGTTAATTAATAACTTTATTTCAATCATATGAGAAATGTGTGTTTTTTCTTACCATTTGAGAAAAACTATGTAAGAGTTTCTTAAAGATGATGTAGCACTACAAGGTCCTCCACAAAAAGTAACTTTTTTTTTAGTTAAGAACCTCACTTAAGAAACTATTACTAAGATGCGCTAAACTACCACAAAACATACACATAATATATTTGAATTTTTTCTTACAAAAAATTATATTTAAATTTTAACATCTATTAAAGGTTATAAATGGTTACATAATTTTTAACAATTAAAAATTTTCACAAAACATAAAGAATGTTTTAAGCCTAATAATTTTTTATTTTAATACTCATGTAGTGTAAAAGACAGAATTTTATTCTGTCATCTAACCATGGTTTTTTATCTATAATAAATTTATTAGGTTTATTAATTAATACTTTAAAAATTATATAAAATATAAAATTCTTTCTTACTGCAAAGAGATAAACAATGCTGGCGTATAAACCTTTTTCTCATAATTTTTAGTGATTTGAATGGCTAAGAAAACTTGTGCACATGGTACTTTATAGCTAATGGAAACTATATTTTTAATATATCCTAATAGAAACTCTATTAACAACATTAATAACGTAAAAGAGAAAACTAAATTTATATATTTTTTAAACTTTGAAGATTAAAATAATCAATCTACAGATATTAAATCAAAATTAACTAAAAATACAAGGTAAAACTGCATATATGGGATCAAAATCCATTTCTGATAAATTTCTTTCCATTTTAAAACTCTCCAATCTCCATAAGAAAAGAAGAAATATCCGTACATGTCCCTTAAACATGCACATTCTCTCTCTCACACACACATACCTGTGGGTAGAAATCCAATAAAGATAACATTTATGGAGCTATCACTGTTTTGACATTTATGTTCGCCTGGAGCTTTGTACAGCCATACTGTAACACAAGAACGTACAAGTGTAGTTGGCCCTCAGCTACCATTACCATACAAAAACTACCTAAGAAACCCTATCCCTATCTAAGCTACAATACTGCTATGAGTATAGATTAGAGAGAGGTACCTAATCTTCCTCAAGCTTTCTGGCTGCCTGCTTACTGCTTAGCCATGTTTTACACTTTTACTAGACATCAAACCAACCTTCTCCTCTTCACTGCTTCTAATCTAAACTGCAGGACCACGTGTCTTGACTCTCCATAAATAGTATGTAGTCAGCTTCTTCATTGGGGGGCTTTAGTTTTATATTTTCCTGCCAACTCGTCAGAGCTAGCTCTTACCCAAACCCACCTTTGATCACCATTTCAATATTTAGATTCAACTTCACTTTAAACCAACTTTTACTTTAGAACTGATCATTTTTTCTTTAGTGTATTGAAAATTTGAAATTAGTAAAAATACTTTCTAAAACTTTAATCTAAATATAACTTATATATTTTGTAAAAAACATATATGTATATTCCTTATTATAAATAAGATATGCTAGCAATATTCTCCTTTTATTGACTAAAATTTATTAAAAATTATCAATTTTAATGAGTTTTATTATTTTTTTTTCATTTGATGATTCTTTCATAATTTGGAAGTGAAATATAGTAATTTTTAATAAATTTTGGTTCGTTATTATAAGAAATGTTAAAAAGAGAATTTCTAAAAAAGTGTCACTAACATTGCGCTTGAATTTCCATCATTACCTACCATTCATAATTTTTAACTCTTTTTTTCATTGTATAGTCCTTTTTTATGAGATCATAGGTTTGTTTTTATAGAAACAATATTATTTGAATAATGTGGATAAAAAAATTCTCAAAAAGTTCTCTTTTATTTATTTATATATATAAAAGAGAGATTAATATTCATCTTACCATTTATTTGTTTAAAATATAATGTTTGAGATTAGTAACTTATTTGTTTGAAATATAATGATTGAGATAAGTAATTTATTATGTTAATTGATCTATATGTATGGTAGTAGACAATACAATTCATTTTTCAATATAATACATATCTTATGTGCTTGCTATTGCCCGCTCCTCTTTCTTATGTCAAGTCTAGCATGGACAATTTTTCAATGATACATAAAAATAAATATTGGATGTATATAATTAGTTGTGTATTATACACAATTTTCTGCATGTGTGTTCAACACTTGAAATTAAATGTTTGAACCACATTATATATGATTTCAATGAATGCTCTGAGCAGAGATGTATAATTCAAGTGAGTCATCTTGATGCAAACATTAAAGTCCACATAATCTAGGAGGCCGACATGATAATAGCGTACTGATTAAATATATGTTTCAGATTTTTTAAGGAGACAAGATGAGATTGCACATGATGGGGGAGATCTATAAGCTATTACAAGACACATTACTTGGTTAAGCTGATAGGAATGTTGAACAAGGACCACAGCAGCATCAAGACATGAAGGGACCACGCACCAGCAGGGAAAGAAAAATTGCCAGCAAGTGCATGCACGGCAAGCTGGTCTTATGGACAAATAGAGACAAAAGCAAGTAGTAGTGGTGATTTCACGTGTACAGACTTCTCCATATCAAATCATGCGCTGTATAAAATACAAAAATAATGCTTGCTACTACAAATTGTGGAGAAATTTTGGAGTGTGCAGTTCCCAGTCCCACTCTCCAGTGATGTGATGTCAACTACTTTCATTCACTCATTTGCTCTAGTCAGCCCTCTTAACTTACTCACTTTACTTATCTCTGGACACATACCTTTTTCCCATCACAGATCTGAAGTTAACTTCTCATTTGCTACTCGAACCCTCTCTAGTAAAAATTTGACAAATATAACCCGAAGGAGAAAAACTAAAATTCAAGAAGTGGGGGTATCCTAATATCGCATTCTCATTTCTTATCACATACCTTATGAATGAGAAGGGATATTATAAGGTATGGTAGGAATGGGGTAGCTTAAGACCGAAGGTAGAAGGAAAAAGTCACGGATTTGAGTTTCTCACATTGATATTCTAACAAAAACTAAAAAAACTAATATTAAACCCATAAAAAATGAATTTATGACTGAGATATAAAAGAAATACTTCCACGTGAACAACTTAAATTTTGGTATATCATACACTTTAACATGTTAAAAATAGGGTTTCCAACACACGCAAAATGAAGGTTGCTCACTTTCCAGATATCTTCTAATTATTTCTACCCATACAAATATACTTTATTGCGCAAGCAACTTATCGAGGAGGCAATACTATTAAAGTAGGTTGACTTGCAGAAATTAAAATCAATTTAACGCCAAGTAAGGTTTACCAATAACTAGTTATGAACTTCAATACCCATTATATACCTCAGTTAACGAAATACGCTATTTCAGAAGAACTCTCCAAGGTTAAAGAAGCCCTGCTTGACCTCCTTGCACTCAATTTGGCACAGGGGTCGGGGCCATTTTGAGGTGACTTTCTTTCTTCACGATGACCAGGTTTTAAGAGGTGAAAATTTTAAGTGTGTGACTAAACTCCATACCAAAAATGATTATGGTTATTGTTAATAAAAAAACAACTATGAACTTCAGTTTGTTATTAGAGATTAATTTACATAATGCAGTGGCCAATTTTGTTTCTTAAGCTTCCTTAGTACCCTCCCCTTTCCAAAAAACAAAATTCAGAAAACTGAAATCTACTTGACAAAAGGCCAGAACCAATGTGCAATTTTACTATTTGATAATGATTTATATAAAAAATTGTAGCCAAATAAAATTTTAGCGCCAACAACTGACGTACAAATATGAGGCTCCAAGACAGTGAATTGAAAAAAATCCTACTTCCCCCTCCCTAAAAAACAAAAGAAAAAGATAACAGACAAGCAGAAAATTTCGATGGATAGAAGTACCATAATTCATAATTTGAGTTACAAAACACTTTTGTTACTTTGAAAGCCAATAAATGATGAGAAACAACGTACAGGCAGCAATTACTGCTGACAGAATAAGAGTATCTCTTGAGCGCCGCCTTCTTATTGAACCTACAAAAACATATTTGGTCAAGAAAGAGGTAAATCAGAAAATCAATGGAAAATTATAAAGATAACCAAGTACAACATACCAAGCAGGCTACGAATGATGGGGAACTTGTCACCAAGAAGCTTTACTTTTCCTTGAACGTCAGAAAACAATGCTCTCTGAGAACCCAACACAGCTCTTGTTGCTTGAGCTTGACTAATAACATCATCTATCTGGAAAGTGCAGGGAAAGTGAATCATGACTCTTTTTAAACCAGGATAATAAAGTCATTTTTAGTACGAGATGAAAAGAAGAGAATTTCTAATTTCTACAAGACCTGTTATTATAACATTATGTCAGTATCAAGGGGAAAAATCTTATAAAGAACATAGCCATTCACATATAAAGCATATGGATTTTCAAGTTTTTTTTTTTTTTTTTTTTTGTTAAAGAAAAAGAGAAAACTCATTTGAAGATATTCTTTGAGTGGACAAATGTAATACTGCATTTTTCGAGAACTCAGCTGTTTGTATGACATTAGTTCAAATTGTGTAAACACAAGGGCTGACTAATGAGGAAAGAGCCTTGTTTGTCCCCTCTGATGTAACTTTCAAGCGATCAATGCAGATTAGCAACCACCAATGGTCAATAAAGAATGCTCGCCAAGAATTTAAGTAAAAAAGATCAAATTTATGTACTTCATACAATAAATACTTACATGAGATATATTTCCATGTATGGCAGCTCTCTCACGTAGTAATTGCATCCTTGGTGACATGCTGCCGGATGTCTGCCAGAAGAAGGTAAGTCTAGTACAGAGTACAGACAGCTATAAGAAAATATCTTTGTAATTTAATTCAAAGCATATTCTTGATTCACCTTAAAGTCTGTAATATCATCCCTGACAGAACTCAAAAGCTCTGCATGTTCCTTCATTGAGTTTATGTTCCCTTTGATACGCCTAAATTCCTGAAGAGAACTAACAAATAATAAGGTAGAAATCTTCAAAGTGAACGTGTTAGAGTAATAGAGGAAGAATATTTTAATGTATCAATATATAATTCAATACAGTAATATTCTAATCTATAAAAGCTTTTTAGTTCTGCGATAAGCTTTCTCAACAAAAAATTAGCATAACAGTGGTATGGCTTAGCCGGAATATATCATGTCAAAGTGACAATATAAACAAATCATGGTACTATGGTAGGGCTACGTACATGTGATTACACTTGGAAGAAACTTCTCAAGGCATGTACAGTTAGATCACCATCAGAAAATGGAAGTTAAAATGTCAGTAGAACACTGCTCATTATTATAGCAGAAATATTACTTTCTAATACATATTTCAAAGCTTAAAAAGAATGATAAAGGGTTTCTCGAGTAGAACTTTAACAAATGGACCTAAATGTTACACCTGTCCTGTTCATCGTATATCTGAAGATCAACTTTTCGACAACTTACTATTGGAGGAGTATTAGGCCATTAGAGTGGTTTGGACACGTACAAAGACCACGATAGGTACCAGTGATGAGAAGAATAGATCGAATGGTTTTTAGTTCTGTGAAGAGAAGAGGGAGAACAGGGACATTAGAGAAAGTTAAGAAAGATTTCATGGTAAATAATATCTCTAAAACTTTGGTTTTTTACCGAGCAAAATGGCATCATGTGATCCATATAGTTAACCTTCTCGTTGTTGTTGTTAATATCTTATGATTTTATCCTATATTTAGTTCTTCTATTGCACATTTGCACACATCCATAAAGCTAAAGCCAGATTGATATGTAGCTTACTTTTCTTACCCTTATTCATCATCATTTGCTTAGAAAACCTTGCTTTGAAGTTTGAACCTTGCTTATCCAATAGTAAAAACCAGCAGGGAGTGTCATGCTTCTTGGACCACCCAAAGAAAACTCCAGCCACAATCCATTTTCAACCGCTTTTACAAAGAAACAATTGGAGTACCTGTACAAACTCCTTTCTTCCTTAATATTAGTAAATTCGTGTTGCCCTAGCCCACAAAGGTGCCTATACCACAGCTGGACTTCTTGGTACTGTACGAATTCTAGAAGTTCTTGGATCATTGATTTGAGAGCAACAAATTATATGACAATTTTTTCCAATTTATTGTCTTCCTTTAGTCTTTGAGGTGGTGAACCTTGGCACAACAATAAGGTTGTTTCCTTGTGACCTAGTAGATGTCAGATTCAAATCCTAGAATCTGCCTCCCCCACTTGCAGGGATAAGGTAGCAAAAATTTACCCTACCCTAAACCCCTGAACTTCATGTTCCTAACCTCTGCTATGCAATTTATTGTCCTTTACTATACTCATGATTAGAATTGTCATATTATTTTTGGGCTTAATTAACTTTTTGGTCCCCAATATTTTGCCTTTTAATTTTGGTCCCTGTTGAAATGCTTTTTTGTTTTTAATTACTTTTAAATTTTATTTCTTAAAAATAGTTCCTTCCATTAATAAAAAACTGTCAAATGATGACGTGACTAACAGAGTGTGAGACTCTATTTTAAGAATATGGGTTTGGGAGGTTGTCAGCGAGGAAAAGATGATGAAGGTTGTCAGCACTTATTTGCCTTCGTGATGACATAGCACTCCGTTAATCACGTCATTGTTTAACAGTCTTTATTCCTCAAAATGCAAAATGCAAAAATATTGAGGACCAAAAAGTTAATTAAGCCTAATTTTATTCCTCAATCTGTAAATTAAATTCTAAGAAATAAACTTACGAAGGACGATTAACAATGCCAGGGAAATTTATGGATTCTACTCTTTAAAGATGGATCTAACCTCAGCAGACATAATATTTAAACCTTAGCTCTGTTTGTAAACACCGTGAAGATGTGTTTCAAATGGCCACAACACAGTTTCAAAAAACAATTCACATTTTAAAGAGTAATAATGGCAGAGTACTTTAATAAATATCTAAATTATTTTTTCATGGTAAGAGGAAATGTTCATCAAAGTTCTTCCATTGATAAGCCCCCAACAAAACTAGGTAGTTGAAAGGAAATATAAGCACTTTTTAGAACTTAGAAGTATGATTTCTAAATGCCTTCGGGAAGAAGCCATTTTGACAATACACTGAAGACTATTTGATTAAAAAATGCCTAGTAACTAGTAAGGTTTTGAATTTTCAAACTTCTCTAGATATGTTTCTCAACATGTTGAGAGAGAGAGAAAGCGACAGACATGTCATGAATTATGTGGGTCTCAATTACATAGCAAAAGATACGTATACTAAGTGTCACAAAAAATAGGGTTTAGCTGAAAATGCACTATACGTTATCTCATTTGGATTCAAAAACTTCAAGATTTGAAGTTTGAAGACACTCAAAATCAAGTGGATTTTTATATAGCTTCTAATTATTGTTCCATGAAAGAAATAAACATATTGAAATTGATTATCATTTAGATTGAGAGAAATTTCTCTAAAAAAAGTCATTACCGATTTGTTAGTTGTAATGATCAACTAGTAGAAATTTTCACAAAATCTCTAAATCGTCCAAGAATTCAATATTTTTGTTCCAAAATTGGAGCATTTGACTTACATGCTCTAGCTTGGGAAGGAGTTTTGGAATTAGTAGTCACATGCTAATTAGAATTTGTACCAATTAATTTTTAGATTCATGTACATAGCTATTCCTGTACCTAGAGTGTACCATACATGTACTTGGGAACTAGAAACATCCTTGATCTTGTTCTAAACACAAAATTGTAATCACTGACGACGTGTATATAAATACTAGATCAGCTAAGTAAAATTACTTGAGCTATTTAGAAAAAAATTTCTCAATATAAATGTGTGTCACTGTCAATGTGTGTCTTAGATGACCACACAATGTCTTTATAATGAGCAAATAGGATCACTATTGAGATGATACAAAATATCTCTGACTAAGAATCAATCTAATAGTAGAAGAAATCCCCAATTACTATCTAATCATAAATAAGGGAATAATATTTAATCTTTAACACTTATAATCCATAAAACTTTCTCCAGAGTCAACAGTAGGAAATATTATGTCTAACTCTAATTTCAACACTTAAAGTAGAGATTGCAAGGTAAATAAAAGGAATTGTTCTGTCTTGAAGGATGTACACCCTTTATCTCTTTAAAGAAACTTGTGTGAATGATTGCAAACCAATAGGCAATAAAAAGCTTGGGGAAGCCAAGAAAGGGGACTGCGGACAACTTCTAATTGTCAAAGATTTACTTGTCACATACAAGGCCTAACATTGTGTCTGTAAGACTGTAAGTTTACTTGTCACATGCATGGCATAATATTAATAGGAGAACTGATTTACTTGTCCACACAGTAGACCATCAACACCAAGGCCTACAGAAATGCTGACTGGGTAGGGTCTACCACTGACAGAAGGTCTATAAGACTATAACAGGTTATCGCACCTTTGCATGGGATAACTTGGTTACCAAAGAAAAGACAGCGAACATGGTAGAAAGGAGCAGGTGAAAAAGAATAAAGAGCTAAGGAAATCAACCCACCCACCAATAGCTGGAAATTGAGAAACACTTCATAAAAGAGAAGAAGATAGACGTATATGGCTATGGTATTTGATTATTTGGGTTGAACTGTGCACAAGTGGAAAATATCCTCGCTGAAGAATTCTTGTGACTAAATTTGAACTTCATGTAAGCAAATTGGGAACAATGGATATCTATGCACCAACTTGTGGGGGTTATTGAAGTCAGTTAAGAATTAATTCTTAGGAAAAATTGTTGGTTAAGGGGAAAAAAACTAAATAAACTGATTCAATTGCTATTAGGTAGGCTGTCTTTTATCACTTGTTTTCCTCTGTTATTATCCCTTGATTGCTTCATTTATTTTATCCTAATTCATAACAGATTGGTTATCTCCCCTTAACCATTTCTAACCATAAAATCCTATATTCCTACTATGTATGGCTCAATAATTAATAAGAGAATATACTTTTCTAATCTCTAAACTTGCACCCAGCATTGCAAGTAAGAAGATGGAAAGATTCACAAATTCTTAGAATCTGTGAATTCAGCATGTCAAATCCAGTGTAATTCCCATCCATCCTTTAAACAAAAAACATGCAATGCTTGTTAGGTATAAATCTATAATGAAGTATATGTACTTCTGTAATAACCTGCATTGCTAGATATTCATTCTCTGTGAACTGGTAGAAAGTTGAAACTTTAAACCACATTATGCAAAACAGCAAAACAGAAAGGTAACGAAAACACACCTGAGTAAACTCATGAAGAATGTCTCTGTGCCTAGCCAACTTTTGAGTTACAGAAGTAGCTGGTCCAGCAGATGCAGCACATCTACTCATTGAATCATTTATGTCCAACAGTTTCTCAACCAAAGACTGGATTTCCATTTCCATGGATTTCCAAGACCTACTGGACCCAAGAGGTGGTGAACCACTATCCACATAACCTAATAACAAGAGGTATATTCTCATAACTCATAAGCATAGAAAACAGCCACCTACTGTTAATATAGAAACATGACAGTTCCCGCTCATCTCCAATTTTGAACCTTTATCTTTCTCTCAATCATAAGCATTTTGAGGCAATAAATGACTCCACCCAAAATGAAAAGTAAATATAAAAAACCAAGATTTTAAATTGTGTTTCCAATACCAATTGTATTTGCATTGTTATTACCAAAGTTGCAGGCAAATGTAATTCAGTTGCAGAGATCCCCACGCCCCCCCCCCACCCACCCCCCCCCCCCCCCCCCCAACAAAAAAAAAAAAAAAAAAAACACCATACACTGGCAAATTGCAGTTCTCGACCACAATTTGAAACTTTAATCATAATCACATTTCTAGAAGAAAATCCAACGGCAATTATTACAGCCGAATATCAATCAGTCAATATCGATTAACAACATTTGTCGGTAGGCTAAAGTTTTATTCTTAAAAAAAAAAAAAAAAAAACTGTTAATCCATCAAACGTCATTAATCAATGATTAACAAATGAGATGCAGAATTTCGCCTGCACAGTAAACATTTCCATTTCAACACCGGAATGCTTACATATAGAACTAAATTACTGGACACAAGGAGCTGAAATACACTAATAATCACTTACAATTAGCAAATCGGAAATTAAAAAGACAACACGCGAGATTTCTCAATCCACTTATATATAGTGTTCGATTAGCTACTTCGTTTCTATTTTTAATAATTCTAATTCAGATGCCACAGAAACGCGATTAAGATTGTAGCATATGCATTGATTCAGTTTAAGATTGCATTGAAGGATTGAAGAGTGACGGAACGAACCTCCTTGGGTGAAGCGAACGCCGAGTTTGGCGTAGGAAGAGAGCTTGACGTCGAGATCGCCCTCGATCTTGCGCGCTTCCTTACGCAGTTCCTCCCAACCCGATTCCTGCAATTCCAGATTTGTATCCCTCATTCGGATCTTTCTCGGAGCACCGGATTTCCGTTATAACGGTTCCGAGATTCGGCTATTGTGTTGATTTCTGAGTCGCGAGTGGAACAGAACAGAGAAGATGGTGAAGATGGACAAACTAGAGAGCGAACGAGGGAGGATCCTCTGCAGGTAGTGCACCGTAAGAAGAACTGCAACCGTGTCTATAGGTATATTATATGGATGGAATCTAGAGTTTATTTTGTCTTTAGAAATTAAATTTAACTCATTTTAATTAAGTTTAGTATGAAAAAATTATTTTTTATTTTTATAAATAAAAATAAAATTTATAAAAATTTAAGAGATTAAAAAATTAATTAAATCATATAATTGTTAAGTATTTTCTGTTAGATTGGTTAGTTCTTTTGGTATAATAATAAAAACAAAAGTTAGTATTTTTGGATTAATTTATACCAATATATGATTATAAAGGATTAATGTATAAATTACTTATATTATATATTTAAAATTAATTTATCAATATAATTGAATTAATTATAGAAAGGACTAATGTGTTTAATAAATAAAATTTTAAGACTATTGTGTCTCTGAGAAAAAATAGAATTTGACTTGACTTTGGTAGTTTATGATGTTCATATTATTTTATGATCATAGTAGTATGAGATAGTTTAAAGTTTGAAAATATATTCGTAGTTCTGGCTTTTAACTCCTTACAAACATTGATTTCTAAATGTTATTTGGTTTTGTACTAGTTTGATCTTCATACTAGTTTATCTCTAACAATTCAACATACATGACTAAACACATTTATTTATTTTAAAAATTATAAAAGGTATAAAAATTATAGTGAATTAATAATTATTTATGAAACGTATAAAGATAACAAATAAACGCACTACAATATCACATGAAAATACTCACAAGATTACATATGCCTGTTCATGTGAGAGATGAGAGTTACAAAAAGGGAGTTAAGGAGACGAAAAAATACAAGCATACAGAGGAAGGATCGAGATTGAGGGGAATCGAACTATATAACCAAGGGGAGATGCAGGGCTAAGATATGGAAGGGGAATGAAAGGAAGGGTAACCTCATACTTTTTCTCTTGTTTTCCTGAATCTTACACTATCAAGGAACTGTGGAAGGTATTCCAACATTGGGGAAGAGTCTACTAAACTTTGTAGCTAAGAGGAGGGATGTCATGGGGAATAGATATGAATTTATAAGATTTCTCAATGTACACGATGCTAGAAAATCAGAAAAGCAACTAGATTGCATAGTAATAGGAAACTAGAAAATGAAAGTGAATATTCTCAAAATACAAACATCGGGTAATTGTAAAAAAAGGAGTCATTTTAAACCAACATGGGGCAACCAAAGGACCTAACAGGCAAAAGGGAGAAAAGAGAAACAGGCAAATAGGCAGGGGTGAAGGAAAGATGAAGTGGTTATACATTGAGGTCACAAAAGGGGTAAACAAAGTACCAAGAAGGATTGGAAATTAAAAGGAAAAAATGGGATAGGAAAACAGGAGCAATGATGTGAACAAATCATCAATACGACTAAGGAAGATAAAAAATGGCTTGAGGATAGCTTGGTGGGATGGTTGAATGATCTTGCCATGTTTGATAAACTTCAAAATGTTGTTACACTAGAGAATGATGAGGTGGTAAAACTACGCTATATGGGAGATGAGTTGGTACTAATATCAGGCTTATCAATGAAAAGAGCGTTGAATTGTGGGAAAATGAAGATCAGGGTATTGTCCATATTTTCTTATGTCACTAGATGGAATGCGCCTATTGTTTGTGGCAATAGGCTAGCATAGGTTAGATGCATTAGAATTCCTCTAGATGCATAAGGAGAATCATGCTTCTTCCAAATAATATGTAGGCGAGTTCATAAAAGTAGATGTTAGAACCATGAATATAGAGAAGGGTGAAGGGGAGAAAAAAGAAACAGGCAAATAGGCAGGGTGAAGGAAAGATGAAGTGGTTATACATTGAGGTCACAAAAGGGGTAAACAAAGTACCAAGAAGGATTGGAAATTAAAAGGAAAAAATGGGATAGGAAAACCGGAGCAATGATGTGAACAAATCATCAATACGACTAAGGAAGATAAAAAATGGCTTGAGGATAGCTTGGTGGGATGGTTGAATGCTCTTGCCATGTTTGATAAAATTCAAAATGTTGTTGCACTAGAGAATGATGAGGTGGTAAAACTACGCTATATGGGAGATGAGTTGGTACTAATATCAGGCTTATCAATGGAAAGAGCGTTGAATAGTGGGAAAATGAAGATTAGGGTATTGTCCATATTTTCTTATGTCACTAAATGGAATGCGCCTATTGTTTGTTGCAATAGGCTAGCATAGGTTAGATGCATTAGAGTTTCTCTAGATGCATGAGGAGAATCATGCTTCTTCCAAATAATATGTAGGCGAGTTCATAAAAGTAGATGTTAGAACCATGAATATAGAGAAGGCTTTTTTCCGTACAGATGTTAATATATATTAATAATTCCCAAAATGGAGTATGATTGTGAAATATTCCCGAAATGGTGTAGTTTGGGCAAAACCGGCAACCAAGATGGCAGGTTAGACGCATGGGAACTTGAAATCGCCAGTCAAGTTGGTGGGTTGGGAGACATTCTGCACCTTCTCGAGGAGGCGCAGAGATAGGCAGCCCAAACCGCCATGTGAAATGGCGGGTTGATGGACGATTGACACTGTGATGTTCTGGTGAAACTGGCAGCTGGAATGGTGGGTTGGGAATTTGAATTCATCAAACCGTATGACGGGTTGAATGGGGGCGTGACACGTGTCACCATCTAGCGAAACCGACATGTTGAATGGCGAATTGGATTCACTTTAAACACATCGTCCTTGCAGCCAATGGTTTGGTGTCACGTGACATCAAACCGCCATTTTAATTGGCGGTTTGGGCTCCATAAAAACCTAACCCCCACTTATCTAATCATTGCCAGATTGAGAAAAAAAAACACATTGTAAAATTAGTAGAGAAGAAAAGCTTTGTAAGTTTTTATTTGTCTCATTATATTAATGTTTTGATTTGTCTGCTTATATTATAATTTTTATTATTCAGATTATATTATTGTTGTTGATTGCTAAGTAGGTTTTTAAACAAATTATACTGCAGAGAAGATTGAAAGGAAAAAATTGTACGGGGTATAGAAGAATGTTTGAGCGATTGAAAACTTTGGTATCAAGCAACAAAAGATTTGTTAGTTTTTATTATTGTTATTATATTATGTTTTTGTTATTAAGATTATATTATTTTGGTTTATAATTTAATTGATAAGTATGTTTTGCATTAGAAAACATGTAAAGTGAAGTTAACTAAGAAAGTAAGTTATTAAGATTATACTATTTTGTAAAAAAAGTATAAATTTTGTTACTAAAACATGAGTTTAAGGTGAAATTTATTTAGTAGTAAAAATAAATATTTTCCATTAGAATATTTGTAAAGTGAAAGTTATTTAGTGCTAACAATAAGAATTTTTATAATGTCTAGGAGTCAAAACTTTTAACGGTTACAGTTTAAATATAATTATATGTGTTAAGAATTTAAGATTTGTATGTGATTTTAGAGTCTTAAACATGACTTTAGGGTTTATATTTATGTAGTATAAAAAAATAGTTTTTTGCATTAAATATTTATAGGCTGAAAATTAAATATTTTTTTTAGTGTGTAGTCTTTAAATATATGTATGTTTTTTAAGGATTTAGCATTTGTGGTTATTTATATGCCATAAAATCATATAAACACAGTAAGTATATTTTTTAAGGAATGACCATTTGTGGTTATTTAAATTATATAAATCACTTAATGTATGGAATAATAACGTATATAATTATAAAGTGTTACACTAAATACGGTTTAACATTATTTTAGGGTTTACATTTATGTAGAGGTAAGAAAAAAAATTTTTGCATCAGAATATTTTTAGCCTTAAAATTTAATTTCTTTTTAATGTGTAGGCTTTAAATATAAGTATATTTGTTAACGATTTAGCATTTGTGGTATATGATTTTGTCATAAAATCATATAAACATAAATACAATGCCAGTAAAAAAATTTATTTAAATTATATAAATCGTTTATTGTATGGAATAATAACGTGTCTAATAATTAAGTATCACACGAAATACAATTTAAAAATAATATAAATTTAGAATCTGATGATTTTAGGGTTTACATTTATGTAGAGGTAAAAAAAAAATTTGCATCAAAATATTTTTAGCCTTAAAATTTAATTTGTTTTTAATGTGTAGGCTTTAAATAGAAGTATATTTGTTAAGGATTTACCATTTGTGGAATATGATTTTATGTCATAAAATCATATAAACATAAATACAATGTCAGTAAAAAAATATTTATTTAAAATATATAAACTGCTTATTGTATGCAATAATAACGTGTGTAATAATAAAGTATCACACTAAATACGATTTAAAAATAATATAAATTTAGAATCTGAAACATGATTTTAGGGATTACATTTATTTATTGGTAAAAAAAAAAGTTTTTTGCATCAGAATATTTTTAGCCTTCAAATTTAATTTGTTTTTAATATGTATGCTTTAAATATAAGTATATTTGTTAAGGAGTTAACATTTGTGGTAAAAAAATTGGTGTTTTTGTTATTGGAAACTAGTAACTTGTCTATGCAGGTTAGTAAAAAGAATGGCAAAAGGTCGCATTGTTCATCCAGACCCAAGAGATCCCTTATTGTTGACCATGCAATCGGTGCATGTGTCCAAAAATATTTGGAATGGTGAGCATGATCGTGTTTTACGTGTCAGGAAGACTCTACAAATGCAAACAATATGACATCTTCCTCACCTTCAGCTGTTCTTGGAAACAGCTCGGTTTTGTGACATTGCAAAGCTGAATTTTTTTCAACTTAACCACTCATTGGTCTCAGCTTTGCTTGAGCGATGGAGACCTGAGATGCACACATTCCACATGTCTGTTGGTGAGTGCACTATCACTCTACAAGATGTGACTATGTTGCTTGGCCTTAGAGTTGACAGGTTACCTGTGTCTAGCGTAACTGGGAGGCCCGATTGGCATGCGGAAGTTGAGGCTATCATTGGTCGTCGTCCTCTTGAGACCGATATCAGAGGAGGCCTATTAAGAACAAGTTGGTTGAATGCCAACTTCGACCTCCAAAATGAAAATATTTTTCCCCAACAGTTGGAGATCAATGCAAAGGCGTACATATTTTGTTTCATTAAAGGATTACTTTTTCCTGATCGGTCAGGAAATGGTCTTCCCTTGAAGTACCTTCAATTTCTACGGCACTTGGATGAGTGCGCCACATACAGTTGGGGGCTAGCGCTGCTAAGCAACCTGTACTGCGAGTTGTGCAAAGCAACGAACTATAAAACACATGACATTGCAAAAGGTTGTATTTTACTCCAACTCTGGGCATGGGAGTGATTTTCGTACATTGCTCCCATTGAAAGACCCACCCCAATCCACGGATTACCGCTGGGAGCAAAGTTTGTGATTCTTATCATTTTGTTGTTTTTTTCAATAACTATGTGTAAATATATTCTCATATTTGTTGCTTAATTTTTTTACAGCTGGGAAGGTGGGGCAACAATTAACTATCGGTGTCGTAATTGAGATATATGTAAATATCGAGAGATGTTTGATAAGATGAAAAAAACAGATGTAAGATAATTTTACTACCATGTTACCTCAGTACAACATTTTGTATGTTTAAATGGAATTTTTTTTTTGTTGTTGTAAATTTTGCGGACACCGTATCAATAACATCTAACTGTTGTCCCTCCACACCTATTACTCACGAGTGAGCTATAGAGGTATGTAGTTCCAATGATTTGCTTCCACATTGTGGAGTGGCATCAACCGAATAGGGTAATGCGCCAATTTGGGATGGTTCAGCCTATACCTCATCCTTCATTCCAAGATAATAGACTACACGACCTAAGCTTACACAATAAAGAAGGTTTTAATTTGTTAGATAGACATGCCCCGTTAGTGGCCGCGTGGAATGACCGGTTCAACAATGTGTACATCACTCTGTTTACAAACAACCTATATTTGTTGAAGAATAGTGAGTACATGTTGTGGTACCGAAAGCATACACGCTTGTTCATCGGTCAGTGTGCTAATATACAGGCATATAGGGCAATTTTATATGTTTGTCTTTCTTTTTTTTACTGCGTAGGTAATTATTTTTTAATACCATATAATGCCTCAAAGTATTGTTGTGTTTTCAAGTTAATATCGTCGAATGCGCCTACCATAATGTAGCCATGGACAATCAGGCTGACAGAACCTCCATGACAAACATAAGAGATGACCTGGGGAGTAGTCTGCATGCATTTGGGAAAACAGATGTATTTACGGCACTCTTTGAAGTTGCACCTGACTGGTATCCGCAATACCCTCAATAACCTGAAGTTAGTGATATTTGTGCTGGTTTAGTCGAAGGAGTGGGTCTTGAAAGGCGAAGGCGTCATGTGCAACATCATGATGTTAACCTTCCTGGGAAGACATATGAACCAAGTTAGAGTACATTCTACGCCACGCCAACAGAACCATTTGGCAATTACACGCAACATACATACCCGTCCCATCAGTAGAGTAGCGTGCCACTTGATACATCTGTTCAATTTTATATCCACACCAACAACCAGGTTACTTCAATGCCTCACAATCATTGTATGGTCAAGCGCCATTCCTGTATGGGGTGCCATCCCAGTTTGATCAACCATGGAGTACCGGTCAACTTTTCCCCAGTGCTTTGATGTTTCATGGAGGAAGTTCCACTCAAGAAAATCCTGATATGTATCACGGAAGGAGTTCGTCACAACAAACCCGCAGTCTGATGATGTTGATTTGAACAACCCCTTCAACCGCTAAAATTTATTTTTTTTAACTTCAACAATTCTTAAATCAAAGAAAAAAAATGATGATAACAATAGCAAATAAAAATTTCAACTCCAAAAATTACATGTTTGATTTAAATGATACAATATGAATGTTGAATTTGTATATTTACCCTTAATTTCAATTGCTATTGGTGCATATTTTTTGGGTTGTACACATTACCTTTAATTTTTTTGTATTAAAATAATAATAATGTAACATATTCATCACCAAGTCTTCCAAATAAATAACAGTTAAATAAATTTCAAAAATTAACATCCTCAGTACAACATTGCAGTGTAAATGTTCAAAACTTTGTTTGTAATTGTTTAACATATACTATATTTTAATTTAACTTTGTTTGTAATTTAAATTTCATTTATCTTTTATTTTGTTCAAAACTAAACACAAACTATACATTTGTAAATGCAATAAAATCCGTATATATTTTTTTTTCTTGTTACTTGTCATATATATAACATAACATGGTCGAGTTTTTAACATCAAAAGACATTTGTATAACTAAAACAACATAAATTAATGAGAATATTGTATCATTTTTTCAAAGTTGTTACAATATCGAAATTACACATGATCCGCAAACACTTAGCTTGTGACACTAACCCTAAATATCACATTAATTGTGTTCCAATTCGCATTGCTATGGTTGCATCATTGAGCCTTCTTCTGACAGTAACATTAGTGGAGATAAAAGTACTGTAAAACAAAAACTGTAAACACATCGCACACTAGGGAGGAAGTTGGTTCCCTGGAAACATAAAAAACACGAAAAATAACTGATGAAGGGAAGGAAAAGTTGGAGGAGTTGGGATGGACAAAGATGCATAGAAAACACACAGCTCCGCAACTTTTGTGGTTAGAAAAGGGAGAAGATGGGACAATAGTACAACTAAAAATTAAAGACACAAAAACGGACGAAGTAAATATCCTTCAGGAGATAAAAAAACAAAACGAAACCTAAACACAACCAAAACTAGAAGGACCTGGACTGCACCATACCGACTTCAAGGCACTGAGCTCACCAAGTATTGTGGTTAGAAAGGACAGGGATAATGGGACAACAACAGAAGTAAAAATAAAAAAAAAATCAAACAAAGAGAACCATAACCAATAAAAACACAGAGAAAGAAGAATCAAAACTGGAAAAAAACAAAAACAAAAAACACAGCCTAAATGGTGAACAACAAAAAAATATTGTTCTGCCACGACTTGATGACATGCAATGTACGAATATCAAATTACTTTCGTAACTTGAAATAGTACATTTGATAAATGATATAACTTGAAAAAATACATTTGAATACCCATGTAATATTGGTCACCATTATACCATATTATGAAATCGAAAAAACTGAAAGTAAAACGCATCCTTTCTTTTTTTATATCCATGTTCAGGAATGTTGAGTGGGTAGGGTATTTAAAGAAGGGCTGGTGGGATGATTCATGGAGAAAAAATTACTGTTGCCTCGTGGGAGGCCAATTCGCCATCTCAGTTGGCGAATTGGAGCAGCAGGGCTGACATGTCAGGCCAATTCGCCATCTGAATTGGCGAATTGGCCTCCCATGGGGCAACAATAATCTTCTTCCCTAAATCACCCATTTTTTTGTACCACATTCGCTATATATATGTATTGCATTTGCACTTGCACTACATCATAATTTGAGTTTTTTCATTATGTACCAAATTAAATACGAAATTATTTCCCAAATCGCTATTATGAATACTCTTTCTGTAATTGTTTACTATAATGGTGAAGTTAGTATGGGCCTGGAAGGAGTTTCCTTCAGTGGTTCTCAGGCAGGCATACAGTTTTCTACTAACATAAATTTTAATGAATTTGTCACACATATTCATTCAACATTACATCTCTCATATTATTAAATTGTTAGTAAAATTATATGTAAATATATTATTTACGAAAACCCAAGGTATTTTGGTGCGTTACTAGTATCAGATGATGGTGATTTTCGAATGATGATCAACGTCTTCTCCGCTACTAGTGCAACACAGATGCTAGAATTATATGTTGATATTGAACAATTTGATAATACTACCTGTGCACAGAAGCAGATGAATTATCAGCCCGGAGGATCAATGCCAACACAGGACACATTGAATTTTGAATATCATTCAATTCTTAGTAGTAGTCGTGGTCAAAGGCACACTAGGACAACACAACAAGACGTTACTAATTTGGTCGATGACGAAGACCATTTAGATATTGTTGTCCATGAACAAGACGAGTTTAACTCTGATGAAGACCATGGAGGTGAGGATAACAGAACACCTCTGACATCAGAATCAGATATAGATGAGGAGGCACAAACCAGTCATCATAGACAACATCGTGTCAGATTTCTTATAATAGGTATAAAAATTTTGTCTGTCTCCTTGGTTCATATAACTGATGTATATTTGTTTCGAAAGTATGTTGATTTTGGATTGAATATTTGTTACAAGGCACCCAAGTTTTGTTACCTTTCCCACACTACAATAACATTAACTGGGCACATCCAGATCAAGAAACAGACTTGGTACCTGTTCGGGGGTCTTACGAATGGGAATACGGACAAGAGTTGTTTAAGGGGTTAGAGTTTGAATCAAAGGATGAAGTAAAATTGGTTGTTTCTCAACATTGCTTACGGACACATCACACTTACAAAATAGTTGAGACACAACCAACAATATTTTCCATCTGGTGTCCCAGCCAGTCAAGCAAATGTCCATGGCGGATGAGAGCTACACTCTCGCAATGAACACAGAAATCGACAATGACAAAATGGGGGGCGAGGTTCACATAATTGTGTAAATGCAAATTTTACACAAGATTACTGAAAACTGACGTCAGATATTATCGCCAGCTACATTTTAGGTGATTATATAATGAAGTTTATCGCAATGTAATTTTTTCCTAACATAACCCATGAAGAACTTATTCTTATGTCATAAATAATAGGTATGGTTACATCCGACCCATGTGTTGTGATCTCAATGATCATAGAAAGAATTCAAATCGACTTATTGCACACGCCTTCTTACAAGAAAGCATGGTTCGGTAAACAAAAAGTTATGACTAAAGTATTTAGTGACTGGGAAGAATCTTACGATATGTTGCCTAGGTGGTTGGATTGGATGGTAAAGAAATGTCCTGGGTCAGCCTATGAACTTGAGACGATGGAGTTTATCATTGATGATGTTGTCGAAGAAAGACTTAGACAATTTGATCGTGTCTTCTGGATATTTAAACCTGTTGTTGATGCATTTAACTCATGCAAACCGATAATATAGATAGACGGGATATTCTTGTATGGCAAGTACAAAGGGACACTGTTAATTGCAACAACACAGGATGGAAACAGTTCAATACTTCCAATAGTGTTTGCCACAGTTGACGGTGAAACATTGAGTAATTGGGCATGATTTTTGGGCAAAATTCGGAAACATGTTACTCAAAGAAGTGGGTTGTGTCTCATCTTAGATCGACATAAAAGCATCCTAGGTGCAGTGCAGGCTTCACGTATGTGGAGACCACCACATGCTCATCATGTGTTCTGCATCCATCACATAGCAAGTAACTCCAATCACAAGTTCAACAACACTAAGCTGAAACAATATTTGATCACAATGGGTAAATTAAAATATGTCATTGACTCACATTGCTTTTTTCTTCAACAAATTGATTAATTTTTAACTCACTTTTATGGTAAACCGCCATTTTGTTATCAGGTTACGAAACATGTGAAGATAACTTTGACAAGAAATTTACAACTTTTAGAGATAGTATCCCACAAATAAGGAATGAATTAATCGTATTTAAGTTAGCAAGTAGAGCATGACATATGCAAGAGGCCAAAGATTTGGTCACATGGCGACTAACCTGTCTAAAGCAGTTAACAAAGTGTTTCGAGGCTCACGAAATATGCTTGTAACTGCTCTTGTAAAATCTACTCACGACAGGTTAGTTAAATACTTTGTTAAAAGAGCTATGGAAGCGACTGCACAATTTACCCAAGGCAGGCGTTACTGCAAAAAATTAATGGATGCCATGGAAGAAAACAAAGTCGCTGCCTCAATGCACACGGTTAAAAGGTATGACACAATAAACAAAAAGTTCGAAGTTATTGAAACAGTCTGTCATGCAGAGGTCAAACATGAGCTATGTTGCTTGATAAACAATATTGTAAGTGCGGAGCGTTCCAAACATACCATTACCCTTGCTTTCACTTCATAGCAGTCTGCGCTCATGTTAATATCAACCACTATCAATTTGTTGATAGGGTCTACTCTCTGTAAAACATAATAGAAACTTATTTCATAGAGTGAAATCCATTAGGAAATGCAGAGACAATGCCTCCAAGAAGCGGATCATTCATTGTGCCAAATCCAGCGTTACTTCGAGGATCGAGTCATCCTAAATCAAACCGAATTAGAAACGAAATGGATTTGAGAGAGTCACAACCCCGAGCTACACTAACATGTTCAATTTGTAAACAACCTGGTCATAGAAGAAATCTTTGTCCAAATGTGAACCCCTAAATTCCCAATTTCTTATCCTGTATTTCATATTTCAATATAAATCTTTTTTTCATTTCTGACTAAAAACTTAATTTTATTATATTTTCATTCCATTTATTAAATACATCCACTATGATCGTATAGTTAAATTTATTCATAATAATAAATAAATTAGTTTTTACAAATTATCTTCTATTCGAACTTTTATCTTAACACAAAATACACCATATTACTAATAATTATTTTTCAAACTTTTTAATTTATCAGTTACCATCTGTTAACCATATTTCATTTCAGTATTTATTAATATTGTTTACTTAGGTAATTATTTTTTAAACCATAATTCATTTCAAAATACACCATATTCCATTTTCCTAATTTTTATTAATAACATTTTATTTTTCTTCTTTACCAATAATGAATATTATTAAAAAGGATAATTTATCTCTTTTTATTTTATTAAATTAAATATATCATTTCACTATTTTGTAATATTGTAAACCATAAACTTTTTATTTTTCTTCTTTATCATTTTTCTATTTTTTAACAAAATATCCTCTTTCTTCTTAAATTAATAATTCAAACTTTTTATCAAGCAAACATCCCATTTTTCTCATTTTTATGAATAACTTTTTTTTTCCTTTTTTATTAATAACCTCTTTACTTTTTCTGAAATTATACATTTATATTTAAAAGTTTATATATTAATGATTATTTTTTAAAACTTTTACGTTTGTAGTTAAATTCTGTTAACCATATATAATTTTACTATTTTTTTATATTATTAATTTATGATAATCTTTTATTCTCTAAATTTCCTCCTTTTATCATTTTTCTACTTTTTAACAAAATATAATTTTTTCTCTCTCTTTTCACGTCACATCATGCATGAACAGCCATGCAAGGGCATGCAACATGCCATTTGAATTGGCGGGTTGGAACTCGCCATGTCAGTTTGGTGGGTTGGGGAGGAATCTCTGACTTCCAACCTGCTATTCCAGTTGGCGAATTCCAAGATTCTGTCCCAAACCGACAACTGAATTAGAAGTTTCCAAGATTCTGTGTCAACCCGCCAACTTGACTGACGGTTTCAAGTTCTCATGTGTCCAACCCTCCATCTTGGTTGCTGGTTTTGCCCAAACTATACCATTTCAAAAATATTTCACAAACATATTCCATTTTAAAAATTATTAATATATATATTAAATATGCAAGATTATTAGTCTGTATTAACCAATGTGTACTGGTTTAAAGGAGAAAGATGGTAAACTTAGCAGAAGGTCAAGTGCAAGAAGCCAAGAGGGCCACAATGAAGAAGAAAAAGGTGATCTTGGGAATTCAGACGAATAAGATGCGCATAGGAATGACGAGAACAATGGTAACTCAGTGTGGGGCCCTCCGCAGATTCAAATTCAAATTCAAGGGAAAGCTCTGCAAGACGAAATCATGGAGTCATCTAGCACATATAATCTAGACCCTGTGGCACAAACGAGAGAAGGGCTTGTCAAACCTATCCATTATACTTATATGTCATGTTCAACAGGGGGTAGGTAAAGGTGTAAACATTCTTATACACGAAAATGACAAAGAAGAAGGGGACAAAACGAGGTTTCCCAGTACAACTGTGGAGGTTAAGTATCAAAGTATTATACGAGAGGGTATCAGCAGTACTATGGAGGGTGTGGCAAGTAGGCCGTCCAACGAGAATATGGGGCCTTGAAATATTGATGAGGAAAGGGAAAAAATGTGTGACCCAATTGCAAATGAGGCACAATCACCATATGACCTATCGGATAAACATAAGGTTTTGCGCTCTTGGACCATTCAATCGGAATCGCATGACAAAAACACGAGAAGTATATGGGAGTTAGTGAAGGTTACATACCAAGCAACCCGATCACGCATCCAACACTGGAAAATTTCTTTGAAGCTGAGAATCAAGTGCGTTGTATAGATATTGGAGTAGTTGTAGGTGACCAAAATGGTCACGCAGCAGGAGAGGACAACCCCTGTTTGGGCACTGACGGGCCACCAAGTAATGTAGCAGATGGTCTGAACCCATTGGAGACGTTGCATATACCACATATGTCACTCATGTCTAAGGTTGAGCACATTGAAGACTCCACATCGAGGCATCAAAGCGTTGGAGAGAACCTTTCTACACTGTGGGCAAGAGGTCCTATTAGAGGTCAATCACTCCTTAATGAAAGGTGAACCCAATGTCGGAGACGATAATTGGAGTACCTCACGAACAGTAAAAACAAGGAGCAAAGAACCACACTTTGGGATAATATGTTGCTGACTATAAAATAGTCAATTGCAAAGTCTCTTTGTATCTCAATCCGATAATATGTTGCTTACTATAAAATAGTCAATTGCAATCGACTTTTCTTGTTGTTGAAGAAGAGAATTATATGAAGCAAACCAGATTATTTAATTGGGATAAAAACAAGGGGTAAAGTATCATGAGGATGAGAAGGCAACAATAAAACGATTAATTAAAATGGAGTTAAGAGTTAGACATGAAAATACAACTACTAAGGAGGGGAAGTAAGCAAGTTGGTTGCACATGAAGATCTTAACGTATCATGTTAGGGTGTTGGGAAATAGAGGAGGATTAGATCTATATGTGAAGATGAAAATAAATATTGTATGCCTATAAGGAACAAAGAGAGAAAATGTGGATAAAAATATTTGTCAAACAATTTACGGAGACTCGGAAGTTCAGTGGGTACATTGTCTGGCTGTAAATAGAGGAGGAGGACTACTATGACTTTGGAGGGCAAATGGAAGGAGGAGGGCAAATGGAAGGAGGAGGACTGGGAGATGGTAATTGTGAATGTCTATATTCTATGTGATATCAATCAAAAAAGGAGGATTTGGGATGAATTATGTCATTAGCAAAGTTCCATTCAACTATAGTGCATACTTGATGACTTTAATTTTGTCAGATCCACTTAAGAGAAGTATGGAGATATCGTCAGCCATGGGAGAAATCAAAGGGAGCAATTTAATGAGTTTATACTAGATTTGGAGATGGAAGATGCCTTAGGAGTTGGAAGAAGTTTCACCTGGTTCAAACCAAATGGAACAGTTAAGGGCCAGATTAACTGGATATTATTCTCCACTCAGCAAATTTTGGATAGAGATCTTTCTTATCACTATCCTACATGCCTTATCTCAAAAGATGTAGATTGGGGACCTAAGCCTTTCCGTACAAGTATGGTCCCAAGATGTATGGAGATTTTGAGATAAGTCGTTTACATATGGTCCAAGATGTATGGAGAAACTTTGAAGTAAATGGATGGGGAGCCTATGTGGTAAAAGAAAAGTTCAGAAGACTCAAAGAATATCTGAGGAGATGGAACAAGGATTCTCTTAGGGACATTGGAAGGGACCAATACTTGATCGTTAACATATTGAATGAAATTCATATCAAAGGTAAAATGGAGGACTTAATAAAGGAAGAAATGGGGAGGTGAAAACAATTGTAGCAAAAATTCTGGGAAGTATCTAACAAGATGGAATCCATGTTGAAGCAAAAGTCAAGATCTAAGTGGCTTATGGAGAGGGTGGTAGTTACCACAATATTTTCACAATATGATCAAATAGAGAAGACGATTAAACCACATAACCAAGATAAAAGTAAATGGTCAATGGTTTTAAGACCCTAGGATGGTAAAACAGATAGCAAAAGATTATTTTCGGCATAGGTTTGAAGATTCCCTTGGGATAGGCTATTATTGGAAAAGGTCCAATTTCAGATGATTTCTACAAAGTAGAGACAACAACTAGTCCAACCCTTCACGTTGGACGAGATCAAGTTGATAGTGTGGGAATGTGGAAGCTCCAAAAGCCCGAGACCGGATGGGTTTAATTTCCACTTCATCAAACAAATTTGGGGGATGGTTCAATCATATATTATGAGATACATGCATGAATTTCATATAAATGAAGAGTTTTCAAATGGATTTAATTTATCTTTCATCACATTGATTCCTAAGAGGACTGATTCAAAAGAGCTTAATGAATTTAGACCAATCTCATTAATAAAGTAGCTTGTATAAGATCTTGGCCAAGGTCTTAGCAAGAAGGTTAAAAAAGTGATGAATGGAATGATTGATTAGTGTCAGAGTGTTTTCCTTGGTGGTAAAGGTTTACTACATAATGTGTTGATAGTGAACGAAGCCATTGATAAAGCAAAGAGAAAAAGCAAAAAGTGTCTTGTATTCAAGGTAGATTACGAAAAGGCCTACAATTCTGTTAATTGGAAATTCTTGATTTATATGCCTAAGAGAATGGTATTTGCAGAGAAGTGGATTAATTGAATATCAGAATGCTTACAATCAGTCAGGGTATCATTATTAGTTAACAGAAGTCCAACAACTGAGTTCAGTACATAAAAGGTCTAAGACAAGTTGATTCTCTCGCCCTTTTCTTATTCATTATTGTTGCGGAATGGTTAACTAGACTAGTAAGAAAAACGGTTAGGAAAGGTTTATACCAAAGTTATATCTACAGAATAGACAATGTAAAACTCGATGAACTCTAGTTCGCTAATGACACAGTCTTCCTGGGTGAGGCAATAGTGAAGAACGAAGGATTAGAAAAGGAATAATGAGAATATTTGATATGGTATCAAGGCTTAGAGTTAATTTTAACAAAAGCAATTTTTGGGCTACTAGTCTGTCACATTTGGAGATATATAGATTTGTTGACTTACTCAACTGCAAAGTGTTGAATTTGTTATTCAATTATCTAGGCATCCCAATTACAGCCAATCCAAGGAAGCTGAGTAATGGAAGTCAATCATCCAAAAGTTTGAAAACAAGCTAGATTGTTGGAAGAATAAAATTCTTTCAATTGGTGAAAGAGTCACCCTCATCAACTCTGTCTTTTCCTCTTTGCCTTTGTTCTTCTTGTCCTTTTTCTGGCTTTGATTAAGGTTATTCAAAAGTTGGTAATCGTACAAGCTAAATTTTTATGGGGAAAGGGAGAAGAAGTAGGGAATAGAAAAATTCATTGGGTAAGATAGGAAAGGGTGTGTGCACATAAAGATATTGGGGAACTAGGGATAAAAAACTTAGTCAACTTCAATAGAGCCTTATTGGGAAAGTGGAGATGGGAATTGTTTCATTGTAACAATGAACTCTGGGTCCAGGTATTAAAATCTAAATATGGGGGATGGGAAGGATTAAAGTGGGGGATAGAAGCAACTGAATGGTTTCAAGAATTGAGCGAATGGAAGTTGGACTCGGGAAACAAAACTAGATTATAGGGTTATGATTGGGGAGGTGAGGATTGTCTTCAAAATAGGTTCACAAGAATATACGCTAATTCAGAGCAGCAAACTGATAAAATTAAAGACATGGGAGAGTGGGTAGAGGGCCAATGGACATGGAAGCTTACTTGAAGCAAAGATTGATTTTAGTGGGAAATTGATTTTGTACATAGCTTCCAGATAACTATATCTAACATATTGCAAAACCTAAATCAGGACGATGGATGGCTATGGCTGGTAGACTCAACAGGGACATACAACACCAAAGCAACATATACAGTGTTGCAACAGAGCTATGGGAACTAGAACTCAGTTGAAAGAAATGAAGCTACTATTGTCATCCAAGGCACCATTAAAAGTTCTCATATTTTTCTGGAGGCTAATGCTGAAGAGACTCATAACCAAAGACAACCTTGGGAAAATGAGCATAATACATAATGAATATAATCTCATATGCCCTTAGTGTGGGACCCATGAAGAGAATACTGATCATTTGTTCTTTAATTTTAGAGTGGCATCTTAAGTGTGGCACAATTGCTACTCATGGATTGGTATCAACACTATCATGCGTCATGAACCTAGTGTAAACTTCCTACAACATTGATGAAGTGCAAAGTTTTCTACAATACTTTTAGCAAATGCATCAGTCGTATGTAGTAACCAATAAATAAATCGGGTCAATCCATAGGGACTTGTTAATATCCAGAAACATCAATACTTTCTACTTGTACAGACAACAAATAAAAATAAACTAAAAATACCAAACATAAAGGAAATAAAGTGAAATAAATAAAAAATGCAACGGTTACACGTATGCAATCCAGTTGGGGTTGACTCACTAAATCATCCCTCAAATGCATAAAATGGACTCAAAACCATGTTCTCATCACCCATATAAGTATCATTAACCCCAATTTCTCGCAAACAAAGAACTGAGCTATTTGAGTACTAGATTATCGCTCTCACACATAATATAAATTCAAACAAATCACATTAGGTAAAGGAGTTTAAGATGACCAATGTGTATTACTCTCTCTTGAGCAATAACACTCATTAGGAGCTCTTATCGCTTTACAAGTTAAAATCCCCTCTCAGCCTCATTCAACAAGTAAAACCAAAGAAATATTTGGAAATAAAGAGCAGGGTAAAGAAGAAGACCAAAAATGGAAAGTAAACTTAGATTAAAAGTACAAACATACATAAAAATTCAAGTAAAGCTACATCAAAACCCAACTAAACACAAAACCTAGTTAACCATAGGGATAGATGAGCTTGAGGATGGATGAAGAAGGTCTAGAGCATGCTCTAAGCCAATAGGTGCGCAACCTCGGGTCAAGAGAGAGCGTGAAACCCTCGGATGAAACCCATAAAATGACTGAAACTCAGCCTTTTATTTTTACACTTCGCAAAATCAACGCCTAAAAAAGTGGCTGCTGAGCGCCATAAGACTCTTTCATGGCTATGTTTCCTAAGCACTGGGCGGCGGTACTCATAGGCATTAGGCACTCAACGTTAGACGCAACTGACTTCTGATGGTGAGCTTTGGGCGCTCAGAAGAGTGGTCGTTGGTTGCTCGAGGTAGGCGCAAAACCAAATCTTCTTATTTTCTTCACTTCTTCAATCATTTCTAAAGTTTGACTCAAAACAACTAAAAATAAGAAAATAAACGTAAAATACACATAAACTAAATTCTAAACCTAATTTGCTAACTAAATATAATTTTAAATGAAATAAGAGGAAAACAAGACCTTAAATAATAAAAAATTATAATAATTTTTTTATTCTAAATAGGTAAATTGGGTAGTTATCAAGAATACAAGTTGGGGATCTTCGAGTAGTAATAACCAAAAATGGAAGTTAGTATGGATAACAATAGTGCAGTGTTTGTGGAATCAGAGGAATGTTTATGTTCAAAGGTGAGCATTTCCAACTTGACAATGTACTGCAATAGATTCATTATCATGTTTGGTCTTGCCTACATTTATTTGATGCTTCTTTTTCCTACTTTTTTTTCTTAGAACATGAACCCTGCTTACTGTTTAACTGAGGGTGAAGATGGTTGAATATGAATTGGGGGAATGTGAAAAAATTAGGTTGTATGGTTAAACGTGGTATTAACAGAAAAATGTTGGGTGATTATTTTAGGGCTGGTATTAGATACATGTTAAGCTAGGGTGTTATTCTTTTTGGGGGAATGCAGGAAATTCTAGCAGGCTTGATGATGTAAATTGATCTGTTTTTTTTTTTATTAGGACAGTTATGATTGTTAGCTAATTCTCACATATAAGTATTATGTAACCATCATTTTCTCCTTCTTTGCAATTCATTGGGTATCCCTTATACCCTTATAATGAACTTTTTGCGTATAAAAAAAAAAGTTATACTTGTTTATTGGAAAAAATTGCATATAAATATAAGTTGTTAAGTTTCATTTTTTATAACAAAAAAAGTGTCAATGACTCTTTTTAAATTATTTTTTCTCTTGTAAATTTTCCTATTACATCATAATGCAGTTACACATAAAAGGAAACAATTTTTATCTAAGTAGAAAATCGTACTTTGCTAAACAAACTCACCATTTATTGCACTTCTACAACGCCTTTTTCTTGAGAAGATTGACAACAAACCTCTATGTCACATACAAATCTCAACAAAGATACATGTAATGATAGCTTATAAATAAAAGTAAAAACACGAAAGGAAAGAGCTTTTTAGAAAAAAAAGGTTAAATTGTCTCTGATAGAAAAATTGTAATCTTTGCTAAAAAAAGTTAAAAAAATTATTGCACTTAATTGTATATTAACTATATGAGTATGTAAATCTTTATCAATTTTTTTGTTTATGCAAGTTGAGAATGACTTAGTGAAAAATAATACTTTGAAGTTTTAGATTTAGAGAGAGTCTAACAAGTATGGCTAGAAGTGTCATTGAGAATATGTATAGTCGGGATCAAAAAAGAAACTTGTTTTGTAATTTTTTTAATTAGTAGAACCCTTTACAATGGTAAAGGAAAACTAGATGTAATTCAAGAGTTAAAGTCAAATAGTATATAACTGAGTGTTCTACGTCTCTCTCTTTACTCTTCTCAAGTCTTTTCTACACTTCTTTTTTCAAGTTGTTTTATTCAAAAGCTTGACAATATTGTTGGACAAAACCTTTTGTTTTCTAAGTTGTTTTGAACTCACAAAAACAAATATTTTTCAAAAGTGAATGTTTGTCTAATAGAATATTCAACTCCTTTTAGTGTGATTTTATTTTTCAAAGGAGATGAGAGAGATGTGATGAAAGGTGACATGAAGAAAAGACTATCAGTGGATGAAATGAGACAACAACTTATTTCTTTTAAAGGTTCCCAGAGGAATGCAAGGAGCTAGATCTCTAAAAAGTATTCCAAATGTGATGTAGGGTTAGCAAGGTTTTTATTTCTAAAAGATAGATACAAGGTTCAAAATATGGATTTCTAAGGCTCATTAGAGAGGAAGATGACAGACAATTGGAGAAACAATAAATTGAATACCGTCAGAATAGGAAGAAAAAAACTTCATGTCGATATCATAAAATTTGGAAGGAATAAAGATACTAAAGTAAAAAGGTTGACAAGGATTGAGGAGGAGAGAAGTAATGTATAGGAATGGAGGAATACAAGGATTCATAACTCAAATAGACATTAGCACTACAAATCATTAACTAGAGGGACATATGTACAGGTAACGAGAACAACTAAGAAGATGTGATGAATAAATGGAATAAGAAAAAATCAAGTAAGGATTATAGATGGATGTGCGGGTAACTTGGCCCGTGAAACTCGAAACTCATGATGAATTTGAAATGCATTTAAGGGAAAACATATCCTACATAATAGAAACAGTTGACTAAAAGTCATATTATCAAAGCCAGAGAATTGATTGTGGTTCCTATTAACTGAATTTTACCATGATCCAAACAAATCTTAATTGCTTTGTAATAAAACAAAATAATTAAAGTAAAAAAAGTTGAGATTATGAATTTATAAAAAACTTATGGATTAAGAAGATCAATGGTTACAATTTTTTGCAAGACTCTTAATGTTAACTCAATTCTAATTCCAATTAAACCTATTATAATGATTATCAACTCTATAGGTTATTCAGCGTAATTTGACTTTAACAGTTAGTACTTTCTTATTCAATTAACTTACTGAGGTTGTAGAGAAGATGAGGGTTAAGTTCAAAGATTATAGAGAAATGGGGTTTAAGTCCAAAGAGAAAAATTTGAGGTTTTTACAAATATTTTTATCATCCAAACTGTAACCTGAATCTCACCTCTAACACCATCACTAACATCCCTTTTTCTATTGTCCTCATGTATCTGTAACCCAAATCTCACCTTTATTGTCCTCTTCAACAATTCCCTTTAAATGTTGTTGGTGTAAAATTGTCATGACACTAGAATAACGGGAACTTTTAGGCTTAAACAATAATAAGTCTCTAAAAAATATTTTTTATTTTTATTTTTTCTTTTAATTTTTTTTAATTATTTTTTTCTTTTGAGTTCAAATATTAGTGGCAATAACATGAAGATATTAGTAAAATTCCAATAACTTTTATCACTTTATTAGGCTGATTGACCCAAGTGGGTTTATTTTTTAAAAAAATTATCGGTATGGGTCTGTTTTGAAAAATATTACCAGCGTGGGTCTGTTTTGTTGGTTGACTCGGTCAAACCGCAATTCGGAGTTGCGGTTTCATTGCCACGTTAGCAACGTGATTACGTGGAAGCCAGCGTGAAAAAACGACCACGAAACCGCAAGTCGGAATTGAGGTTTGACTGGTCTTTGACCAGCACCGCCTTGTTATCCAATGGGTAAAGAGGCGCGGTTTTTTACGCACACAAACCGCAAGTGCGAACTGCGGTTTTAATTAAAAAATATTTTCCATGTAAAACCGCAAGTGAGAGTTGCGGTTTTACTGGGGTTTAACCGGCCCCCCCTTTACTCAACGGTTGCAAAAACGATTCGTGTTCCTACTCACATAAAACCGCAGATGCGACTTGCGGTTTGAATTAAATAATATTTTTCCAGTAAACCGCAAGTGCGAACTGCGGTTTGTATTAAATAATAATTTTAATAAACCGCAGATCAGACTTGCGGTTTAGGTGCAGTTGCTATTTAATCCCCCGTCGCCCCACAGAACTGCACACCCGTTCGACCCAGAGAACTGCAGACGTAGTTGCACCCGACGTAAAACAAAGCTTGACCTTACAGTCCAATTGTTCAGGTAAAAAACGTAATTTGTAAATTTTGTGTGTTTTTCAATATTTTTAAAAATAAATTGATTTTTTAACTCTATTTTTTATGTTTAGATTTACTTTATTATTTATTTGTAGGTACATTTATGAATATTATGTCTGCTCCAATTGTCACCTTCATTTATAGTGATGAAAGAATGTACGAAGGAGACGAAGGTGTTATTTTTGAAGGGAGTAGAAGAGCAATTAGAATTACGCGTCATATCAGTTTTACTTCATTGAAGAACAAAATTCAGGAAAAGTTAAAAATGCAATCAAATGAATTTATATCATCTCTAACTTGTAGATTTTTATTTTCTGGAAAATATGTGCCACTACAAATTGTTGATGATGAAGATATTGAAATTATGTTTAATGCATTTGAACAACAAAATAATGTTGATATAATAGAATTGTATGTTCATAAATCATCAGCTGGTAGTAGTTTAGGCACTGCAGTAGATACTGGTATAATCAGTTCTGACATAGTTGAAGTAGATGATGATGATGTTGTTGGTGAATCATGTGGTGAGGAAACATCTGATGAAGAAAATGACATTTCAATTAATGGTAATTCATCTGATACTGATGACAATGAAACTCGTAATATGGAGTTATTGTCGGTAACAAATGTGGAACAAGGTATGTTTAACAAAAATAATTATTTTCTTTACTGTTTAGTAGTTTAATTTGTTGAATAAGAGACACATGAATAACAATATTGTTACAGTTGCAGGGCAACGTCCACCTTGGACTGATGCAGCTCATTATACACACATTAATTGGTTGCATCCTGATGAAGAAGATATTTTAGGCGAAGACTTGCATGAGTCATGGAATGTTGGAGATGCATTGTACAAAGGTCTACAGTTTGACACAAAAGAAGATCTAAAAAATGCGCTGATACAATATTCAATGCGAACACATCAAACGTATCATGTTGTGGAGTCAAAAAGTTCGAAATACATTATCAAATGTCCCAACCATAAAGATGGGTGTCCATTTTATATGAGGGCAATTTTGTCTCAGAAAACAGTCAATTGGACGGTTACTCAATGGGGTGGAGATCATCAATGTCTCAATCCGGCAGTCACACAAGACCACAAAAAATTAAACTCAACTTTCATTAGTAACTTCATATCAGGTTTGGTTACTTGTCCATATCTAACGTAATATTTAAATTAAATTATTATCATTTGTTGTTAACTTTTTATTTTTTTTAGGAATGGTTGGTTCAGACCCATCTTTAAGAATTAATTTGATTCAGGAGAGAATTTGTAGTCAATATGGATACAAAATATCATACAGGAAAGCATGGAAAGCAAAACAAAAAGCAATTTGCGTGTTTATGGGGACTGGGATGAATCATTCGCGACTCTTCTAACATTTTTGAAATTCATTGAAAGTAAATCGCCAGGTTTTTTCTATCAAATATGTCATGATGATCTTGTTGTTGGCAATCGAGGTTACCGTCAATACCAACAGTTTGAAAGAGTGTTTTGGACATTTAAGCAGTGTGCTGATGCCTTTAACTACTGTAAGCCATTGATATAGGTTGATGGAACACATTTATATGGAAAGTATCGTGGAACGTTATTAATCGCAACCACACAAGATGGAAAGAGCAATGTATTACCTTTAGCTTTTGTTGTGGTTGAAAGTGAAAACTCGTCCTCGTGGTCTTGGTTCCTATCCCACATACGACTGCATGTGACACAAAAACAAGGAATCTGTCTAATTTCTGATCGGCATGCTGGGATTAAGTCTGCTGTGCAAAATGAGGCATTAGGATGGCAACCACCATATGCTTATCATAAGTATTGCATACGCCATATTGCAAGTAATTTCAACACCCGATTTAAAAATATGGCACAGAAAAAAATGTAATATTATATATATAGTATATAATATAATATTATATATATAGTATATAATATAATATTATAGATATAATAGAACAATTATCTATGTTTCACATAAATAATTTTAATAGTAATTTTTTGCTTAAAGTTATAAAGTTTGATACAGTGATAAAGTTTATATATAAAGAGAAACAAGTCGTTGGTTTGAATATTTTTTTAACCTAATAGTTTTTTTTTTTTGTTTTTAAAAAAGGTAGAATAAGTATTTTAAAAAATTTACATTAAAAAGGAGATTCTCTTTCTTAATAGTATTGATACATTTAGAGTAAATACCGCAATACAGTAGCATTTCTAACTGTTATTGCATTTCTAACTGTTATTCATCTGGTTGATTTGTTCATTATTCATTAAAATTTGTAGGTTAGAAAATCTTTTCCTAAATTAATGTCTCACACTTTATTTTTATTTTTATTTTTATAGATAAAATGTTAGTTATTAACAATGACAATTTATCCCTTTATTTTTCCACATATTTTACTACATTTATCTTATAATTCTGTTTTTTTATGATTAAAAAAAACTACATGCATAATATATAATTAAGACGGTGAATCCACTCGGCAAAGTCAAATAGTTATCGTAACATGTGTATTTGTGATTTACAGCCGAACAATTTTTATATTCTAGTCAATCTTAAAGAAATATGAATTTATAATATCCTCTCTTTCTTTTAAAGTACTCTTAGCCTCTTAGGTACTTATCTGGATAGACAACTGTTTCGTTCAATATACTTAAAATAACTTTAAATAAAAATATTATACTTCACTTGATTAGAACATTTGCATATCATATTATCATATCTTAAACTATGGAACATTAATATATTGGAGCATTTATATATTTGGAGCCGCCAATTTGTTCTCATGTATTATACAATTCTTGCTTTGAGGTCGTAATTGTCATCAATATAATAATAAACGAGAAGTTTTGTACAAGAGGTAACCATCCCTAAACATGATAGATATGATATGTCCTTTTGTCCGTCATGAAAACGCTTTCCTCATTATGTGAGGATAAAAGCTTACAAATAACAAAAATACATGTATTTTTTAGTGTTGTTTTGATTTTGATAGATATTATGTGTTTTTTTATTGGATATTATCGGATGTGATGAACCGGGTAGAGTATGAGTCTGTAATTATTTGTCCCGTATACAAATTTGTATCCGTCCAATTATAATTTTAATAATTATATAATAAGTTTAAAGTTATATACTTAATTAAATTTTAATTCTTAAACTTTAATTTATAATTTCTTGTTATTAATTATTTTTTATATATTTTTAACTTAAAATATAATTAATAACTTAATATATATAATTTATTTAATAATAAATAAATAATTAAATTGTAAAAAATAATATAACAAATACCTGCATATATATCCAAACCCAAAAATACTTAATAAAGACGAAAATGAAGATCAAAATTTTATACTCACTTTTTTTATATCTAAACCTGCTCTATATATTTTAGAGACAGGAATAGAGAGAATAAAACTAATGTACACAAATATAAGTCATAAATTAAAGTGTGTACTATGATGTCTTTTTTTTAATCAACTTATCTTTAACTTTTTAGTTTAATGTAAAATATTAGAATTTAATTTATTAAAAGAGTAAATGCATTTCATTCTCATGGTATTTTCAACTAAGAGTGAAAAAATAGACTTTCAAATTTCAAGATTCCTGTAAGAAAATAATAACCCTCTAAAAATGTTTTTCCAATACACATGCATATAAAGATGGAATTGTTTTACTAAAAAAAAGAAAAGAAGATGGAATTGTTTTTTTACAACTATAGAGATGGAACTTCAATACGTATGTGGAACGGATTAAGACAACGTAAGCTTATGTCGGACTAATTTTATGAGCCCAATCAAGACCTGATCTAGTTTGGGATAACACCAAATCAACCCGTTATAATATATTAATCTTAACATTATATGACTAAATTGTAGAATTAAAGAAAAATATGACTACAATAAAGTATAATAAAATATGCATTTTAAAATAAACAATATCTATATAAATATTGTGTTGTTTTAAATAAAATATTGTTTATTAACAAAAATGTATTATTAATATTTAATTGTTTAAAAGATTATAGATTTTAAAATAATATATAACATCAGAATGGTTGGAAATGAGAATATCCAGGATATAATAGATTGGATCTAATTGATTTCTTGAACTCATGAAAAGTCTCTTCAGATATACTAGATTCATCACACGAAACTAGTCATCTACATCAACCGATATTCATAAATAAAGAGTAAAAATAATATTGGTATCACCACTGACCAATGTAAGATTATTTTAACTTAATCAAAATTTTTAAATTTAAGTACTTATTACGTGACTCAGTTAAATAGTAAAAAGAACAGCTAAGGGGAGCTTATTGGAGTATTTTTAAAAAAAAAAACTGGAAAAATTTATTTTAGAATTACAAGAAAAATATACATACATATTTAGACACCCAATTTTTATATTTGGAGGATAGGTAAGTAAAGTCTCATCTTCAATCATATTAAATTTCCCTTCTCCTTTTGCCATTGCACTCTCACACTCCTTTCACATTTCTCACTCGTCATTGTTATTCTCTATATTTCTTACTCTAACCTCTGTCACTACTACCGCCTTCTTACACCCTTTCATGCCTTCCACTCTAAGTGATCTACCACTTCTCCACCATTGTCCACTAACTTTTACACTCTTTTCATGCCTCCTACCTAATCTGCCACTACTTTTTCTTTATTGAAAAATGAAAAATCTGAAAAATTGGATGTATTTTTCAAAATTTTCATACTTTTTCAGGAAATGAAAATTTTGAAAAACTAACTAAAAATTAATTTAAGAAAACAAAAAAAATTGTGAGTGCAACTAAACAACCCTGAACTTCTTAGTTATAAAAAGAATAAGTATTTATTTAACAATAATTTATAAAATTATTTTTAATATTTAAAGACTATTTTCTCTTCTTTTAAGACTATTTTCTCTTCTTTTAGAAAATTGTTCTTAAAAACTATTTTTCAAAAATTTTTTTAAAAACTAAAAAATCAATCTAACCTTAATTATTATTATATATAATTTGAGTTTAATTTGTATACATTATCAATATAAAAAATTTTACATTAATATTCAATTAGAGCGCGTACTCTTCAGTTTGTTGATTTTATTTTTAATATTTTAAAAATTATACAAATAAAAAATTATAATCGAATGTCAGTGTAAAATTCTTGTATATTATTAGTAAATACTAATTAAATTTTTCAATATTGTAGGTATACTTTTCGGACAATTTTATTTAATAGAAAGGCAAATATTCTGAAATTTTCTATTATATATGGCCTAACAATGCTTATTTATGAGTCACAGACATCCCTTAATTGGTCTTCCCACAACTTTGCTGTCATTGAACTTTTTACTTGTTTGGGAGTTTTGTCAACCTTCTAAGGCCAATAACATGAGCTTGAGTACTCAACATGGAGTGTTCGTAGTTATAGTGTCCATATCCGTACACAAAGCAACAGCACAAAGTCAGCAATAGGAAAATATCATATTGTTTAATTAATCGTCATAATCTTGTTACGCAGATCTATACTACTATTTAATTTTTAATCAACTGTCAGCATAATTTTATACTCCTCAATGTATTTAGCTTCTTTTAAGTTACATATATTAGAAACTTGATCAAAGTACAAGAATTTATTAATTTGTTTCTGTTATTATTTGTCAGAATAAGTTCTTATAATTAATTATTTGAGTTTTATAATTTAAGATGATATTAGAGTACTAGAAGTTATTAAGGAGGAAAGACTTCTTTAAAAAATAAATATATAGAATTCCATTAAAAAAATTTAAATTATATATAAATTTATTTAAAACTTCAATGAAATTACAGAGAATACAAGATAGTCATTTAACATATTACTTACTCATAATTTTTTCAAACGAAACTTAAACAATTTTCACCGTTACTTATTTATTTATTTATTTTTTAATCTCTATTGCACCATGAATAATTATATTCAACTTTATTTAATTTACATATGATAATATGAGTTGTCTGAGAAAAAAATTTTGTGTGATTACACCTTATATGCGAGTATTTCATCAACTTTCTAACATTTTTTTATATATATAAACCAACCCTTCTAACATATTCCCCACATATATATATATATATATATATATATATATATATATATATATATATATATATATATATATATATATATATATATATATCTCAGCCGATGCATGTTTAATTAGATTGTTTTAAGTAAATCATTATTTGGTCCCTTTTGAATAAATTCTTGAAAATTACAATAGACAAATTAATTTATTATGTTTTGTGTGATTTTAAAAGTGCATTAATTTGTTTATAATCATGGGTTAGTTTTATTGTGTATTAAATTTAGTTTTTATTATATTAACTGTAATTAATTCGTAATCGCTCATTTATTATATTTAATTTTTTTTATTATAACCTATATTTGTAACAAGAGATGCAAACTCAGAGAACTATGATTATGTTTGGATGATTTATTTGAGTTTATCTTATCATATAAATAATTATGTAAGTTTGATTAAATAAATTTATAAAAACGCTTATATAGGATTCATAAGTTGTTTTAAACTTATTTGAATAAGTCATCTATAGTAGTTTTTTGAAAAAAGTTATTTTAAACTTATTGAAAATTCATATTTCCTTTAACTCTCACTTTGTTTATCTCACATTATTAAAACTTGTTACTAGTCTCTCTTTCCCTCTCTCGCTCTCACTCTCCCTTTCCCCATCTCTATCTCCCTCCCTCTCCCTCTCTCTCTCCCCCTCCCCCCCCTCTCTCTTAATCTCTCTCTCTCTCTCTCTCTCTCTATATATATATATATATATATATATATATATATATATATATATATATATATATTCAAATACTTTATTTTCATATAAAAAAATTTTAAATTTGTATATCCAAACATACATAACTTATTGAATTTAAGAGCTTATACTATAAGTTTTTATGTAAAAAACTCTTATTAAATAAACTCTTATACCATCAGCTCTTCCAAACGGAACCTATATATATAGGATCTTTGCTTCTCTCTTGGCTTTCTCTCATTAATAAAGCATAATGTCAAGTTTGTCAATTAATATTATTATCATCAACCACTACCGGTTATGGCTATCATAATTAGAAAAGTCAAATTGAATCAGCTAGCTCAATAAAATAATGATAAGTTAGTTAGGTAATCCGTATGAACATAATTAAAAAATAATGACAGGAAAACACTAGTCAAAAGCTAAACAAAATTCAGACAATTTGATGACTCGTTTAATTTGCTAAATCTAGAAGCTTGAATATCATCAGAACTTTTAGTTTAAACATTAAACTTTAAATATATATTTCTATGCTTACCAACCAATTGTTGGGTCCAAATTGAGGGGTTAAATACCGGGGAGATGTATAACCATGAGACACGAGCCTATATATAAGAGAACATGACACCACCTTCAACCCAAAACCTTAAGGCATACCAATGTGAACACACACTTGCAGAGTGCATGACACCACCTTAAGCCGGTGAGATGTATAACCATGGGACACGAACCCATATATAAGAGAATATGACACCACCTGTAATCCAAAACCTTAAGGCATTAGGTTATGGGTCTTTCTCGCTTATATATTACTCAACTTCCCAGTTTTTTACCAATGTGGGACTTCAATTCACACTTGCACTCCAACATCAATTTCTGGTTATCATATCAAATAATGTTAGATATTTGTTTAATACGTGGATATATATATATTATTATTAATTATGGATTATAAATTATTTAAAGAATCATTTAGAGTGATCTTATAAGGATTAATTTTTTGGGTTAATAACATCTTACTAATTATAAGTCTTGCTTTGTGTAGATATCAAAAGTCTTATTTCTATTTTTATGATAGATCAAAATAGAAATAAGAAAAACTCTAAAGGATGCAACTCTTTGTGAAATAGTGTATCTTTATTATATAAGGTTATCGTTTCCAAGTTATATTAACAATTTTCTTTTCTATCATCTCATCGTTAGAGAAGAGAAACTCTTTATTCAAATAGAAGAATTGTACATATAAATTTAGAAGATCAAACCTATACATTTACATATATCTAGTTTGCTAATGGATCATGATACCTTCCATGTTTATCTTGTTTATTCTCTTAATGATTTAACATAAAAATTTTTTATTTATAATTTTCTCTTAAGTTCCTCTATAATATTTCCAACAATTAATTCATGGCATGAAACAATATCTTCTAAACTGTTATATAAACTATAAATTTCAAACTAACTATAAACTATATGAAAAACTAACATATTAACGACAAAAACAATTCACATAAAATTTTTTTAAAAAAATCACCATTAATTTTTTTCTGACGTCAATAATAATGATAAAAGAGCAAATTTTATCACTATACTTTTGATTTTTTTACTCCTAACTCCAAAGGCAGAGTTAGGTGCACCTGTCCCTAGAGGTGATATAATTTGCTCCTGGATTTAAGCTAATGAGTCATAGCAAATTGTATATTAATTCTTAAGACCACGTACATAATTGAAATTTTTTAGAAAACAAATATGGATAAGCTAATCTAGCTTAATACGATATATGAAGTTACTGATGTTATAAATTATCGAACCTCTTCTAGAAAATTGAATTAGGAAACAATAATAGCAAATGTCAGTCTAAAGTCTAAAGCTAGACCAAGAGAATTCTAGACATTTTTTTCTCACACGCTAGTCACGTTTTGATTTTTTATTTTAAGGAGCTAACCACGCACGTGGTTGAATTTAATTACATATGTATAACTAGGCAGTATGACAAAGAAAATAGAAGACGAGACACTTTATTCTATGTTTAAGTGGAAGACTATAAGAGAAAAGAATTAAGAGAGAGAAAGATTCAAGCTGTGTGAGAGATATGGATTTCCTTGTAGTAACTCATGTCACTGTATGTACTGTTAGTCATAATAATAAATTTTATAATAAAAAATATAAAATATTAAAAATTTTAACTATTACATGATTGCATATTTCTACGGTCACAAAGTGACGGCAAGAAATTCAATCCAGTATGTCAAACCCACCTAGATAGTTAAGTTTCATCCATCCTATTAGTTTTCTCTCTTCTAATGAAAATTTTCAGTTAATGAAAAGGATATACACCCGACTATAGAAAGAGGAACACCTAATATGTTGTATGAGAAAGCTCTCTAAGTGATACGAAATATAAAAGACGTAATATTGCACCAAAATAACATGACAAAATTAAACAATTGATGCTCTAAATAATAATTCAATCATTACACAATAACAAGATAAGATTAAAGTGGATTAGTCCAGCTTATCTCAAGTTTAATTCAAGTAGGTCAAGTACTTTTAATAGGTTGGATAATTTTTTTATTAATCCAAATTAAAATGGGTTAATTTTTATCTAATCCACCTGTCTTGAAGCATAGTGTATATTTGGATACACATTTAAAATCATGTTTAACAAAAAAACACACACACACACACATGTTTATCAACCAAAGTGAATTTTATTAAAAAATCAGATAGAAAGTGCAAGATATGCCTTCTAGCCAAACAAAAGAAATAATAATGCCATCAGATCCTAACCCCTCATATACAAAAAGTTGGGTTCATAACCCATTCGGCATAGGATTGAGATGTGAAAATAGTTGTCTGACACCACTCTCACAAACTGAATTGCATATTGTGAACAATATCAATAACATCAATTTCGCTCTTATTAAACACATAATTATTTCTAGCGTCCAAATATGCCACAGCGACGAACCATACAGAAGACCACGTTCTTTGCCTTTTAGGAGTATTGGTTAACAATCCATGAAATTGAAATGTGCTTCTCATCGAATTAGATAACCTTGTAGATATGCTCCACTAGAAATAGATTTTCATCCATACCCTTATACTTCACAACTGATAAATAAATGAGCCCCTGTTTCCACCTCCTTTCCACAAAGCCTGCACATGATTGTCTCTTGCTGAACTATCCCGTGCTTCACCAAATTCTCATTTGTTGGAAGCATGTTTGCTTCTAGCTGCCATGTCAGCATATGCACATTAGGGTTTAGGGTTTAGGGTTTAGCAAGGACACCTTTTTTCCATAGAAGCTTGCAAAAGTGGTCCTTTTGAATGCACCTGTCAACAGTAAGCAACTTGTATGCTGATGAAACATAATAGGTTCCTAATCTTTCAGCCTGGCAAATCCACTTATCTACCTCCCCTTTAATCAACACCACTGGCTCTAATTTATTCTCCAACTCGCCAAGCAACTCTGGCTCCTAGTAAACAACTTCGTCTTCCAAGCCTACTTCCACCTCCTATCCTCTCCCCCCTCATGTCATTCATCGAAGACGCCATATGTAAAGCTACCCCAAAAAGGCAAAGGTACTATACCTGAAAACTATGCACACTTACCCAACTATTGTTCCAAAAACTAACTTCTCAACCTTCCCGAACTTATCAATGAACATTGTTGGACCACCAACCCAATTGACCTCCCCTGACCCGATTGATGGAATTAATATCAGTCCACCAACGAGAACATTTTCTATGACTCACTTTCCACTATCTATCATCCCTTAGATATTGAGCATTCAAAACACGAACTCATAATCTATCCAGTTCTACCAACAACCTCCACTTTCACTTCCGTAACAAAACCACATTAAATTGAACCAAATCTCTCAAACCCAGTCTGTCATACTCCTTTTCCTTACAAACCCTATCTGAGGCCACCTAATAAATCTTCATACTCCTCTCCTCCCTGCTCTTCCCTCCCCACAAGAAATTTATAAACAAAGAGTTATTGTATTACTTTCACTTGGTGCAAATTTTAATTTCCTGATCCGGTTTGAACCCAAAGGGGAATCAGAGCTATTTTGATAATGCTAATTGAAATCAACTTGTTTCCAAACACCCTTAGTATATTAGGTTAACTTGTAAGTTTCCACTCACTTTGACATGATATAAAGCCCATTGTAATATGTTCATATTACTAGCGATTTTTTATAACACATTATATATAACAAGTTAAGTGTAATTGCAAAAAATCTTGTAATGATTCTTAATTAATGACGAAAGAGTCATGTTGGTAGCTCAGTGACTTGCAATGTCATCAAGGAATTTGATAGAAAATTTGTGTGTAGTTTTCTTCAATAAGTTGTATTTTTAATCTTTTGTTAATTAATTTGACATCAACAACTAATATGAATCTATGAGAGATTTAAAATATTATTCTCTTAAAAAATATGGTTGCATTTTCTCCCTAGGCCTAGAATTCTCAATTATGCGACAAGTTATTTTTGTTAACATGATTGTTACAACAACAACTAATATAGTTAATTAATAGTATAAACTAAAATAATTAATAAAGAAAAAAGTATAAAAACCAAAACACTAAAAAAAAGTTCAGGAACTAAACATGATTTTAAAAAGTTTAGATACCAAAAAATGTATTAAACCTTTAAAAATTTAAAAGATGTTCTATTTATTTTATTATTATTATTATAAAAAAAACTTATGCATTGTTGTGTAAAAAATTTTATACTAACATTCAATCACAATCTTTTATATATAATAAATTTGTTAATTTTATTAATTAATATTTTAAAAATCATATAAATAAAAAAATATATGATTAAATATTAATATAAAACTCTTTTACTATTAATGTATAATAATTAAACTCTATTATTATTTTTATTATTATAAAATTGTTATCTTTTGCATAGTAATATATCGTATTCCTTTGAAAAATATATACCTTGGATGGATTAGTTTTAATATCTCTATATAGGATATCGTAAGATAGAAAAAGAACAAAAGTGTAATTAGAGCATGTCAGCATACAAATATCCCATATTATATCATATCTATAAAAATTATTAAAATTTAACTAAATATTATTTTTTTTACAGTAAACCCATATTTGGTTAAATTTTAATAAATTTTGAAAAATCTAACAGTAAAGATTGATAGAAAAATAAAGATGAGGTAATTACAGTATCTGAACAATGTAGCTAATTCATGCTATAGAATTTGCAGATTAAAATCCGTTCACATTAAACCTTTATCTTTTTTTCTTCTTCTTTGTTTTTTTTTTTCTGTATCAATGTTCTACCTCACATGGAGATTCCTGCGCAATAAACATATTCTGCAGTGTTGATTTGTATTCCTTTAATTCTGGACTGTCGAATTTTCACATAAACTAAGTCCATAATTTTGACAAGAATCATTCCTTTAAAGCGGAGCATCACAGTTTTCACAACAACGTAAGCACTCAGGGTCTTGTTATCAATGCACACGTGGCATGTCATGGACCCCACTGCACGAAGCATGTCGGTCTCAGGAAAACCTCCGTACTACGGAACCGTACTTGAACTACATATGATGATCACAACGTTGGTCGTAGGACTCTTCCACTTTAGTTTTGTGGTGTGTTGCCAATGTTGTGTGGAATTGGAAGTTGAAAATTGAAATTTAAAACCGACCAAATCAAAGTCAAACGCGACTTTTGGCAACGTGAAAGGAAAACGGAACGTGCATGAAGGTAGGGGCAAAATTTTAGTGGGTAGGTTAGTTTTTAACTTCATAAACAGTGTACGACTACGAATACGAAAAAGTAAATGCCCTTTCATTAATGAAAATTCATTGCTTGAACAATTCGTTCCCGCCATTAATATCTTGCTTTTTGATAATGACTCGTGCAATTACAATATTAGAAACGTTTTCCTGTCATTTGACTATTCTTTATTCTCTTTAACAACAATAGAACACAATTTTGTTTACAATTCTACAACCCAGGATCCCATCCCCAACACTAGTTGATTGGATTGGAGAGCGATACGGTGAATAATAATATTGAAAAACTTTAAATGTATGTTTTATCTTTTAATTTCACTATCGCTATCAGCTCTAGAGTTTGATCCACACAACTATATATTTGTAAAATTATTTGGTTAGACATAAAAACATTCTTATAATGTACATTATAAAATATTAACAAAATGATTTACTTATGTTTTAGTTTGAAGAATTTCTAATTATATGATCACAGGTCCATTCAATCATAATTTAACTATAAATTTGAAAATTCAACCAAATAAATAAAGACACAAAAGTTTTGTATAATTAACATTCACTAATAAGAGTTAAATAAGAATATCTCATCCAATATAAAAACTTAACAAGCATTAAATTAAACATTGTAATTTTTATTTAATATATTCTTTTTTACCTTTTCTTTTTCTTTTTATAGCGGACCTTCTCTTTTTCTTTTTTACAACTACATGCAATTATTAGGATATGTGTTGGCAAAATTAGTTGAAATGCTAATTGAAAGTTGAAATTTAGCTGAAATTTGAAAAGTTAAATAAAAGCTAAAAACTAGTTGTATGTGTTTGGTAAAACTAGATGATCAATTAACTGAAAGTTATAAAATGATAAATAAGAACACTATTAATCATTAAATCAACGAGATATTTAAAATAATTATAATATATTTTAATAATATAAATTAATTATATATTTGAATTATAAATTTATTATATTACATGTTTAAATTATAAATTTCTATAATTACATATTTTAATTATAAGTTACTGTAATTACATATTTAAATTATAAATTAATATAATTATATATTTCAAATTATAATTTTATATAATTACATATTTAAATTATAAATTTACATAAATATATTTAAATTATATTTTTTATAATTAAATATAAAATTTTAATTACATATTTAAACTATAATTTCTATAATTATATATTTAAACTATAAATACTATAATTACATTAACAAAAGCGAGAGCAATGAAGCAGATAGATTTTGTGTCATGTGAGGAAAGAAAATTAATTAGGGACAAATAGGGATGGCTACACGGCAGGGCAGGTGTGGGTTTGGCCCACCTGTTCCTGTCCCTGCAAAGTGTGGGATGGGTTCGGGTTCAGGCATAAAAAGAATAGGTATAAAATTTTAATCTTCATCCCTGTTCCGTTGGATATTTTTGGGTTTGGTTATGCCTGTTATATTATTTTTTATAATTTAAATCTACTTATTTATTATTAAATAATTTATATATATATATATATATATATATATTAAGTTATGATTAATTTTAATTTAAAAAGTATATAAAGAATAATTAATAACAAGAAATTTTAAATTAAATTTTAAGAATTAAAATTTTTCATTAAATATATAAACTTAAACTTATTATATAATTATTAAAATTATAATGGATGGGCACAAGTTCGGGTACGAGGCGAGTAGTCACATATTCATACCCGTACCCATACCTGGTTCAACACATCGGGTAATACCAATACTCATACCTGGTCAAAATGGGTAATACCCGTAAAAATTGGAACAGGTTTAGGCGGGCACCCACGGGTATGAGTATTTTTGTCATCCCTAGGAACAAAACATTAATAAATGAATGGTAAAGTTGCAAAATAAAATGTTGAAAATAAAGGACCTTCTGAAAAAGCTATTTATAGTAACTTTTTAGAAAAAGTTAGTAGCTACTTAAAAAAGTTCATAGTTTTGTGCTTACCAAATGCACTTGAAAGCATTTAGTTACCATTTAGCTAGCTTTCAGGTACTTGAAATGACAAAGAAAACATACCCTTTATATATGTTTGACAAAACTAGTTGAAAAATAAATTGAAAACTAAAAGCTAGCTAAAAAGTTATATGTGAGTACTAAGTAAAACTAGCTGAAACTTGTAAAATAACAAATAAGGACATAATTAATTATTAAATCAATAACAAGATATTTAAAATAATTATAACATATTTTAATAATATAAATTAACTACATATTTAAATTATAAATTATTATAATTATATATTTAAATTATAAATTTTTATAATTACATATTTAAATTATAAATTTATGCAATTACATATTTAAATTATAAGTTACTATAATTATATATTTAAATTATATTTTTCTATAATTAAATATATAAATTTTAATTATATATTTAAATTATAATTTTCTATAATTATATATTTAAATTATAAATTAGTATAATTAAATTAATAAAAGAGAGAAAAACGAAAGAGAGAGATCTTAAAAGGAATCAACATTGACATATGGTCTATGGAATCAAATCCAATCTTCTTGCCTACGGTGGCTAAACAGTTGTAAGAAGGAATTTGTTTTTTTTGTCAAGCTGAGTGGCTGGCTAACTCACAACCATGTCTTGGGAAAAACTCATAATTCACGCACACACACATTGTGTGCTACAACATGATTGCTGGTTGGTGTTGTTGTATTACTAGGTATTATTGGTACTCCTATGATGGTCGATGTTGATGTATTGTTGGTGAATTCGTCTGATCCTGGTTGGTGGTAATGGTACTAAGGAAGAAAACTGCTTGATTCTGGTTTGCTGCTGGCGTATTTATATGGCCATGGTTGCTGGCAGTGGTGCTACAAGGCATTGCATGATGAAGTAGGGGCAAGAAAGTTTGTGGTAGTTAGGGTGGGTCTTATTGGCTGCAATCTAATTTCTATATCTACACATAATACTAGTCAATCTTGTGCTTAAGAGATGAACAATGTTGCACTCATGTTCAATGCCAACCTTAGCTTATTCCTTGGTGGTGCATTATTGGCGAGCCTGAATTCATTGTTATAATTAGCAGTTTGAATTCATTTTTATGATTAGCAGTCTAGAATTAGCAGTTTGGAAGTGTTTCTAATTTGGTTCTCAAATTGGTGAGTCTAGTAGATTTCTTCGTATTCTGAATTCATTTTATAATTAGCACATCTAGAATTAGTCCTGGTAACAAATCTGTGGCCAAGAAAAGAAAAGAGCGCGAAACAAAATGAACGAGGAAAATGACTCAAATCACAAGCACAAATCCATTCTAAGTGATAATGAAGAGTTACAGTGCTTATATACAAGACAAAGCAGAATGGAGAAAGAAAGGAAAAAGGGCCAAGCCCAAAGGCAGAGAAAGAACGTGGCAGTTACACAAGCTATCGACCATAACAGCCAATGACAGAAAAATAGAAAAATGTGGGGAAATGCACAGATATGTGGGCTTAGCTAAATTGTGATTTCCTTTTTTCCTTTAGTTGATAAAGATTGTTGAGAGCCCCCTCAAGCTGGGAATGGATATTGAGCATTCCCTGCTTGGAACAAGACTTCCTGAAGACTTGAAGAGACAATGCCTTGGTAAAAAGATCAGCTAATTGCATAAAGGAAGAGATGGGAAAAAGCTTTATAAGACCAACAACAACTTTATCTCAAACGATATAGCAATCGATGTCAATGTGATTAGTGCATTCATGAAACACTTGTTTGGATGAAATTTGGGATGCATTATCATTGCCGCAAAAAAGCAAGGAAGAGCAATTAAGATGATCTTTGAAGATATCTAAGAGAAACGTAAGCCACTGCACCTCGCAAGTGGTGGAGGCCATGACTCGGTACTCAGCCTTAGAAGAACTTTTGGACACGGTGTCTTGCTTTTTGGAGTGTCATGAGATCGAAGAATGCCCAAGGTAGATCGAGAAACCTGTAACATTGCACCTGGTGTCTGAGCAACCTGCCCAATCTGGGAGCTTGCTTGAGATATCGAAGAATTTGAAAGGCAACTTTAAGTTGAGCATCAGTAGGTTGGGACATGAATTGGCTGAGATGATGCATTGAAAAGGCGATGTCAGGTCTAGTGGTTCTAACGTATATAAGGAGGCCAATTAATCTGCGATAAGGAGAGGGGTTTTGCAAAAGGTCACCAGTGGTAGAATGTAAGTGAGTGATGTAATCAAAAGAGGTAGAGGCAGGTTTGCAAGCAAGCATACTAGTGTTAGAAAGGATATCAAGAGTGTATTTTCTTTGGTAAAGGTGTATACCAGTCTTAGTGCGAGCAACTTCTCAGCCAAGGAAGAATTTTAGGTCCCCAAGTCTTTGATGCGAAAAGTGAGGTCATGGAGGTGGATGATGTGTTGAATTTTAGATAGATTGTTGCCTGCAAGAATGATGTAATCAATGTAAACGAGGAGACAGTGATGTTGGAATCAAAGAACTTTTAGAAGAGTGAGTGATTTGCAATTGAATAGCGATAGCCATGTGAGAGAAGGAAAGAAGATAGTCTTGCAAACCATTGACGACTGTCCTGATTGTGAAGATAAGCCAGAGGGAACTCGCATGTAAGCTTCTTCAAGGAGATCACCATGCAAAAAGGTTTTGTTAACGTCCAATTGTTTTAAATGCCATACATGGATGGATGCAAGAGCAAGAAGAATGCGAACTGTAGTGAGCTTCATAACTAGGGAAAAAGTGTCTATGAAATCAAGACCTTTCATCTGAGTGTATCCCTTGGTAACGAGACATGCCTTGTAGCACTCAATGGAACCATCAGCATGGAATTTCATTTTGAAGATCCAACAACATTCGATGGCCATTTTGTTGGAAGGAAAGGTTGGGAGAGTCCATGTATCATTAGTTGCTAGAGAATCCAACTTGGCTTTTATAGCCTTAATCTAGCAATCATGTTTGGATGACTCAGTGTAGGAACGTGGAGTGTCATGAGTGGAAATGGAACAGACAAAATGACGAAAGCGAGAGGATAAGTGATCATAAGAAAGGAAAGAAGTTAAGAGAAGACAGGTACCTGAGGAGTGTGATCCAGGAGGAGAAGATGAAGCAAAGCAATGGAAGTCTTTGAGGTATGTGGGAGGAAGCTCCTTCAGGGTTGATTTGTTTGTAGAAGAGGGGAGAGGAGTGAGTCAATGTTGGGTATAAGTGGTGGAGACGGGGGGTGGGGGTCAGAGGAGGACACAACTATTGTGAGTAGGACAACTGAAATGGGTGAGTCAGCTATAAGAGACTGGGAAGGTTGTAAGGGTAAAAAGGTGGGTTCAAGTGAAAGTTAGGTTGGTACATTGACAGGTATAGGGTGATTAAATTGGATAGGTGGTGAGAAAGGTTGGATTAGTGGCACATGGTGATAGGTGGCATATGTTGGTTTAGAGTGAAGAGAAATGAGATCATTAAAATAAGGAAATTTATTTCATAAAAGAGGACATTGCGGGATACAGTGAGTTGATGACTGTGAAGATTGTATAAAAAAAAAGCCTTTGGTGTAGTCTTGGAAGCCAAGAAAAATACAAGGGTTAGCATGAGGCTCAAGCTTAGTTCTATAGCAGTGATGGTTAAGGCATAACAAAGACAACCAAATACACGAAGTGCTCCAACATCACAGTGTTTTCCCCAAAGCTTAGTATAGGGTGATTCATTTTGAAGAAAGGGGGTGGGAATGCTATTGATAATGAATGCAACATGGCACAAGGCAAATGACCAAAATGAGGAGGGAAGATTGCTTTGATATAGGAGAACTCTAGTAATGTTTAAAAGGTGTTGGTGTTTGTGCTCAATAACCCCATTTTGTTGGGGAGTTTCATTGCACGAGGTATGATGTACAATGCCCTTTGTGTGATAAAAACTTTTCATGTCAAATTTGCGACCATTATCTAAACAAATGGCCTTAACAAAAAGGTTAAATTGAGTAGCTGTATAATTGACAAAAGTGGTGATGTGTTCTCTGGTTTCAAATTTGGAATGCATCAAATATATCTAGGTGTACCTAGAATGATCATTTACAATGGTGAGAAAGTATTTATAACCTTGCAAATATGTAGTGGCGCAAGGGCCCCATATGTCGATATGCACAGGATCAAAGGATGCAATACATGAAAGTGACTCAAAGGGAAGAGGAGGCATTTCTGTTTTGCATGATGGTAGATGTTTCACATAAAATCAGTAATATTATTATCACTTTTTGAAATGCAACTGTAATATTGGGACATTGCATGTAAACGTTTATTTGATAAGTGCTCAAGTCTAAAAGGCCATAAATGGATAGGTATAGTTTTACAGATAGGGTGTGTCACAATGGTCATAGTAAAGGGGTGGTGTGGGGGCTTGAGGTCCAATGTGTAGAGTCCAACTTATTCATTAGCTATACCAATCCTCCTCCTCGATTGCACATCTTGTATGGTGCATAGAGATTGTGAGAAAATGAGTTCACAACTGAGGCAGTGAACTAGTTTAGATATAGATATAAGATTATAGTTGAAGGATGGAATAAACAACATTGTCTAAAAATAGATCACTGATAAATGTTATTGTGCTCGAATGAGTAGCTTGCATTGTTTGGATATGGGAAGCTTGACTGTGATAGGGTTAATAGCTTTTATTTAGTGTAGTAACCTAAGGAGGAAGATATTTGGTCTGTGGCACCTAAATCAAGAATCCATATGGATGTACAGTGTGACTTAAAGGAAGAGATTGTGTGTGACTTGTGTGTGTTGATACCATAACTTTGTGTGTTACAGGTGGTGACAAAACTTATTTGGTTGACATGACTAGAATTGTTGCAAGTGGAGGCTGAAACTGCCGAGTTACCATTGTTGGATTAAGGCCATTAGAATTTGATACTTTCTGGAAGACAACTTATGATCATCAACTTCATTGTTAGAGGTATTGGAATTATGTTGTTTTTGTAGACTTTCACCTCATCTGTCATAGCCTGATTAGAGGTATTAGAGGTTTGCAAAATAATTTACATGGAGAAATAAAAGTGTTATATATGTCTTCTTAGTTTTCTTACAAATCTTTCTTTATACTTAGTATTTTATAAAGATATTAAATAAAATAGATATATTTAATATCTCCAAAAACACGTATTCTTTTTTTTTTGTGATCCAAAAAAATATATTCAAAATTTCATAAAATAAAAAAATTAATAGGAAAATATATGCAGATTTTAAAAGTAATATATATTTTTTATTGAAGATTTAGTTAATTAAAATTTAATATTTATAAGAGGATTTTTTATGAAATTTATTTCATGAATTTGATTAAAGTATATTGATATTGTGAAGATATTTTTATCTTATTATTTAATCACGTAATATTAAATATATGGTAAGATTATTGATATTTATAATAATAATTACTTTAAATATAAAACATAATTTATAATTGTTTGATACGTGAATATAGTTAGTCAATTTTTAATTATAACTTTTCAATCAATAATTATAATTATTAATTTTTCTCTAAAGTCGATTCTTCACTTTGGAGTTTGGAGAAGTAGTTCAATATCTGAATTTTATGTTTATCGATATATAATTAAAAATAGACCAATAGTCACATGAGATTAAAAAAAGATATATTTTCTTGTAAAAAAATTATATATCTTAGTTAAAAAAAGAAAAGTAGAATAAATATTTTGATTTTATTGCATTTATATATTAATCTATTTCAAAGAATTTGATATAAGAATAAAGTAAAATAATATTTTTTTTCTATCATCTTAAACTAAAAAAAAAGTCTAAATAAATTTTTTGTCCCCAAAGTTTCACAAAAAATCACTTTTAGTCCTTAAAATTTAAAAATATTTTTTTAATCTCTAATTTACTTTTAATTTTCTTTTCTAATTAACATAGTTAAAAAATTAGTAATAGAAAACACATTTATCTACTCGTGAATCGTTTCGCTCTTCAATCCTAACCCATTAATTTTCAATTTTATGTTCAACACAGTCAGATATACTGAAACTTATAAGCGAATAACGTTAATTCAAAAAATGAATTAATTTCAGGGATTAAAAAAATATTTTTGAATTTCAATGACTAAAAATAATTTTTTGTAAAACTTTAAGAATAAAAAACTTATGTAAACCAAGAAATATCAAACGTTCTATATTTTTTTTTAACAGAAAGATACTATCTTTTTTAATCTTATATATGTCTCATTTTGTGTTAAAAGAATACATTAAACACGAAGTATTTACATATGTTATATTTTATCTTCTTTTATTATATAGGGGGAGAGAATCCACTTATGCCAAAAGTAAATATAAAAAACTTATTCTTTGTTTAATTATTCATTACAACCATTAAATCTTAAGAAAATGAATGGATAGCATGAAAAGTAAGTTCTTTATACTTACTCTTGAATAAGGGAACCGTTCCCATCCATATATATATATATATATATATATATATATATATATATATATATAAATAAATATAAAGTAAAATTTTAAATTCGATTTTTATAGATGAAAAGATTAATTATTGAAAAAATTAATCATAAATACTTCGACTTATAACATAGAGGAATTGTTTTTGGTGAAAAAAATAGTGAATTAGTGACTTAGAAAATTATTAGAGCATTGCATCAATCTAATTTAAAATTAGAATAAAATAAAAATTAACTTATTATATTTTTATTTTGGCTTAATTAAGTTTTTCGTCCTCGAATTTGACCGAATATCGTTTTTGGTGTCTAAAATTTAAAAATATTTTTTTAGTCCAAAATTAATTTAATTTGTGTATTAATGTTGTTAGATTATAAGTTCCATTAGTAGGATGTTAAGAAAACTAAAAATGAAATTTGATGTAGATATAAATTTTTAGGTAAATTTTAATTTTTTGGTTTTGGCCTATTATTCTCTTAGTCTTGAGTAGTATGCACTATTTTTAGATGCACTATAAAAAAAAAAGTTCTATCTTTGCTTAAACATATGGTATACCATCAACTTCTGTTAGTTATCTCAACAATTCTTAACGACATTAATGGGAGAAAAATTAAAAATGATTCAGGGACTACAAAAATATTTTTCAATTTCAAATACCAAAAATAATATTTAGTCAAATTTGAGGGACAAAAAACTTAATTAAGCATTTTTATCTTTTAAAATACGAAAATTTTAACATTAGACTCTTTTTCATTTTTCTTTTTTAATAATTTAAAATATACCTTTATAATATAATATAAAAGTATATAACAAAAAAACATATAACATTTGCCTATAAAATAGTAGTTTTCTTTTTAAAAAAACAAAAAAAATATATAATTAAAATACAGTTGTAGCTTAATGCATGGTTTAGCACCCACGGTTCAAACGGATCTTCAATTAGTTTGGCCCATATTTAATTTGAATAGTTTCCTGATTAGTTTCCTAAACAAACCGGGAGATCCGGTCGTATCCAAATTTAATAATCTAATCTTGATTTACGAAATAATGCATTTTTATTTTCTTATAAAATAAAGTCATTTGATAATTGTTTTATTAAAATACTGCCATGATATGAAACCTAGCTCTAGCATTATTCTAAGGCGCTGCAGACCTGGATTATTGCACTCTCCATCACTTTCAATGAAACAACTTGCAAAAAATAAACTGTCATTGCTTAGTAACTATAAATTTATAATTACTTTAATTTGTTGGATAATGATGGATTTTATTTTTAGTCGTTAAATATGGAACGAATTTCACTGTAGAATAATTCTAAATCTCATTATAATCCCTTCTATTAATTTTCATTTTTTTAATAATAAGTATAGAATGAATTTGCTCATAAAAAAAGTATCTAATGTAACATTTTTAAGATATTAAATAATTTATTTTTATTAATTTTATAAAATAGTAAAAAAATAATAAAAAGATTCTCCATTTAGTCACAATTAAAAGTTAAAAAATAACATAAATGTTGATCTCAAATATAAATAAATTTTAAAGAATTTGAATTTATTTAATGTTGATATTTTTCAGATTGTAAACACTCAAAGTAAACAATGTTCTCATGTCAAAATTAAAACAAAAAAAAAAAGAAAAGAAGAAGAAGTAAACAATGTTCTGTAAATGCATATGGCTTTAATTCTCCCTTTACTTGTCTAACAAAATAGCACAAGTGGAAATTTTTATAAATAATGTTGAGTGTTATTTTGGAGCAAGATACACAAAGAAACACGAAATCAAACTTCCATGATGAGAATTATTTACTGATAATTAAGGTATAAACACAAAATCAAACATGTTTATATTGTTAAGGCAATGGGCATTTCCTACAATACTCTAAAGGGACTAAGTTACAAAAAAGTGTAAATTCAATTTTGTCAATTAAACAATTAATGAGTCATTTAAAAAGTTTCAAGCAATTTCTAAAGAAAATTTCGTTATTTTAATTTTTTTCTTGTTGTTTTTACTTTTTATAGAATCACATGCAAGTAATAACATGGACAGCAAATGATCTGATAATATATATGGAAGATGTATATGTCGAGCGTAGCGAAATAATAAAAGAATAGTAATATGTGAAATTAACGTATTGTAAAAAATTGAAAAAATTAAATAACATTAAATCAACTTTTTTGTTTATACATTATCCTTGTATACATGTTATCAATATTACATTATAACTCGGAAAATCATATGATTTTACGAGTTTAATCACTCTTATTGTTTGAATAAACTTAGTGTAATATTAGTAAACTTGTGTGATATCGCGAGTTCACACACAAGTTTTCGAGATTATTGCGATGAACTCTAAGGCATTGAACGACACCCTTTTGATGCATAAGCAAAACCTGAGACCAATTTGTTCACCACCTAGGTTTTGCACGAGCTCATCTCTTCACTTTGTTTCCATCATAGCTTTTTCTCCTTCGTGTCTCAGCATCTATTATCAACGTTCGCTTGTGAGATTCTGTCCAAGCTTCGTTTGCGTCGTTGCTTGAGCTCGGTTACGAACTCACTTTGCAAGTGCGAACCTTGCAATTGCAATTGCAATTGCGAACTCACCTTCATTTCCGACTTTCCGCCATAGCTTCCGATTTTGGTGAAGCCCCGTATCCGCCAAAGCTTCATTTGTTCTTATGCAGTTGTGCCTCTATTGTCTCTAGTTCAACCTCACTTCCGATTGTGGCAGCCTTCGTTTCAGCCATAGCTTTTGATCACTTTCGAACTCTTGATGTTATTATTATACTTATGTGATTTTCTACGAGTTTGGAACTTATATTTATGTTATTATTATATTTATGTGATTTTTTATGAGTTTGAACTTATATTTAATTTATGTTTAGAATTTGATGTAATTTGACTATGTAATTTCTTTTGAAGTAAATTCTTACGAGTTTACGAGTCAAGTTGACGAGTCGAGTTTACAAGACTCCCACGAGTTTACATAAAATTTTGATATTAATAACCTTTCCTGTAAAAGCAAAACGCGCTTTGTGCTTAAGTGAAAGAAATGTATTATAAAATGTATTAGTAATCAATAAATAGTGAATGAGACATTACATATGGTATATTATTGTGTTTGGTAGTAAATAAAAACATAATAGTCAAGAAAATGAAGAGGGATGTGTCGGGTTGGAGGTGGAGCTAGCGAAAGACATTGTTTGCATGGGAGGAGAAATTACTAGAAGAGTTAAGGCTTTGAAGGTATTACTTTAAGGAAAGGGTATCAAGATGGGTGAGTTTGGATTGCAAATGGGACAAGTATGTATTCAATGAGTTTTGCATATAGGTTACTATCCTCTTACTTGCTAGTTCACAAGGATGCTTTTTTTACATTTGTTGGGTCAATAGAATTCTGTCGAAGGTTCAATGTGCAGTATGGAGTTTGAATGTAAATAGGTTATCAACTCAAAAGAATTTGTGCAGGCATGCCATTCTAGAAGAGGAAGAAACTAGTTGTGTTATTTATGGGGAGACATTGGAAACAGGTCCACACTTGTTCTTTTACTTCCTATGGTTATCTTGATTTAGGTAAAGTTATGTGTTTGGTGGAGGTATGTTGTAATACTTCATCATGAGTGTCGTAATCATTACTATCAATTGCAAAGTCTTGTCAGTGGTTCCAAAGAATTTATGTGTGTCTAGTCTTTTCTTTGGTACACTGGAATTTGACATATTTGGAAGGCTAGAAAAAAGTTGAGAAAGATATAAGATTATGTCGATGATGGTTTGGAGGGAATGTTTATTAAACTCCATGTGAAGGTGTATTTGTCAAAATTAGCTGAAAGCTAATTGTAAGTATTTTGGTAAAATTAGCTAATCAAGTAGTTGAAAGTTGTAAAATAACAAATAAGAGCATAATTAATCATTAGATTAATAATGAAGTATTTAAAATAATTATAACATATTTTAATAATATAAATTAATTACATATTTAAATTATAAATTGTTATAATTATATATTTAAATTATAAATTTCTATGATTACATATTTAAATTATAAATTTATGTAATTACATATTTAAATGATAAATACTATAATTATATATTTAAATTATAATTTTCTATAATTAAATATATAAATTTTAAATTATATATTTAAATTATAATTTTTTATTATTATATATTTAAATTATAAATTACTATAATTACATTAATGAAGGAGAGAGATATTATATCTTTGAGGAAGAAAATTAGTGAGAGACAATATATTAATAGTGAAGGGTAAAGTTGTAAAAGAAAATCAACTAGTAGATGCAAATAAGAGATCTTTTGAAAAAGCTACTAGTTTTTTTGAAAAAGCTAATAGTTGCTAAAAAACTCTTAGTTTTTTAATGACAAACCAAATACACTCTAACTTCATTATCACTAGGAATGACTATTAGTCAGGTTGGGTATGGTTAGTGGTAACTCGACACGACAAGGAAAATCTACATTTGTTAACCATTCAGTTATCTACTAGGTATCTGTTTTAAAAATACCCATGTGTTTTTTTTATACCTGCAAGCATCCATGGATATTAATGAATATTTTTCAAAATTATTTTTTAAAACAATTTTTTTACATGTAATTTTATCAACTAAATTCTTTATTTTCTATTTTAGAAATAAAATTATACTATTTCTACAAAATTAATTGAATTTAAAAATAAATTAATTTAATATATATATATACACACATAAAACATTTAATATAAATAGAATATTTTCTTTATACTACTGACATTTTTATAAAAAATAATTTTATTGATTATGTACTCAACACTCTTCATAAAAAGATAACATTGATAACAATTAAATTTAACAATTAATTTTTTTAGGTGATTCATTTCATAAATATTATCTTTATCGAATTAAATAATTGTAGATTTTTAATTTAGGGGGTAGTAAGTACTTGTTGTACTAGTACTATGATACTCATACTTGTACCTATTAAGGAGAGGGTAGAAAAAATGTACCACTAAGGGGTACCTATTTAAATCATTCATGCAATTATTTTCATGGTTTTTTCCGCAAGTATCCATGAGTGCATATATTTTTTTTGTCATCCCTAATTACCACTTTACTATTTGTTATTCTTTAATATGCCAAAGGCATAAGAAAGATGGTAAAGTTGTAAATAGATTTGATATGGGAGCGTAAGGAGTTGGAAAATTTTATTGGGTAAAATAAAAGAAAATTTGTTCTCATAGGAGTAAGGAGGTTTAAGACCGAAGAACATTCACATATTTAATGACTGATTGTTAGCAAAATGGAGAGAATAGTTCTTTTAGAATAAAGTTCCTTATGGGTAGAAATTTTGCCATCAAAGTACTTTGAGTGAAAGAGGTTATGTGATGGAATTGGAAACAATAAAACATCAATATGTTAGAGAGATCTTCAAAAAGTGTGTGCAGAGGAAAAGGGATGATGAAAAAAAAAATGGTTTTGTAGGATGTTAGAATGGGAAATGGGTGAAGGTGAACAAATGAGATTTTGTAGGGATGTATGGCTAGGAAGCGAGAATCTTTTTAATTTATACCCTCAATTCTTCCTTAATTCTAAACAAAAACATGAATTGGAAGTTAACATGGGTATGTGGGTGATAAGTCAATTTTATGAAAAATATCTATATCGTTACGATATTTATATGACTAAAAATTAAAGAAAACACTTTGTAAAACCCAACTTTATTATAAAAACCCAAAAATATTTGATAAAAAAGATTGTTTTGAAAAGAGTATTGAAATTGTGCACTTAACCCTTGATTTGTTGTTGAATCTCACTTTAGACAAAGTAAGAAACAAGAAACAAAAAGGAATTATATAAAGCTAACAAAAGAGTTCCAACACAGTTTCATGCAAATTACAGGGTAACAGGTCAAATCTCATCCAACAATGCCAATGGACCAAAAGAAGTCACCTATTCAAGCTACAATTTGCTAAGCCACAAAGAGAATTAGCCTTCAGAGGTGACTTAGCAAATCAATTTTCAATAAGCGAAGCCCCTAAGAATAGTTGGAAATCATTCAAATTCATTGAACAAACCAACTTTCACTCAGCGAAATCCTGTAAGTTGTTGCTTTCGTTGAGCGACGAACCATTTGTTAAGCGAATTTTCCTGGGTGAAGGCTATAAATAGGTTGTGAGTAAAGGAGAGAAAACATCTCCATAATTGTCTTATACCCATCTCTTCTCTTATCTTCTTTCTCCACCTCTCTTACCCTTGTAAATACTCCAAGGTGGGAGGTAGCTAAGAAAGATTATCAAGGGCTAAGACACTAATCAATGCTCTGTAATTTACTTTCACTTTTACTTACGTTTCATCTATCTATTTTGAATTTTTCTTATGTTTAATGCTCGTTATTTGTATGATCAATTTATAACTTGATCTATTTAATTTCTGATATCGAAAGATTTTCATGAAATTAAAGAACTAGAAAGTTCATCATATAGCGACTACTCTTAGGAATAAGGTAGGATCTGTATGTTTGATTTAATAATTGTTCTGTCTTAATCAAATTATTGAGATTATTCTTGCTAAGGAATTAGGGGAAGATTTTGATAATTTAGTTCTCTATTGCTAAGAAATTAGGATAGAGAAACATCTAACAATTCCAAAACTAGATGAATGAACTTAGATAATAGTTAGTAATTATAGGCATTGTGAAGTAAATCAAACTTCTAATCATTTTGCACTATTATCAATATTTATAAAAAATGACAAAAATATAATTTTCCAACTCAATTTAGTTTTCTTTGTTTCAAACCTCGCAAAAGGTTTTATAAAGGAATAATTGAAACTCTAAATTTTCTTCCAAGTCTCTAAGGAGATGATATGATTTTATCAGCTACTACACATGATTGGTGCACTTGCGAGAAGTAGTTAGAAAACACTCAATAGTGGGTATAGCAGGAATGAAAATGATAATGAGGTGGAAGAGGAATGGACTAGCAAGAAAGGCTGAACAATTTAGAACATCTAAGGACATGCTGGATTGAAGATAGTGAATAGTGAACATGAGTCTTGGTAATGGAAACAACAACCATCAAGCATCTAATAGTTATAATCAAGGTTATCAAACTCGAGAGTATACGTAGACTCGTGAGAGTTTGATAAACTTAACTTATGTAATGAACTCGTAAAAATTTACTTTATATAAAAATAATAAAAAATATCTATAGATAACATACAATTAAACATTTCAACAATATAATAAGTCAAAATAATAAACCATACATTTAACAATACTTAAATAATTAAGTCTAGTAATGCATCATATCAAATTATAAATTTCAAAGATAATAATAATTGTAAAGCATTTTCATTGATGTTTCGTATTGTTGAAAAATGAAGGTTTAATATTCTTACAGGTGAATGTTGATCTAAGAATGACATACACACTAAATGAAAGTATATTAAACTTTAAACCTGTACTAAACAAACAAATTTGTTGACTCAATGATTAGGTATTAAACTCGAGAGTTTACAGAGTTTGCATATAATCTACCAAATTTACCTAGAGTTTAATAAAAAGAGAGTTTGTACACGAGTTAACTCACAGATAGTAAATGAACTTGTAAATCAATAAGAGTTTGAGAGTTTGATAATAATATTATGTATTTAATGATCTTAGTGTAAATTTCCAATAGAATGAGATTCTATCTTAGTTATAGGGTTTGAAATCACCACCAAAAATCATTAGTTACAAAATGATGATAAAACCAAAATATAAGGATACAATAAACCCTAATATCATATATTCATACACCATATCTCTAGTAATCCTAACTACTAAGCTGATTATTAGCACGCTTTACACAATGTATTTGTTTGTGTAGCACATTTTTAATTTGATTCATATACGTAAAACATTTTGAATTGAATCGTTATAGGTGTAATTGTATTCGTTTAATTCCTAGTGATATGTTACTTGATGCCATCCTTAATGATTTTACATAGATTTTTTTTTATCCTTTACAATTTACACGAAGGTTCGACTGGGTTAGATTAATAATTAGAAAGATGATGTCATCAATTTGGTGTAACTTGACACAATTTGGTCTAAATCCATGATCCACTGCAGTTGAATTGCTGATCCAATCCAAGTCATTTAACTATATTTTTATGTTATCAATTTTAAATTCACGTTTTAAATTAATTCACCTTTTATTGATTATAATAATTTTCAATTAATATTATCAACTATATTTTTTCTCATTATTTTATATTCTCTCATCATATTGCAAATTTTACTTTGTTGTTACTACGTGATTATTGATTTGATTTCTATATAATGTATTCTATTTGTTACATTTGAGATTTTGCTTATATACTTAATTATTTTAAATACTTGAGATTTTGCTTATAAGTATTAATTTTTTAATTTAATTTTATGTACTAAAATTGTAAAAGAGTTTTTACAGTGATTTTTTATTACAACACTTCATTTATATAATTTTTAAAGTATTAATTGTCAAAGTCAATAAACTTACCATAGGGTTATGATTAAATATACAATACATAAGTCATTTTTTCTTGATTTTTTTAATTTATTATAATACATATATAATTTTATATTTTTTTAATATAGACTAGGTCATGTGAGTTAATTAGTGACCCAAGGGTTTGACTAGTGACGGGTGTCTTGATCTAGTCGATCATAAGGTCGATTTCTTAAAATATGATTTAAATAATAATTGTGTTGGCCTTTTTTATAATAATAATGATTATTAAATAATAATGTTTATTAAATAATCAATAAACAAAAATAAATAATAAATTAAAATAAATGATAATATTAAAAATAAAATAAATATTTATTAATAATTAAAATGATTAATAAATAATAGTAATATTTTTTTATTCTTATCTATTAAATTATTTAATGTAAATATTTTTTCTTGTTCTGTTTTTTTCAGTCTATTTTTTAACCAAACAAAGCTAATTTATGTTTTACTATCTTGTTATACTATTTCTCTTTTTTCCTTTATTCATAATTTTATTAATTTTCTTTTCGAACATCCAAGCCCTTATTTAGTTACAGCAGTGAATTTTGACAAAAAATGTTGAGAAGTTAAAAAAAAAAATAGATATAGTTTTTACAATTTTTTTTAAAAACTTTTGTATTTATTAAAAAGAAAGAAAAAGTTTGAAAAAGTAAAAAATAATAAAATAGGTACACTACAAAAAAATTTACAATTCTTTTATAATATATATATATATACTAAAAGGAAAGAAACAAGTTTTGGCTGAGAAGATCCTCCACTGGTCAGTTACATGACACTCACTACATTAACCATCACTTATCATTTAATATTAAAAGAATAAATTCAACAATTTTCTCTAGAAAAACATTCTTAGACAATTATAAGATTGAATAATCTATAAGAACAAAAATTCATCTAAGTCGAATAATAAATCATATATTACCCTTATAAAACAATTTTAGGATGTCATTCATTTACAATTCATCAACTAAATGATTTTTAAGATATTTATTATAAAAATCAATAAATTTATCGTAGTTTCATGATTAAATGATTTTGTAAAATTTCATAAAAAATAATTCTGTAAAATATTTTATACTTGCATTACATATTTTTTAATAAACTAGTAAAATGATATCTGTTTTATGAGTTTGAATTTTAATTTTTTTAAAGTTAATTGATAAAAATTAATAATTTATATATATAAAATCATTCATAATCTAAAATAAAAAACTTGCAAATAATATGATCATGTTTATATAAAATTAAAAAACTAACTATTTAATAAAAATAAATAGAATTTTATTCCTAATTATCATAATTAAGGTAATTTTAAATACAAATATTTTAACATTAATGTAATTATTATAGATATAATTTAAATAAAATAAAAAAGGCAACCCTAAGAAATTATATAAGAATTAAATTTTGTATGAAATTTTCAAAATTTTATTATTTTCCAATTAATGTGATTAATATATGATTTAATTTCTAAAGTAAAAATATTTAATTTTTTTCTTATAATAATTCATGTTTGACTATTATCATAATTATTATCGCTACCACTACCACTATCATCATGATATAACCATTACTATCACCATTGTTGTCAGTACCATGAGATGATAAAAATAATGATAATGATAGTGAAACATAAATTATTATAAAAAAATTAAATACTATACTTTTTTTAATAACATGATAGATAATAAAAATATAAAAAATATACATAAAATTTAATTTTTATCTTATGGCATGTGGCATTAGCGGATCAAATAAAAAAAAAATTGAATGTGACGAATACAATTGGTAATAATAATGAATATTTTTAATGGAAAAACAAAATGTTCTCTAAAGAAAAGGAAATAGTCTTCTAAAATTGACAAACGAAATAGGAATAAAATAATAAATATCCTCCTTTATTCAATTGCCATTTCTGATGCTGTTGAAAAACGCCACGCAGCCACACACTCCCATCTAAACACCGTGTTGTTTCACTCATCCAACCTTTGACCGTTACACAAACAAACCTATTTCATTGTACCTTCCCACTCACACTTATAAATAATCCTCAAAGCTTATAAATAATCCTGCGCCAACACCATTGGACCCATGCACTTTCTCTTTATCTTCCTTCACTTCCTATCCTCAAAGCTTCAAATTTCTCCTTTTCTTCTGCTTTCTCACTAATAACAAGAGACACAAGTTCGTTCTCTAACACAGACCTTTGGATCTATCGTTAGATCATCAAGGTTCTGGCATGAAACTTCCCTTGTTGGGTTGTGTCGTTCATCATCTTTCTCATGTCAAACATACCCTCTTCCCTCTCTGAAATCTGCCTCACCCACTTTCGCCTTGCCATCTCCACCGCGGATCCATGGCCCTTCTCATGAACCTCACCCGTCTCCACACGCTAGCGAATACCTTCTACTGTTTTCATAACCAGATCACAGAAAGTGAAAGTCCCACATTGCTTTAGAAAGTTAAAACAAATATAGTTTATAAACCATCGGCTGTTTTGCAAAGTTTGATTTTTGTGAAAACATGCAATTCAGGCTCGGCAAGCGCGTGATCCGGGTCGGCAAATGGGTCTGCCGTCGCCTCAGGCTCGCGACCTCAACCCGACCCGGATACCAACGTCTTAGGTCAGCTTCCGACCGTTCTAGGAATCCCATGTCAAAGCTTCTCACGTGGGGGCAACAATTGAAAAGAGGAGCACGGTCGCTCTGTAGGAAAGCTGGTGTTGGTTACCTACCAATCGGGTCGGATCCGGTTTGCAATAAGGGTCCAGCGGTGCCGAAGGGGCACTTGGCGGTGTACGTGGGGGAGGAGGACGGCGAGTGCCGCCGTGTTTTGGTGCCGGTGATTTACTTCAACCACCCTCTGTTCAGCGATTTGCTGAGGGAAGCGGAGAAGAAGTTCGGGTTCGAACACCCCGGTGGGATCACGATTCCGTGTCGGCTGACTGAGTTTGAACGGGTAAAGACCCGGATCGCGTCGTCTGGGTCGGATATGCGCGGAAAGACCCGGAGATTGGGGTGTGGGCTACATTGTTGACCGTTGAAGCGAGATTGGTGATTTATGATGACGACGATAAATTGTTATTGTGCTAGTGCATGATTGATTGTTTTCAAATTTTTCTTATATGATTAGGTTGCCGTCATTGTTTTTGTGGGCATTTGTTCAGATGGTGTTAGGCTTTGGCTGTTTATGTACTTATCTGATGGGACCCGGCTGTAAATGGTGGTTTATATAGACATTAGAGTTAGCGTTACGTAATGTATAGATTAAATTCAAATCCTCTCATACAGTCTTGACGGAGACCGGTCCTTATACATTAGTTTATAAGTATAACATTATACATAAATACCCCTTTTTTTTAACACTATCCATATCTTTCATTTATCTTTTTAAGTCTTATCGTTGTAGTGTAACACACAGTTTGATCAAAGAAATTTTGCTTTTGAAAAATCCTCCAAGATATTCTTTGGGCTTATATTAACCTCCTCTTGCATTCTATGGTGTACTTTGGGTTTTTTTGTACTTATTACATTTAAGGATGAGGGGTTGTGTATGTGTATGACACTTAAGTAAGTTTTTACTTAAAATTTGAATGAAGTTGTTGTTTAGTGTTGGTTGATTGAGTTATAGATGAGTGATTATGAAAATAATAAAAAAAAAATGTTATTAGTTCAATAACAAAGACTATCACCATGTTTTTTTAGTCATTTATTTTTGTTTCTTTTTAAACACCAGAAATTTTGACAATTTTTATATAAGTATTTTCTAAGAACATTACAAATATATTTTATATTTGATTGTGAGAAATGATGAACTTTTCATTAAGAACATATTTAATATTCTAAAAAAAGTTATTTCATCTTGTAACAATTAATTTAGTGAAAGAACCCAAAGAGTAGAAATAGTAATGAATGAATCTAAATAAATAGTCAAATATATAAAAAATATTACATAATTAGACATTTTGGTATGAGTGTTTGTTAAGTAATTTTTATCATATTTTTCATGTGATTGTCAACTTTATGACAAACATTGTCACATGAAAAATATTTAAATGATTTAGCTCATCATCTTCCATAAATATTATGATAGAAAAGTTAGAGATAGGATAAATAATACCAAACATGTAAAGAATATTATATAATAAGACATTTTGATATTAGTATTTGTTAAGTAATTTTTAACATGTTTTTCATGTGATTGTCAACTTTTATTACAAACGACAATCACATGAAAAATATTTAAATAATTTAAGTCATCATCTTCTATAAACATTATGATAAAAAAGTTAGAGATAGAATAAGTAATACCAATTATGATTTTTCTCTTATTAACACATTGGAATATTATAGAATGTCTGTCAATATCATTTTTAAAACATATTCTATTTTCACTATAAAAAAAAAAACCAAACGATCTAAATTTTAGTTTTCCTCTTCCTTAATTTCATCTCAAAGGCATATTTTATAAGTAAAATAAATTCTTTAAATTAAAAGAAAAACTAGGTTAAATGTAAAAAGTAACTTATTCATCGACAAAATCAAATTGACTTTGTCAATAAATGTTATATATATATATATATATATATTTATTTATTTGAATAAATTGAATGAGTTTTACACTTAAAAAAATTAATATTTGACTATGATAGACCGATATCCTTCATGTATAACATAAAAGAAAATTTAAATAAAAAAAATTAAACCAACTATATGATTAAAAGTTATGGTTTAATAGAAAGATAAAAAAAAGGATAACTTTTTTGAATTTCAATTAAATATTCTCTAAAAAATAATTTTTAAATGAAAAATAAAAAAACAGATAAGCATAACTTAAAATGTTCATTGTTTATTTACTTTTATAAACATTATATAACTTCTTACTTTAAAATAGAATTTCTTTTCTCTCTCTTGTATAAAACCTAACTCCCAAATATTGATCAAATAGACTTTAGGCATATACGGATTGTGGAACAATCTAATATGGATTTAAATTTTTATTTTTTTCACAACTTTCATTTAAAAAAAGAAATGAAAAGAAGAGTAACTTGACACCGAAACAAAAGGGTGTCAAAATTTAGGTAGAGTTCATTGTCTTAAGCACAAGGGACGAATTTGGGACACTATTTTTTCTTTCTTTTGCCTTTCTAAAATCCACGAGGAAGACAAAAACAACAATTTTCAGATGTTACACAAATCAGACCGCAGCATTTTCATACGAAAGTTGCTCTTTCATTTGATAAGCTACATAAGCTCTCGTGGGTTTCATTTCTTATTTGATGAATGTCTCTTATTTTGTAAATTTTAATTAATAACAAAATATGCATTAGAAAACACATGTTGAAAGTGTATTATTAATATTTTCCATATATTTTAAAAACATTTTACATTATTGATTAAAATCTAGTCAAATTATTAATTTACAAATAATTTTAATTACATAATAAAATTAAATAATATGGTTAAAAATGTATTGCTATCATATTTCTATAAGACTCATTAAATGATAAAATTAACTAATACTTTTATAATAAAATTAAATATGTATTGCTATAATATTTTTATAAGACTCGTTGAATAATGAAATAAATTAAATTTTATATTTTTAACTAATAATTAAAGCTATATTTGAAAAATGTAATAAAAAATGCATTGCTATAATATTTTTATATTCTATATTGGATTTGATGGAAAAGTAAAGGATTCACCTCCACTTGCTGCAACAAAAGTCAAGTACAAAGAATGCCGAAAAGGACTAAAGAAGTAGCCAAGTTTATTTTATTCTTGCTCCAGTTGTTGGGATTAATTGCATTTTTTTCTTATACTATGTGTTTTGAAATTTCTAAATTATTTTAAAACCGATTAAGGATGTCTATACAACCATCACTAAAAGTATTTTTAGGAGAAGAAAAAAACTTAATTAAAGTTAATTTATCAGAAGTTAATATGTAAAAAAAATTTAGATGCATATTTTTTTAAAAAAATTTGAGAGATCTTACAAATTAATTTATAATAATAAGTTAATTATAACTTATTTATGAATTCTATTTTGTCTATATTTTCTTTTCTTAAAAGTGATTTTAAAACAACTTCTACACATTATTATGACTAGATTGTGGGATAGAATACGTATAGGCAACAAGATCAGATATCCCACTTAAGAAAGAAACCAATATTAAAGCCCCTTTCAGAACTTTAATTTCTCACAAGAACACATTTCTTTCAAGTTATGTAAAATAATTTTTAAAAATGTGACAATAAAAATGTCATATTGTGATGTTTGATATTTAATACATGTTATAGAAAAATATTTCCAACATGATTCATTCCTAGAAATGTAACACGTTTTTCCACATTCTTATACAAAGGGATAGGAACAATGAAACTTAAATCCTATTTCCAATTTATTATACTTTATTTTTTATTTTCTTGTTTTAAATTAAAATAAATTTAAAATATCCAAGGAGTAACAAATATCTCTAAACACATCAATGTGAATAAGATTCTTAATAATAGAATTCTAACCTTGTGTAAGAACCTACATTTTTTAAAAATGTAATTTAATCTGTAAAACAAAAGTTTAAAGGTGTTTAATTTTTCATACGCTTTCGGCCCTTTTATATTTTAAAGATTTTTTAAGGTGCACTTGCACTTTTTTTAGGTATTTTAATTGTGTAATTTTAAGTTTTAATTAAAATCTATTTTTCTAAATTTAAATTAGGCTAATTGAGTAAAGTATTTCAATTATGTAATTTTAGTTATTATGTTAGTCTTTCATTTTTGTAGTTACTTTTTTTAGGATATCTCTTGGTTGATATATAGAGTCCAATAAAGGAATTGACTTCTTTCGCTGGATATTTTTTCATACAAACAAATCATATGTTTAAAGAACATGGTGTTCTGTCGACCATGTTACACTATGTTAATAAGTTTCATAATCATGTGAGTTTAATTTTTTACATGATTTCATTAAATATATATTTTATTAAAAGTGACCATAAATGATGACATCATTTCTAAATCAAACAATCTATGGTAATAACAAGAACTAACCAAATAAGAGAACTTAATAAATATATATTTTTGCAGAGACCATAATCAAAATAATAGAAGCTAAATATAATGTATATTGTAACCGGGAAAAGGGCAATAAGAGTTTTCTGAAATAATATATAGTGGAGAGATGACATTATTGATTATTAATAGGATTGTTAATGTTTTTTATTGCACCTTTAATGCTTTACGATGGTTATGTATGGTAAGCTTAATGGAAGTTAAACATAGAAATGTCAAGGGTTTGGTCCGGTAGGTCAGTCTGACCCACTACGGGTTAGAGTTGGGACAGAAAAATTTATGTTTTATAAAAAAGTTTCACTTATGTAACTCGACCCATTTAATCTGTGAGTTTGGTGGATTGAGATCGGGCCGGGCCGGGTTGACCCACTATCCTACTAAAAAATTTTTAACTTTTTTTTTTTGCTTCCCTTGTATCATTGTTAGCATATATACATTTTTTCTAATTTTGCTTTTCCTTTTCAATTTTCCTCCCAAACATGAAACCACTAATACTACCAAAGTCAAAGTCAAATTTTTCTTAGAATATGGAAGTGAAACCCCTAATTTGCATGTTGTTTGAATATTATGTATATACGTTGTTTTAATATTATTTATAATTTGTATGTTGATAACATAAATCCATTATGTATGTATGTTATTTTAATATTATTTATAATTTGCATTTTTTTATAACTTAAAAAGAAAAAAATCAGAAATTTAATAATTAATTTTTTTGCAAGTATGGTGGGCTAGCCCACTTAACCCACCCGGGCAAGTCGAAAATTTAGGCATATTTATTTTGGTGAGTCAGGTTGGCCTGACCCACTTATTTTCAAATCCGTGGTGGGCCAGCCCGTTTGGACCGGGCTGCCCCGTTTTAACACCTCTAATTAAATATCATAAATGCTTGTTTAGAAAATGAGAAGCGATATAAGAGCTATATGGTAGTACAACTGTAAAATGTATGAATTAATTGACACAAAATTTACTTTAATTAGTTATTTTGACTTCAAATCTTAGAAAGAAATAAGAGAAAAATTTTGGCATTTATTTTGTGGAATCCACAACTTTTTATATTTTGCTTTAATTAAAAAAAGTGTAAACTATGTTTTTTTTGTATATAAACATTTTTTAATTTATGATTTTGGTACATAAATTTCTTTTTACTAGTTAAGGTATGCAAACATGTTTTTGTTCAATATTTTAGTGATATGTCATTTAATGAGTGTGAGAAAGAAGAATAGTATTTTTTTTAGAGAAGTGCTACCAATACATTCTTTGACACACTTCCTGTTGAAATTTATTGAAATTTACAAAATTAGAAAAGAGAGTAATTTAGTGACAAGTTAGACCCACATAATTTGTTGTTTTTGATAAATTTGAACCAATCATGTATAATGTGTTAAAAAGTGTGTTCCTGACATTTTTCTTTTTGTTATTTGTAGCCCCTAAAATTTGTAAAAAAATGTAATAAAAACTTCCAAGAAATTTAATGAATAAAATAATAATAAATAAAGTGATACATAATCACTTAAAAGAAAAAATAAATAGAAAAACTAAAATGTTGGACCAAAAAAAAGTTGCATATCTTGACCAATCAACTAAAAAATTTATATACTAAAATCATAAATTTATTTTAAAAAGTTAATATACTAAAAACATATTTTACCCTTATTTTATTAATTAATTTTTTTATGACAGCATTACTTAACAGCTAAAATAGATGAAAAAAACTAAAATTTTGGACAAAAAAATGTTTATATACTTTAACACGTCATAAAAAAAAGTTTATGTACCAAAATCATAATTTTTTTAAAAAATTATATAACAAAAACATAATTTACTCTTAAAAAATATTATATTTCTTTTTTTTTTTATTCTTTAAGCCAAACACAACTGAAGACTCGAGTGGAAAAGGTTCTCATGCAAATAGAAAATAATTTTCTTTTACATGAAAACTACTCTAAAGAGTGAAAAGATAATTATTTTTGGAAAACGTGGAATCCATTTAACAACTCATTCTTTGATATCTATGTTGCATTCGAGAAAAGGGTGATTCTTCGACTTCAAAGGGTAGAGTGCAAGGTTGAGTAACGGTAGAGCCAACTTATTCATCATCTAAGATATAGGATGATTCATGAATAGTAACTTAGTGATCCCTCTGCCTCTCACAAATTGGATAGACCTGCGGGCTAGTGGAAGCAAGTATGAAAAGACCTAACAACTTTAACATATGCAACTTTTTTTTAATTAAATAAAAAATTGTTTCAAAGGTAACATCTAGGACAAACATGGACATATCAATGTTTTTCAAACATTGCAATTTTCAGGCCTTAGATGCCAAAAATTATTAGATGGTTCTATATCATTACCGTCATGTGTACTCATACTTAATAACTATATAATATATAATTAATTAATCAATTTATTTTTCATAAATTATGTTAATAAAATAATTTTTTCTTAGATGCACATCGGTGGTAAGTTTATAATTAGACATTTTTATGATTTGTTTGTCCTTATTCTATTCCATATCACTAGCTCTTAATTTAGTTTTAACATGCCATTTTTCCACATCTACCATTAGTGGATCTAGTCACCCACACGCATGAATATGCTCACTATTTCTAAATTTCAACTAATCAAATTTCTAGACAAATTAACTCTGTTTTCAACCAATTAGTTCCAAAGTAGAAGGTAAATGGCGTCACATAATTCAACCTTTAATCCACTGTATTATGCCACTTTTAGAGACTAACTGATATATTAAGAATGAATCATGGAAACGGATCTGCTCATGTTGGATATAACATGATCATCATATTATCATGTGCAAAAATTGTGTCTATCTCTCTGCATAAAAATTAAATAGGTGGAGTCATTAACATGTAGGCAAGGGAGACAAATTCAAGATTTATACCTGATATGGTCACATGAAAATTTAGTATGAAGAATCCATTCCCAATTATTCTTATAGAAAGGGACTACTAGTTAATTCTTCATAAATTTGTACATCAGTATACCTTAAGTATATCTATCAACCTTTTTTTTTTTTTTTTTGAGGTAAATATCTATTTACCTTGATATGACAGGAATTTAGTATTTCTAGAAATTAAGAAACAATGACCATGCTTAATACAATAAATTGCCAAAGGAAAGTAAGTTATGCTCAACAGTAAACTTCAGAGTATGGCTAATCAACTACTCCATAATACCAAAACCAAAAAATATAAGGGGAGTAGGTATTCCATGTATTCCCCAAGTCAAATGTAAATGTGGAAATATGAGATAGCAAAACACAGATCAGCTCCTAGGTAAGCGTCTATACAAATTTTGTATAAAAGACAGCATGCAAATAACAAAAGGTTTACAGTTCACTCAAATCTCAAAAAGAATTAATATTTTGATTATTTTCCGTAGTGCATTTACTTTTTCCTCCCTCAATCGTGCTTTTGACAACATCAAAATCAAAGCACAAAAGCATTGTTTTGAATGAGCAATTTTGTAAAATCTAGAAAGTTCTTGCATAGAACCATTATAGCTATTTGCATAGAAGAAGAAAACACTACAATATTAATTAAGCTTCACAAAGTGTTCTTTGCTTGCTAAAGTTTTTCAATGGATTCAAGTCTATCCTAATAGGCACTATAAGTCACTTAGAGTCTAATATAGAGATATATAACATAAGTGGATGAAGCATAAATCTTTTAAATTACTCTTAGAGTAAGTAAATTTTTTAAATATTCTATAACTAATCCGGTTGGTCATGGTAACTTTTCACAGTCCGAATACAATATGTTGTACTTCCTTCATCCTCTCTTTGTTGTTTACGATGTTCTTCTCAATCTTTCTTCAATAATACAAAATAAAACTTATGAAATCATCTCCTGGTGCTATAATATTGAACTTGCATTCCATCAATCTGATGGTGATATGTTTGTTTCAGCTTAAATTTGGGGAAACAAATTTCTTCTTTCAAAAGCCCTCTCAAGAAGTTAGCATAAATAAGCAATTGTTTCTACAAAATAAACAAAATCAAACAAGCACTTGGATTCAACACCTTGTAAGCAATTCACCATTAGTTTTGACAAGAACTTGAGCTATATTTTCTCTCAAGTTCTAAATTTTCGGCTAAAATTGAATCACAGTTCCAACAATTTCAAAAAAATAGCGAACCTACAAATAGTTTGGCGTACGTAAAGAAGTACATAATATATTTGAAAAATAATATTTACCAAATACCAACTGTGTTTTTAGAATTTGTAAGAACCTCTGGCCATAACCTGATCATTTGTAATTTATGGCTGCTTGCTTCACACTTTCACCAATTCATCATCATTCTGAAGCAATAAATTTTATGCATCACCACTACTCAAATAACCTAATTAAATCCACTTATCTCTAGAAAAATCAGTCCTTGTAAAAGTGTGGATGTGTTGTTATTGCCTTTTGACGACTCTTAAACAGTCCATCCAACAATGTATGGGTTGTGCTAGCAAACTCCTTTGTATAGGATTCGCAATTTCTAGAATCAATTGAAGAAATTTGATCTTCTCCATTGAAATTTGTATCCTTTGGTCTCAAAAATATTTATGAATATAAAGAAATAGCTCAGATTCCTAGTATAGCACTAAGAAAAGGTTTCCAAGTTCCAACAAATGCTAATAGAGAGGCTTATTCATAGCTAGGAGTCCTAAATACAATCTCACTTTTTTCCTAACATGTGATTTCTTATTTTGTTCATCGGGTTGGACTGAACCTAACATGCCATCTTTATGACCACCTAGGTGGTAACTGCACACCATTGTTCTGTAATCTTTAGTGATAGCATGTATAAATATATTTTCATGTTTTATTGTCTGTGTTCTACTCACAGAAAATCTCCAGCTACTGATGGCTTAGAGATTATCTATGTCTGGAGCATTCAAAAAATTATATCTCCCAGCCTTTTAGATCTGAGGGGATTTTACACTCGAGTTGGTCAACTTATGAGAATCTTTTGTCACCGTGATCTCGTTTTTTTAATTGTCAAATCTTTAGATAATGGCTAGTGTATTCGCTTATAGGCCAAGGTCCCAAGAAACATTAGAAAATAGATCTAATATGTGAATAATCTATGATGCATACGCAGCTCGATCTTAAACCAGGAAGTATAGCTCAATGGAGTGTAACTCAGTTGACTGAACAGGATGTGTGAGTAGCTGTAAACTTTTTAATACTTGTTTAACTCAAGAAGATTAATAAAAAAACTCAGGAAGTATGGGCTTTATTCGTATGACAAAGCATGATTTTAGCTAATTAAAGCTTTGCTCCTCTTTCTATTTTATGACCAATCAAATATAAAGAGAGCATCATAATCTAAGTTTTCATTCCTTAAAAATAACTTCTATATGCAGATAGACACCACAATAAAATTGTACAGGATTTTGGAGATCCTGTCTTGATCTTATCACGATGGGATCTTAAGAATTCCCACATGTAAATAGAGCCTATTGGTTTTAAGATGAAACTAATGTAGTGTCAAAAGCCTAATGCTCATCTTTGTTAATTGTGTAATTTGATAGATTCAGCATGTGTCCATAGACATACATTGAAGGTAGGCATAGAAAAATACATGTATTCACGGATACCGTTCCAAATCTCTCTGATTTTAGCAAATATGATCTAATATAACTAGCAGTTTTGTTATAACTGCAATAATTATTTAATAAGTTTAAAGTTATATATTTAATTAAAAATTTTTATTCTTACACTTTAGTTTATAATTTCTTTTTATTTATTATTTTTTATATATTTTTAAATTAAAATATAATTAATAATTTAATATAAAATTTATTTAATAATAAATAAATAAATATAAACTCTAAAAATTAATATATTAGAGTACCTTTACAAATAACTGAATCTGAAAATACCTAACAAAAACTAATATGAAATTAAAAATTTCACATATTGCTTGTTTCAAGTTTTTGGGTGCAGCAACTTAATGCGAATTGGTTTTAAGATAAATTTAATAGGGGACATAACATACATCTAGAACTGCTTCACGTCTTCTCAACCAGAGAATTCAATAGTATAAACACTCACAATCTATGAAAGAGAGGCAAAGTAAACCCTCTGTTGGGCACATGCCAATGGAATCTCTTTCTTAAGGCTATGTGATTCCAAAGTTCTGGACAATCTAGTGAAAGGGGAGTTAGGTGTTAAAGTGCTAAACAAAACAGAATGTTCAAATCTATACATGCCAGTTGTTTTATGATGTGAACTGATAAATGTACTCGTTTTTTTTTGCATCATAAATGACCATAAGTAAGTGACTTTTCCCACAAATTAAAGTGATAAGAACCAGAAAGTTCTGTAGCTTGTGAGTTGTGATTCACACTTAAGAAAAATCACACTGATCTCTCACATTATCAAACATACAACTAAGTTTCTGAAGCAAATTCCAAATGGGAAATATGAAATATCTATCAGCAATAACCCAATCAAGATCAACTTTTTAAGCTACAAAATGATATTATTACTAATGGCAGTTAAACACCCATAAATTTTCTCATAAAATTTGTTTCATTGATCAATAACTTCATTAGTTTATAAGAAGAGAACGAAAGAAGAGGAAGCTCTGCTGTAAGAGATGTTATGATGTTCAAAAGAAAATCCAATTGTAACAAAAGAAATTGAATTTACAAAGATAGAGAAATTCACCAATGGGTTTAAAAAGAATTCTTGACACAAAAGGAGAGACACAAGATTATGTTTAGACGCTAGAATGGAGATATCGCTACACCAAGGGATTACATTCTCAACTCTCAAAAGAGCAAGAGTAATCAAACCAACAAGTTACTTTTATTCTTAAAAAATTTATAAAAATTTAAGTGATACGAAAAGCATAGGCAGTATTGAAAAAGTGTATAAATTATGATGAGATAGAGTGTAATTTAATTAACAATAATAGCAGCTATTAAATTATCAAAATAGAGGCAATACAACCCTCAAACAGATTGGAAATTCTAGATAATGTTGGGAATAATTCATCCTTATTATCAACCTTCATATCTTTGTTTTTCTTAAGTTCTTTTGAGTATCTTCAAACATATGATATGGCTCACCTATGCCAATAACTCAATAGAGATTTTACGATTTGAAGAGAAAGTGAAGAGAATATATTCTTTTATTCTCTCTCAAAAGATAATATTGGAAAATTCTCATTGTAATTCAGAACTTTGCCGCATAAGTAGTGGAAGTGATAAATCATAGAGGACGCACTTGATTATGCACTTTTGATTAGGATGTCAAAAATCAGTGATGATATGTAGAGTGAATTTAGCTAACTCTTAACATAAATGTAACTTGGGTGTGTTGGTTCACAAACCATTCCCTCAGCACATAAAGTTGATATTATATTCAAAGTAACGTGATCTTAAAAGTATATGTTGCGCTCAATTTGATATTTTAAACTATGAATAGCAGTTCAAGTTTATAAAGTTCATTTAAAGTAAAACTGGATGAGTATCGAAATATAGCATTTAACATCATAAGGCTTCACTATAGAAAAAGGTATCACGTGAGAAACGATAAAAAAAGCAGCCACCTCCTCACTCTGATATTGTCATAATCATGAAAGAAAGTTAACATATTGAGAGTGAACAAGGAAAGAAAATGTTCATATCCCTTCATAGAATCATTTTGGCTTTGAAACTATCATATCTGCTATTTCTCTTTTCTTCAATTCCTAATGTGGAAGCCTACACGGCTAGAGCTCATATATTCATTTATGCTGGCTGTTCTCAAGAAAAATACCAACCAAGCACACCCTTTGAAGCCAACCTTAATTCCTTTCTGTCTTCAGTTGCTGGCTCATCTGCTGACACATCTTACAATAGCTTTGCCATTGGAAATGGAAGCTCATCACCACCACAGGGGTCCATATATGGCTTATACCAGTGCAGGAGTGATTTGAGGCCAAATGATTGCTCAAAATGTGTCAAAAGTTGTGTTGACCAAATAGGCTTGATTTGTCCCTTTGCACTTGGGGCATCTTTGCAACTTGAAGGCTGTTATCTAAGATATGAGAATGTTGATTTCCTTGGCAAACCTGACACAAGCCTTTGGTACAAGAAGTGCAGTAGGACAGTGGCAAATGATGCAGAGTTTTTAAGGCGTAGAGATGATGTTCTTGCGGATTTGCAAGCAGCTAATGGATTTGGAGTCAGTACTTCTGGTTTTGTTGAAGGGTTTGCACTGTGTTTGGGGGATTTGACTGTGGCTGATTGCTCTTCTTGCCTTCAAGAAGCAGTGGGAAAGCTTAGAAGTATATGTGGATCAGCAGCATCAGCTGATGTGTTCTTGGCACAATGTTATGCTCGGTACTGGGAAGCTGGATACTATGATGAAGCAGGTTCATTTAATTTATAATATAATTCTTATTTTATCATTAGAATATAACCATTGAAAAATTGAAGCACGTTCTTATCGAAAGGCATTAAATTCTACATATGATTTCTTTTCCATTTTAACTATTGGTTTATAACTAATCCAATTTCATTAAGATTCTTGCATAAACTTCGTTATTAAAACTTATATGCAGGAGAATAAGTAAAATATACTTAATTTTTCCTACATGTTAAAATCAACTTATGGATGAGAGAAGATTATATAAAATTACATAATTCTAGTAAGTTAATTTGAATTTACTGAGAGAAGTTTTAATCATTTTATTTATTTTACTATAAGTACTTATAGATGACTTTATCCAAACATATGACCTAAATATTCTTCACATTGAGCATTTGTTAGAGGAATATTTGTTCGGAGGAAAAAAAAAAAGAAATTAAAGTTAAAATTTCATTGAAGTTTAAACTATGATTGAAATTACTTAAATACTTTGTGTAATTAACAACCACTTTGTTCAATATGTAGTAAACATAGAGGTGAAAAATATTCCGGATGCAGCCTGTACCTAACATATTGTTAAGTGCAACGGTCAACTTGTAATTTTTTTATGAAGCAAAGTGTTTACTTTTATGTTTTATATTGGAAAATGCATACTGCAATTCCCCCGTTTTCTTTTACTTTCCATATGTTCTGTTGCTTTTGGTTAAATCTCTAACACATTTACTATTTTATTCTCTATCTTTGTTAATTTTGGTGTATCAGTTAACTAGAGAATCTCACCATTTCTTCCTATAATTTTTTTTCCCCTAGTGTCATGATTTGGGATAAAGCTAAGTTCAGTACTAAAGATATATAGGATAATATGGAATCCAATGACAATCTTTTGATCTCACCACTGTCAAGCTTTATATTCTTTCACCAATCTTCTAAACTAATTAATGGGTTTGACCATTCATTTGAAATGAAAAATCTTAATTTTATTGCTCTCCAAAGCAAAAAGCTTGTCTTGATAATTTAATTGTTAAGTACTACAAAAATTGTGTTTAATTTTATCAAACCCCAAACATTAGTGTAATCATGCTATATGATAGCAGCTTTCTTCATAAGTATCTTTGTAAAATCTTCATACACAGTATACCAACAAATAAAAAATAATTCTGATAATTGTTTTTACCAACTTTGTGTTTTGTGCAGAATCTTCTAAGGACGATGACCAAGTGGGGAAATCAGTTGCCATTATTGTGGGAGTAATAGCAGGTCTAGCCATTTTAGTGGTCCTTCTCTCAATCTGCAGAAGAGCAATGGGTAAACATTTTAATTTCTTAATATCGTAATGCTTTTAAGGAAGGCTTTAATTTATGAAAAATAAACTAGGTACATATAGCTTAAAATAGTTTTTGTTTTTTCATAAAAAAAAGCTTAAAATAATAAAACATTATTATATATAATACATTTATACTAATTTTGCAACAATTACATTATAACTCTTAAACTCTTCATTTATATATACTTTGGCTAAATGATAAAATTTATTTTACCACCACATCATATTAATAGTTAATTAATAAATAAGATCATCTGACAAAGTGATCAAATATTCTTATTAAATATTATAAAAATTTATTATCTATACATTATGTAAAGAAAGTAAAGCTTTTTTGTGTTCATTTTTTTTTACTATTTTACTTTCCCAAAAATGTAATTTCTACTTTTAAAAAAAATATAACTTCTCACTTTCAATATTTTTTTTTTAATTTTTAGGAAAGTAAAATAATCATAAAAAAATTGACATAAATTTAATATATTTACCAAATAAATATGATCTAACTTATTTATATCATATTAATATAAATAAAGAAATACAAAAATTAATAAAATATATTTTAAAATATACTAAACTAAAATTATTATATGCAAAATAATATAATAAATTATTTATATTTTATTATATTATTACAAAATAATTATATATAAAATAAAATATTAAATTAAAGTTATTATAAACCTTAAAATTATTATCACATAGTAAAATAGAAATGTGAAAACAAAGTTAATAACATATAAATTAAACTTTAATATAACTAATACATTAATGAAATGATATGATGCGAACTACCAATATTTTCTGAATAACATGCAGGTTAAAAAATGTGGAGGGGTTACACACAGAGGCAGTAAGGGGAGGAGGGTAATCATTTCAAAAAGTCAGAAAATTGTTTGTTTAAATTTTGCATGAAAGTGCTGCTTCCACTTTTTTTGTCCTATAATTAATACATTATGTATTTCAGAAGGTGGGTGTTATCTTCTGGTTGATATAAAGTGGAACTCGCTTACCCATTAACTTAATTTAAAAGGCTGCCAAATCACTTGCTTCTGTGATCTCATGACAAAAACGGATCATTCTTTTCTATAAAAAAAAAAAACTGCTTTGTTGTTTTTGCTTTTGGATTGTGTTGTGTGCATTTCTTTTTCTTATTGGCTTATCTGTTTTGTTTAGTGCTCTTCTGAAAGGGCAATAATTGTTGTGTGTTTCAATTAATTGACAATTTGGGTTGAATCCCTAATCCTATTGTCATAGGCAACAAACCTTACTGCTAAAACTCACAGATATGTGAACTTTCAAGATTTTCATTTTAGATGTTTGAATAGAAAAAAAAAATATGTTGAATCGGGTGAAATATTAAAAAGATCGAGATATAAGATTGACTTGATGAGTAAGGATGACGCAAAAATTAGGATATAAATTCAAATAACTCTCATTGATATTAAAAAAAAAAATTAACATACTAATATTTCAGATATGGTCAAACACCACTCCAAAGATAACAATGTATTTCACAAAGAGGAATGCTGTATACTTCTGCTTATAATGTTATTTATTAATTCTTTTAATATTTAATATTAATGAAACAAGAACATAAACTGATAATTTGCACGCCGAAGGACCGATCTAAATTAGTTTTATCTATGATTTTGAGTTTATTGGTTGATTTAGCCATATTATGCTTTTTAAATCACGTAATTATAATAGGAGAGGACATTTTTATTTTGGTTTAGTTTTTTCAACCTAATTGATTATTTTAGTGAAGGTTTTTATTTTCAACTATATTTTTGTTACTTAGAAGACTCGTAATTTAAAGAATCTGAGTCTAATTTGACTCAGTGCAATATAACGTTTGATTTGGCCATTCTTTTTTATTATGAACTTTTTATTGTCTTTTATTTTTGGGATATGTCTTTGGCAGTTTGCTTCTGCATTTTCGGAAGTTCTTCTAAACTCTATTTCGGACGTGTATTTTTATTTCAAATTGATCCCATGATGTAAAAGGGGGTGCAGGGAGAAAATACAGAAGTAAAAAAAGAAATCCCTTATGTATTCCTGTACGAGTCCAATTATAGACCCAATTCTCGCCTTAAAAAAAGGATCCAATTTGTACAGGTTTTTCTCTCTGCACTTTTATGATTTCTTTCTGCAGTTCATTTTTTTAAAAATTTTAAAATGAACAGCCTCGACTTAACGTTTCACGACGTTGATGTCGTCTTCGACATCCGAACGTTTTACCTAAGATTATTTTTGAAAATTATTAAAAATACAAAGGTGCAGGAGAAATCATGGAGGTGGAAGGTTAAAAACTCAATTTGCACTTATTTCAATCTCCAAATTATAGACCCAATGACTTAATTTCATTATGGGCCTAATGTACAATCAAATTATATAATCTGGGCCTTAATCATTAACCGACTGTAATATAACCCTAACTTCGTGTGAATTAAAAAAAAGAAGAAAGTAAAACAAGAACATTTTCAGAGATACAACAAAGTCGTCTATGTGACTATACTGTATGAATTTTATTTTTCTATGGATTTGAAACTGTCTAGAATTATAATTTTCAAATATTGTAGCCACAAAAGGATGTCATAGACTTTGAGAAAGTTGAACTAAGTATAAGTACAAAAAGTCATGCATGATTACATAAGGCGTTTAATTTTAAAGAAAGTTGAGTGTTACAAGAATGACAACAGCAATTCTTCTCTCATAAAAATCAGGCTATATTTTAAAGAGATGTAAAATTAGGAATTATAAGATTATTTTAATTTTAAATTCCATATATGAGAAGAGAGAAAAGTTGTGGAATTGAATTTTTTCTCTAACAAAAATTAATATATTAATAAACAATTAATTGCCTATTGTCTAGGTAAAAAAAATCATCTACAATTAATGTTTTTAAATTTTTTATTATTTAAATTTTAATTATGAGGAATAATTCTTTTAAATCCATACTTCTTTTTTTTTTTTGCATAGTGTACCCTCTGAGTTTGGTAGACATTGAACTCGGCTTGAGTCTAGTCTTAATTATTTGCTTCTCGAGCTAGAGAATAGAGGACCATGTGTCTTCTAAATTTAGAACCTACTTTATCAGCCAATTAAGTCATATTATAGGCCTCAATTATCAAGATCGTTCAGTTAATGATTAAGTACTTATTGATAATTGTCATGTAACTTAGAAGTTAATTAGACCAAAAGAGAAAGGAATAAGATCTTCAAACTCAGCCGTGGAAATTTTCGACGACCTATTATAATCATAATTTTTTCATTAGTAATCCAATCGTGACGTAGATAATTATATTATATTAAGGTTAAATGAACCATAAAAAATATTAACGTTAAATTTAGTATATATTTTATATCTTTTGTAATTTATGATTACTTTTTTTTCGTTTCTGTCATTTAAACTGTATTATTAGGGAAATGAATCCTTTCATTTTTTTTTATCTATTCTCCATACTTTTTAAAAATTTAATTAAATAAAAATAATATAAATTTTAATATAATATTTATGTACTTAAAAATTTAATAATGGAAGAAAATAAAGAATAAAACAAAAGACAGGTCTTAACCCAAATTTAGGCGGTTGTTATTTTATATTTATTTCATGAAATAATAACTATTGAGATCCATCTTAATGCTATATTATTACTGCTATTGTTGTGGTATCCCGTTCATATCATAATTGTTATTCATTGTTTTTTCATATTAACCCTTTATATACAATTCTAGTAAAAAGCAACCCTTTATACAATTAATATTATTATTAATATGTACAAGATATTAGTTAATATTTTTTTCAAAAATATTTTTATATTTATTTTATGTAGTATTTGTTTTATTGTTTCTTTTCTTAACAATTATTTTTGTTTTTATATTTTTATAAAAAATATATAAACAGATTATAAATAATAAGTAAATTATTATCTTGTGAAATAAATAAAATTAAGCTAGTGCGCCTTTATATATATATATATATATATATATATATATATATATATATATATATATATATATATATATATATTAATTATGAGTTTTGTTTTTTTTTTTCAAACTTTCCTTGTATAAAATTTCTGCTACAAATTTATCATTTTTTAACAATAAGTATCAATGCTTAGTTAATAACTTAAAATATCTTTTATGAAAATTATTCAGATAAGTTATTTAACATAAAAATTATTATTTTAATATAAATCTTATCGGATGAATTTCTTAAAATTCTTTTAAAATATATTAAAGTTAGTTATGTAAACAACTCTAACCTTAAAAATTATTTAGATGAGTTATTCTTAACCATTATCCTTCAACAACTCTCGATGCCATAAGATCCACAATATGACATTGACAAACTTTGCACCCTGTCAATAATGTTGATACACGGGTTAACACGAAACTTCCAAGTAGCTAGACGCGACATGATTCAAATTCCAACATCAAATAAACCAAGTCAAGAAAAATGAAACTAATTCTATATATAAAAATTATAAAAAGAATAGTTTATTAATATTTTAATGGGGAACGAATGATGGACCAAAGTTAATTAAGGAGTAGAGAGAGTACTATAATATAAAATAAATTTCACGATAGATGTTTTATAATATAAAAATTATAATGAAGATTTCTTTTGAGGTTTGACTTCTCCAGGATGAACATATACGTGCATTTTAGAAAATAAAATATATTTATAATAGTTAACAATTGAAATTATGATAAAGTTAAATATATATGATAAAATTTACAAATTAATTATATTTAATTAAACTACAAAAATATTTTTGATTGATTGTATAGAAAGCAACGCATGTCCGAATATAGTATTTCCAAAAATAAAGATCAACAATTGTCAATTATAATGTTAACCATTCGTCTTTAATTCCCTTAACAAATCATTGATCTTTAATTAATAATTATAATTTCTTTTTATCTGTTAAAATATATTATCTTCATGTTCTTTTGAAGAGGATTACCTTCATTTTTAAGAAGTCGAATTCCTTTTCTTTTTTTTTTATAAATCACACAATATATATCCTCGATCTTAAGATAATCCTATTTAAGTTAAATAAATAAAAATTTGAAACAAATTGTTAAATTAAAACAATTCTTGTTAGTTGGATAATGTGTTTGGTACGTAGTAATCAAATCCTTGAATATAAGTTTTAATAAAATTTAAAAATTAATTTTATTAAAATATATTCTATCAAAATTTAACATAAATAAACTTAAATATATAAAAAACAATTCCGATCTAAACGTGAGAATCTTGCAGCTTAATTAAATGGATTCAAAATAGAGAACACAGACAAATAAGAAGGAGAGAAAGCTTGAAATTAATCTATAGACAAACAATAAAATTCTTCCAGCAATTACATTTCTTTAAATCAAGTAACATTATATTTTTTAACACAAATACAACTTGCGGCAGTACCAACTTATTTTTCATTGCTTAATTCTCTAGTACGGCCAAAAGATATACATTTGGATGGGCAAATAATTAAAGATGAATATGAATACAATAGAAATTGAAACTAATCACAAGGTGTACCAACTTCTAATTAATGAAAAGATATATTTAAAGTCCAGAGGTGAAAGGGACACCAGTGCTTGGAATCCAAGAGTTACCAGCAATGAAGTTTCCAACAGTGAAAGGTGAGGCCTGAGAAGCACTAGTGAGAACATGGTAACCCTTCCATGTGACCCTATTGGCAGTGTTGGAGCCAGGACCAGTATTAGCATATTCTGCATAGTACAAAGTGTCTAGGGCAAAGTTACCATCCCATTCCATCCAACCAGCAGGGTTGATCAAACTGTCAAGATTAGTCTTCATGAACACTGTTCTTGAGTACTTCTGCCAAGGCCTTCCTAGGTATGATTTGACTGAACTAGGGTTGAATCCCGACGCACCTGTGACCTTGGAATTGTGGATGATGATTCCTGTGTTTTGGTTTGGGTCAGTTCTGCCTTGAGCAGTGACTGTGATGGTTCTTTGTGGAGGGGTTCTTGCATAGATGTTGCAGTTTTGCAAAACCACTGCAGCATTGCCAAAAATGAAATCCACTGTGCCATATATGTCACATTCTCTGTAGAATTGTCTCTCTGAATGGACATATAGTGTGTCTTGGTAACCCTCAAAGCTGCATCTGTAGAATACTGAGAGATCAGAACCAGAACGGAATGCCACAGCTTGGTGATTTGCTGCTCCTGCTGTGTTCCTAAATGTAATGTCTTGGGCAATAAATCCATCTCCCACAGCAGCTGAAAAAAAAAATTTCATTGAATTAACTAACAATAACTTGTCAAGTTTACTTTACATGTGTTGTATAATTTTTTTTTACATATAATTCAATGATAAATATGATTTTGAAGATAATTATTAAAAATATTAATAAATTTATTAATTATTATACATAATTGGTGATCAGATGATAGTATGATACTTATTTACATTTTCTGCACATTTTTTCTCTATAAAATTAGAACTATTCATGATGTTGATTTGTTATCTAGAATAAAGTTCTTTTAGTTTAATTTTCTGGCTTATATGGCTAGCTAATATATTCAATCCTTGCAAATGTCCCTATCCAAATGGCGTACCAACTAATTTTGTCTACTTTTGAATTGTTCAATTGATTACCAATTAATAATGATGATCTCATACTCTATTTTAATCTAGCTTCAGTACATGGAACTTTTGGGAATATATGAAAGTGGGTACCATGCTTTGGATTAGGAATCAAAGACGATGATTAATGCAATTTTTTAGAGTGGTCCATAAAGAAATACATAATAATCTAGAAGTTGCTATCTGCATGTCTCAATCTCACGTCTCTCTTTAGTTTTTTGACTGCTGAAAGTCAAACTTTAGCCCCTAATATTCTCATAATTAACTCTAACAATTTAAGCTTGTTAACCTTAACTTAATTACTCTCTAAGACAAGTTTTGTGTGTACCCCTTCTATCTTAATTAATGGCATGACTAATTCAATTCATTGACGTAAATTAACTCTTAAATCAAACCTGTGGCTAAAGAACGTTTTATTTACTTAATTCCAATAAGAAAACAGCACACAATTAAGTGTCTCTTTGACATGCAACGGATTAAAATATTTGTTACCCCATTCGTTTATGATAAATTTCTTGTATAGAATGGACAACATTTAGTTAGAGAGATGAAATATTGACAAAAAATTTCTACCAGATCATTATATAATGTAAAAAAAACAGATATATAAATGATTTTACCACAAAAAAAATAAACAAAAGAAAGTATATATAAACTATAAAGTGATTGGGCTCCACGAACAACTCATTCGCTAGTCAAGACAATATGAAGCTTTTATTAAATTAAGGTACCATCTAATAATACAAATTACTTTAGTAAAGGTCATCGAAACAAAATAAATATATATATTTTAATGAAATCACAATGGCGTCGGTCTATTATTTCATTATTATTATAAATCTCATTTTGTCTGTATCCAAAAAATTAACTGTGTAGTCGACTATTTATGGCAAGTACACTATATTAGGAATAAATATAAAATTATTTGAGTTCAACGTGTATAGGTATATTAAAATACAGTGGTTACCATTAAAAAAAATATTAGTTAATTTGTAGTTAATTTTTAATGAGAAAAATTAACTATAAAAATACTACAATGTGGATGGTAACATAAAATAAGTAGCTAATTAATTTGAAAAGATAATTTTAATTAATTGTAGTGATTTTAAAAAAATATAACTATTCTGTATTTAATTGTAATTATAGCATTTTAATTAGAAAAATAATATTAATAGTTAATACATAGCTAATTATGTATAGATAACTACTAAATTTTTTAGGACCAATTTTAAATTTTTTTTGTAGTATTATTTCTTTCACTGACAAGTGGGAATGATAAAATATATAATAATTTCTCAGTAAATTCAGTCGTAATTTTTTCTCTCTATAAGTATTAGAAAATCATTTAGCTTTTTATTTTTCTTTTCTTCATCAAATAAAGAGGTATATATAAAGTAAAAGTGACGTAAACCAAATATTATTTCTATGAATTTGTCGGTATTTGTTAAAATAATAAAAAAAAAATATTATAAGGGTTAGCTTCCCGGTCAGTTCAATTGCCAATGAATTTGAGAGAGAAAAATAACAAAATTTACGTAGACTATAAAGAATTTAATTTTTATGTATTGATAACTTTTACACTGTCATTTTAATAAAATATTTTCCTATGTAATAAGTTTTTATTTAATTTATACAAGTTATTTTAAAGTCTTGTCTAAAATATTTTTTTATTAATTATATATCAGTGTGAAGTTTTTTACCTTGAACATTTAAAGTAGTTGTAAAATAAATACTAATAAAATAAAAGCATGTCACATATTCGTTTAATTCTTTTATTGCTGTAAATTATTCTGACTAATTCTATGCTTGAAAAGTAAAAAGAATATTTAAATAAAAGACACTGTTTCTTATACCCCAAGTATTGTTACTGTTGATTCTAAATAAATTATATATTAATCAACAAAGAGTATGATCTTGAGTCTTGACTTATGAATTAATAATAGGTCATCAAACACAGCATTGAATGTTAATATATCTATAAATAACCATTAATCACACCATCCTTAAGCTAATAGTACATATAATAATTGTTGAGTAAGCTAATAAATTATTGAAAATAGAGAAAAAAAAATTATGATCATATGAATTAACTTACCAACAGTGGCAGAACGGAAGGTTGTGGTGCCTCCTCCAACGCTTTTGCTACCTGTGATTATGGTCTTTCCAATACCATCTCCAACCAACATTATGTTACTTGCTTTTACCTCAACTTGTTCATTGTACACACCAGCCTTCACATATATCACATACCTTCCACTGTTACTCTTTGGAGCAGCATCAACAGCTGCTTTCACTGTTGTGTATTTGCCAGATCCATCTTTTGCCACCACCACATTAGCCTTAGAAGCTGCTGAAGATTGCAACAATTTTCTGTCACCTGGCTTCACCCATGTTGGGAACCCTTCTTTGTAACTTGGTGGGTTGTATTGGTAAGGACCCTTGTTGAGAGAGAGGGTGTTGCTTAGTAACTTTGTTACATTATTGGACAACAAGGGTAGGATATAATCTGGGACCCCAAGTTCATAGAAACCTGTTCTGCATGTTTCAAGGTTTGTGAGGGCTGTGCTGAGCCATGTTTGTGTGTCGGTTTGGGTGCATTTGGTGTGAGGGCTAGCGGTTTTGTTGAGTCTTTGGATAGTGTACTCATAGAGTTCAATGCAATCTGTCCATGCAGCTTTTTCATGGACATTGCGGCACTTTGGGCCTAGTGAATGGGTGTTGAGTTCACCTCTTTTTGCTCTCTCTAGGGCTAGTTCAAGGGACACTTTGAAGAAATCAGATTTGTTTTTTATGGGTTTGTTGAAGGCATGGTTGGTCAAGTAGTACTCACATGGCTTAGGGTAAGGGGTTTGGTTGCACCATGATTGAATGTCTTTCAATGAGTAAGAGAAAGCAAGGGAGGAGAATAGAAAGGGAGCAATTAGAAGGGTTACTATTAATCTCAATGATGGTGCCATAGTGAGGACTAGCCTAGCTATGGCCAAAAGTGGTGCTTTTTGGGGGTTTAAAAAATAGAGGTTTTATTTGAGATTTTGATGAGGATGGGTGGGGTTCATGTCCTAAACTTGGTGGCTTTAAATAGAAGGAGGGAAGGGGTGGTTTGAAGGACAATTATGGATGCGAAGTTGTAAACTAGGGACTGCTCACCGTGTCTTACTTTTCCTAATCAATATATTGGATTTGCTCTATATTTTCATGTACCCGGTTGTTCGTTCATTTGTGCAACATTTGTGTAACATTTAAGTAGGTAGCAATATTTTAGAAAAATTTGGGGAAAAATTGAATAAAGGATAATATGTATCTAACTTTGACCTTACCAAATGTGCTGACTTGTCCCAATGGCGGCAATAATCATGCAATTGGAAGTGAATGATCGAATACTTCCATTCATTTTAAAAATTACTTATCAAAATGAGACTCTTTAAAACTAATTATCCAAAGGGGTATGCGGTTTATATTTTAAAAATAGATTTTGGTAATCTTAAAAAAAATTAAAAAATACTAATACTAATATGGATAGTTTTTTATTTTTAAAATTATCAAAATGAGTTTATTTTAAAATAAAGCTAAAATAGTGAACAAACCATCAAACTCGTTACATTAACAGTGTGTTTATTTTTGCTTTATCATCAATGTGCATATATATATATATATATATATATATATATATATATATACACATTTATATTAATTAGTTATATCTTATCCTACGTCAATAATCTCCTACTTGTTGAGCTTTAGTTTCTGTACATATCTTACAAGCAATATGAACAAACTTGCCAATTGTTTGATGGTTGTTCTGGTCAGTTAGGCAAACTGTTTTTTATTTGTTCTTTGTCAACGAGAATTATTGGCCTGCGAGTTGTTGCGGACTTGCAGCATATATGATACACACTACACTACACACGAATTTGTGTAGTTTTTTAATAGAAATATCATTTGTTAATTATATTTACTAAAATGAATTGGTAAGCACTAATTAATAATGAACCAGAAATCTTGGGCTTATATTTGAGAGAGACACACATAGCCATCGACATGAAACTTTCAAAAGACTATACTTGTAAGATAGGAGGAAATTGACCTTTGGTTTCAGCAATTCCACCGATGGTAATTATTCTGGTTATACATCACAGATGTCCAATTGACTGGAATATATATATATATATATATATATATATATATATATATATATATATATATATATATATATATATATATATATATATATATATATATATATATATATATATATATATATATATATGCAAATGCATGGAGATTTTTCTTACTTCCAGTTAAGCGATGAATTGCTTACCAAGATTATTTTTCTTAAATATTGACTTTGGGATAGTGATGTATACTGTATAGCGCTCTACTATTAAAATATGTATCAACATTTTGAAGTATTATATTACATATATTAGAAAATTGTGTAGTTCATGTTTACAAACTTGTTAATTATCGACAAACAAATTAAAATTGATTCTATTTATTCATATAAAAGTATATATTTAAAAATGAAACAAATTAAGTTAATTATTAAACATAATTACTATATTTGTCGACCCTAAATATAATTGAGATACTTATTTGAATTTTTTTATAATACTTTTTCAATAGTTCTAATTTGTATTTTTTTTATACCAAAATTCTCTTAATTAATATACAATATAAATGCTATAAATAAAAAAAAAATAAATAAATTCATTATCTTTAACATGAGGACTAAAGAAGACATACAACTATGGATGATAATGGGTAAGATCTAGTAGGATACTATAATGATCATTCTCATACCAGCAATTAAAAAATGTATCGGTACTCGGCCTGATCCGTACCACGCAAATAGCAACTTTAATCCTTATTTGATGTGTATCTATATACTTATACTTGCACCCGTAAATTGCATTTTACTTATGTATAAAGACAATAAATCAATAACTTTTACATATAAGTAAATATAATAAGAAAAATAAGTTAATATATATAACATTAAGTGTAGAACAAATTATAAAATATTCTCTAAATTTTATAGGATTATACATAAACTTATGTTTTTTTCACATAACATTAAATAATATTATAAGTTTATTAAGATTTATCTTGTAAATAACTCAATTTCTTGTAAATACTTTTTAATTATTAAATTTACATAAAATATATTATAGGTCTCTTTTTATTCAATAATTATATTGCTTATCATATATTATAATGAAAATATTATTTTTAGCAATATTTTTTACTCAAAATTATAATTATGTAGTATTATATAATACAATTATATTAAATAATTTGTATGTGTTTATATATATATATATATATATATATATATATATATATATATATATATATATATATATATATAAAAGGTGTGGGAGGAACGGGTGTAACAACTCAATTTTCATAAATGAGGTATTTAGTTATTTTAAATTAATTGAATTAGTTAATAGAAATTTAGTCATTTATTATAATTAATTATTTTAAAGAAACTATAATATATATATATATATATATATATATATATATATATATATTTTGTTATTAGAGAAAAGAATAAAATAAATATTTTTTGAAACAATAATAATAAGGAGAGGTATATTTATATTATATATTTTTAGTAGGAGTTTGCATATTATAAGTTAAGGGGTTAAGTGAGAAGGTAAAGGAGTTGAATGCGCTAGACCCATTAGAGTTGTCATGTGAGAAGAGAAGGAAGAGGTATGATCAATCTTGCCTCATTTTTATGTTAGAATTTTTTGAAGTTTGGGGAAAGAAAAAGAAGCCATAGAGAGAAAAAGAAGAGAGAAACATATGTTTGTGTGTTGTAAGTCCTGCTATGTGATCTAAAAGACCTCATTAAGTTTTGTATTCTTCATGAAATTTTCAGCCTTATATGTTAGTTTCTATTGGATTTGGAATCACTAAAAATGGATGTATATAACTCAAGTTATGAATAATTTAGTCAGTAAAGGTGAAGTTGTCAAATTTGGGGTTAACACTTGCATGTTTATAATTTTTAAAAATAGTAGATGATAAAAATAACTCTGAACATCAACATAAAAGTTTTAGGTAAATATATTATTTTTCTAATAAAATTATACCACCCTCATATCAATAGTATAACTATAGATATTATATTTAGACTACATGATGCAATAAAAGCGTAAGATAAAATGGGATAGTGTGAATCATAATGATGTTGATTGTTGTGGTGTGAAATATTGTGATATCTTATAGTTATGAGTGTTATGAAATATTGTTGAGGATTAGACTCACTGTATGATATTTGTGTTGATTACAGTTAAGTGTATAATGTGTTGATGATCGAGGATAGTCAGGGTGTGTGCCTGATGATGTGTCATGCCAACTGCGATTGGGGTGGATTATGATGAAGTTATTATATTATTGTAATGTATCTTATAATTGTTAATGTGGTAAATGATTGAATGTTTGAAATTTGTTTAAGGTGTGTGAATTGGAGATTGGTTTCATTGTGTGATATTAATGTTGATTTCAACTATACATATAGTGTGTTGATGATGATGGTCAAGGTGTGCTTGATGAGGTGTCATCCCAACTGCGGTTGGGGATGATGTGTTATGACTCGATTAAATATTAGTATTTTAATTTATGTTAATGATGATGGTCAGGGTGTGTCTGACGATGTGTCATCCCAACTGTGGTTGGGGGTGGAGTGTGATGACATGATTAAATGTTGGCATATGATTTACGTTGGGTGAGATGACGCATCAATATAGAAGTCAAAGAAATTTTGTAAGAATCATCCATTGTGTGTTGCTCTGGACTAGACTTCTTAGGTTGTTTTGCATTACACAGTTGTACCTACATGTTAATAATGTAGAAGAGGATTCACTTCAGGTGGGCCTATGGTGAGATAGTTGTACCTACGTGTTACTGGTGTAGAAGATGACCGCTTCAGACACATACTGGAGAGAGCATGCGTGAGTGTTACATTTAGAGGAGTTTTGTAAGGATCGCCCATTGTGTGGTGCTCTGGACTAGACTTCTTGGGTTGTTTTGCATTGCACGGTTATACCTATGTGTTACTGGCGTAAAAGAGGATTTACTTTGAGTGGACCTATGGTGAGATGGTTGTACTTACGTATTATTGACATAGAAGAAGACCGCTTCAGACGTGTACTTACGAGAGCATGCATGAGCATCATTGACATGAATGAATTTATGTGTGTGGCTATATAATTTTTGTCATGAGTAAGGAATGAATTTATATGTTTATTTGTTGTACTTTAATTGACTGTATTCTCACGCATTATTTGTTGTTGCATTTTGTTTGATTAAACACCATTTTCAGGTGTGCAAGATCATGATGATATTGTTGGTGATGAATGAGTTAGTTTTTATTTAACTTTCCATTTTGATGCTCTGATTAGGTGTGATATCAGATTAAGGAAAATTACTTAATATTTTTTTTGTTATGAAGATGAATTATTCAATATTTCAATGAGTTTTAGTAATTAAGAATCTTGTAAAGCTCATTTGTAAAGCCAAATTACTTGTATGCTATATTTTATTATATTATATTTTTAAAAAATAAGTGTATATCGGGAGATATGAATCATTTTACCTAAATGTAAAGTCTACTATCTTAATAATAACAAATTTTTGTTATTTTTTTTATTAATGAATAAAATGTTTGGGGGTAGAAGGATATCATAGTGGGTTGGATACTATAGTTGTAAAGAAAATTTAGCTAACTAGGAGTGTGTTTGGTTTGTCATTTTAGCTAAGTTGAAAGCTAAAAAGTTAGATGAAATGCTAGATTAAATTATTTCAGCTCCCTTTAGACAGCAAAAAACTAGGAGTTTTTTAGGAGTTTCAGAAAAGCTATTAGAAGAAGTTTTTTCGAAAAATCTAGATCTTGATTGATTTGATTTTGTTTTTAGTTTTTGAAGAATTTTCAAGAATAATTTTCAAAAATTGTTTTCACGAAAAAAAAACTTGTTTGACAGGTGTTATTTGAAAACTGTTTTGAAGTTGTAAAAATGGAAGAACTTGTTCATATTTATTAAAATTTCATTAATGAAAAACAAAAATAATAGATTTATTTTGAGTTTTTAAAACAAAAATAGAAAACTGAAAAACAAAACTACTTTTAGTTGTTCTTGTTTTTTACCTTTTCAAAACTAAAAAACTAGAATTGTTTTTGAGAATTGTTTTCAGCTATTAGCTGATTTTCTTTTACAATTTTACTTTTTATTAATTAATGTATTGCCCTCACTAATTCTCTTTCCTCACATTATACAATCTTTCTCATTCATTAATATAATATAGTAATTTATAATTTAAATATATAATTATAAAAAATTATAATTTAAATATATAATTTAACTTATATATTTAATTATAGAAATTATGTTTCAAATGTATAATTATAGTAGTTTATAATTTAAATGTATAATTACATAATTTTATAATTTTAATATGTAATTATAGAAATTTATAATTTAAATATATAATTATAATAATTTATAATTTAAATATTTAATTAATTTATATTATTAAAATATGTTATAATTATTTTAATATTTTATTATTGATCTAATGATTAATGATGTCTTTATTTGTTATTTTACAATTTTCAACTAGTTGATTAGAACTAGTTTTTTATCTTTTAGCTAATTTTTCAATTTTCAATTAGTTTTATTAAAACATACCTTAGATAATAACTGAAAATAATAAATCTTTTCAAAAAAATCCTTGAAGTAACTTTTTTTAAAAAAACTAGTAGCTCATAAAAAAATTCTTAACTTTTTGCTATCTAAACGGAACTGAAACTATTTCAACTAATTGAAATTACAAATCAAACACATTTTAATCCTAATAATATAGCAACATAAATCAATGGACATGACATAATAATATAAACTACTAATATAATATAGTATAAAATATAGGTAATAATAATATCACTTAATGATGCCTTAATAATATACCATAAATATCATATGATCAATTCAATAATATATTAACGAATTTTAGGTTGGATTTCACATAAATTTTAATTTGCTTCATAATCTCTAATAAAATTTTATTTTTAAGTCTTTAAAATATTATCTAAATAGTTTTTAAATATTTTAAAGGAATTTTAAGAACTATTTAAAATACTCTAAAAACTCAAAACAAAATAAAAAAAATGTTAAAAACTATTATAAAAATCCAACAGAAAATTCACTATTATGTATGGATGCAAAACATATTTATGTCATATATAATATAATAATATCAACATCAAATATGATACAATTAATAATGTTAATTATAACAATAAAAAATATATATAAATAATATAATTAAAAACGGTATTCTAGTGAAAATATATAAATAATATAACACATTAAAAAAATATGAATAATATAAAAACATTCATTATCGTTACAATTTTGGTTAATAATATTTTTTTACTCCAACCATGGTAAATAATACAAGTAAAATATGATAACAATTTTAATAGATACTACAAGTCATGTATGATAACAGCAAATATTTCAAAATGACAAAATATTTTAGCATCCCAAATATGAGTAATATATTATTTTTCGCAATGGGAATGTTTACTAAAATCTCATTTCTATATTATTCGTACGCAAGAATAATAAAACTATACAAATAATATACGCAAATATAACAACCACTTTGTAGGCAGATACTGTATCAGTATTTCAAATATATTCTGCAGGCAATTTATCTTATTATCATATATAAATGTATTTAACAAATACCTATTGAGTGTCGGTGAAATTATATCATTTTAAATAAAAGCTATAACATTGGCTGAACATACAAAACAACTTGTGATTGCATAAAAGTACCTTTATATATAGCCTGTAACATCCAAAAATCAACATTGTGTGAAAAATAAAAATCAACACATGCAGCTGTCAAGAATCTATTATATATCATAGGAATCTATCAGTAATCTATCAAATTGATTATTAAAATGCAATAATAGATATATAATCTATTTTTTTAAAAAAGTTTTAGTGCTGATCACAATCATTTACATTTACTTGAAGACCATGCTGAATGGTGAATACCATAGTTGACAAAGAAAGGTCATCGTTAAATAACAAACTATCAGTACAGAAACATATGTTTAATACATATTATATATATTGTACGCACCAAAAAAATTATACTACTATAGTACTATATACCTTCCTGTAAATCTTGAGAAGAAAACAACACATCTCACTCTCTTCGTCTTAAAACAAATGTCATTTTAAATTATTTTATGTAAATAAAAATTAATAAATAAAAGAGAATATCACAAAACTAAATACAGAAAGTAATAAACTGTAATGGTGTGAATTTGAAGAGCAAACTGTTAATGTTTGCTCTCTCCTTTAAAAAAATAAAATTATTAGCACATGTTAGAACAAAGCTGAATCCAGCCACAATGTGAATGAAAATCTTCTCTTTAGTTTTTGTTTCCTCGAGTTAGAAAATGTCATGTAATTAATGATTTTTTTATTATTAATTTTTATCATTTAGGTAAATCATTAAATAACATGATGAATATGAAATACGATATGTAACAGAAGATTTTCATCCGAATTGGATGAATAGAAAACTATTATAGAATAAATTGCCTTGATTCCGTCGTATATTTATTTATTTTGTTTAACAAACTTACCTATCAACCAATCAGCTATTGAATCATGTTTCTTACCAAGCCTTTTCATACTATATTTTGCAATGCTAGTGTCGGTTCCTCTTTATTTTTCTGATGTACGAAAAACTTTTGTCATATTTTAATGACTGCTACAAAGGGTTCTAAATATTAGTTAAAAATATGATTTTTATTTAATTTATACAATAAATATTTATTATTCATTAATAATATTAAATTTATTAATAAATTTAATTATTTTTTAAAATTATTGAAATTCATTATTTCACTATTTTTATTTAAATATAATTATTTATATAATATGCCTTGGTGGTAATCTTTTCTAATTCTTCTAAGAAAGAAAATAATTATTTTCTTATTAATATATAACATTTATGATCAAATATTTAAGAATATCTTGATAAAAAATAATTAATGCAAAGACAAGTTGAGAAAAGTCTTAAAAGATAAATGAATTTTAGAAAAGTGTTTACATATGAATCTATTAATATTTTAGAATGCATGTTTACTATATAGAATAAATACTTATATTAAATAGATACCTTCAAATATAAATTATATTATAATCAAAAGTTGTAACAAATAAAGATTTTAATTTCTATGATAAATAGATAAATTATATTTTAGATTTATGGTAATTAATTTATATTGTACTATTTCTATTTTTCTTTTTAATTATTGATTTTTTTAAAAATTATTAAAATTCAAATTTCAACTAGAGATATTGAAATAATAGATTGAAAACATAAGAAATTATATGTATTTTCGTTTATATAGTTATTCTAATTTATATAAAGAAATTATCTATTATAATTTATCTATCAAATAATTTTTGTTTCAATTTTGGATCTTTTTCTTCTTAATTTAATTCTAAAGGACGTAGTTTTGTCATGATCATTACCTCTGCTATGTTATTTATTTTCTTAAAAAATTTAAATGTATGTTCTATGAGAAAATATACTTAAATCAATTAATTATGAATAATAAAATTCTCTTTGTAACCAGTTATATATTTAAGAGTCGAAATTGAAACCTTTTCTTAAGTTAAGTGAAATAATTTTATACTAATGCGGTAAGAGTTCTTCAATTAATTTGTCCTCATACATTCACATTCACCCTTAACATAAGTGACAAAAGAAAAATTTCGAATGCGTTTTTATATGGTTGGTATTTAAGCATCACATATAAATTCTGAAAAAAATTAAAACATATTAAATAGAAATTATTAATTTGATGTAGTTGTAACTTGTAAGGTTCTAGGTTTTCAGGATAATGCTTCTAAATTGTGGAGAAGTCAGATATAAAGCATATAAAAACCAAAAATAAAAAAAAGTTGTGTGAACAGAATATTCTATGTATATCGTTATGTAACGGCAGAGCACATAGAGAATGATCATAGTCTTCATATTTTAATGGCAGCTTGTAATCAAGGTATTCCAATTCATATTATCTACAAATACAAATATTACAGAATTATTAGCATCAGAGAAAATTATTCATATAAAAAGTCAATAAAGAGTTCCTGTACTGTGTTGCTTTGAATGGACTATCATAATTGAAAAATTAGTTACTAAAAAGTCTATGCCTATCCTTAATTAGGTTACATCCCCCACAATTTAATAAAAAGACCCTTACATTAGCTCCACCTAATTATATATACTATCATGAGTTTGTGACAAACCTTTTTTTTTCTCACTCTTTACTTTTGATTTGATAACAAAGTTGATTTCCCTATCTTAATTTGTGTAATTAATTATATTCATCTTTCTAATTTTAATTCCTCACATATAATACTTATATATATGATAGTGTTTTTTTTTATGCATCTATGTTAAATAACTGTTCGGAGAGAAAATTTGTTATCTAGAATAGTTATATCTTGTTAAAATATGGTTAGCTCCTATAAATTAAAGATATATCCACATAAATAAAAAATATATTTTAAATTTTCAAAAAATTTATCTAATAATCAATAAAATGTAAAGGATGTGTGATTTATTATTAATTTTTATAAATTATTAAAGTAAAATAATAAAAAACTATATAAATAAGTGAAGGATAAAAAAAATAACACCAAAAAATATCGATATTTGTAGCTGTTTATTTTTATTAAAATACTATTTTATATATGTTTTCATTGTAAAGTTATTTAAATCATAATTTGTCATATACTTTGTTATATTTTTTTTTTCTAAATTTCAAATGAACTTTTGTAATTTGGAACTTGGTTTAAGCAGTTTTTTTTTTTTTTTGAGATGAGGTTCTGTTAAGAAATTATGTATATATTATATTAAACAAAAGTATTAAAACTTATCAACCAATAAAGCTAAATACAGTATTTCTCTATTGAATTTATAGGGTAGTCAAACAACATTAGTTTCAATATAAATATATATATATATATATATATATATATATATATATATTATGGAAAGAATAATTAGAGGGAGGTAGTTCTTTGAACATCCTAGACTCTAGACTTGTCCCCTGAAATTATATTGCAATGAGCTCCAGCTATTTAAACCAGCAAACCTTATAAGTTTCGTTGTTTGAACTTTGAACTTTGAATATAAAATAATGTATATATACATAATTATTTTCATAGCATAGTTCTTTTTTTATCGGCATATTTTTATAGCATAGTTATTTAAAGCTGTACTTAACTTAAAATTAAAATAATAAATTTTTATTGTTAAAAAAAAATCTTTAGACTATGTATATATATCCTGAGTTTGTTTCAATAGACACGTAAGTGATACGTTATCCAGTATCCACATTATAAGTGCTATAAAAAATTTAAATGTATACATAATCATTTGAAGGTGTATAAGTTTAATATTACGGAATTGATAATTATCCTTATTAGCTTAATTACATAATATCCCTTCCCATTTGACGACTATTTAAGTGTGATCAACCTGATTAAATTTAATATATATTTGAGAAACATTATGTTTATGGGAAAATAATATTTTTACTAAAAACAAATTTCTAAAAAGGGAATAAGAATAATCGTAAACTTCAAAAATCTACCAAACGATCGAACTTTAGAACTTTAATTTTCAAGAGTCAAATATATCAACTTCGTTTTTTCTTTTTAAGGCTGAAAAGGATTATACCAACATCTCGTTACTTACAACTCATGCATTTGATAACTAATAGATTATATTAACACGTAACATTATTTAATCATTGATGCTAATTAAAGTTTTTTAACTAAATAAATGGACCATCCTTTTGTAAAAGAAGTCATTAGTTTCAAAATTTTGTACCAATGTCTTTAATATAATTTTGATACATCTATCATAAGTTTCTGGAGATAAATATGTCATCAGAATGATCATATGCATACATAGACAAATTGATAAGTATATCCTATATCGTTAAACTAAGCTTTTGAAAACAACTTGGTCTACACACCTTTATGAATATTCACAATTTTCACGTTTGAAATCACATGAGGTTTGAGACCGTTAAACGTCATGAGTTGAAACGCTTTGAATTTACAAGCCATCATATTTGTTTTCTTTTGCTTTTAGGAAATACATGCCATCATATTATGACTTATATCCACCGTATATCAATTACTAATGTCAAAGCTTTGAAGTCACATATTCTCCAATTCTCCTTTAAGTGAATGCAAATCTCGATTTTAATTAGACAAACAAGTTTCTTACTAATATGTGGTAATCAATTCATTCTTTGATTGCGAATTTATGAAACCTAACAATGTGAACTTTCTGCGAAATTTAACGAAAACGCTTTAAAATGAGAGAAATTACACTATAATTCCTCAAATACGTCTTATATCATAAATTACAACACATAATTTGAAGAGTGAGTCTTTCATTCTCTTACTTAAAAAATTCTTTTATTTTTCTCAATCTCAAACTATAATTTTTTTTAAGATTTAAATACTATTTTGGTCTTATATTTTTTTAAATTCCTAATATTAGTTCTCCCTTTAAAATCTGCAATTTTAATATTTTTTATTTTTAAATATACATTTAGTTTCCAATTTTATAAAAACATATCAAAACTCGTGATTGTTAACCAAGACACATAAGCTTTCATTTTTATTTTAACAATTTATTCACTTAAAAAATAATCAAAAGTCATTATATTTACATGTTTAATCAGCATTTTATCTTAATAGATTGTCAATCAGTTCAACTAATTTTTCATCATCTAAATTTGGATTGAATTTTAACAGGTTAAAGAATTCATCGCCACTATTTTTAAAATTTAATAATTTCCAGAATAATTAAAGTCAAAGCTACACACACCAAAAAAAAAAAATCAAAGAAATAGGGAAGATGGAAAAAATAAAATTTGTTAAAAAAAATAAAACTCATCATACTTACGACAATCTTAGTTTTTTATTTTTCAATTGGTGTTTTAAAAAAAATAGTCCTTTAAATAAACTATGAAGCTAATCATGGTCTGGAGTAATCCCAATTGGAGTTAATCAATTAATTAATAAGATATAGAGTATCACATTTGAGAAGTAATAAGTTTGAAGCTCATTTTCTTATATTGAATTGACACACTATATATCCTTTTATAAAATTTTATAAATCCAATTTATGCTTCATTTTATCTCAAATTTTCTATTTCAATTTTAGTATTTTTTCTTCTTTTAGGTATGCTTTAGGCTAATTTTTGTTTATTTCATATAGAAGGCTTAGAAGGAAAGAAAAAGAATCTTTAACAAAAATTCACATTTTGGATTAGCTACACAAATTTTTTGTTGATTGGTTAAAGTATATAAACATTTTTTCTGTTTAACATTTTAATTCTTTCATTTATTTTAACTACTAAGTGATGACGTGCCACTTTATTTATTAATAAAAATTTTTAACAATTTTTATCAAATTGTGACGGCTTTTAGCCACTATAAATTAAAAATAAAAATTGAAGCGATGATGGGATTAAGGATTGTTCTAGAGAAGGGAAGAGAAGAACGAATGTAGGTTTGAAATTGAGGTGACAGGATTTGGGGTTGTAAGGGTGGGGGTGTGGGTAGAAAAATGAGATTTGGGGGGAATAAGGTCGGTCTACAACTATGTGGCATATGCCAAATAGCTGTGAAGAACTCATTAGAAGAGAAATTGCATAAGACTTTTCCCACACCAATTGGCATATTCCATAGTAGTGTGAGAGACGTAGACATTGTTGGGACTGATTCCTCGACTGTTGTTTTCTCTTTGAAGGACAACTTCCCTTGTTTGTTAATGTACGAGCAGGAGACTAGAAGAAAGATGCTTACAATCAAATGCTAAAAAATCTATATCATATAGTATGAAAGGGATCCCCAATTTTGATCTGTTTATGAACTTTTCTTCAACGCTTACTCTCTTATCGGAAAGGCAACCCAACAAACTAAAAAATGGGAGTTACAGTATGTTCTTCTCAAGCCAAACCACCTTCCGAATGGATTGACGAAGCTTAGAATTGGATTGTCGTCTTACTGCTTGACGAGAACAACCTACCACTTACTTTTTGGAAGTACCTCTCTTATTGCACTAAAAGAGTCTATCTTTGACGATAGGCCTTGAGGTCAATCGGTCCACCACTAAGGATCTATGGTAGGTCAAAGAGCGGAGAGAAGATTATCCACACTAAAATAGAAAGTACATATTAACAACTAACATTTGCATATAAAAAGAATCACACATTTACTTACATGAGTGTGACATAATCTACAAATGTGTGAGAGACACACAAGAAGAAAAATTACATGAGGATTTTTTGTAGTGTTATGAAACACACTGAAAAAGGCCATTGAACATGCATATGAAAAATATAATTAAAATCTATATTTCAATAAAATATTTCTATTCAAATTACTTAAAATTAATAGTAAAACTAATATTAATTAAGTCTAAAGAAAATTAAATTCTTAAGCTATAGAAATATTTATATATTGTTCTATCATCTTCACTTAAATTTAATAATAATAATAATACCCTTAATATGACCCATTAAAATTGGTTATATAGGATCTTCTTGAGTCCTTATCTCTGGTCCCTAAATTTAAAAATTGTGTTCTAGAGACTAAAAGAAAACGCTTATTATATAGGTAAAAAAAAAGTATAATTTATTAAATAGATTTGTTTGACATATGAAAATCATGTGTTCTAAATTTGTATCTTATTTTCTATTCTAACCAATTTATTAATGTTGTGTCATTTAATAAGTTATATAAAATATAAAAAATTATAAAAAAATATATTAAATAACATAATATTTATTAATTAATTAATACATAAAATGAGAAAGCCATTTAAAACATAAGATTTTTATCTTTAACATATCCAATTTTAATAATAATGAAAAACAAAAGATAACATAACAACCTTCCCTACAGAGTTATAGGAAATGGGGTGGGAAAAAAAGTATAGGCACTTGTGGCACATCCCATTTGTATTTGTTAATTTGTTAATATAGTATCTACATTCAGAAAAATTAGGAAGTCAATATGTCTACTACTATTATTAAAAAATTTCATACCGTAAATAATGTTATAATAATAATTCACAAGTTTACTAACTTCTTCAACAAACAATATTTCTATAGCAGTATTTTAAATTTGAAAAGACAGTCCACCATGCATGCCTTAATTTCTAATTAATATTTGAAAATTATAAATATTTTTTCACAAACAAGTTAATATATTTAATCTTAATAAATATATAAAGTCAAGAGAATCTAATTAATATTTTATTATCATTATAGTGGTGGTTACTATTGTCATTATCATCAATATTATCATTATTATTATCTTTATCATTATTGTGATCTTTATTGTTATTGTCATCACTATTATTCATATTGTGGACAACGATAATGATACTAATAAAAATAGTCACAGTAAATATAATGATAATTTTAAAAAGGATTTATGGAGTAACTAGAGAAAGTCAAGCATTTGGTTTGTAAGAGAGATAACTGTGTAAGATAATTATCAAAATTTGTTTAATGATACAAATTCAATCTTGAAGAATAAACTAAGCCAACAAACAGATTGAATATGACTTCTAAGTCACGGACGCAAATATATATAATGTACACAGGGAAAGTTAGATTCAATCTCATCGTGACAGTAAACATTTAAATTATTATCATAAGCTATAACATCAGTTTAAAATAAAAGAAAATATAAACCAATGCAATATTGATCCATGCCTGCTTATTCATGGAGTCCCACTTCGAAAGAGAAGTTCCAGCTGTTTTTACCAAATCTGTTTTTTTTAATAGAATCATAAAAGGGTCGAAATAGTTCTTTTATGGAAAACACAATAATTAATGTAATATTATTATGTAATTTCCGTACATTATACATCATCGTCTCCATCATCTTTATTTACAGAAAATAATTTTATGGTACCAAATTATGGTACGTCATTTTTTAGATATATATTAGAACACAAAGATATTCAATTAGATTATATGTTTGAATGAATTTTTTCACAAATACCCGTCAAAGAAGAAAATAATTAACAAGAAAATAGGAATTAATATATATTTTTTTAAAGGTGATAGGCAAAGAGATCCATGGTTTAATATTATTTCATAATATAAAATCATCTTTGTATCTTAATTTTGGAGAGAAATTCTATAAAAATTAAGCACATAATTAAGTTGATTTTAATTTATGAGAAAAGTTTAATTTATTTTAATGTTTACTTTTTTCTATAAGAATTTATGAACAAATTTATTAAAATAAATTCTATATTTAAGTTTAACATCCACATAGTAATGACTATTCTTAGAGCTGATAATTTGAACAGGTCGATCCGACTGGCCTAACTCTCAAACTTTTCAAACAAAATGAATCAGCCTATACCGAACTATATTTTGTTCGAACTACATATTTCTAAATTCAATCTGATCCTATATTGAGTCACCGGATCAAAACGGGTCTAAACAGGTCATTTTAAGAAAATCAAAATTCAAATTTTTATAAAAAATAAAACTTATTTTATAATACAAGGCCAAACCAATTCAAAACAACATACTAAATTAATAAAAAACACATCATAAATAAGTCTAAAATAACATAAAAACATATTTATATATATTTTTTAATTTAATATATATTTTAGAACAACATGATTTTATTTGTTGAAAATATATTATTAAATAAACATCAAACATACTTTTATATGTAATTTATATATATATAATAAATATATGTATAAATTGACTTCACATCAAACATACTTCTATGTGTATATTTTTTATTTAATATATTTTTAACAATATATTATGTATATTATTAATATGTATTTTTAAAAATTATATATTGATATTTGTATTCAAGCTGATTCATGGCCCATCAGCCCGACCCAAATCCATTACATAGTCGGGTCAAATACACTAGACAAAAAAGACTCACTTCTATTTGACTTCCTATTTTAGAGTTCAACCTGATCTATTTGTACTCACACGAGTCAACACATTTGACAGCTCTAACTATTCTCTTTCCAAATTTTCTACATTTTTTTTTCTTTTTGTCTGGAATATTACTTAAGGAAAAGGGTTTTTTTCTTCTCTTTTAGTATTGGAATTGTTGAGCATGTAAGAAGCCCGATGGGCCTTAGTTGGATATTGTATTATGTACCCATCAAGATCAAAATTCTAAAGTCTTGGATCAGTAGCCCACGAAACAAGTATTAAGTTATCGCGAACACCATCTGTGACAAAAAATAAGTTGTTGTTTAGATTAAGCAAAAGGTTAGTAATATGTTCTTTTATCAACAAGTAAACAACTGTACAAGTTGTTGTTGGTACGTGTAATAGACTCGATTTTCTAAAACAATTATTGGGAGAAGAGACATATTTCATAAGAGATTATTGTAAAGTTGGTAATACTTCTTACCACTACGGATAAAAAAAAATTCCATTAATATGTTTTTAATTATTATTATTTAAAATTTATTAGAAATTATAAAAAATTTTGATTCTACATAAATTTTATTAGAAAAATAATTATCCATTAATAAATAATTTTTTTTCATAGTATCATAATTTTGAGATAAAAGATTTTCCTAAATGATTTTTTATATTATTACTTATTCTAGTTAAATTTATTATTTTAGTTTATAAAGCTCAACTAAATGTCTAAAATAATTTTTTTAAATTACATGTTGAGTAATGAAATTAATTTCTTTTATCATTTTTATACCCATGAATTTATACAAGAGTTTTACTCCAATTCTTCCAAATAGAATAGTTGCTGTACAAGTTTATTTTGTGACCTAATGAGTCTCAAAAGAACTTTATAACTTCTTATAATATGTGAATCGCACTACAATATTCCAAAATAGAAACCAAACCCTGAATTAACAAAAGTAAACCTATTTACAAATTTGTACACTGTTTCCAATGGATCTGGAAGCTAGGACAACATTATTTTAATTAACAATCACAACCAATGAAAGAAATGAAACTAATCAAACAATCAACAAAGAACAAAAATTACTTATTACAGAGTAGGGGTAAAAGGCACTTTGGTGGCAGGTAACCATGCGTTTCCTGCAATAAAATTTGCAACTGTGAACTTTGAGGCTTCAGAAGCACTAGTTATCACCCGATAACCTGGCCAGTTAACTCGACTAGCAGTAGAAGAACCTGGACCAGTGTTCATGTACTCTCCATAATAAAGTGTGTTCAATGCGAAGTTACCACTCCATTCCATCCAACCCGATGGATTTATCAAACCATCAAGATATGTCTTCATGAATACTGTTCTTGAATATTGCTTCCATGGCCTTCCAAGATATGTCCTCACTGAGCTTTGCACTGCTCTCAAATCAGAGGCCGCTGTCACTCTACAATTGTGAATGGAAATTCCTGTGTTTTGGTTTGGATCTGTTCGGCCTTGGGCAGTGATTGTGTTCACTTTGTTTGGAGGGTTTCTTGCAAATATGTTACAGTTTTGCAACACAACAGCAGCATTTCCAAATATGAAGTCAACTGTGCCGTAAATGTCACATTCCCTATAGAATTGTCTCTCAGAGTGGACATATAGTGTATCTTGGTAACCCTCAAAACTGCATTTGTAGAACACTGACAAATCTGATCCAGAACGCAATGCTACAGCTTGATGATTTTTTGCACCAGCAGTGTTCCTAAATGTGATACCTTGAGCAATAAATCCGTCCCCAACTACAGCTGAACAAATTAATTCACAGTTAAGTCTCTTTATGTGCAATAAAGCTTAATTTCCTTATCAAATACGCAACATAATATTAGTCAAAACTGTTATAATCTTGTTCTCTTTTGATAATATTGGTCACAATTAGATTTTAGTCTTTAAATTATTTTTTTTATGTAACTTATTCAATACTAAAATTAAACTTTAGAATTTATTCGAATTGATTAAGTAATTAAGCTTACCAACAGTGGCTGAACGGAAGGTTGTGGTGCCACCTCCAACACTTTTGCTCCCTGTGATAATGGTCTTTCCTATACCATCTCCAAGCAGCATTATATTCTTTGCTTTTATCTCAACTTGTTCATTGTATACACCAGCCTTCACGTATATCACATACCTTCCACTGCTACTCTTTGGAGCAGCATTTACTGCTGCACTCACTGTTGTGAACTTTCCAGAGCCATCTTTTGCCACCACTACGTTGGCTTGAGAAGCTGGTGAAGAAGCTTGCAATAGCTTTCTATCACCTGGCTTCACCCATGTTGGGAAACCATCTTTGTAAATTGGTTGTTGGTACTGAACTTTGTTAAGAGCCAAGGTGTTGCTTAACAACTTAGTGACATTGTTGGACATCAAAGGGAGAACATAGTCTTGAACACCAAGCTCGTAGAATCCAGCTTTGCATGTCTCAAGGTTGGTGAGAGCTGTGCTAAGCCATGTTTGGGCATCAACTTGGGAGCATTTGGTATTAGGGTCCAAGGTTTCATTGAGTTTACGAATAGTTTGCTCATAAAGCTCAACGCAATCAGCCCAAGCAACTCTTTCAAGTGGGTTTCGGCATTTTGAGCCAAGTGAGAGAGTGTTTGCATGGCCTTTGAGTGCACGCTCTTGAACGAGTTGCAATGAAATCTTGAAAAAATCAGATTTTTGCTTGATGGGTTTGTATTGATAAGTTGGGTTATTGCTCAAGAAATACTCACACGGTTGAGGGTTTGGGGTTTGGTTGCACCAAAGCTTAACCTCGTTCCATGAATAACTAGAAACAAATGAGGAAAGGAAAAAAGGAATTAATAGTGTTAGGAGTAAGCGAAAAGATGTCATGGTTTCTTGTTACGTACGTTGGATAGATATATGAGAGAAGGGTTTGATACTGAAGTGGATGTGTTTCATGTCTTAATCTATGGCTTTATATAAAGGAAGATGAAAAGGGTAACGTTGGAATTTTATGAAATCTAATGTCGTTTATTTGTCGTTTTTTGCTTCTCTATGGCTGATTGGCTATGCATATTCTTCTGTTAATTAGAATTTTTAATTAATTAAACACAGAAACCACTATTGGTTTTATTCACAATCAACATCAAGTTGTTAGCACAATGATTAGAAGAAATATGACTTATGTAGGCATGTATGTCTTGACTTTCAATCTGCATAGAGTCTTTGACTTGACATGGCAATTTGAAGCAGCCAAAAGAAACGCGTCATTATATGTATATTTTCTTTTTCGTTTGTTACATGTTGTCTTTTATGGAGGGTGGCTAATAGTTTTGGATATGGTCGTTATTGACATTCGACAAAGGATTGGCACAAGGATTAACAATTTCGACTATGAGAAGAACTACATTATCAATGGATGATGTGCACGTGGGAATGGAAACTGGGAAGTGCATGCTTAATTTGTCTCAAATGATTACTTCAAATTAATTTTGTTGGCAAATTAAACTTTCCATTTCCCCATGTGAACCGGTTATTTTTCAAAGTTGAAACTAAAAAAAAAATATATTTTCACCAATAAATTAATTAATGCATGTATTCTTATTACAGATGGAAAAAATTGTGTAGATATAAGCTACGGATAGTATTAGAAAATATTTAAAAAACGATTCCTTAATTAATTTTGATATTAATACGACTTTATTTCCATTAAAGATAGGTGTCGTGGTAAAAAACTGGTATAGCTGTACAAGTGGCCCACCTACAAGGATTCGTGAACTGTAAAGTTGTTGCTGACTTAGAATGTAGTATTGAAGACACCATCTTTGTTCAAAGTTGATAGTCGAATATCAAGGCGACTACAATTTTAAGACTAGCTAGTTAAAATGTCTAAGCTATGAATTCCACGTTGTTAAAATTTGAGAAAACATTTTCTTTTGGTTGAAATCTGCTTTTCGATACTTTTGTTTTTTTAAACAATTGTTCCTGTATTTTTAATATAAGTCGATCTGTTAAATGTTGATGTAATATTTGTTGACAAAAGTAAAATAATGTCATGATTTCTTTTTTTTACCAATAGAGATATATAGAGAGGATATCTATTTCTTTATATAATATATATATATATATATATATATATATATATATATATTTAAATATTTCATGTAAGGTGACTTTATTTATTTATTTCACCGTATATCCATATATAAAATCTCAAGACTAGTTCTATAGTAGTGTCATGTACATATATCATGGTAGAAAAACAAAAAATGAAACAAGTGAATTTAAAACGAGTGAAAATAATAAAAAATTACACAGACAAAATATGAAAAGATACAAATACACCGACTAAAAGAAAAGATTGACAAATTTTCAGGCACAAAATAAATTAAGCCTTCAATATAAAATATAATTTTTATTAAAAATTAATATAAAAATATTAAATAGCAACAAAAACATTTGTTAGTATTCAGGTATTATTTTAAACTTTAATTTCTTTATTTTTTTTCCCCCTTGTTCGTCATTGTAATACCATTCACACATTATTAAGAGTCTGAACTCTTTCATTCATTGTATATATACATTATTCCACCTCATTTTAACACACACACACAAAACTAATAGTTACTCTCGGTATTAACATCCAAGAATAATCAATTTATGACTTATTCTCTTTTTTTCTCACTCAACACCCTTACACATTCACTTTTTTACATATCGTTTCACAATAGACATGTATGTGAAAATAGGCCAACTGGCTTCTCAAGAGCTTAAGATCTAGCCTGCATTTTAAAAGCATAAATAGAGGTAATAAGACGGAAATTTTTATAAGTTAGAGACTCTAGGTTATTTTTGACAGGCCACTCGACTTAGTTTCACCTTATATATGCTCATGTTGTTGTTTATTTTTTTTTTTTTTTTGAAGGGCTTATATATGCTCATGTGCCTACACTATTTATTTTTTTCCGCAGTGCTATGTGTGTCTTAGAGAAGGTAGGAATAATGTGTACAGTGAGTAAAAGAATTTTGAGTGTTTATGTAAAGGTGTGAGTGATATTATAGTGATAAACAAGAAGAAAAAAATAATAAAGAAAATTGAAAAACTATTGCATGATTATTTAAGTTTTTTACACTGATGGTTAATTAAAACCACTATATATTATATTTAAGGTTTAATTTTTTCACGCGTATAAATTTATAATTTTTTAATTTAGTCTATGTATTTTATTTTTTTTATCGTTTAACTTCATGTTTTTCTCATTTTCAATCCTGTAAATTCACTTGTTTCATTTTTAGTCTTTCTACATTAAAGAATTAACAATGATATATGTAGCATTACCTATTTGTGACACACTATTGCTTTTTGCTAAAATGGCATGTGCTGTATATTTTAGAAAATTACCAGTCAACTAACGAATATGTTGACAATCTGAACAAAAATTAATAAGTTGGAACTAACAGCACTCTTTTCGGGAAAAAAAATCCAGGAAAGAAAAATAGAAAACCTATAAATTACAAAACTAAATCTTATTTAAACTCTAAAAGTTAGGTTTTTGTATCTTTATATATAAATATGCAATAAAAGAAAATCACTCTCACTTTATTTTATATATGATTTGAAAATAATCATGTCAAACAAAGTTTCTTAATTGAAAAAAATGGAGAAAGACAACAATTTAAATGGAATATTGATGAGTTAAATACAGAATCATTACTCGAAAATATACTTTGGACGGGACATATTGAAAATTGACCATATGCATGTAATTTAGCATGCAGCATTGCGTAACGTACGAATGTCAACTATATTATCACAGGGTCAAAAGTTTCACCCTCGTCCCTCTCACGCAGAAGCTAGCCAAACTCTCTGTTTAAATTTAGGTAGTGTTTATTAAAGTCAATTTATTAAAAACTAAACTGTGAAAACATACAACTAATATGTAATTATACATACAATTAAAACGAATACTTTCTTCGAAGGTTCTCTATCCAAGTTGTTCATTAAACTTTTTGAGAACTCTCAAACCGACACAACACTGTACCGTAGGTTGACCGTTAAATATATACTTAACTGTTCATAAATCCCCTGTACTTGTGAAATTAAATCGTCATGTATATTATAAACCGATAAATATGATACCAAAATTAAGGACTTATTTTTTAAGTATTTTCTAATACGTATCTGCAGCTTATTTGTGGAAAATTTATATCACCAACAAATTTTCTACTAGTAAGAATAGTTGAATTAATTTGAAGGTGAAAATATTTATCCACCTTGAAATTCAAAGTAACTAGTTTCTTATGGACAAATGAAAATTTTAATTTGTCAACATAAATATTTGTATTGATGATAAATAGCATGCACTTTCCACGTGCACATCATCCACGGATAATAGTGATGTATTTTTTCTCATTGTTAAAGGCTTCGAAAACCATGTTGAAACCCTATTCAGTCCCCAATTAGAATTTCAACTCATGTGCTAGTCCTTGTAGAGATAATAATTAACCACCATATCCAAAACTATTAGCCACCCACCACAAAAGACAACACGAACAAAACGAAAAAGAATACATTTGTGGCTGCTAAAATATTGCCTTGTCAAGTCAAAGACTCCATGTAGATTAAAAGTCAAAGACATGCATATATACATATAAAATAAAAGCCTTATTCCTTATAATCATTGTGCTAACAACTTCGATGTTGATTGTGAATCTAACCGATAGTGGTTTGTGTATTTAATTAATTTTTACAAACATATAAAGAATATGCATGGCCAGGGGTAAGCAGAAAGGGACAAGGAAACTGAAAAATTGAAAGCATGAATCAAAGTTGAACCACACGTACGATATGACTGTATTCCTTGTGATTCCAACATTACCCTTTTATATTCCTCTATATAAAGGCATACGATGAAGGCATGAAACACATCCACTTGCATTCAATCAAACCCTTCTTTTCACTTATTCATCATCTTCATCCCTTCACCATCAATTTTCTAAGTGATATTTCTTAAAGCCATAGCAGCTAGCGAAACCAGAAACCATGACAGGTTTTCGCTTGCTCCTAACACTATTTATTCCTTTCCTTCTATTCTCTTTTGTATATAGTTATTCTTACAATGATGTTAAGGTTTGGTGCAACCAAACCCCAAACCCTCAACCATGTGAGTATTTGTTGACCAATAACCCCTCCTATCAATACAAACCCATCAAGCAAAAATTTGATTTCTTCAAACTTTCATTGCAACTTGCTCAAGAGCGTGCACTCAAAGGCCATGCAAATACTATCTCACTTGGCCCAAAATGCCGTAACTCACGTGAAAAAGTTGCTTGGGCTGATTGTGTTGAGCTTTATGACCAAACTATTCGCAAACTCAATGAAACCTTAGACTCCAACACCAAGTTCTCCCAAGTTGATGCCCAAACATGGCTCAGCACAGCTCTCACCAATCTTGAGACATGCAAAGCTGGGTTCTACGAGCTTGGTGTTCAAGACTATGTTCTCCCTTTGATGTCCAACAATGTCACTAAGTTGTTGAGCAACACCTTGGCTCTTAACAAAGTTCAATATCAACAACCAGTTTACAAAGATGGATTCCCAACATGGGTGAAGCCTGGTGATAGAAAGTTATTGCAAGCTTCTTCACCTGCTTCTAGAGCCAACGTGGTGGTAGCAAAAGATGGATCTGGAAGGTTCACAACAGTAAGTGCAGCTGTAAATGCTGCTCCAAAGAGTGGAAGTAGAAGGTATGTGATATATGTGAAGGCAGGGGTATACAATGAACAAGTTGAGATAAAAGCAAAGAATATAATGCTGCTTGGAGATGGTATAGGAAAGACCATTATCACAGGTAGCAAAAGTGTTGGAGGTGGCACCACAACCTTCCGTTCAGCCACTGTTGGTAAGCTTAATTACTTAATCAATTCGAATAAATTCTAAAGTTTAATTTTAGTATTGAATAAGTTACATAAAAAAAATAATTTAAAGACTAAATTCGAATTGTGACCAATATTATCAAAAGAGAACAAGATTATAACAGTTTTGACTAATATTATGTTGCGTATTTGATAAGGAAATTAAGCTTTATTGCACATAAAGAGACTTAACTGTGAATTAATTTGTGCAGCTGTAGTTGGGGAAGGATTTATTGCTCAAGGTATCACATTTAGGAACACTGCTGGTGCAAAAAATCATCAAGCTGTAGCATTGCGTTCTGGATCAGACTTGTCAGTGTTTTACAAATGCAGTTTTGAGGGTTACCAAGATACACTATACGTCCACTCTGAGAGGCAATTCTATAGGGAATGTGACATTTATGGCACAGTTGACTTCATATTTGGAAATGCTGCTGTTGTGTTGCAAAACTGTAACATATTTGCAAGAAACCCTCCAAACAAAGTGAACACAATCACTGCTCAGGGCCGAACAGATCCAAACCAAAACACAGGAATTTCCATTCACAATTGTAGAGTGACAGCGGCCTCTGATTTGAGAGCAGTGCAAAGCTCAGTGAGGACATATCTTGGAAGGCCATGGAAGCAATATTCAAGAACAGTATTCATGAAGACATATCTTGATGGTTTGATAAATCCATCGGGTTGGATGGAATGGAGTGGTAACTTTGCATTGAACACACTTTATTATGGAGAGTACATGAACACTGGTCCAGGTTCTTCTACTGCTAGACGAGTTAGGTGGCGAGGGTATCGTGTGATAACCAGTGCTTCTGAGGCCTCAAAATTCAGCGTTGCAAATTTCATTGCTGGAAACTCATGGTTACCTGCCACCAGAGTGCCTTTTACTCCAACTCTGTAATGTTTGGTATTTGATTGTTTCATTGGTTTCGTTTCTTTCATTTGTTGTGATTGTTAAAATAATGTTGTCTAGATTTTTAATACCACTGGAAACCATGTACAATTTATAAATCCTATCATAAAAAGAAATACTCATTTAATTTTAAAACAATTTTCAGTAAACATTATTTTGTTTAAAATATAAAATTATCTAAATTGATTTTTAATAGTTTATATTTTAAGATGACAAAGAAATTATGATTAATTCATAAATTTATGTTATTCTATCTAACTATCTATGAATTCTCTTTTAGTGTACAAGGGTGATATATAAGAGTGGTGATACGCGTAGCACTTCCACAGTAACAAAAACACCTACTTTCATGTTTTCTATTTAAAAGAGTATGTTAAATAGGTAGGTGTATTCAAGGGTATGCATAGGTGTATGTTTATCATTTTCCGATGTATAATTAACAATACTAGAGTGTAACACTGTGTAAACTACTTAAATCCGTTCCCCAAATTAGGTTGACAGTAGCTAGTGGTATGATCTCTCTATCTTACTTTAAAAATTTTATAAATTTATATTTTATGTTTTTTCTTAATTTACGAATTTATCCTCAATTAAAGAAATTTAAAATAATAAAATAATAGATTTTATAACGTATTTCCATTATATATTAAAGAATGTAATTAGGTATAATATATTTTTTGAGTGTAAGTATAATATATTTTATTGTATATGTAAAGGTAGTTTCATTTAGTGTAAGTATAATATATTTTATTGTATATGTAAAGGTAGTTTCATTTATTATTTGACTCATTTTCTCAACCACTCCTTTTCCTCTTTCTATCACACCTTATATCTAAACTAGATTAGGATGGTTTTTGTCATAGTAGGACATCCAACCTTGGTTGCATTAGCTTTACCCCCAAGCTAACTTACCCATGGTTAATTGATCAACTAAGGTATAGTTAGCTTGGGTTCAAAGTTTTCATTCCTATATATACCCCTTCATTTGTATTAGACATTGTCTCTTCTATTCTTTTTGTTGAGAATTCTCATGGAGAGTGGAAATTTTTTTAGCTTTTATCAAAGAACTTCTCTTATGATAAACAACCTTTTAAGGTTTATCTTTTTCTAGGAGTGACATCTCTATTTATACCTCAAATTCACTTTCTACTTCTTGTTCTTTACATGTGGAACCATTGATTGAAAGAAAGATCTAGAAATGGTTTGACTCCAACATTCGTTTTTGGATCTATATGCAAGTACCTAATGAAAAATAGGGCAGGAAAATAGGTATCAAACATGAAAAGAAATATGAAAGAAGTAACTTATTAGGTGCATCATTGATGTAAAGTACACTTTGAGACTACCTACTTGAAAGCAATAACACAACACCTCTCACAACAATATAGGCATCTAGTGCCTATATAAAGAACATTCTTCCATGGAAAAAAATTTATGAAATTATTAAAAGAGTAGAAACATGAGTAATTAGTGAAAGTAAAAATACTTGTTTGTATATAAGTTTGATATATTCCATAGTTAATTAAAAGAGAACCGGAGCTAATTCAGTTTGAGTAAATTCATATGAAACTTATTCTTGTTTCTTCTATTACAACTTTATTATATTCTATAATTGGTTTTATTTTGAGAATTTTTTTGAAAAGGTTTTTTAATTAAATTTTTAAAATTAATAGATCGTTCATTAGAACATTCTTCTTTAAACTTTTGAAGAGAGTTGATGCGGAAAAAATTGTTAAATCGTTCATTAGAACTCGATTTTTAGAGAAAATCTATTATTTCAATATTTGTCAATCATAAACTTTAAGTTTGCACACGGAAACTCACCCAAAAAGTGAGGGGATGAATAGTAATTCCTACCCTTCAATGGTAAAAAATATACGACTATTGGAATCAAGGTCGTAAAGATTCGACTAACCCATGAAAAAAAAAGGACCTGATAGTTCTTTAATTTGGGTGTGACAATGCATTTAATAAATTATTTCATCATACGTATTCTCTAAATCCGAAGATGTCAACATTCAAATAAGTAGGACAGTGGGTGCTTGGGCTACGCCGCTGATGCTTAAGACAAGTTGTAATTATTATTTTTTTAATTAGTTTTAAAGGTTTTAGCCTTTTACTATAAAAATTGTAAATCTATTATTTCTGTTTAAACACATTATTATTCAAATTTCGGGGGGATACTTTTTTTTTCATTTTGAATTTCAAATACGAAAAGCAAAATGACCTCAAATTTCAGAAAAAAACTTAATTAATTTAAATAAATAATTAATTAAGAGATATATATTGATAATAAATTAAAAAACTCGGATTATTATTTAGAAAATATATATAGGGCCACAAGAAATGTAAATAATAAACACATATATCTTAAAATAGAGAAAAGTAAAAATATGCATAATGAGTGTATTTTTTTTTCGAGAAAAACACTTATACACTATCAGTGTAAAAAATTTTACATGAATAATTAATTATAATACTTTATATATGGTAAGTTTGTAGATTTTATCAATTATTATTTTAGAGTTCATTTAAATTAAAGATTTTGATTAACCGTGAGTTTCAAACTCGTTTAGTAGTGTATATTGTTGGGAACAAAGGCACTAAAGGCGAGAACAGAGAAATAAACAACACTAAAAAGTATTTGTTTTGGTGCATTTGTAAACCTTACATAAGCTTGCTTATATAGCAAAGTAAAGAACACCATCTCACAATACTAAGCAATGTGGGACTAAAAATCAAACTACAAAACTTAATCAAACTACAAAACTAACAATTCTCCCACTTGGAGTTTGATTATCACTTATTGTAGTTGCCTTCATCATCAATCATTCTTGAAGGCCAGTTGAGACACTGCAAAGCCTCAACTTCTCTGTTGTGACAACCTTAGTCTTCAAACTCCCACTTGCTTGCATCTGTGGTTTGACATGCTTCTGAATAGTCTTCAGGCTGGTGTATGGAGATCTCCTCATGTAGATCTCCTCATCTAGATCTCCATGAAGAAATGCAGTCTTCACATCTAATTGCTCTAGGTAGAGCTCCTCACTAATCACAATACTTAACAGAGTCCTGATAGTATTGAGCTTGACAACTAAAGCAAAGATTTCAGTATAGTCAACTCCTTCTTTCTGTTGAAATCCTTTGACAACCAGTTGGGCCTTGTATCGCTTGGAACCATCATGGTCTTCCTTCACCCGATACACCCATTTATTATGAAGTGCTTTCTTTCCCATAGGTAACTTAACTAGTTCCCATGTCTGATTGGAGATCAAAGACTTCATCTCGTCTTTCATAGCAAGCTCCCACTTGTCGGTGTCCATGGTTTGACAAGCTTCCATATAATCTTCAGGTTCCCCTCCGTCAGTCAGCAACATGTAGTCTATATATCTCCTGTTAGGCACATGGGGCCGAGAGGATCTTCTCAATACAGGAGTTGGAGTAGGAAGTTCTGATTGCTCATTGTTCTCTTTATTTGATTCCTCTGGCTGAGGACTCCTCAATTTAGGACTTTCTGGGATATCTTCCACCTCTACATAAACTGGTCCACTTGTTTCTGGGTTGCTGGTGCCAGTATTATGCATGTCCTTGTACATCACCTTTTCATTGAAGATTACATCTCTACTATGGATCATCTTTTTGTTTTCATCATCCCATATGCGGTAGCCAAACTCATCTTCACCATAACCAAGGAAAGTATACTTCTTTGATTTTGGATCAAGTTTGTTTCTGCCTTGATCACTGATGTGCACATATGCTACACAGCCAAAAACTCTAAGATATGATAGTTTTACCTCTTTTTCGCTCCATACCTCTTCTGGTATCTTGAGCTCCAATGGTACCGATGGACTTCGGTTGATTAAGTAAGCTGCTGTGTTGACTGCTTCTGCCCAAAACTGTTTTGGTAAGCCTGACTGCACACGCATGCTTCTGGCTCTTTCAATTAATGTTTGATTCATACGCTCTGCTACACCATTGTGTTGAGGCGTACCTGGCACGGTTCTCTCTATTCTGATTCCGTGCTTATAGCAAAATTTCTTGAATCTAGTGTCTACATATTCACCACCATTGTCAGATCTGAGCTTTTTAATCTTCAATCCTGTCTCATTTTCTACCATAGCTTTCCAAATCTTGAAAGCTTCAAATACTTCAAACTTGTGTTTCAGAAAGTAAACACATACCTTTCTGGAGTGATCATCGATAAAAGTTACGAAGTATTGCTTCCCACCAATGGAAGGGACAGTCGTTGGTCCCCAAACATCAGAGTGGATGAGCTCAAGCCTCTCTTTCTTTGGGGTTTTTCTACTTGTCTGAAAGCTGACTCTCTTTTTGCTTTCCAAGTATACAATCTTCACACATGTCAATTTCTACTGACTGAAGACCTGGTAATTTTCCTTTTGAGTGCATGACCTTCATCCCTTTCTCACTCATATGCCCAAGTTTTTGGTGCCATAGATTGGGACTTTCATTTGTTGCAATTGCAATCCAATAACGTGTTCCTGCTGTCTTGTAAAGAGTACCACTCTTTTTGCCTCGAGCAATTGTCATCGCACCTTTTGAAATCTTCCAATCATCACCATGGAAGATTGTCGTGTAGCCTTCACTGGCTAATTGGCCCACTAAAATTAAGTTCTTAGTCAGGTCGGGAATATGTCTGACATTTTTCAATTCCCATACAAACCCGTTTAACTTAATCTTTACTGCACCTTTACCTACAATCTCACATGACTGCTCATTACCAAGGTAAACCTTACCAAGGTTTCCAGGAACATAATTCTTGAATAGTTCCTTTTGTGAGGTAGCATGAAAAGATGCTCCAGAGTCTAATACCCAAGACTCTTCTTTATCTTCAAGAGAGCATATCAACACCTCATCTTCTCTTGAGGTGGAGGCAACGTTTGCTTCGTCCTTTGCTTCTTGACTCTTCCGTACACTCCTACACTGGTTTTTTGTAGTTCCGGGTTTTCCCACAATTCCAACACTCGATTGTCTTTGAGTTTTGGGAACTACGATGATTTCTGGACTTGGATCGTCTCTCCTTTGATTTGTCGCGTTCGCTTTCTTTGGTTGAACTTCTTCCTCTTGACTCTGTATGTAATACTGAAGAGGTTGATGGTTCACCCGACTCTCTCCGCCAGATCTCTTCACTGAGAACCAAATTTTGAACATCATCAAATCTTAACTTATTGCTTCCCGATAAGCTACTCACAACCGTAACCGTTGCATTCCAACTTTCTGGCAGGGAAGACAAAAGTATTAAAGTCCGTACTTCCTCATCGAACTCAATCTCAACTGCGTTGTAACAGTGTTTATGTGCCACCGAAGCATCATCAGACATCCGCATATTGAACAATCGCCTCATCAAGTCATCAAGTGAACTTTGTTTGAGGCTGATGGTTTCTCGTACATGTTGGAAAGAGCCTTCATGAGACCTGTTGTCGTCCTTTCTTTTGCAATGTTGAAAGCAACATTACGAGATAATGTCAATCGGATGGCTCCGAGAGCTTTTCTGTCTAGAAAGCTCCACTTATCCTCCTTCATAGCTTCTGGTTTCAGGCCTGTGAGAGGTTATTGCAAGCCTTTCTGATACAGATAGTCCTCTATTTGCATCTTCCAAAAGCCAAAGTTCGTACCTTCGAACTTTTCAATCTTCATCTTGCCTTCGTCTATTGCCATCGCTCCTACTGCTTTTTGAAGAAAAGCCCCCACTAGTTCTCTAGGCTGAGATCCCCAAGAACAAGAGAAAAAATCTTTTCTGATGTGTAAAATCAGACACAGCTGCAGCCACAGAGCATACTAAGAAAATTTACTCTAACCAAATCTTTTCTGATGCAGAAGATCAGACACTGCTGCAACCACAGAGCATACTAAGATATGGGCTCTGATACCACTTGTTGGGAACAAGGCACTAAAGGCGAGAAGAGAGAAATAAACAACACTAAGAAGTATTTATTTTTGTGCATTTGTAAACCTTACATAAGCTTACTTATATAGCAAAGTAAAGAACACCATCTCACAATACTAAGCAATGTGGGACTAAAAATCAAACTACAAAACTTAATCAAACTACAAAACTAACGTATATATGTTAAATTTATTTTTTTTCCTGAATCATTAGTGTATATAATACACATTCAGTATTAATTACTTGTTTGCAAAATTATAAGGTTATATTCTTACAAATCCCAAATAAGATATTACTTATTTAATAAAAAAATATTAAAATTTGATTAATAATGTTTTATTTTTCATATGGATAATATTAACATAAGATAAGTGCATGCTACACAACACCCAAGAAAAAATTAATGAAAAATGAATCCAACTAACTGATATTTATTCATCAGTTAAAAACAAAATGCTTTGAGAACATATTTGCTTGTACAACAATTGAAAATTAAACTATGTAAAAAAAAAAAGAAGAAAAATGGTGCTAATTAAAGAGAGGAGGTGAAAGGCACAGTGGTGGCGGGCAACCAAGAGTTTCCAGAAATGAAATTAGCAACGGTGAATTTAGAGGCTTCAGCAGCAGTTGTGATGACATGATATCCTGACCATTTAACCCTGTTTGAAGTTGATGAACCTGGTCCTGTGTTCATGTACTCTCCATAATACAATGTGTTTAATGCAAAGTTACCACTCCATTCCATCCAACCCTGTGGATTTATCAAACCATCAAGATATGTCTTCATGAATACTGTTGTTGAATATTGTTGCCATGGCCTTCCTAGGTATGTCCTCACTGACCCTTCCAAATCTGAGGCTGCTGTCACCTTTGAATTGTGAATCGAAATCCCTGTGTTCTGGTTTGGATCCGTTCTTCCTTGAGCAGTCACCGTGTTCACTTTGTTTGGAGGGTTTCTACAATATAGGTTACAGTTTTGGAACACCACAGCAGCATTACCAAATATGAAGTCAACTGTGCCATATATGTCACATTCTCTGTAGAATTGTCTATCTGAATACACATACAGCGTGTCTTGGTAACCCTCAAAGCTGCATCTATAAAACACTGATAGGTCTGATCCTGAACGCAGTGCCACAGCTTGGTGGTTTGCTGCTCCAGCAGTGTTTCTGAAAGTGATGCCTTGTGCTATAAACCCATCTCCAACAACAGCTGCAAAAATCATACATTTTATTAAATGCTTATAAGTGATGCATAAAGAAGATTAATTAGTTAGTAAGAAAGGCTTTTGAAGTGAACTTACCAACAGTGGCTGAACGGAATGTTGTGGCGCCCCCTCCAACGCTTTTGCTACCTGTGATTATGGTCCTTCCAATACCATCTCCCACCAACATTATGTTGTTTGCTCTTATCTCAACTTGCTCATTGTACACACCACCCTTCACATATATCACATACCTTCCACTGCTACTCTTTGGTGCAGCATTTACGGCTTCACTCACCGTTGTGTACTTTCCAGACCCATCTTTTGCCACCACTACGTTGGCCTTAGAAGCTGCAGAAGAAGCTTGCAACAACTTTCTATCTCCAGCCTTCACCCATTTTGGGAACCCATCTTTGTAACTTGGCTCTTCCTCTTCATATTGAACTTTGTTAAGTGCCAAGGTGTTGCTCAACAACTTAGTGACATTGTTGGATATCAAAGGCAGAACATAGTCTTCAACTCCAAGCTCGTAGAACCCTGCTTTGCATGTCTCCAGGTTGGTCAGAGCCGTGCTAAGCCATGTTTGGGTATCAACTTGGGACCACTTGGTGTTTGAGTCTAAGGTTTTGTTCAGTTTTCGAATGGTTTGCTCATAAAGCTCAACGCAATCAGCCCAAGCAGCTGTTTCACGTTGGTTACGGCACTTTGGACCAAGTGAGAGTGTGTTTGCATGGCCATTGAGAGCACGTTCTTGAGCAAGTTGCACAGAAAGCTTAAAGAAATCAGACTTTTGCTTGATGGGTTTGTATTGGTGAGAGGGGTTGTTTCTCAATAAATACTCACACGGTTGAGGGTTTGGGGTTTGGTTGCACCAAACCTTAACATCATTGTAAGAATAACTAGAGACGTAACAAGAGAGTAGAAAATGAACAATCAGTGTTAGGAAGAACAAGCAGGGAAAAGCTGTCATGGTTTCTGGTTAAGTACCTTTTTTTTTTGTTTAATTAATGGCTTATTTGGATAATGTTTTGTAATTGGAAATGAAGAAGAAATAAATGAGAAGGGTATGATTGAAATTGAATGGAAGTGGGTTGTGTTTGATTTGTTATGCTTCTGCCATTATATAGAGGAAGGTGCAAAGGGTATTATTGGAATGATAAGGAATATAGCCATCGCTGCTCAACTTTTGATTTCTTCTTTTTACTTTTCCGTTAACCAGTCCCTTGAAGCTTTATTGCCATGGATATTCCTTTTTTAGTATATACAATTAGTTAAATACACAAACTTCTTTTGGTTTTATTCACAATCACGTTGAGGTTATATTTTATTAGCTAAATGATTTGTACAAATATTAATAAGGCTTATTTATATATGCATTCTATTTTTTTTTTCAACCTGTGCAGTTTCTTTGACTTAACAACGTGACATGTGTCAATATTTTAGCAGCCAAATAAAACACGTCATTTTATGTGTAATCTTGATTGAGTCTAGCTAATAGTTTTATGATTTGGTCGTAATTCACAATAGGACTTAATTAGTACATAGGATGAAATTCGAATTCGCGACTGGGTGGCGTTTCCACGTGGTTTCCGAAGTCATAAAAAATGAGAAAACTACATTAACTTTCAGTGGATTCTATATCTATATACCTGGAAAGTGCAAATAGTGTTTCATTTTCTGTTTCATCAATAAAGAGATGTGATCTTATTTAATAATTATATAAAAATAAAAATATTTATAATAAAAAATTATTAAAAGATATAATGTTTCTTAATGAGTGGAGAAATATAATGAGAGACAGTGGATATGCTTGTTTAGATTATTATATATGTTTGGTAAATTAATATTTTCATCTTACCCTGAAATTAAGCAAGTGTGTTTATTGCAGGAAAAAAATGCATTTATATGGTACGTATTTTTCTTTTGGTGAAATAGAAAAGATTGCACGTAAGTATTTACATGGATACTATAGAATTAATTAAAAAAACTTTGCTATCGGCAGGGCATGGGTTGATAAATGACGATTTAATTCTAATTACAGATAGGTGTACTAGTCAAGAATTGTCAAGCATTTTGCAATCAACTAGCACACGGTATTTTTGCTGGATCGACTGTTTTCAAAATGTAAAATAAATAATTTTGACAGTCAGAACTTTCAAAGAAAATATGTATGAAGTTGCATGAATGCTTAACTAATGTTAGATTACTACGTGCATTTTAACTGTAGATTGAGTTTAGCAGAGTATATTATTTTGTGTGGTAACAAAAGCTTCTATAGGATGAGGAATATAAAGGATGAAACTTTTGACTCAAGATGGCATACTTGACATTCACTATTGCATACGTTGCTTATATATATATTAAAAGTTTTTTTTTTAATTTTTAAATAAATAATTATTAAAAAATTAATTAAAGATAAAATTGAAAACAAAATACTACCAAAAGTTGTTTTTATAATTGTTATAGACTACGTAATATAGCTAGCGAAGAGCTAATAGGTGAGATAAGAGTCGAGAGAACAAAGAGAGGTGAAGTCACAGATACACACAGGAGAGATAGAACTAACAACATTTGGATTAAACATCAGAGCGAAGGTACATGTCTGAGTTATGCAAGGAAGAAGAATGAGAGAATAACATCATATTTCTTCTCAAGGTTTCTTGAGTTGTACACGATTAAGGAGTTGTGGAGTGTTTCAACATTGGGGAAGAGTATGGGAAATCTACATAGCTAAGAGATGGGATGTTGAGGGGAAATAGATATGGCTTCGTAAGGTTCCTAGATGTCCATGATGTAGCTGGATTAGAAAAGCAACTGGATAACATATACATAGGGAATAAGAAATTAGGGATCAACATACCAAAGTATACACAAGGAATTGTTTTAAAGAAGGGTAGGGACAAAACCCAACAAGAAATAGAAGTGAAAGATTTATAGAGAAACATAGAGATGATAAGAAGCAAGGCAGATGTGCAAGGTGAAGAGAAGAGAAGCAATCATATGTGGCAATCATATGTTGAGGTCACAACGATGGGTAAACAAGGTATGAAGAAGGTATGAAAAGTTACAAGGAAAAAAAGGAATGAAAGTAATGAAGAATGAAAAGGTCAAATTATTAACATGGTTGACGCAGAAAATAATTAGATTAAGGAAAGTTTGGTAGATTGGTTGAATGACCTTGCTCTGTTCGATAAGCTACAAAATGTTGTTGCCTTAGAGAATGACAATGTGGCAAACTTGCGATACATGGTAGACGAACTAGTGTTAATAACATGTTTGTCAATGGACATAGCTGCTGAAGTATGAGGGAATGAAGATCAAGGAATGTTGTCAATATTCGTGTGTTACCAAGTAGGATGTGTTGGCAACAAGAAAGTAAAAGGTTGGCAGTTCTTTAAAAACTCTTTCTTTTTTTCTGTTTTTTTTCAAATATGTTGATACAAGTATTTATAGGCAAAAGGATTTGCCCCTTCACATGCTGGAGATAAATCAAAAGTTTTGTCTTTTCAAATGCTAGAGATAAATGATGATGCCTATAGGTCTGCCACCTAAAACTATTAATGCTATCTAGGAATACCAAATTCTATCTAGGAATACCAAATGCTATCTAGGAATACCAAACAACAAGAAATAAAGTTTCTTAATTTAAGTTTTATAACAAATCTCCCCCTTAAACTTAAATACTCTTCCCATTTCTCATTCTCATAAGCCTTTTGCAATTCTCTAGCAATGTGGGCAGTGGCTTGGTGAGTATATCCGTGGCTTGAGCTCGGCTTTCAACATGCTCCAGCTTAACTTTTCCTTCTTTGACTTGTTCTCGAATGAAATGAAAATGGACGTCGATGTGCTTGCTCCTTCCGTGATTAACTGGGTTCTTTGCCAACTCGATCACCGACTTGTTATCAACTTGGATCACAGTCCCTTCATTTTGGATCACTCCCAAATGCCTTAATAGATTTAAAAGCCAGACTGCATGACACACGCTCCAAGAGGCCGCCACATACTCTGCCTCGCAAGTAGACAGGGTTACAATGGGCTGCTTCTTTGACAGCCAAGTGAAAGCTGTATTTCTGAGTAGGAATACGTAACCCGAAGTACTTTTTCGGTCATCAACATCACCACACCAATCGCTATCTGAGTAACCCACTAGTCGATAGTCATCTGATTTTGAATAGAAAAGACCAAGTGATAGGGTTCCTCGAATATATCTTAGAATTCTCTTCAAGGCGTTCCAATGTGTATAGCTTGGATCCTCCATGAATCTGCTCATTATCCCAACACTCAACATTAAATCGGGTCTCGTGCTTGTAAGGTACCTTAGACTTCCAATTAAACTTCGATATCTCCTAGAATCAGCTCGTTCTCCTCCATCAAACTTCGAGAGTTTAGTGCCTGTTCCATCGGAGTAGAAACCGGGTTGCAGTCCTCCATTTTAAACTTCTTTAGAATTTCAAGCGCGTACCTCTCTTGGGATATAAAAATCCCTTCTTCCGATTGCTTCACTTCCAGGCCAAGAAAATATTTCATTAGGCCTAAGTTTGTCATCTCGAACTATTTTTCCATTACCTCCTTAAACTCCTTAATCAGCTTTGTGTTGCTTTCGGTGAATATGAGGTCGTCGACATAGAGAGCAACTACCATCATATCCTTTCCTGATTTCTTTGTGTACAAAGCATGTTCATACGGACGTTGCTCGTACCCAATTTTCTTGAAATACCCGTCAATTCTCTCATTTCAGGCACGGGGAGCCTGCTTCAGTCGATAGAGGGCCTTTTTCAATCTCAACACTTTCTTCTCATCCCCTCTCTTCATGTACCCGAGTGGTTGCTCGATGTACACCTCCTCTTTCAACACTCTATTTAGAAAGGCCGACTTCACATCCATTTGTAGAATTGGCCATTGGTTTTGAGCAACTAACGATACCAGGAGTCGGATTGACTCCATTCTCGTGACAGGAGCAAATACTTCATCGTAGTCTATCCCCTCTTTCTGTCTATAGCCCTTTACCACAAGTCGAGCCTTATAACGTTCAACCTCTCCCTCAACATTCATCTTCTTTTTGTACACCCATTTTACTCCAATGGGTCGAGCTCCTTCAGGAAGATCGATCAATTCCCAAGTCTTGTTGCGTTCAATCGCTCCAATCTCCTCATCCATGGCTGTTCTCCACTCCTTTTCTTGAGCTTTCTCAAAGCTCAAGTCTTCAAAGTCAGCCAGAAGACATACAACATGAACTTCATTTGTAGTGTCGTATATTTCCTGTAGACTTCTCATCCTGGGCTGTTGTGGCTCAGTTTCTTCATATGAGGACTCGGTGGTTGTTGTTGTTGAAGGTACAACAATCTCCGAGCTAGTTTCTTTTTCGACTAGGTTACTCCAGCACCACTCCTTTGTTTCCTCCACATGAACATCTCGGCTCACCACTACTTTCTTGTTAACAGGATCAAACAATTTATATGCTTTAGAATTTTTATCATACCCGATAAATATGTACTTCTTGCTCCGATCTTCTAATTTTGTCCTGTGCTGACTTGGTACTTGCCCATAGGCCACGCTACCGAACACCTTTAGATGAGAGACACTCGGCTTCACACCACTCCAAATCTCCTGAGGCGTCTTTTTGCCTAACTTTGCATGTGGACATCTATTTTGCACATAGACTGTGCATTGCACCGCCTCTGCCCATAAACTTCTTCGGCATATTCTTCCCTTTCAACATAGATTGAACTGTGTCGAGAATGGTTCGGTTCTTTCGTTCTGCTACATCGTTTTGTTGCGAAGAATATGGAGCCGTCAAGAAACGTTTGATTCCATGTTCCTCACAGTATTTGTTGAACTTGGCAGAAGTGAACTCGCTTCCTCTGTCAGATCGGACTGTTTTGATGACTTTGTTTGTTCCTTTCTCTACCATCACTTTGAACTTCTTGAAAGTTTCAAATACTTCTGACTTCTCCTTCAGAAAGTAAACCCATGTCTTTCTTGGGAAATCATCAATGAAAGAGATGAAATATCTCTTACCACTAAATGATTCTGGAGTTATTGGCTCACACATGTCGGTATGGATCAGTTCGAGCTGCTTCTTTACTCAGTACTCAGAGCTCCGTGGGAAAGAAGTCCTCGCTTGCTTTTCGATCACACATTCTTCACAGAACCTCTTTTCAAATTCCATTTTGGGCAAACCGAGCACCATCTCCTTTTTAACCAACTTAGTCAACCCTTCGAAGTGAAGATGACCGAACCGCAAATGCCACTTCATGGCCTCATCCTCCATATCAAGTTGCATGCATTTATCTTGAACTATTTTCAACTCAAGTTTATACATGCGATTTTTCTTCATTTCTACTTGGGCGATGAGCCTTCCGAGTTTATCCCTCAGTTGTAATTCTTGGTCCTTCATCAGAACCGAGTACCCCTTCTTCATTATCTGTCCCATGCTCAGTATGTTGCTTTTGAGATCAGGTACATAGTATACATCTCTGATCTCTCCGATTCGCCCATTTTCCTGTTGATACCAGATCGTTCCTTGACCTTTGACGGTTACTTTCGATCCATCGCCGAAAGAAACGGATCCGGATTCCACCTTTGAAAGTACTTTGAATAAACTCTCGTCGCCACACATATGGTTACTTGCCCCGGTGTCCAAGTACCAAACCGAATTATTAGAATAGCTCGGTTTGACCTCGGTTTCTCGAATGTTTGTCACTAGCAGCAATCCTTCATCTTTTTTCTTGGCAAGAAAGTTTGTTGGCTCCTCATTTTTCTTCTCAGACCTACAATCTTTGGAAATATGGCCTATCTTTCCACAGTTGTAGCATTTTACCGAGTAGCAATCCTTGGCATAATGTCCATACTTACCACAGTTATAGCATTTAATGTTGTTTATGTTTGTCCGACCACCTCGAGTCTGACCTCGACCACCTCGGGCCTGACCTCGGCCACGCCGGTTTTGTTGGCCGACTTACTCATTTCTTTGTTCTCCTCTTCCTCTACCACCTTGGCTTCTGCCTCTTCCTTGGCCTCTGGTACTTTGAGCATAAAACACATTGTCCTTTTTTATAGTCGCCTTCTCCTGGAGAGCTTGTTCAAGGGACTCCCCCCTCTTGTTTTTTCGTCTCTGCTCATGTGCTTCCAGGGACCCAGCAAACTCTTCAATGGTGAGTGTTGATAGATCCTTAGACTCCTCTATTGCGCATACGATGTTTTCAAATTCATCTCTCAATGACCTCAAAAAATTTTCAACAACTCGGTTTGAAGAAAGAATCTCACCATTCTGATTCAGTTTGTTCATCATGGTCTCCACCCGAGTAATGAACTCGGATACGCTTTCGGACTCGTTCATCCTCATGTTTTCCAGTTTGTGCCTAAGGGTTTGAAGTCGGACCTGCTTTACTCGTTCATCTCCTTTGTTTGCCTTTTCGAATGTATCCTATGCTACTTTGGAAGATTTTGCATTTGCTATCTTCTCAAAGCCGGATTCGTCAACAGCTCGGTATAACAGATATAAAGCCGCCTTGTCTTTAGCTCGAACAGCCTTCAACGCGTTCAACTGGGCATTTGAATATCCATCTGTGCTCACTGGTTCCTCATACCCAGTCTCGACCACATCCCAATTATCTTGGGAGCCGAGAAGGGCCTTTATCTGCACCTTCCAGTTGTCATAGTTAACGTCTTTCGTCAACTTGGGTAGCGGGATGCCATTGGTTAGACTTGCTATTTCTCTCAAGTGTTTACACTCAACTCACACACCTCACAAAACTCTCAGTCGCTCCTCTCTCTCTCTGCCAGCGCACACCGCGGCGTTCTTTCCTCACAAAACTTTCGGTAGCTCTGATACCAAATTGTTGGCAACAAGAAAGCAAAAGGTTGGCAGCTCTTTAAAAACTCTTTCTTTTTTTCTGCTTTTTTTCAAATGTGCTGATACAAGTATTATAGGCAAAAAGATTTGCCCCTTCACATGCTGGAGATAAATCAAAAGTTTTGTCTTTTCAAGTGCTAGAGATAAATGATGATGCCTATAGGTCTGCCACCTAAAACCATTAATGCTATCTAGGAATACCAAATGCTATCTAGGAATACTAAATGCTATCTAGGAATACCAAACAACAAGAAATAAAGTTTCTTAATTTAAGTTTTATAACAGGATGTGTCCATTGTATGTGGAAATAGATTAACTTGGATTAAATCTACCGAGATTCCTCTAAACGCATGGGGTGAGGAATGATTTTTTTAGATCACAGTTACCGTTGGCAAATTTCTAAAAGTGGATGCAAGGACTACCAATATGAAAAACATAGAGTATGCTAGATTATTAGTTCAAATCCCTAACTATAAACAAATGTTACGTGAGAAAATGGAGGTGCAATTAATGTCGAATATACTAAGTTAGGTTCATAGAGGAGACTTTTTTACAAGTTCACCACTGTGCCTACTGGTTGAAGGATGACAAGGATGAATTAAATGGAAGATCAAGTGTAGGAAGACAAGAGGGTCAAAATGAAAGGATTCTAGGACTACACAATGAAGATGTCAAGGTTGGGTTTGAGGAAGATGAAGACACACATGGCAACAATGAAGAACAATGTTTTGTAGAAATAGGGCATGGAGGTGAATCAATGTAGAGTCCACAAATTCAAATCCAAGAAATGGTCCAGAGTGACGATAACTGGTGCATTGTATTTTTATCTATTTTTAGGTTTATTTTGATTAGAATTTTATCTATTTTTATGTTATTTAGGTTTAATATTTGTATTTTAGGTGTTTTTTATTATATTTTGGAATTTGTTACGCTTTTAGTATTTTTTGGTGTTTAGGATATCATTTGAAGCATTGGATTAAAGCTTTGAGCTTGGAAGAAATTCAGAAGAATAAATAAATAAACAAATGAGTTAATTAATAAAGATTGTACTCCCTGCAAAAATATGTACTCCCATGTGTAATCAGTTTAAGTGTTTTGTTTTATGATATTTTATAGGTTTAGACATAAAAAGTCCATTAGTTTAAATAGAGAGTTTAATTCGAAACTAGGTCCTAAACTTTCTGATCAAAGACAACATAGAGAGCAAGACTTGAAGCCTCTTTTTTCCCCTTTTCACTCTTTATTCTAAGTTTGATGAATTTTATTTCTTTGTTTTTGATAATCATGAATATGTGTGAGTATAACTTTTTATTTTTGGATTGTAGTTTAACCCGACTCTATTGATGATGAATTAAGTATTTTTATTGTTCTTATGTTGGTTTCTCTTGATTTCTTCTCTATTGATTTTATCGATGCAATACACTTGATCACCATTTTTGTAGTAATAGATAACTAGGGAAAGACCGAAATGGGAACTTAATTATCGGACCCTAGGGAAGGAACCTAGGAATTAAATAACGAAAGTAGGTTTAGCTCTTCGAGGACTCAAAGAATTAGCAAGGAACTTAATGAGTTTAATTGAACATAGCTACTATGAAAATATGGGTCAATTCAATTAGATACACCTTCATACCTTGAAATAGGACAAAGGTTACCTTAGGTTAATTCACTTTTACAAAGAACCAATGAGAGAATAAAAGATAATTAATTTTGATTCAAATCCTGGAAGTTTTCTAAAATTTGAATTTCAAATACTTGAGTTATTTCTTCCTTTATTTTATCAGGATCATGAGGCATCAAGATCATCAGTAAACTTCATCCAACATATAGGTTAAGGACTATGGAGTAACAGTAACCAAATATGGAAGGTAGTATGGTTAACAATTTTCTAGTGCCTATGGAACTAAAGGAATTCTTGTGTGTTTAGAGGTGTTACCTTTCAAGTTGAAGATAAATTGCTTTAACAGATTTATTACCATATATGGTCCTCGCTACACACTTTTGATTCTTCTTTTTTATATTCATTTTCTGCATGATATATGAATCTTGCTAGTTGCATACTAAGGGGTGAATACGGGTGGTCTAGAATAGGTAAGGAATGTAGGTTTGGCAAACTATGTTTTATGGGCCATTGATTTGTAAATATGCTCTATATGTGGGAAAAGTTTATTGTATGGGCTATTGGTATATAATTCTATTTTGAGATTGGGAATAGTTTGGAGAGAATTTCTCACTGCACCCCTATAACTTATCTTTGCACCTCCATAAATGTAGCAAAAGTCTCAAATAGCCCTAGGTATAAAAATAAGTTTAATCCTAGGTAAAAAAATTTGCAAAATTTTCTACGCCGGACTTGTAAAAAATTTTGCAAAAAACTTGATTTTATAATGTACTGAGAAAAGATAAATGCAAACCTGAACAAAAAAAAACAAAACAAACAAAGAGGGGATGAACACAAACGCACTAAGAAGAAGAAGAGAAAGTCACTGATTCAATAAAAAGAAAAACGAAGTTGTGCGAGAGAAGCAAGCGAGAGAAATGTTAAACAAGAAAGTCGTGCAAACGAAAGAGGAAGAGAAAGAAGTGCGACAAATGTCAATTTTTACTGAATTTTCATATAGAATTTTGGCACTTTTGGTCTTAAATGTATTTATTAGATATTAATTATCCCTAATTTAAGAATTATTGAATTCAAATGTATATTTCCGATTCTTGATATAAATGAAGATATTTGATCTCATTCTTTGTACAAATTTTGAGGAAATAGGATGGATGAAGGAAAAGATTGGAAAACTTACGAAGAAATCAAGGAAAAGAGCAAGAAGAGCTTCTATCACATTCTCGCTCAAGCGAGAATAATCTAGCTTGAGTGAGTATTATCCAGAGAAGGATGTTGTTTTAGGGATATTTTAGCTCAAGCGAGAATAATCTAGCTTAAGCAAAAAGACATTTCTTCATGTTGAAGTATTCTTATCGCTTGAGCGAGAATCATCTAGCTCAAGCAAGAAGTCACTTAACCAATGATACAAAAGCTTCAGAACGAATTTATAGGGGGGAACAAAGTATTTTTTCTAAAAAAAAAAAGGCAAAAGGCAGAGAAAAGTGAACAAAGAGCTGCAAAAGCCGTTTTTCTTCAATTCTTCTCAAAATCCTTATTGTATCATGGCTACCATGAGTAGCTAATTTCCTTCTTGGGATTAAATGTAATCTATTCAAACTCGAATGTATTCTGATGATTTTTACATATAGCAATCTCATTTCTATTGATATTGGTATTTTCATTTTGTTCTTTATGTCTGATTCTATTTGATCAATAGATTCTTGGATTCAATTTTTAGATCTAACTGGAAAGTATTTTTGGAAATCTGCTCTGAATGAAAATACTCGATATGTTGTAATTCTAGGAATATATTTCAATATATTGATAACATCTTATCTAAATGTTGGATAATCTATTAAATATTTGAGGAATTGATATTTAAGAGATTTTTTCTTATGAATTTTATACTTGAGGAATCAGTATAAATGATTTTTGTATATTGCATTAATATCAATAGTTTCGAATGCTATATATATATAATATATATATATATATATATATATATATATATATATATATATCCATAATATAGATGAATGAGAAAGATGAAATTCAATCCCAGTTTCTCCCTCTGAATTTTCTTTATCATCTAGTTTGTTACTCTTTTATACTTATTATGCAATTTAGTTTATTTTATTACCAATCCACCATGAACAAATATATTTACTATGTATATATACTTAGTAAGCATTATAATTTTGAATTTTAGTTGAAACTACTCTTTGTGGGATCAACACTTTTACTTTTAAACTATTATACTACAGTTGATTTTGGTACGCTTGACAGAGCTTCAATAAAGCATGTGATAATTAAATTTTTACTGTTTTTATTAAGAGTCTTTTTTTCATTTTAAAAATATGGAGGTGTAGAGAGAACTTATTGGAGTGCACGAAGAAATTCTTAATAGGAAAGGAAGTAGGTTTGCGAAATTGATATTTTGGGGCTAATGGGTTGTACAACTACTCTATATGTAGGGAAAGCTTATTGTTAATAATTTGTAGCATTATCTAAACACCCCTATTTCCTTTCTATATAAATAGCTGAGTATCTCTTATATCCTATAATGAAATTCTTTACAAAAAAAAATGTAATACAACTAGCTTATTAAATTACTTAAATTATATACATGTTGTCAATTTCTTGTGAGCACAAATATTTCTAATGTGGATATGTATTGAAATAATTCCATTAAAAGTTATCCTTTTGCAATCATCTCATGCTATCAAGCAAAATTTATATGATTAATTTGCTTTTGTTTTTTAACTTTTAAAAAGAATTTTGAAAAATAATATTTAAGAATCATTTTTTAGAAAAAGATAAAAAAGCTTGTTTAATGAATATAATTTAATTGAAAATTATTTTAAAGATTTGAAAATAAAAAATCTGTCTATATTTATCAAAATATTATTAATGAAAAAAACCATATATATTCCGTATGTTTTGAATTGTCAAACAAAAATACAAAAACTTAAAAACAAATTTACTCATAGTTTTTTTTTAGTTTTTAAAAATTAAAAAAACTAAATTACTTTTATAAATTACTTTTACAAATTACTTTAGCAAAACACAAACCAAATAACTCTTAGTTTTTAGCAGGTTGGAATACTAAAAAATAGTTTTACAAAATTCCAATAAACAAAAAATTTTTTTATATATCTTTGTGTGTTTTAAATATGTAAAATTATTAACAAGCAACCAATTACAAGAACACTCTCTAGACTTACGTACACATTACTTTATTTTTTATTTTATTATAATTTTTAAATTTAAAAATATTACTATAATATCCTTATACAGTGAAACGTAATAACCCTTTAGGAAAGACAAAAACATTACTATTAATTACTACTGCCACTAAAACGTCTTTTCGATATCAAGCTAGCCTCACGCTTCTATTTAAAATTTTCTTCTATTTCACAACATTATCCTAACCATTGGTCTATCTTTTAACTGAATTACTATTATTATTTTATTACTGTTAAAAAACTCAAAAAGTTTTCAGCTCACAGATTGTTGTTGGGGGAAAAAAACATATATCTAAAGAAATTTTTTTATTCATGTTAGAGAAAAAAAAATTAAAATAACACATGAATAGAAAAAATATAATCATATTTTGTTTATGTAGTTTGTACCTCATGTTTATATTTAGGATAAATTTTTAGAAAATGTACAAACTTTTTCCATTATTTTGTTCATATGGTTCATTTATTATACCTACATTTATGATAAATTTTTAGAATTATTAAAAAACTTACAAACTTTATATTTACAATATAACCTTTTCTACCACTTAAAGTGGTGATCATTTTCTTCTTCAGGCTAAATAATTGTACTCATTACACAATCCTATTTAGATTTAACATCATAATCTTAAATGAAGACAGAAATCTCTATTTTATAAATATATAATATCTTTAAAATATAAAAAATCTTAAAAATAAAATAATATATTTTCTAAACAATATCTAAAAATATAAAAGTAAAATAATTTAAATTATTTTCCTAACATAATACTTTAACTATTAACAAACCGGTAAACTACACATATGTACTTGTTTATTTTTTCATAATTTGTAACTTAATTTGATTTGATACAGTGATAACTAAAAGAAGGTTAGATTGATTCGTTTGGGGAAGGCAGGCTGCAAATTGACGGTCAAATATGCCTTTTTTCAATTCCAAACATGGAAATAAATTAAACTTGTCCACTATGTTTTATTCTTCCCTCATATATACTTATAAAGTTATAAATTAAGTTGGTTTCCTAATAATCTGTCAGAATAGATTAATCTATCAACAACTGGCCACTTGATTTAGAAGTCATAAACTTCTTAATTTGGCTGCGCTTTAATTTCAAATCATATATCAATCCTTACTTCTTAGAACCTAGCTAGCAAGGATTTAGGATAGCTACAATTTTTAATAATTTGTCTTATATGTATATATTGAATAATTTAAATAAGAAAAATGGTTATAGTAAAAAATAAAAAAACGTATTATTATTGTTATTAATAATAATAATAATAATAGATTTTATTAAATTATTTATTAAACAAGTTTATACTGTGAGTTTTATACAAAGAGTTTTTCCATAAATAAAAATCTTTTCTAAGGCACCACTCTTCTTTGTTACTATGTAAATGCTTTACAAGATCGTCAGTAATATCACTTCTACCATCCGAAAAATCCTATGAAAGAGCGGCGCCTTTCCACAAACATGGATGATCTCGAAAAAAACAAGCAGAATTTCTTACATATGGCTAAAAGAATTAAAAGTATAAACTAATCTTATCTTATACATAAATGGGGGAAAGCATACGTTGGATCTCTAGTGATCCGTTACAAAACAAACAAGGATTATCCATAGTCTTAGGTCTCAAAAGATTATGACGGTCATCAGTTCTAATTATGATGACATTAATATATTCTGAGTTCTTATTTCCTCCGTCCTGACCTTGTTCGGAAAATTCTTGGATACGAAAAGCATATCATATGTACTATGATATTTTTTTTTTTTTTTAAAGACAAATGATATATATTCAATAGAGAAACAAAACGTTTCTTAGAATACAAATACAATTACATACTCCTTTATAGTGGAGCATGCTCAAACTTATCCACCTATACCATATTTAATAGACACATTCTAGGATTAGCGTATCAATCTGAGAACACACACCCCCTGTTAAACCCAATGGAATATGATAGCCATTTCCACGAGAGTATCTTTATAATCATCATAATATCTACCGAATCCAGCGGTATGTTGTAAAAAACAATCTGATTTCTAGTAATCCAAATACCCCAATATTCAGCCAGCCAGAAAACATACCAGAACCTCCTCTTTCTCTTTCCGACGACCCAAGCTGACGATGAAAGAAAAAGTTGCTTCAAATCTCCCGGAATAGGTTCTTGGATTCCCAGCCAGCTGATAATGTTGTTCCACATATATTGGGTGTTGGTACACGTTAAGAATAAATGGTTCCTCCCTTCCATAGCACTTTTACAAAAAACACATATAGCATCATGTCTTGGAATCTCTACACCTCTCTTCAATAGATTATCCGTGGTTGGTAATCTATCTAACAATAATCTCCATGAGAAAGCAATTACTTTGGAAGGTAGTCTATCTTTCCACATTCGTCTCAAATCCTTGGGATCCACCTCGGTTAGTCTCATTGAGGTCTGTTACGTGCGTAGTGCCATATAAGCCTCATCCACAGAAAAACCTCCGTCCCTACTGGACCTCCAACTCCATAAATCCGACCTATTTTCCACAATTCCTACTGGTTGTAGCGCGGATTGTAGAAGACGGAGCTGATCTTCTTCCCATACAAAGAGTTCCCGCCTCCATACCCATCTCCACCCCTTTGACCCATCCTTTTTGTGATTAATAGAGATGCTCTTATCTGCCGCTATCCCGTATAGCCTGGAAAACTTTACGCTAAAAGGTCCATCACCTATCCAATTCTGTTCCCAGAAAAAGGTATCCTTTCCGCTCCTTACTTTTCTAATGACATTATTCCCAAACCAATCTGGTGTCACCACTTTCGGCCCATCAATATCCCATAAATCCCTCCACCATTGCGACGCTGTAGATAGATTCTGCTGTCTCTGATTGAATTTGTATGTCTGGCCATATCTACTCTCCAGCAAACTTACCCAAATTGCATTTTGGTCTGATAACATCCTCCACCTCCACTTTGCCAGCAGACTCAAATTAAAGCTCCATAGACACTTTACCCCCAAGCCCCCTTCTTCCTTTGGCCTACATACATCTTCCCAACTGACCCACGCAATTTTATTCTCCTGGTCATTCCCTCCCCACAAAAAAGACCGCTGTAAACCGGTAATAGCTCTTAAGACTTTCTTCGGCACTTTGTAAAATGAGAAGAGGTACATTGGGAGGCTAGACAATACTGAATTTATCATAACTAGCTTACCTGCGAATGACATATGTTTTGACCTCCATGTTGCCAACTTCCTCTGGAATTGATCAATGATTGGTACCCACATTTCTACCTTCCTTGGATTCGCTTCCACAGGAATTCCCAAAAATTTAAAAGGCGGTGATGAAACAGCACAATTCAATAGATTTTTTACCTCTCTTGTAAATGAGGCATCTACATTTAATCCAAAAAATTGGCTTTTGCTGTAATTTACCTGTAACCCCGATGTCAGCTCAAAGCCCCTAAGAATAACCTTCAAATACCATACTGATTGCATATCCGCTTCCCCCATCATAATAACATCATCTGCATATTGCAGAATTGAGAATTTTGCCTCAGCACCAAATTCGAGCTCTTTAAACATGCCTTTCCCAACAGTTGACCGGAACAATCCTGTTAATGCTTCAGCTACCACTAGAAACAAAAAGGGGTAGAGTGGATCTCCCTGCTTCAATCCTCTCCCCGGCCGAAACTCATCCGTCGGACTCCCATTGACTAGAATTGAGACGTGGCTGTTTCTGACAATACTATACATCCACTTTCTCCATGTGCTCCCAAACCCCAGCCTATCCAACATATAATCCAGAAAATCCCAATTTACCGAATCATACGCCTTCTGAAAGTCCACCTTAAACATAAAATATGGTTTCTTTTTCCTCTTAACCCAATCAACTATTTCATTTGTAACCAGCACCCCGTCCAGGATCGATCTTCCTAGCAAAAATGCTGACTAACACTTGGAGATTAATTGCCCCATTACTTTCTTCATTCTCAATGACAGCAGTTTAGAAACAATCTTTTGTATGCTGGAAATTAAAGAGATTGGTCTATACTGCACTAACCTGTCCGGCCTTGCCACCTTGGGGATTAGTGACAGAAAGGATGATGTCACTGCTTTTGGTAGAACTCCTGACTGATGGAATTCTTGGACTGCCTTTACTACCTCTTCCCCTATTATTTCCCAGCATGCTTTATAGAAGTGAAAGCCAAAACCATCGGGGCCCGGGCTTTTCCCTCCGTCACACGCCCAAACCGCCTCCTTTATTTCCTCCTCTGAGAAAGGCTCTTCTAGGCTTTGTCTCTGCTGATCATTCAACTGATTGAAAGACACACCATCCATCTTTGCTCTCGTCTCTTGTCCATCATTAAAGAACCTTGTAAAATGATTTAACACATGATCCCGAATATTCTGGACTCCCTCCAACCAACCAGCATCTGATTTAACTGCCAGTAAGGAATTTGCATAACACCTCTCCTTAAAACACTTATGAAAATACTTTGTATTCCTATCACCATTTAGAGCCCATTTTAACCGAGATTTCTGTAACATAGACTGTTCCATTCTCCTTGCCTTCCCCCAATACTCTGATAAAATATCTTGTCTCTGTTGACCACTCCCACTGATCCCTTGACTTAACTGATGGTCCACCCTCTCCAAATCTAATACCTTCTCTGCCAGGAAGGTTTCATCTTTACTCCAGTTTTCTTCTTTCCACTTTTTAATCTTCTTCTTCAAGCCTTTTAACTTAGTTGCTAGCTGATACATCCTCCATCCTTGCCCGTGCGCTGATGTCCAGAACTCTTTCACTAGGTCCATAAAACCTGGCTCCTGCAGCCAATGATAAAAAAACTTGAAAGGTTTAGGTCCCCAGTTCCGAGTATTCACTTCTGTTAGTATCCAGCTATGATCGAAAAACTCTCTCGTGCCCACTCTTTGAGCAATAATTCCCCACTCTTCCATCAGATCCGGGGAAAATAAAAATCGGTCCAACCTGCTAGATGACGCTCCATTCAGACTTATCCACGTTGCTCCTTTTCTGATGACTGGGATATCCAACAAATCCATTGATTGGATAAGGAATTTGAAGTCTGACATCTCGGTTGGAGAATGATAATTTGACCTCCCTTTAAACTCACTCCTATCCAGCACCGCATTAAAGTCTCCCTTTAAACCCACTTAACCTCCGGAAATCCTCGTTTTGTCATCATCAGATCCTCCCATACCTTCCTTTTGCCTTGTAACGAACATGGGGCATATACATTAACCACACAATTAACCTCAGTTGAAATCTTTCCTCTGAAGCCAATTCCAAGGAAACCTTGCCCTTGTATAACCCAGACAACTTCCAACATCTATTTTTTCCAGATTGTCAGACATCCTCCGTTAAGCCCTGAAGACGGTAGTATTCTCCAATCACACCCTGACGGCCCCCAAATCTCCTTAACTTCCCACTCCTTTACCTCCCTGCATTTGGTCTCCTATAATAAGCAGATATCAATGTCATTATTATTTAACAATCTCCTAATCCTTCTTCGCTTGACCCGATCCCGGAATCCCCTCACATTTAAAGAAAGAATCTTCATTTAATTATTTCGACCCCTCCTCGTTTCCCTTCTCTCCTTCTCCCCCTTATCCCTCATTTCCATTTCCCTTAATTCCTGTAGGTATATCTCTTCTGGCTGTTGTCCGGATATACCGATTTCGTTCATTGCCTTCCATATTTTTTTCGCTTCATCCTCCTTATTACCTTCTCCTTTCTCGTATCCTTTCGGAAGGTCCGGATGTCCTCTCCTCATTAATTCTCCCCCATCAAAACTATTTCTCCTTAGTTGTTTCCATATGGATACCTCTCTTCTTTGCCCTTCTCCTCCTTTGGAAACCTCTTCTCCACCTACTAATACCCATTTCTTGTAGTCATATGGTAATGTCGAGATAGAATCATTTTTTCCGTTATCACTATTCCCCGTAATGACCCCCTTCCCTCCATGGCCCAAAACTGTTTCGGAAACGTTCCCGCCGTGACAAATAGCCATTTTTGTGGTTGAGACCGTAACTTGTCCGACCCTGTTCATTTCCGCAGCCCATTCCCTTAACTGCACGCGCTGGATTCCGTAATGGGCCATGTTGTTCGAGCCCAAAACCTCCGTACTGTTTGCGCCTGTTTCTCCGTGTTGGGCTGCTTTTCCGAAGCCCGCACTTCTCGCCTGGTCAGAGTCAACATCCCAATTTTCACTCGTTAGACCGTTCGCCTGCATCGTGTCACTTCGCGCTTCCGTTCTGTAGACCGCCTGCTCCCTGTCACGTCGTCGTGCCGTTCTGCAGACTGTCAGCGCGTCACTTCCGAGGCCTGCCTCTCGAGCTTCGTGATGAAATGACCTGTCTCTGTCGAGTTGTCCTATTCGAGATGACCGCGTGACAGATCTCGGACTGCATGCGACGCTCCTTCTGCGTGAAAAGTTGTTTACGTCTTCTTCTTCCCTATTTCACCCCCGAAACACTATCTTCTCTCCCACTTTCTCTGAAACACTCTTCGTTTTCACCATTTTGTCTCTGCTTTTACCCCTGCCATTGTCTCCTACTCCCTGTTTTTTTCCCGAATCGGGCCTGAACCCTGTGCACGAAAGGTGGGATGTTGTCCCCTTTCTGTCTTCACCCCGTTCCTGCCATTCCAGCTCGTCCCAGTCGGAGTCGTCAGCGGTGTCGCCTACCTCCGGTCCTACGCTCCTCGTCCCTACCTCCGGATTTCGGCTTTCAGATCTGGCATGAAATGTATCTCTGACTACCGTTTCTCCTCCCAACCTTAAACCCGGACCGCCGCATTCGGTGTTTCGTCCCACCACCTCCTCCCACTCCTGCCAGTTTGCTTTGTAACCCATCTTGTGTTTCAACTCAGCCAGTCTTCTTTCGGCTTCCGCCGACTCGTCAAACTCTTCCTCCCCCGCGCATGAACTCATTTCCGATCCATAGCTTGTCCTACCTTGGCTATGCTTCATCTCATTCACCTCTTCCACCTCCGTTACCCTGATATCGAACTTCCACCCGTCGATCTTCGCCCGGACCGTTGCGTCCAACTTTTCCATATCCTTCCTTGACAACACCATCTGTGCTACATCGTACCTTTGTTTTTTTTGAGTGATTTCCTCCACATACAGCATCTCTCTGAAGGGTGCGAGTAACGTAGAGAAAAAATTTTCTCCCCATACATGTAACGGAATCCCGTAACAGTTCACCTTGATCCTCCTCTCCATATCTACCGAACTTGGCTCCCACTTCTGTATTCCTACAAACCACTGTTCAAACCATTGTTGTTTCCCTTTCATTACCTCTTGTAATGACTCCCCTCCTTCCATTTCCAACAGTACCTTGTTTGCCCCCATGGGAGTTGTGCTCACGTTGTAAATACCGTGAGTCATTAGGAAAAATTGTGTTCTAAACGTCGTTGCTCTGTTGCGTACTTCTCCCACATAAGCCTTCTGGAGTCTAATTACGTTTTTCACTGGTGTCGTGTACTCCAGCTTCACTTGCACCTCTGCCTTCTTTCCTCCGTCTAGTCGCCCATTTTTATTTTTTGTCCCCCCATTAGCACATACTACTTATGCAAAGGATTTCCTCATGTTACCCTTATACCCACTCTGTTGCTCCGTTTGCCTAGCAACTGTATAATCTGCGTTTTGCACTTGTTTCCTCCTCCATATATTCATCTTCTTCTGATTCTTATCTAACCGCTGATCATACCTTGGTAGGTTGACCTACAACTTTTCCGTTCCGATGAAAATATTGTCCAGTTTAACCACCAGCATTTTCACATCATCTGCATCCCTGAACCTGGTAAAACCGAACCTTTGTCCCCTTCAATTCCTCTTTATTGGAATTTCCACCTCCTGGACTTTGGCATATCTCCCGAAGATCTCCCACATATCTTTTTCCCTATATCCGTCCGGAAAATGAGTAAAAAATACCAAGGTTATACTGTCGTTTCCTTTTCCTCCCTCATTTACTGATTTCCTTCCCCCGTTTGCATTCTTTCTTCTCCTTACCTCTGTCCATCCATCCTCCTTGCCTCTGTCCTTACCTCCATTCATTATGCTCTTGCCTTTGTCCTTTTTTTCTGTCATGTGATATAAAGTGCTATTCAATATGCCCCACTTCGATGAGCTCAGCCTAAAATAGAAGTTGATCTCTACTATGATATATATCCGGAATTGTGTGCTCGTGAGGTTTCTCAAGGATTTGTACTAGTCAGACTTTCGAAAGATTTTTGGGACAAATCGTGTCTAATAGAAAGAGGGTGTCTATAAGGTTTGCGAAGGATTTGTGTGAGAAATTGTGTGTGAGAGAATCATATAATTTTATTTAAAGAACAATATAATCTAAATTATTTATTAAAATTTTATAATTATTATTAAATTTTATTATTTCTTATTGTAATTCTTTTTTTCATCTAAATTATATATATATATATATATATATATATATATATATATATATAAAAAGTTATTCACTTACTTTAAGTAAATTTAAAAGATTTAATCTTCATCATATTTATTTATTTTATTGAAATCTAATGACTATAATAAATAATTAATCTTAATAATTAGATTTTAAAAAAATAGATAAAAAGTAATTTTTTTAAATTTATTTTTGAAGTAATTGGATTCATTATATATATATATTTTGTTCTTACCGAAACATATCTGAGTACAAATCGCTTCGAACCTTCCGAGATGCATTAGATTGAGTTTTGAAGAAGTATCTGAATATCTTCTGGAACGAACCACAATAGGGGGAGTTTGCAAAAGAGGACTCTGACGCTCAAGTTAATAGATGAGCAAAAAAGGAAAAAGAGAATAAGAGATAAAGAGATGCTAATTAGTGATTATGTGGATTTTATCTTCTGATCTTGACTTAATTAATTTATTTATTTTGAGGGAGTTCGGATTTCGGATTGGCTGAAATCCCTTTGATTTCATTTCCTTTGCTGTATATGTATTTCGGGTTTCAAATATGTCAAAATCCGAAATCTATTTTTTAAGTTTGTCTCCTACCGTCATTCTTTTGTTTATTCATATATTTTGGTTTTCGGTTATGCTGAGATCTAAAGTATCTTAGGAAAATTCCAGTTGACAGTGTAGTATTTTATATATTTTGATTTTCGATTATACCGAAATCCGATACGTGGTTATACATATATACTCTTAGACATATGAATACAACTGTTAAGAAACTATAAGAAAGACAATATACTGTTTTTATTTTTCTGCAGGTGATCAACGATCATCATCCACAGCTATATATTACACTCATCCGATGTCTTAGAAATATAGAGCACAAATCAAATCCGAATTCCAAATTAGTCTTAATCAGACTGCGAATGCCAAATCAACCTCCATCATATATATGTCAAGAGTACATTGATGAGAGTGTAAATGAATGGCATTTTCATTACTTATTTGAGACTTACTGAGGTGGATGAATAGATACGGGAAAACTAGTAAAGGATATATTTAGTTTATTTGAGACATAACAGTATTAATAAATCATCTACATATATTCCTAAAACTTATTACCCATGAGTAAATAGTCTATCATGTCCAATCATTTACAAAGGAATGGATTTTGAAACATAAATGTGTTGTCTACTCCTCACATACTTTTTGTAGTTAATTTCCAGAAGTCAAAGATTTATCTCAGGAAGAATGAGTGAGAGAGGTAACGCTAGAGAGAGGAAGAGTGACTGAAGTGGTTGGAGTGAGTGAAGATCAAGCGTAAATGGAAAGAATAGATTAGGGAGAGCAGAGGAGTGGAAGCATAGATTAAGTGGAAGAAAGGTTACCACCTACTTTTTTACACACTTTTCTCGAGATTTTGGTGAGAGGGAGTTATGGAGATGCAAGATGTGAACAAGTATGTGAAGTGTTCATTTCAGCTAGAAGAAGTGCGAATGGTGAGAGATTTGGTTTTGTACGGTACGTTGTAGTGATCGACGAGAAAAAACTAGAAACAAAGCTTGATGGTATCTATATAGGTGACAACAAACTCAGTGTTAACCTTCCTCATACAAAAGAAAAGATGAAGAATGCAACTTTGCTAAGACCCAGGAAGTTCAAACTAATAATATGGCAGGAGAGATAAGAATAGGCACATACATGCTTCAAGATTAGCCTGGAAACCACAGACGGAACACACAACTTACGTGCAAGCGATAACTGGGAACAACAACAAGGCACATGAAGAATAAAAGATGGATGCTTAAGAACTTTAAAAATGGTAGATATTGAGGTCGATATGGTAGAGAAACCATGGTTAAATGAGTGTTGGGTATGACATCTATTGTGTTACGATGCAGTTGAAAAATTGGACCAAATACCAAAGACGATGCTTATTGATGGTGATAACATTGTGAAGCTCAAGCATATGGGAGATGAACCACTACTTATAGAACTACCATAAAAAAATAGATCTAAGAATGGCTGGAAAAAACAAAAGGTGGATGAGCAATTCAACATATTTAGTTCTGCTAAAAAATGGAAGTCAACTATTGTTTTTATGAACAAAGTGGCATTGGTTAGGAAAATAAAGGGAAGTTACATAAAAGAAAATCTCAGACTAAATCTAATCTCAAGTGAATATGAGAAAAACAAGATTTTAAATGAAAAAAAAAATTAAGATAATTATTTTATCTTATCTATATAAAAATAAGTAATTTTAGTAGTTATCATATTTCATCAAAACAGATTGTAAGTTATAATAGAAACCAAGACGTAATTCTCCGATTATCACTTTACATAAAAAAAAAAAAAACATCTAGAAACATAACAGCTAAAACCAATTCACTCAGTATATACAATATCCTTAATTTATATCGTGTTTGAAAGTTGTTTTGCATGTAATTTTGTTTTAGATTTAGACCTCATTCAATCATTATTTGCTTAGTCTCTCATTTTAAAACTTTTTTACTATATTAGGTCGTGTTTTTATTATTTTAAATGTGAAATGAACTAGAGGATGAGTAACTAAGTAATCATGTGACTCAAAATTATAATAGGATTGGTGTGTGATAATTGTCTCATATGTCTAATTTTATATGGTAGGAGAGTAATTATCTTAAGAAAAAATATTTGTATATTATTAATGTAAAAAGTTTTATACCGGTATTAAATCTCAACTTTTCAGATATGATAAATTTATTGGCTTAACCAATATTTTAAAATTCATATAAATGAAAAGTTCTGATTTAATATTAGTGTAAAACTTTTTTACATTATTGGTACATAAAAACTAAACTTTCATCTTAATTCTTTGGAGTTTTGTTTTTCTTCTTTTATATATAAAATAAGTATAGTTAGGAATTTAAATTATATATTTATTATAGTTAGGAATTAGTTATATTTTCTTTTGAAATACACATACATGTTTGAAGTTGGATCAAAGCAAAGTTAGACCACCAATCAATCTGTTTAGCAAATGTTTTTGTTGCATTTTAGGAATTGAAATATTAAAATATTTGACATTAAGTGAAGCACCAACACCCAACGATAACAAACAAAGAGTTATGTTCAATTGAGACACCATCGTTCAATACTCATTTGATTAGTGTCCACCAGTGGTCTTTGTGCTAGCAGGGTATAAAAGACGTTTTTTGTTTGAAAAATGTTTCTTCACCACTTTTTGACCTAAAGCATTTGAAAGCTCGTTTCCTCTATTTTATCTCTTTTTATATTATTCCTCCATTTGGGCTATTCATCACCTCTGTTTATATTAGTTTCCATTTTCTATTGTAAATAAAGGATGTGAATTGGTTAAAATACTCCTACACTTTTAATTATAAATTCACTTTAATTTAAAAATTACTTTTATAGATGAAAAATAAAAATCAGTCCACGTATACATATGTCATTATTCTAAACAAAAAGTAATTAAACATATTATCAATGTTCTGCTGATAACGTCAAGTGGTCAATACGATAAAGGCGGCCAAAAATGAATTGCTGCCGAAAATAAACACTAGAATTAATTTATAGAGCCTGGATTATTTTTTTAATATTATTCTCCATATATATATATATATATATATATATATCTAATAAAAAAATTTATATTGAGAGTCTGTTTAGAAATTATTTTAAATAGAATATTTTGAGAATTTGTTCTTCAATGAATTTTTAAGGTATTTTTAATTCTTACATAATTTAATTTATTCTTTCTTGTTTTATATTGAAATTAAGATAAACTATCGATGGTTAAAAATGATTTTATATTATAATATAAAGTATTCGTTATAAATTAAAATTTAATTTATATCTTAACTGATATTTTCTTATTACAAATTTTAAGAATACTTTAATTTATATATTGAAAACTATTTAATTTATATATTTAAAATGGAAGGGGATTTCTTATGTAAATTTAAGGAAATTATCTTCATCTCATTGTTATTGAAATTTAATGATTCTAATGAATAATTAATTTTTATTATTAGATTTCAAGAAAATTAAAAGATAAGATAAGTAAGTAGATTCCATGCTATTTAAGATACTATTTTGATTAAATTATAGAACGCTAAAGACTTACACTTTATCGGAAAATAAATTATAGTTAATTTAGTTAAAAATTCATGATTTACATTAGCAGTAAATATAAATATATATAGTAGATTATAAAACTAGTTAAATCTATATATTACTTTCAATAACTTAAATTTTGTAACCTAAAACAGGAATTTAAATCTATCTTAATTATTTATCCAACAGTAGATTGTTTTTTTATAGGGGACTCAATACTATAGTTATTACTTATGCTTTTTATATAATAAACAAAATTCCTACCAACTATTAACAAACTAATTAGTAATGTCAACTAAAAAACTTAATAAGTTATGGGTATCACTTATTTAAGACTGTATAGCCTTGCTTCATTAATTATTCTACTTAGTTTGTAATCTTTGATTTGCTGCTACTGATGCTATACAGTATAATACAAAAGGCATAAGATTCACCCTTTTCGCAAAGGTATATATGCTACAACTTGGCGGTCAAATATGCCTTTTTCAATTTCCAAACTTGGCAACAAAATTCTCCACTGTTTTATTCTCCATGCATAAAGTTATAATCAAGGTGAAAAATCAATTATGAACAACTGATCGACACTGGATTTAGAAGTCGTAAACTTCTTAGCCTCAGCTTTATTTGAATTTCAAAATCATGTTAATCCATACCTCGTACAGTACATATATGCTATTAAATTTTATAACTACTACTATGACTTTTTGTTTGGAAAATAAATATAAACAATTAAAAAACCATTAATTAATTTTTTTTTAATTTTGCAATTAGTCAGAATATGGAAAATTAACAAATCAATCTCCTTGTTATTAATTTAAAAATAATACTGACTAAAACAAGATATTATATTGTTTAAAAGAAAAAGAAAATAGTGGAAGTGTCAATTTTCACTATAGTATACATAGAGACAATTAATTTGAATCCTCCAATCTCCATCACTTTCAAATGCTCGGTGAAGGTCAAAAAACATAAGCGCAACTACAAAACTGATAGTTATTATAAACGAAAAGCACTTGGAAAAGCACAAGGTTTTGTGCTGCCTCTTATTGAAAAGTACAACAACTTCTCATGCATCTTCTATATAAATAGACACCAAATTTAAGAAATGAAACTCCATCCACGTCCAAACATTCATTTCCAACTATCAAACATTACTAAGTCAGTCATTAAATTTAAACCCAAAAAACAAGAGAACCAGAAATTCTTGTAGTGAAACCAGAAACCATGACAACTTTTCCCTGCTTGTTCTTCCTAACACTGATTGTTCATTTTCTACTCTCTTGTTACGTCTCTAGTTATTCTTACAATGATGTTAAGGTTTTGGTGCAACCAAACCCCAAACCCTCAACCGTGTGAGTATTTATTGAGAAACAACCCCTCTCACCAATACAAACCCATCAAGCAAAAGTCTGATTTCTTTAAGCTTTCAGTGCAACTTGCTCAAGAACGTGCTCTCAATGGCCATGCAAACACACTCTCACTTGGCCCAAAGTGCCGTAACCAACGTGAAACAGCTGCTTGGGCTGATTGCGTAGAGCTTTATGAGCAAACCATTCGAAAACTGAACAAAACCTTAGACTCAAACACCAAGTGGTCCCAAGTTGATACCCAAACATGGCTTAGCACGGCTCTGACCAACCTGGAGACATGCAAAGCAGGGTTCTACGAGCTTGGAGTTGAAGACTATGTTCCGCCTTTGATGTCCAACAATGTCACTAAGTTGTTGAGCAACACCTTGGCACTTAACAAAGTTCAATATGAAGAGGAAGAGCCAAGTTACAAAGATGGGTTCCCAAAATGGGTGAAGGCTGGAGATAGAAAGTTGTTGCAAGCTTCTTCTGCAGCTTCTAAGGCCAACGTAGTGGTGGCAAAAGATGGGTCTGGAAAGTACACAACGGTGAGTGAAGCCGTAAATGCTGCACCAAAGAGTAGCAGTGGAAGGTATGTGATATATGTGAAGGGTGGTGTGTACAATGAGCAAGTTGAGATAAGAGCAAACAACATAATGTTGGTGGGAGATGGTATTGGAAGGACCATAATCACAGGTAGCAAAAGCGTTGGAGGGGGCGCCACAACATTCCGTTCAGCCACTGTTGGTAAGTTCACTTCAAAAGCCTTTCTTACTAACTAATTAATCTTCTTTATGCATCACTTATAAGCATTTAATAAAATGTATGATTTTTGCAGCTGTTGTTGGAGATGGGTTTATAGCACAAGGCATCACTTTCAGAAACACTGCTGGAGCAGCAAACCACCAAGCTGTGGCACTGCGTTCAGGATCAGACCTATCAGTGTTTTATAGATGCAGCTTTGAGGGTTACCAAGACACGCTGTATGTGTATTCAGATAGACAATTCTACAGAGAATGTGACATATATGGCACAGTTGACTTCATATTTGGTAATGCTGCTGTGGTGTTCCAAAACTGTAACCTATATTGTAGAAACCCTCCAAACAAAGTGAACACGGTGACTGCTCAAGGAAGAACGGATCCAAACCAGAACACAGGGATTTCGATTCACAATTCAAAGGTGACAGCAGCCTCAGATTTGGAAGGGTCAGTGAGGACATACCTAGGAAGGCCATGGCAACAATATTCAACAACAGTATTCATGAAGACATATCTTGATGGTTTGATAAATCCACAGGGTTGGATGGAATGGAGTGGTAACTTTGCATTAAACACATTGTATTATGGAGAGTACATGAACACAGAACCAGGTTCATCAACTTCAAACAGGGTTAAATGGTCAGGATATCATGTCATCACAACTGCTGCTGAAGCCTCTAAATTCACCGTTGCTAATTTCATTTCTGGAAACTCTTGGTTGCCCGCCACCACTGTGCCTTTCACCTCCTCTCTTTAATTAGCACCATTTTTCTTCTTTTTTTTTACATAGTTTAATTTTCAATTGTTGTACAAGCAAATATGTTCTCAAAGCATTTTGTTTTTAACTGATGAATAAATATCAGTTAGTTGGATTCATTTTTCATTAATTTTTTCTTGGGTGTTGTGTAGCATGCACTTATCTTATGTTAATATTATCCATATGAAAAATAAAACATTATTAATCAAATTTTAATATTTTTTTATTAAATAAGTAATATCTTATTTGGGATTTGTAAGAATATAACCTTATAATTTTGCAAACAAGTAATTAATACTGAATGTGTATTATATACACTAATGATTCAGGAAAAAAAATAAATTTAACATATATACACTACTAAACGAGTTTGAGACTCACGGTTAATCAAACTTTTTAATTTAAATGAACTCTAAAATAATAATTGATAAAATTTATAAACTTACCATATATAAAGTATTATAATTAATTATCCATGTAAAATTTTTTACACTGATAGTGTATAAGTGTTTTTCTCGGAAAAAAAATACACTCATTATGCATATTTTTACTTTTCTCTATTTTAAGATATATGTGTTTATTATTTACATTTCTTGTGGCCCTATATATATTTTCTAAATAATAATCCGAGTTTTTTAATTTATTATCAATATATATCTCTTAATTAATTATTTATTTAAATTAATTAAGTTTTTTTCTGAAATTTGAGGTCATTTTGCTTTTCGTATTTGAAATTCAAAATGAAAAAAAAAGTATCCCCCTGAAATTTGAATAATAATGTGTTTAAACAGAAATAATAGATTTACAATTTTTATAGTAAAAGGCTAAAACCTTTAAAACTAATTAAAAAAATAATGATTACAACTTGTCTTAAGCATCAGCGGCGTAGCCCAAGCACCCACTGTCCTACTTATTTGAATCTTGACATCTTCGGATTTAGAGAATACGTATGATGAAATAATTTATTAAATGCATTGTCACACCCAAATTAAAGAACTATCAGGTCCTTTTTTTTTCATGGGTTAGTCGAATCTTTACGACCTTGATTCCAATAGTCGTATATTTTTTACCATTGAAGGGTAGGAATTACTATTCATCCCATCACTTTTTGGGTGAGTTTCCGTGTGCAAACTTAAAGTTTATGATTGACAAATATTGAAATAATAGATTTTCTCTAAAAATCGAGTTCAATAGAGATATATATAACAAAGTTTTAACAATTTTTTCCGCATCAACTCTCTTCAAAAGTTTAAAGAAGAATGTTCTAATGAACGATCTATTAATTTTAAAAATTTAATTAAAAAACCTTTTCAAAAAAATTCTCAAAATAAAACCAATTATAGAATATAATAAAGTTGTAATAGAAGAAACAAGAATAAGTTTCATATGAATTTACTCAAACTAAATTAGCTTCGGTTCTCTTTTAATTAACTATGAAATATATCAAACTTATATACAAATAAGTATTTTTACTTTCACTAATTACTCATGTTTCTACTCTTTTAATAATTTCATAATTTTTTTTCCATGGAAGAATGTTCTTTATATAGGCACTACATGCCTATATAGCATTTATGTATCATAAGGTGTCAGGTAGATACTAGACATTAATTTGTGGTTGTCAGATGAATATTGCTTAGACTTAAATTGGTGGTAACACAGTACAGTTTGGACGTCTATCACCAATGGAAGAGGCCTTAATCTACCTTGATGTCCGAACACAATGTAGATATTTCGAAATGTATCGAGTCTGAATATGTTGTTATATGAAAAGCTTGTATTCAAGGAAATATAAGTGTGTTTGATGTGATTGATGTACTTGTAATATTTAAATTATCTATATTGAAAATTTTATATGTTATTATGCTTAGCCTTGCAATATCTATGTATTCTATATGATTGTAATGATCGTGTTTTGCATGCATCAGATACCAGTGATGATAGTGGAAATCAAAACTAGTAGGATTGGTAAAAGATTAGTGGTAGCAGCGAAGTTACTTGTTTTGTATTAGAAATAGTTTAAGTTATATATAAATGTATATAAGTTAAACCTGATACTCTTAAATTTGTATATATGTTTAACTTATAAACCTGATATCCAGTGGTGGCCCTAGAGCTTAACATGCTTAGATCATCACAAAAACTCACCATTGTTCCATACTCACATGAGCCAATCACTTGCTTGAACCATCAACTCTTATACCAATATTGAGAATTAAATGAGTGTTAAACATTAAAAAGATCTTCACCTAGGTTTAATCACATCACATAAGTGAAATTTGATACCATCCTTAATCCAAAACATTAAAATAATAAGTTTGTGTGTCTCCTCAATTATGAATCTAAAAATATAAGCTCTTTCATATTTATTTATATGGAATTGATTAAATTTATAAAAGATAGATTATTTTTCATAAAACTAGTTTATAAGATAGTTGAAATTGATAACTTAGAATTAAAACAACTTATAAGTTAGCTTATTGAATTAAAAGTATTTGATAAAATTGACTAATGAATTAATTAATATATAAATATAAAATAACATAAAATTACATAATTAATTAAATATTTAATTAAAAATATTAGAATATGTCAAGAAAATTGATATGGGTAAAAATGAAAAAGAAAAATAGTAACTTATTAAGCTAGTATGTTTTTATAAATTACTCAAATTAGCTTATAAAAGTAAATTATAAATTATATTATAAGAGGAGTTACAACCTTAGTCTAGTAAAGTCCATGTAGAAAAAATATGCGAAAAAAAATCATGATTTTAGATCACTCTACTAACAAAAAGTAACACATTAACAATTAACATTTAACATATAAAAAAACTATATTATAAGTTAATAAAATAGGCTCAAGTGTCAAACAAACTTATTTTGATTAATTTATATTGCAAGTTAAACAAAAAAACTTAACTAGAAGTTTTTTTATTGTCTTAATAAACGCACTCATAACTCCATTATTAAAAACACATTAGGAATTCTTAAGTAAATTTGATTTCTATAAAAAAAAAAAATCAAAGTTAGTGTTATGATTATTATTACTACGATTAATAGAAACACCTATAAAAAGTTAGTAGATTTCATTTTTTATATTAAAAATTCATTTATATTTATTACTTAAAAAAAACTCGATGTGAATTGAATTTTAAATATATATTTAAACTAGCCGTGCTATGTCACTAATTACACGATGAACGGATCACAAAAAAAATTATACATGAACGAATAAATACTAGGAAAAACTTTTAAAATATTTCATACATTCTCCCTTATCAACTATGTAAATTTCAAATTTAATTGGAGAATTATACTTACGGCACCTATTTATCCTAAATTTGAGAAGATTCAAAAAATGTCCGAATAAAATTTTAGAAGATCCAATTGCAAAAATGATAAATTATGAAACTAAATTTCAGAAGAAAAAAAACACCACTTGTTTGTTGCATATCCACAATCTACCACTTTGCCAATTGTCAATTGATGAACGACGCTGCTTCTTCACTTGCAAACACGTTGCTTGATAACACCATTTCAATGACATCCACCGAATGCCTAATGCATTGCATCCATCTGACTTTGCATATATTTCATTATTTATTTACTCTTTAACGTAAATTAGAATACAATTTATTGAACTTCTAAGGCAAATCAATCAATAATAAATTATTTAAACTTGAAATAAGTTTCTTTTATTATTATTTTTTTCATCTTTGTTTCAAAAGTTCCATGAAGTTGTGAGTTAGAATTGGAAACTCTTTCGGAAAACTTTTTTTTATTATGTGAGTTAGAATTTATTAAAAATTACTTATTTTAGTAAATTTTACTTATTATATATTAAATATATAACTTTTTCCCTAAAATTGATGATTTTTAATAATATAACTAATTAAAAAAATAATTTTTTAAAAGACAGTTTCTAAAAGAATTTACCTGTCATCTTATCAAAATTATGATTTTGAAAATATATACAAAAATGTTTAACATTGTAAATTAATTAAGATATCAATTTTGGTGGACCGGGCTATTTAAAATCATTCTTTCTTTCCATTTCTTTTGGTGCTTTAGCTTTCTAATCTTATTCTAAAATCATCTTTAGAGCATTTTTTACCGATAATTCTTAATCGCCAGAACCATTCTTCAAAAATTTGAGAAGAATATTATTTTATTCATGATGAAAGATTCATTCTTCCTAAATAACTTAAAATGAGTTTTGCCATTATATAGTAATAAAACTTTATAAAAGTTTTTCAATTTTATATAACATTAGAGGATCACAAAAAATGTTTCAAGAATTCGTTATTTAGTTTGTCATGCTAAATGCTCTTAGAATTCCAAAGCCTAATTAATGTATTTTTAAAATATATTTAATTTAATATATACTTACTATTATAAGTATCAAAATTCAAAGTACTAAATAAAGACAATTTTAGTAAAAATGTGACAAAAATATAGTTCAGCTAAATATTTTTTAATTTATATTCAATAACATTGAACCTAAAAAGAAAGGTACATACAGTACTACAATGAAGAGTATAGTGTTACCTATACATTCTCAACACATTTTATGCTTGGATAGAATTTATTATATATTACAAAATTAGGGTATTTTAATTTAGAACTCACATAAATTTATTATTTGCGGTTATCACAATCAAATATAGAAAGTGTGTTTAGGGGTTATAAACTTATAAGGTTAGTTTAGAAACAAAATTTATACATTTGAAGAAGGTGAAAAGAGAAGTGGTAAGTTCAAATCTTTCTACTAAACTAATAATTTAAGATGGGTATACGGATTGGTCCAGTCCGTTTAAGCCCAACTTGCAAAGCTCGTGAGCATTTTAAATAGATAGAATAAATTCAGTCTCTTAAAAATAAATATTTTTTTAAGAGTTTCTACTTGACATGCAAAGTCCACGAACTTAATAGATCAGTCCATAGACCTGCATACATATATTTTTTTAAAAAATAATTAAGAAAATATATAATATTTTTAAACTGACTAAATTATAATATATCATACTTAAAATTACATCATTATTTGTAATAATCTAAAACATTAAATATTTTTAATATTAAAATTGTCAAATATCACAATTTAAAGTTACAACATTAGCACAAGTCAATAGTATAAGTGATAATTTTGTCCCTCTAAACGGATTACGGGTCTAGCCTATGATCCCGTATAGCCCACAAAGTTTGTAGGTTTTACGGATCAGACTCAAATTGTAAGAATCAGTTTAATTAATAGATTATTAATGGATAGAAAATAAATATTACGGGAAATTAAATTCAAGTTTTTACTTAAATTACTAATTGATTGGAGAGATGATGGATTTATTAGTTTGTTAATACTATACGGTTGCATTTGGTTTATGGTAGAATGATGAGGGAGATCAGAGTAATTATTATTTTTTTGTTCTGGAAGATTTTAGTTGAGTTTCGAAAAGTCTGTTATCAGAGAGAGGTTGCATTTACAATACTAAATACATCACTGATGCTATGTGTATATATATATATATATATCTTTCTTTTTTTCTTTTTAATTCCTTATGTTTTTTCTTCTAATTTTCTTCCAAAGACCATGTACATTTTCTCTCCCACCGCTTTTCTTTCAGTCACTTGCATGGTTGACTATTCATTGACGGATTTCGATGTCGTATCTTTCATAGCTTCTATTGCTGAGTGATCTCTATTATAGGTAAGTCTGATCTTGAATCAACAAACCTTTTTTTTATGATTTTTGATCTTTTCGTTTTCGTTAAAAAGAGATTCCTTTGGAAATTCTAATTTTCTTTAGTTCCAGTTGAAATTGGGATTCTTGTCAGGTTTCTGTGTGATTTGTTTAGGTTGATTCTTCCTATTTCGTGTTAATCAACTTTTGGATAAAGAAATAGATAAGGAAAACTCTTTTGTTGATTTTTTTTTATGGTCAGTGATTTGGTAGTTGAGAGATTTAAGCTATTTGTGATAGCGAGTATTTTGACTATGTTTTGAGCTATTTAAGATAACATGTATTTTAATTGTGTTTTGAGTTATTTAAGATAGTGTGTACTTGATTTTGATTTGAGCTAATTCAGTTAACGTATTTTTTGACTATGATGAGAGCTAATTGAGTTAGAGCATTTTTGTTGAGTATGATTGAGCTATTTGAGATAACGTATATTTGGATTTCATAGTTGAGCTATTTGGGATAGCGTGCATACTAATTGTATTATTGAGTTATGTGTGATAACGTATATGTATGAATGAGCTATTTGAGATAGCGTGTATATCGGTTATAAATGTGTAGTGATGAGGTGTTGTATTAAATGCATGATGATGTGTTGAGTTGATGCATGCTTTGAGTAATATGTGAAATTGTGTGCAAATGATGAGTTGTTGGAATTGTGTTTTGTGGATGATTGGAGATTGTAATTCATTAACAAGGAGTATTAATGAATTATATTGTGAACTATTATGAGGAGGTAACAGAGCTCTTAAGGTAATGCATTGAATTAGGAATGTGGATAGGTTTAAATGATCCTGGTGCTAGACTCTGTTTTAGATAATGATGCAGTGTTAGGACTTGTGTTAGATGATGATACATTGATGTTAGGGTCTTGTGTCGAGCAACGATGATAAACCACAAGATATACTCGGATAATAACATGATGCAATGTTAGGGCCTTTTTTCGGGCGATGATACACTAGACATTAGTTGGTTATTAAGTGAGTATGCCCAGACTTCAACTGGTTATCGAATAGGTCAGATAAATACCAAATACCAGCATGGGAAAAGTCAGATAAGTCACTATCTTGGTATCTGAATTAAATGTAGTGAGTCTTTCTAGAAAGTGTTAGTTGATTGGTTATTGGTGCTTATGTTTAAGTAGAACATAAGTGTGATTGATTGGATGTTAGTACTTATGTTGAGGTGGAGCATAAGGATGATGGATCGGATAACAATGTGATGCAATGTTAGGGCTTTGTTTCGGGCAATGATACACTAGACATCAGTTGGTTATTCAATGAGTATGCTCAGACTTCAACTCGTTATCGGATGGGTAAGATAGATATTAGATACCAGTATGGGAGAAGTCAGATGAGTACTACCTTAGTATCTAAATTCAATGTAGTGAGTCTTTTTGAAAGCATCAGTTGATTGGTTGTTAGTGCTTATATTCAGGTAGAATATAAAGTGTGATTGACTGGATGTTAATACTTATGTTGAGATGGAGCATAAGGATGATGGATTGGATGTTAGTGTTTATGTTTAGGTGGAACATAAGTATGATTGATTGATTCTTAGTGTTTATGTTCAGGTGGAGAACAAGCGTGATTGATTGGTTGTTAGTGCTTATGTTTAAGTAGAACATAAATGTGATTGATTGGTTGTGAGTAATTATGTTCAGATGGAACCTAAGGGTGGTTGATTGATTTATTATACTTTGTGAATGCATAATTATAATATAATAATAATATGTCTTTTATCTTATGCTTACCATTGCACTATTTCTGTTTTATGTATGGCTATGATGATTGTGTTTTGCACGGGAGCAGATAATAGTGATGATTTAGACTGACATGATGCTTTAAGGTGAAGTATGTCAGATTGTAGCTGAAAATTTCAAAGGATGTTATTTTGTTGTTGAATATGTATATAAGAGAGTGATGTAGAAATACTATTATTTGAATTTAGAGGCACTAATGTTAAGTTTATGTGATTGTTATGTTTTGTTTGACATTTTGAATATATGGAAAGATATATGATGTTAGATTAATTGTGTTATGACGAAAATTTTATTCTCTAGTTTTAGATTGTATATTAAATTAAAAGTGGATTAGGTTACTTAATTAGTTAGTATAGAAAATATTAGAAATTTTGGATGTTACACAAATTTTCTTTGTAATTATAATTCTTTAAAAAAAATTCAAAACTCGCATGGACTTAGAGATTCACAGAGTCAGATTCATATTACACCGACCTTACTAATAATTAATATTTTATCTATCCAAAAATAAAATATAAAAAATATATTTAAAATATTATGTTGGTAACATTTTTTATAAAATAAAATATTCTTATTCATCCAATTTTAATTATGAATTTAATAATCATGAATATTTTTTTAAGTCAATATTAGTTGTTAGCAGTCCTTCCTTACTAAAAACAATAAATTAAAATTTTGTTATATCAAAATATATTAAAATTTGGATTAATTTTTTTTAATGATATTATCTCAAATACTCTTATTTATTTAGAATTTTATCTCCAAAACTCAACTAACTTTTAAAATCTTGTCATCAACGTGACTTTTAAAATCACAGTGTAAAGTATTTATATACATAATATATTTTATATTTAAATATAATTTTAATTTTTCTATTTACTAGGCCTACATTTTTTATTTCCTATTTCAAAACAAATGTATTCCATCGTTTTTTTTTATTTTAAAAAATCTATTATTGTAGTACAATCTTTAAGTTGTATGTGTTTTTTTAGAGTTTATTCCATATCACAATACTTTATTTATAATAAGTTTGTTAATTTTATTAATTAATATTTAAGTTTAACTAGTATATACTATTAGTGTCAAATTTTCTACACTAAAATTTAATTATAATTCTTAATTTTTAAAAGTTATATAAATAAAAATATGCAAATAAATATTAGTATAATGTTTTTTTACAATATTAATATATACTAATTAAACCTTTAATATTTAAAAAGTTATATATATAAAGAACTATATTGAATTTTAGTGTAAAATTAAACTATTTATTTTATATTAAATATTTTTATAATAGTCTAAATGAATACGTTAAGCTTATAATTAATTGAATCCAAATTAAAAAAAAAAACAGATAACATTAAATATTACTAAAAATTACAGATTTTTTTTTAAAAAAAATAGAATGTATCTATTATGAAACTATACATATTAAATATCTAAATTTTAACATAAAAATCAAAATGTGATGGATTAAGATGAAAAAATTTTATGACTCTTGAGAAGGTCTTTTTTGGATAGTACCGTACCGCACCGCCAATTAGTGCACAAATTGAGGCTGCCATCGGAAATGCCAAGCTAATTAATCAAACAACCTAAATAAGTAATAACTATAATTACCTGAGCGACATAAACACCTCAGATATTGATCATTGAAAGACTTAACTTACATTAGACTATAGGTCAAATTAAATTATTTCTTAAATAAATTAATTTTTTAAAAGTTTATTCATTTAAAAAATAAAAATATAAACTAAAACAAGTGAAATTTAGTGAATGATATGACACTTTGATTATATCGAGAAAGGAATTTCCTGCGAAGCGGTGGATTTAGTATACAGACAATGTTATGCATGACAGTGCGAATGCTGTTGCAGTGGATATATTAATGGATAAGATATTTTTGTGAATTGTTATATGTTTTGTGTCTTCAATGACCATGCATGAAATTTCTATTACAACTTATAATTCAGCAATAAATAATAATATTCGTTGTTGTGACATGTTTTGTCAAACATTTCACTAGTTAATTAAATCTAAATTTAGATTATAAAAGAATTTGTTGCTTATTCATGATAAACAAATGTTGCTTAATTTAATATTTAATACAAATTATATATGATTATAAAACTTCTATGATTCACTAAATATCATGACAAAGAAATTTTTAAAACTTTTTTTCATGAAAACTACATATTAAGTTATTGTGTGTGATTTGGCAAGACTATTAGATAAGTTATTATTTATTTATTAAAATGATTGTATTAATATTAAAATTTATGATAGTATACATGTTATTTAAAATTTATTTAATAAAAATTAAGTAATTAAATATGCTTGATATATCTAGGTAAATTTTTGTAACAAGTTCATATATACATGTGTTTGGCAAAAGATTATAAATTAGCTGAATTAATTAAAGAGTATAGCAAAATTAACCCCCTACACTAAGTACAAAACAGTATGATACCAAATATTTCATTACTTATCCATAACTTAAAGTTTGGTAATTATATATATATATATATATATATATATATATATATATATATATATATAATATTCTAATAATTAATCATTTAATTTTTATAATAAAATATTTTCTACTATATATGTAACTGACGGATATTTTTGTTGAAATAAAATAGAATAATTTTACTGTTGAGTTAAAATTAATATAAGAAATATAATTTGTTTGAATTAATTGTACCGATGAGGGGGTTTTGAGGGTGCCTATGTGGACGACTATTTAAAACTTAACTTTTATATATAAGACTTTTTACAACAACGAATTCTTTTTCCTGGGAAAATTACATTCTTTTTCCTGGGAAAATTACATTGAAGGATATCATTAAAATATATTAATTAATTAGATAAAATAATTAAGTAAAAAAATTATATTACAGTAAAAGTAATTTAAAAATTAACTTTAAATTTAATATGAATTAGTAAATTATTTAAAAATAAATATATTATAAAATAAAACAATCTTGATGAATGAATTATCGATCATTTTAAAACAAGATTGAAAAAGTAGTATTTTAAATCTCATTTTGGAGTCTGATTGCAAGTTTGCAACTACCCAAATGTAAAGCATTACTCTTTTCAAATAAATTATTATATGCTCTCAAGAAATGTCCCCTCCCACCAAGATAAAAACATAGGTCATATAAATAGTTTAGGCCACACAATGCTAGTGCCACCTGGCTAGCATTCATGTGTGTGTTTCCTTAAGCTGGCTATAAATCATCATCCTACAACACCATGCAACTCATCACATTCAATTCACGGGTCTCTCTATTAAAAAAATGGCCACTAATTATGCCACCACCACCTTGATCCTCCTCCTTGCCATGGCTACAACCACCCTTTGCCTCCAAGAAACCGATGTGCTAAAAATGGCCCAAAACCATGTTTCTCAAGCCATGAATTGGGTTGGAGACTCTTTGAATTTGCATGGCTTGGAAAGTCTAACCCTTTCTGATCAAAATAATGCTATTGCTCTTAGAGACTGTGCCAAGCTCTATGAGGAGAGTGAGTCTAGGCTCTCTCACATGATGTCTGAAGAGAGTATCTACTCCAAAGAAGATGCACTCACATGGATAAGTGCTGTGATGACAAATCATAGGACTTGTTTGGATGGATTGAAACAAGAGGGGTATGCTAAAGATCAGATTTTTGATAGAAATTTGACCATGGTGCTTAAGCAAGCTCTTGTTTTGTATTCAAAGAACAAAGGCAAAGCTGGCAAAGGTAAATAACTTGTGGTAGCTAGATATGTCGTAAACAAATGTCCTTGTTTTTTTTTTTTTGCACTTATCAAAAGCAACTTTTGATTCATATATAGTAGGAATTTATATATATATATATATATAACAGTATATGTATAAACTTTGACATTAAGTAAACATTATCTATATTCTGCTATGGACTAAATGTTATATTATTAACGAGAAGTGTGCTGGTATCCATGCAGTTCACTATCTTAATGGAATAGGACATCGTTTATAGACAATTCAAAAGTAGACACTAATTAACTTTGAACAAGGATATGTATATCTATACTTGCTTGTGTACATTTCTTTGGCCTATATACATTTTTGAAGTTTTATTATTCCATTCATTTATATGGAGAGACTACAGTGCATTATTAATTTTTTTTTCTCTTTCACGTCTTAGAATTCAATATTCTCGGTGATTTTGTTTCAATATTTAGTTTTAATTTGTTTTACCAATCTAAAAAGTTTGACATTGGTATTTTAAAGTGTCTTGATTTATTAGTTAAGTTCATTCTTTTAGCAGTTTATCAAACTGATTTAAGGGATTTGATGATCAATCTCAGATTCTGAGAAATACTCGTCAAATAATTAAGTATTTTCTGTCTCAATAAAATTCAGTAATAAATTTTAAAAAAAAAACATTATTTGGATCTAGCAGAACACTTTAAGAAATTAAAATGATTTTTTTTAAAATTTAAAGAACAAACTTAAATAAAAAAACTCATTTTATATACTAAAATTATATTTTAGGCATATAAAAAAATATGTAAAACTATCTGTTTTAATTAATTAAGTTGGTATTCTCCTTTCATGTAATTCTAGTTTATTTCATCTGATTTTGTACTTTTTTAGAAACTGCATATTTGATTTACTCAAAAAAAAAAAAAAAAAAAAAAAAAAAAAAAAAGAAAACTCCATATTTGAGCTTATCTCTACCAATATTTCTTAAAGGATATATATGATTTTACTCTTTCGGCCAAAGAAGTTACAAGAATGAAGGTCAGAATATTGTCTTTTAGTGTTACGAAACAAACATAAGAAATCAAAGAACCCTGACTGGTATACGCAATAAACTCATTATTTGGTCTACCTTTGTAGATGGGTAAACTAGATTACTTACGTGGATTTTATAAATTGTTACTTACTATTTGGTTTCTTCTGCATTTAAGATGAAAGGTAATATTCTCTGCCATATGATATACCAACATTACCTATTTGATCATATTATACACTTATGTATTAGTCAAAAAAATTAACAAATATAGATAAAATTAAGAATGGTAACACAAGATGGTGAATTAATTACCTTTATTGATGGCGATATTTACTTGGGTATTTTTTAATTGTTTGTTTATCCAGGACCACCTGATAAGGGAACAACATCCAAATCCAATACTGGTCTTTTAGAATCATGGAGTGAAGCAACCCATAACAAAGACTTCACAGTGGCAAATGATGGTTCAGGGACCCACAAAACAATACAAGAAGCGGTGAATGCAGTAGCTGCAATGGGACACAACCGTCCTGCAAGAGCAGTCATATATATAAAATCAGGGGTATACAATGAGAAGGTGGAAATTGGACAAAAACTTCATAATGTGATGTTTGTAGGAGATGGCATAGACAAAACTATCATCACTGGCAGTAGAAATGTTGCTCAAGGTTCTACAACTCTTAGATCAGCCACACTTGGTAAGACTATAAATTTTTTGTCTAAATACAACAATTTTGTGAGTATTGGTACCAGTAATAAAAAACACCAGATAATATTAAATGAATTTCACTACAAAATTTAACCATTATATTTTTACTTATCTTAAGCTTTAAATTAAGAGTAGTTTATACATTTATACATTTAGCCACCCAAATGGTTTAGGGTTTAGGTAATTTAGATTTTTTGCACAAAAAATAAACTCATTATACTTATATCACTGTTCTGATAGATACAAGAATCTACTTAACTACGGATATTTTAAAGTGTTTTACACTATAATATAATTTTGATCTTATAAATTAAATGCAGTATAACATGGTTGACTTATATAATAGTTTTTTAATATTTTAAAAACTATATTTAAGTTGATATGTAGTTGATTGCCTTCATAATACATGAAAATTAAACTATGTGGAAAAAAATATGAATATGATTCAAAGATTTGATATGTGAAACAGATGTATCAGGGGATGGATTTTGGGCCAGAGACATGACATTTGAGAACACTGCAGGACCAGAAAAACACCAAGCAGTGGCACTAAAGGTTAGTTCAGACTTATCAGTCTTCTATAGGTGCAGCTTCAAAGCTTATCAGGACACTCTTTATGTACACTCAAATCGTCAATTCTACCGAGACTGTCACGTATATGGCACGGTAGATTTCATATTTGGGGATGCCACAGTGGTGCTACAAAACTGTGACATCTTTGTGAGGAAGCCAATGAGCCACCAATCCAACTTCATCACAGCACAAGGAAGAGATGACCCTAACAAGAACACTGGAATTTCAATCCAAAACTGCTGGGTTAAGCCATCACCTGAGTTTGAGACACTTAAGAATTCTTACAAGACATTCCTAGGTAGGCCTTGGAAGAAGTATTCTAGGACAGTGTTTCTCAAAACTGATTTGGATGGTTTCATTCACCCTAAAGGGTGGAGTGAATGGACTGGAAATTTTGCACTCTCAACTTTGTACTATGGAGAGTATATGAACACTGGTAATGGTGCCTATACACAGAATAGGGTGAATTGGCCTGGTTTTCATGTGATGAGAAGTGCCACTGAGGCCTCACCCTTCACAATGAACCGGTTTCTCCAAGGTGAAAGGTGGATTCCTGCCACAGGGGTACCATTCTCTTCTGGAATTTAAGTAATTATGTATTAATAATTAATATGATTGTAACTATATGTTATTAGCTTGAGTGCTAGGCTTAGCACTTAGCAAAGTAAATTTCAATCTATCATATAGCATATAAAATATGCCAGATCTGCCAAATTAATATGTAATGCAAGGTATATTTTTATTATTATTATTATATATATTATTGTTATATATACACATATTATATATAATATGGAATAAAATTATGTATAATTCTAGAAGTATTTTTATAAGCTTTAATTGGGATGAATTTGTAACATTTAACTTACCTAAACTTTCAATAAAAATGTAAGTTAATTTTTTTTTTCAAAAAGTAAATAGAAGTAGATATATTGAACTTTGGTAACAAGTTAATTGAAGTATTAAATAAAAACTCCTAGTCTATATTATGTAAGTTGTTAATTAGTTCATTGTGAATACCTCTAGAATAGTAACTTTTTTATTTAATCTCATTTTTTTACGTATACTTCTTGAGAAGTTGATAATGCGGCTTTATTCTATTATGTGATCCATTCATATTTATTAATTTGAATAACAATGTCTGAAATCAATAATAAAATTATTTTATATTTCCTTTAAATTGTATTTTAACATTATCATTAAAATGTTACAAAATTTTAACATGATATAAATATGGAAAAGAGAGTTTGAAAAAAAAAGAGTTTCTTTTTTATTTATGCTATTCTTCTTTCTTCATTGTCAAAAGCTTGACTTTCTGTGACAGTTTCTAGATTTCACGTCACATATTCCAATTTATTGCATCCGTCCTGTCCATAATTTTTTCATTACAATTTTCCACTTCTTGGATTTTTTAAATAATTTATAATAAAATATAATTAATATTATAATTTTGTAGTGTTTTGATTTTAATAATTTCAATTGATTTTTTGTTTATATATATATATAAACATTAATAAATAAATCAAATTTAAATAACGATAGCACCGCATTAATTTATAGCGGGTTAATATATCTGAAGTGAACAAGCAAAGTTTGTTTTGACTGAATAAACGAAAACTATAACATTATCCTATTAAATGAAGTAATTGAGGTGATAGGATTAGATGATGGAGACATATGCAGACAAAGTGAAGAATCATTTAGCGGTTTATTGTTAATTGTATCTGCCATATTCATTGAACTTTCCTTATCATTGTTTAGAGCATAAATAAATGTCCATAGGCTTTATCAATACTACCACAAGTCAAATAAGATGTCAAGAGATAAGCTATATAAACAATTAAAATTTTCAGAATTTTTTATAAGTAAAACTACGAACAAATGATTATGCACTTATTTAAGATGATAATGATTATAATTTTTTATATGATGTGAGTATATTTATTATTAAAAATATTATAAATATAATTTCATAAAATAAGTATCATATAATTTAGTAACTTATTTTATATGACATGAGTGATATTATAAAGAAAAAATTATATTTATAATATCTCCTATATAGGCATGAAGATGATTTCTTCCAAATAAAAAAAAATATGAATCTTCATTTATTGATATTATCAGTGTGTATATATATTGCTTATATTTCTTGAATAAAATTTATGAATATAATTTGAGGATATGATCACAACAAGATTTCGAAAATTCGCAGATTAAATCTTATTCATTTTGGACCACAATGAATGGGCAAGATATTCAAAGCAAGAATATGGGTAATCTACAACGATCAACTTAAAAATTTAATTAAATTTCAATGGTTTCTCCGAAATAAAAATATTATATATTTAAATGTATTATAAAATAAAAGGATATATGAATAAGTTGGTCCCAGTTGTGAATTGTCAGTGAAGAATATTTAGCTGTTGCCTTTGGAGATTTTCAAATTAAGTGAACTAAGTTTACTTATAGTTGATATTTGCCAAATTCTGATTTTGTGCATGAAATAGATGAGAAGAGAATATTGTGTTCACAGTTTTTAACAATAGATTGGTCATTATTTGTGTGTGCAATGTGATACTTCATCTTAATAGCATGAATAAAAAAATACAGAAAAGTTTTCTGTTAATTGTTTCTCCATTATTTTTTATGGATGAAGCAAATCAAATCCAAAACTATTAAAACAAATACATGTTATATTATTTTTAGTTAAAAGTGATTGCAACCAAACCTTAGAAGTATGTCTTTAGATAATTTGAATTGAATATAATATCAAATTTTGTTTGCTATTTGGTTTGGATGAATTTATGTAATATATCTTAAACCATTAATACCAGTGCTACTTTAATTTCTTGATTCCGATATTCTTTTTTGTTAAAATTTATTTACTTTATTTTATTCTTTTAAATAAACCTAATTGTATTTACAAATATACCAAAATAATATGTTAAAATTGTTAATTAATTAATATAGTGAACATATTTTGATAAAAAGTTGTCAATGGAACTTAAATTAATTAATAGTGAAATTTTTATAAAGAAATCTTCATGATATAGTGATTAATTTCTTTTGAAGTTAATGACATAGTAGATAACATATAGATATTACATTAACTATCAAACATGCACAAAAAATTAATTTAAACACAGACTATATAATAATATAAATATTACATTTATTTTTGGTTTTAAAGATACATTGATCCCTAAAACTAAAATTATATTTAAAACTTCTTCATCATTAAATTAATAGCAATATAGCCTTTTTGGGTGAGATTACCTAAAGCCTTATTTAGAGTGATTTTGATATTAATTTTTCAAATTGATTTAAATAATTGAAAATTAGTTTTGGTTTTTTTTTTAAATTAAAAAAATCAATATTTTTTTTGTTTCAAATTTTAAAACAGGGGTTGACCATGGTGGCCTAAGATTTATAATAGTGGTTAGAGATCAGTGATTAGTGATAATGATTGGAAACTACTATTGAAGATGATAGTAGGAGTGACAGCAGGACAAATCTCCTCGCCTTCGACACTCCAAACCATCCCCAACCCTAATCCCCGTCAGAGTAAAAATATTTTGCTCACCCTTGCCCCTAACAGAGGATCGGGTTTCCCTACCCCGTTCTCGCACTTAAATAAAAAATATGTAAAATCACATATTCTAGAGAGTTGTGGAATTTTCACATAGGTGTGGTTCTCGTTCTGGCCTCATCATTGGTCATAGTTGTTGTCCAAACTATAGTCTCAATCACATTGTTGTGGTTCTCACGCAATCATGTTTTAATGGTCTACAAAAGTATAAATTTGTACACAAATTTGTGATTTTACAAATATATGTATGAAATTTTGTTTAACATAGAAGTAGGTTGACAACCAACAAACTGCCTTGGCCCCACCCCTATTTGTTTTAGGCAAGGAAACCTTGAGCTAGATCGATCAACATGGGTTTTCCTCGTCAGAGTTGAGATAAAGAGCAGTTGGTACTCACAGGGTAGGTGTGATTGTTATCCTAAACAACAGTGGTGCCAGAGATTGGTGATGATGGTGGTTAATGACCACTAAATGCGAAAACCGATAAGGCTACCAAAGATTGAAGACGACAATGGTCGTTATTAGTGACAATGTTCAAAGACTATTGACAGCAACATAGATTGAAGGCGATGACTAGTGGTGGGTGATAACGACAAGTGACGTCAATCAATGAACTTGAGTAAGAAAGAAAATTCTAAAAATCAATTTTGTTGTTTTTCAAATTAGAAATCATTTCTATTTTTAAAATACATTTCAAAATAAAAGATAGGAGACTGACAACTACCTTGAATGAGACTTAAGTTTTGGTCTATTAGTTATTTTTTTACACAATGTCTATTTGTTATTTAGTATAATGGTTATTTTATTATTTTCTAATTTTTTTAATGGTGTTTCTAATGTGCGCCTTAAGGCATATTTTTTAACATTAAATCTACTTTCTAATATTAATTCACTTCCCATTTTAACATTATCTTTTCACTTCAATGGTTCAATCGTCCTTTAATTTTTACTTCTATTTTTTTTATATTATTACTTTTACATTTTTTATATTATCTTTTTTAAAAAGAATAAATCCAATGCATATTTATTATACTAATGACAATGTCTTTCTCATTTTATTTTTTTATATTATTATTTGTTTCTTTATAATATTGTGATTAGTTTCAACGACAAATAAAAGAACAAATATAATAGTGCGAAATGGATAAAATAGTGGTACACTGTTATATTTCACTTTTTATTTGTTGTTGAAGTTATTTACAATATTATAAAGGAAAAAATAATATTATAAAGAAAATAAAAATGAGAAAGATATTGTTATTAATATAATAGATATGCGTTGCACTAATTTATTTTTTATAAAAATAGTATGAATATATGCATAAGTAATAATATAAAAAAATATAGAAGTAAGAATTAAAAGAGAATTTGAGTGAAAAGACAAGGTTAAAATTTGACAAAACTATATGAAAAACTAAAAGTTAGGTGAAAGTCAAAAAACTAGTTATAAGTATCTGGTAAAGAAGTTTATCCATTAACTGAAAGTTGAAAAATGATAAATAAGGGTATAATTAATTATTAGATAAATAATAAAATATTTAAAATAATATAATATATTTTAATAATATAGAATTTGTTAATATAATTTGATTACATATTTAAATTATAAATGACTATAATTAAATTTAAATTGTAAATTTTTAGAATTAATATTTAAATTATAAATTACTATAAGGATATAATTAAATTGTAGATCTCTATAATTACATATTTAAATTATAAATTAATATAACTACATATTATAATAAAAAGGGAGAAACAAAGAAGAAGTATACAAGACATTGTATCATATGAGGAGAGAATTAGTAAATCAAAAATTTTTTAATTAATGTAATGTAAATTGTAAAAAAATAAAATAACAAATAGCTAAAAATAGGAGTTTTTTTGTCAAAAAAAAAAAAACTTTGGTAGATTTTTTATTAAAAAAACTTGTAGTTACCCGAAAAGTTACTAACTTTTTTCTTATCAAACATACTTAAAACTATTTCATATTATTTTACCTCGTCAATATTTGGTAAAACTAAAACTAGATAGTAAACGTAAAAATGACATCAAATGATATAAATAATTATTTGATTAAAAATGTTTTAATTAAATTAATATATATATATATATATATATATATATATATATATATATATATAAAATAGTACCTTTTAAGCTAGCTTATTTTTACAAACTACTTAACGTGACTTGTAACAATAAACTATAAATTACTAAAATAAATTTATTAATAACATAATAATAAACTAGCATAGTGTCTTATTAGCAAAAACACTCACTATTAATAACATTCGTATTTAGGTAATTTTGGATAAATTATGTTTTTAATCTCTATAAAATAGGTAAAATATTAATTAATTTTGTTATTAAAAAAACTTTCATATTAATTTATTTTTCTAAAATTTAAATTTGTTTCTAGAAACCTTCGGTAAATATTAATTCATATCACCTCAAATAACTTGAAATTGATGATTCTCTTAAACCAAATAATTTTTTTTTTATATAAATATCAATAAAATTAAGTTAAAGTGATTAGAAATACTAATTTATCTGAATTTATTATTACTAACATGTTTCGATATTTGAACTAAATCATCTTAACTGCAATGATTGGTACAATGGCGTCCAGCATTCTTCGGTCACATTAGTGTTAAAGGAATTACAAATGAAAATCTATAATAAATTTAAACCTTAGAGAAATGAAATTAACGTAAACAATTTTTTAAAGACAAAATTAATATTTTACCTATTTGATATTTTTTTTCTTGACAAGAAATTTGTAAGGAACTTAAAACAGAGTTTATGGGGCAATTTTTTTTATTTATTTAGAATTAAATAATAATAAAAAAAAGCTGACTTTTCTAATGAAACAAGTAGAAAGGAACTTGTCTACTTAAAATTCAAACCTTTTGAACTTGTCCAAGAAGCCATCAATTTTCTTAACTCAATAGTCTCTGGCTCTGTTACTTACTTTATGTTGAGTTTCTTCTTCTTAGAGCCATTGGTTTTACTACCTTTTCGATTCAGATGTTCCTCAACGGTGGTTCCTCCTTCACCGGAAGTTTCCATCAGCGGTGGAGCTGAGTTAGAAAAAAGAGAAAAACGAAATTAAGGGCAGGGTTTGATTCCTCAATTGAACAGTGAGCTTCAGTTATTGTTCCTTTTTCTGCAACCAATGGATGGTGAACCGGAAAACACCCTCTCTTGTGCTAACTGTGGCAAACCTGCCAAACTTCAGTAATCATTCTTGTCTCCTTTTCTTTTTATCCCACTGTGTTCTATAGCTGCTCTGTCACCCCACTTTTCTTATGGATTATAAGATGCTGATTTTATATCCCATGTGGTTTAATGTGGTAAAGAATAGTTTGTTTCATAATTTATAAAACTGATTTCATAATTTTATTTCAAAACTTTGGTTACTTATTTTTTTAAAATAGTTTTCGTAAATATTTCTCGTTTTTAAAATAATATTAAATATAAAAACGACTATGTTATTTTTTACTTTTTTTTTTTTACCAATGAAATTTCATTAAATATAACTAAATTTTTAGATATTTAAAATAATTTTTAAATAACACTTAGATGTAATTTTTTTTCACTCTTCTTTTCGAAAACAATCTTAAAATCTAAAAAACAAAATCAAATAAATCAACTTTTAGCTTTTTGGCCTTGAATCCTTCATCAAAATGGGGTTTTCATGGTTTCAGCATAATTTGTTGCTGCTGCTACTGGCAGCATGTGATTTTAATATTTTTTTATTATTATTTTTACCGTACCTAAATTTGTGACACTGCTATGCTGGCGTGGTTGGTCTATTGGGTGGTGGAAGATTCAATTTTTGAGTTTGTTGTTATGGTCTTGGAATTGGGTTATGGTTTGGGATGATAATGTTGTAGGTACCGTGAAAGGGTATGTTGTTATCATATATTTAATTTGGTTTTCCTCTTTTTATGTTTCTTTTTTTTATCCCAGGTGTCCAAAATGCTTGGAATTGAAGCTTCCTCGAGAAGGTTCTGCCTTCTGGTTTGTGAATGTTCCTTCTTTGATTTAATTGAATTTTGAAATCCTTTTTTTCTTTTGTCATGACTGATAGTGATTTTGGGCCTGCATGTTTAATGTGCAAATTGTTATGTTTTTGTGCCAAATCAAATATAATGTGTGTGTTGGACAACTGTTGCAAAGAAAACAAAAAAACATGTGGAAGCTATAACTACTAGCTTTTCTGTAGATGAGGGGAACTTCTGGCTTGGTGTGGAGGCATTGTTCGGAGACAGACCAAACATGCATTGAGTATCAATGGACAACCACAAAATGACTTACCACTAAGACTGGGTGTATATAACGCTAGTCTTTTTCAATAATTTTATGAGAGTTGTGACTTGTGAGGATGTTTTCTATTTATTTTTAGGCAGTGATTCTAGATAAGACTGTTCTTTAAGCATTTCTCAAGAGATGATTGCCCCTTGTGGTTCCTACTTCCTATAGAATTCTGATTATGACCATAATCTTTATGGAATAGAATGCCATATAACCATATTCTACGTTTGCCATAGGATGCCATCAATGTTTTAAATCCCGTATGTGGCCAGCCTCAAAACTGCTGTAGCAGGAGGAGAGCTGTTATCCTGAATTTTTTTATATAATTATACTATATACATATATATTTTCAATGATATAAATTACTCAATGGTTAATGTTTTTTTTTTTTTTTCCGATAAAAACAGTTAATAGTTAATACTTATGACAACCATAAGTAACAATAAAAAGTCATAGGTAACATACAAGTAAATACCAACAACAGTCAAATACAAGTTTCCTAGATAGGAATTATCAATTATCATCATCTAAATCCATGTCTTCTTTATCATTTTTACCACTATTACAGCTGTAGATTTCATTTTTGGAAATTGAAAAAAATACCCCTTTAAAAGCCTTAACCTCTCTGTTCAAAGGGTTTTTTGGTATCAACATTTAGTGATGCTATCCCATCTGCTACAGTATTGTTGTTCAGCCTGCCATTTGGTTCACCACAACTGCTATAGGCACTATTTAAAATTCTGAATACTAAGTGTGCAACATAATGCATGAGTTGGTGCTGACTAGTAATATTGTTTCTGCCATTGTAAAAGAAGCAAGTTGTTATTGATGTAATTTAATATCCATAGCAGATTGATTTAGTTAGGCAATTTGGTGAAAGGGGGTTACTATTACAGAATGACCCAGAAATTTACTTCTCTGTTTTTATATCCTTCATATTAGAGCTTTTTTTATATCTTCTGACAGCTCTCAGGAATGTTTCAAGTCTTCATGGAGCTCACACAAATCTGTGCATCTGAAGGCAAAACTAACCTCACCTAGCACACAAAATTCAGACTTAGTTGGTAAAGGCTGGTTATATTGTTTGAAGGGAGGACAGGCTCGAACTCCAAAGCTTCCTCACTTTGATTGGACTGGGTAGAGCTACAAATCTCTTCATATGCTAAACTTCAAGGGATTCAAATCCCCACAATTTAATTAATAGAAGATTTCCATTATTAGTAGTGATATTTTCATTTTCATTTCAGAGGCCTTTTGCATTTTTTTCAATGTTTCTTTACATTAATGCTTCTCTTTCCATCTTATTGCCAATTACTTGTTTATATATTGAAACCAAAATTTAATTTCTGCTCTTGCAAGATGGCTGCGGCCGTATCCCATTTCTATTAAACGGAATGTCCCAGATCAAATTGCTAAACCGGATTGGGCTGATGATGTAAGCTATCTGCATTCTGCTTATTTAAATGCTTTGTATTTTACCTGATTTAACTCCTTTTGCTTAAATACAATTGAAGTTATCTTTTGATACCTTAGGGAAGGTTCATTGGTTTCTGAACGTTTTTTATATCTTCTGGTGTTTTAACTTTTAGGGAATTCCCAAAATTGAGCCAAATAGTGTTCTGCAGTACACTGTTGAGGTGGGTAATTTTAAATGCATGAGCAGATTATTTATGTAAGATTGAATTGGACATTGTATTTATTCTTTTTATTTTAATTTCTAACTTATATTAATCTTTAGGTCAAAACACCAGATCAAATTGAGAGAATGAGGGAAACTTGTCGGGTAAGTGCCTTACCACTCTTTGCCTCTGTAGATTCTCTTAGAGGAAGATATTTGTACTTTACTCCTCTGCTATCTCAATCACAGTTATCAATCTCAGATAGTGGCACAGAGCATCTAGTGGAATAGCAAGATAGTGAATAACACTTTAGCAGGGTGAACACTATTCTAATTTTTTTTATACATTCAGCAATTAATACTGCATATATAAATGCTAAAAAATATGAACTATTCACACATTATAATTAATGATAAAAGGTCATAGTACCTAAAGAAAACATACAGCTGGATTGTAATGATAAAAAGAAATGAAACTTGACTGAGGAAAAAAAGGAAGAAAAACAGATAAAAGGAAAACCATGGAGAAAAGGGGAGAAATGTTTGTGAAAGTGATAAAAAAAATATAAAAATTAAACAAAGAACAAAAAAAAAAAAAAAAGAGAGCATAAAAACAGGAGTGGAAGGCAGGGTGGATCACTGAACAGGGTGGGGATCACTGGAGAAAAAAGAACAGAGAGCTATGGCATTGGTAGGTCATGCTTATGCGGAGAGAACAATGAGAGTGAAGGGTTTCTTCACTTTGAAGCTGATAGTGTTAAATACACAAAGTAACCTCACTAAGGATTTGATAGTAAGGGAATTTTAGCCCAAACATCAATGTGGGCCTCACTTCACTGCCCCTATTCAGATATTGTGCCTACTTTGTTGCTCCAGGATAGTGCCTGCATCATTCGCAACACTAAAACAACACGATAGCATCCCTGTAGTGGCCCAGCGCTGCTTTGGCATTGTTTACTGTTATTCACAACCTAGATATCAATTCAAAACTCATTTATGTCCATTTTTTCATGCTGCTTAATTTGTATGAGAATGGCTTGGTGATATATGAATTAATTTACATTGTTGATTTATGGGGACATCCATTAAACCTCTGTTTTAAGTTGGGGAGGGTGAGAAAAGAAAAGAAAGAAAAACTGTTTGATGTGATTAAACTTTTGGTTGTAAATGGTCTTTTAAATAGTTGTTCGTGTTTACAATTGTGTTGATGTAGACTTTAGTTTCTCAGCATGTGTGAATTGATTTATACTTTATAGATTGGGAGGGAAGTCTTGGATGCAGCTGCTCGGATTATTCAACCCGGTGTGATGACTGATGAGATTGACAGAGTTGTTCATGAGGCTACTATAGCTGCAGGTGTTAATTTCAATGAGTCTGTTTCAAAACACTTTAAGTCTTGCCACCTTTTTTTTTATTGAGTTATAGAAAGTTTATCAATCAATGAAACTCAGATACTTCAAATTAATAGCCATGTATGGGGCAAAAAATACCAAATTTTATAGCAATGCTGCTCAATCTCTCTGCTTACCAGAAATGGAAAGTCCTTCTAAAAAGCCATGAGTACTACAATGAGAGAAGGCTTCCAAACCTTACCTAGTTATAATTCTGTTTCCAAATGGTTCCTTGAGTTTCTTGATGTCATTGACATTTGGCAATTACAAATAGTCATTTGTGCTGATTCTTTTTTTTCTGATTTTTTACCTTTTCAGGAGGATATCCATCACCTCTCAATTACCATTTCTTCCCTAAATCTTGCTGCACGTAAGTACTTTTCTTCTGTAATGTCATACTTTTCTCAGATTGTCTTGTTATATGTTAAGAATGAAATTTGCACTATGAACAGGTCAGTTAATGAAGTAATCTGCCATGGAATTCCTGATGCAAGGTAGACTTTTCTCTGCCGTTTCTAATTTATTCTTACTATGGGTTTTCTTTGTTTCCAATACTCAGTTTTACTTGTGGCTGTAATTATAGTAAACTAACTTTCCCAACTAGTGCTTCTTTGGTACTTGACACTTGATTGGTGTAAGTGCCACTGACTCACTGAGGCATGATAAGATTATAGCACCTTGAGAACTTCTCTTAATAATATAGTAATTGTGCAGGAAGCTTGAGGATGGTGACATTGTAAATGTTGATGTCTCTGTGTACTATAAAGGTGTTCATGGTAGGTTGATTAGCATATATATGTTTCACAGTTCCACTTGAAGTTCATAATTCAACCATTGGTTAATTATGTGAATTGTTACGCAGCTGATCTCAATGAAACGTACTTTGTGGGAAATGTTGATAAAGAGGCTCACCAACTAGTAAAATGCACATATGAGTGCCTGGAGAAGGCAATATCCATCGGTATATATCCATTAAATTTCAATTTTGAAGTTTCTGTCTCTTGTTTAAGTTTCAAATATAATTGAATATTTGAAACATTGTAGCAGTCTTGGATCTTTTATTTGTCTATTGTTTGATGTGTACCTTAAAGGTTTGTTGTCACTTATCAATTCATAAATCAAACTGCAAATATGATCTTAAAATTGTTGATTTGATCCTAACTCCTAAATCCTAAATTATAAGTAAATAATTTTTTTAACCATTAAAAATATATATTAAGGACAGTGGGACATGTTGAGTAATTGTATTGGGTACTTAATATGTTGTAAATTTGCATTGAAATATTGATAGTTGATAATCACATGTTACCATAAAAATATGCATTTGGCATTTTGATCTTATTGTGGTTGCTTGTTTAAATACTTCATCTAATTAAAACATATATAATTTTTAAGAAATTGAACTATGGAGTCCTGATTCTTCTTTTTGAATCAAATTCAGTTAAACCTGGGGTACGATTCCGTGAAATTGGTGAAGTTGTTACTCGTCATGCTTCAATGTCTGGCTTCTCAGTGGTACTTTTTTACTTTTTGGCTCTTTGGTTTTTTAATCTATTTATTGTTATTTGTTCACTCTAGTTAATGGTTACTATTTGTTCCTTACTCATCTTTCCCTTGACCCCTTAGGTAAAATCGCTTTGTGGTCATGGAATTGGAGAGCTCTTCCATTGTGCACCAGACATTCCTCATTATGCAAGTATCCTTTCCTTAATTTAAAAGCATTGCAGCATACTGAAAAACATATTTGGAAATTATTTCTGCTTCCTCATTCATATGCGATTTTTTCTTAAATGAAATTCTTTTTTTTATTGTGCACCTCAAGCTTTTCTACCCCATAACGCTCTTGATTCATGTTAACAAAGAACAAAGATTGCTAGAGAGTAGAAAGAGAACATATACAACATATACATCTTAACCATTGACAGAAAATAAAGCAGTTGGTGTGATGAAGGCTGGACAGACCTTTACAATTGAACCAATGATCAATGCTGGTATATTATTATTTATAAAATTTCTTAAAATAGATAATTTTGATAGCTACATGTGGCAGATCTTATAGTATTTCTGGATAGGTGTCTGGCGTGATCGAATGTGGCCTGATGGATGGTCTATTGTTACAGCAGATGGTAAACGAAGTGCTCAATTTGAGCACACTCTTTTGGTAAGTCCATTTCTGTTTTCTCCTAATCCCACTACAGTATATATGTAACATAGTCTGGTTATTTTCTGCATTGTGTCCTGCCAAGTAAACATTTAGTTATTTACTTTCTCATCTCTACAATGCTAATGATTTGATGTGATACATATTTAAATTCTATAGTATGTCCTTGACCAAGCCTTTGCAAACTGTTCTTATTGCATAAGTCTTCATACTATGCAGGTTTCAATTCATAATCTCATGCATACTATCCAAATTCCTCATCACTGGCCTAATCCTATGCTTTTATTAGATAGTGGTCTAATGTTATGATCTCCCTGTTTATATTTTCTTGGTCAGTGAATTAGTAATTTGAATTTTACTTATTTTTGTTCTCTGAAGTATACATATAGTAGTGCATGACTAATTTTAGCTGATGGTACCTATCTAATTATTCATGGTTTTCATTATTAGGTGACAGAGACTGGTGTTGAAGTTTTAACAGGGCGGTTGCAAACATCACCCAAGGTTTTTCCTTGGTTAAGTTCATAATTGGGTGAATCACATGGAGACAGATGCGGGCAGTGTTTAAATATCATACAATCAATAGACAAAATTTCTTTGTTATGTTAATATATTTCTCTGGTTGCCTCTTTTAGTATTATATTTGTAACTTGTAAGTTATAGTAAAAAACAGAAGCAAAATTCAATTGAGTTTAAGTGGAAAATATGATTGATGACATGTTTCTGTAATTGAACAAAAAATTATTTAAGAATTTTGTCTTGATTTCTTTCTATGCTTTTGTTGGTTAAGTCGATAATGTTTGAGATAAATTTTGAACGCCAGGGCTTTATTTTAGGGTTTGTCTCAGTAATTCATAAATAAAAAAAAACGTGTTAGGATATTTTGATCTCAAACATAAATAATTTTCAAATAATTTTATATATATTAATGATATTATTTCTAAAATATCTTTTATTTAATTGAAATTTTATTTTTTGTTTTTGATATTAAGTATAAGGAAGGATGTTTAGGAATTATTTTTTAAATGAGAATGGTATAATTGATTTTAACTTTCTTAACAAGGTTTTCTGAACAAGTTGGTCTTTGTTTTCATGAGAGCTATATTATAATGTCTCGAAAAGAATACCAGTACACTTATGTGCAATGTCTAAATATCTATGCATTTATTTTAATGTATGTGCATTTATTTAGCACTTAGTGTAAACTTTTTTTTTCAAAAAAATGTTTAAATAGTCTTTATTGCCTTAATTAAGTTTTTAATCTTTAAAATTTGACTAAATTTTTTTTATTACTAAAAAATGGTTTTTTCCTAAAATTAGTAAAAGTAAGTTAAATATAATCTATAAAAACTGTGTAAATTTGAAATTTCAAAAATAAAAAAATATTTTCAATTTTTAGGGACAAAAATAAATTTTTATTTTAAAAATAAAGATTAATATTGTGTGTGTGTGTGTTTTTTTTTTGGAAATAATGTTACATTGTTATGATGGGAGTAAGATATACAAAATCATTTTAGATAATTTGTGAATACCTATGTTGGTTCTAATTAAATATATACACTATTACTTAGATTAATATAAAAAAACTTCAAACATTAATAAATTTTTTATTATACATATTTCTAAATCACTTTACATAATACTTTGAATGTGTTTTTAAATTTTATCTATACATAACTTATAATTACAAAATTAGTAGATATTAATTTGTCTGAAATATTTTTTTAACTTTCAAGGACTTACTCTTATGAAAATATGTTGTATTCATGTTTGATAATTTGTAGCATACTTTTTTTTTTTTCTTACTCAAATTTGTAGTGTACTTATTCTTATTCTTAGGAACATAAAATTATAAAATAAAGATTTTGTTTCTCCCATTATCCCTGTTATTACCTTTTACATTTCTTGTCTTAAGCATAGGCCTTGATCGCTTTGTATAACTCGACCCTTTTAATAACAAAATGCTATTAACACAGTTCTTTATGCACATAAATAATTATGAAATTAAATTTGTAAAATCAAGATTACACCAGATTAGTAGGAACCATAAACCACCCAAAGAAAAAACATGTATCATATATACATGAACAAACAGAGGGTGGTATATATGCTATAGTTCATTAGCTTCTATGGCTTCTTGGTGGTTATAGCTTCTGCTTTTCTGTACCTAGATGCATACTTATGAAACAAGAAAAGTGAATTACTAGTAACTTCTGCTACGTTCATAGCCTTAACCTTAATAGCAGCCATTCTCTTACTCATCCTATGACCCGGGAATGAGTACACACAAGCACTAGCATCTGTTAAGGCAGTGCTGACCCATGTCTCAACATTGCTTATGTGCCACAACATGTCATCATCGATAGTGGAGCCACGTTGGTTCAACCTGCGAAGTTCTTTCATGGCTTGGCTAAGTTGGTCAACACTATCTGTGATTTGGTTCACACAATCTTTCACAATTGGGTACTCCCTTTTGTTTCCCTTGAGTTCCTTGGCCACTTTCAAAAGGTACCCTCTTGTGTGGACTGCTCTAGAGAGGCTCACTGACAAGGCATATTGGGCCAAGTGTTGTGGACCATTTATTGTGGATTTGGCATATCTGGCCAAGCAACGAATGCATAGATTTGGATAAAGGGTGCCATTGCAAGAGGACTCTATGTAGGTCATTATTGTTTGGGAGTTTTTGTGCCTTGTCAATGATGATGGCTCAACTGGGGTGGCAAGAATTGAAATCATGGGAGAGAGGAAAATGACTAGCAACGTGAGGTTGAGTTGTGTCATGTTGAGTCACAGTTAAAGCTTGGTTAGCTGTGAGCCTAATAGAAGAAAGCTGTCAAATGCTCAAAAGGCCAGGAAATTTTTGGTTGAAGAAAATGGCAATGGACTGTGGTGCTTAAATAGAGAGTTCCTCACATATCATCACATGCATATGATAGGTATTTAGTTTTTAAATTTCCTGTGTTCGCTAATTTTTAATACCTTTATAGGTGCAATGAGTTGCGCTAAGAACTAATCAAGAATATAGAAGTATGATTTTAAAATTTTGAAAGGACCTGGTCGGTCAAATTAAAATCAGAGATTAGCAATAACATTGGCACAAACGTATAATATACTGATAAAAATTCTGATACAATGTAAATGTAAAATATGTTTTACATTAAATTATAATAATTTATATATGAAAAGTTTGTTAACTTTATCAATTAATAGTTTTAAAGTTATGTAAATAAAAAATTGAAATTAATCGTAGTGTAAAACTATTTTACATTGTCCTTGTATAGATATTAAACTCTAACTCTAATATATTATATGGATTTAATTAATATACACCATCGATTATTTATAAAAATCTTTTATATTATAAATGCATACTAATTAAACTTATATTATAAATCTTGGGTTGATAGTATAATAGATTCATATAAAAAAAGATATTCCAGCTTAATATGAAAGAAAATATCTTAGTTTAAGTGAAGTATAGTTTAAGAAGCTGTTTTCCTTGTTTGAGAACGGTGTTATTACACATATAAAAGGGTTAGACTTTTTGAAATTAGATTTTAAGAACTCGATCAAGTGGCAGAGAAAGGGGAAAAAAATGTATATATGATGCTTAATTAGTAAGGGAAAATGTATGAAATTTGAATGGTTGGGGATAACTTGATAAGAGAAATTGATGATTGTGCAGGCTGAATCAAAGTGCAACATGAAAATTTTAAGGCGATTCCTACGGCTCTATGTCCCCCCGCAGATGAAGGGAAAAATAAAAATATAGTGGTTTGGAAGATTAAGCAAAGCATGATAACAACGCAAAGAATGTTGCTTTTGAAGATTTGTAGGAGACACAAGTTGGATTTGGATTACAAATTACTATGAAAATGCATCATTCTAAAATTAATATGTTCTTTAGTTTTGCAAGTGGGACACTGAGAGCGAGAAACGTTGTAATAAAAAAATACTTACCCAATTATAATTTCAATTCTTTTTGAAAAACTTGAAATATCCCATTAAAAAGTTGAAATAATTGGTATCAGTTCATCTACACGTTGAGTTAGTGATATTAATTCTAATTTTAATTTTTATATATTACAAATTGAAAATTATCTAACCATTATGTAATAATCATTTGTGAACTTGATGACCACAATTTACTCTTCTATCTTTCGCATAATAAAAACTTTTTAATGACATCAATATATATACAAAAGTAAATTATATTTTGTGTTTCTCAATTTTTTAATTTTTTATATTGTAACATCCAATTATTAAATCATGATATTATGTTTCAAAATTTGAAATTATGAATTTGTGTCAAACATTAAATTAATGTTATATATTAAGTGACAAATACTAATTGATATATCCAAGTTTAAAGATGATTTTCAAATAGCATGTGAATAAATAGAAAATATTTATAATTAATTAAATTACTTTTTGTGTTTTAGGATATAATTTGTTCAAATTTTATGAGTTTTTGGACTAATTTGGAAATTAAAGTGAACACTAAGAGGGTTAAACATTGGATCACGAATCCATATATAAGAGAATATGACATCACCTTTAACTCAAAACCTTAAGGCATTAGGTTATGGGTCTTTCTCACTTATATATTACTCAACTTCCTAATTTCTAATTAATGTGAGACTTCAACTCACACTTGTACTTCAACAGGTGGTTTGTTTTGTGAGTTTAATGAGAGTCTAAACATAAATTATATCAACAAATTTACTATAAATTAAAGAATATAATTAAAATTATTGTAAAATTTTTTACACATACTAATTAAACTCTTGTGTATTTATGTTTTGCCAACTAATAATGGATCAAGAACATGCACATGTGTGTCTTTCATTTTTGTTTTTTTTCTTATTCTTTTCTAGAAAACATAGACCTGCTCTGGTGTCACCTTAAAAACTCCAAGTTGCACCTTGAGACAGCCTATCGATCATCAACAGTCTATTATTAAACCATATTCAATCATTCAAGTTTCATATATTTTCTCTACCTATTAAAGTTCATATGTTATTTGTCCTTCTTTTTGTTTCCTTTGTTTTTCCCCATTTCCTCTCACAACATAAGAATTCTTACAATCTAAGTTCAAAAGGTCCAACGCTTTTAAACGTGTAACGTAGAAGTTTGAGCCATACCCAATATTACTTAACATACCACTGCACTCAAACGAGGAAAACAAAAGCTTCTTAAACAAGAGTGTTTTCTTGATATCTGGGTGTTAAAATATATATTATTATCTATAATAATGTAATCAATATTCAATGCCAGTGCAGATTAATAATCTGACTTTATTGACCGTCGAGTTCCAACAAAAACTAACGTAACTCATTGCACAATTAAAGGGTATAAAATAACCTAATAAATGGAAAAACCAAATACTATACCTATCACCTATGCATGTGAAAATGTTAAGAGCTCTCTATATAAGAACCACACCCCAATTGTGATTTTCATCAACCAAAAATCCCTTATTAAGCATTGAAAGCTCTCTATCAGGCTGAACAGCTAACCCAGCCCTCAATTGTGACCCAACATGGCACAACTCAACCTCATATTGCTAGCCATTTTTCTCTCTCTCATGGTTTCAATTCTTGCCACCCCAGTTGAGTCATCATCATTGACAAAGCACAAAAACTCCCAAACAATGACCTACATAGAGTCCTCTTGCAATGGCACCCTTTATCCAAATCTATGCATTCGTTGCTTGGCCAAATATGCCAAATCCACAATAAATGGTCCACAACACTTGGCCCAATATGCCTTGTCAGTGAGCCTCTCTAGAGCAGTCCACACAAGAGGGTACCTTTTGAAAGTGGCCAAGGAACTCAAGGGAAACAAAAGGGAGTACCCAATTGTGAAAGATTGTGTGAACCAAATCACAGATAGTGTTGACCAACTTAGCCAAGCCATGAAAGAACTTCGCAGGTTGAACCAACGTGGCTCCACTATCGATGATGACATGTTGTGGCACATAAGCAATGTTGAGACATGGGTCAGCACTGCCTTAACAGATGCTAGTGCTTGTGTGTACTCATTCCCGGGTCATAGGATGAGTAAGAGAATGGCTGCTATTAAGGTTAAGGCTATGAACGTAGCAGAAGTTACTAGTAATTCACTTTTCTTGTTTCATAAGTATGCATCTAGGTACAGAAAAGCAGAAGCTATAACCACCAAGAAGCCATAGAAGCTAATGAACTATAGCATATATACCACCCTCTGTTTGTTCATGTATATATGATACATGTTTTTTCTTTGGGTGGTTTATGGTTCCTACTAATCTGGTGTAATCTTGATTTTACAAATTTAATTTCATAATTGTTTATGTTCATATGTGATAACAGCAATTTGTTATTCAGCATATGATTGAAGGGCTTGTTAAAAAAAAAGAAAGTAAAAAGGATATGCTCTAAAAATTAAGACTAAATAGTTGGGCCTGAGCCTGTCCTTTGAAAATTTCCTTAATCTATGTGTATTAAAAATATTAATATCTAAAAATCTTTTTTTAAAAAAATTTAATTAGTATACATTTTTTATAATAAATTTGTTAACTTATCTATTAATATTTTAAAAGTTATATAATAAAAAGATGTGATATCACAGTAATATTCATACTAATTAAATTCTTTTTTAAATATATGACTAATTTAAAACTAATATATTTCACATAATAAATATCTTCTATGAATTATGATAATCATTAATAGTTCAATATATAATTTAATAAAATAATATGTTTCATTGTAACTTGGAAAAGGTAATAACTAATTTATTTTTCTAATGATTATATTATTAAAACACTAATATAATTTTATCTAAAATTTCAAATACCTCAGAATCAATCCTAGGCCTATTGATTACTTTCAATACTAGTTAATGGTTTTAAAAACTGTGCAATGGTTTTGATAGTCAGATTCATTGATATACGTACAAAAGGATAGTGAAGATATGTAGATTGCAGAAAAATACATAGGTATCCATACAAACATAATAGGTAATCACCAACTAGCATATACACCCATCTAACATCTATAGATAAGCCTATACGTATAACAAAAAACTAAAATTAAACATCAAACAAGCTTTAGGGAATTAATGTAAGACATATTAATGGAAATTTGAGTGAAATTGTATTCACATCTCTTAGTGGATCCAGCAACAAAACTAGTATTCACAACTATAACATGTTAAAATAATACCAACTTAAAAGTCTAGAAATGTGAGCATTTGAAATCCCAAAACAGCAAAACCTATGCAGGATTGCAGGCGAAGGTAGCAACATATGACTTGTCGAAGGGAATAAATTCTATTTGAAGAACAAGAATCATCATCACCTTATTCCTCATAAGTGCACGTGAAATCACAATGCCAATCTAGAATTGAAGTTGAACCAAACAACAAGATATATGTTATTACTAAACCAAAGAAGAAGCAGCCGCCAGCTTCAACACAAATACTACCTTGCTCAAATATTTCACCAAAATGAAACCAAATCTTTATGATATAAGAATAAAGTTCTAATATATATAAAAGTACTATTTGGTTTAACTTAGTTTTTACTATTTTAACGTCAACACTCAAAAATAAGAGTGCTAAAAATAAAGTAAAATTCATTTGGCAATTTTTACTATTTTTAATTATAAAGCTTCTTTAAACCTAAAATTTGATTGTTAAAAAATTAAAAATTGAAAAGATGATTTGAAAGTTTTTTTTTATATAAAAATTTTATATTATGTCCAATAAATTTATTAGAAGATAAAAATAATTTTTATATATAATTTAATATTTTAAATATATTAAAAATATTTATAAATAGATATTAAATAAATATATTTTCATAAACAAGAATTAAATATTTTACTACAAATTAAAATATTTATAAAAAAATTTTAAATGCTAAAATTATAATTATTTTAAAATATTTATAAATTATTTATTATATTATTTACTTAATTTAGTAGAATTTTTATTTCCAGCAATGAAAATTAAAAATAATTTAAATTTTTAACTTTTAAAACAAGAAACATAAAATTAATTTAGGCCTTCACAAAATTTTAAAAAAAAACTAAAATATGACAACTATTTAATAAAGGAATTGGTGAAACAATCAAATTAGAAAATGAGTGAACAATAAAAAATAAAGGCATTTTTTGTCGTGATTAAAGAGGAGAATGCGTGGATAAGATCCACATAAGATACAAAAAATTCCTCCTACATGTTAACTTGTTTTAAAGTTACTTTATTCAAATTTTATTTTATAAAATAAGTCAATGTTTTTTCTTAAGAACCTTTGTAAAAGTGTACGGTACTACGGTTCAGTTTCTCCTTTTAAGGAGAAAAATAAGTCGAAAAAATGGAACTAAATGGTACCTAAATAAAAAAAATTATCAATATTTCTAAAATATTACTGAAAACATCTTTATTAATCTTTCTAAATCAACCTTCCTAATTGCCTTTTAGTTATCAAACAGAAACAATAAATATATTTATATTTAATAAAACTAGTACTTTTATATTATTCTTTTAACTTTTTTATTTTGATTTTTTTAACTTTAAAATGTCAAAAACAAACTAATCCGTCTTCGAGCTTAGCCTAACTCCATTAATGACAAAACTATCTTATATTCTTTTACTTAACACTAACATTTTATATGTTTTCTTTTAAAAAAAAATAGAAATTAGTTTTTTCCACATTTTTTAAAAAGTGAGTGTTTCAACCTAGAAATGAGATTACATCAATCCATATATGTTCTTTGTTAACTAAAAAATAGGTTCAATATGGTTGAATTCATTTCTTCATTGAGTTAAAAATTTCAACTCAATCCAAACTAACCTATGGTGTATTGTAAGTTGTCAGTTTGTTTTAGATTGGGTTAGATCAACCTGTCAAAAGTTATAAAAAAAATTACTTACGATTTTTAGCCTAGCAAATAGATAAAAAAATATGAAAAATAAAAATATAAACCAATATTATATATGTCAATTATAAAGCAAATACAAATAAAATGTGATAATAAGTAATAAAGTATTCAATAATTTCAATATTTAAATTACAAATAAAATTAAACAATAATAATCTTTCAAATGAAAACTTTAAGTTTGAAGCAAAAAATATTTTGCTAAAACATCAAAACCTTGCTTTTACTTTACTTTTAGAGTTTAATTGATATACACGGTGTGTAAAGGATTTTTATACTTTCATTCAATCATGACTTTTCATTTATGTAACTTTTATAATAGTAATGAGTATAAAGTCAACAAATTTACCATTAACAAAAGATTGTGATTGAACATCCGTATAAAAATCATTACATTGACAATATATACTAATTAAACTCTTATTTTATCTATTGGATAAAAAGAGTTTAATTAGTATATATTGTCGATGTAAAAAATTTTTACACTAATATTTAATCATGACTTTTTATTTATATAACCTTTAAAATAATAATAAGTAGACTTTTCATTTATGTAACATTTAAAATAGTAATAAATAGACTTTTTATTTATATAACTTTTAAAGTAATAATAAATAAAATCAATAAATTTACTATAAAAGGTTGTGATTGAATATCATTATAAAAATTTTTACACTTATAGTATACCGCTTAAACTCTTGTTGAAAAGCACACATCATTTCTAACTTAAATCCAAATGGGTTATATAGAATGTGATGAATTTAATCTTCAAAACCCACCGAACCCAACTAATATAAGTTAGTCGTTAGACTAGTTCGCATGTTAAGTTCTAGCTATTTTTCAATCCTATTTCTTACTATTCCAGAATTTCAAATTTTAGTCCGGTTCTTCATGTGTAATTGATGTGTTCATGTGGAATTGACGTGTACACAAAACTTAAACATTGTTCCTTCTAAAGGTCAGATTAGCACGGCCAAGTTGCCATGCTTTCGTTATGGGAGAGACTCTTTTAAACGTTAGATTAACTTGTTTAAAAATCAATATGCTAGACTCTTTTTTTTCCCGCTTAGCCGCTTTCACCACTTCTATTTGGGGACAATTGGACCGTCGCTTTCTTGTTCTCCATCCATGGTCGTTGCAGCCTTCTTCCACCTTCATTTGGGATTCTACCCAAAACATTGAAACTCCTAAATGAAGTAATTTTTTAATATATACCATCCAATTCTCCTCCCACAAACACAAAAATTCTGGTGCAGGATGTTTTCACAATCCAGGAAGGGGATTGAATGTAAACAAGGACAGAAGGCCATTTACTCTTACAACCACTAAAAGGGATATTAAAAGTTACAGACAACAGCATTATCTTACAAGGAAACAACAAATCAAACAAACCACATATAAATATGCATTTGCTGAAGGTCTTGCCTGTAATCAGTAATCATTCAGCAACCTTCATACCAGAGAGATAGACTTTACTCTGAATCACACTTCCACCAATCCAAAATCCAGGCATAACCATCAAACCAACTTTGGGTTTTTCATCATTGTCATCCATTATCAGATTCTTGACCACACTTTCCATATAAACATCGGAGAACTCACTCCCTCCTTTAACTTGAAATACCTTAACATTTGGCTCAAAAGAATAAGCCAACCTGTGTAAAAGCCAAATAGACTTGGTCAATTTAAGAAAAGCCTGGTAAAACGGAGTCCTTGGATGCCCTCCCCCCATTACATAATTTCGCTGATCCAAATTTCCAAAGAAAGATGCCTCCATCTTTGGATGAACAACCACTAAGTATTTACTTCTGCAAAATTTCCCAAAAATGGAATCTGGATTTTGCCCTAGCATGTCCAGGGGATCCATCTCTCTTAAAGCAAGAAATTGGTGGAAGAAGCTCTCTTTAGTTACAGTAATATTGTCTGATTTGACAGAGAAGCTTTCCTGCTCAAAGCCACTGAACATTCTTTGGCATATATAAGACTCAAATGCATATTTCTTATGAGCTCTCTTTGCATAGACAACATCAGGTTCGATTGAATTGGCAGCAGCATCAAGGTCCCACCCAGCTGCCTTCATCATGTTGATCAAAGGTTTAGAAAAATCATGAATGGCTTTTGCAGCTGCTTCCACAGTAGAGGTGAAGAGATCTGGAGTTAGATCAACAGGGAAAAAGCCATTTTCATCTTCCGATTCTTTGGTTGACAAACCTCTAAGCTTCAGATTTTTCTCTAGTTTTGCTCGCTTCTGGCTTGCCTCCTCAATTTGCTGCTGCAATTGATGGATCTCTGAATCTTTATTCTGGATTTCAGATTGGAACTTCTTCACCATGACCTCATAGGTTTTCAGAAGGCTCTGTTGTTCTTGAATTTCTGCAGCTAACCGTGAGTCTTGGGGAGAAACACACACTGGTTTGGGGTTGTTCTCCCTGTAGAAATGCTTGAGTTCAGACAGATTTTTCAGCTCACTGATAACAAGTTTATCAGCAGTGTGGATTTTATCAGGGTCATAGGGAGTATGAGCAGCTTGCAGCTGGATATAAGCTGACTTCAAGGAAGAAATATTTGTAAAAATTTTAGATATTAGGGTTTCCATAGCTTCTGGATTCTGATTCATGGCCTCTTCCATTGGTTGAGGATGGACCTTTTGACTGTTGCTCTCACGTAATTGGGTCTCTTTTGCTCCAGTGGGTAGCATAGCTAACGCCAACAATGGGACAGTTGAACAAATTTTCTGTCAACAGAACCAAAATTAACTTATTACAAATACAAAGATGTTCAAACAACCTATTCAGTGCAGAAACAATTTTTTTACATTACATGTGTGTTCAATTCATATTCCACAACTGAAGTGCTTACAATCAGAAGGTAGAGAAAAAACACTCCATTACAACATGACTAAAAGACTGAGACATATGAAATATTCAACTTCAAAGAAATGAGCACATGCTTAAAGCAATGTGGAATTACATATTCTTGTTTTCTAGTAATTTGACACTTTATTGTATCATTACACTCAGTGGATTTTAAGTAGAGGTCCTGGATCATTTGACTATAGCACGAAAAATATATTTATAAATTCTAATTACTAACTGAAATTGCATTTAATAACCTATTTGAATTGAGTGATACTTCTTACACCCATTCACTTCAAACAAACAATGAACTAACCTAACCATATGTCCAGAGATATTGGAAGAGATCAGAGTCCTAGGATTTACCTGTGGTCTATGTTCTGCATTTTCAAACTTAATAAATAAAAGTAATATGATTCAGCTTTTCAACAGCTTTCTCTGAGGTTTCTAGTTTCTAATCCTAAGGCACGTGAAATAATATTAGAAAGCTAATATGAGTCATCTAAATTCTACCAATGCAGAACATCAAATTGTAAATATTAAAACCAAAACATGATATAAAAAAATAAAAAACAAAATGCATTGAGTGTACAAATGAAACTGTAAGAATGAGGTTTCTACCTAGAAAGACTGCATTTCAGCAAGAGAATGAATCCAGCAAGCATAATACCCTTGAACCCTAGATATATAAAAAAAAAAATAATGAAAAAATATTAATAGGAGAGTAGATAGCTTCAATGCTGCAAAGAAGAATCAACCAACCCCAATTCACAAGCAAAATAAGACAAAATTCTATAACAATCCCCTGTCACAAGAAATTCCCAAAAATTCTCGTGGCTGACTCAATCACAATACCGAACCCTAAATTATGAAAGGGGGGAAAATAATGGATTTTTGCGAAGAGAACATGTGGGAACGAAAGAAAGAAGCTTAACGAAGAAAAAGAAAAGACAGATCTGGGAATTGATTTTGAGGTTACCTTGTTTGAAATTTGAAGGACGAGTGAAGATGAAGTCGAGGTTCAGTAAAGTGAAAGCGTGTTGGTGGTGACAATCAGCATCATTACAAAACCCTATGCAAAATGAGGAATGAAACCCCAAACGTTTTACCAAGTTGTCGTTTTGTTTCTCTTTTTTTCTTTTTCTTTTTTTTTTTTCATGTTCCCACCGCTCCAGCCAAAATTTGACACTTTCTACAGTTTTGCTATTTTTGTTTTTTTTTTCCTAAACCTTCCACTAATTTAAATGGTTAGTATGAGTGATAAGGTAATAATCAATAAGAATTAAGCACTCTTTGATTAAAATAAAATAAAATAAAATGGAAAATATTTTTAATGCATTTTAATTAATATTTTTATTATTAATTAGCACCTTAAGATTTAAAAATTAAGAGTATTAGATAAATATTATTTTCATTTTTTATCTTTTATAAATAATTATATGATTATCATTTTATTTTTGTTTCTTAAAATTTAATGTAGAAAATTATTATTGTAATAAATTGAATAAGAAACCAAGTAAAAATAACATAATAATTTTACAATTATATGTAAATATATATAATAAAAATTAAATTTTATTTTTGAACGTTAAGGTGATTTATTTACCCTAAATATAGCTTTGTTGAAGGTGGGGGTGAGTTTGGTGATAAAATAATATGTCTTTTTATTGATAAAAGTTGAAATGTAACCATGAGAGGTTAATTGAGGAGAAGAAAGAAAAAATATTTGATAGGTTGGAGATTTATTGAGGTAAATATATTTTGATCGCCAAAAAAAAAACCTACTTGTGTGTAAATTAAAATAGTGAATGCTTACTAATTAATTTAATTCACCAAAAAAATACTAAGTAATTTGAATATTCAAATTTAAGTATTTTGGTATAAATTAAATATATTTAGACACAACTGTTTTACTTAAATAGATTTTTTATTTTACTTAATTAACACTCCAGTCATGAATTATTTTCATAATTATGTCTACGAAAATACCGAAATAAAAAAACATAAATTATTACAAGAGAATTCAGCGAAAAAAAAATTATTACAAGAGGAATAATAAAGTGGTGAACGTACTGATTTTGTTTGATTCAATATAATACATGATATATCTGATTAAATTCCCAATTTTGTCTGAAGGACTTCATCCATACATATATGAATTTTTTTGTTAATCAATAAAAGTTGTAATAAATATGGTCATTAAAATAATTGTAACAAAATAAAAAAGTACTATACAATATATATCGTAATTTAAAATTAAATAATTCTGTTACCCTATCAATTCATGTATTATTTATTTCTATTATTACATTTTTTATCAAAAAATTACTGACTATTGTAAAAAAAAACAAATTATAACGTGTTAGAGTCTTTTTATAAGAAGTTGATGTAAATAAAAACCTTTAAATTATATCGAGATAGTTATAATAAATAAAATAATAAGTTTGAATTATTTTTCTTATTTTGTACATTTATATTTTAAATATAATTATGTTATTGTATAATTTTTATTTATCTTTTTTAATATTTTATTTTTCATTAACGATGTGTTATTTCATGGACGACCAGGGACCAATACCACAAAACATGGGTTAACTTCTCGCGTTGTCGCTGCCACTAATAACTCGCCTATTATTTTTCGTTCCGTCTTCTCTTTCTCTCTTTCCTTCAACGCCATTCTATCCTTCTCCTAGATCTACTCTCTAACTGGTACGAAATTTTACATCTTTCTCTCATCCCCTTCAAAGCTTTGCTTCCAGTTTCACTTTTTCATCTTCTTAGTGTTTTTGTTTCTCCCCCATTTCATTATCTATGCTCAATCTCGTCGGGGTGCTTGATTTTTGTTCAAGTGATTGTTGATAATGCTCAATCCGTGCGTTTTGTTTTGTCCCTTGCATCTATTATCCAACTGGGTCACTTTCTAATACACAAACAAATATGTTTTTAAAGTATATCCTCTGAAAAATGTTCATAATTCTGTATGCACCATGTATGGAATTTTCAATTGGGTATTGGTTTAACTCTCTTCTGTTCTTTTGCATTATATGTCACATAGTGTTAAAGTGAATGAATGGATTTTGATGCTATTCGATTAGGATTTTATTGTATTGTGGTACAATTAGCGTTTAGGTAATTATAAATCTACGAGGAATTCAGCTATTGAGCATGCATTAAGTAATGGCATGTATGCTTAGCTTTGATTTGCCTGATACCTTCACAGGCTGGAACTGAGGTGTGGTTGGTTGGTTAGTCATAGATGGCTCTCTCTGCTTCGCGGGCAATGTCAAAGGGTGTGGTGGTATCTGTGCCTGTTCTGGTTTTATCTGCTTTGGTGGCTACTGTTTTCTTGTTTTTCCTTTTGTCCTCTCTTTCATCCTGCTCCTGCCGTGCTCCTTCAGACATCTCTGCCTCCAATGCTAGGAGTGTTGGTATTGGTGTTTCCCAGTCTAGCAGTAGTGATGTTCCTTCATCGACAAGGAAGGAGCCCAGCAGTGATAATGCTCCGTTATCGACGAGGAAGGAGGATGTTGAGTGGGTGAAGGAACAAATCAGAGTAAATGGGCTTCATATGCAAGACAATGTGCTTCGCAAGGGTATTAACCCCCGCACTAGGGCTCAGCAACTTGAGGATCTTAGACAGTAAGACCCTTCCAAGCTCTCAGTTTGTTTTATTCACTTGTGTGTGTATCGGTATATGGGGACTCCTTTGTTTTGTGATTGCAGCTTTTTAATCTTATTAATTTTATTAGTGTTCAGAATGCCATCTCTAGTTTGTAATGGAAGTTGCTTTTTCGTAGACACATGGATGTGGTGGGGCATTGGTTCTAAGTTCTAATAATTTGGATTCTTTGTATTAGTCAATACAGAAAAATAAATTAACTAGCTGCAAAGTAGGGTAGCACTAAAATTGTACCGTAGTCAGCAAAAAGGAGAGGGAATGCATGAGAGCAACTGGAAATAGGTATTCCTGTAATATTCCTTGCGTAGGCCATTTTTTTTAACTCCAATCGAATGTACATGATGCTATGCTTCAAACTGAAGTTTGGTTATTCTGTGAGGTGATGTCCATCTTTCTGTGGAACAGTGGAAATGTGTATTCAAGTATTGAACATTGACTTTGCAATCTTTAAAACTGATGTGTTTCTTAATTTTGAATCTGCAATATATAATGGTTGTGGATTCCGTATGAATGCCTTGTTCTGTGTTTCTGTAACTTTCTTTGTCTATTTCTCTTGATAAGTACTGGAAACTTTCAAAGCATTTGCTCCAATTTCTAATTTCATTTTGATTGAGCTTGAATGTATGAATGCCATTTTGGATTTTCTGATTCAATTTCTTCTGCCAAATGCAGATTTAAGGGCATATCGCACTATGAGGGACCTGAATCAGATAATCACACAGCCTTGCCATGCCCTGGGGAACTCTTGGTTGAAGAGCACCATAGCAACTATGGTGAACCCTGGGCAGGGGGAAGAGATGTGTTTGAGTTCCTTGCTCAATCCTCTCAACTCAGACCTGACTCACAGGTTCTAGAAATAGGCTGTGGCACTCTTCGTGTTGGTTTGCATTTCATTCGTTACTTAAATCCTGAACACTTTCACTGTCTTGAAAGAGATGAGCTTTCTCTGATGGCTGTATTTAGATATGAACTTCCCGCCCAAGGCCTCTTATACAAGCGGCCTATGATTGTTAAGGGGGATAACATGGATTTCAGCAGGTTTGATTCAAGCATAGTTTATGATTTAATTTATGCTAGTGCTGTATTTCTTCACATGCCTGATAAACTCGTGTGGACTGGACTGGAAAGATTAGCATCCAAATTGAAACCTTACGATGGACGAATATTTGTATCACATAATATAAAGTTTTGTTCACGGTTGGGAGGAGATGAATGTACAAAGAGGCTTGCAACATTAGGGCTTGAGTATATTGGGAAGCATACTCATGATAGCTTGTTATTCAATCACTATGAGATATGGTTTGAATTTAGACGGTCAAAGGTATAATATCTGGATTGATTCTATAAAGAAGCATCAGAAACATTTCTAAATGGTCTCATGGCACTAAGTATGCTTTGCTCACATGACAAATGTTTAGCAGCTCAATCTAATCCTTGCTTTGAGTCCTAAGAGGTGGCATTTTTCTACTCAGTGGTTCATCATCTCGTGCAAGAAATCTATGTACACTTTTAACTCTTCTGAAGAGAAAAGAACCATATGTAATTTTGATTGGGGATGCTACAGACTAGAGAGGAAGGGAAAATTGTATTATTTTTTGGGGTGCTTTTGTAAAAGGGCCAGCTTGAAGGTTACATATTCACATTGTTTATGTATGATAGTGTAATTTGTTGTCTTACTATCTTGCAACTGATTTCTGTTTATTCTTTTGACAGTTATTACACTAGATGATGCCATCTCCCACGTGTAATGATGTGACAGTGTTGAATGCTTTGTTTTTTAGGATTTATATCTTGCTTTCAGAATGATCCAACTACCCTCTATTAATTGGAAATATCAAACGAGTATTTTGGAGGATTTAAATGGGAATCCAACATCAACACTGGACAAAACATAAGGATGAAAAACTCTACATTGCAGCTTAAGCATGATTTATCCTATAAATCAATTTTTTTGTTAAACCTCATTGTTTGTTCGGAAAATACATAAAAAACCGTGTTTCTTGTGATGACATGTGTTTCAAATGCAATGAACAAATCCCTCGGTGGACAAAGGGAGAAATCTAAAAACGATGGTGGCCTTTAAGCTTGGTTGGGGTAGTGAAGCAACTGTGGCTAATGAAAATGAAACTTCTTGTTTAACATCAATATTCTGTAGCATGAATCCCTAACATGGTTGGACAACATAAATTTTTTTCCTACCACAAAACTGTTTTACGAACAAAGAATCTTATACATAATTCTTATTTCACATTCTTAAACAATACTTGATGAATTAAAAAAAAAAGAAACACTTACTGAATGAAAAAAGTAAAAAAGAAATTATCCTTGTAGTAGACAATATCTTCATTCAAAGCTAACTAATTGTAGAATCTTGTTAATTGTTGTCTTTAGTGTTTAAAGAAGTTAATAATAAAACATTTTTACTCTGGTAAAAAAATAAAAAATTAAAATAAAACTATATTAGAAATCATATTAATAACATTTTTTTCTTAAAACTTTTTAATTTTTCTAGCTTTTTAACCGGAGCTTGAAAACTTTTATTACCAATAAAAGAAAAATAATTGTAAACATAATATTGATAATAGTGACTAACATCATAAAAAATTCAAACACAAGTAGGTACTTTCCACTAAATAAAGATTGTTTATACGGCATAATTACAATTGGAACCTACACCTCTCATTTGTTTGGGTTAGGATTTTATTTAATTAATGTTTTCAAAATTATTGGAAAGGAAAGGAAAGGAAATGAAGAGATTCATTTCCCATTTGTCTTAACATGAATAAAAGAAAGAAATGGTGAAATTTTTAAAGATAGGAACACATTTATTAATGAGGAAATAAATAATAAAATAAAATAACTTCTGCAGATCTATTTTGGTAAATAAAGCACTGAAAGAGTTTACACTTACAAAAAAAATAAAAATGAAAGAATTATGGAAAGGGGCCATGACCACACACCAGTATTCACACACTCTCTTTTCCAAAGTGTCCTTTTTCTTCGGAAATGATAAGAGCTTCAATTGAAACAACCTCGTACCCTAATTTCTATTTAAATTCTCGCTTTGGTTTCACCAACAATACCCACAGTAAGCTTCTAACTTCACTTTTTAGCCTTAACTTTTTATTACTCAAACACCCATTTTTTGGATATTTAATCTGCTTTTTCAATTAACAAAACCCAAATTAGGATGTATTTTCTTGTTAAATTTCTGCAGAGGGATTCTGTCTTTTACAAGCAGTCGAATTGAGTCGATTACTGTGAATTACAAAGATGATAAGAAAAAAAATCAATCAAAAAATTGAACGGCACTGTTTGGGTAGCCATTGAATTGTGTTATATTTAGCAAACGTTTGCATAAGACTATTCGTATTTCATATTTCGGTATATTAAATTTTTAGCTCGAAGCACTTAATTGATGTGAAGGGCTCTCTCATGTGAATTTTTCACGTGAATTTGTTTTGATAAAAAATTGTGGGTATTGTTTAAGTTCTTTGTGTCTAGTTACCTTTTTGCATATTGTATTGTGAAAAACTCTTTTATTTGTGGTTTCATTTATTATTGTATGCAATATAATTGATTTGGAGTGTTTCAAGTTTTGTGAGTATGGATGTTGTAATTCTCTGCATCTGGTGATAATGTGCCTATTGATGTCATCCAGGAGTGTGTATCTTGTGATAATGTGCCTATTGTATTACCTCCAGGAGTGAGGACTCTGCATGTTGTTTACAACTAGAATGAGGTCATCTAGTTGTATGACTAGTGGCAGTGTTAAATCTCTTGATTATATCAGTTCAGGATTTTCTAAAGTTTGCCGTGCTACGTTCTTTTACAAAACCATGCTTGGCCAGAAGCAATGCTCTCCATGGTTCTTCAGTTTTGCTCAACCTAGTTTAACTACCAATTTCAAGTAAGTCAGTGGCCGTTTATGCTTATGACGTTTTATCCTGCATAGCATCTAGGACATACAATGAGATAACTTTGGATTCTTGTTGCATAGTTGGATCTTTTGTAATGAATAATGCTGACATGGAGCTCAAATGCATAATTGTATTTGTACTTGGTAGAGGATGATATAGTTAACCAGTTTTTGTTGTTAGACGGCTCTGCACTAGTGTTTTATTGTGTGACAGGTTTTCTATTCTTTGGGTAGGTGAGATTAAGTATCTAAAGTAATAAGAAAAGGTATTTTTAGGTTTATAACAGATTATAAGAAGTGTTTTCTTTTTGTCTAATATAGTCAAATGTTTTTCAGTGCAAAAATCTTGAAACATTGATAGATTTAATTTGATGTAAAGATTATAATGTCAGCATTCGTTCAAAAGTTGTATTCTTAAAAGGTACGCAAATAATGTTTTACTTTTATATTTGAAAAAGCTGATACTTTTTAGCTATCTTGGTATATCAATATGAATATGTATGTGCAAGCATGCTGTTTGAAACACTTCAAACACTCTATAGGTAAATATGTGAAGACAACCGTTTATTATTGAACTTTTCTTAGGATATTAAGTCTTTATGCTCCTCTTCAGGAGGATGACTTGGTCAGTTAGAAGCAGCTTAAATGACAGCAGTTTTAGTCCTTCTACTTCAAATGAAACTAATGGAAGGACCCGCATAATTAGAGTGATTCAAGAGTTTCAGAACAAGTTAGGTTCTAAAATCGAGGAAGTAAAGAAAAATCTTCCAATGAAGCTGTTTTTCTTCTTGGTTGGATTTTATTGTGCAACAGCGTTTGCCACCGTTATTGGACAAACTGGTGACTGGGATATTCTATCTGCTGCTTTGGCTGTGGCTGTCGTGGAAGGCATTGGGGCTCTTATGTACGGGGCTTCTCTTCCTTTAGTTAGCATGAATAAGAGCCTTATTTCCTTGTTTAATTATTGGAAGGCTGGCCTTACAATGGGACTTTTCCTAGATTCCTTTAAATATTGATTTGATTTCTTTATTGGATGCAGCAATACTTCTATGTGAATTGAAAACTTCCTGGTGTTCTTTCTATGCAATTCAGCAATTGACTCGTTGCAACTGCAATAATCTGTCACCACTATGTTCGATGTATGCTGAAGTTACACTTCAGGACCTAAGTTGGAGCTAGGTCAACTTCTAAGGTTAAAATCCCTGAAAGTCAGTGCTCGTATCCAGAGGCTAGTACATTCAAGCTATGAGGTGAATCATACATAGTTATGATCAACTTAGCAATGATTTTGACGGGGGCACATTAAAGGACAGTGAAACATTCAACTTTAAATTTTAGAATAAACCTCCACTGACTTCTGTACAAACACCTCCCTGACCAACATTTCACTACTTCAGTCCCTAGGACCTATGCTTCATGCTTTTATCCATCTTGGTGTCTGATCCTTGCTAGTAGTGGGATTGCTGGTAACCTCCAGGGACATTCAGACAAATTGGAACATAAAGAAGTCAGCCTTTTTTATGACTTGTGAAATGATGCCATAATGGTCATATGTTAATGTGGAACTGTGAATCTTTTTGCCGTGAATATGGAACTGTTGTGCAACATGAAAGATGCGACTCTTCCATGAGAAAACTCAGAGTGCTGCCTGACTGGTGATATCAACAAGTTTGGTACAAATAATGCAAATTGTTAATGCGATTGTGGATCATCATTTTTGCAAGAACTACAAAATATTTTAACAATGCACATGCATCATGTGCATGTCATCCAGGCTCTCAAGCACTGCAAATAATGCCATTTGTTGAATTATTGATTTGTTTGTCTACATAATACTGATGGAGGATCTTCTGAAAAGCTATCCAACTTGTCCATATACAATTTTAATTTCTCAAGTTATCATTTTGGTCTATACACATTTTGGATGTAAGTGACCTCCTGAAAGCACTCCACAGTACAAATTGGTGTAGATATTACTTTGATGAACGTATACAAATGCATTGAAAATTATATTGGGACTGATTGAAATGATGGAATAAAGGTATGTGTGACATCAAATAGCGGTTGAGTTGCAGGAAGATGGTGCATGAGGGTCTCAGCAGTCAATACACGAAGGCCACGAGCTTAAGTCACAGCTAGAAACTAAGCAATCACCATAGCCACACCCCTGTGTTTTCCCACAGCAGTTATTACAGTTAGTTTTAGGTGTTATCCTTTTATGTTAGTTTGTTACATTTTCTGTTTTGTAACTGCCACCTCCTCGCCTTTTTTCTTCTTTTCCCTTGCCCTGAATGAGTTGTATATAAGCTTCTAATGGTGTAATTCAGAAAAAGAATAGATTAATGCTGATTACTCATTTAATTAGCTCTTACCATTCTCTCTCTTTTCTGCATTCTTCATTTCTTTCTTTCGTAATTTCAATAGAGGGGTTTGTAGTGATGACAGCAAAAAGATATTTGTTGCAAAGGAAGAAATTATGACCTTTCCCAAAAAAAAAAAAAGGAAAAGATTATGAAAAGAGAAGATGCATTGTCAGATTTTGAGAGAGGTAAGTGGCAAGGTTATGGAAGGTATGATGAAGGAAAAGATATTGTAAATGAGAAAGAAATTATCAAAACAATTGTAAGAAAATTTTAGAAAATATTGAAAATGAAAATGAGAATGGAGATATATTCATCCTTACTTAAAGGTGTAAATAACATTAAGATAAGAGTTAGAGAGGTGTCAAATCAAGAATATGTATTAGCTTCATGTATTGCCGGACTTGGCCTATCTCCAAACTATGTTGGAAGTAGTGTTCAAGTTGAGAAAAAATATTTATTTAATTCAAATATGGTTTCAGAGTGTGAAATGCATATTGAAGCAGTGTCAATGTTGTAGAACTGTCGGTCACGTAACAACCTTAATTTGTTACTCTCTCAGGACTTACATGTAAACAAATTTAATTAAATTAATGTTTGGATTGAAGTTTAAATGGTCTTACACACGTTAGTAAATCCAATGAATAAAAGTAAACTGAGGGTACAAGTAAGAATCATTATGCTTTTGCAAAAGTACTTTCATCTCAAACGTATTTTTCTATTGCATTTTATACTTACACAAAGAATAAATAAATTGGTCAATATCATTTAATTTTACTTCATGAAAAAATAAGATTTTTCATTGAAACTAAATATCAAATGAATTAAATAATTATTACAAAAAAAAAAACCTCCAATTAAGTGATATTTTTAAAATAGTATCATCAAATAAAATGAATATGATTAACATTGCTTATATTTTAAGTAGAAAAATATTTTTTTTATTGTATTTAGATGGTTTGCCATGTCAACTGTTCCTGGATTTCCTTCCATGTTTTTTATAGGAAATTATGGAAAGCAAATAATTGTACTGATCTTCATAATAGAACCACAATTCTCTCGTAAACAAGGAGCAAATCACTCTAACAATAACAACGCAATTCATGAGCTATACTTGTGCAAATGAACTCACTAATTAACTATTTAACTTATTAACAGCTATATAATTTGTATTGAATTGTCCCCTTTTTAAAACAATGATGTGCTTAAGATTGAGATAAATTATAAAGCTTGTAAAACAAAATATTTTAAAAAGAAAAAGATGTCTTAAGTGCCGTGGAAAACAAAAATGCGTAACAAAATATACAATGTAAACTGCCCGTGTTCCCTGTTCACGTCTAGAAAGTTGATATTGCGAAATTAATAGAGAAAGAGAATATTGTAAATAAAATTGACAAAAAGAACAGAAAAGACGAGAAAATTAGACAAAAAAAAAACCAAGTAGCAAAACATAGGCTTCATCAGGGTGCATGTCATCACTGTAATGATATCAGGTTTGAATCGCAGTAGAAATATAGAAAAATTATGATACAAAGCCAATGTGGCTTATATAGGAGAGAGAATAACAAATTAGCAATATGGTCCTATTTGGTCAAACTAATATATACGAATATCTAAAGATAACTATACGGTAGAATATAATGTGTTCATTTATTCATCATTACAAGTGTTAGTCCTTTTAACTACAGTAAGTAAGCAGATTTATTACTGTGATAACTATTACGCATTTGCTATAAGCTATACAAGGTAGTTGGTTACAAAGGTCAAAATTTATCAAATGGGTTGTAGGAAAGATTTAAAACTTACGTGAAAGGATTCACATTTACAGAGGTTTATCAGAGAGATTCATCCAACTAATGTATGCAAGTTTCCCTGTAAACTAATGGCAATTTGAAGTCATTGTGCAACATTAAGCATCAGCATCAGGGCCTGGATATGCTGGCAAACTCATTATACGCTTGTCTAAGACAGGACCTCCAACAGTAAAATGATAGAGACTCTGGAATGTTGACCCTTTTAACCCAAGCAACTGATGAACTGCAAAAGAACACAAGAATTTCAACAACTATACTGATTCCAGAATGCAAGTACAGTAAAATCAAGTTTTTCACACCTGGAGTTTGTTCAAGTATAGACATCAATATTTGCATTAGTACAGGAAATAATTTCTTGTATATAATTAGTGGCTTATTTATCGTAATCAGTCAAATTTCATTCTTATAATCATGGGAAATAACATCATATAATATTCCAGTTATCCAATTGCCACATAATTAAGCATAAAAGTTCCATAGTGAATAACATTAAAACTTAAGTTAATCCATCCTTAACACTATTTTCGAATGATTTTTCCTCTCTTCCATAACAATTTTGTTGGCAAAATACATTTAACTCACCTTCAGATATGTGCCACAGCTCAACACTCAGTCATGATTATATTTCTGCAACTCAATTGCTAGATAAAGTAGGAACTCATCCTAGAATTTGGTCCCCATCTAAAATGTACAAACACTACTCTTAGCAGTAAGCAAATCGTGTAATAGTTCAATTGCTATATAACAAGAGAACTAAGAGGACCCTAGAATCTAGTTCCCCATCTGCATTTATCAGGATAAGTTGCAATTGACATGAAATATATCATGCTACAACTGAAATGTGACAGGGCAAAGCGAGAAAAAGCCAGAAATCAGAGGCAATAGCTACATGTATGGCTAATATTGACAGCCTTTTAAAACTAACATTGTTCTGCAATAAAAGACTGATAACATGGCTTTGCTTTTTTGAGTTAACCAATCACATATCAAGTGTTGTGTTGAGGTGACATTTGACTGCCAGATTGGCCATGATCAAAAAGTTTAAATTCCACAAGAGGACTGTACATACAAGGATCAGAAGAAATCCACATTAAAAATTCTCTCTACATCATGAATTTTCTAAAATTCCAATATGATTGTGGTTCTTCTCCAGTTATAGAATGTCTAACTGGAAATTATAATTTATAATGGTGATACAATAGTGAAAGTATAATAATTAAAGTCTCATGCTTGTCAACATAAAGGTACATAGAAAAAATCAATGCTCACTTGATGTGAAACTGCAGTTACCTCATTGATGCTTAGGAATTAAATATTTTTTACAGACAACTCAACTTCGTATATAATCACTTATCTTTTGCAAGGGTTAGGAGCAAAAAATCAAATATTACCACAAATAACTGCCACCAGTTCATAATTATCAAAGCAATGATGAAAAACAAAGAATCCTACCAGGGTCATCAAAGAAGCAACCGATTCCAGTTGCTGAGATTCCAATAGCATGTGCTTCAAGGTAAAGAACCTGTCCAAGGACTCCCGTCTCCCAAAATAAACGTGGATACATCCATACATTTTTCTCATGCAAAGTGGGTTCCATTCGGGCCAACATACCAAGGCTGAAGCAACCATCACTTGCAATGTCCTGCAGTTACGTGTTACATTTAAACAGGGATATGCAATATTCATCAAGTATCAGTTCAGATTTTACTTACAAATAAGACCAATAGAGTAAAATATTAATGCTTTACAATGGGTAGTATAAGTCACAAACTCTAAATCATTTTTGTCCCTCAAAACACATAGTTCTTAGGATAATAAAGCAAGAAAATAACTTAAAAGTTTTGAACTTTCGATACCTTCAAAATCAAATCCCAACGTTTGACGCCATTAAGAACAAACAGCACTTATTCACCTATTCAATGGTAGGGACAAAACTACTGGACAGTACTATGCGTGTGAAACAGTTAGATATGTTATTAAATACTAGAGTAAATTACAGCAACACTCCTTGAAATTTCAATACAGACCCACTAAACTAAAATTTCAATAGTAATTCCTCATTTCCTCTTGAAAAGAGAAGGCCAAATTCAAAAGACTTAAACTCTAAAACACAATAGGAACAAATCTTCAACAATATCATTCTAAATATAGGGAGACAATTTTCATATGCTCAGTGACAGTCTCACAATTCAATTAGAACATTATTAGATCATGTAACCACACAATTCAGACTTTCAAAACTCCATAAATCACTGCTAAAATTAAAAAGGCATTTAAGAAATCGCCAATTACTACGAACCTGATGGCACGAAAGCTGCTTGGCAAGCTGCCGACAATCAGATCTAAGCAATTCATACAGAGGAAGCTCATCAGGGCAGCCCTCAGGTTTGGTCCACAAAAAGTCAGGAAGCATAGCCTTCTTCAAGTCCCCAAAATGATCTTTATTCCTCACCAAGAAATACAATCCTTGTGGCAAACCCAGCACTCTATGAACAAACAAAGCAGCATGCACCTCAGCATCCCATGGAAGTGCCCGAAAGGGCAACGCCAGCTGCCTCCTTTGCTCCCCTCCACCCTGGCTTCCTGAAGGAAGACAATGCAACAGAATCTGATAAAATGTATCTCTCTCAATTCTAGTAACTCCATCCATATCAACAGCACTCCTACGCTTCCTAACAACTTCTCTCACAGTTAACCCCTTATACGAACTCTCTCCACAAACACCAGTCCTCTGGAACGGCTCAACTGAAAACCTATCCCCCAATGTCAAAGGCTTCTTCACAGCCTCAGCAGTCCTATAAATAACATCCCAACACACATGCTCTTTGCTAAGGGAATTAGGCTTCCCTTTCCACTCCAACTCATCAAACCCCAACATAGCTTTACTTAACTCATTCCAATTCACATCAAACCCACCAATTCCACTTGGATAAACCAGCATCACACAATCAGGATGCTCAAACTCAATCTCTGGAATCTTCCCTTTAATGGCACGTGATGGGATCTCAAACTCAGGGAAAACATGAAGCCCCATGAGACTCTTCAACTCCTCACACCCAAGAGAGTCTAGAACCTTCACATCCCAACCAAGACCAGCGGCAGCCATGGCGACCGCACCAATGGCATGACCAACATCATGATTACAATACCTGAAATGAATAAATTATCCATTTAGTCCCTGAACTATTATTCTCTAATCTCTATTCTAGTTATTTCTTCTTAATGTAATAAAACTATTTAAATAATTTGAAAGGTACAAAATATTAATCACTTAAGTTCCTAACTTATGTACTTTTCCCTATTTTGATAAATTTCCTCCTGAACACTTATCTGGGAAGAAAATAAGAAAGAAAAATGAATTAAATTTCACCCAAGTTAAATTAGCTTATGTATGAACCAGGTAAATTTAAATAAATTTGAACCAGCAATGTGTGAGAGAGTGTGTTGGTGGTGATGAATATGGTTTAGTCGTACCTAAATGCACGCTCCCCGTACTTCCAAGCCTCACGCCAGAAAATTGAGGAGAAGCCAACAAGGAAGGAATTGGGTGGAAAAAAGTTGGGGAAAAACCCAGATGGGATTTTGGCTCTGAGCTCCAAAGAATGGTCCTTTGGGGCATAATGAGCGACAAAAGCGGAATCGGAGATGTTGGGTATGGGTGGGAGAACGATGTAGGCTTCAGTGGGGTGCAAATTGCCGCTACTAGGGTTAACCCTAAGGGACCAAGTGGAGAAGCCGGTGGATTTCCAGGCGGAGAGGGCGAGGGAGTCGAAGAGGAACTGGGAAATGGTGGATTTGGAAATGGGGTGGGGAGAGGGAAGAGAAAGGAAGAGAGAGTGGTAAAGGGGTGTTTGTGAGTTTGGTTCTGAGTGGAGGAGAGGGATGAGAGGAGAAGAGAGGTAGCGGCGGAACGGGTTGGGCTGGTTGGCCCAGTCAAGGCCCTGGGGCCCCCGGGCGTAGTGGTTGAAGTTGTGTTTTGTTTGGTTGTGGTATTTGAGGACATGGGAGACTTTGTGTTGGTCGAGGTTGTTTTGAGGATGTTCATGTTCATGTTGGTGTTGGTGTTGGGGGGTGGAAGTGGGAGTGGAAGAAGAGAAAGAGGCCATGGGTATGGAATGAGGGAATGAGGAAATGAGAGGGGATGAAGGGAGAAAATGGAGGAATGGTGATGGTGGCGTGGTGAGGTTGCGGAGAGGGAGAGAAGATGGCATCTTTTAAAACATCACAGTGAAGGGAGGGAGATTGTAATGGAACTGGATTCTACTATTCTAGAGTCAACTTTCCCTCTTTTGAAATAAAGAATGAATAATGGTGTAAATGTGAAATTTCTATAATTCAAACATAAAATGTAATTCCTAAATAAAAGTTATGCAATTCTTTTGATTAATTGTTTTTTAAAAAAAATTGAACTAAATTTTAACATTTAAAGGGCATAAGCTATTAAATAACTTAAAGTTTTGCACATTAAAAAAAAAAACCTTCGCAATTAATTTTTAAAAGAATTATTGATCGGATGAACTAAGCCACCACTTTTACAAGAAGATGGAAAATTATACTAATTGCTAATAACGCCACTTATGAGTTGGTTTGTGCAACCAATTAAAGAAAGGAAAAAATGTTAAAACAAATGACCTAATTTGAGTTGGTGTAAAATGGTTAACAACACTAAGTTAATTTCATCTTATAAGAAAAACAAGTTTTTTTATTATCAAAATTAAGTTGACATTTGCATTAGTTGTCTCAATGCAAGACATTTGCATTAGTTGTCTCAATGCAAGTTGACACTACTGACAAGAAAATTTTCAATAAAAAAAAAACCTACTTTAATATATGCACACCATTTTTAATAGGAATTGTTTGACATAAATTGCTTAACTTAAAAATTATTATTTTAATATGAATTCACAAGTTGAGTTGCTTAAAATAGGTAAGAGTTGTTTATACAAGCAACTCTTACTCATATTTAAGCAACTTATATTGTGACTATGTTAAAATAATAATTTTTATGTTAAACAATTTCACTAAAGATGTTCTCAGTATTTATATTTAGGGTGAGTATATGAACTCAAGTTCGTATACCTCTAAATCCATGCAAGTTTTGCACCTTTTTTTTTCAAAGAATCATGACTAAAAGAGAAATTTGAGTCTAGTCTGCAAAACTCGCGAACTTTGTAGGCTAAATTTGTATACTCACAAGTTCGTAATTAACACAATGTACATTAGTTAGGTTGAAGGTGTAGATAGAAAAGAAAGTTCATCTATGCTTGTTGTCTTGTATAACAATATCATTATGGTTTAATTACAATTTGTGCCCTGAGGTTTTATCAATTTGTGACATTTTGCGTCCAAATTAAAAAAGCATGACATTTTGTCCTACTAATCTCAAAACCAGGTAATTGATACCCCTTCCGCCACTTAGTAACGTTGACCGTTTGGTGTGAAGGGTTTGACTGCCACATGTTGGGTTTAGGGTGATGTCATGACATTTAATTGAAGGTAATTGATGTTCAAAAAATTTTTACCATTAGGATTTAACTTGGTGGAATTTACTGGGACAAAGAGGTGAACAAACACGGTAAAAGTTCTTTTCCTTCATTCACGAAGCTGCAACTTCTTCTGCTCCGTTCAAGAAGTTGTGTCTTCTTCTTCCTTTAGAGTGCTAAGTTGCGGGATCTTCTTCATTTTGGAGTGCGAAGCTAAGAGTGAGGAACTATAAAGCGGTGACAAAGATTGACGACAACTACAATGAAGGGGACATCTAATATTGGGCAAGGTGAGACTCACACACATGCAAAAGATGGCCCGTCATATGTATCCAAGTAATGACATCTGTTTTATAAAATATTTAAGGTTTTCTAGAAGTGGTCCCCGTGCTTGTTTGATGACATTTTTAAAAGAGTAAAAACTATGTGAGAACATTTTTTATTTGCAATGAAAATCTTAGTCATGCCATTTAGGGGTTTTTCAGCAAAGATTTATAAAGGGACTTTTTAAGGGAACTCAATTTGTTTATTTGACTTTGAGACCAACCTAATTTCACAAAATGGGGGGATTTTAATTCATGAATCAAAGACCATGAATCGCATGAGTCATCTCACAAGGAAGAATGAGATTGGGATGTTGATGAAATGTCATTTATTGACATATGTAAGTTGATTTAAAATTTTGGTTATCTTGAATTTAACAATTTGTGTTATAAAGATTCTAAACTGAGTATTGCATATAGATTGTTCTCCTTAAGATGTGATTGTTGATATACTTTAGTTAAAAATGCTAAGAGATTTGAGTTATTACTTTTCTTTTCTCTAGAACGAGTTTTTGTCCTTCTTGGCTCCAATTTGTTTACACTATTGCTTTTCTTTTCTCTACCTAGCTCCTGCTATAATTTTTATTAAAATAAATTGTTTCAAAAGATATAAGCCACAATACACGAGTAAGAAAAATCAACCAAATTAGTTTCTTATAATTATAATTATGTCATTGCTTAAAAAAATCCAGACAATATATGGAAAACTGCTTTAAATAATTTTCTAGTATATCGAAAAATTAATTTTTCATTTTTTAATAAACTTTTAAAGAAAATGGACATCTAAACATTTATTTTTTTAATTTTAATTTCTTGTATTTCTAAATAACACTCTAACGACTTAAGAGATAATCCATTTTTGTTGCTGAGATTAGTTCAAAGAATAAAAGAAAGTTTAACAAGACAACAGAAAGTCAAAAGCCCAAACTCATTCACTTCCCAAACAATATCAGCATATTATGGCTTCGTGAATCTTGAAATTTGATGGATTCGAGCTTTAGAGAAGAGGTAGCTTCATGGTAAGACAAAACAGAAAAAATAAATCACTTTTTTGCAAAACATAAAATAATTTTCAGTGTAAGTAATTTCATGATAGACCCAAACGCATCTTAAAAAAAAGGCCCCAAAGGATTGCAAATCTCGAACTGTGAAATATTTAGTTGGAATGTTTTTTAAAAACAATTGAGAAAATTATTCCAAAAATAGAAGGTAAATCAAACTTGTTTACAAATTCAGTTTTTTTTTAAAAAAAGCTGTTAAAAAATAAAAAATTAGTCTTCCGAAAACTAAAAAAAAAAATCAAAGTTTTAGATTTGGAAAATTGAAAACACATATTGAATTTTTTTACTCCTTCCGATTTCATCTCTCACTTACCTTTTACTTTATTATTTTATTTTTTATAAGAAATTATATTTTCTTATGAGATATTTTTTAAATAAATATAAAAATTTATAAGAAATAAAATAGAGAACAACTTGCTATTAATTTTAATAATATTGATATTAAAAAATTCTACAATACTTTTAAAATATAAAAATACATAGAGGATAATTATAAATATGTAAATATATAAATATTTATTATTGAGCACATGAATCAACTAGGATGAATTTTTTTTCAATTTAACTAGGGATTTGATTTCAACTAAGGATGAATTTTTTTTCAATTTAACTAGGGATTTGATTTCAAATTCATATCTAATTTGTTATACTTGAAGAAAAAATTTTTTTGTCCTCAGTAATTTCACAAGACTCGAAATCAAGCTGAGATTATATCTAATTAAACAAAAAATTATAAACATTTTGGATTTTGTTACAATTCTTGGAATTATACATTTATTTGTTATTTCCTATTAGGCTATATGTTATGACTTGATACTACCATTGATTGGATACACTTTCTTACCAAGATTATAATAATATATCATCTTTGATCTTGCTGCACTTTAATATTAAAAAATATAATTTATCTTTGATGTTTTGATTAGCTTTCTTATTGGTGATCTCAATTTTGATAAACAAGTCCAACTTTTGGGTGAGCACATACTTCATAATGAAGTTCTACACCTTTTTCATACTTCCTAATCTAGTATTGTTCTTTGATAACACATTCTCCTAGCAAATCATTTAGAAGACTTAAAAGTTACTTCTTGATAATTTGTTGTCATTAATACTTTCACTTTAAAAGGGATTTTGAATCAACACATACAACGTATCATTACAAAACATAAGTAAACTCACATATCCTATACATTAAGAGTGTTTCACTACACAAGTTATACCCCAACCAAGACAAATAATAATGACAAAACAACATAAAAATAGTTCTCCTTCCTCCATTAATCATTAACTTTTTTTTTTACCAGTGTAGTTAGAATTGCATGTCTCTAGATATGATACATACAATTTAATACAAGTTGGAGCTCCAGCAATGCAAACCGAAAGTTGTATCTTTTTGGGTATGAATCAGTTCTAAATTGCAAATCATGGAGAATTGTGTGAATTATGAGTTCTGGGTGAATCGTGCAATTCAAACCCAACATTTTTTGCATTTTGAATCGGTCGTGCGACCCAAATTACAAAAAAATAAAACTATGCCCCTTTTTTAGACAAAAATGGATCTGGAAAGGGAGGGAAATTGCTGAAAAAATATCCCTCCCTAATACCCAACATGTTTCCTTGAGAGAAATATTGTTCTCTCTCCTTCAAAGCTCTCTTTCTCTGCAATAAAGCTTGTGTCTCCTTTGTAAGTCGTCTCTTTTTCTTTGCAACTCCTCTCTCTAGGATGTTTGTCTTTATTGTTTATGGTGCTAAGTTGTTGGCTAATGCATGGTTAGTGTTGGTGATATAAACTTATTTTTGTTGATAGGTTCTGAGTTTGCTGAAGAATGACTCAAACAAAGAAGAAATTCACTTATATTACATGGGAATATTGTGAAAATGTCCCCCCCAAATAGGCTTCAAGTAAAATATAAGTTTTTGTTTTCATATTTGTTGGGGTAGGATAGCTACAATGAAACACTATCTTGTTAGAATAAGGAAAAAGGTTATTCTCTATCCAAGTCTAGATGATGTACAACAAATGTTTGTGAAGTTGGTGACAACAAGTAAAGAAAAAAAGGTAAAAGAAAATTAACTTGAATAATTTAGAGGAATTAACAAAATAAACGGAAGGAAACTCTAAAGTTGGCAAACATGTGACCATGAATAAAGTGTGTAAGGATAGAGATAATGTTATTTAAGATATTTGTCGATATGTTTATGCCGATCATTACCATTTAATTTGGTAAGAGACTCTTTTTTGTGAAAATGTTAAAATTTGTTAGAAAATATGGTAAAGGCTTAAAGCTTCCAACTTATCATGAAATAAGTGTATCTCACTTGATGAGAGTTGTTGATATCATTCAACAAAGTCTAGAGAAATACAAAGGTGAATGTGAGAAATATAGATGTACATTGATGTGTGATGGTTGGATGGATAGGAAGTGAAGATCATTAACCAATTTTTGAGTTAATAGTCTTAGTGGGACTATATTCTTAAAGGTAATTGAAACAAGTAATATGATAAAGGATAGAAGATAAATGTCTGAATTGTTGGATAACATTGTGGAAGAAATTGGTGAGGAAAATGTAGTTCAAGTAGTGACTTATGGAACTTCTAATCTTGTGGCAGTTGGAAAATTGTTAACAAAAAACAGGACCAAATTATTTTGGTCTCCTTATGCATAGGGATGACAATCATATCTGCCCACACAGGTACTGCTTCGTCCCCACCTTGATTTTAACGGGAAAATTTTGTGTTGTTGGTTCCTGCCCCCGTTGTAACATTCCAAATTTAAAATAATAATGAAAGAAAAACCTACTGGTAATATTCAACCATTTAATTCTCTCTACTTAAATTTGTTTCACACAATCAAATTATACGCTCACATATTCCAAATTATTTACCAAAATTTCATAACATAATATTTACATAAAACATTTCATGTCCTTTTCCTACCAAAACATGTTAAAGCATAACACATACAAAAAAGAGACATAACCTGTCAATTTTTCATTAGAACTTAACTATTACACAACTCATATATATAACATATTCTAATACATAAATTATTTCAACCACAAAATGAGTACTTCCGCTACTACCACTAATCCATTGCCAATCGTGCTAATTTTGATATCCATTACCATCACTGGTATCTGTTCCCGTGCAAAGCACGATCATCACAGTCATACAAAATACATAAATATTACAAAGGTAAGCATAATAATACATAAAATTCATAATATAGAAAACTTAAACATTACAATATCATTAATCAAATCAATCATACTTATAATATAAGCATTTCACACAACATGTTCAGACTCGACACATTCCAGAATATCTACATTGAGTTCGGACACCGAGGCGGCTTAAGACCCCTTCCAATTGGCGATAAACGTCCAACCTGCCTGTGTTACCACCAATTTAAGTTTAAGCAATACTCATCTGACAACCACAAATTGATGTCTAGTGTCTACCTGACACCCTATGACACATAATCGTTGTCTGAGTATGTCCTTTAGGCACCCCCTTGCATATCTGGTACCAGGACCACAATGTAAATCACAAAAATATCTCCTTGCACATCTGATATTCTGGATTACATTGACCCCAACTGTGTCCCTAACATTAATGTATCTCACCAAACATATCATTCAAAGCTAGGTTACCCAACTATAACTGCCCACAACCAACAACATTAATAAATATATTCTTATTATGCATTCCAATCATATGCATTACATCACAATTTCAAATAATACATTGTCATTCCAATAATTCAATTTCAGTCACAGAAAATCACTTCAACCAAAACTAAATTACTCTACCATAATGGCAACATCCAAACTATCCAATAATTATCCAATTCAAGATAAAAACATCACTACCATAATAATCATCCCCTACACAACACATCATATATCTCAACTATGAAATCCTAATATACACTAATTCAATAAGTTCAAATCAAAATCAAATACGCACTATATTAAATAGCTCAAAACACAATTAAAATAATATTATCTTAAATAGCTCAAAATATAGTCAAAATACTCACTATTTCAAATAGCTCAAATCTCTCAACTACCAAATCACTTATCTATTAACAAAAATCAACAAAAGAGTTTTCCTTACTTATTTCTCATTTTCAAAGCTAACTCAAAAGAAAATGAGGAAATCTACCCGAAGAAATTAAACAGGAACCTAAGAAATTAAAATTTTCAAAGAAATTCCCTTTTTAACATAAATGATAGGATTGAAAACGATCGGAAAAAGGTTTGTTGATTCAAGATCAGACTTACCTATAACAACGATCACTCAGCAACAAGAGTTATAGAAGAGACCGCGTCGAAATTCGTCAACCAGAAGCTTCACATGCAGAGGACGCAAGAAAAACGATGACGCGGAGCGTAGAAGCGACAAAGAAGAAAAGAAACTGAAGAAGGAAAGAAAGAGAAAAGAAAAAAAAAAAAAGAAAAGGAAAAGAAAAGGAAGAAAGAGAAAAAGGAAAAAAAGAAAGAAGAAAAAAAAAGGAAAAAGGAGTGGGGTGAGTTTAGTAAGTTCTGACTTGCTATTCGCATCCCCTCCTAAACAGATTTCTGAAACTCCTCGAAACTCAATCAAAACTCTCCAAAATCAAGAAATAATTATTTTATTTCACTTCTCACCTCCTAACTTTTTTTTTTCTAAAAAAATAATTAACTAATAATGATATTATAAATAAACTCAATTATTCTCCATTGTTATACTAACATAAGATACTAACATTTAATTCCCACTTAAGATAATCAGGGATGGGGACGGGTGTGAGTTTGTTAGTCCCCATCCCCACCCCTGCCCCTCCCCTCCTTCTATGTTTTACATATAATTATATGTTAAACAAAATTTCACATGTCTATGTACAAATCTACACTCTTGTGGATCATTAAAACTAAAATATAATTAATAACTTAGCACATAATTTATTTAATAATTAATAAATTAACATATATTTTATTTAATAAATTATAAGTAAATTTAAATATAAATTATAAAAAATAATATAATAGGGTACCCTGGAGGATACCTAAATCTGAAAACGGGGATGGGGATGAGGATTAAAATTTCATACCCGTCTTCTTTATGCATGCTTACGCCCCCCCATTTTCCGAGGGTGGAGATGACGAGGGCAAATCCGCCCCGCCCCGCCCCGCCCCGTTGCCATCTCTACTTATGCAGTTAATTGTCTTTACCTTATCCTTGAGGACATTAAAGAGTTTCCAATATTTTATAATATCATTACCAATGCAAAAAAACTTATTACTTACATTTATAGACATACATGAGTGCTTAATCTATATAGGAATTATTTCAAAGGTGGGAAATTGGCAAGACCAACTGTTACAAGGTTTGTAACTTTCTATTTTACCATGAATTGCATTATGCAATAAAAGATTGCTCTTAGGTTTATGTTTGCATTGGAAGAATGAGTCACTAGTCCACATGGTAGTAAGAATGAGAGTAAGGAAGTGACCTTAGTGTTGAATGATAATAGATTTTGGAAATTAATCATATATTGTCCAAAGTGTGTGATTCCACTTGTGTAAGTGTTAAGACTTGTAGATGGTGATTGTAAGCTAACCATGCCACACAAAAAAATCTCCTAAACTGACCCCTATTTGAACGTAACCTGAGAGTTGATTCTTCATCAATTTTCTCCTTACGTATGAAGTATGATACTTTCTTCACTTAAGAGGTTCTAAATCCTTTAAAATGGATTTTAAGTGGTTGTTAAGATGTTCTAACATTTAATATCAATCCAAAGTGCAACACTCTTAATTGTAATTATAAAATGCTAACAAGTTACAATTTCTTATATCTTTTAATGTTTTATTATGCATATGTTTTGATATTTATATTTTGAGCCAATGATTTAAATTCATTTAGCTAAACCTGGATTTTGTAGTTAAAATAGTCAATGATTTGCTTGCATGATTTGATGGAATCTAAGTATATGATTCCTATACCCTATCATAGTGACTTAGACAAACTTATTAATATTTTCATTTTCATTTTTCACTTGATTTAATGAGCTATCTATCTAAGTATTCATGTTTCTTTCTTTCTTATCAAATGGTTTGTGTATATTCACATTTCCATAATATTAATGATGATCTTATTTATGTTTCATCCTTCTTTTCTTTCATTGTTTGTTTTGGTCCGTAGGAAACACTTGTTGTTGTCAAATCTTATTATGATAAAAGGATGGTTGGATGCTCAGTAAGTGAAGGTGTTGAGTATCTGCATATTCCTTGGTTGGATGCCTAAGGCAAAATTTACACGGGATGCATTTAAATGTTTCCTTTGACGAATTTACACTAGTGATTTCAATTTTATATTTTTAGATCTTAATGTAACAGTGTCATATATATTTTTCGGAATATTAATGAAACAATATTAAGTGACTTTTAATGTATATGTATTAAAACTAAAATAATATGATTATGTTTTTTTTACAACAAGTTATATCAATATGAATTAATAAAAAAATATTCTATTTTTCCTTAACAAATCTCAAAATATCACAATACACTTTCTTTTCCCATAATAATTTTTTATCTCACTAAATATTTTTTCCATCACAAACTTGTTATCCGTAGGTAGCGAGATTTTATCACACATCAATTAAAACACAGATTAAAAAATATAATCAAACATTGATCGTGAACAATTTCTATTAGATTATGTATTGATGGACTTATTATAAGATGTGAACTTTTCATAAAAATGTCTTTTAACTTAAGGTGACATTTCACAAATCATTAATAATCTGACATTTGCCCATTTTAGTCATAATATAATCTTATTAAAATCTTGATTGAATATGAATAAGGAATCTGCTTGTAAATTTTATAAAAAAAATGAATTAGTGATGCAGAATTTACATAGTCTTTAAGATATTAGGTATTATTCCCACGTTAATATATTTTTTATTTTAAATATTTTTTATAACACTATAAAAATATTTCCTATTTTATATATAATATTTTTTTCTCTGTAAATTTTACAATTCCACTATTTATATTTTTTCAAAATCTCATAATGCATCTTCTCTTTTCATAATTCTTTTTTTTTTACAAATAGTTTTTTCTTCCATCACAAATATTTGTCCACTAGGTATCATTTTCTTCTACCACAATCCCTATATGTTACCATGCACCCCTCATGATGGTGGGTATTGACACAAGGAATTACTAGCTATAGTTTCGAGTTGAATGAAGAAAGAAAAAAATTGCAGTTACTTTGCAGTTGTTCTTGTTTGAAAAAAAAATCAAATGAATAATGGTGACATTATGTTTGTGTTCGAATTTGGCTTAACATGTTAAAGATATCAGGAGATATAATTTCATTTGTATGCATTATAGAAAAGAATGTATGATAGCTAATTTTGGTTTGTGAGAGAATTAATGCTTATATTACTTTTGCAAAAATGAAATTTTAGTAATAAAGGTTATTTAAAAGAGAAAGTGGGGTACATTGATTAATTCATAAAAAGATTACGTTGTAAAATCTTATAAGAGAATTTTAAGAAATATCTAAAATAAATATAAAAAGAGGTATATAAATTATTGTAGAGCTAAAAATAACATGAGCCTTAAGGCATCTTTATTGTTAGATCTTGAGCTAACATCTAGAATAACCAAGATTTTGCTAATAGAGATCTTGAGTAGATCTACACCTTGAGCACAAGTTGTTCTCCAAGAACCCACAAGATCCATACAGGTCTAAAATAAAAAATGAAAAAACTTTCTCTTTAACAGATTGTGGAGGGGAGTAATAAAAAGAGAAAAGAAAAGAAAAAGTCAACAAATTCAACAAAAACAGGTAATCCTAGTAAAATCACATTCAACATCAATAGTAGAATCACAATCTCAACAAATACATGTATATAAAATAATTAAAAAATCAAACTTAATGAAATTTTTTATCTTGAACCTACAGTAGATGCATATTAGTGGATCTTTAATCCAAAGTAAATCTATCGTACTGTTGCATGGAGGAGATAGTGAAAGGAAGATGAAAGGCGATAGGGAAGGAGGAAAGGCAGGGCCAGATAGAGAGCAGTGGAGGAGGTTGAAGTGGGAGGGGAGAGCAAAAGGCGAACAATGGCAGGGAATGGGAAGGTGAGGGACAGTGACGTGGAGTATGAAGAGAGAGGGCAACGAGTGATGGCTAATGGGTGAAATACGAGGATAGAAAGGAAGGTGTGGAGAATGGGAAGACAAAGAGTAGGTAAAGTGTGAAGTGAAAGGGAAGATGAGTAAGAGTCGGGAGTATCCAAGAAATGGAAAAAGATGGAGGGGGGGTGGGAATGTTCAGGGACAATGTTCAAAATCTTTCTCAAAATGGTGTTAAATCCGGCTAGAATAGTTGATTTACAAGTGACTGTTACCTATGTTTATTCATCCTGCATTGTGAAAAAATTTTGAACATGGACATTATGCCAACATAAAATACATTAATTTTATTTTTTTCATTTGAAAATATTATAACATTCAATTAGACTATCTATAAATTGTCATTCTCATTTTAGGTAAACCTCCCATTGTCAATTTTTTTCCTTTCCAAATGAATCCAAATCAATATAATTGACAAGCCCACTTCAACTTCTTGCTAAATTACCAAGCCATTCATTTGACTGAAAATTTACAAAATCCTCAATCTTTTTTTCCAATCGAGGCCATATCCACCAACAATGAATGAAAATTCTCAAAATGCTTCTTTTATTTTTATCACCATTTAATTTTATACAAAATTACATTCCATCGAAAATTTTCAAAGTTCTCAAATTTTATCTTCAATTCCACCATATTTTATAGGTCACCCAATAATAATAGATGTCCACAAACTCCTTGTAATGATGAAGTTGAAACACAATTTTTTACCCAAATAGAGCTAGAAAATATCACACTTAACAAAGATGGGGAAATTGTATACAAAAGAAAAAAAAATGAGTTTTCTTTTCAGTTGAAGAGGATACATAACTTAATAGTCCATGACTTACTGTTTCAATGAATTCAATTGCGAGTGATGGTCAATCAAGAGATCATTTTTTGTTGAGAGTAAACTTTAAAAGTATTATCTTATTTTCACTTTTACTATATGATCATGTAACAAAGGAAAAGAATAAATGTGGTGTTCTTTATTCTTAACATTTCTCCTTTAGTCCATGCTTAATTCAAACTCCCTCTCTCACCCACCCACCTAACAAAAAAAAAAGTTACATACATTTAAAAAATCTCCAAATAAACTAACCTAGACTCGTTAAAAACTCTAAAACTTGATTATCTTTATGATTGGTGGTACACACACAAATTGATTGTAAAAAATTGTAAACATAATTGTGAAAACTGGTTTAAACCAATTCGACTGAGACCTAGTTACATAACAGTATTTCTCCAATAGATCGAATATGTAATTGGTCTGTTTCGAATCAGCCAGTTTTAGCAAAAAATGATGATTCAAGCCGAGTTGAGTCTGGTTTTTTTTTTTAAAAATTAAAATGGCATTATTTCTTACTTTCATTATCTTTTTTTCATTTTCTAATGCGACTTACAAATATGAAAATTGAAAATTGCAATTTTGCGATGTTATACTTTTATATTTTTATTTTATTTTTTATATATAGACTAGAGTAAATTGGACTACCAAATATGACCATTAATTGACCAAACAGACTTCCACAACACTAATTAAAAGACTAAATTGTGTAGTACGATGTCGTACCAAAATTTCAAAATTGTGGTAATGTCGTAAGAAAATGCATGTGGCGCTTCCAAGACTCTAATGAAACATTAAAGTTTTCTGTCAGTCACATTATGACAAGTTTTGAGAAGAACAAAAAGACCCTATCAATCTAACATCCTATAGTCACTTGCATCTATGTCACTGACGCCATCAAATTCTTCTTATTATTCTTCACTTGTGCTATCATGGTCAGTTTCCATGCCATCCTCAGATTCATCTTCACTATCCTTGTCCTCATAGATAGTTGGCACCATTTCACCTTCATCTTCCTTCTCATTAATAACATATTCCAAAAAGGAATAACTAATAAAAACAACTTTTGATAACCATTTGTAGACAGCAGAAAGTGGCTTACCTCTGAGGATAGGATGTATAAACAACTTGAGAGTTGGATGGCAGATCTAGAAGTAGAGACTCTAGACTCAATTAACTGCACAAAAAGAAAACGTGGTTAAATAAGGAAAAAACTATAGTGCAAATATGATCAACTTAAAGGTCTTAACAATCATGTCTAGAGATGACAATCACTCCTACTCCTCTAAATATACATACACCAGTCCCCACAAATTAACAGAAAAACCTGTGTTGATTAGGTTAGAGTCAGGGTCAGGTTTTCCCTATTTCATACATTTGGGACAGGGGTGTGTATTAATTAGTTAGATATAGGGGTATATTTTATTTATATATAGGGGTTTAGAACATTAATTAGTTAGTTAATCAGATAGTTTAGTTAGATATAAATAAGGGGATAAGGGTATGAGAGAGGGAGATTTGTAAAGGGAAAATTGATAAAAAAGTGTTCTCCTATTTTCTGTTCTTTTCTTGCTGTTCAATGAAAATCTTTCTTTTCTTTTTTTGTTCAATTTTGGATTAGCAATGATCACATCCTTTGCTTTGCGGAATACAATATAAAACACCTTTCTTAAGCATAAAGAGTATATGATATTAGATATAAACGATATTTTAGCTTACACAACTCAGAAATGAAGATTTAAAGAATTTATTGAATGGAAACTCACGATAGAAAGAATTCAGAGCTTCAAATGAAGATTCCTTGGACATTATTCCACTAGCGTGCTGTAGAAGTAGAAACTTCAACCATGGAAGAGCACATGCCAAAATTGCACCCCTAAAACAAGAAGAAAGTAACATCTATATAGAATTTATCAGAGGTAGATGCAAACTCCGATAGCTAAAAATTTATATCAATGGTAACACAAGTACATAGTACATAAGGGGTCAATTATGATTGTCTGTTGACTGCAGATTGATATTGTCATTGGATACTATTTGTTAGGGTTAATGTGGTGTCTTTCAATTTTGTAGAAACCTTTTCTATATATATTTTATTTCTGTCAATTTTATTCATATTAATAACAACTTCTTTTGAGAAATTTCCCGGTTTCTAACTGGAAAACCATCCTCTTTTTGCCCATGCTTTCTTTATCAATGTCACTTAACTGTCATTTGCTTATCTTCCATCCCACCACCATTAAAAAGGGAGGGAGAGAGGAGAATGAAATTTTAAATCTAGTGGACAAAATCATACAGAGACAAACTATTCTACTACATAAGTAAACAGTTCAACACAAACATTAAATCTAGTGGACAAAATCATACATTTAACAGATTATTGCTGAGTTTACCTAGACTCAATCATGGACACGAGATAGTATAGAAGTTTGAGGAAATTGGACGGACTCAACTGTTCAATTGACTTTCTAATAACCTGCAAAAGGAATTACATCATGCATCATAACATATAAGAAATTGAGCAAGTGAGCCATAAAAATAAGATGGAGAAAGAACCTTCTCATCTTGCGTATACAAGCAATCTAGCAGAAGGGTCCGATCATCAGCATTTAATGCTTGCTTAAGCAAAACATGTACAGAGTCTGCACTTGGAGACTTTGCTGAGACAGAAAATTCTTGCTCTTTATCACTCTTGGATTTGTTCTCATCACGCAAACTTAGACTAGCAAGTTTCTCTCCCATTGTTGGCCCATTCAAATCATCATTGTATTTTTAGGAATTACACTAGTACAATGCAAATTTCTCAGATGGTGACAGAACTAGTGTTCGTAAACCAGTTAGGTTTGGATTTCAGGTAAAATCAAGTCCGAAACAATCAACTTTAATTGGTTTGGTTTGAATCAGAATTTAAATTTTTTCAGCAATCCAAATCAAACTTATTCGATTAACAATGACTTGCTTCCACTTGGATTAATTGGATTTTCAGAAGAAGAAAAAATGCAGATTTCTATTTTTCAAAACATAAAAAATAGATTATTTCATCTCAAAATTTAAATATAAACCTGATATTGAAAGTGTGAAAATAACATATTCAACATAAACCAAATTATCTAACAGAAAGAAAATTGTCATACAAAAACCTAATTATCTAACTTAACAATAAAGCAAATTGTTTAACATAAACCAGATTGCCCAAGTTAAACTAAATTGTCAAAAATAAAACAAATAACCAACATAAACTAAGTTGTTAAAACTTAAAAATATAAAATTAAAGTAATCCAACATTGAATTTAGGAAGTCTCTAAAAGTAGTCCAACATAAACTAAATTGTTCAAGTCATAATCATTATCCTAGTAGTCTTCATGCATAATGTGATTGACTGATTGGATTTACACAAGATCAAGACTTAAGGTTGGATTTGGGTTTGTTTTTAGTTACAACTACTAATTACTAATTAGTAATAATATAAATATATAGTATAAAAAAAATTTATTTGATTCGTTTCACAGATCATTAGATTTGGCAAAGTACAAATCCGTAATCCAATAAGGTTGAATTTCATTGGTTTGGATCAGATCTCATTATCAGATTACTAGATTATCCGAACTGACAAACATCCTTTACTGCAGCTCACCATGCCCAAAGGGTAGATTCACATAAATTAACACAAAATGATTTTAGTAAAGCTATTCTCTTAACATGAATTTAAGGAAATTAAACTGTCGAATATCTTACATGAATTTTATGGTAATTTTTTTAATCTTGTTAATTAGCATTCAGATTTGTATAGCCTTTCTAATACTAATTGTGTATTCAGAACTATGTCATGCAAGGTACACCAAAAAAAGGGCATGTTTCATAACTTAGGAACAAACAGCCATGAATAGAACTGTAATCTCAGTTCCAAAACACAAAGATACTCAGTGCAGTAGGAACAAGTATATTCTTTCTGAGTCACTAACAGCTTAAAATATTGTAGTTCTTACCTAAATCTATCTCCTTAGTTGTGGTTGAAATCGAAATATTAGGATCACATGCTGCTTGTCTTTTTTTAATTTTCTTGCTTTCCTTTGGTATTGCTACTTCCAGTAGGAGTTTAAAAAGTTTAGAGAACCTTTGGGCATAAACAAACTAATAAAGCCAAATTTGTGACATTTATTCCATTTAGAATTTCATGATATTGTCAACAATCTGACAAACTTCCACCGCAGCAGGAAAAGTATTTAAGATTTAGTAATCTTAGAAAAACAAAAGAATCCTAACATTTACTTAAAACTCAAAAGTCAAAAGGAAGTAAAAAAGACGGTATTAGGAAAGCTAAAAACATAACGAGTTTATCAGACCTTTGCAAGTGTTGTTAGTATCGGATCCTAAAAATAACAACCTTATCGTTCTGCAATTTCAACCTTATTGTCCTGCAATTTGACATAAAAAAGTTTCACTTAAATTTTGTTAGGAAATTGCTGTCTTGCTGATGAAGAATACTTAAATGGTAGAAATGCAAATAAATGAAAGTCATTGTAGAAGTCCATATATTCCAGAAAAATAGAAAACCCACCGGCTTTTACTTGAAAATTCAGGACCCACTTTATGCAATTGATTATCTCTCACATACAGTCAAAGAGTTTGCACTTGGTTTCACAAAATTGAATCTTAAAACAAAAATTTATTTTAGATAAATTTTGCTGGGTTTGGTTTCACATTAAAAAAAATTTACAATTGATTATAAATCCAAAAGTGATTCTAATTTGAACCTAGGTAGAATAGTTTCTGTACTAAATCAAGAATTTTACACTGATTTTTCTTCTAACTCACATTTAAAGTAAAAATATCTAAACATAAAGGTTTGTTTGGCAACATAATTGGTTTTTTAAGACATTTTAATGTATATTTTTATTCATATTTATTTTTATGCAATATTATTGGTTATTTTAGTTTTTAAAAACTAAAAAATAACAATGATAAATAGTTTTTCTTTTTATTTTCTATTTTTATCTTAAAAACTTAAAATAGAATAAGAATATATTATTTTTTATTTTCATTAATAGTATTTGAGTTTAATAAGTGCATAAACAGTTTAAAAGAATATTACACTGACATTGAATCACATATTTTATTTATATGATTTTTAAAATATTAATAATTGATAAAGTCAACTAACTTAAACATAAATTTAAATTAAGAATTGTGATTGAATATTAATATAAACACTTGTCATGTATACTAATTAAACTCATAATATTTTCATAAATATAAACAAGTTTTTTTTATTTTCACATCTTTAAAACATATTTTAATTAACATATACTAAACAAGTTTTTTTTTCTTTTTTACTAAAAATAATTTTTGAAAACTCTTTTTAAAAACAAAAAAAAAATCAAACTAATAAAATACGCACTGTTTTGACGTCAAAACTTGTGTAAAACAAAAAGCTCTAACTCACAATTCATAGCTCTTGGTGCATTACCTATATTATTCTAAGTTTTGGTGCATTTTGAGTTGCTTATTTTTTTTATTGATTGCACTTTGTTTTGAAATTTTTTGAGTGTCTTAGCTTGCTATTCATCTCAAACGTCTAGTGTCATTTTATTGATTGCACTAATTCTGGGATCCATTTGAGTCAACGTAAATACTTACTAGATATCCTCTCTAATACTAGGATGTTAGCCTATCACCCTGATTCTACTCCTATGGATTACACCAATCGCTTGCATCAAGATTCTAGTGAACTATTTACAGACCCTTCTTCTTACCGTAGATTGATTGGGTGCCTTATCTACTTGACTAGAACTAGACCCGACTTACCTACTTAGTTCAACACTTAAGTCAATTCATGTCCAAACCCACAAATGCCTATCTGAAAGCTGTTTTTTGCATCTTACACTATCTCAAGCAAGCCCCTAATTCTGGTATCTTCTTTGCCAAATTTTCTTTTTTAGATTTGGAATGTATATAATATTTCTTTGATATTCAAACCTTGGAAATTTGTTTTCTTTTGCAGAAGCTAGGTGATGGTGTTAAAGATACACCTCTCAATACATGTAGGTTGTCTTGATCTAGCCTTTGCACAAGGAGTATCCCACACAGAATCAGGAGGTCTTTCTCTTCAAGATGTTTTCAACATCCTGCAAAATCTTAAAGGTGATATTGTTGATGGAGATGTGGTTGAATACAACCCACAACTAGGGATGACAAAAAAATCCGCACTCGCGAATACCTGTGGATAAAACCCGCAAAAATATCCGCATGGATAATATAAAATGGGTATCTATCACCTGCAGGTACAATTTTTTTCTACCCGCTCCTTAACGGGACATAAGTACAAGTATTATAGTACCCGTACCGCAGGTACCTGCTACTCGCTAAACTAAAATAATATATATATATATATATATATATATAAGTTAAAAAAGATAATATTTTTTTGAAAATAAATCAAATTAAAATATTAATTATCAAAATTAATTGATATCAATTTTTTTTTTATAAAAACTTCATAGTTAATAAAATTATTTATTATAAAAATGCTGATAATATAAAATAAAGATTTTATTTGTATTAAATATTTTATTATAATATATTATATTAATCTACTTTTAAATCTAATTAATCTTGTAGAAACTAGTATAATTTTATTTCTAAATTCTTCAAAAAATAAATTATTATTTGATAAAACTTCTTATAAAAAAATTATTTTTTTTAAAATATCCATGCGTACTCATGGATACCCGTGAGTAATAAAAAAGCCCACAAGTATTTCTATAGCAGGTACCCGGCAAGATTTTATAGCGGGTCGGGTGGCGAGTATCCACTACCCATGTCCGCCCTAACCTGTTGTGATTCCTACCCACAACATGACATTGCTAATGGTACGACTGCTAAGGTAACTGCTAAGTTTTTGAAGGGACTCGCTGCAAGGATGTCCACATAGAAAAATTCTATCTCATGAATATTTACTTCAACTCTTCAATGCAATCAAAACTTTTCAATTTTCAAAGTGATATTAGAGCTTTTATGTATAAATAATACAATATGCATTTTAATCACTATGTTTAATCACAAGTCATCTAATAATATAGTTATTGACTTTTATAGAAGTCATGCATATACTAGGAATAATGTATGATTGATTCACAGTGTACTAATGGATGTATATTAAACTTATTTGGTTTTTATTGAGTTTTAGTAGGAGCTCCGATAAAAAAAAAGTATGCATTAGGGAGATATATAATATAAAATTGTTGTTTATAAGAACTCTTCTAATTATATAGTTTAAACTTTTGGATTGTTGTTCTAAAAAATGTGTTAGGTAAATATATGGAAATTTTAACCCAAGGACCAAATTTATGTGACACACAAATTATAATATTTGGTTGATCATAATTGGATGTGAATTTGAAGGAGAAGAAACCCTCTATGTCCGTGGATCTTTTATAAGTAGTAAAACATTAATAAAACAATGAGGTTTTGTATAAAAAAAATCACACAAGATAGCTAAGAAGGTTAAATGAATGTGCATAACAAAAGATTAAAATTAGAGAAATCATCGATAATGCTTAGAAAGGATGCCATGTTGTATGGAAAGGAACAAGCTATCACATTGCATGAGTATGTTCAAAGGGTTTATTGGATGTGTATCTTCCAATCCCAAAATGTATTCTATGAGACTTTCCAAGGACACACTAGTTGTAGAAATCCAACTTCTACAACTTATCCCCTATTAGCAGCTCCTACTTCTCAAGCTCAATCAAACTTCTCTCGGTAACATGATCCAACCTTAGATGTCAAAGTTTAACCTATTCAGAACAAACACAATAATGACAATAGACCTATTCGAAACAAACACAACAATGACAATAAACCCTAAACCCTAAACCTTCATTATTCCTTGCTTCACTTTAGTGGAATAACCGATAACATTAAAAAAACTTATGGAAAAAAGGTTTCATTTAAGATCCAGAACAAATCTCACCTCTTATAGCAACATCTCACCTATATCTATCAAACATTCTTAGTCTAATAGTCCTTATGTCATACACCTTGCAAGTCTTATTATTTCCAAGGAGAACTAGTCCATATGTAGTAGGTACGTTCTGAATCCATGACCTAACTCCTATGTGAGTCATTAGAAGACATCACTAGAAAACTAGCAGACTCATAACCTTTAGAAGCTTTTGCAACATCTATTGACTCTTATGAGTTTCAGAATCCTTTTCACCATTCTCCCGACATTGCATATGAATATGACCTAACTTTTGACACTTGTAACACCACAATTGCTTCTTCCAATCATGCTTTGCATCCTAATTGTTCTTGGACTTTTTTCATTTCCCCTATTTCTTATTTCACTTACCCTTCACTACCATCAAACCGGTAGCCACATCTCCAATTTTCAAATCTTGGAGCTTCTGAAAATCTTTCGTTCAAATCGATGTTAAAAACCTCCTCTAGAGTGATCGATTGTTCCTTTCTGTAAAATAGGGCAACCTTAAAGTTCTCAAAGGACTTTGGTAAAGAATTAAGGAGAATAACAAATTTGTCCTCATCTTCAAGCTTTACTTTGATGCTTTCAAGATTGTCCATCATCTTATTGAAATCTGCAATTTGCTCTTTAATAATTCTTGACCCAGTCATATGCACGAGTAGATTTGTTGTTTCAAACAAAACTTGTAGGCTAATGACTTCGGCATATAAAAAGCCTAGTTTTGCACACATATTGGAGTTATAAGTTTGGTCTGGTGGTAAAGCAGAGAAATCAGGAGGAAGAGGTTGTGGTTCGAATCCCTTCACTAACAAAAACTAACATATTAACAACTAACATTTGACATATAAAAAAAAGTTTGCTAAAATATTAGCACTCATTCTTTATTTAGCTATTTCTCTTAATTCCTTATCCCCAAGCCATAACACAATACACCTCTTGTTCTATCAATCATCTTTATCTTTTTTACTAACGTTAAAGATGGTGACATGTTTTCGATACCTCTTCACACCCCTACTAAATCAAGATAGTCTCCGTATCTTGATCTTCTACTATCTAAAATCATAATTTCTGGGAAACTTCTCGATATCAAAGTTGGTTGTCATTTTCACTAATCTTTCATAAGTTGTTTTTGTTCTCTCACAGACAACACCACTTGTTGAGGTTTGGTATCAAAAGTTCACACGAGACAACTAAGAAGGCCATGCAAACATATACATTAGAAGATCGAAATTAAGAGAGAAATGGGTATGAAAATGAAAGAGAAAAATAACATTGAATACTCAAGCAAAGGAATTCAATTGCATCGTAATAGGAAACCGAATACAATGACAGTAGACATAGGATATGAGACACTCCATATGACATAACGAACCTACGTGTCCTATATAAAAGATACATGATTGAAAACATAAGAATCTACTAGGTACAACATAAGCTCTGATATGGACACTAGGTGGTTTCAATGATCTAATCCAAATGCTCCATTAGTTGCTCTCTACCTAACGCTACTACAAGACATTCTCATCCAACTTGCTCTCACACCCATAAATTGTTTCTATCCCACTCGCTCACAAACATGATTTAATCTTTTCAAGATTTCAAGTCAACATCAACAAAATAGATGATAAAGAGAAATATTAAAAGAGAAATATTAGAACATTATGTTAAACACTTTTTTCTATAATTGTGATAAATAAATTTTACTCAACCACATAAAATTTTTAAAAATAAAACTCATCAAAATTTGTAATCAATGAATTTTACTCAACCGCATATAATGTTTTTAGAAAAAGAACATATATTTGACAAAGCGTGGTTAACATTCATCAATAGAAAAAATGCTAATTGCTATAAGATATAGAGCTAAATCATTCGATCAAAAGATTATATGCGGTTATAATTGATAGATAAATAGATGGTGAAAATACATATAATAGACTGAATCGATAGATAAATAGATGGTGAAAATACATATAAATTTTCGTTATAATTGATTTATAGTATTATAAAATATTATCGGGCCATATGGATAATATTTGTATATATTTTTTAAAAGGAAAAACAAATTATATTAAATATGAAAAATTATAAAGTCATGTTAAAAATATGACTGAAAAATACAGAACAGATATATAAAAAATATAAGAAACAACCGAGCATGAAATAAACCGTAAAAAAAGAAAAGAAATAAAAAATTACGCAACCCCTAATAAACCTTCTTCACTTATTTTTATTTTATTTCATCTTGGAAATCGCATAATACCAACTACAATTATATATACTCACGTTTATATCATTAAGTATATATATATATATAACATATAATATCACACTACCTACTTGCTTCTATTTAAAAAAAAAAAATAGTCACACGTTTTGAACATTTCAAGAGATTTCAAAAGCTTTCATGGTTGTGTCACCTCGAATTTATGACTCTTTTGGATTCACTTATTGAGTGGTATACTGTCTCCATTTACATACGTGTCTTCAATCAAGCCAAACAAAGTCCATATTATTTATCTTTGTTCCAAATGTAGCGTTTTTAGCAAAGAAAAAATTGGTGGAGGAAAAAAAATATTTGATGGTTTGTTTTGGTTTTCAGTTTTTTAAAAGATTTTTTAAAATTAGTTTTAAAATTTATTTTCTGAGAAAAAAAATAAATTATTTTTATTTATAAAAATGTCATTAATAAAAAATAAACATAACATATGTTTATTGTATTTTAAGTTTTCAAAATAAAAATAAAAACTGAAAAACAAAATTATTTACAATTGTTTCTGTTTTTTAGTTTATTAAAAACTAAAAAAATAGAAATGTTTTTGAAAACTATTTAAAAAAAAACATTAACCAAATCAAATAAGTTTTTTAGTTTTTAAATACTAAAATATTGAAAACAATTTAATAAAAATGTTGTCAAGCAAGCACTTAAGAGTTTGATTGATTTGATTTTGTTTTTTAATTTTTGAAGGATTTTTTAAAATTATTTTTTGAAAGAAGAAAAAAAAAACCTGTTTGTCAAGTGTTGTTTGAAAAATATTTTGGAGATATGAAAAGAAAACAAAAAAAAAATTTACTCATATTTATTGAAACTATTCTTATTCTATTTTGGTAAATTTTGATTTGCTAACAGTAACCTCCTCACAATTAGATTTTCAAATAAATACCTGAATACTTCAACTCAATATATATATATATATATATATATATATATATATATATATATATATATATATATATATATATGCACTGCAATCAAATATTTTGTAATTAATTTATTAATTACATTGTAATTAAATTTAGTTATCTCTTTTATTTATTTCACACACTTATAACATATTAATAAAAATAGGAACTTAACACAAAAATGAAGATCTATAATTACTTAGGCTTGATTGGTTTGATTTTTTTTAGATTTTAAAAGGGTTTTAAAAATGGTTTTCAACAACTGTCTTTTGAAAAAAAAGAAAAAAAAATTGTTTGATAAGTGTTATTTAAAAACTGTTTTAAAAGTGTGAAAATGAAAAAATTATTTATATTTATATAAATTTTATTAATAAAAAGTAAAAAATATGTACTTTGTGTTTTCAAAACAAAAATAAAAAAATGAGAATCAAAACTATTTTATAGTTATTCCTGTTTTTTACTTTTTAAAAACTAAAAAAGTAGAATTGTTTTCAAAAACAATTTTAAAAAATCATAACCAAACAAGTTTTTTAGTTTTTAGATACTAAAATACTGAAAAAATTTTATAACACTGTTGCCAAACAACACTTAGGTTTGATTTATTTTATTTTATTTTTTAGTTTTTTAAAAGAGTTTTTAAAAATTGTTTTTTGGAAGAAGAAAAAAAATTGTTAGACAAGTGTTATTTAAAAAATGTTTCAAAGGTATGAAAAGAAAAAAACTGATTCATTTTTATTGAAATTTTATTAATAAAAAATAACATATTTTTATTGTATTTTGATAAATTCTTATCTGCTAACTATAACCTATTCACAACATTTAGATTTTTTTAATAAATTCCTGAATACTTCAACTCAAGACTATATATATATATATATATACTTCAACCAAATATTTTGTAATTAATCTATTAATTACACTAAAATTAAATTTATTTATCTCTTTTATTTATTTTATACACTTATAACATATTAATAAAATAAGAACTTACAACAAAAATGAAGAACTATAATTAGGATTTGATTACTTTGATTTTATTTTTTAGTTTTTCAAGAGCTGTCTTTTGGAAGAAAAAAAATCTTGTTTGGTAAGTGTTATTTAACAATTGTTTTGAAGATGTGAAAATGAAAAAACTTATTTATATTTATGAAAGTTTCATTAATAAAAAGTATAAAACAACATGTGTTTTGAATTTTCGAAACAAAAATAAAATAGTAGAAAGCAAAATGACTTACAACTTGATTGTTTTGATTTTGTTTTTCAGTTTTTAAAAAGAATTTTTAACAATAGTTTTCAAGAAGAAAAAAAAACTTGTTCGATAAGTATTATTTGAAAACTATTTTAAAAATGTAAAATGAAAAAATTGTTCATATTTATTGAAATTTCATAAATAAATAAAAATATATTTTGATTGTATTTTGAGTTTTTAAAATAAAAATAGAAAAAAATAAAACTACTTTTAGTTATTTTTATTTTTTAATTTTTAAAAACTAAAAGAATAAAACTACTTTCGAATATAAAATACTATTTAAACAAGTTTTTTAGTTTTTAAATACTAAAATACCAATAATAGTTTTATAAAACTATTATTAAATAAGTGTTTATAATTGTTCCTGTTTTTTAATTTTTAAAAATTAATTTTTGTTTAAAAAATTTTAAAAAATCAATAATTAAATAAGTTTTTTAATTTTTGAAAAACTGAAAAAAAAAAGTTTGATAAGACTGTTACCGAGAAAAGAAGTGATTATGATATTTTTCCCCTCTAACCACGGCGTTAACGTGAAGTGACATGTACCAAAAATCAAATCAAATTTGAAACAGATTCCATAATTTTTACTCTTAAATTAAACATTCCGAAGTTCTGATGAAAAAAATGTGTTACATTTTATTTGAGTCTACTTTTTGTATTTTCTTTTTATTTATTTTATTATTGATATATTTCTTTGTTTCTTATCCAATTCAGGATAAGAGCAGTAGGAGGGCCCCATAAATGATAACGCAGTCACGCGTGTTAGGGCCACTTTACTCCCACAGTTTTCTCTACCATATGGACCCATCAATTCTTATAATTGTAATGGTCCAATGGTCCAACTCATGACCTTCAACTTATTTTTATCATGTTCAATTTGTATTAGGTGACAAATGTTAACTAATATATAATCAATTTTAAATATTTTCTATTATGCCAGATATTTTCAAACTCCATAATTAATATATAAAAAATTATTAAAATTATTTTGTTAATATTTATCACTTAACACGGGTCAATCCAATAGTGATGAAAGTTTAAAGTAAGTGTAAAAAATATTTTTTATATGATATAATTATATATTAAGTTTTTTAATATATGTGAGTTTTATTAATAAATGAGATTTTTTAACAAAATTAATAATATATAACTTTTTATTAAAAAATTTAAAATTTTAGTTTTAGTATAGTTTTATCTTAAGCCGACTTTGTTATTCGACCTTCTCTTTTCTAAGTAATTTTTATACCAATCATTTTTTTTAAGCCAATGAATTTTATTAAAATTGAGTAGTTAAGTAGTATAAGATGTGCCTAACAAAAAAATTACACAATTTTAAAGTAAAATAAAAATGCATCCATAGAAAAAGAACTAATCCATACAAAATAAAGGATTCATAACTCATTCAGCATAAAAGTGTGATGTCAGTTGAACTATATCATCAACCCATTGTAGTTTATTGTTGAATGTTTTATAATTACTAGCTTTCCAAATTTGCCAAATTCCCACAAACCAAATAAAGCTCGGTTAAGGTCTATTATGCTGCTAAATAATCTCATGAGCTAACTACAATGGTTTCAGATCAAATTATGTACGGTCTTGGATAGCCCCCACCGATCACATAACTTAGACCAAACTTGGTAAGATAAGTGACACTTCATGAAGATGTGTTGACAAGTTTTCAAAGCTTCATCACAAAATGCACAACCTGCATTGTCTTCTCAAAGTATCCCTCTCTTATGTAGATTGTCCCTTGTTGATAACCTATTTGCTTATAGTTTCTGCGCAAGACATTTAACCTTTGGAGAAACCTCTTTTATCCATATTAGTTTTCATCTGTTTGTCTGGGCCTTGTTGAAGTAGTATTTTGTATGCAGAACCTATACAGTAAACTCTTATTTCTTCTACAATCCATCTCCATTTATCTTGAATTCCTCCTATAAACTATACAGACTCCAGTTTATATCCTAATTCCTCTACCATCTCATCCTCCTAGGTAAATAATCTCCTCTCCAATTCCACTCCCACTCCCCCTCCTCTCATCTTATCTCCTTCACTGAGCAATGTTTGTCAACTACTAGTTCAAATAGTTTAGGATACTACTCTCTAATACTCTGATCTAACCTTTTGTCCCTCCAAAACATAGTATTGCTCCCATCTCCCATGTGACGATTAACGTTCTGAGTTCACCAACCCTTCTGACCATCCCCCACCCTCCATGGTTTGTAAATACATCTACCATTTGAAATACTTTCGCCCTTCTATTTCCCTCTAGGATACCAATTAATATAGTTCATTATTCGACCATTATAATTGAACATCTCTCGATTTTATGAATAAAAGATAATATCATATTACCATTATGATTTCTAATAATACTACCATATTATGCATCATATAGTTCAACTTAAATCTCTCCGTTGAAGGGTAACTCTAAACAATTTGAGTTTGAGGTACTCTATAAGCTCTAAGAGTGTTATGAGAGACTTAAAGGAGTAATTATGATACTTTCAATCAGTTTGTGATTACACTTAATAGTTTTGGATATAGGAAGAAACAGTCATAGAAAAAAAAAATTCATTTTTCTATTGCCAAATAGAATTAATTCTCACCCTGAAAAATTCATTTTATCTTTTGTTTTGTTAAAGTTAAACAAAAAGATGTTCTATAAAAATTAACCCATAGTTAAGTTTAAGTTATAAAAAATATTTATTTTATTTTCTCATAATTATTTACAAAAATCATCTAATAGAATTATAATTTATAAAAATCTCAGTTTATTTATTTTTCTTCTCTTATAAATACTTATCTAAATAAAGTCATAATAAAATATCTCCGTTACTGTGTAAGCCTCTCACCATTTATTCGCGTTTATTTGTATAAGCTAAGGATGCTAATTTTTTAAGCAATAATTGTACTTGTATTGTGAAACGTGTAGAAGTGAAGCCTTGCACAGATTAAAATATTTTGAAAGGAGAAAACGACATCTTATAATATAAAATTGGCAATAATTAATAATTTAAGAACTTTTAAAAATATAAGTTAAATGTCACTTTTATTCTATTATTTTTTTAGTTTTTTTTTCATTTTTATATATTAGGTTTTAAAAGTTTTGTTATGGTAATTTATATTTTTGAAAATTTTATTTTAGTCTATTATTTTATATTTTGTTAGTCTTTAAACGATTGTATTAAAATAATAAAAAATAATTCTCATTATCTTTACTTCAATTTTATTAATATTCTAGAATTACATTTATCTTTAACTACTATAATTTCTTAGAACTTAATCTATCTTCAATGATCATGGTCACAATGATGCTAATTATGTATGCAATAATTGTGTTTGTATTGTGAAACATGTGTAGAATTGAAGCCTTGCACAGATTAAATTGAGAGGCATATATCATTTTATAAAAGATCAACTTTTAAAATTTAATATAAAAAACAAAAAAAATACTAAAATATAATCAAACAAAATTAACATTTAGCTAAAAATATATTTGAAAGGTTTATATATAGGCATGCTTGTGCATGAAAGCAAACACAGACTCACAACAAGTGACCCCCACTTATTCATAGCCATTTGTTTCACTTCAAACTTTCTCTATAATGAGTTTCCTTCGTTCTCTTGCAAGAAGCCAGGGTATGTTCAAATTTTAAAACCTGAATTGATTTTGTTCTTGTTCAAAGCTGTTAAAACTTCAGAGGAATATGCCATTGATACGGGGCTTTAGTTTTACACTTTTAAATTCTAAACAATCATCTATTCTTGGCGTTTCATATATAATTTTTTTGTTTTTGTTTACTTCTTTTTAATTTACTTCCCAGTGCCTGAAAATGGAAAGAGAATTCAAAGATCACACCTAGTTGCTCGAGATATTGTCTTGCTAAAAGATATGTTTCTTAAAATGGTTGAAGCCAGCGTTTGGATAGAATGCAGAATTGATTTATGCTTTCAAAATCTAGTTAAAATCGCGAAAATGTGAAGCAACAATTTGTGGATGTGGCTCTAACACGGGGTGGAACATAATTATTGATTTTTTTTTTTTGTGGCATATTTGATAGGATATAGAGAACAAAAGAAAAAAAATATATAGGCTTTTAGGAACATAAGCATTGTTGGTACTTTGATTTTTTTAAAAAAATTAAATTTTATAGGCTTTTAGGAAGAGAGGTTAAATTTGATCAATTTTACTATGCTTTTTTTTTTAATTATTCAACAATGGCTGTGTCATCTGGGTTTGGTGTTTTAGGAAAAGGTTAAAATTTATTTTTAGTATGCTTTTGTACACTAAAATTAAGTTGAGGACAGTTAATAATACAATTTTTTAAGAGATAATAACACATTTTTTACTGCAACTAACATAGTACATTTTTAACACTTTTTAAAAAAACTATGATTTTTTAATTTTTTTTATCATTCAGAACCGCCTATAGTGGTTTATTCGTCTTAATAGTTTGCAAATAAAATCCATCAAATAAGAAAGAAAGTACGTTAAAATTTGTTATTTTAGTGAAATTTTTCGTAAATTTTAACTAATGTAAAAAAAAAAAATGTTGAAGAGTTTGGTACATCTTTCAATCTAAATTGATTTCCATAACTCAATTCACATCAATGAATTTATGGATCTATAATACAATAATTAAATTAACAGGTTTATTCTGTTTATTTGTATTGTAAGAATTAACATTCCTCTTTTTGTTCTTTGGATATACAGAGATATCAAAAGCAGGACGCAGAGGTATCCATTGCATGCAGAAATTATGTGCAGAAAAAATAGCTCCAGATTCGCTACAAAAGGCCCAAAGTCGTGTGATAGATGCTGCACTTACACTTGTTCGAGAAAATACAAGGCTTAAGGCATGCATCTATTCTTAAAATATATATATATTTTTTTTTGAACAGCAAAATTATATTCTATTATAGGAAGCTGAAACACAATGTTTCAACATGATGTACAACTAGTATAGTATTACAATACTCACACAACCTATAAATCTATTTTATATTCAGCATAGATAATCTCGGTTGGAAGCACCAGTCAGAAAATACCCATCCTGCCTTAAACCCAAAAGAGTACAACAACCATTTCCAAGAAAACATTTTTATGGACATTAACATATCAAGGGATTCGGCATTGGTCCTTTGAAAAATAACTTCATTCCTTGATAGCCAAATAATCCAACATACTGAAGTCCAGAAGACATACCTGTACTTTTCCTTCCTCGTTCCCACCACCCAGGCAGAGGATAATAGGAACAATTGATTCAGATCCTCCGGCAGTGGTGTCTGTACCCCTACCCAGCTGAGAACTTTATACCACAACCTTTAAATAATCGGGCATTGTAAAAATAAATGATCCTTAGTCTCTATCCCATTATTACAAAACACACAGACAGAATTGAGCACCGGTTCCTGAATCCCCCTCCTTAGCAGGTTTTCAACAGTGGGTAATCTGTCCCTTAGCAATCTCCAGGAGAACAACAGTACCTTTGACGACAGCTTTTGCTTCCACAGCCTACGTAGATCCTGGAAGTCGACAAAATTGATTCCTATATCAGATACTTCTTGATTCAACACCTTATATCCTTCGGCCACTGAATATCCCCCCCCTCTCCTGAATTCTGTCCCCACACATCTAAATCCCACTCGACCAATACAACTTTGCTTACCGCCTCCTGGAAAGCCAGAAGCAATTGCTCCTCCCAGACGAACAACTCCCTCCGCCAGACCCATTTCCATGATGAAAGATGGTCTCCCGTATCTCGCTTGTCTTTAATAGTAGTAAACTTATCCTCTGCCAAAGCATACAATCTAGGAAAAGTTCACTGAAAGCTGTTGCTCCCAACCACCTCTACTCCCAGAATAACGTCCCCCCTCTAGACCTGACTAACCTGTTAACTCGCGTGTTGAACCATCCAGGCAAGGTCGCATTTGGTCCATCAATGGCCCATATGTCTTTCCACCACTGCGATGTTTGGCCAAAAGACGTGGGCCTCACCACAAACCCCTCTACCTTCCTGTACCGACTTCTCAACAAAGGTCCCCAAATAGCCGCCTCATCTGTTAATATTCGCCACCTCCATTTTGCCAGCAAGCTCAAATTGAATTTCTCCAAACACTTCACTCCTAACCCACCCTCATCTTTTGGTCTACATACTTTTTCCCATTTCACCCATGCAATTTTTGACTGACTATCATTACCGCCCCATAAGAAAGTACATTGCATCCTCTTGAGTGTCTTCAGCACTGACTTGGGGGCCTTATAAAATGATAACAAGTACAGAGGAAGTGAAGTTAACACAGAGTTCAATAATACCAACCTCCCAGCAAAAGTCATGTTCCTTGCCTTCCACCCTGACAACCGCCTATTGAACTGATCAATAACTGGCTTCCAAAGTTGTTCCCTCTTAGGGTTGACTCCCACCGGTATCCCTAAGAATTTGAACGGTAATGATCCACCATTACAGTTTAGCACTCCAGAGGCCGCCAATGTGAAGGATTCCGACACATTTAGACCATAGAAACTGCTCTTACTAAAATTTACCTTTAATCCTGACACCATTTCAAACCCCCTTAGAATTACCTTCAATTGCCATACCGATTGCAAGTCCGTTTCACCCATCATTATGACATCATCCGCATACTGTAGCACTGAATACTTAACATCCTCTTGCACCATTAGTTCTTTGTACAGACCTTTTTGGATTGTTGATGTATACAGTGCTGGTAGTGCTTCGGCCACTATCAAAAACAGGAAAGGCGATAGCGGGTCTCCCTGCTTCAACCCTCTCGCTGATTTAAATTCTGGAGTCGGACATTCGTTTACTAGAATTGACACATAGCTATTCCGGACTATAGCACTCATCCACAATCTCCATCTCCTTCAAAACCCCATTCTACCCAGTATATAATCCAGAAAATTCCAGTTGACCGAGTCGTAAGCCTTCTCAAAATCCACCTTGAACAAGAAGCACGTATGTCGTCTCTTTTTTGCCCAGTCCAGAAGCTCATTTGCCACGACTACTCCATCCAAGATTGATCTACCAGACAGAAAAGCCGTCTGAGAGGTCGATATTAAACCCACCAATACTTTTTTCAACCTCTCAGAAAGTATCTTCGAGATAATCTTTTGCACACTCGATATTAGAGAGATAGGCCGGTACTGGCTTAAACCTGCTGGTCGGGCCACCTTTGGAATGAGAGCAATAAAAGAAGAGCTTACCCCTCTCAGTAAAATCCCAGACCCATGAAACTCCTGTACTGCCTTAACCACATCTGCCCCAATGACTTCCCAACATGATCTATAAAAATTCATTCCAAAACCATCGGGCCCGGGGCTTTTCCCTCCTTCACATGCTCACACCGCCGCCTTAATCTCCTCCTCTAGAAAAGGATCCTCCAACTCCTGCCTTTGCTGTTCTGATATCTGAGCAATAGGCACTCCGTCTATGGTTGGTCGATCCTGCCATCTCTCCTGAAAATTCTCTGAAAAGTGTTCTAATACTTTGGCTCTTACATCAGACACACTCTCCAACCATCCCGAATCCGATTGGACTGCCAACAAGGAGTTTGCCTGACATCTCGACTTAAAACAATTATGGAAGTACCTGGAATTATTGTCTCCATTGATAGCCCATTTCACCCTTGATTTCTGTGCCAATGCATGTTCCATGACCCTTGCTTTGGACCAGTATTCTGTCAGGAGGTCCTGCCTGGCTCTATTATCCACCTGTACACCTGCCAGTTACTGTTGGTCAACCTCTTCCATCCCCCGAACCCGTTCGGCCAGAAAGTTGATATCTTTTTTCCACACGTCTTCAAACCATTTTTTTATGTCTACTTTAATGGCCTTTAACTTCCTTGCCAACTGATACATCTGCCATCCTGAAACCTGAATCATATTCCACCTTTCTACTATCAACTCTCCAAAGGATGTCTGTTCCAACCAATAATCAAAAAACTTGAATGGCTTAGGTCCCCAATTCTTAAAATATATATATCAATATAAATTCAAAATTATCTTTTTAAATTTTATTAACTTAAAGTAATTTAAAAATAATTATAGCTAATTAATAATAGTAGTATATATAAAAGTACATTGACCTGATACTTTTTCAACAGAACATTGACCCTATTTTTTTTACTCTACAGTAGATGTTAAGCTTTTTTTATGATAATAACTTCTCTTTCTTGTCAATTTTAATGCCTCATATATCAATTATTAATTTTTTGAAAGCAAAGTAGATATTATGTAACTGAAGAAGGATTGAATTAGAAGTCCACCCTCCAAAATAAAATAAAATAATCCAGTTATACATAACAGAATAACAACGTCTTACAGAATCTAGTAAACAAACCTTATGCAATATAGAAACAGGGGTGACATATTCAGACAGAAATTAAAATGTAGAGTGGATTGTTTCTTCTTTCTCTTATAGCTAGAGAAACTACTTCAAACAAGTTGTAACGATCTGTTGAAATTTGTCTAGTCTTAAAAATTAGTAAATTAACCCATTTTTCTCATGTCATTAATTGAGTTAAGCCTTTAATATGAGAAAATATGTTTTATACCAGCAACTATTAAACTCCAACTATATATAATAACCGATTATAATATATGAAGTTGGTTTTGGGAAAATTTAAAGCCGGAAGTGTTGCATTTTGTTCAGAAGGAACTTGTGCATAGTTTGGGAGGTGCTGTAGCAACTTCAACTCTTCTTGGAGTTCCTTTGGGACACAATTCATCGTATCTTGAAGGGCCTGCATTTGCACCTCCATTCATTAGGGATGGCATTTGGTCTGCTAGCGCAAACTCCACTACTGAAGAAGGTATAATTGGTCAAGTTCTTTTCTTGTAAATCAATGATTTTAATTTCTTATAAACTAGTCCAAATTTGTGAACTCATTAATTTCCTATATATTGGTCATGCTTCGTTGCATCAAATCTTGTTATTATATATGAATATTCAATAATAGAAATTGACCTCTTATTACTATCTTGATATTTAAAGGACTTATATATAGTGGCATAATACTGTGACTTTGTAGGAAAGGATTTAAAGGACTTACGGGTGATGGTTGATGTTGGTGATATCCCTGTTCAGGAATTGCGAGATTGCGGGATAGAAGATGAGAGATTGATGAAAGTTGTTAGTGATTCTGTCAAGATAGTGATGGATGAGGTGAACTCTTAATATATCAGTGAGATTATGCTTTAAACTTGACACTTAGATTAGAAAGTTGCTATCATATATCATTAATGACATGAATGATCGTAACTTTAAATTTAATTTGTTTGGTTTGAACTATAATATTATATAGCTTGATTCTGATGATGTATTAGATTATATTTTCAGCATCCATTACGTCCCTTAATTTTGGGGGGTGACCACTCAATCTCATATCCAGTTGTTAGAGCCATCTCTGAGAAGCTAGGAGGACAAGTTGATATTATTCACTTTGATGCTCATCCTGATCTCTATGATGCCTTTGAAGGAAATTATTATTCACACGCTTCTTCGTTTGCTCGAATCATGGAGGGTAACTATGCTCGCCGACTATTGCAGGCAATTTTTTTGTTCTTTCCTATTTTTTATCATACACAAGAGTTGCTAAAATAGATTAACTTGTTACTAAATTTAATATTATTTCAGGTTGGTATAAGATCAATAAATATAGAAGGACGTGAGCAAGCCAAAAAGTTCGGGGTAGAGCAATATGAAATGAGACATTTTTCAAAAGATCGCCCATTTTTGGAGAACCTGGTCTCTCTCTCTCAATCATGGAACTTTAAGAAACATTACATGCTGATATTGCATACATGTTTTAGCAATGTTTTTTTTAATTTTGTGATGTTAGGACAAAAGTTTATTAGTGGTGTGAATTTGACAAAACTATCTTCATACATACATATATTAAAATAGCTCTTTGTTGGTTTACAAAGCTAGCTTATGGATATCGTGAATTTGTTTTGGTTTTGCAGAAATTAGGAGAAGGTGTTAAAGGTGTATACGTCTCAATAGATGTGGATTGTCTTGATCCTGGGTATGCAGTTGGAGTGTCTCACTATGAATCAGGAGGTCTTTCTTTCCGAGATGTTATGAACATTTTGCAGAATCTTAAAGGTGATATTGTTGGTGGAGATGTTGTTGAATATAACGTACAACGTGACACTCCTGATCATATGACTGCCATGGTAGCTGCTAAGTTTGTCAGAGAACTCGCTGCAAAGATGTCAAAATGATCAATATTCTACTTCATCTGACATATATTTACTTTAATGCAGTACTCATTCAGCATAGTTTTCTGTTTTTAGAGTTAATAGTTCTTAATTATATGAATAAGTAATGTATGCACTGTTTACACTAACAGTGTCCAAATGGTGTATTTATGTGATTTAGACTTGGTTTTGTTCTGTTTTATTAAAAATATTCAATAAAAGTTTATGTGTGAGAGATCTAATATATATAAAAATTGTTGTTTAGTAACATGTTTGAAAAAAACGTTTGAAGCGTAAACACGTCAGGTTGAATGAAAACGTGGAAGCTACGGTTTATATTTTATTCTTGTAGAAATGGAAGACAATCAGAGTTTACAAATAACCTATACACTTTAAATTAATTGAGCTAGATCTTCTTGCACAAATAGAAGCTACAGTTAATACTATTTTATAAAGGTTTTATTTTAATTAATAAAAGAGTTAACAATATATTCCTTCTTTTAAAAATGGTTAACAATAAATTAAGGTTTTAAAAATTTTAAATCCTGACTAATTTTAAAATAGGTACTATTTTGCACGAATGCTATGAAACAAACAAATTAATGGATAAATGAATAATTTTATTTTTTAAAATAAATATTAATTAAAAATTATTTAAAAAATCTCTTAAAAGAATACACACTTCCTATAGTGCTACCTAGGGATCACATTGTCCCTACCCATATTGTCATGGTTGCCTCAGGATAAGTCATCACACAGACGTAGTATGAATAATCTCATACACTTCGCACATCTAGACGCGAAACCTCAACCTTCAACTCACCACAAGCCACAGCACGTAAAGGTCACATTAGTTAATTGCAAGCATTTATGACAGTCACCAATGAGTAACGATTATCAGACATCAATAGATGAAATTCATAGTTGAGAGTGAAAGAGAAAAAAAAATAAAGGAAAATCTAATAGAGTAAACATAGAGTATATTGATGAAGAAAGATTGATTGTGAATACAAAATGATTACCCTAACCTTTATATAGACTATAACCCGTTAAAATCTTAACAATTGACACTATAAAGAGAGTATTTAATACCCCCAACCATCTTAATGATACCTTAATTATATAAGTTAAAAAAAAGTACCGTAACTTTTAATTGTAATCTAGTGACACACTAATATCACTTTACTAACTTGAGTGTAGGTAGCACCAACAACACTTTTTCAAAGATTTTCATTGTGGACTTTCTACAAAACTTTACTTTCATTCCCTGTAAGCACACATACTAAATACAATTTTCAATTGAAAAAAAAAAGTGATTGTTGGTTATATATAGATGGAACCAAAATTTTCACGAAATTACATACTAGGGTAATTAGCTTCTAGGGAGTATACTAGTGATTAATATAAGCCATTTGGATATAATAATATTTTAAAATAATAATTTTTTTTATTGTTAATTATGATAATTATATATAGTTTCTATCTATTCGACTAAAATATTAATTGTTTTTATTACAAAAGTGTAAAGTCCTTGTTACAAGAGTGAAAATATACGTTTTACTACCTAATACTAGAATTAGCTAACCATCACAACTGCCCATTCCAGATCACAAAAGGAAGGAGGTGCAATAGACTTTGAAGCTTGGAAGCGAGGAGGAGTTTGAGTAAGTGGAGGACATGCATTTTGGCATACACACACAACGAAAACATAGGCACCGACGTGCTTATGTATTCGCATTTCTATTTTAATAGGGTTCATTGGAAATATCTCCTTACAGTGATGGCCAAAATGGGTTTTTCGTAGTAGTGGATTGTTTGGATTAAGCAAGACTTTGAGACGATAAACTATTCTGTATTGATTAACGAAGATTCAGTTGGACCTATCTCTCCTGAAAAAGGTCTTCGAAAGGGGACCCATTGTCCCCTTATTTATTCATCATTTTCATAGAGGACTTACAAAACTATTAAAAAGAATAGAGCGTACTGAAGAGGTTCATGGTATAAAGGTGTGTAAAGGGGCACCAAACCTCTCACACCTTTTATTTGCTGACGATTGATTCCATTTTTGTAGGGTAGAAGAGAGGGAATTTGAACCATAAAAATATTCTTGATACCTATGGACGGACATATGGGCAAATAACCAATTTTAGCAAGTTAGAAATTTTCTTTAGCTTAAATAATCATTTACATATTAGGAATATTTTATCAACTTCTTTGGAGGTAACAACTCAAATTGGAAGACGAAAATACCTCAATCTCCCCTCACTGAGTGGTCGGAATAAAAAATCACTTTTTGGTTTCTTTTGAGACAAAATTTGAAAGAAAATCAACCAATGGTTTGCCAAGCATTTATATAGAGCTGGTAAAGAAATTTTAATTAAATCATGTGCAGAAGCCATTCATTCATATTGCATAAGTGTTTTTCTCTTACCTATATCATTAGAGGACCAACTACAAAAAATGATGAATAACTTTTGGGGGGAACCGAAGAATGGAGCTACAAGAGGAATAAACTAGATGAGCTGGGACAAAATGACAATGAGAAAGTAAGATGTTGGAGTCGGATTCTGTGATCACCATGCATTCAACCATTCAATACTAGGGAAGCTTGGGTGGAAATTTTTCACTAATCCTAATGCTATGGTTACTAAAATCTTCAAAGCTAAATATTTTCCCAAGTGTGGTTTTTTGGGGCCTCTCTAGGGCGTAGGCCAAGTTATGTTTGGCATAGCATACACGTTTCACAGGTATTGATCAAGGAAGGAGTACAATGGAGACTAGGAAATGGAAATGACGTCCACATTTCGTCTCAACCATGGCTACGTGATCTGACTAATCATTGTCACAACAACAACAACAATTGGATATGAACAATTAGTAGTTAGTTCACTCATTGACAGTGACTCACGGTCTTAGAATTACCATGTTGTTCACCAGATCTTTAATATCAAAGATGCCCAGGTAATAAGCTTAATGCCTTTATTAAATATTGATGAATTTGACGTTATGATTTGGAAGCACAACAAGGATGAAAACTACACTGTACGATCAACATATCATCACCTTATAGAGTAAATGTTCCCACAAAAATGCCTAAAAATTCCAGGGAACTGGATGCTTACTTGAAATCTTGAAATGCCCAGGTCTTAGAATTACCATGTTGTTCACCAGATCTTTAATATCAAAGATGCCCAGGTAATAAGCTTAATGCCTTTATTAAATACTGATGAATTTGACGTTATGATTTGGAAGCACAACAAGGATGAAAACTACACTGTACGATCAACATATCATCACCTTATAGAGTAAATGTTCCCACAAAAATGCCTAAAAATTCCAGGGAACTGGATGCTTACTTGAAATCTTGAAATGCCCCCGAAGGTTAAACATTCCCTCTACAGGGTCCTTAGAAATTGCCTTTATTAAATACTGATGATTTGTGCTATGATTTGGAAGAACAACAAGGATGGAAACTACACTATATGATCAACATATCATCACCTCATGGAGTGCATGTTCCCACGAAAACACCTCAAACTGTCAGGGAACTGGATGCTTGCTTGGAATCTTGAAGTGCCCCCGAAGGTTAAACATTTCCTCTTGAGGGTCCTTCGAAATTTCCTTCCAATTAAGGAGAAGTTCCAAACTTGGGGTGTGTCATGCCCCTCATTGTGCCCTTATTGCAATGACGATATTGAAAACACTTGGCACTTGCTATTTACTTGTGAACAAGCAGAGCATGTATGACAAGTAGTGGGTCATTGGGTGCATATCCAAGAAGGTCTTCATGATGCAGAAGGTGTTCTCCCTTTGATTTTTGACCTTTTGGAGAATTTGTTAGGTGATCTAAAAAATACTCTTATCATAGTGCTTTGGTGTATTTGGATGAAGTGTAATGATCTTATTTGAGAAGACAAAATTATCAAACCAAATATAGTAGTATCACAAGCTATACAATATTACAATGAATGGAGTTTTGTTCGATGAAAGCACACTTCCATTGCCAACTCCAATCTATCAAACATAAGCACCTATTGGTAGCCCCCACCTCCTAGGTATGTTAAGTGTAATATTGATGTTGTAGTACTCCATGACTTAAACAATTCATAATAGGTATTTGTATAAGAGGGCATTCTAGGGAGTTTTTTCATGCATCAACAATGACTTTAATTGGAAAATCAGTCCTTTGAGAGGTTGAGGCTTAGGGTCTTTATCATGCAATATAATGGTTAAGGAAATTGCATCTAACGAATATAACTTATACGACCCAAAGTACAATGTAAACAACCTTTTTTGCACCTCACTCAATGAGTTCCAACCCACTAGGATACCGAGCTTCATTTGGTAAAAATGGAAACACCGATTCAATGAGACATCTACCCCTAAACAAGAACACAAAATTTAGAATGCCCTCAAGAAATCCCAACTGTTTCGGTGCAACTGTGACGACGCCACATTGGCATACCTAAGGAACTCGCACTAAAAACCAGAAAAAAGGGAGACTAACCCCGAGATTTACAAAAAAGGCTTTATATACATAGGTGAAAGAACATCAGACGGATCCCCCTATAAACAAACTTGTCCGCAGCATACAACTGCATCAAATACAAGTCGACTTTATCCGAGTCTGACACGAACCCACCTTGAACAAGTGCATTGATCGCTGATTCGCCGACCTTACTTCTAAATTCGGTCACGTCATTCTTCACCCACTTATAACCCACAACTTTCAAGGGAGACAACTCAGTTTTCTTACGATTCCCCCCCTCCCCCTCCCCCCTTTCTCTTTGGTATCTCAACCCCACTACCCTAGTATCCACTTTTCCTTTCTTCTTCCATTCCCCCTTAATAGTCTTGCCTTTCACTTGATCCAACTTCTCCTTAACCATCTTTACTCCTGAAGACACCACACCTGAACCAACTCCCCCCACCTTCCTTAGAGGATGACGTCAAAACCCCCAGCACCACCATTTGAGATGAAGAATAAGAAGAACCAACATCCCCCCACCTTCCTCAGAGGATGCCCCTCGCAGGAGCATTGAACCTTTCCTCTTCTTAACTCTAAACCCATTCCTAGAATCCAAAGACACGGTCATAATGATAGAAGGAAAAAAAATTGTCAAAACCTTAAACACAAGCACTCCAATAGGGTAGACTCCAAATAACACCAGACGCCTAGTGAAAAGAAAAGACCCTAATAAGAGCAAAATGTACCTCACAACAAGAAGATTGGATACCTCGACTTTAAAAGCACAAACCAAGGAAGATGAAATGATTTCAGAAGAGATGATGAATAGACAAGAAACGTACCCAACAATCCATCTCCTTTACTCTTATAATCAGTCCTGCTCACCAAAACATGATCCAGTGCTCCACATTCAAGAGTACAACCTACATCCAATGGCCCATACACTCCATAGATCCAACGACCCTAAACACCCTCTACTTCAAGTAATCCGATGGTCCTGAAAAACCATACGTCACATCACATGACATCTTACGGAAGTAGGTAGCCACGCGTCCCAACTCTACTGGTTCACAATATAGGCTCCCTCACCTTGTGTTATAACCTCCGCGTCATTATGCAACTCATCCAGCTCGAAGGGCTTGTAGAGGTCTCCTATCCCTTTAACTGTTTTCAGCTCCAACACCTTACTAATCACGAGTTTCAGAGCTTGGGGGACTTATGCACATATGAGGATACCGCTCAAAGTCGCCCGACTCGCCTAAGGTTGTCCAAAAATTACAAGTCACCCAACTCATACACCTCACGCGAGGTTACCCCAAGCACTATAGACAACGACCAAGTCATCCCACTCCATCAAAAGAGTCTCACCTTCTTCTTTCAAGAAACTCAACAAGCACGAACCAAGTAATCACACCATAGGAAGTCATTTAAAGAGACTTATTACAACTGCCATAAGTCAACAGTTACAAGCACATTAAATAACCAATTAATGAGCAATAAAGTTTAATTTAATGCCTCATTAATCATGTTTTGGATATAAAAAACAACATAAAGGTACAATAACGATCTATCTTAAACACTTTAATTGAACCTTAAACACTCTCACTAAACAACCTTGACTGACTTGAGCATTAGAGTTGCAAGTTCCCGACGTTGTTTGCTTAAAGATCAACCTATAAAAAGGTTTATCCCCCTTTTTTTTGGTAAGTACAATTTTCTTCTTCTTTTGTCTTTATTAGAACAATAATTAATGTTAGTTTGTTTGGTTAGCTAAATATATACATGTTGGTACTTATTAATTTCAATATAACTTTACCCATGATTTCCATTTTATGTAGCATAACATTTAGGCCTTTAAATCATTAAATTATTTCAGGTGGGTATAAGAGCAATAACAAAAGAAGTGCGATATCTAGCCAAAAAATTCACAGGGGTAGAGCTACATGAAATGCGAGCATTTTCAAAAGATCGCATACGTTTAGAGAACCTGGTCTCTCTCCCATGCTTATTTGAAAAACTGGACAATATTATTAATTTATAATGATTATTTTAAAAATTATATTTTAAATAACTTTTAATAAGTTAATATTATAATTTTTATACTCACAATGTATTAAACTTAAGAGTTCAAAATCTATCCACCAGTCAACCAATAAAAAATTATGTAGAAATATTTTTTGAAATAATGAAAATACAAATTAACAAATTTATCTTGCGTAACAATTTATGATTAAATGCCGTAAAAAAACAATTTGTGATTATTAGTTTATCTTTAATCTATTGATGTTTGTAATGTTAGAATGATAGTTTTTATTTTGTTAATATGAAAATTGAACTTGCAATTTTTCTTAGTCCTTTTCTTTTTTAATAAACTAAACTACTTTAAAGTTCTAATATAATTAGGGATAAGTATATAGATACGAGCCTGCATACTTTTTAAGTTGTGATTTTGGATCCTTTTCTTTTTGAAAAGAATAATTATAAGAAAATTTTGAGTTCGGTACACGAAATTTGTGAACTTTGCAAACTAAATAAGCAAACTCACAGACGGGACCTATAGCTTATTTAAAGGGATAAATTTATCATTTATTATTTTTTTAATGTTGTGACTTGTTTATTGTGAATTTGTGATATTTTAAACTTTTAATGTTAAAAATATTTAATGTTTTAAATTATTATAAATGTTAATATAATTTTTAGTACGATATAAATAAAGTTTAGTTAGTTTTAAAATGTTAGAATTTTTTAATTATTTTTAAAAAATATTAATATACGTGGACTCGGAAATAGGTATGTTAAGTTCATGGATTTTGTAGGCCGACTACGAACTCTTAAAAAGTTCATTTATTTTAGCGAATCATACTAGTTCGTTTAAAAATGCAGGTTTCCCAGACCGGGTCTAAGTGAGCTAGATCGATCCGTTTATCCACCCCTACCAATAACTATCAGTGAAGAATTAACTTTACATTTTTACACATCTTTGCTTCCAAGGTTTCTATATATGTATTTTTTAAAGTGGAGAAGGGAAATAATTCTTTTGTAGCAAATTAGATTTATTTATTTTTAGATTTGGAATGTATATAATATTTATTTGATATTCAAACCTTGGAAATTTGTTTTCTTTTGCAGAAACTAGGAAGTGTTAAAGGTGCGTCTTAATCTAACCTTTGCACAAGAAGAATCCCATATAAAATTAGGAGGTCTTTCTTCTCGAGATGTTTTCAACATCTACAAAATCTTAAAGGTAATATTGTTAGTGGAGATGTTGTTGAATACAACCCACAACATGACATTGCTAATGGCATGACTGCTACTGCAAGGATGTCCGAATAGAAGAATTCAATCTTATGAGATATTTAGTTCAACTCTTCACTACATTAAAATGTTTTCAATTTTCAAAGTGATACTAGGGATTTTATGAATAAATAATACAGCATGCATCTTAATTATTGTGTTTAATCACAAATTATCTAATAATATGATTTATTTAGTTTTATAAAAGTCATGCATAATAAGAATAATGTTTGATTGATTCACGGTCAATTAATGTATGTATATTAAATTTAATTGGTTGTTAGAGTGTTAGTCAGAGCATCAATAAAAGAGTATGCATTTTTTAGATATATAATATAAAATTGTTGTTTATAAAACTCTTTTATTTATATAGTTTAAACTTTTGCTATTGTTGATTCTAAAAAATGTGTTAGGTAAGCCTTATATGGAAATTTTAATAGGAAGCAAATTTATGTAACAAACAAATTCGTACTATTCAGTTGATTAAAGTTGGGTAGGTAGATGTCAATTGAAGGAAAAGAAACCCCCGATGAGTTGATGTGTCTTTTTTCCCTTGGCTCTTGCAAAATTTATTAAACACATTTAAATAAATTCCAACATATTGTCTATCTTTAGTACCTTCTGTTTGGTCTCCTATTGATACTCCATCTAGAATATCATTGTTTGACCTTCTAGAAAATCTTCACTTTGTTCCTTAGAATGTAAATTCTAATCCTTTGCAAGAAATCACCAGTAATGCTAAAAAGGATGCCCTGATGTATGGAAAGGAATAAGCGATCACTCTACATGGGAATACTCAACAAGTCTGTCATATGTGTTTCTTCTAGTCCTAAAATGCACTTTATGAGACTTTAAGGACACACTAGTTGCAAAAATCTAACTTTTATAGCTTATACCTCATTAGTAGCTTTTTTGCAAGTTCAACCAAACTTCTTCTTTCGGTAACATGGCCTAATGTTAGACATAAAAGCCTAACCTTATCTACCATCATCTGGTTTGTAATGAATGCATGAGCAATGACAGTAGACCCATCCAGAATGTGGATACCATCTTATTCCCTTGGCAACCACTAACACTTCATTAGACACCTTCATCATTCCTTTCTTTACCTTGTGGAATAGACCAAAACGTTAATCAAGCTTATGAACAAAAGGTTCCATTTAAGATCTAGAATAAATCTCACCTCCTACAACAGCATCTCACGTCTATCAAACATCCTTAGTTTAATGGTCCATCTGCCATGCACCTTACAAATCTTATTATTTTTAAGGAGAATTGTTCTAATATCCTTTAGCTCTAGGGTCTCGAAGAAGTCCTTCACAAGACACATGTGCTAGGTACATAACAAATCCATGACCTAACTCCTATGTGAGTCATTAGAAGATGCCACTAGAACACCTATAGACTCATAACCTTTAGAAGCTTCTGCAACATTTTTTGACTCTTGCAAGTTCTGAGAATCCTTTTCACAATTCTCCAAACATAATATATGAATATCACCTAACTTCTAACACTTGTAACATCATGACTACCTCTTCTAATCATGCTTTGTATCCTTATTGTTCTTGCATTTCTTTCATTTCCCATCATTCTTCTTTCCCTTACGCTTCAGCACCATCAAACCAGTAGTCACATCTCACTCTTTTGAATCTTCATTAGAGCTTCTAAAACTCCTTGGTTCAAATCGAAGTTAGAATTCCCTCCAAAATGATCACTTGATCCTTTCTATAGAAGAGGGCATCCTTAAAATTCTTGAAGGACTTCAGTAAAGTATTGAGGAGAATAACAACTTTGTCCTTGATGACTACCTAGATTGCTTATTTTTATACATGTAAAATAGAGCAGTTGTCCTAATTCCTTTTCATTTAAAACCTTGTTTTCTTGCAATCTCATGTAAAAATAGGTTTACTTAGGAACATTAGTTTTAGGTTTACATTTGTGCATAGTTTATTTTTATTTTCTTACTTTCTATTACTTGAGACAAGTTTTTGAAAAGAATTGGTAAAGTGTTAGAAGATTTGGAATTAAAGTGATGTTGTAGCAGTGTATAAACGCTCAGTCGAGAGGTCCCTTTTATTTTTGTACCAGTGCCAAACGCCAAATACTCTCAACGCTTAGTGCTCAGAACCCTAGAAGGTTAATTTTTGTTATCTCGGCGCTTAGCGCCCATTGCGTGGGCACCCAACACTCGATCTATGAATAGAAGGATTTCTTTTAAAACCAGGTTGTCTTTTGTTGGAGTAGAGGAGATACCACCAAGCTAACCTAGAGCACCTCCAAACTCATTTTCTTTCCTCCATTTGCCTCATTCACATCACATTTTTTGTATCCCCCTCTATTGATTATGCTCACCATGGTTGGTTAGGCTCTTCTTTGGTGAGGGTTCCGATGTAACTATGCCTAAACTCTTTTGTAAATTTTGATGTTATTAATCTAATGTTTATTGCTCATTGTTTGAGTTCTTCTTTACCTCATGTTTTATTTTCAAATATTTTGTAAATTTTACTTGTTGAATGAGCTCAAGAAAATATTTTAACTTGTAAAAGGATAAGAGCTCCCAATGACATTTATTGCTCGAGAGAGAGTAAAACACATCAGTCATGCTAAGCTCATTTTCTTAAAGTAAGTTATTTGACTTTATATTATGCGAGAGATTGATAATCTAATGCTCAAATAAGTTAGTCTCTTACTTACAATAAATTGAGGTTTAAGGTATTTTTATGGGAACGTGAGTGATAAACGTTGGTTTGTGATTTTATTATGCATTTGAGGAGTGGTATAGTGAAATCGAAACCCTACCAATTTCTATCATCAATAATCGTAGTTTACTTTTATTTACTTTCTGTTAAATTAGTTGTTAGTTAAAATTATTTCTTCATTTATTATAGGCAATTAGTATTGAGGTTCTTAAAGTATCATTTTAGTCCCTTTGGGATCGATCCAATATTTATCAAATAGTACATACGACTAGTGCATTTGCCATAAGTATAGTAGAAAATTTGTTTATCAGTCCTCATCTTTGAAACTTTACACTGACATTTTCAAGATTGTCCACCATCTTATTAAAATATACAAGGTGTTAATAATTTTGATTTAGTCATCTTACAAGAGTAAAGTTGTTGTTTCAAACAGAACTTGTGGGCTAACGACTTCACTACATAAAAAGTCTCAAGCTTGCCCACATATTAGCAATCATTCTTTCTTTAGTTACTTCTCTCAATGCCTTATACCCAAGGCATAGCACGATAACACCTCTTGTTCTATCAATCATCTTTCTCTTCTTTACTAGTGTTAAAGATGGTGATGACATGTTCACCTATCACTTAAGCGCCTCTTCACACCCATGCTAAATCAAGATCGCTCCCATCTTGATCTTCTACCATATGAAATCATAATTTGTTAAAAACTTTGTGATATCAAAGTTAGTTGTCATTTTCACTGATATTTCGTAAGTTGTTTTTATTTTCCCTCAAACGACGCCATTTGTTAAAGTTTGGTATATAAGACAACTAAGAAGGTCAAGCAAATGTGGACACTCTCTTCAAATGCACTCTCACACTGTATAACTATTTCTATTTGACTTGCCTACAAATCATCAAAAGTTTGACCTTTTGAAGATTATGTGTCAATATCAACAAAATAGTTGATAAAGAGAAATATTAGTAATATTGTCGTTAACAATTTTTGTATAATGATTGAAATTTGTTGAAAATACCAATTTTGTTAATTTTTTTTCTTATTTAATATTTGTCCTAATTTAAAAATAAAACTCATCAAAATTTGTGATCAATAAATTTTATTCAACCACATAGTTTTTTTTAGAAAAAAATAATACTTTTTGGCAATCAAAATATAAATATATATATATATATATAATAAAATAAAGTGGAGCATAACTGCTCCACAAACTGTACACGCAATTTATACAATATGTTAGGATGTTCAAAACCTAAACCAAGGCTTAAGAAAAGCCTTTCCTCTGTACAATCTGCTACTACACCAAAAAGATTGTCTCAGTATTTAAGAAAAACAGCCACAAGGACAATACAAAAACCACACCCTGCACATCCTACCCTTATCTAAAGTTTTCCAACTAAAACCAGAACCAGTCAAAATTTAGACCATATAAACTAACAGAATTTTACATACAAGCTAAACATTGCAAATGATTAGTAAAACACTCAGAAGAAAAAAGAATATATGTTTAACAAAGTGTGGTTAACATACTACAATAGAAAAAATGTTAATTGCTATAAGATCTAAATCGTTCAATCAAAAGTTAAATTAATGAGTTTAAAGTCATTAAAAATAAAAGATAAAAAGATTGCATCTTATGTTAATATACAACTTGGGAAAAAATTTAGGAATATACATGTAATATAATGTAATAGACAGTAAAAATACATATAAATTCTCGTCATAATTGAGAGTATTATAAAATTTGATCGTGGTCATGTGTGGATAATATTTTTATATATTTTTTCACTTTTTTAAAAGCAAAACAAATTATATTAAACATAAGAAAAACATCAAAGCCATATAAAAAATATGACTAAAAAAGTACAAAACAAATATAAAAGAAATACAAGAAATAACCGAACATAAAACAAACCATAAAATAACAAAAAAAAATTAAGCTTAACTAAAATTTTAGTCTCTGAAATTTGAGAAAATGCTATTTTTGGTCTCTAAAATTTAAAAAATATTTTTTAGTCCCTAAAATTACTTGTTTTTGTTTTGATGTTGTTTGTTTAGAAGTGTCCTTGGTAATATGTTAACATTACCAAAACATGAGTTTACATGTGGACTTCGTTTAGGAGGTAGATCTTAATTCTTAATGTCAAATGTTAATTTCCCTTATCTACCATAATAAATTTTTAGGATAGTTAATTATTTTGAAGAAGGACCAAATGGAATTCAAAGATTAAATAATTATTTTTAAATTTTAAAAACTAAAAGTAGTATTCTTTCAAATTTAGAACTAAAAACTTAATTAAGGCAATAAATTACGCAATCCTTAATAAACACAATAAAGAACCTTCTTTTCACTTATTTTTATTTTATTTCATCTTGGAAATCGCATAACACCAACTATAGTTATATTTATTTTATTTTTTTTGAAAAACAAATCAAATTTTGTATTATATATAATGGAAGTATGAAACAAAACGTTTTATAAGATGTACAACTACAAAAGGAGGGCAAAAGAAGCAAAACAACCAACTGGACCTCGTACACTTAGACGTACAACATCATTCAAACCACAAAAAACCTACTTATAACTACCCCTTACATACCCAACAGATATAACCCAGGTTGCGAACACAAATATGAGAAAATTGTGTCTTGCTTAAATCCAAACCTTTAAAAAAGCTACTTTCAGGATAATATCTGGATATCTGTCAAGATATCTTAGAGACTTCACTGTACTCTTTTTATATACAATGGAGTTTCTAGATATCCAAATACACAAATAAACGACTATCAAATACACATACTTACACTTTCTTTTATATTTCTCTATCATCCACGAGCTAAACATAAGCAACAATTGATTTACCTCATTAAATAACAAATACTCTATTCCGATTCACCGCATAACTCTGCGTCATGCCTATTGAGAAAACTGTAACTCAAGAACCTAAAAACTAAACCAATTATAGTTATATATACTCACTTTTATATCATAGTTACACGTTTTGAACATTTGCAAGAGATTTCAAAAGCTTTCAGTGTTGTGTGACCTCGAATTTATGACTCTTTCGCGTTCAGTTATTCAGTGGTGGAGATGTCTCTATTTGCGTGTCTCCAATCAAGCCAAATAAAATCTATATTATTATTTATCTTTTTTCCAAATCTAGCATTAACTATAGTTATATATACTCACGTTTATATCATATTTACACCTTTTGAACATTTGCAAGAGATTTCAAAAGTTTTCAGTCTTGTGTCACATCGAATTTATGACTCTTTCGCATTGACTTATTCAGAGGTGGAGATGTCTCCATTTACATGTCTTCAATCAAGCCACATGAAGTTCGTATTATTTATCTTTGTTCCAAATCTAGCGTTTTTGGTAAAAAAAAAATATATATGGCGGAGGAAAAACATGATGTGAAGTGACATGTAAAAACAAAAATCAAATCAAATCTGAGACAGCCTCCATTAATTACTCTTAAATTAAACATTCCGAAAATAAAACATAGCCAAATGTCTCTATTTTTTGAATTTTATTGTTATTATTGATATATTTCTTTGTTGCTTATCCAATACGGGACAAAAGTAGCAGTGTGCCAATAAAAGCTGTACCATACATAGTCATAAATAATACATTAATAATGCAGTCACCAGTGTTAGGATCACTTCTTTGCTGCCTCTGCTTTCTTTTACCTGCGCGTTTTTTTTTAAACTATTTTTTATAATTTAAATTTACTTATTTAGTATTAAATAAATTATATATATATATATATTAAATTATTAACTATATTTTAAATTAAAAAATATATAAAAAATAATTAATAGTAAAAAATTATAAATTAAAGTTTAAAAATTAAAATTTTTAATTAAATATATAACTTAAAATTTATTATATAATTATTAAAATTAGAATAGACACATAGGAGTTTGGATACGAGACATATAGTCACATATCCGTCCATACCTGATTCATCACAATGGATAATACCCGAAACTTGTACTCATAGTTCGTTAGAATAGAAGAGGGTGATTTAGTTTTGTTTTTTAGTTTTTAAAAAAAGTTTTCAAGAATAGTTTTCAAAAACTTTTTTTAGAAAAGAAAGAAAAAAAAACTTATTTAATAAGTGTTATTTAAAAACTGTTTTGAAGATATAAAAATGGAAAAACTTGTTCATATTTATTAAAATTTTATTAATAAAAAGAAAAAAACAACATATTTTGATTGTATTTTGAGTTTTCAAAACAAAAATAGAAAATTGAAAAACAAAATTATTTTCAGTTTTTCCTGTCTTTTAGTTTTTAAAAAACCAAAATTATTTTTAAATTGAGAAAACATTATCCAACTGAGTTTTTAGTTTTTAAATATTAAAATACTAAAAACAGTTTTATAAAATTGTTGTCAAACACTAACTTATTATTTTTGCCGTCCCTAAAATTCAATTCTCATCTAATGGTCGAGCTCGTAACGTTCAAATTATTTTTATCATGCCGAATTTGTATTCTAGCATAGGCAAGTACGAAGTGTTAATTAATATATAATTAATTTTAAACATTTTTATTATATACATCACTTTTTAAATTACATAATTAATATATAAGATATCATTAAAATTATCTTGTTAATGTTTATTACATAATACGGGTCAATTTAATAATAACTTAATACAAATTGGAAGACTCTATAAATTTAAAAAAACGTTAGGGCTTACAAAAGCCAAAAGCTATAAGAAAAACTACAGCTTGTAGTATACATCAGCTTCCAGCTCAACTGAGATGAAATCAACAGCTATTTCAAAAATCTTATTTAGTTTTTCTTTATTTAAATTATACTTAAATAAAATATATGTGGAGTGAAAGAGGTCTAACTCAGTTGATTGAGTAGGATACATGACTATTTGATTGGTTTGATTTTGTTTTTTAGTTTTTGAAAAGAGTTTTTAAGAATAATTTTCAAAAACTGGTTTTAGGAAGAAAAAAAAAAACTTGTCTGGTAAGTGTTATTTGAAAAATGTTTTAAAGATGTAAAAATAAAAAAATTTGTTTATATTTATTAGAATTTTATTAATGATAAAAACACCCACATATTCTGATTGTATTTAGAGTTTTCAAAATAAAAATAAAAAACTGAAAAAAAAACTCCTTTTAGTTGCTCTTGTTTTTTAATTTTTAAAAACTAAAAAATCATAATTGTTTTCGAAAACTGTTTTAGAAAAATATTATTCAAACGAGTTTTATATTAAAAATAGTTTTATAAAATTATTGTCAAACAAATACTAAATTCTTTGATATTTTTTTCAACCTTTATTAGAAAAATTAACAAAAACAACATACATACGTGGATTATTTTTTTAAAAAAAAATATGCATATTGATTTTCTTCACGTACGATATATTTTCAAAAGAAAACATCACCCTGCACAAAATCAACAATATTTTGGATTAGGGATAACGTTATCAAACAACCCTCAAGCATAGAGACAGCTTACTGTGGAATCAAATTCCAAAACAAAAACAAATAAATAAGAATCAGTCTAACGGTGGAGGTCCTAAACTAAATTATAAAAAATATTTTTTAGATAATATAATTATATATTAGACTTTTTTATTAATATATATGATATTTTATCAATGATTTTTTTTTTAATGAAAATTAATAATAAGTATATAACTTGTTTATTGATGAATCTAAAACTTTTACTCTAAATGATATTTTAGACTACCAACCTTATTTCTTAAACACTCTTTTCCAAGTAATTTTGCTGCCAATCAGTATGTATCTGGGATAAACCATAAACCTACAAATCTAATTCCCCAATTACCTTCACAATTTCTAACATAGCATAATCCTTTATTTAGAAGTAATTTAAGATAATTAATCTTTATTATAATTTATTTTATTGTAATTTAAGATAAATATTTAATAATAAAATATAATTTTTAGAGTCAACTGATCTCCTCTCGTATGTGCACAATACTTTAATAATAAAAATAAAATTAAATATTCAAATAACATCAAAATTATGTAAATATTTTAATATTTATAATTCCCACTATTCAGAATAAGCTTTAAAAAATTTCAAAACAATATTGCAGTATAAAATAAATCATTACCAAAGTTCTTTCAACAATATATAAAGTTACATAAGATTTTGTCTTTGATATTTTTATAAGTATGCCCTATTTTATAGAAAAATTTTAAAGACCGCTGTCAATTCTTGTTTTCTATAACTTTTTTCTTTAAGAACTAATTATGTAATATAATAATTTTTTAGTAATTAATGTCACACGTTTTAAGTGATTAAATTTTAATATTAGATTTGAATCTGAGTTAACTATGACGTTTGCAAAGAAGATTGAGGGAAATAAGGAAAAGATGGGTGGAGACTCTGCTATGGTTTTAATAGAAGCCTTTAAGGAAGAGCAAGATCTACTCTTAAGAAGTAACTTAAAGGTTAAACGTAAAGCAGTGGCAGATGGGAACGTCAACAATGGTTTGGAAAGAGGCACAATAAAGCTGAAAAGGAAGCGAACACTTCATATAAGATCAAGCTGCTAAATAACATGGACTTGGTTTTGGGGTTTTCAAGGCAAAGGTGCCGCCTCCAGGGCTAACAAAAGGGATAAAGACCAATTCAAGGAGGTTCATATCCCAGATGAAGAGTTTCAAGAGTGGTGCAAACCTTGGAAAGGATCACACTTATGGTGTATAACTTGGGCAAAACTATTGGTTGTAAGACATTAGAAGCAAAAATGAAGCAGGTCAGGATTGAGGAAAAAAGGCTCCCTTAAAATTATTACTTTACCCCAGAATTACTACTAGATATTTTTTGCATCTTTGGAAGACTATAATTGAGCAATTTTTAAGGGTTCTTGGATAGTGGCAAGCCATTATATAATGGTTTCATGATGGAGACCATTCTTCTAAGTGGCAATTTGGGTCCATATTCCAAACCTACCAATCGAATTGTACAATGATGAGTTTTTAAATAGGGTTGGTGCACTTATTACTAGAGGGCACTTATTACTATGTGTTGATCTTGATATCAATGAGCCTTTTCATCCAAAGATCATTACTAGAGGGCACTTATCACTACTACAATATGAAGGACTTAATAAAATATGTTTTAAATGTGGATGATATAGACACAAGGACATAAATTGCAATGAAGGGAGGACAACCATGAACAAAGATACCACTGAACAAGGGAAAGACGCTGCATCAAAGACACATACCATGATGAAGGGCGCATACTATTAATCAGATTCCATGCATGACATAAATGCTAATAGAATGAAAAATCAACAGGAAACAAATAAACATAACAGTCATGGACACACTCAATGTGTGTTAAAGAAGGAAGATGTATGGGTTATGTGTGAGCCTTGTTGTTAGTAAGAAATTCTACAAATAAGCATCAGGGAAAAATTAGCAGGGAGCAGGGCCTAAGCACTCTGACACATGAGACAACTTATGATAATCACTAACTTCTTAGTGGATTGTGATTCAGCCCACTATAGGACAAACTTGAAACATGTTCACATGCTACAACCCATACCCAAATAAGCATCAGGGAAAAATCAATAGGAAGCAGGGCCTAAGCACTTGGACACATAAGACAACTTATAATATTTACTAACATCCTAGTGGATTGTGATTCAGCCTACTATAGGCCGAACTTGAAACATGTTTATATGCCACGACCCATACCCAAAAAGGTGCAGAATCTAGAAGCATAATGTGCCACAATTGAGCCCACATCCAATGGGAAGACTAATGGAAAGTAGGGACTCTCCAACCAAGAACTGATACAACAATTTTGAAGCGTAGGAAAGCCTCACGCCAAAAAGATGTTGCAAAAACTGTAGTCAAAGCTACAAAATTGACATGGCCAAAATGCACAAATCCAAACAAACTCGTAAGACCATCCTAAAGCAAGGTAGATATACGTGAAACTATCGCACATATGGAAACCATCCCAAGCAAGGTAGACATATCCTCCATCATCCCGCCTGGAGGTGACGACCAAACCTCACACATGGAAACCAACTTGCTTGCATGAAATGGTCTTATGGACATGTCAGGACATATGAACATTGGTGCAAAAGGTCACCTTGATCAATATGGTGAATGAGAGAAGAGCATTTCAAAGGCAAAGCTAACTTGTCCTTGCTAGATGAATTGTCGTGATGCGAGGTCAATGAGCTTCAGTAACCTAATTAAATTTATATTGAAAAGATACGATGTTAGTCTTACATTCTTGTTAGAAACAAAAGTTAACATTGATCAAGCTAAAAAAATTATGGCAAGAATAGGTTTTGATAGTGGGCACATTGGAAGTATATTAGGGAGAGTCAAAGGTATATGATGTCTCTAGAATTCTTCCTATTGGAGAGTGGAGGTTCTTGCCGAAGACTATCGTTTTGTCCATCTTAGAGTTCAATGAGGGAGACAAGCCAAGTGACTTTCTTACAGTTATATATGGGATTCCTCATATGCAAAGAAAGAACCTTCTAGGAGCACCTTGGGGGGTTAGCCTCTAAATGCCATGGTCTGGGGACTTAGTAAGTGACTTCAACTCCGTCCTAAAAAAGCATGAATGTGAAGGGGGCTCAACCTCCCCATCTTGGAAAAGTATATGTGACTTCATGGATTTTGTGCAATCTAACAACTTGCTAGATGTAGGTTTTCAAGAACCTACATTCAGTTGCAGGAGAGGTTAAACCGAATACTGATTAGCTTGCCTTGGCGCCTCAAATTTCAATAAGTCATTTTGTTTCATCTCTCATTCTATAAATCAGACCATTGGCCAATTCTGATTAGCATGACAAGTAAGAGGTCTGTAAATAGGAGGCGAAAACTGTTTCAGTTTATGGTAGTGTGGTTGTCTCACCTAGATTTTTAACGTTTCTTATCAAAATTCTGGAAACCAAATGATACTTGGAATAGACAAATGTCCAAACTTCATGAAGCCTTGAGGTAGTGGAACACAAAAGTATTCATAAACATCTTTAAATGTAAGAGACACCTTATCAATGAATTGGGTATGATTAATTGACAGTTGGCTGCATCACTACCAATCCAATTGGAGGAGAGACAGACTGCATCTGAAAACAATATCAACATGTCCTTAGGTTATAAGAGTTTCTATGGTTTCAGCAGTCCCAAGCCAAATGGATAACTTATAAAGATAAGAACTCCAAATATTTTCATGGATTTACCGCCATTTGCAGACGAAAGAATGAAATTGGGGCCTTACAAGATGAAGAAGGCAATTAGGTCAATGACTGTAACATGCTAGAAAGGTTAGCCAATTAATTTTTTATGAAGTTATATGAGCAAGACAACCATTATGTGCCTTAGTTATTCAAGGAGATTTTCCTCAATTATCAAAGGATGAATGGAATATATTCAACTCAAGGCGGCAGAGAAATATGGCTTACAAGATGGCTTTTACAAAGCTAACTAGAGCATTGTGGGTGAATCTTATGAGTTAAGAAATCTTTGTTGATCCTAGTAGGATAAGAGATATAAATGGTACACTTGTAACACTCATCCCTAAAATAAAGGTAGTCACATCAATTAAGCAACTTAGACTAATTAATCTACGTAATGTTTTCCTATAAGATGATCACAAAATTCCTTGACAGGAGATTGCATACAGTAATGACAAAGTTGATCAACCCATGCTAGAGCAGTTTTATACCCCAAAGGAGTAGCAATGACAACATAATTATTGCACAAAAGGTAATTTATTCTATGAAGAGGAAGAAAAGGCATGTAATAGGCTTAATTGGAACTTTGTAAAGGATACCCTCAATGATATTGGCTTTTCGATCTCATTCATTAATGTTGTTTGACAATGCATATCTTTCCCAAAATGTGCTTATTATGGAATGGGGAGGCATTGGACCTTTTCAACTGTCTAGGGGTGTTCAACAAGGGGATCCCATATCGTCATATATTTTTGTGTTGTTCCTGAAACGTCATTTTCACATGATAAGCCTCGCAGTGGATCGTAACCTATGGAAGTTAATCAAAATTTCAAGAGGAGAACCACAACTATCTTATTTGGAATTTGTGGATTACCTTCCCTTCTTTGCAGAAGCATCCCTTGAGCAAGTGGCTATCATTAAATAAATTTTGAACCTCTTTTGCGAATGCTCAGGATAAAAATTTAGTTAAGACAAAACCAGTGTTTTCTTCTCTATAAATGTTAACTAGCAATGCCAGCACTAGATATCAAGTGCATTGGGGTTTGAGAAAATGGGCAATCTAGGCAAATACCTGGGAATTCCACTACATCATAACCATGTTTTCAAGCATTCATATCAAATTTTAATTGATAAAGTCCAACAACACCTGAGTAATTGGAAAAGAAACACTCTTTCTTTTGCATGTCATCTTACTTTGGTCAAACAGTTGCTTAAGCACTGCCCATGTATGTTATGCAAACAAATTTATTGTCAACATCTGTGTGTCAAGTAATTGATAAGAAATGCAAGGATTCCTTTAGATGACACAGATAAATCTAGGAAAGTGCAGTAGCTCGCATAAAGAAAGTTGTGCACTCCAAAATAATGGGGTGGCCTTAGGCTCCAAGCAACTAGACAAGCAAACAAAGCCCTTATCATGAAATCAGGATGACACTTGATAACTAGAAGATATGCCATGTGGGTGCATCTTATTCAATCCAAATACAAGTACGATGAGGTGGTCAAACCTTCTATTGATGCAACAAGAAAAGGCACAAACTTTTGGAACGGAATTACTGCTTCATGGCCTAATGTCTATACCAATCTAACTTGGAAAACTGGTAATGACAAAAGGATAGACTTTTGACATGATAATTGGGTGCCTAAGTGAAGGCCTTTTGCAAACTAGTGCACTAACACCAATAAGATTCAAGTTAAAGCGAAACCATGTTTCTTTGTAACACTAGATGGATCTTGGGATGTCTGGTGGTTAGAAGGATGCTTGCCAAACAATTTGGTCAGGGATATTTGTCAACTGCCTCCACCTAGAGGTGATATGGAGCAAGATATGCCCCATTGGAGAAAGCATTTGGACAGTTAGTTTTCTACTTTGTCCACTTATGAGGGCATTGTAGACCAGCATCACAACAAGGGAGACCCATCTTTAAACACTTGTAAAAGTGGGGGGGACTAGAATGAATTTGAATCCTTTTGTTGAAAGTGACAAGTGATATCCTGCCTACAAATAACTTATGGCACTAGCCTCGTATCACAACTACTCCTACATGCCCACTATGTGGCCATCATAGGGAGACTAGCTTATTTTTGTATATAACTATTAAAGTTAATTATTTTAAATAACTTATCCACCTTAATACATAATACAGAGATAAATATGGTGGCGTTTGTTTTGACTTTTTTATGTTTTTATTTTTAGAGAAAACAGTAGTAAAAATATGTTTGGTTATAATTTAGAAAACATTTTCACTAAAAATATTTTCAAAAACAGCTAAAAACATAAAACAAAAAAAGTTGTTTTTAGTATTTTCAAAAGTTAACACTATGTGAAAACTTAATAATAACATTGTAATTATATAAAAAAATATATAAATATATTTTAAAAAATATATATACATAAATCATTTATAATATTTTTACTAAAATTGATTAGATTTAACAATATTATTTTTTAAAAATAGAAAATATCAAGTAAAAATAAACATATATTATAAATGTTGAAAAGTTGAAAATAAAAATAGTTTTTAGAAAATGAAAATAAAAAATAAAAATAGAAAATATTTTCTCAAAGCAAACGTCACCTATTATTTCTAATTATTAACGGCTAAAAATAAACTCATCTTATATCTTATAATTTAAATGATGACTTACATAAGGTTTTTTCGCGCTTAATATTTCATCAAAAATCACTTTTAGTCTTTAAAATTTAAAAATATATTTTTAGTCCCTGATTCACTTTTAATCATTTTTCTCCAATTAATGCCGTTAAAAAAATGCTGACATGGAACACGTTTTTTCACACGTGAATCACTTTCTTCCTCAGCCATAACATCTTAAATCTTCAATTTAACAACCGACATTATCAAATATACCGTAATTTATAAACAGACAACGCTAATATAAAAAACAATTTAATTTTAAGGATTAAAAAATATTTTTAAATTTTAAGGATCAAAAGTGATTTTTTTTAAAAATTTTAAGGATAAAAAACTTATTTAAGTCTTAAATTATTTATTATATTTTTTTTGGTACAAGTTGTTTAGTATACATTTGAATTATATATTTAAAAATATTTATTTATTATAAATTTTAACCATACATAAATATACATATTGATCCTATATTAAAAAAGAATAAATTCTTGAGACTATTAATTAATCCGATACGTCATGCATGCAAGTGATTTTTGTCAATGCCATAAAAGAAAACTTAAACACATTATTTATATACTAAACATCACAATGCTATACATGCAAGTGATTGTTGTCGGTGAAGGCTTGCCCACTTTCCATACAAAGGAGGAGTTATAAGGTAGTGAAATGGGCTAAAAAGAAAGAGGATTTTTTTTTTTATAAACAATGAAATTGAATAAGCTGCACCAGAGGGAACATAAAACAGGGACTCACCTGTGAGTGTCGTTTCATGCTATTAACCAGGAGACCCCACCGTAATAAAACAGGACACCACACACCTTAAAAAGACCAAACATCTACTAAAAATGTTCCTACAAGCTGAAATCTAAATTGCATACATCCACATCAGTGACCCAGCCTACATTATTACAGATTACATTTATAAATCACTAATCAGACCCTTCAATTCACCTAATTAATGCTGCATAAAATATATTTTATTATTATGGTTAACAAAAAACCAATAATATAAAAGATAGCGTATTTGTACAATAACCATAATTCTTGTCCGTTGTAAGGCTTAAAACCAAATAAAAAAAAAAAGAAGAAAGTCAAAGGTCATAAAGACTTCTGCTTTATTATACATTGTTTTATATAATATATATATATAATATTTATTTTACAAATACAGTATCTCATACACATTTAGGATAAAAATTTTACAGATAAAAAAAGTCAGTTGGGTACAAGGTATTTCGTCGTCGTCTTCTCGAGGTTTTTTCCATGCAGCTTTAGCTTCACAATTATACATAGGTATCAAACTTGAGAATTGTGTCTCTTAACCGTGGCCAAAACATTCGCCTTGCTCTTCCTTTTTTTCTTAAAAAGCCTTTGACTTTATTCTTATGGCAATGTGCTTGTTTGCTAATAAATTTTAAGTAGTCAACTCCATAAGCACTATCTTGATCTTGGTGAGATCGATTCTAGACTCAACTCACCAAAACTTTTTGTTAAAAAAAAAACCCTTCCCCACGCCATGAGGAAGCCCCTTTCTCTTTTGTTATCAAATATTGAAGGGTTCTGGTTGCTTGCTATAATCACTTTCTTTACCATTATCATTACCAAAACCCCAAGGTGTAACTTGGTAGAGAAATATTCCAATAAACAAAAAGCACCACTCCCTCCAGGTCCTAAACCATGGCCTATAGTTGGCAACCTTCCTGAAATGCTTGCAAACAAACCTGCACACAAATGGATACACAATCTCATGAAAGAAATGAATACCCAAATTGCATGTATCCGCCTAGGAAATACCTATGTTATTCCAGTGACGTGTCCCACTATTGCCACTCTCTTCTTGAGAGAACAAGATGCCACTTTTGCATCAAGATCACTAACCATGTGCACTGATCTCGTCAGTAGCGGATATTCAACAACAATTTTGGTGCCCTTTGGGGACCAATGGAAGAAAATGAAGAAAATCTTAACCAATGATTTGCTTTCCCCACACAAGCACCTATGGCTCCATGACAAAAGGACCGAAGAAGCTGACAACCTTGTGTTTTATGTATACAACAAATCTAAAGATGTTAATGCTGCTGGTGGTGGCCTTGTGAATATCAGGAGTGTTGCAAGGCACTATTGTGGTAATGTGATCAGGAAAATTGTTTTCAATACAAGGTATTTTGGAAAGGGTAGGACGGATGGAGGACCTGGTTTTGAAGAAGTAGAACATCTTGATTCCATCTTTGTTTTGCTCAAGTATGTTTATGCCTTTTCCATTTCTGATTATATCCCATGCTTAAGTGGACTTGACTTGGATGGCCATCAGAAGAAGGTGAAGGAAGCTTTGAGAATCATTAAGAAGTATCATGATCCCATCATTCAAGACAGAGTTAAACAACAGAATGATGCTCGGAAGGTTGATGAAGAGGACTGGCTTGATATTCTAATCTCCCTCAAAGATACCACCAATCACTCGTCATTGACATCGGAGGAAATTAATGCACAAATTATAGTAATGTTTCAATTCTCTCTTCTTTTTTTATGAATAATGATTTTGGATGCCCTAGTACATACACTCATTCTCGCATCTCATTCCTTTATATCTTTCCTTTTATTACATCATTTGTGTACTCATTACATCTATAATGTTTCTCTTTTCTTTCTTTATTTAGGTATAGATTATTATATATAGGTGTCCAAGAAACATTATTTGGTACACACATCAACTTGCACTTGCAAACACAAATCATATTTCTTGGGATTGAATTTAGTAATCTGTGTGCTTGTCACCCAAATTAAAAAAGGACACATTGTTAAAAAAAATATCAGTCTCTCCTCATTGTTGGTTTTTCTCTCATGTATCAAATTTGGGAACACAGTAAAGGATCGAAAATAGTGATCGATTGTTCCATTTCATGCATGTTGAAAATATAAAATAGAGAATTAATATTCAAATTAAATCAAAATCAAACTCCTTGTAGGAATTGATGATTGCAACAGTGGACAATCCATCAAATGCTTTTGAATGGGCACTTGCTGAAATGATAAATCAACCTAAGTTGCTCCAACAAGCCACTGAAGAATTGGACAATGTGGTAGGAAAAGAGAGGCTGGTTCAAGAATCAGACATACCAAAACTCAACTATGTGAAGGCTTGTGCAAGAGAAGCTTTTCGCCTTCATCCCATGGCACCTTTTAATCCTCCCCATGTCTCTATGAGAGATGCAACTGTTGGAAATTACTTCATCCCAAAGGGTAGCCATGTAATACTAAGTAGACAAGAGCTTGGAAGAAATAAAAATGTATGGAATAAACCCTACAAGTTCAAACCAAAACGCCACCTCAAGGGTGATGGGTCTAATGTTCTTACAGAGCCAAATTTAAAGTTCATATCATTCAGCACAGGAAGGCGTGGTTGTCCTGGAGTGATGCTTGGCACCACAATGACTGTGATGGTATTTGCTAGACTGCTTCATAGTTTCACTTGGAGTGCACCACCAAATGTTTCCAGAATCAACCTTAGCGAGTCCAATGATGATATTGCTCTTGCAGAGCCACTTGTGGCAGTTGCTAAGCCAAGATTAGCACCACACCTATAACACCTTTAAATTGGCAGAAATATCATTAATTTATCAAGGTAAATTAACTCATAAAGCTAAGCAGTTTGAAAAAGCTGTGAGTTTGAATTTTTTTATAAAAAAAGTATTAAATTAATAATTAACATTTGTTGCTAAAAATACTCACGCAAACCCATATATGAACGTAATTAAAGCAACAAATGTTTAGTGTAATATGATATTTATATAGGTGAGAAAGTATGTACTATAAATGTTTGTGGTTGTTTGGGTTTAGGATGATTATGTAATTCAATAAAAAAATAATTGGAATTTTTTAAACTATTTAAATGTTAATATTATATGAAAAAAACACTTATACTTTATTAATGTAAAAAACTTTTATAATGACAGTTAATCACAACCTTTTATATATAATAAATTTGTTGATTTTTTCAATTAATACTTTTTTATAAGCCAATAAATTTGATTAATATGAAAAAATGTTACACAGAAAGTACAAAAAGTGTCTGTGAATAAGTAAGAAAGACTTACATATCATAGAAACCTATATACATAGCGTTGGATTCATGATCATTCTAGAAATGAATGTGTTGTGAGTTTTTCTAGATAACATCATTCCTAAGAGCTTAATTGAATGATGTGAACTATGTTGAAAAATTGTAACTTTTAAAGACTAATGCATTTCTCGCTTTCTAAATGTGTCACAATCCCGCGTACCAAACAAACAATCAATCTTTCTTTCTCGCTCTAGATCCGCTAATAAGACCCACGAATTGATAGCAGAAAGCTCAAAAATCATGTTGTAGAGTCGTTACCATCCTCTACCACGAAGTTAACTTGATCTACACCTGAGAAGAAAACCTCTAATGCAAGAACAAATGTAACATAGTTTCAACAATCTCCCCACACATAATGCAACCTACCTTTTTTGCATGTACCACTCTTCTCTTTATTAGATTCTCCTGAGTTGGTAACCTATCTGCATCAATTAGTCATCTCAAGCATTGAACCTTTGGTGGTACTCCTTTCACCCATATGAAGCCAAAGGAAGTCTCCCCTTCTTTCAATTCGTTATTTGTTAGCACCTTGTAGGCAGATGCTACAATATATACTTTCTAGATTCATTAGTTGTCCATACCTACACGTCCTGCCTCCCTTTCGACAATGAAACTTCACCCAACACCTCTACTAGATCACCTAATAGATCTTTCTTCCACCTAAATAACTCCCTTCGCTAATTCCACTTCCACGAGCCTTCCGCCTCCTGCATATCCTTTCAAGATTGATTTCTCTGATTTTTCAACCTGAATAATCTACCAAATATGTTGCTTAGAGCCTCATGACCTCATCACCTACTTACACTGACAGTGTATAAGTATTAAACTCATTTTATATTGCAGGCAAAAAATTATATATAAATTGAAAATTTAATAAATGTCACCACCAACTACATAAATTAATTCATATAGTCTATTTTTTTTTATGCCTTAAACATTACTTTAAGGTTTAAACTCAAAATCATAATTTTAAAAATTATTTTTCAGTTATAACTTATATGTTCCTTTAAATATTGAAATTAAATGTTTTTTCTTTCTCCACGTTTTAGGATGAGAAAAATAAAAAGGAAAACTAGAGTGTGCACAACTACTTTTTAAGTTATTATTTTTGTTATATCTTCATGGTTTGGCATGGATTGTGTATTTAATGAGATAAAACTTTTTGTAATTGTTTGCTTTATTTTTACATTAATACTTATAAAAAAATTTAGAGAAAATTTCTTTCCCTCTTTTTTCCTTTTCTTTTAAAACAAAAAACGCTTAATTTTGTAAGTGTGTTTCCTTTTTTCAATGTGTTTGGATGTAAGAAGAACAACCCTTGAAAAAATTAGGTCAGATGCGAGTATTAAAAATATAACTCAAGTTTTCTACGAATTCTACTTCTTATTTTATTCTGATTTTCGATGATTTCTAGGGTGGCATTTGCTTGAACCCACGTTTCTACTTTCTTTGTTTTCTATTTTGCCTCTAGAAGCACATCACCGTTTGATGAAATGATGAATAATACAATTATGTCCACAATTTCAAATCCGAATCAGCATTCAGAATGGGACCTGCATAACTTACATCCTCAAGCCCCTGGTTGCCCTTTTTTTAGTTGCTGTGTTTCTCTGTTTCTTTTTTTAGTCTTGGCAACAGCAGCAAAAGCCTTGTTGACGGAGAGAAAGAAGGTCGTCGGGGAAAGGGTTGAGACTCTGTGAGGAAGAGAGTAGAGATGACAATTATGCTTATCCTCTCGGGTATCACTCTGTTTCTACCTCAATTTTGAGGGAAAAATCTGTCTTGTTGGTTACTGCCCCGTCCTTAGTCCATCCTTGTCTTAGGAAATTGGGCGCAGAGATTATGTTAAACAAAACTTCATATATATATATATGTTTAATCTTACATGTTTATGTACAAATTTACATTTTGTGAACCATTAAAACTAAAATATAGTTAATAACTTAATATATAATTTATTTAATAAATTAGAGGTAAATTTAAATTATAAAAAATAATGTAACAGTGTACATGCGGGTATATCTGAACCCAAAAATAGCTGACAGAAATGAGGACATGAATTAAAATTTCATACATGCTCCTTTAAACCTAACCCCACCTTTACCTTACACTTTTTGGGGATGGGGAAGAAAGAAAATAAAATAGACATACTGTAAAAAAATTTATAATTTTTTTTAAATCTATATTTACTAAAAGGGAGAAAAACAGTTTAGTTTAAAGGGGTCATGACTCCTCCTGACTCGGAAGAAGATTCTCAACTACATACAATAGTGAGAGGAACAAATCTTAGTCATTGAGAGATGAAAGAGAATGATATCTAAAACATCTCGGTCATTGAGAGAGGAGAGAGAAAAAATGGTGATAGATAATAAATGCTAAAAGAGAGAGAATGAGTGGATATATACGATTTGATCTCAACCATTAATTTTTATTTTAACAGTTGATATTTGTTCATTTCATACTCTCATATAAGATATCTTCCCCTTATGATATGCCTTCTAGGAGACATATCTAGTGAGATTGCCAAATTTATATAAGAGCGAGAGGAACAAATCTCAGTTATTGAGAGAAGAGATAAAAGAATATTAAAAAAATCTCAGTCTTAAGTGAAGAGAGAAAAAAAAAAGAGTGACAAATAATAAATGTTATAATAGATAGAATGAATAGATGTGTATAATTTGATCTCAACTATTAGTTTTTATTTCAATAACTTAGATTTGTTACTCTCATATAAGATATTTATTTTTTACTCGGATATGATATGCCCTCGAGCCTTCTCTAGAAATGACTTGCTCCAGGAATAAGTATAAATAACATACTTTTCATCCTATCTCATTCATTTTTTAAAAATCTAATGGTTATAATGAGTAACTAATCACCAACCAAAAATCTCTCCTCTCACCTCACCTACCTATTTTTTAAAATTTCAAAATTGTCCTTATGAGTTTCTGGATCAAGCGATTTAGAACTCATTACTTATATGTTCTAGATTTGATTTGAAATATATGAAATTATTTGATTTTATTAATTATATGTTTTAATTTAGTTAATCTAGAATGAAAAAAAAATTAATTTTCAAATTAAATGATCTAAAACTTATTACTAGTGTATTCCAAATTACTTTATCGGAATACAAAAGCATGTTATTAAGTTAAATTAAAAAAAAAAAACTAATGTGGACAATATCATGCGAAAGGCAACTATCCAAAAATTTTTGTTACAAACAACATCATTTGGAATTCCACTTCAGATACACACATGCAGAGATTACAAACTTAATTAGCAAGTGTTAAACAAAATTCGCCTCTTTAAACCCTAACACATATATAGAAAGATTTTTTCTTGTTTGATACTCATATCATCATGTTGCATGCTGTCATTAGTTAAAAATTAAGTCATAAAAGTTAACATGAGTAAATCACTATAGTTTAAATTTGATTTTCATCACAATATCTAAAGAATATGAATCGACGGATCCGAAATTCCCTTCAAGATACAATGATGATTCTCATATCTCCATAACTGCCAAAATAAAAGGTCAGCTTATTAATTCTTAAAATTGTATTACACTTCACAACAAATTCACCGTATCTATAAAAGTAGTTACAATATATATCTCAAATAAATTGTTCAAATTATGTGAAACTCTTATACATTTCTCCTCTAACCAACTACTACATTTTTGTGAGACTTAACATTAATTTGTGAGAGAAACTCTTATGTGTTTTCTCTTTTTATGTGTCTACACCTTTGTGATACTTAAGATAAATATGTAAGAGAAATCCTTATACATTTTTTCTTTTACATGTCTCTCACACATATCCGTAGAAGAAACTCTTATTTATCTCTTTCTTTTTTGCGTCTCCCACACCCTTGTGGGATTTGGCACATCTCTGTGGAAGAATCCCTGAACATCTTCTACTTTTGTGTATTTCTCACACACATGTAGTAGTATTTTACACATCTCTATGGAATAATCATGATGTATCTTTTTCCTATACACGATTCTCTCACCCTTGTAGTATTTCCCTCACCACTTTAACGTTCATTTGTGTGGATTTACATGAATTCAAATAACTTTTCAATCATTTTCTCAAAATTAATTCTACAATTCAATACATAAAAAACATACATAGAATATGTTTAACATGTAATTATTTACCATGAATAAATGCTTTTTTTTTCTTGTCTGGTGATAGAAATCCAAAGGGGTTGGATTTGTTTTGCGGATCTATCTAGGTTGGAAGGTAATAAGTTAACAAAACAATGAGAATTGGGTAAACAAGAAAATGGAAAGGATGAAAATGGTTTAACGAAAAGATAGATGACGCCACTTCCAAGGATGAAAGATAAGTCATATGACGCCACAAGGGTGGTGATTTACCCTTGATAAGTCTAGGAGAACGCCACAAGAAAAAATTCCTTGATAAGTTCTAAAGAGAAATTCATCTCTCACAAAAGGGTAAAACCCAAATATAAATTCACTAATTCAATGGTTGTCCTTTGAGTACAATTCAACCCCTATTTATAGAACTAGGTGACTGTTCAAAATCATAACTCTCAAAAGAAAAATTAAATACTCCATTATCACGCAATGATCACATATGATTAATTGCATGTTACATTAATTCCTAAATTAATGAAACGTTACAAAAATGAAAAGTCATTGTCTTCGGCATTCACATCATCTGGAATGTTTTCCATGTTGGAGTTTTCAAGCTACAGACTTGTTGATACATGTCCTCCCAAGTGAATAAATCACGAACTCATGCATGGCAAAATCATTTTATATTCAAAGAAGTCTTTTATATTGTTGAAATTTTTTCTGAAAAAAAAAAAAAAAAACATGACTTAGTGTGTTAGGCACTGTTATAAAAAAGATACCATAGGAATTTTCCAACGTGTCCTGAGGTTATAGAATTGACCGTGACTGATCAGATTACTGAATCCAAAAAGAAAGAGAAGAGCAGAATGAATTTAATTATGCATGAGTAAAATAATAAATACATATCAACAACTATAATGATATTTAGACACAATTACAATATAAAATTTTTGTCTTTGTAATATTTAAAGTTTTTTTTTACAATTGAAATGACATGCATTTTATCACAAAATATGTATATGACTAATTTATATTAATCTCAAAATATTTTAAAAATATATGATGCAGAGCGATTAAATTTTTTTTGAAAATTAATTTTTAAAAGCATATTTTTACAAATATTTTTGTATTTGGATAAATAATTTAAATAATATATTTAAAAACTCTTATTATTATGAATATATATATATATATATATATATATATATATATATAGTGTGTTTGTCTTTGAGAAATTGAATTTGTTATGTATGACGGTTGAAAAATTAGATGACGAATTATAGTTAAAAATTATTGAATTAAAATTTTAAATTATAAGTTTTTGATAAAATTATTGTTGAAGTAATTGAAAACATAAAATGATATAAATAAAAATATAAAAAAATTATTTTTATATAAAATATTAAAATAAAATGTTATAAATATACAAAAATAAACATAAAAAGTAGAAAATAAAAGTAACTAAAAAGCTTGTTTATTAAATAGTCAAATAATTTTTTGATGAATAAAGAAAGGTAAAATATGTTTTAAGTTTCTAAAAAAATTAAATATTAAATATGTTTTTTTTAAAAAAATTGTATTTATTTATTTTTTTAATTTCAAAATACATTACTTTTTTATTTTCAAAGTGTTTTAGATAACACTTTGTAAATAGATAAAAATAATTTAAATAATATTTAAAAGTCTAAAAAATTATATATTTTAAAATAGAGATCAAAATAATATATATTTAATATATCAAAAGTTTTCTAAAAACCTAAAATATATTTTATTCATTAAAAATAAAAATTGATTAAAATATCCTGTCAACTATATCTTAAATATTAAAAAATAACACTGTAAGTGAATAAGCATAAAATCTCACGCAAAACTAAGTGATAGGGTATAAAAATATTAAAAAGTGTGAGTGCGACAAATAGCATCGCATATATAATTACTAATTCAGTGAATCTGAAAGTCAGTTTGGGACATCACAGTGTGTCAATCGATTCTAAAACAACTTTTCCGATATGTAGTGCGTAATTTTTATTATTGAGTGAAATTATAAATACAGTTTAAATAAAAATGAGATTTACACATATTTATAATTTAAATTAATAGTTTTCATTTAATATTAAAAATATATGTTAGAAACTGTGATATTTTCTTTTCTGTTTGCAACGCTTGATAGAACAAAGTTTGATATTACAAAATATGTAAATATATTTTAAATTTGATTCAATTTAGTTTTTTTCTAATTCCAGATACTATTGTTACAATAGAATGGGTTAAAAATTTGCGTTATTAATATTTCTTTATCATTCAGAAAAGTATTTCTTTATTCTATCTATTAGACATCTCCTTTCAATTGTTTTTTCACTTAAGATACTTGAGCTCAATGTTTATTCAAAGGATTCAAGTTAAATTTCATTAGGATGATCAATATATTTCTTTGAAATCAATTTTAAAAATTTGATCGGCAAAAGCTAAAATATTTATTTTGTAAAAAAATTACTACTTGAAAATATCTTTCCTTAATTTGTTATGAATAAAAAAAACAAAATTAATTAAAAAAATGCAACATTACTCAAAAAGATAAAAAATAAAAAAAGCAAACATTCCCCTGATACTGAATAACGTGTGTAAAAACGATAGTTATGAATATCTCAGTGTCCATCCAATCCAATAACAGTTTTTTTTTTTTTTTTGTAACTCCATTTTCTCATCAAAGTTATAAAATAGGAAGTGGAACTCCAATTATAGTTAGCGCCACTTCCCTTCTCACACTACTCGCTCTTTCTCTATCTAACGGGTTTCCTCTGTTATTTTCCAAGTTCCAAGGTAACCCATTTATATTTATAAATCTTTTTAAGGTTGTTGCTGTTTTCATGATGGAAATATTAGCCATGAATCTGCCATTGGGTAGTTAAAGTTTGAGACTTTGAACAATTCTTTTTTCTGGGTGTTCCTCGTATTTCTTTTTTTTAGCCCGAAATGGAAAGAAGAAAAATTGAAACTTGAAAGATCTATATGCTTTTAGATTTTTTTATTTTTTATTTTTGTAAACTAAGTGCTTCTTAGAGTAGTTGAAGACCTGAACTTATAGCTTTTCCAATGCTACTGAAAGTGGAAATGGTAAGATCAACTTTTGTTTCTGATAGGTGTTGTACTGTTTTTTATTAAGGAAAAAGGAAGTAAAGGGAAGTTGATATAAAAATCTGATAATCTGTTTTTTAGCACTTTGATTTTAACGATTCAGACACACAAAAAAGAGATTTTTATTAGTGTTTCAACATTTAGGTTGAAGAGATTGATTGATGTATGTCAGGGTTGAGATTTATTTAACAAAACACACGGTTTCAAAAACGTACCACGGCCCTCGTTTCATTTCCACTTTTCCAAAATCCAACATAACCTGTCCAATATCTGGGCTCCTATCCGGTTTGGTTTTAATGACCCGAGGGACTTGTAGCAAATGATCAGAACATGTGTTCTTTATGTGTGGTAAAGGGTAGCATTTAAAATTAAGATGGGAAGTCTATGACGAAATACATAATTTGATTGTGGTCTTCTGGTTTGTATCCTAATGACTGATATTTTTCATATAATTGCTAATTAGTAATTTCACTATCAACATTGCTTATACATGAACTCATCATGCCCATTTGAGATTGTTGTTGCTGGAGTGTGAATTTGTCATACCAGGGTAGTTTGGTTAGGACTTAGGAGTTTATATTAGAACTAGGAGTATTTTTGTATAAGTTCCAGGAACAGTGTAGGAATTCTCAGGGAAAAGATACAAATAAACAAAGAAACTCGTAAGCCTTTGTAATGTAAGTATTGTCACATGCATTAAAAAAAATAAAGGGAGAAATGTGGCAAAATCTTAACTTCTCACATGATCTGCCAAGATCTCTGTAATTTAAGTATTGTTACATGCACAAGTTCTGTTTGATAACACGGCACATAAGACCCTTGCTTCATGGACTACAATGGTCTCGGGATATGCCAGATTCAGTTTTCTGGATGTTGCTCGGGAGCCTTTATATAAAATTCCAGAGAAGAGTGTTGTGTCTTGGAATGCAATCATTAGTGGCTGTGTCCAAGCTAAGAATAGTAAAGACTAAAGAGGCATTGTCTTTGTTCCATGAAATGCAAATTACGAATATAGAACCTGATAAAGTGACCATGTTTTACTGCCTATCTGCATGCTCACAAGTAGGAGCACTTCGTGTAGGAATATGAATTCACCAATCAGTAATCACCATTATATTGAAAGACACAATCTTTCTCTTGATGTTGCCTTGAGAACTGCACTAGTTGACATGTATGCCAAGTGTGGAAATATTGCAAGGGCTCTCCAGTTTTTCCAAGACATTCCTCAAAGAAATTGTTTGACTTGGACGGCCATCATTTGTGGTTTAGCACTTCATGGGATTACTGGAATGCTTGTGATGCTGTATCCTATTTCTCAAAAATAATTCGTAGTGGCTTAAAACCTGATTTCTCATTTCTTGACATGGAGGTTTAGTTGAAGAAGGCTGCAAATATTTTTAGCAAATGAGCTCTAAATTTAATATATCACTGCAGCTTAAACACTATTCAATATTCATGCAAGGTGGATCTTTTAGGAAGAGCTTGTAATTTGGAGGAAGTATAAGTAGCACAAATTCAATATATCCCCCTCAGCTCTAAATTACATAAATGTCACCATGTTTTCACTAGGTTTCCCAAGTTTCTTTAAGTACCATAAAACAATATAAAGCTTTTAGTACCTCCTTACAAACTTTAGAACAAAAAACAAAGAGAAAGTTGGCATATCTGTAATTAAAAATGAGAGCAAAAAACGTTTTCTAAAACCAAATGGTCACTTGATTTATCAAATTTCTGTGCACTAGATTATACAGTTTCATTGACACTGATAAATTCTAAAGTTTGAATTGATTTTTGACAATCTCTGTTAACTCCTTTTCAAACAAAAATCCATTGCTATGTAATGAGTAAAATTGACAAATTATTTGCCTCAAAATATATATTTATTCTTTTCTTTGCTTGATGCAGAATGTCATTTATAGCACGCAGAGGCATCCATTACATGCCAAGACTAGATGCAGCAAAAGTATCTGCTGCTTTGCTAGAGAAAGGCCAAAGTCGTGTCATAGATGCTTCACTTACACTTATTCGAGAAAGAGCAAAGCTTAAGGCATGCCATATTTACTTTTATCCTGCTTACCTGAATTTGTGTTTATGTAGTGTTGTGTCCTTTGTCCTACAATTTTATATTTTATTTCAGTGATTTTGATTATAAGCATTGCATGAAAGCAATAAAATGCAGAAGTTTTTTTCTCCAGGGAGAACTTGTACGTGCTTTGGGAGGCGCTGAAGCAACTTCAACCCTTCTTGGAGTTCCTTTGGGACATAATTCATCATTCCTTCAAGGGCCTGCGTTTGCACCTCCTCGCATTAGGGAGGCAATTTGGTGTGGTAGCACAAACTCAACAACTGAAGAAGGTAATTCATATGGTTTTCCTTTGGATGGTAGAAATCTTCAAAAATGTTCTTGGTTTAACATGGGTTAAAATTTTCTTTGTAAACTCATCTGCAAATGGCAATTGATTCTTTGCTTCAAATCTTATTAGTAGAAGATGAAGATCCAAGAATACATAAGTCTCATCCAATTGAAACTTTGAAATTATGGATATTATTTCTTCAGGTTATTAAAAATATTGGGTTTTATGTTGTCAAAATTTCTGCTACAATAGACATGTTTTCCCTCTTCTCCTAGTTGTATTCTCAGGGGATAGCAATTAGCAAGACTTCTATAATGATGTCTGCTCCCCTGTATGGACATTTGTCATAGAAGCCACTTATTTCATGGGATACAGCTCACTTGCAATCATACTTCACTGTGCCTTCATCATTCTTGTTTTGGGCCAGCAAATACCTGTAGATAAATATAATTATGATAATATGTAGCTGATAATAGCACAATTGTGATTATGCAGGCAAAGAATTACAAGATGCACGGGTGCTAACAGATGTTGGCGATGTCCCTATCCAAGAAATTCGAGATTGTGGGGTAGACGATCATAGATTAATGAATGTAATTGGTGAATCTGTAAAGTTAGTGATGGAGGAGGTAAATTGTCAATTTGTGACCCTGTGCCTTGAATGCTGTTATTTGGAATTATTAAATTACACTTTCCACAACTTGCAATATATGTCATTTCTTCATCTTTTCAATTTAATGTTTTCCTCTTCATTGCATTATGATTTACATTGGATAAAAGTTTGTAGAAAAATAGGGGGGAGGAGGGGGGAGATTATGTCAAGTGTTGTTTAACTTTTCTAGTATTAAATTATTTTTCATAGTGGCTTGCTTCTTTGCAATTGTTTGAACATGAGTAAGGAATGATTCATGTATGACATGACAAGAACAAAGCAAATCTTTGTTGGTCCTTGTCATTCATTATTCGATTTATTTATCAGAAAACTTCACTTGTTTTGGAACTTTTTTGTGTAAATAATAGCATTTTTCCATCGAATATACTATTGCTTGAATTATCAAATTTTCTCATTTTCTGAGAACTTTTGCTTTGAACTTCATAAACTTAATTCTGATTGTATCTACAACATCCTTCCAGGATCCATTACGTCCCTTAGTTTTAGGTGGTGATCACTCAATATCATTTCCAGTTATCAGAGCTGTCTCTGAGAAGCTTGGAGGACCAGTTGATGTTCTTCATCTTGATGCACATCCTGATAACTATGATGCCTTTGAAGGAAACATTTATTCTCATGCTTCTTCTTTTGCTCGGGTCATGGAGGGTGACTATGTTCGACGACTCTTGCAGGCAATTATTTGATGTTTGCAGCATTTTTATTTATAGCCTAGACACAGTTTAATTTATTAAGGCATTTTTTAACATAAAACATGGTTTTTCTCTGTGATATTATGCTATTTCTTTCATCTCGTTTAGCATTTATAATCTGTTATTAATTTATGGCTTCTTGCTAATAATTTTTTAGTAGAACAGACCTGGATTTTATGTAGATAATTAATATAACTTGGTGGGGACTGAAGATTTAATCATTAGGGACCTTTGGAAAGAAGACAACCAATAAGGGTAGGACATATGGATGTTGGAAACCCTTGATTATATCTGATTTTTAAAAATGAAGGAATCCATTTCCGTAGGTAGAACTATGTCAGTTAATTTCTTAAAAAAATTGCAAATCAAATGTATTTTGTCCAAACTTAGGTTGATTCTATTCAACCATCCTATCAAAGTGATTTTGCAGTTCTACTAGCTGAATTTATCTGATAAATGGGCAGGAAGAGATGCATGTCTTTTTAGCTTCATTTCTTTGACTTTTGTCTAAATATTTCTTGCTTCATCTATGTTGTGTGTGTTATATATCATGTTCATGCTTTTTAATTCATCAATTAATTTATTTCAGGTTGGTATAAGATCAATAACAGCTGAAGGGCGGGCACAAGCCAAAAAGTTTGGTGTTGAGCAGTATGAAATGCGGACATTTTCAAGAGATCGCCACTTTTTAGAGAACCTGGTCTCTATCTCTCTTTTCCCCTGTGTGTGTATATGTGTGTATGTCTTTTCTTTTATATAACACACACTGGTACAGTGGTGCACCCGTTATTTCATTTCACTCTTTATCTATCAAGCATGACTCAGAAACCTTATCTATTGTATTCATGTTGACTACCTGCTTGATGTCTAGGGCAACATAGTATTCACTAATCATTATTCTAAAATGATATTGTTCCCTCAACCATGGTATGACAAAATTTTAAGGATATTTTTGGACCTGAATCAAAATGTTTTCTACAAAGGATTGAAGGGTGAGGGTGTTTGTTGACACTGTCTCTTAAATATGTCTTTGTATAAGAGAAAGTTCAATCTTTTATATGCACAACTTCTGCATTTTTATTTGATGATTATAACAATTATTACTATCATTGGAGAATTGACTTTTCAAAATTTCTGTATCCTATTCCTATCTATGCTTCCAATTTCCAAGGTTTCTATGTTTTGGTGAGGAAGGGAATGGGTTTTTTGGAGCAAAATATTGTACCAGATGGAATTTAACATTGTCTTTTCTTTTGAGATTTCAAACTGAAAACGGATTTGCCTTTGCAGAAACTAGGGGAAGGTGTTAAAGGTGTATACATCTCAATAGATGTGGATTGTCTAGATCCTGCCTTTGCTCCAGGAGTGTCTCACTTAGAGCCAGGAGGTCTGTCTTTCCGTGATGTTCTCAACATCTTGCACAATCTTCAAGGCGACGTTGTTGCTGGAGATGTAGTTGAATTAAACCCACAACGGGACACCGTTGATGGAATGACTGCCATGGTAGCTGCTAAGTTGGTCAGAGAACTTGCTGCAAAGATTTCTAAATGATTATATCCTGCCTCTTGATCTTTACTTCAACCCTCTCATTCCCAAAAATGCACCTACAAGGATAATTTTTCAGAGTGTCTTCCAATTTTTACTACATTTTGAAACATTCAATAGAGCATGATCAATAATTCAAATGTTTTGTAGGGCTGTTGGTTTTCTGTTAAGTTGTAGTTTGACTGGACTTGTTTTTGCAATTTCAAAATTCTGCCAGGATTTTGCAATAATTCATTGATTGCACCTCTTTTGATTAGTTTTGTAGGTGCAATTTGCAAGTACATGGCACACAACTATTTTATTAGTCTGAAAGACTGATAAGAGACTGATCTGATAGAAGTGTGTTTTGATTTCAGTTTGAAATCTTCAAACCCACGTTATGTAAGGTCAAAATGTTACACTGTAGAGTAATTAATAAATATATGAACTACTGCAGTACTATTGAGTAATTGCAAATTCAGTAACTTGAGCCTTTGGTTGAATTGAAACCAGGTTTCTTGTTTATGCCCTAGCTTGTGGTGGCTGATGTCTTGGTCCATGCATTGTACCCTCTGTTTGACTGATATCTATTCAAGCTAAGAGCATAATTGCTTCAAAAAATTATAGAGAATTTAGGCACGGTTTGGTTTAGACATTTTATGTTTTCTTTTTATTGTTCAACTTTTAATGTTTTGTAAAATATTACTTTTCATTTTTTTTAAATTAATCTTTTTTTGAGGTAATTTCTAAATTTTTTTTCTATTCAAATTTTCATATATTTTTTTTTCTATTACTTTTAAGAGAAGAGTATTCATATATATATATATATATATATATATATATATATATATATATATATATATATATATATATATATATATATATATAATTTTTAAAATATTAATCGATAAAATTAAAAATTTAGTGGATATAAATGTTTATTATTAAATGTCTTTTGCATTTACATGCATAAGTATTAAACTCTACTTTTAAACATATTAACTTAATTTTATAAAGTAACAATATATTAAAAATTTTATGGTTCAATTGCATATTTTGTAAAACATTATGTTTTATTATTTTTTATTTTTTAAACTTGTATTTTGTTTCACATTTTTATATATTTTTTATTGTATTACATTAATGTTTTGAAAGAGTTAGTTTTTTATTGGTTTGGTTTTGGTTTTTAGTTTTTGAAAAGTGTTTTCAAAAATAGTTTCAAAAACTATTTACTACGAGAAGAGGGAAAAAAAACTTGTTTGTCAAGTATTATTTGAAAACTGTTTTTAAAATGTAAAAATGAAAAAAATTTGTTTATATTTATGGAAATGTCATTAATGAAAAGTAAAAATTAACATATTTTTATTGTATTTTGAGTTTTCAAAACAAAAAACTAAAAAGTAAAACTACTTACAAAATTGTTGCTAAACAAATGCTTATTATTTGTTTGGTAACAATTTTATAAAACTGTTTTCAGTATTTTAGTTTTTAAAAACTAAAAAACTTGTATGGGTAATGTTTTCTGAAAACAGTTCTGATTTTTTAGTTTTTAAAAACAGAAAAACAGGTACAGCTGAAAGTAGTTCTTCTTTTCAGTTTTCTATTTTTGTTTTGAAAACTCAAAATATAATCAGAATATGTTGTTTTTTGCTTTTCATTAATGAAATTCCAATAAATATGAACTAGTTTTTCTATTTTTACATCTTCAAAACAGTTTTTAAATAAAACTTGTCCAACAAGTTTTTTTTTCTTCCCCGAAAGCAGTCTTTGAAAACTTTTTTCAAAAACTAAAAACGAAATCAATCAAGTCCTTATTCTTTTACATTTTTATATTTTTAAACTTCTTATCTTTTCAACTTTTTATATTAAATATTTTTAGTTATTTTAACTTTGATTTTATTTCTTAAATATAATCATTTTTAATATTTATGTATCTTTTGAACATTACTTTTTATATTTTTAACATTGCTTTTTACTTCTTAATAATATTCATATTTTTGTTACATTTTAAATTTTTCGAACATTATTTTTAAACCTTTTATTATTTTCAAATTTTACATCTATTAAAATACTTGTTTTAAAAAAAACAGTTTTATACATCTAGAATTAATATTCGATTTTTTTATATTAATTGTATTCTATTTCAATTAATATAAAATACAATGAAATAAAATTTCAAATTTAAAATATCAATACTATTTATTATAAAAATTGGATATTTGATAGAATATATAATATAAAATATAAATTTTTATATTAGAATTCTTTGTTTGTGAAAATATTATCCTTGCTTTTGTTTATGTCTTGAATTGAAACAAATTATTATAATTCTCCCTTATCTTTGAATCAATTATATTTTTTACAAATTTTATGAAGAGAGACTCTTATTTTCACATTTGTCATTCCTTAACAAGTTAATCTCTAATTTATTTATTGGAAGAAAACCCTTACATTTTAAACTTCTAATTGTGATTTCTTTCTTAATAAGTAATTTCATTGAATGGAAGTCTCCATCGGTGTCTTTTATGTTTCTTTCTTGCTTTTTTTCTTCTTCTTTTTCATTTTTTCACATTTAATTGTCTTGTTTTTTTCTTATTTGAGGATTGGTTGTGATCTGGAATCAGTTTTGTTATTCTAACATGTTGTTTTGGCCTATAAGTAACTCTTGTGCTCACTTGGTTTATTCATGGAATCATGGGGTTTAAGGTTTAATTTCGGATTACGGTTTGTCACAATGTTCGTTAGTGTGGTTGGCAAATTTGATTTCATTTGTCAATGTGATGAGTGCTCTATTTATCGTTTGTTTTTCTTGTTTGGGATCTGTTCGTGGCATGTATAGATCCTTACCGTTACTTTTGATTATATATATGCTTTTGACGAGGAACGCTAATGGGGGCAGGGATGAGTTGGCCTTTTCTGGCTCTATTTCCAGAAAATGTGGGACTAAGTGAAAGCGGTATAAAGGAGATGAGTAAGAAATTTTAATTCTGTCAAGTATTTTTAGGTTCAATTGCAGATATTCGTTATATTATTTTTATAATAATTTAAATTTACTTATAATTTATTAATAAATTATATGTTAAGTTATTAATTATATTTTAATTTTAATGGTCCACATGTGTGTGTATTTATACACATGACATGTGAAATTTATTTTAACATATAATTATATATTAAACCTAGAAGCGAGACGAGCAGAAATCAACAAACTCACCTCATCTCTTTCCCTCCATCCCCAATTATCTTAGGCAAACACGGGGACCAACAATATAAGTTTTCTTCATCAAAATTCGAACGGAAACGAGAGGCGATACCCATAGAGGTGGGTATGATTATTGTCCCTGCCTTTGACAATAAATAAAAGAAAGTAATGGTTAATGTAGATATATTTAAATGTGGTCATTTATGAGCTATCATGTAGTACATCTCTCCATATACAAGCATGGTTGTTTCTCATTATTTCAAGAAAATATGTTTTATGGTTAGTACTAGCTTGGTAAAATTTAGAATATATGAAAACAAAGAGGTTTGCATACTAGTTGTTGAAAATTTTATATAAATAATAATATGATAAGGGATTACAATAAGGATTGACCCAAAAGTAAAACAATTAAAACTAAAATTTTGAATTCATTAATAAAAAGTTATTTATTATTAATTTTTGTTAAGAAGGTCTGGTGTAGTGATAAAAAGTTAATATATATTGACAAAAAAGAAATTAATATATAACTATATCATTCAAACAAATATTAAGGTTTTCATCTTCATTGGACTAACCTAATTGCAATGTAGAAGGAGACTTGCAAAATGTTTGTACAGGTGCGTCTCTTTAGCAATGTTGTTAATGGCAGATGATGATGAAGTATGAAGTATGGCAGAGTGCTAAAAAATTGCCATACATATATGGCGGATGGCATAACGGCAAACAGCAGAAGCTATGGTAGTTATAAAAAAATTATATGTATATAATATATACACTAAAATAATTGATAAAACTAGTAAAAAAAAATAAAACAGATAATATAACCACAAATTAAATTATCAAACTACCCTATTTCATAACTCATATAATAAAAACAACCATAAAATTATCACTAAAAAGAAGTTAGGAATCTTATTCAAGAAATAGTTAGGTTCTAACACAAAAGACAATAATAGGGTTCTAATATCAACAAAAAACACCTAGTTTAGTTTAATATTTCTTATTTAACAGCAAAATGATAAAATGAACTTGGTTGCTGCAATCCAAAGTAAGATTCATAAATGTTCCATAAACACAAAATGATAAAGAATCTTGTTGCAACCCAAAATGTAAGTATCCTAATTTTTTAATCTTTAGACTTTTCCTCAATTTCAATATAATTATTTTTTTTTTTCTAGTGAGCATTTATCTATTCTAGGAATGACAAAATAGACTCAAATCTCACAGAATACCTGTAAAAATACTCTCATGTAGAGCAAGTAATTATCCACAAATGGAGTATGGGTACAAAATGGGTTTGAATCTGCAAAACTTATGCAGGTATAGTACCCAACCCCACCCTACACACATATATAATATTAATGATATAATTATATTATATAATACTACATAATTATAATTTTGTATTGCTAGATATTATTTGCATTATAATCTTGATAAGTAATATAATTATAGAATAAAAAGAGATATATAATATATTTTATGTAAATTTAATAAGATAAAAATATAATTTATAAGAAAAAATTGAGTTATTTATAGAATAACTCTTAATAAACTTATAACATTATTTAATGTTATGACAAAAAAGCATAGGTTTATATGTAATCATATAAAATTTTAAGGAGTATTTTATAATTTGTTCTATATTTAATGTTATATTAACTTATTTTCATACTATGTTTACTTATGTATAAAATATATTGATTTTTATTTCTATACATAATTAAAGTGCAAGTCATAGGTTCAGATATGAGTATATAGGTACCTAACAGGTACAGAAATGAGATCAAAGTTGCTATCATATGAGTGTAGGACTAACTATGAGTATATTTTTTTAATATGAGTATGAAGATGAATACTATAGTACCTTACTCATTATCATCCCTCCTCTTCTCCTCCAAATTCTTCATTTTTACAAATTTCTTCAACTTTATTTTCCTCAAATTAGAACTCTCAAATTATTTCTTCATTAGGATGAACCTCATGGGTTTCCCTTTTCCTCTTGAGCTTGATGTTGTAGCTAGACCTTTCTTGAAAGCTTGGGCAACACCAATAACAATACTAAAACTTGATGCCTCTTTTCATTTTTTTACTTGTTTTCTTCCTTGTATGTATTCTTGATTCTCCAATTCCTGAAGCTTCATATATAGTAGTCCAATTAAGTATTGGATCATCAACATAAACAAAATCACTTCTCCTATCTTCATAATCATTATCCACTCCTCTCACAAACCACTCATTACACTCATCAATACCATTGAGTGTAATAGCGTCAATTTCATCCCTAATATTAAATCTTTGAGCAAGATGTTTGTTGTACATAATGCAAACCAACTCATGCATTTTTTATGACTTAACATGTTTCTCTTTTTTGTATGAATCTGCATTATCAATAAGCAAATGATTGGTTAGTATCTTCCTACATAAAACTAGTAATTAAACTAGCCATGAGTCATAATTCTTACTTGTTCAAACACACTTTAATTACACTCGCAAGTTTAGAGTTGCATGGTCATACATATTCCATCATTGAGCTACAAAACCAAAGTGAACTTATAAAAAAAAAATCAATATTAAAAACCAAAACACTTAAAAACATTTGGAGTTGTTTTCATAGTAGCTTACCAAGGGTTGTAGTTTTCCTATTTTGTATTTGCATATTCATCATCAAAGAGGTTATTAGCACTCTTATAAATTAGTAACTCAGTCAAAATTTTTTGTTGAACCTCTTTACTTGCCACCAACCTTTTGATGCATTAATATATCCCATCAGTTACTTCTAAATCATACTTCAAATTGGGATTGAAATAAAAAATTCTAGATTTAAAAAGTGATTAGTAGCATGAAATGGTCTATAAAGTTGACAACTTCATCTATCATCAATAATTACGAAGACATCTTTCTACTTTGTCTCATAGTTTCCAAAAGCTTTAATAACCACTTTTTTTTTTGCCTTCTCCAATGCTTCATAAATATAATCCATAGTAAGTTTTCTTTCACTATCCATGAGTCGCAAAACTTTCACCAATGGAGCCATATTTCGAAAAGGAAGACATGAGGACAACTTTACTTGCTTCCCTTTAATTTGGCTTCCTTGGATAGCTTTCTTGTGGTCTATTGGTCTGAAGTGAACATCTTTCTCAGGTTGTTTTTTTTTTTTTATGAAGCCTTTCTAATGTTAAAAAACAAGTAACAAAACTTGTAACAACAAGTCTAACTAGTTTCCTCTTGTTTGTGAAATATCTCAACAAACTCAAGGTACTAGAGTAGTTGTAGATAAATCCACCAACACTAACTCCTCTCTAAATTGTTTTCTTTATTATAGGATTTTTTATGTCTTCAAGCATGAGATTCACATAATGGATTGCACATGGAGTCCAATAAAGATATAACCTTTTTCTCTTCCAATATCTTTCCAGTTGTTGCATAATTGTTTTCATTATCTATGATAATTTATACCACATTTTGTTCTTCAAATTCATCTACAAGTGAATCAAACATCTCAAACACATTTCTCTTGTCTTCACAATTTTTTATCCATCATTGAAATTCATAAACATTATCCCTATAGGAGAATTGACCAAAAAAATAATGTTATGTTGTTTACAATTAGTCCATACAATGACATGATAAATCAGCCATGTGTGTTCCACTGCCCCTTATAATTACCTGATAATTTTTTTGTATGTTCCATTTCCTTATTGAGGAGAAGAACTCTAATCTCATAATAACTAGGAGTTAACAAATTTGGGCCATAAGCACCAATGACATCAATCATATCCTGAAAGCTTTTCAATTTAACAACATTGAAGGATAATCCAACCTAATACCAAAATATAGCAATAAACTTATGAACATTAGCCTTCAAATTATTATTACATAACTCCATAATCTTAGCTTACCTTAGCTTCTCCTTTTGCCTTCTTGATATTGCAAATGCTGGATTTCTACAAAACATATCCATGAGAACTTTTTTAGTAGTTTTTTTCTACCTTTGACATTGTTACTTGATGCATGACTTATGCAAATTTCATCTTCAAATGAAACATCATGTTCCACGTTTGGAATTTTTGAAGAGTCCTTATTTTGTATTTTTAGAAAAACCTTCAAAGCTCTTCTTTGATTTATTTAGGACACTTAAGACACTTTTTAATGTTAACATTCTTTCCCACAAGATGATTTTTGGTTTGACAATTCCTCCCTTTGTATTTTTTTCACAATAGTTACAAATTATTGTATTGTGTTTCCTTCAATTCTGGTTCCAATCTTTGAGCTTAGTTTAGTGGCCAATGAACAATTTCAAGAAACAAGATTTTGTAGTAGAAGTTTTATAGTTGTCAAAAAAATTTTGCAATCGCTGAAAATGGTGTGCAGTTGTCGAAAATGGTGTGTAGTTGTCAGAAAAGCATTCACAATCACTAAAAATGGTTTGTGTCACCGAAAAAGCTTATGCAATCTCCAAAAATTATGTGTGTCGCTAGAGGTATATGGATGGTTGTCTCCTTCAAGTGTTTATCATAAAAAAAAAAAGGTTCAAATTGCTAAAGGGCTAAGTCTAGAGTTGATATTGCAAAAGGAAAAAAAGGTTTAGGTCAAAGTGCAAAAGGGAAGAATTTGAGGCATAGCGCTGCCATGACCACTATTCAATAACTGTTTTATAAGTTTGATGCAACATAACTCATCTCAAATGTAAAGTAATCTAACCAAACTCCATGTAAGTGTTGATAAAACAATTCTTTTCTTAACCTTCCCATCTTTTATTTTTTATTGGAGAATAAAAAAACATTTTCTTTTTGAATTTAAAATATAAAATTAACTGTCAGTTTAATAAATTGATGCACCAATACTGGTAGTATTTTTGGTTTGCAGTTGTAGAAGTTAACATTTAATTTTTTTTAACAAGTTTCCTTTCTAAATTTTTTTTTTAATTATTTTAAAATATTAACTTTTATATTTTTAATTTTTAATTATTTTTTACTTATTTTATAATAATAATTATCACATTAAATTTTTCTATTTATTTTTTGAAACCATGAAGCTTTTAAATCTCAAACTTTTTATTATTTTTCTATACATTTCAACTTATTTTGAAATGTCGGTTTTTTTTTTAAATACAAAATGTTTACATTTTAAATTTTTTTAATTATTTTTACAAGTAACATTATCTTTAAAGGGTTAATTAAGTTTTTAAACGGTAAATTAAGTTTTAAGTCCTAAAATTTGACTAAATTTTATTTTTATTTTCTAAAAATTAAAATAATTTTTTTCTCTGAAATTTCAAGTTCACATGGTTTTCAAGAACTAAATTGGACTAAATTTAAGAAAAAAAAAATATTTTTAATTTTCAGAAATAAAAGTGAAATTTAGTCAAATTTCACATTAAAAATTTAACTAATCATTTTTTAATTTATTTTTTTACATTTTTAAAATGTTTGGAATTATTTTTATACACATTTAAAATATTATTTTTTTAAAACATGAGCTTTTACATTTCTAAACTTGTTAATATTTTTTCTACATATTCACACTTATTTTGAATATTATTTTTCAACATTCAAATTTTTTTAAAATTTTTATTTTAATTATTTTTATATATTAAAATTATTTTGAAAAATTTAAATCATGGGGTTTTTACATTTTCTTAAAATTTTAACTATTTTTTACACATTTAAATTTTTAATATTATTTTGAAATGTTATTCTTTTAAAAAAATGACCTCTTTAACATTTTATGGTTTCTAAAATTATTTTGTAAAATTTTAAATTTTTTTGAACGTTATTTTTTTTTACGTTCAATGTTTTTTTACGCTTTGTACATTTTTTAATTTTTTCTACTCATTTAAACTTATTTCAAAACTTTCTTATGTATTAAAATTTTAATTTTTGAAAAAATTCTAATTTTTATTAAATTATAAATTATTTTATTTATATGAATAAAAATTGATACATAATTAATTAAATTTGAAAAAGATATTGCTGTAATTTATTAATTTTATTTTATGAGCAAGAAGAGCAGCATAAAAATGCTACCATAGATTCAATCTCCGCCATCAAAGATTTTAAAGCCACGTGTTTGGTAAGGATTCACTAAAATTGAAATGTCCATCGTATCCTTGATTCAGAAAAGACTTGTTTGGTTCCACTCTCGTCTCTGAAGTGCTTCTGCAACTGACTCTGCTCTCTTCTCTCTTCGACAATGCTACTTTCTCTCTCTACAGTCGTGTCTCCTTCATCACTTTCGCGCCTAAACTTCTTCCCGAAGCCACCTTCGCTTTTCTCAGCACTCACCACTTTCCGCAGAAAAAACCAACTTCCACTCAAACCTTCCCGTCGCATCTTCTCCGCATCGCAACGCCACGGCGATGTTGTCGTTTTGGGCATAGAGACTAGCTGCGACGACACCGCCGCTGCTGTCGTATGTACTCCGCGTTTGTCTTTTGTCAATTGTTTTTTGCTTGTGATGCTTTGGTTTGTTTGTTTAATGGTTTGTGTGTGTTGCGTAGGTTAGAAGCGACGGTGAAATTCTGAGCCAGGTGGTGTCTTCTCAGGTACGGTGCCGTATTTGTGTGCTGAATTCACTTTCGTGCTTTTTTCGTCTAGTGTGCAAATTTGTGGATTTTGCTGAAATTGACGCTGAATTTGTTAATTTTATCCTATTAACTGTGTTAGTGGGAGTTTGGATTAGGATGGCAGAGCACACTTTGACTGATGCACTCTCTCATTGATTAAAATTTATCGAAAATTATAAAGTTAGAAGATATAGTCATTTTAACAAGTCAGACTAACATAAATTTTGTATTTTTTGATAAATTTTAATTAATTGTAGAGGGTGTGTTCAAAATAGTGTGTATGTGAGAGTTTTGCTAGCATTTCCAATTGGTTTGTTTACGAGAAAAAGAAAAATAGTCTTAATAAAGTTTTTGAAAGAGACGAAAATGATTACGAAAATAAATAAATTGAAGGGAGGAGTGATAAGGTGACCTAGTGATAGAGCTAGGGAAAGAGGTAAAAGGGGAGCTTTTATTGACAAAGCTATCAAACTAACAACTAATATTTGTTGATAAAAGAAAAATTGAAAGAAAATTGCACTTAAAAAGTTGCAATTAGTATGATTTGATTTTAGAGCTTTTATTTCCTCTACGCCAATCTTGTTTGTGCATTTGTTTTTGCTTTTCTTAAGATGTTAATTCAAATATCTGAAATTTTTATGTACCATTTTTTAAGATTTTTTATTTTGTTCAATTACATTGTAGGTATCCAAATGTTTAATAAATTTGTAAATAGGTACCTATTTCTTTTTTTAATCAGGTACTAAAAATTTCAAAAGTTTGTAATTAAGTTCTGAATTTTATTTTCCTTTGCAATTGGATATTCAATTTGGATACCGAATTGCAAAGTAACAAAAAAGTTTAGGTACCTAATTGAAAAAAAATAAATTGGGTATCCAATTACAATTAGGTAGTAGTATAGGTACCTACGGATTAATGAAACTTTTTTTTTTCTGTAAAGAAATTTCAAAACAAAATGACAGGTGGTAAGTGATGGATAAAGTTTTTTGTGCTTACTGCTTATATTGAAAATTGGGCTCTAGTGCATTTTTTATTTTGTATCAGCTCAGATATTGAATAGGTGGGGTAGGCTATTCTTTGAATGTGCTAATGCTATGCATATACCAGGTCTGGAAAAAAAATGCCTGGGAAGCATAATAAGATATAAAAAGACGAGAGTTAAAAATTAAGTAAGCAATCACAGGTAATTTTCACCTTTGCTTGAAATGGAAATAAGAACTAAGTTTTGTTAAATTGATTTGACTACTTCTCACAATTCTATTGATCATTATGAGATGTATGGGAAGAGGGTGTCAATCTGTTGTGATTACACTTTCTACCTAATTACTAAGCACTAATAGTCTTACTTAAGTGTTTTTTATTAAGTACTTGATTTCATTGAATATGAAAATGCTTATGTACTATTGTATGCCTTTAGAAATGTTGTTAGCATGCAGCTTTTCTCTTGTATCTTCATGAACTCAATAATGATAAATGTTTGATCACTTTTGTATTGAAAACTACATAATTTAATCTTATAAAATCTTTACAACAGGTGCAATGTGTAAAAATGGTGTTTCAAACAACTGATGTAATATTTACCATTTTACTACATGTGCTCATCACGAAAGATTATCAGCTTATATCTTCCATAAAATAAAAAACTTTAAATGAGAAATAATTAGATATCTTTAGTGTGAAACTGTGAATTTGTCCATACATCTATAATTAGGCAGTGGAATGATTCCTGCTACTGATAATGGACAGAACAGACCCCATAGGTTGCTTCTTTCCCTTTATCCTAAAAGGTTTATTCTTTTTAGTGACTTGATTTCAATATTTATGTCACTTTTCAGATACCTATCAAACCTCTTTCTTCTTTCTAACTATGTAACTTCTCCAAATTAAGGCAGATCTGCTTGCAAAATATGGAGGTGTTGCTCCAAAAATGGCAGAAGAAGCTCACTCACAAGTTATAGACCAGGTACAGCATTCCTCCCATTCTTAATATATCCCAGCTAGAGCACATCTTGTATAGGTCAGGGCACACAAGTTATATCTTAAGAATACTTTGTTCACATACTAATTTTTGGAACCTTTTGATAAAGTAACCTCACCCATCCATTGCAGTTCCCTTGTGTAAGTTTTATTTATTTATCTGCGCCCAACTATTTATAAATATTGCGTTCCATATAAAGCACTTCAATGCTATACATCTTCCTAGTGCTTGTCTAGGTTTCTGGTGGAATATTCCTTAAAACACAACCCTGGTGGAATGTAAGTAACCGGCTAACTGCTGAGTTATTTTGGGTGCCCTAGAATGATGTTTGGAGAGTGCCACCAGGTTCTCAAATAGATTTCTAACATGTCTTTCTTTTACTTTTCTCTTTGTCTCTCTCTCCCTCTTTCCCTTTCTATAGGATTGTTTGACATAGGCATAACCTTTTTTCTTATTAATTATAGGTTGTGCAAGAAGCCCTTGATAAAGCTTATATAACTGAGAAGGATCTCACTGCTGTTGCTGTTACTATTGGTCCTGGTTTGGGTCTCTGCCTTCGTGGTAATTCATGAACTTAACAAACTTTAAGAATAGACTCACAAAAATTAAACAGTTCAGTCAGTGAATTGTTTGAGTGTGAACACTCATCATCTATAGTTATATTTAAAGAATAAATAAATATATATATTTTTTATAATTAGAATAAATAAATAAATACACATTTCATTTACAAGAACAATGATAAAAAATAAGCATCTGCTATGACTCTAATACTTCCAGTGATACATTAGCTCATGTACTTAGTACTTACTAAAGACATTTTAATCATTGTCACCATTTCCATTCAAACACATGATATCAAGTTATTTCAACATATCTTGTTTCATATTTCTATGGCTTCCATATCCATGACTTTAAGAAAGATAAGCCTGTTTAAGTCTGGAAATTCATTGTGAAACCATATATATATATATATATGTATGTATGTATATATGGATGTATATGTATAGCCTGGTGATGTTATTTAAGTAAATTTTTCTGGTTGAAAACTTACAAATCAAGTTGTATCCTTGTGATTCTCCAAGTTAGCTTCTTAATTTTTATGCTGTAAAGCCACTTTTTAGTAGATGCTTCCCCTCCCCCAATTTGTTGTAGACATTGCAGAACTATTAGCATTAAGTTGTGACTTGTGACTCATTTTGTAAATTGGGTAACTGTTTCAAGTAGTAATACAAAGAAATCATTAAGCTCTGGTACTAAACACTGATTGTTCAAACTGTAGGCATGATATATGGATGACTTTCTGACTTCAAGTAATCATTGGAAGGCATATTTCAGTCATAAATATCCATGGCTTCATTTTCTTTTCTTATGATTCATATGCTTTAGATGAATTCTTGCTATTACTTATATATTCCTTGGTCTGTCTTGCACAATGCAGTGGGGGTGCAAAAAGCCCGAAGAATTTCTGGTGGATTTAATTTACCAATTGTTGGCATACATCACATGGAGGCTCATGCTCTTGTGGCCAGGTAAAGCTATTGTTCTCTATTAAATATGTAACCTTCTGCCCAGTAGATGGTTGCAGAGGCATGCTATCAATATTTAAAATGGCTATTTATGGTTTTTTGTTTCCTATTTTTAAAAACATAAATGCAAAAGTATTGTTTGATAATAGTTGATTCAGAAAACCGTTCGGAGTGATTTTTGGTTTCTAGTTTTGAAATTTATAAAAACAAAAATTAGTTTTGGTTTTAAGTTTTCAAATTCTTAAAAATAACATTGTTTTTGTTTCCAAATTTAAAACATTGTTTTCAAATCTTAACCAAAACACTAGTTGGAGGTAGTGGTTGAGACAGTCGTTGAAGGTGGCGGTCGATGATTGGCAATCAAAGTGGTGGTCGGAGACCGGTGATCGGAGGTGGTGGTTAGTGACTGATGGTCGGAGGTAGCGGTCGGTGACCAGTGATTGGAGGTGGTGGTCGATGATCGCTAGTCGAAAGTGGCGGTCAGTGATCGCTGGTTGGAGGTGGCAGCCAGTGAACGCCGATCAGAGGTGGCGATTGGTGATCGCTAGTCGGAGGTGGTGGCCGTGGCCGCCAATCGGAGGTAGCGACCAGTGACCGTCAATCGGAGGCGACGACCGATGATTGCTGGTCAGAAGTGGGGGCTAGTGACCACCGGTCGGAAGTGGTGGCCGATGACCGTCGGATCGAGGTAGTCGGAGGTGGTAGTCGATGATCCTTGGTTGGAGGTGGCAGCCAGTAATCCTCAATCAGAGGTGGTGACTGGTGATCGCCAATCGGATGTGGTGGCCGGTGACCACTGATCGAAGGTGACAGCCGGTTGGAGGTGGCGATTGATGACCACTAATCGAAGGTGACAGCCGCCGGTCGGAGGTGGCGACTGATGACCGCCAATCGGAGGTGATGACTAGTGATCACCGGTCAGAGGTGGCAACTAGTGACCGTCGATCGAAAATCACAACTAGTGACTGCTGGTCAAAGGTGGAGGCTAGTGACCACCGGTCGGAAGTGGCGGTCAACGACCGTCGAACCGAGGTGACAGTCAATGACTGCGCTAGTTAGAGGTGGCAGCCAGTGAATTCCGGTCGGAGGTGACGGCTGGTGACTATCGTTCAGAGGTGATGGTCAATAGTGATAAGTGACGTCGGGTAATGAACTTAAATAAAAACATAAACAGAAATCTAAAACCAAATTTTATTGTTTTTGAAATTAAGTGAAAATTGTTTCGAAAATGAGTAAAAAACCAAAATAGAATCATTTTTGTCGAACACGTTTCTGTTTTCAAAATACATTTCAAAACAAAAAACTAGAAATTCAGAACCACTCTGAACGGGGACTTAGATTTTAAAATCAGAAAAGCAGCAAAACTTCTCTTACGTTGTTTTTGTTTTCTATTTTTAGTTTTCCGATACTCATGGTTTTTCTTACACTTATCCACCTTTGCTCCTATTTTCTGAAAATCAGTTTTTGAAAATTATTTTATAAAATAGATTTTGAAATCTAAAAAACAAAAGCACAATCAAACACATCTTTAGTTTCTATATGCTGTTTTGTTTCTACAATTTCTGTCATCCTTTAGTGTTCCATAGGAAATTTTGCTTTTCATTGTGAGTCCCACATATCTTTTTGTTTTAGGTTAATTGAGAAAGATTTGAAGTTTCCATTCATGGCCCTACTTATTTCAGGTAATATTCCTGTTTTTGCATTTTACTATTGTTAGTCAAGTACTCTTGCCAGAATTTTTCTTGCTCACCTCTGATCTATTCCTTGGATCATGGAATCATTGTTTCTAGTTCTTTTTCATGTTTCAAGGAATTTGGAATTTATAGCATGATTAATAATTAATAAGGTCCATGTGGTACAAATAAATTAAGCCAGGGCCATGTTTGGTGGTTGAGATTTGAATATGAGTAGTATGTAGCTCTATACTTCTTTTTTTTCTGTTATGGTGATTAATATTTTCAATAAAGCCACATAAAATGTGATTAACATATTTGGCAAGGAATAAATACACTAGGCTAACTTGTTTGAGTTGTATTTATAGGTGGACACAATTTACTCGTTCTTGCGCGTGATCTTGGACAATACATACAACTTGGAACTACGATTGATGATGCTATTGGTGAAGCATATGACAAGACGGCAAAATGGCTTGGACTGGATATGAGGAGAAGTGGTGGTCCTGCTATTGAGAAGCTTGCATTGGAGGGTAATGCTGAATCAGTCAAGTTTTCTGTGAGTTAGCTGCACAATATTATATTCCTCTTCCCTCCCCTAGCTCATGGTTGTTGCCTTAGGTTGAATATGTATCTTTTCTGACATTGCTATGGCAGATGTTGTGCTTCTAGTGGAGATTTAAGTTTATTACTTTGTCATTCTAGATTCCAATGAAGCAGCACAAAGACTGCAACTTCTCCTATGCTGGTTTAAAAACCCAAGTACGGTTGGCAATTCAGTCCAAAAAGATGTAAGCAAATATTTTAAGTTGTTTGTTAATAGATTTGTTATTTTATTATAAATATACAGATTGTAAATTGGATTGCTGTAATTTTGTGTCAATGTACACATATGTATATTCTTATTTATAATGAATAAGAGTTATACATTATTACAATAATAGGAGACATAATGATTAATAATGAGAGTAATCCCTAAATATCAGCTGAGGATATTTCCCTATTTAAAGTGATACAATCAGATCTTTAACACAGATAAATGCTGTAACCTGATCAATTACTTGTCCTGTATCTTATCAGCTTTATCTAATGTTTAGCTGCACAAATTTAATATAAAAACATTCCGTATAGAACAAATGTCTGATTACCGCAGACGGTTTAGTATTTTCTTTTTTCTCTCATATAGTCAAATCGGTGCCAATATTTTATTATTGTAGATTTAGTCTTCACTTACAGAATAACTAAATGATTCATCTTGCATATTGCAAGTATTTTGTGATGCAGTAGTAAATTTAAATTATGAAAGCATCTTTTTTATTAACTACTTACAAGTATACTATATGGCAATTGGCAGTGATGCCAAAATTCCAATTTCTTCAGCAAGTGATGAAGACAGAATGTCACGGGCTGATATTGCTGCTTCTTTTCAGGTTAGTTACAGTTTTGTGCTTTGTGTACATTATGAGTGTCTACCCTTTCAAGTCTAGTTAATGAAGTTTAGTATCTCCCTGCTTTTTGTTTTAAACTTCCTCATCTTATCTTTCATTCACCTTTAACCCATTCGTTTAAAATTCTACATGTCAAGCAGCGAATTGCTGTGTTACATCTTGAGGACAGGTGTGAACGGGCAATACAGTGGGCATTGAAGATGGAGCCTTCTATAAGACACTTGGTAGTTTGAATTCTAAATTGCTGCTGTCTCAAGTAAAGTAACATCAATGTTCATTTCCATTAATTTCCCTTGAAAAATCTAAATGTCATTCTATGTCTTGTTTGTTCTAGGTTGTTTCTGGTGGTGTTGCATCAAATCAATATGTTCGGTCACGGCTGGATATGGTTGTGAAGAAAAATGGCCTGCAACTTGTATGCCCTCCTCCTCGGCTCTGTACTGATAATGGTAATCATATATTCTTTATTTTGCTTTTACTAGTGAAGGTTAATTCTCAATATTGTGCTTCTTTGCAAACTTTAACAGTCTCATTTCTGAATAAGTGAGGGTTGTCTAGCTTCTTAGGCAATTGGCAACCAATACAATAAATTGACCAATCTTCTATTACATGTATCAAATATAATGCTAGGTCATTATTTGTGAGTAATATATTGTATGGCTTGGGTGCAGTGTGAACTTAGCTACAACAGCTACATTGGGACTTAGCTGTAATGCAAAATAGACAAGAGTTCTCACTTTTTCTGGACATTTGTGGATAAAGAAGTTTGTCCACGAGAGTAGGATTTCATGATTGAAATATTGGAATGTTAATGGTCAAATTTATTGGAATGCTAATGTGCCATCTAGCAATCAAGTTGGTTGGATAAAAGGTTAAGTAGATGGATGCTTCAAGATTTAAATTCAAGCACATGAAGAAGAAATAGAGAATCATTAAGCTATAGTGAAATAGTTCCTACATATAGATAGGGTAAAACATTTACATGAATATAGTATGTTGTGCTTGGGCTGTTTTAATTATAGTTTTTACATTTTTCCTTTGACCTTTCCCATGCTTTATGAGGAAGCAGTAGACTTTAAAGGTACTGCAACGGATCAAAGTGTATCAGGTTATTTAGAATTCACATTCGCTGTTGAGAACGAAATAAGCCAACTTGCACGGGTTCTAAATTTTATTTGCCCATATGGAATGACATTGTAAGAATTTCTTGTATAGATGAAATCTAATGCTCTTCCTTTGCTCCCATTCATTCTCCTTGATGCTCTTCATGAAGATAAAGAAAAAGATACTCTCCGTTTCTCAGTTTTAATATCCTGATTCTCTCCTTTATATCTTCTGGCAGTCCAAAATTAGTTGTTGCATGAATTTTCATTTTGTTTATCTAAATCTTTCTTGTTCCATTGAATTAAAATAGCATAGGATGGTTTTATTTCTAAATTCTAATGGAATATGGACATGTTTGTTTATGTTTAATGAAAGCTGTTTATATCTTATTAGCTTGTGTTGGAACTGAATAGGCGTAATGATTGCTTGGACTGGTATTGAGCACTTCCGCGTGGGAAGATATGACCCTCCTCCTCCTGCTGAAGAACCAGAAGACTTTGTGGTGCGTTTTCCTGAACATTGACTAATATATGGGATTAAAGCATCTTTTTATCTGCTGAATTTGCTTTCCCATTATGATTTGGATAATTTATTTAATAAAAACAATTATTGTTAATGCATTATTATACAATCAATGGGACCAGTTACATTGTAACCAAGGTCTTACAAAATTTTACATCCATTTGTGCGTGATCCTTTTTATTAACTTTCATGGTAAATACGGTTGAGATGTTAACGTGGCCTTTAATTATTTTCTATTCCAACTCATTTTTAATCTGTTAGGAAAATGTTACAAGCCGCAGAATTTCTGACTTTTTAATTGATGTTTGTAATGTAAAATTCAGAAGCAGTTAATGATGCTCACTGTTGCTGAAAATTTGTAGGTTAACATAGACTTGCTCTTCTCTCAATTGGAGTTAACCTATGCTACATACTGTTATGCTTGAGTTTCATCACTCTCTAAAATTTGTTAAACTATGATTCATTTCAGTATGATATACGCCCAAGGTGGCCGCTGGGGGAAGAATATGCTGAAGGAAAAAGTGAAGCACGTTCCTTAAAAACAGCCCGTATTCATCCTTCTCTTACATCAATAATTCAAGCATCATTACAACAGTGACAGTGCTTGAACTTGTTATTTCAGCCTCTTTATGAAGCTCCGGAGGGCAAGCCTTTCTTTGAAATTATTTTATGATTTTCGCAAAATGATATCTGTAGCTGAATTTTCAAGAATACGTGAAAAAAATGTCCAAGTTTGATGTGGAAACTGATTATGGGCATGAAGCAGTATCACGAGAAAATCCAGCCAAGCAACGTCGATGAGGGAGAAACCTTATGATGGTATGGTCATTGGTGGTTGGTAGAAGTAAAAATAAGAGTGGGGTGGGGGAGATAAAATTTATTATGCTATTGATTTTTATTTTATTTTTTTACAATTTGATAGTATAAGAAAAGAAAAAGCAAGGGAATTTTGCATTTATGTCTCTTATACTTTAGGCAATCTGTACATTTGTTTGTTTCTGCACGATTTCTTGATATATGGTTAAGTTTTGTCTTTTACATCCACAATTCCCTTCATTTAATCTTTTGTCATGCAGCTAAAAAGTATTGCGGTAACTTATGTATAATTATTGACATATTTTTTCCGTTTTTATATTAAGATTATATAGAAGTTTACCTTGAGAGCATTCATTAATATTATTATTTTATTACTCCATAATTTAATATCGTGTTTATGTTGAATCAATTTTGCTACCTTACCAAAATTTAATACTTGTATATCATTTAATTTTGTTCCTTTTTACAGAATTTAGTTTTTGTTTATCTAATCACAGAAATTTTGTTTCCAGGCATCATCATATGGAGATTGTATGATATCAGCAATTTTGTTCCATTTAATATAATTTTTTTGTGGACATTTTAATATCAACAATTGATAGTAATATAATATCAGCAATTGTTAATTTTTAACAGTAAGGATTTAAAAAAAAACACGTTTTAAGATTTTTTTATTAAAAGAGCACAGACTAAAATTAAAAAACAAATAAATTAGAGATTGAAATTGTATTTAAATATTTTTAAGAAATCTAATCCTCAAGCACTTTCTTCACTTCCAAAGTCATTCTTGAATCTTTGGTTCTCTTTTGCTGACTTTTGCTAATCATGACCTATTTGTGTTGATTTTTATAATTTCGGCCTTTTTAAGTTTAAATCCCCATGCCCCTTTTGCCCACTAAACCAATTGCCTTTACGGCATCGCCTCACCATTCATTCCTATAATCCTCCAACTATTTAATTTCTATTAGTTATTTTGATCATTATATCTTAGCTAAATTTTCTTTTAAATTGCTTATAAAAAAATTCTTCTAAATTCTTGTTTTCCAGCATTTTTACCTATTCATTCATTAGAAATTTAGTGTTTATATTATTATTATTATTAACAAAAATACATGTGCCGCACGTATGTATGTTCACTTTTTTATAATAATTTTAGAGTTTTAAGTTAATATATTTGATAATAACATGATAGAATATAAATAAAATAGTTTAATATATCGGATATAAATATTAAAGTAATTATGTTGTTAAGGTTATTCGGGTAGCAAAATTTATATTTGGAAAGAAAAAATTATGAGTTTAAATCCCTTAATTTTCAAATAGATAAAATAAATATTTTGAAAAGTAAATATCCAGATATTAATTCTGTTAATTAATAGTATAGATAATACGTGAGACCTACTCAAAATCTATGTTACATTATTATTTATTCTTTTTAATTATTTGCTTGTTTTTTGTATTAAATCAAAGTCCATGTTACATTTCTCTAAAGAAATTCCCTCGTGCTCAAAATCTAATTTGCTACACATTGTGAAAATCAAAAATAATTTTTGTGTTGAATTGCACCTGAACATATTTAATTTTAAAAACCAATCCTTTATTTTAATCAAATTAAAAACCAACCCTGATCTATTCAAACTATACATTTCTAAATACATAATTTAATTTAAAGAATTATCGTATAACTCTCTTATATCAGAACAATTTTATGAAATTATTATATCAATAAATGTGATTAATTATTATTTACGAGTATTTAAAAATAAATGCATTCCATTATATCAATTATTAATGTACGATTAATGGTGTTACAAGATCATTTAAATATATAATAATAATTAATTTTGTTTCATAATTAGTTAAATAATTAATAATATTATAAATTATTAAAATATTTAATAATAATTAAATATATAACATAAAATTAATGATATTTACATAATTAATCATATAAACAACAGGAATATCATTAGCAAATAGTAATAGTGTAAGAAAAAAGGTGGTGATTTGGTTTTGTGCTTACATTCATACAATACAACCTGAGAGAGTTGGGAACCTCACTCCATCATTCAGCGCTGTTATGCAAAAACACCAACCCTTCCTTTGATTAAAACCACACTTCATCTTCTTCACTCACGGTAACGGTAACGGTAAGCCCCCTCTTCTCCTTCTCAACCCTTTCTCACACTGTGACCTAATTCAATCATATATTTGCTTGTTCCCACTTTTTGCTTTGTATACTGCAAACTTAACGTTGTGAATTGCATTGCCTTACAACAATAACTGCAAATTAAGAGGAAAAAATTTTCAAATAATAAGTCTTCTATTATTGATTCTCTATGTTGTTTGTACATAACTATGGTCATCTACCATGTTTATTTAAGTGAACAATGACTGGAACTTACTTTCATAGATCGTTGTCAAGCCATGTTTTTCAACAAACCCAGATTCAGATACCCTTTAAAAATCCCATTTTTAGGCCCCATTTGTTGTTTACACACTCGTTCCTTGTCTCCTTGTGTGAAACCCATCAATTGGAACACCTCCCACAGCTTTGTCCGAAACAACCCCCTTCTTTCTCTCTTGGAAAGGTGCAAGTCATTGGTCCAGTTAAAGCAAATCCAGGCTCAAATGATTATCACTGGTTTGATTGATAATGGCTTTGGTGCGAGTCGCCTTGTTGCATTCTGTGCTTTATCTGAATCGCGGGCCCTTGAGTATTGTACCAAAATCTTGTATTGGATTCGAGAACCGAATGTGTTTTCTTGGAATGTTACTATTAGGGGATTTTTGGAAAGTGGAGACTTGGAAGGAGCTGTTTTGTTGTACAAGAGAATGTTGAAGTGTGGTGTATTGAGGCCGGATAATCATACTTACCCTTTGTTGCTTAAGGCTTGTTCTTGTCCATCTATGAATTGTGCTGGTTTTACTATACTTGGGCATGTGTTGAGGTTTGGCTTTGAGTTTGACATATTTGTGCACAATGCATCAATCACAATGCTACTCTCGCATGGACACTTGGAGGCCGCATATGACGTGTTCAATAAAAGTTGTGTGAGAGACTTGGTAACATGGAATGCCATGATTACTGGGTGTGTTAGAAGAGGACTGGCAAATGAGGCAAAAAAGCTCTATTGGGAAATGGAGGCAGAGAAGGTGAAACCAAATGAGATTACAATGCTTGGGATCATTTCTTCTTGTTCTCAATTGCAGGATTTGAATCTTGGCAGAGAATTTCATCGTTATGTTGAAGAACTCGGCCTTGAGTTGACAATCCCACTCAATAATGCCCTTATAGATATGTATGTGAAGTGTGGAGACCTGTTGGCTGCACGTGTTCTGTTTGATAACATGGCACATAAGACCCTTGTTTCATGGACTATAGTGATTTTGGGATATGCTAGATTCAGTTTTCTGGATGTTGCACGGGAGCTTTTATATAAAATTCCAGAGAAGAGTGTTGTGCCTTGGAATGCAATCATTAGTGGCTGTGTCCAAGCTAAGAATAGTAAAGAGGCATTGGCTCTGTTCCATGAAATGCAAATTATGAAAATAGAACCTGATGAAGTGACCATGGTTAACTGCCTGTCTGCGTGCTCACAACTAGGAGCACTTGATGTAGGAATATGGATTCACCATTATATTGAAAGACACAATCTTTCTCTGGATGTTACCTTGGGAACTGCTCTAGTTGACATGTATGCCAAGTGTGGAAATATTGCAAGGGCTCTCCAGGTTTTCCAAGACATTCCTCAAAGAAATTGTTTGACCTGGACAGCCATTATTTGTGGTTTAGCACTTCATGGGAATGCTTGTGATGCTATATCCTATTTCTCAAAAATGATTTGTAGTGGCTTAAAACCTGATGAAGTCACATATCTTGGTGTCTTATCAGCTTGTTGTCATGGGGGTCTAGTTGAAGAAGGCCGCAAATATTTTTTCCAAATGAGCTCTAAATACAATATATCCCCTCAACTTAAACACTACTCATGCATGGTGGATCTTTTAGGAAGGGCTGGTCATTTGGAGGAAGCAGAAGAGCTTATTAATAATATGCCAATAGCAGCAGATGCTGCTGTGTGGGGTGCTTTATCCTTTGCTTGCCGTGTTCATCACAATGTTCTAATAGGAGAGAGGGCAGTTTTGAAGCTTCTTGAGATGGATCCTCAAGATAGTGGTATTTATGTTTTGCTTGCTAACTTATACAGGGAGGCAAAAATGTGGAAGGAGGCAAGGAATACATGGAAAATAATGAAGGAGAGGGGAGTAGAGAAGACTCCTGGTTGCAGCTCAATTGAGATCAATGGCATTGTGCATGAATTTGTGGCAAGGGATGTGTTACATCCACAGTCTGAATGGATTTATGAATGCCTGGTTTCATTGACAAAACAATTGGAGCTTGTATTTTCATGTGACATTCCTGTTAATGGCGATACTCTTTTTTCCTAAACTTGTCAGTCTGTTTGCTATATTTCTTCTGCTCATATAATTACACTCTTCACTGGATAGTCTGCACCTATTTTCCATTCTATCTAGGGCATCCTGCATTAGAAAATGCATTTAAATATCATTAGGCCATGCCTCTTCTTTCATGTTTCCTCTCAGTTACGGATTTCAATCATGTTGGTCCCCTAATATACCTGCAAGTTCTTCATTACAGAGGAATACAGAGTAAGTATTTAATTATTATTTGTGGCTCTACTCCAATGTCGTAATTTGAAAACATGAAATCTGATAATGCACATGATCAAATATTCTCATTGTTAGCCAACGGCATGTTCTCTGTTTTCTCTTAACCTGTATAGTTTTTTTAGATTCCAGACTGCTGGCATCAGTTTAAAGACACTGTGCAATGACCTGAATATGAGTGCCGGCCTTTATAGTGATAAAGAAACAAGACTTTCCTGTCATGTGTTGTTGATCTATTACAGAACCTGAGCCAACTATAGTAATCATGGATTAGAACAAAATGCCTACAATAATCTAATGATGTGATATACATTTTGGAGAATACTTGCATAGGTTGGAGTGTTGGACTCCTATGCTAAATGACTCCATGGCTTGGTTCTATACTGTACTGGAAGAAGAGGTCAAGTTGAAGAGATTTTGAAGACATAAATGAAAAACTTCTCATACAATTGTGTTTGAAAGTATATAATTTTATCCAATCAATGTATCTATAAGGCTAAAATAATTTTTTTTAAAACATTTGTTGAAATTTGATTGCTGACACTTCTTGTTTCTGCCTGTTAGTTACATATATATTGCTTCCGGACATGATTTGTATGTATTTCTGTATTTACTTATTTTGTCTTCAAGTTTATGTTTTTTCCTGCTATTATGTTACTTCTTTTAAATATTTAACATATTTTACTGACTCAGGCTCAGGAGGAGTTTGAAGAAAGCTGATGTTGTGATTTTTTCTTCACATTGACCAGAGCAATTCAGAGCTGGAGTTAATAAAGGTTGTCTGTATATCATTGCCTAGGTGAACAACAGCAAAATGGTAGGGTGGAAGTCTTTTCTTTGGTTGGTAGTACTTCCCCAGTCCCCCCTTTTATTAGTGAATTAAACTGCCATTGAAGTTTACTGATAGCTCTGTTTTCAATGTCAGGCTTCGCTGAAAGAGTTACCCAGAATTGCCCAAATTCGCCTTGTGAGTTCACACCAGGAAGTTTATGAGCCATGTGATGATTCTTTTGCACTAGTTGATGCCCTTCTAGCTGATCGCCATAGCATGTTGGAACATCATCCAAGACTGTGTATGGAGATAGGCTGTGGTAGTGGATATGTTATTACTTCCCTTGCTCTGATTCTTGGACAGGAAGGTAATGGCATCAATTATATTGCAACTGATATCAATCCACATGCAGTGAGTGTGACCCGAGAGACGTTGGAAGCACATGGGGTTGGTGCTGAGTTAATAGTAACAGATATTGCATCAGGACTAGAGAAGCGTCTAGCAGGGTTGGTTGATGTTCTGGTTGTGAACCCTCCTTATGTGCCTACCCCTGAAGATGAAGTGGGTGTTGAAGGCATTACATCATCTTGGGCTGGGGGGGAGAATGGCCGAAGTGTAATCGATAAAATTTTGCCGGTTGCTGACCGTCTTCTGTCAGAAAAGGGGTTGCTGTACATGGTCACCCTCACAGCAAACAATCCTTCTGATATATGCCATCAAATGAGAAAGAAAGGATATGCTTCTAAGATTGTTATCCAAAGATCCACAGAGGAAGAAAGTCTCCATATCATCAAGTTCTGGCGGGATTTCAATACTGACGAGAATGAAATGGATCGATCTGCTCCTGGGTTCCTAAGCTCCTTGTTTTCACTAATTCCTCTACTTTCATATTGGAGAGGAACCAACAGTGAAAAGTAGTGAATGATAAAGAAACTGATTTTCTGATACTGGGATGTCTTTCTTGTCTTGAAAACTTGAATGTCTTGTATTGCCTTGGCATTCAGAATGTTTATAATGCAACTACCAATTCTTGCCTCATTAGCTGGGGGTCAGCTATATGGATCAATTAACACACTTTTGGATTTTATGAAAAACTAAATTTTCAATAAAACCACCAGCAAGGTCTTTCTAAGAAGTTTGTTCTGATATTTTCGTTGATCATTATCCATTTTAATTGGACCATCTTCCATTTGATCTACTTTTCTCACTCTACAAAACCATCCTAGACAAGCTTGCCATCTTCTCATTAAGCATTACATTTTCTAGGATGCATTCATTTCTGGTCTTATCTTCTGTTATATGTCCACTTGTCCACACAAAAAAAAAAGTTCTTCCTTGCTTTGGTGGCACTTTACTTTCCAATATTAAATATAATAGAACACTAGATTTTATAGCTGTCCAATATCATTTTCCTTTGAATTTGATAGGCATTTTGCAATTACAAATTCGGCCTGAATCCTTTTTCCATCTACTATTTTGTGATCAACCAAAAATTCTAAAGCCGTTGTCTCACGAGACTTTGATCACCCATGGTACACCATAGGTAGAGTGAGGCTTTTTTTTTTTTTATTTTTTAAGATTGTTTAGATGATTTATTTTATAATATTTGTTTTCATCTACTAACAGTAGTTTTTTTATAAAAATTGAAACTCAAATCATTGCCTTGTTTAGTGAAATTTGAACTAATAGTTTTTAATAGTGTTGTGTAAATTGAACCGGATTTGAAACCAATTTCTTAGTGTCCAAATCAACTGCAAAAGCAACCGTGACTTTTTTTTAAAAAATATATTTACCAGTTTTTTGAACTTTTTTGAATTTTTTAAATCTTCTTTTTCTAAGTTAACTTACTTTAATTCTAAATTTAATAAAAAGGGATTAATTTAGCAATACGAACTGCATTTCATAATTACTTTAATAATCTATATTAACTTTTTTTTTGTGTTTATAGTATATGAGATATGAAATATGTGTTTTATGACACTTTTAATTTTTAATATTATAAATATCATGATATTTTTTTTGTTTAATATTGATTAATATAATTACTATAATACATTAAAAAAATAAAATATATTAATTTATTAAGATTGATTCTATCGTCATTTAATAATTAAATAGATGAATCATATATAAGTGTTTTTATTGGTTCAGTTATGAATTCAATTATTGATTTTTTAAAATATAACTAATATTTAATGTGGTTATACAATTTAACTATTATAGTTAACTTAGTGTGTTTCTATTTTATTTTTTTTACACATTTTATTAATTATTACAAGTTAATTATCTTGATGTTTCCTTACATAAATAATAATTTATTATAAATAAATAATGATTGTTATTTAAATAACATTAACTCTACAACATTTACTCTTCTATTTTCATGTTCGTCCAATTTGAGTGTTAATTAAAATTATAAAGTTCAGAGATATAATATTTGAAATAGCAATCTTTTGTTAACTGTCTAATGTTAACATTTTTTTTTTAACTGAAATGGAAAAAAGAACAAAAACAAAAAATAAGTCAGCAGCTACAAATAAATAAATTAGAATGTCTAAAAAATGGTTTTAAAAACAGGCGCCACCAGCGTATTCAAAACAGCGTAGTCTCATCTAGCAAAAAGCATTATTAGAAATATAAGGTTTTCTTTAGTGTAATTAAACCTAAATAAAAATTTTAGTAACCCGGATTCCTACGAATCTATATCATCTAATGACTAAAATATTTTATATTTTTATTATAAAATTTATTATTAATTCACAAGCATTTTCATTGCTAGGTACACGTAACTTTACCTGTGAACCTTGATCTTCTTCCTCTTTCCTCCTTTTTCTGTTCACTTTACCATGCATTGATTCTTTTCCTTTTCTCACTTTCTCCAATGTAATACCTCTTCAGCTCTTCTCTTTCACTAACCATGGATTCTTGAAAAATGGAAATAAGTATACTTCTAAATATTCAAAATTTAAGAATGAAAAATATTTTTAAATTAAAAGGAAACTAAAAATAGAAAATATGAGCCACCATATGAATATAACAAACTTTATGCTGCCTCCGCCATTTTTATTTTTTTTTTCTCCTACTTGTACTGCTCAATTGCTTTATAATGAAATGATATAAGTTTTCTTTTCTTTAAGAAATAGAAAACTTTTTCTTATATTAAACAAATCTTTTAATGATTGTTTTTTATTTAAAACTTAAAAGACAACACTTATAAACAAATTCAAATGAATATAATCAATAGTTGTTTAAAGTGTAAAATCTCTTTATAAATTGTCTAAATTATAAATCACAAACTAAAATAATCTTAATTTTTTTTAAAATTCAAATAATATTAAAACAAGTTAGTCAACAAAATAACTCTTAAGATTATTTAAAAATAAAATAAAAATTAATATAGTCTAGTTCAACTTAGTTTTTTAAATTTTAAAGACAAAATGAGAAGACTAAGTTAGACATTTAGTTTTGTTTCACTTAGGTTGAATTGAATATGTTTGACCATGGTTTTAAAGTTACACTAACAAAAAACTATCAAGCCAACATAATTTTTTATAATGTTTTATATTCGTATTTATTATTTACTTAAAATTTAAAATACTCATGTGGTATGATTTCTGATGCAATAATTTAGTTTTTTTATTTGGGGATGGCCCCTAAAAATAAAAACTTAATTAAACTTTAGAAAAAAATCATAATATTTTAAAATTTAATTAGTATGTATAATTAATATAAAAAAATTTATACTCACATTCAATTATAAAAAAATTATACTTATGTTTAATTATAATGTAAAAATTTATATTCACATAAATTTATTAAGTTTACTATTAATAATTTAAAATTCTTATAAATAAAAATATCAAATTAAAAAGTTTTTAGATAGTCATTTTTTTAGTGGTTTAATTTTCAATTTTTTTTTATTTCAATCAGTCTGGCGGTTTGAAACTTTGAATAGATGCTGCTCCTTGATCAATCATTGGTGTTAATTTCCATTGAATTTTGCGGCTTCTGCGAGCAGATTAAGTGAGAATTTGCCAAAGAAGAAGAAAATGGTGGAAGGTAGAGAGTGAGTGGGAAGCATGGAGGTGGGTATGCTTCCAATCTCATCTTCTAAGAGAGGAAAACTCTTGGCTGCTGGTTACACCACTCTTGATGCCATTGCTCGTGTCTCCCCCACCCACCTTGCTCGAGGTTTTCCTTTCAATTTCAACTCTTTATCCCTTTTTCTCATTTTTCAATTGGGCATTCATATTTGTTTAAAAGTTCCTGTTTTTCACCTACCCTTTATCCCACTTTGACAGATATTGATGTTTCTGATGGTGAAGCCTTGGAAATTTTGAATCTTGCTACCAAAGCCAGTGCTTTGGAGAGACCAAATGGGACTCACAGTGCCGTTGTCGGTGGTATGTGTTGTGTTGATTCCAATTTCTGCATTTGATTACTCGTTTAGGTAGTGATTATAATATTTTTCTTTTTGCATCATGAATAAATGGTGAATGTTCGTTTTAAAAGACCACACCTTTCCCATTCCCGTGACTTCTTTAGATTGGTGAAGTGATAAGGTCTACAATACATTGGATGTGCAATACATTGGATGTGGTCACCCTTTGCTTATGAACTTGTGTTGGAGGTAATGTTTCAAGAGGTCATGTTTCATGTGTGTTCCTGGGTAGTGGGTTGTGAAGTTGAAAGTTACGAGTGGTCCCATCGAATGATCCATGTAGCCAGCTAGTGGGATAAACAAGTGCTAAAAGAAATTTCAATTTATGATATTAAGTTTTTTCAAACTGGGATGTGTTATATGTTAGATACTAAGTCAATTTTAATTTTGAGAATACTGACAAGCTAAAGCAATACCGTGTTAAAGAAAATGGGGAAGATCTTTAGACAAATATTAAGGATACTATTGTTGAAGCTACATCTCATCATGGCAAGCCAAATGATTCTCCTAGTCTCCTACACAGTAGATTAGTTTTAGATAAGGCATAATTTCATTTCAAAAAGCTTCTCTTGTGAGTATGTGAAGATTAATGATTGGGGAAAGTCAAAGTACTTAAGAGGCTATTCTCAATAAAAAAGTTATTAGCCGTTCTATATATCTGGCCACAAGTTCTTAGAAAAAGTTATTGTATGAATTGAATTCAGATCAGTATATTGTACAGAGCATGATTGCCTCAAGAACTTAAAGTAATTTTTTTTTTGTTATTGGTTGCCTTTACTTTAGTTTTTGTGTTGTGAATGATGTATTAAGAGCAGCTCTTTTGCTGTCTCTGGTGCGCTTTTAGTGTCTTAGGAGGATAGTTGTGCAACTGCCCTTTTGACAGCTCTACATTGTTACTTCAGTTAGGCTTTACTCTTGTGTAAATACTTTAGTGTATTACCTTTCCAGTGTAACTAACAAGTGACAATAGAAAATCATATCAATATAATTAGGTTCTGCTACAAGTTTCTTTTTCTCTCATGTTCTTTGTAATTCAACATGTGTCATGCAGGTGGTCAAACTGCCTGGGATATGCTCAATGATGAAAAGTTTTCTTCTTACATTACCACGTCTTGTGTGGATCTGGATAACATCCTTGGTGGAGGAATTAAGTGCACAGAAGTCACTGAGATAGGTTAGTGATTGATCTGCTTCTCTTAAGAGTATGAAATCCATAATCATGACTTCAAATGAAATATATATTGCTTCTTTTTTGGCATACATGAATACCTTGCCAGTTTCTTTCTTTCTTCCATTTTTCTGGTTGCAATATAATTCTTTATTTATTTATTTATTTAGGTGGAGTTCCAGGCATTGGTAAAACACAAATTGGGTATTCTTTGTCATCCCAATTTTCTACATCATGTTGCTATTGTTTTTTTTCCATCCTAAGTTGTCAAATATCTTGTTTACTTGTTATAATAAGTGGTGTTTATGTTTGCAGGATTCAACTAGCAGTAAATGTTCAGATTCCACGAGAATATGGTGGCCTTGGAGGGAAGGCAATATACATTGGTAAGAGCCTTAATTAGATTGTAATACATCTTCAGCATTTGATGCAAATCATTGATTGCACTTGTTGTGCCTATGTGATTCTCAGACACAGAAGGAAGCTTTATGGTTGAACGTGTTCAACAAGTTGCTGAAGCATGCATAGAAGACATGGCAGAATACAGCCACCACTTTCATAAGGACTTTCAAACTTGTGATGTTAAAATGCACCATAATAATATCTTCGAGAATATATTTTATTTTCGTGTTTGCAGCTACACTGAGCAAATTGCTCTGATAAATTACTTGGACAAATTCGTCACAGAGAATAAAGATGTAAGTATAATATTTCATCTATTGAATTTTATTTTTCAGCTAACATATTGACGATGATCCTTGCTTGGGCTTTCTTGCCTTTTGCTTTTAATCAATTATTTGGTTGCATCTTAATTAATATATCAATATCTGTTTTTAAATTCATAATTCCAGGTAAAGATCATCGTTGTTGATAGTGTCACTTTCCATTTCCGCCAAGACTTTGATGATATGCCTCTCAGGACACGATTACTCGGTGAAATGGCTTTGAATTTAATGAAGCTTGCAAAAAGATTCTGTTTGGCTGTAAGAATCTATTTATTCTACTTGCCAAAGGTGTAATACTTGCTAAGACACAAATGCCACAAGATATGTCAAATAGGGTGTTTGAGTGGAGAGAATATATAAAACATAAATCAACGAACGGTTACCTGTTTGTATATGAGATAGTTATAGTGGAATTATTTATTCCTACATCGGCCTATTTGATGTGCCACGTGTACAAGTATCCCTTAGAATCTGGGGATACAATGTGTATGTGCCTAAACATAGGGAATTAGATTAGTTCCAGTGAGCAAGCTCTATACCGTGGAGTTGTCCTGTTTCCTTGTCTTGATGTTCAATCCTTATTTTGTTTTATCTTTTGTCTTGTTTTTGTTCTTCATAATTTTCAATTGTAATTGTTATGTTGATTGTTGAACTAATTAGATTTTCTGGCAGGTTGTTATGTTGAATCAAGTTACAACCAAGTGTATTGAAGGTTCATTTCAATTGACTCTTGCACTAGGTAAATGTTATTTCATCTTGAACATCTCACTTAGACTTTTAGCTTGTGTGGGCTATATATCATTTTGTCCCTCCATCAAAGAAGTTTGTTGTTTATACTTGTAATGTTGAACAGGAGATAGCTGGTCACATTCGTGCACAAATAGAATAATTTTATTTTGGAATGGCAATGAAAGATATGCATTTATTGACAAGTCCCCTTCTCTTAAAGCAGCATCAGCTCCATATTCTGTCACCACTAGGGGCATACGTAATTCTACTTCAAGCTGCAAACGAATCAAGATGATGTGAGAATTGAGATTTTTGTGTAGGAAGATAGTCTATAACTCAACCTTCCCTTTTTTGTCTTTCCTACATTGCTGGCTTTTTGTAGAGTCTAAAAGTACAATGAGTTTTGCTTTAGTTTATAAGCCACATCTTAGTTGTGAATCCACCCTTGATTCAATTTAAAGTGCACAATGATCTTAGCTTACTAAAACTTAAATGGTAGATATATAACTACTTGCTCACATTAGAGATATACTCAAATTTTTTTTATTCGATATGAAAAACTATACAAATTACAGGCACTGAATTGTGTGTTCGTTAATTATAAATATGATGAATGTTGTGTCTCAATATTTTCATCTGATCAACGGTTGTATTATTGTATATGTCTCTTTACAAAGCACCTCAATGGATCTTTGAGTAGAAAAAAATCAAACACCTCAATGGATCTTTGAGTAGAAAAAAAATAAAGTGATGGTTGGTTTCAGAAAATGTTTTTTTTTTTTTTAAAACTGTTTTTATTTTCAAGTTTTCAACATTCAGAAAATATGTTTGTTTTACTTGGTATTTTATATTTTTAATAAATAATATTATTAAATTAATCAATTTTAGTTAAAATATTATAAATTATTTATATATATATAGTCTAAAATATATTTATATATAGTTTTTTATATAATTACAATATTGATATTCATTTTTCATATAGTGTCAATTTTTTAAAACATAAAAACAACTTTTTTTTATTTTCAGTTATTCTTTAAAAATGTTTTTAACAAAAATGTTTTCTAAATTGTAACTAAACATATTTTTACTACTATTTTCTTTGAAAATGAAAGAGGAAACACCTAAAACAAACGTTACCTAAGATGCCATTTATTTTGGGTGTTTTCTATTTTTATTTTCATAGAAAACAGTAATAAAAATGTGTTTGGTTGCAATTTAGAAAACATTTTAAAAGAACAACTAAAAATAGAAAACAGAAAAAAAAATTGTTTTAAATGTTTTCAAAAATTAAAACTATGTAAAAACTTAATAATAATATTATAATTATAACAAAATTATCTATAAATGTATTTTAAATTATACATTTAAATATTTTATAAATTTATTTTACTAAAATTGATTAATTTAACAATATTATTTTTTAACAATAAAAAATATCAAGTAAAAACATATATATTTTATGAATATTGAAAATTTGAAAATAAAAACTGTTTTTAGAAGATAAAAATAGAAAATATTTCTTGAGACTAAACGTGACCCAAAATACTCTGCTTGCTGGTGGTATAAAAATAAAAATTAAAAATCCTAAATGAAAAATAAAAATTAATGATGAATCTTTCTATCATGGTGCCACATTCATTTTTTCTTTTCTTGATTTGTTTACTTTCATATAGGACGTTTAAAAGGGATTCAAATGAATTAACTCTTAAAATAATTTTGCACTGTCACCTAATTTAACTTTACCGTTTATATAACTTTTAAAAAATTATTAAATAAGTCAAATATTATTGCGATTAAACAAGTGTAAAATATAATTTTTTTTTCTCCATTCGGACCTACATTATTTAGATATTAAATAATTTAGGGGACAAAATTATACAAATTTTGGTGATAAAGGCATAGGAAACATCAATGTCTGATCTGAGTCGTCAAGAAACATCAACTTCTGGAGTAGACAGTCGTCAAGAATTGTAGGTTCGTTTGAAGTCCATCATGGTTCGTGGTCTATCTTTTTCGATTCAATTCAAATATTTCAGCATAATATATACTTTTGCTATTAAAGAATATCAGATAAGTAGCCAAATGAATTTGAATGCACTAGGTCTAAATGGATTGATTCACGTGTGATTTTTTTTTTTTCTTTTAACAATATCAAATTAAATGATACTCCTGTCTGCACCCACAATTTTATAAGAAATGCTTCAAAATTAATCATATTAAAAAAAAAAAATCAATCATGGTGCCATATTCTATTGTTACTTATTTTCCACCATCCATGAGTATGAAAGTGGTGGTTGGAAAGGTTAAAAGGGCATAAAGCTCAAAGGTTAAGGGTTGGTTATAGTGACCTTTGTGTTTACCATGGGTCACGTGTGAGCAAAGATTGCTACGTGCAAGGGAGTATGTTTATTTTGCTCTTTAAATATTTTTAATTAAATTTTAATATAAATATAAGTTATTAGGAATACAAGTGGCTACTCAAATTTTAATTATATTTTCATGTTTCCAAGACATTATTAATGAGCAATTTTGAATATTTTCTTTTTTTTACTTTTAAAGAAATAATAGAATTTTTAATCTTTGAATAAAAATTTAAATCAGAGCCCATTTGTCACAACTTTTTCTTTTTAACAAAAGAATCACTTCTGTATAAAAAATTTGTAATTTTACATAATGTATTTTAAAATTTAAAAATAATAAAAAACTAAAATATGAATTTTATATTTGACATTATAACCTATTTTAAATATTTTTTATAAAATCAACTATTTCTTTTAAAATAATGTGATTTCTTGGTATATGAACAAATATAATGAGCTTATATTTTCTTCAACCTTCTTTACCTACCACAATGGCAGTGACTGTTAGGTTGCTACCACTTACCACGTTCAGCTGCACCATCCTCAATTCCCAAACTCCCAGAGCAAATAAAACCTACTAGTACGGAATATGTACATTCTCATTAATTTAACATTTTTTTATTTTTATTTACTTTTTATATATTTTATTTATATCTACATATTCTTTTTTACACATTTAAAAAATATATATATTATAATATATCATACTATCATAGGATACAAACATTTACATTTTAATATATTTTAATTAAATTCAGTTCATGTAAGCAGAACACATTTTGACGGCTTTTGTTTTGTTTAAACGTAATATCAACACGCATAACCCACTTCAAATATTCGTTTCCTCTTGTTTTTTTATTGATTTTGTTTTTTTTTTATTTTTTTAAGATGCTTTTATATGTATAAGTTTAATTTGTAGGCATAATCAATGTAAAAAAAAAAATTATAAACAGATGTCAATTTTTAATATGTTAACACATATTTAAATTCACAACTTTTTTTTTTTTTTATATCACTAAGTTATCACTCCACCAACTTTCTAATGCATCAGTATTATCATAATTTTTAATTATCATTTTTCTTTTCTTAAACAATGTATCATATGAGTAAAAATTATATGAATAGAGAGTTGGGACTAAATAAGTAAAACTATTTTATAAAGGTAATAATTAAACTGCATTTGTTAGTTGGATTTTAACGGTTTTTTAAATACATTTTTAAACATCAAATCAACATTAAAAAAAGGTAAAATAACGCCTTAATTATTTTCATGGCAAGTTACGTACAGTTATTCCGTTCCTGGCGTTCCAAATAAGCGGGATTTTTTTTTTCTAATTATGAATTTAGTTGTTATTTTTTTTTTATAAATTTCACTTTTAGTTTCTAAATAAAATTTGTAGCATTTTTAGTTTCTAATTTTCTGCTTCGATAAGAGTTTTAGTTGCCGTTATGAATAATAAATACTAGCATTTTATGATATAACAACTACATTGATAACTAAAAGACATATTACTTTATTAAAAGAATGTGACAAGAGCTGTCACATGGAATATTTGACAAAATGAGTTTTAATATTTTGTTTGTTTTTTTTATCATCTTATAAGAGTTGAAGAAAATATTGGTAGATTTATAACAACTTACCTACTCTACTCAACCAACATATTTTGTTAATTAATTTGATGTCATGTATAAAAAATTAAAAAACAAATTTTATAAAAATATTACACATATTTATCATTGTAAGATTTTTTATGGTATAATAAGTTATTAAAGTATCAATGTGTTATTGTGTCATAAAATTAAAAAGACAAATATTTAATAGTAGGAAATAAAAATTATAATAAAAAGTAAAATGACTAAATTTGAAAAATTTTACATAGCAACTAAAAGTAAAGTTTACGAAAAGATTTAACTAACAAAATAATAATTAATTTTTTTGTATATTTTGATGGCTGTGATCTTTTCTGAATTAATTTCCTTTTTTTAGACGAAAGAAACGAATAATTTTGTTATTAAAAATTACTTAATAAACAATAGTGATAATAATATTTTTATATTAAATGCATCACTTAATTAATAAAATAAAATTTTTACTTTTAGGTTGATGTATATAATTTCTTAGACACACGTAAATAATTTGGTCTTTAAAATTGTATCAATTAATTAATTGTATAGATATAAAACCAGCTAAATTAGTCATTAAATTAATTAAAATAGTAAAAAACATTTAAAATTATAATTATAAGTCATCAATCAAACTAGTCTTTAGAAATATATAACAATGAAATTTATTCTTGAAATAAAAAAACACAAAATAATTCCTAAAATTATAAATCAATTGGTCAATTCAATTCCAATTCTGAAAGGAACATATTGGAGTACGTAAGTAATTGTCAAATGACAGATATGAAAATGCTGGGAAAGTGTTTGGCACAAGTGAAATAGAATGAAAGAGAAATAAAAAGATGCAAATCTCACAATATTTTTTTTTATTTGTTCACAAAATGAAGAAATGAATGGTATAACCATTGATAGTAAAAAGTTGGATTTGCAATAAATATATATATATATATATATATATATGGGGAAGAAGATTCATATACTTCATAAATTTAAGAGATTTAATATTTATTTGACAACAATTTTATAAAACTGTTTTAGTATTTAAAAACTAAAAAATTTGTATAACTAAAATAGTGTTAAAAAACAGTTCTGATTTTTAGTTTTTTAAAAAAGAATAACGGTAAATAGTTTTATTTTTTATTTTTTCTGTTTTTGTTTTGAAAACTCAAAATATAAGATAATATATTGTTTTTTGTTTTTCATTCATGACATTTTTGTAAGTATAAACAAGTTTTTTTATTTTTATATTTTCAAAACAGTTTTCAAATAACATGTATTAAATAAGTTTTTTTTCTCTTCTTCCACAAAACAGTTTTTAAAAACTATTTTTTAAAATTCTTTTCAGAAACTAAAAAATCAAACCAATTAAGCTCTTATTCTCAATTCTCCCTATCTATTTTATTAAAATACAATGGTTGTTATAACTAATTAATTTTATTTATTAGATTTCAAGAAAATGAAAGATTAGAATTTAGAATTAGTCTGTTAAACTTACTCCTGGAGTAATTACATCCCCTCCCTCTATCTATATATATTTCTTCACCTTTTCATTTTTTTCATTCTTCACATTTTCATTCCTGGAAAATATATTTGATTTCTCCAAACAAAATACTTTGATAATGAAGTTTTAGAGAAGTAACATTGAATAATAGATGGTAGGTAGCCACTAATGCTTCTTAACTAAGATTTGAGTTTTGTTACTGTGTATGAAGCAAAACTAGAAGAGAAATGTACTCTCACCTTATATACTCTCAAAGTTCTTGACACTATTACTTCGATAATTAATATGTACCAAAATCATAATTATCAAGAAAAAAAAAAAGAGTTTTAGAATTGGACATATACATTTAATTGATTGTTAAGTTTTTTTCCTGTATTAATCGATTATTAAGTTTCTATAAATGATTACTTTTAAGTTAAAACAATATTTTCATTATTTTCTCATTTCCATTTCTCTTAAATCAAACAGTTCTATTTGGAGGATTGGGAAGTGATAAAGTGATTTAGACTATTAGAGCTGAGATGGGACCTTTTCCACAGGAAGGATAAGCATTGGGATTTGAAGGGCAACTCGATTGTTGGGATAAAGGAATAGAATATCAGGGTGCTTCCCTTACATTGCATTCAATTGTTAAATCTTTGGTCTCCTTGATGAAGGTTTTTTCAATATAGTATGATGGTTGAACAAGTAAAGGTCCTTTGGGTCTGTTGGTGGATTATGTGCAATTAAAAACACTCAGTTGCACATAATGTGGTCCTTTGTCCAGATACTTCAAATGTGGTCATCTGGGACGCCTCAACGAATGAGGAATACTCAGCCCACAACTCTTACTGTTGGCTAACGAGAGAATGCATGCAAGACTCAGGACAACCTCGTTAATGGGAAATCATGGACGTGGCCCTTAAGGATCCCACACAACATTAAACACATGGTTGTATGAAGTATTTCTGGACTATTTTATTTTTGTGTCACTGCTTAGGGCTTTTTTTACAAAAATGGTCTAGTTTTTATTGGCAAATGCAAAATTTATTGACATTGAAATGGAGACATTGTTTGAGGACGCAAATTTTTAAACTTTCACTTGATGAAATTTAAAAATTACATGAACCTGAGTTCCCCTAGACACCAGCATTGGAAATTGCGCCCTCCTAGAGATATGCTACGTGTCCAATACGTGCAGGCAAAGGTTGGGATAGATGTTGGCTCCTCCTACGTAAATTCATGTAGAGTCATCCAAATGAATTGGCGCTTCTCTGCTAAAAAAGTCCAACTTTCACCATTTTCATAATAAATTTCTGACACAACACCAAAATGGTAATTATTTTTAGCAACATCCTATTTTTGTAAAAAAGTCGCCACTTAGCTTTGGATCCCTTCTGTATTGGGTGTGGAAGGGCACTAAAATCCACTATTCACGTACTTAGAGAATGTCGTACCACTTTGATAATGTTGGTTTATTTTGAGTTTGGCCTCATTGGTTGCTACTTGCTAATGACCAAGACTCTTAGCATGCATGCATTCGTACATAAAGCAGGCCTTTTCATCATCGCTGCATGTTGGCCAGCCACTAAGTATAGTTCAATGGTCCTTTCTAACTTTGTCGGATTTGTGGCTACACCAGCACCTCCCTCTGGGCTGAGTTGTATGGCTATCAACTTGTTTTGGGTGAGGCTGCTTCTCAATGTGCCATTAATTAGATGGTACAACATGACGGACGTTAAGGAAACATGCTCCAGTAATTCACATTAGATCCCTGCTTACGAAAGATTGGATTGTTGTCCTTTCATGAAAATTCCCTATTTTAAATTGATGTAATTATATTTTATATAACTTTTGTTAATTAGTTGAAACAAAATTTAAATACTAATTTGAGATTGAAGATTTGTGTTCATCCTTCATCATACATTGTGAGAGGCCAACTCCATATCTAGCTTATTGACACTGGCCAACTTGGGCAAATCACTTACCTTCACTGTTATATATGGATTTTTGCAACTTAGGGCTTCATTAGGAATATTTTGTTAGTTGATCCTTCATATCATACATAGTTTCCCATTTTATTTTCTCTGCTTTTTATATCCTATGAATAAAAGAATACTCCTATTTATTTTTTAAATAAACACTCCGGTTTTCATTCACTTTATGTCTCAGTTTTTATTTTCATAAGGTTATAGCATAAAATAATTTTAGAGTGTGAATCAATCAAAAATCACTCATGATATGGTTTTTTAAATAATTATTATAAAAGTAAAATTAATTATTATAAATAGTGGGTGAATTATAATTAGATGATAGTATAGAACTCAATTTTAAAGATCTTATAAGATAATAAATAAGAGTATAGGTGTGAAAATCTAATAGAGCAAACAATTGTTCTATTTTAAATCAATTAGAACTGATTTATTCAAGTAAAAACTAATAACCTAAATTGGGTTGACTTAAACCGGGTTAAGCTTGAGTTTTTTTTAAAAAAATAATTTAAATAATATCATTTTTTTTATGCAACTTATGAACATAGGATTGCAAATGAACCTACAATATTATGTTTTTATATATTTTTATACATAGGATTAAACTGAGCTAACCTACGTAACTACTAATTCATTTACTTACTTTCTTGACCAAATTAATAACACCCATTTTGAAAACCGTGATCTACAAATTTTAATTTTTAAATAACTCTTATTCATAACCCCAAACAAATTCACTTTTTTGCCACTTTTCGGGACCAATCTTGATAAAACTATTTTTATTGTTCACTATGTGTTGATATGCGTGCATGACTCACTTTTATCTTTTCATTTATGTTATTTTTGCTATTTATTTCTTTTATTCGTACCAAAACATCCAAAATTCCTCCCCTTTTGGCCATCCAAATTAATAAAAAAAAATTTCCTTTATTAAAATTATTTTTCTTTTTTGTTCTATAAACCATATGTCAATATTTTTTTATAGATCACAATTATTTTTTACTAAAAACAATTATATTGGTATATTATAAACTAATATAAAAGACAGAAACTCTTTTTCAAAATATTTAACATATTTACAAACCGAAATTTCAAACTTTTTAATCAATTAAAGGGCTTAAATATTATACACTAATAATATAAAATAATTTTTAAATTATAATTAAATTATAAGTCACCGTATATATAAAATATAAAATATTTATAATAAAAACCAATAAACCTATAATAAACTATAAACTTCAATTGAATGAAAAGATGAAATACACTATTTCTTTTAAGAGTTTAATTGGTATATACTGTCAGCGTAAATATATTTATACTGACATTCAATCACAAACTTTTATTTATGGTGAATTTATTGACTTTACTTATTATTATTTTAAAAGTTAAATAAATGAAAAGTCATGCCTAAATGTGAGTATAAAATTTTTTTACACTGGCAGTGTATACCAATTAAACTCTTTTTTTTAGTGGTACGGGCATATCCCTGAAAAATAAATACCACTACTTTATAATATGGAAGTAGTTTTTCCATAATTAAAATAACTTTCTACCTATTAATTAATCCATGGATATCGTACTAGCACCGAAAACTATACAAGCATTTATATTATTAATAAAAATAATTTTGATATTTACTTTTTTAAATATTTTTTTTATCCTAATACCTATTTTAAAAATTAAAAAATAATTTACTTTGTTAAAAAAGTTATTTAAACTCACAACTTCTGTTTCTTCAAACGTAAACTTTGCATCTAAATCAAACTTATAACATTATAAAAAACAATAATTTAAAATATTGATATCCAATATGCATAATTATTCTATTATCAATAATCTATAATATACATATATATACATATATATATATATATATTCTTCTATATTATTAGTACATAGAATTTCCTTTTGATGTCCATTTTTTCAAAATACTTATTCTATCATTATACCTATTTTAAAAATTAAAAAATAATCCATGTTTTCAAATTAGGGATTGAAAGATGATCGTTACATCTGTCCGAGTAAACGAACTAGATAGAAAGAGTCTCATCTATACAAGAAAAAAAGGGAGAACTGTCGAACTTTACAAAGCCTGTTGTATGGATGGGGTGCTTGGTCGGAAGGGTACTCAATTGGGTTAGTAGCTAGAAAGCTATTTTTTGGGAGCAACACCAATAGAACCCTACCCATAAGCCCTTTGCCATGTGCCTATCGAGAACTGATATGAAAGTTACAATTGGAAGATGTTAGCGAATAACACTGCAGGTTACTATCGCATCTTCCACCTATCACAATATGGCACGAGGGAACATTCCACAACCTCTATTTCTGCAAACATAAACTTTGACACTAGATCAATCTTATAACTTTATGGAAAAAAATATACTTTAAAACATTTGTATCCAACATCCATAATGCTATACTATCTATAATCTTTCTTTTTTTCTTTCTATCTATCTATCTACCTATACCTATATATATATATATATATATATATATATATATTATCTATACTTTTAATAAAATAATTTTTCTTTTGATATCCACCTTTTCTAAATACATGTTCTATCGTTATACCTATTTTGAAATTAAAAAATAAACTATTTTGTAGTAGAAGAGGTTCGAACTCACAGCCTCTCTCTAACCAAACTTTGTCACTGAATCAACCTTATAACCTTAAAAAAAATTATTTTAAAACATTTATATTCAACATACTTAATTATCCTACTATTTATCATTTATATGTATAATCAATTATCTATAATATTATATTTTATACTATAGTTAATAAAGGGAATTCTCTTTTTTTATGTTCACTTTTCAATATACTTATTATACCATTATACTTATTTGAAAATTAAAAAATAAACTACTTTATCATAGAAGATGTTCAAACCCACTAGCTTTCTCTTGCCAAATGTAAATTTTGTCACTAAATCAATCTTATAACCTTAAGAAAAAAACTACTTTAAAATATTTGTATCCAACTTACTTAATTGTCCTACTATCAATAATCTATAATATTATATTTTGTATTATATATATATATATATATATATATATTATAATGAGAATAAAGCTTTTTGGTGTTCACATCTTATGACTTTTCCCACTCTAACAAGTATAGGTTTTGTTAATAGATGTGTACCTTTCATAATTAATTTTTTTAGTAAAGATGTAGATAGGCAGACAAAACAACATTTTGAATTTTATTGAAATTCTTTCTCTTTCCATCTTCTCAAATTTATTGCAAATTTGTTATATTTTTTTATAATATGACGTATTTTCATCATTTTATCATAAACAAAGAGATATACAAATTAAGAAAATATATTCTCTCATGTTATATGCAAAATGATACATTAAATTATTTATATTTTATCATGTTATTACAAAACATATTAAATTAAAATCCTAAATTTGTTATAATATATCAAAATAAAAATGCGAATATATAAACACAATGTTTTCACTAGTCTTCAATATAAGCAATTTACATGAATTTCTTGATCTATAAAAGATATCAACATTAAACAATCTTATTCTATTTTCACACTCTAATGAGAGAAGTTTCAACTAACTTAAAGAAATTCACAATTTTGTAGTTTTTAATTTTTGACTTCATTAAACATATGGTATCTTAAAGTTATAAATTTATTTCTTAGTTTTCTTATTAAAATATTAATTATTATAAATTAACTAAAATTATTTTTATTAATTTTGTAAAAAAATAAATTTAATATTATAATATTTAATAATATTTTATTTAAAACAAAACACAATTACATAACATATTTATGATAATTTAATAATATTTTAATGTTAAACATATTTTAAGTAACTTTAGTTTTATAAGTTTGAATTTCTCTCTATATATAAAAACTAGAATTTATTTATTTTTTGGAGAATATTAAAATAAAAGCAAATAATAATTTATCCAAAATAAAATAAAAAGTTGGCCCATGCTAGATGCCTACCAACCCTAAATACGTCGTAATCAAATAAAATTTAAAGAACAAGGACAAAATAATAATATATTTTTCCCTTTCTCTCTCTTACTTCACACTGTTCCAGTCCTCTGTGGCGACAACCTCAACGACCTCTCTCTACAAAACCACTCCAAAATGGACCCATCATCACCACTCTCTCTCTCTCTCTCTCACTCTCTCTCTCTCTCCCAACAATGGCTGCTTCTTCCACTTCCTCTCTCTCCCTCTCCAAAGCCCTCTTCCACCCCACCACTCCTCTCCCCTCCTCCTCCCACCGCTCCTCCCTCCGCCTCCCCCTCCGCCCCACCCCCTCCGCCCCTCTCTCCCTCCGCCGCCTCGCCGCTGCTGTCCACCCCGCCGCGCCCGCCGCCACCACCCTCCCCAAGGCCCCCGCCGACGCCGCCCTCGTCGAGAAGTCCGTCAACACCATCCGCTTCCTGGCCGTCGACGCCGTCGAGAAGGCCAATTCCGGCCACCCTGGCCTCCCCATGGGCTGCGCCCCCATGGGCCACGTCCTCTACGATGAGGCCATGAAGTATAACCCCAAAAACCCTTTCTGGTTCAACCGCGATCGCTTTGTTCTCTCCGCCGGTCACGGCTGCATGCTCCAGTACGCGCTGCTGCACCTCGCTGGCTTCGATAGCGTTAAGGTATTCAAGGGCCAATAAGGGAAATTCCTTTGGGGTGCCCTGGATCTGTTAAAGTTTCATGCTTTTCGAGTTTTGGGTTAATGGGTATGTGGGAATGTTGGGTTTACAATAACTTAGCTGATCAACTAACTAAATTAGAACCTTGCCATGTGGAGTGGTTTGTTGTTAAGGGATGGAGGTTTTAGTTTTGTTGGTTGCGTGGTCATGGGCAGATCTAACTATGCTAATTTGAAGAAAAAAAGGGTTAACTTTTCATTTGATCTATATAATTGTTCTCATTTTATGTTTTAGTCTTACACCACAAAGTGTGAGTATTACTGTTTTTGTCCCTACATATGCATAAATAAGAGTTTGGTTTGGTTTCTATTTCTAACACCAAAGAACATTTTTTGGTGGTGTAAAGCTGCTACAAAACGTGTGGGGGCTAAAACTTGAAATTAGGACAATTATAGAGACTGAATAAGTAGTTGACCTTTGGAAAAAAAAGGCTTTTTTGGTTTAATGGAGATGTGTTTGTTTTTTGACTGCATGCTGTTTATGATATGTTTGTGGGAAGTGTGAAAAGTTTGTGCTTACATTGATCAAAGACTAGTGAAGTTATTGCGATTAGGGAGTGGAGGAGGGTTGTGTTGAATTTGATTTGAATTTAATTTTTAGTGCACCACTAATATAAAGTGTTTTTATATTGTTATTCAATTAGAAAATTTTATGTATAAATTTTTGTTGACTTCTATAATAACTATATTTTGAAAGTTAAACCCAACATGGTTTCTGATTAGTTAATAGTGAAAAGTTTTTTATGGTTTGTGTTTGTTTTTAACTGAAAGTTATTTTTGGTATGTTTGTGGTAAGTGTGACGTTTTTGTGTTTGGGGGTTGACCTTTTTTAGGAAGAGGATTTGAAGGAATTTCGGCAATGGGGGAGCAAAACTCCAGGACACCCTGAGAATTTTGAAACTCCTGGTGTTGAAGTAACAACAGGTTTGATATGTGCTACAGTTTACTAGAATAGCAATTTTTTTTTTCTTTTAGATTTTTTATGTTTAGTTATTCATCTATTATTGCAAATTTGGTAGGTCCTCTTGGTCAGGGTATTGCCAATGCTGTTGGTTTGGCCCTTGCGGAGAAGCACTTAGCTGCAAGATTTAACAAGCCTGATAATGAGATTGTTGATCATTACACGTAAACACCTAAATCTTATGCAACTTGCAAGGCTTTAGTTGTTTGATGTTTTGTTGATGGCTATTGTTTTATGCAGATATGTTATACTCGGTGATGGTTGTCAAATGGAGGGAATTGCAAATGAAGCATGCTCACTTGCTGGTCACTGGGGACTGGGGAAGCTGATAGCATTTTATGATGACAATCATATTTCTATTGATGGTAACACAGACATTGCATTCACTGAGAGTGTTGATAGTCGTTTTGAGGGACTTGGGTGGCATGTTATTTGGGTAAAGAATGGAAATAATGGCTATGATGATATTCGTGCTGCCATTAAGGAAGCAAAAGCTGTTAAAGACAAACCCACACTGATCAAGGTTAGTTAGTTATGCATAGATTTCTGTACAGTGATCAAGCCACTATTACACACAGATTTCTGGCTTCGAATTATTATTACCATTATAATCTGTCATTGTTTATAGTATTTCTTTTAGACGAATGTTACAAACATGATTTCTCTTACTAAAGACTGTTGTATTGTACCTCATTTGAGAAGCTGGAAGTTATGAGTGTGGATTTTTTTTTTTGATAAGCAGTTATGACTGTGAAATTAAAGTAGTAAATTATGGGTTCATCAGTTTATCAATTGCTATTGGTTGTCTTTTGCTAATTTTATTTTTCACAGGTCACAACAACCATTGGTTATGGTTCTCCTAACAAGGCTAACTCCTACAGTGTGCATGGAAGTGCATTGGGTGCCAAAGAAGTTGATGCCACAAGGAAGAACCTTGGATGGCCATATGAGCCTTTCCATGTGCCAGAGGATGTCAAAAAGTATGTACGATGGGTTTAGAAATTTCTTTTGATTCATGTGATCCTGTTGAGGTTTATATGATGTGATACTGAAAAAGAATTGCTTGTTGTCCCTCAGGCATTGGAGCCGCCACATCTCAGAGGGTGCTGCATTTGAGGCCGAATGGAATGCTAAGTTTGCTGAATATGAAAAGAAATATAAGGAAGAAGCTGCAGAATTGAAGTCTATTATCAATGGCGAATTGCCTGCTGGTTGGGAGAAAGCACTTCCAGTGAGTAAATTCTAAACTTTTATGGGTTGTTCATCATCTTCACATGTAGGTAACTTTTTAAGGGTTGGATTACATACCATAAAAAATTGATCCTTGTCAGCGAGAATCATGATTTGATAACATATTAACATGTTATTTATTTATTTTGTTCATATATCTGCTTGGTAGCACTGGTTTCGAAAAGCTATTCAAAACAACAAAATCTGATTTCCAATGAGTTTTGTCTGGAATATCAATATTGATTATTCTTCCTATTTGATTTCAGACATACACTCCAGAGAGCCCAGCTGATGCCACCAGAAATCTGTCTCAGCAAAACCTTAATGCACTTGTGAAGGTTCTTCCTGGTCTGCTTGGTGGCAGTGCGGATCTTGCTTCTTCCAACATGACCTTGCTGAAAATGTTTGGGGACTTCCAAAAGGATACTCCAGCAGAGCGCAACGTTAGATTTGGTGTTAGAGAACACGGAATGGGAGCAATCTGCAATGGCATTGCTCTTCACAGCCCTGGATTGATTCCTTACTGTGCAACTTTCTTTGTTTTCACCGACTACATGAGAGGTGCTATAAGGCTTTCTGCGCTGTCTGAGGCTGGGGTTATTTATGTCATGACCCATGATTCAATTGGACTTGGAGAGGACGGGCCAACTCACCAACCTGTTGAGCACTTGGCAAGCTTCCGGGCAATGCCAAATATTTTGATGCTTCGTCCTGCTGATGGTAACGAAACAGCCGGAGCGTACAAAATTGCTGTGCTTAACAGGAAGAGACCTTCTATCCTTGCCCTTTCCAGGCAAAAGCTGCCCCAGCTTCCTGGAACTTCCATTGAAGGAGTTGAAAAGGGTGGTTACACCATTTCAGACAACTCAACAGGCAACAAACCTGATGTCATTTTGATTGGAACTGGTTCGGAATTGGAAATTGCTGCCAAAGCGGCTGAGGACCTAAGGAAGGAAGGAAAGGCTGTTAGAGTTGTTTCCCTTGTTTCTTGGGAACTTTTTGATGAGCAATCAGAAGCCTACAAGGAGAGTGTTTTGCCTGCTGCTGTTTCAGCCAGAGTTAGCATTGAGGCAGGATCAACATTTGGGTGGGAGAAAATTGTTGGATCAAAGGGAAAAGCCATTGGTATTGATCGTTTTGGAGCTAGTGCTCCAGCAGGAAGAGTATACAAAGAATTTGGTATCACTAAGGAAGCTGTTGTTGCTGCAGCGAAACAGCTTATCTAGATTTTTAGTTTCTGGTTTTGCAGAACTTTTGATTTTTTCTTCTTTTGGTTTTGGTTTATAATTTACAAAGAGGGGGGTTGTTTCAAGAGCATTCCATGCCATGAATAAGGTAAATATCCTTTGGTTAGGATTCTGAGTGAAGAAGCAACATAGATCAAAGAATTTTGTGAACTTGTAATAACTATTTGACAATTGAATTTTGCACTTCATCATGATTAAATTCAATGTTGGTCATGATCAATAAATGCTAGTGTATACTATTTTGTTTCAGTTGCAAATAGATTCTTAGCATTTGTGAGCGTTTGGATGGCCTTCTTTTGTTCGTTGACAAAAGTTGTCATGGATGACTTTTTGTCAGTAAGTATATAATGTGGTATGGAGATTACCCTTTTAAGTTTCTTTTGGGAAGTTGTTAAAAAGTGTTGTTATACCTGGTTAATCTTAGAATGCCATGGTCTTAGAAAGGTTGTGTTATTTGTATTATTTTAAATTTCAAAACTTCTGTATATATAATTTGTTTTTTTTATAAACAAAGGTTAGTATTAATATGTTAGTTTTGTAAGTTGAGGACACCACTTCTTCTCATCTTCTTGTCACATGTGACAGTGTTACTAGACCTTTATAAATCCTTGTATTATTGTTATTTGGATGAAAGCTACGGTGGATTAGCATGTGATTTATGGTGGACAAATTTTTACTCTATTTAGATACATCGTGTCTATTAAAGGTGTGGTTGTTTACACGATGGAGACTTCAATATTTTTTCTTCCTCCCTCTATCTCAGATTTTATACATTTTCTGCATATTGTATCGTATCTAATCTTTTCTTTCTCTTCTCTCTTTCTCCGTATCACTCACTTAACATCACAATCCTCAAGATCCTGAACATTACCACCAGTTCGTGGCATGTTTGCATCGTACCACACTTGATCCGTGACATCTATCTTTTTTACATCTTTCGTAATTCTCTTGCATCTCCATTTTTGCACTGAGCTAAAGATGATTCAATTTACTTATAATTAACATGTGTTTCTTTTAACTAGGGATGAAAAAAAAAGTTGTGTCCACGGATGTTAAAATGTTTGCATAAATAATTTAAATAAATACCTGTTCATTATTGAGTATGTGCACAATTATCATATATTTTTTTTTATTAACAATACTATATATATATATATAATATAAATATTGTGAGAAAAATATTTTTATGTGAAAGTGAAAAAGTTTAATTTTAGTCACCGGATCAAACTATACAGTCTCAGATAAGTTTCATTTATTAAAGATATTACATGTTTTCTATAATTTATCATCATTGCTACCGCCGCTACCATAGATTTTAGATAAAAAAGTTTGAGAAAAAAAGTTTTGAACAGGAAAAATGAGTCATGTGACTCATTTAAAAAAAATATTTTAATCTAGTATGTATATTTTGATTTAATGATTAAGATTAAACCCTCTTACTTTCACATAAAAAAATACATTATTCACATAATACATCCCATATATATGACAAAAACACACTTATACATTATCAGAATAAAAAAGTTTTATACTTATAGTTAAAATAAATAAGTGTCTTGTTTTTGTTTATACGACTTCTAAAGTATTGAACGGTAAAATCAACAATTATTTATTTTATTTAATTTAAACAACTTCTCTCTCTTTAGTGATACATCCTTTAAAAAATTACTTAGTTAAGTTCAATAACTTGCATACTTTACATGATTTTTTATTTATTTTTAAGTTAAACAATAATAATTTATTCAAACATCTCTTTCCTTTATAATTTTTCCATTAAATAAACATCAATTACTTATAAAAGAAAAATGATTTAAGAAACCCCTAAGTTCCAGGCTATCTTATTTAATTACATTTTTCTTACATGTCATCTGTTGGGTCAAAAACATACTAATACTACTCCTACACAAACACTCACCAACCTTCCTAAAATCCTAATCCAAAGGCCACTTTCCTTGGTAGGTAAAGTTCCTAACCCTGCACCAACCTTTTTCACTCCATTATTATTTAGGGGTAAGCAATTCCACATGTGTTAGTTGGCAGCATAGAATCCTTTAGTGTGAGTCAATCCAACAACCACTCATACCACCAACTCCCACATTAGACACATTACTATCAACAAAGAACAATACCCATTAATTTCAGAGAGAGAGAGAGAGAGAGAGAGAGAGAACAAAGTTCACAACTTGCAGGTAAATTGAAATGGCCCAAGTGAGCAGAGTGCACAATCTTGCTCAAAGCACTCAAATTTTTGTTCATGGCTCCAATCCCCAAAAACCCAAATTTGTGAACTCGGTTTCATTGAGGCCACACCTTTGGGGGGCCTCAAAATATCGTAGCATGTTGCATAAAAATGCAAACTTTGTGGGAAATTGTAATGTGGGTAAGGGAAATTCCAGCGTGTTTAAGGTTTCTGCCTCGGTCGCCGCCGCCGCAGGGAAGCCATCGACGTCGCCGGAGATCGTGTTGGAACCCATCAAAGATATCTCGGGTACCATCACATTGCCAGGGTCTAAGTCTCTGTCCAATCGAATTTTGCTTCTTGCTGCGCTCTCTGAGGTGAAGCTTTTTTATTTATTCACTTTGTGTTTGCTTGCTTGTTTCTGTGGTTATGTGATTAGCTGGAGTTTGATGCGTAGAGTGGATTTTGAAAATTTGATTTTATGTATTCTTAGTTAAAATACAGCATCCCATCCCGTGAAAAATAATGGACACGAAATTAAGTGGCTTATGATGAAAAAACGAGGATAGAAATGTGTGTAGGTTTTTTGAATGTGTAAAGGAGTATGCTATGTTAGCAGTTACCTAATGTCTTCTTACAGTATGACTTGCTAAATACTCCTAAAATACAAGTGTGAGTGTACATATATATAGGAAGTGAATCAGGTGAGGGATTTGACTTCTTTAAAGTTAGTAAGAATAAATAACCTTAAACAATGTGAAAAACAATGGTTGATATTCAAATACATTCATGATTTATTATTTACAATATTGACTGTTGCTTTGCTCATAATCAAGATTGTTTATTTTATTCTTTAAAGTGAGTAGTTTACTTTAGAGGAGCTGGATTCATCAGGTTAGTGTGCGAAGAAACTAATCTTGAATATACAATCAAAATGGATTGTCAAGATCTTATTTAAGTAAAGCAATCTGAGTCTTGTTTATCCAAGTATGGTTGTATGACATATTAGCTCTAGAAGATTCCCCCAAAACAAGAAATAGAATTGTGATTCAAGTTCCATGTCACTTTCATTTTATTATTTTTATTTTTACAACTTTTAATTACTTACAGATATCTTGTTTGGCATAAATTATAAACTATTCTGTTATTTTTATTTAGGGAACAACTGTTGTAGACAACTTGTTGTATAGCGAAGATATTCATTACATGCTTGGTGCATTAAGGACCCTTGGACTGCGTGTAGAAGATGACAAAACAACCAAACAAGCTGTTGTGGAAGGCTGTGGGGGATTGTTTCCCACTGGTAGAGAATCTAAAGATGAAGTCAATTTATTCCTTGGAAATGCTGGTACTGCAATGCGTCCTTTGACAGCAGCTGTGGTTGCTGCTGGAGGAAATGCAAGGTGTGTTTTTATTTTGTTTATTTATCATGATCTTTGAATTATTCCTGGTATAGCTAATGACACCAAAGTACATGTTCGTCCTCCATCCTGTTATCATCTAAAACACTTGTCCAGATTAGTCATCCTTTCTTGTTTTAAGTAACCTTTAATTTTGTATGTATTTATTTAACATGTAAACTAGTTTGTCAAAGTCTAGCATATACATGTATTGATTATATTCTGAGGAATGTATCTGATTGTCTTCTTCACCATGTTCTTCTGTTAAAATTAGATCTTCGTCACCACTTTGAGTCTCTAAATAGACCATTTTGATGTTCAAAATATTGCAGCTACATACTTGATGGAGTGCCCCGAATGAGAGAGAGGCCAATCGGGGATTTGGTTACTGGTCTTAAACAGCTGGGTGCAGATGTTGATTGCTTTCTTGGCACAAACTGTCCACCTGTTCGTGTAAATGGGAATGGAGGTCTTCCTGGGGGAAAGGTATTGTTTGAGTTTCCTTTAGAATAAGGTGGACTACCGTTTTTTTCCATTGCAAAAAGGAGATCCTTCCTGGAGCAAAACTCTAATTTAAGGAGCCTCCCTATTTCCCTCTCTTTAGAATAAGATAGTAAGGGTGTATTTAGTAGAGGGGAAATTTTTATGCCTGAGAATCTTGATTTTTGGGAATGACTAAAATTTGTTTGTTTAATCATAAATAGTTATGAGACTATTTAGGCTGGAAATCCCACATTGATTAGTGATATGACCAAAATACAATATATAAGAGAGGGACAACCCTCAACCCTTGAGGTAGCTTTGGGGCTGAGTTGGGCCTAAATTCACATTCTAAGATGGTATTAGATTCTATTTTAGCGGCGGTTCTTGTTGTTGGGCTTATCATGCTACACACTATTAGGTTGCCATCAGATCACCTACAGATTTCAAGTTCTGCAAACTTTAATGATTTATCACATAAAATGATCTAATTGTAATGTGATTGTTTTTACAACATTAAAATTTTTTTCCCAACTTTGAAAAGATAGATTTCCTTCACCGCTAATAGGAATATTTTTGTGGTAAACATAGATAGAAAACATTCCCGGAAAATAATTATTCATGGGAATATTATGTTTTAAACAGTAAAACAAATGTAGGAAACAAAGATTCCAACTTCATATTTCTAAGAGATTAAAATTTTTTCTGTACCAAATGCTTCCTGAGGGTATGTTTAATAGTTGGGAAGAAGGGGAAGGGAGGACAAATTTTTTATTTTTAATAATTATTCTCTAATTAGATAATTTTTTAATAAAAAAATTAAAGATTGATCAGCATAAAGTTAATATTCCAATATTTTCTTTATTTTTATAAATATAAAGATTTATATTATATATCTCTCTTAATTTAAAAATAAAAATATTTGTGCTCTGTTCCTATTCCCTTCAAAACTTCAGTTCCACTACACCATAATTGAATTATATTTAGAAGGACCATTTGTTGGGGGCTTTTCCTTTTCAGAGGTTATCCCTCACCTTTATTTTAGCCTTTCTACTCTTCATGAGTTCATTGTGCATTGAGTCATTTGCTTTACTTTTTTCTTAATTTATTATCTAGAATCTACATTCTCATTCTTAAAACTTTACATAGATATCATCCTTGTTTTATAAAAAAACTTACTTGTAGTTAGGCCTTCCCCTCCTTATTCTCTACAAAGGAAATATTATAGTGACTGTTGGTTGATCCATTGTGAATCTTAATATCCTATTTCACATGCAGGTGAAACTGTCTGGATCAGTTAGCAGTCAATACCTGACTGCTTTGCTTATGGCAGCTCCTTTAGCTCTTGGTGATGTAGAAATTGAGATTGTTGATAAACTGATTTCTGTTCCTTATGTTGAAATGACTCTAAAGTTGATGGAGCGCTTTGGAGTTTCTGTAGAACACAGTGGTAATTGGGATAGGTTCTTGGTCCACGGAGGTCAAAAGTACAAGTAGGTTTCTATGTTTTAGTGTTGATCACTTTTTAGCATCTAAAATACTATGAAATTAAAACCTCTGTTTCCTATTATTAGGTCTCCTGGCAATTCTTTTGTTGAAGGTGATGCTTCAAGTGCCAGTTACTTCCTAGCTGGTGCAGCAGTTACTGGTGGCACTATCACTGTTAAAGGCTGTGGCACAAGCAGTTTACAGGTATTCATGCTTGACATTATTTCTGTCATCTTTTATTTTATGGCTTATAGTGTATCATTCCTAATTCAACACCCTTCTTTTCTTCCCTCTAACTTCCAAAAAATAGAGCTTATCATTGGATTCTTGTTAAAGATTAGATTTGCTCCTTATTATTTATTATTAGATTGATATTTACTTGTTATTGGCGAGATCCTATGTAATCAATACCGATCTTGTTTGATCATATTGACTCATTATAAATAAAGGCATTGTATGATCATCCAACACATGTTAACGCGTCTAGTTCCTCTCCAGGAGAGGATTTATTTCCCACGTTAACACACATTTACAATTCTTAATAGCTCTTAGATGTTCTGTTTCATCTAATGAGTAGATTCTACCATGTTTATCCATTTCGGTAAACTTTTCCCTTTCTCTTTAAGAATTGACATCATCTTGTGAACCCTAACACCATCTTTTCCTCCCACATTTTATATATGTTATATTTCATTAACAGTGATGGAAATATATGGTTAGTTTGTCATATAAAGAATTTCGCACTTCGCACATAGGTAATGAAAACTCTTATCTTCAGTGCCAATTGTGATGTAGCTAGCCTTAACCAGCCATACAACTTATTATGATGTGTGTCTAAAACTTCTTTTAAAGAGACATAAAGCTTAGATGTAAAAGGATAGAATGATGAGTATGAGAATTTTATTTAGGAATACTACATAACTAGTTACAACGCTTGCAGAATTCATCTTGATGATATGGTCATAGGTAAATTATGGAATTCAACTTAGACCTTAAGGATATGCTTGGGAGTGGAGCTTTAGAGGGAGAGGAAAAGGGAAAGGAGTAAAATTTTTTCATTTCTAATAAATATTCTCTGATTTGATAATTGTTACAAGGAAAAGAAATAAACTAATAGATAAGCGTAAACTTAATATCCTACTCTGTATTGATTTTAATATATATTATATAAATCTTAATTTAAAATAAAAACTGTCTTCCCTTTCTCTCTAAAACCCCACTCCTAAACATACCTTAGGCTACTGATCAAGAGTAGTTTTAACTTTTAACTATTGGGTGCTACCTGTTATGGTATTGATAAGCAAAGGGACAGTCCTATGCCAGATGGTGAGAATCTGAACCATCTGGTCAATGTGAGAACAAGTTTGAAATATTTTTTTCCTTACTCAATACTTATGATTGACGTGATGTGATGCTTGGAATGTAAACTTAAAATCTTTTCACTGCATTTAATTTTTAACATAATAGGGTTTGGCTTTTGTTTGGTCTTTGTTCATGAGTTTTTTTTCTAGGCTTTCTGTTAAAAGAAAATGAATAAGGTTCATAATCTAAAGGTATATCTACATATGTTTGAATTTTCCTGTTGTCTGTGCTTTTCTTTTTTTCTTTAGGGTTGTTTGTCTTCCCTTTCCTTATGAATACCTTGTTAATTTTTGAATACTTTATTAATTTATTTTCCTTTTTTATTTTTTTACTGATAGTATAAATTTCCAAATAAATAGGAGAAAATGTTTCAAATATTCCCCAGAACTGTCATGCAAACTAAGTTCAAACAAGAAAAAGCTAGCAGAAGCTAAAGAAGTATCTTGTTGTGAAGAGTAGTGTTAATTGGTTGATTACCAAATTGTATCATTTTGCCATAGAAAATTAGAAATGGGTTGTTTAGTTTATATGATTATTTGAATGGGGTTGATGGCTTGATTAATTACTGATCATATGTAAAGACTCTGACCAGCCCCAGCTAAGCCATTTTAAATTCCACTATTATTTAATTTGTGCTTAATGCTTATGTTTAACATTGTCCTTCTTTTAAAGGGAGACGTAAAATTTGCTGAAGTTCTTGAAAAGATGGGAGCTAAAGTTACATGGGAAGAGAACAGTGTCACTCTTACTGGACCACCACGGGATTCTTCTGGTCGAAAAGTCTTGCAAGGCATTGATGTCAACATGAACAAGATGCCAGATGTTGCCATGACACTTGCTGTTGTTGCACTATTTGCTAATGGTCCCACTGCTATAAGAGATGGTATGATTTTTAGCTATTTGTTTGTGCTAAAGAGTTAAGAGCTTATTCTCACATTTTTTTTTATTGTGGTTGGTGAAATTATTATAATTACACCAATATTGAATTTGGATGACTAACCATGTGAAATGCTTGAATTTTTAGCATTAAAAGTTCTTTTGTAGATGATGTTTCTTTTATCTATGGAGTGTGGGGCATCTATGTTTAACTGTGTCATAATTGTACAACCTGGAGCACCTGGTCTGTGGGCTGGTCCTGTCATTACTGATGTGATGACAGTCTTTACAGCAAACTGGTTAAATATGGGTGACCTGTTGTTGACCCACCCATATTGGCCTAAACCGCTTCTTCTAGTAAATAATAAAGCTCCAAATAGTTACTTGTAAAATTTGAACATGGCTTTTGAATGACCCTTGCTTTAAAGTGCATTATGCCACCATACCTCTTAAATCTGTTCGGTTATGGTCTTTTTTTTTTTTTTTTTAATTCAACTATCTGATCATTGTCCATAAAGGCCTTCTTTTTCATTTATTATTTTCCTATAATATATATTTATTTTTTTCATACAATTTTATTCAGCGAAGCTTTCTTTATCTGTTTTTTTTTATTGGTTTGAATTCTATTTCAATGCTTCAGTAGTATTTTTCTTAATCATGGAAGGCACTGAGTGCATATTGCGTAAGGCTCTTCAATGGCATCTTGAATACAATAGAACCTGGAATTATGGTGTACAACCATTCCTATGTCTTCATCTAATAGCTTAAGCTTTTGAGATAGTTGGTTAACATGTTATGAGAGTCTTTATGGTGGTCTTTGAGTTCAAAGTTTGCTACTCCCACCCAGTTCTTGTAGTAAATTTCTTTTGGTTCACTTCAAATAAAAAGTTTAATGTAAGTATAGGGTAGGCGGGCATGTGCATTATTCTGGTGTCAGGCTCAAAAGGCTTTTGTATGAGGAGGCATGTTTAGAACATAACATATAATCATTCATGTGGTTTCACCTATCAATTATCAAATCAAGTTTTTGTGATAGTTGTATCATTACAGTGTCTAAACTAGACATAATCTTTCTGTGGAAGGAAATTTAATGTAAGGAACTTGGATGCTTCTTGTTCTGAGATTTTTATTTTTTTTTCTATCCTTTTAATAATTGAAGGGTTTTAATTATATCCAAAAAGGTTGCAGAAATAGGGGGTCTGCTTTGCTCTTGTAAGAATGAATTAAGTGCATTTTATTTCATTCCCTATGTTATACATTTGAGCTATCTACTACATCATTTAGCAAACTAGTTTTCTGCTCAGACACCCATTTATTCATTATTTCCTCTATTTTTCAGTGGCTAGTTGGAGAGTTAAGGAGACTGAGAGGATGATCGCTATCTGCACAGAACTCAGAAAGGTGAGTGTCTTCCTTTTTTCCTCATGGTTTCTATGCAGACTTTTTACATCTCACTGACCTACTGTCTTGGTATTTCAGCTAGGAGCAACAGTTGAAGAAGGTCCTGATTACTGTGTGATTACTCCACCGGAGAAATTGAATGTCACTGCTATAGACACATATGATGACCATCGAATGGCCATGGCATTCTCTCTTGCTGCTTGTGGGGATGTTCCAGTAACCATCAAGGATCCTGGTTGCACTAGGAAGACATTTCCTGACTACTTTGAAGTCCTGGAGAGGTTCACCAAGCACTAAATATTCTTGTACATTCAGTAGCTGAGAGAGAGAGAGAGAGAGATAAAATATTCACAAAGCAGTGAGTATGTGGCTTTCTTTTATTTCTAAACATTCCCTTGCTAGGACTTGAGATAATATGTATTGTTGAGAAGAGCTATTGGTTCTGCTGTATCAAAGTAATTTAATTTTTGATACTGACTTGGCTATATTCCTCTATACGTGGTGGTGTACTGTGTACATTTCATCTTCGCTTTTTATTTCTTGACAATTTGGATGGGACCTTGTCTTTTTTTGTTCATTATTTAAGTCAAAGATAGCAGATAATGTGTGATCAGAAAAGAATCTACCTAGCAAATGGGCCTGTGATTGAATGTTTGAGTTCAGGACATTTATTAATGATTGACAGAAGTTTAAAAGTTTACCAATAGAGGTTGACACATTTAATCAGTCTCCTGTTTACATTAATTTTGACAGTTTTGTTTATCAAAATTTTCCTATTTGTAGGTGATATGTAAAATTTACTATACATTCTCACTGAGATTGATAGTCTTTTCTGGCCTTACAATTGGGAGTACTTCTAATATAAACTTTTATATCATAAAAACAAAGAAGAGAATATTAAAATCTTGAGTGGCCTACAACAAATAACAATGCAAGTATGGTCTTGGCCTGGGACCAAATGGTTGTGTACCACTCTCTCGCCTACTTGAGAGCCCTGGCCCTGAATGATGTCCTTTTGTTTTTCATTTTTATGACAGTAAAGACAGTTCATATTCTTGGCTATTGCAAGTCAAATCATATGCGAAAGTCACATGAAATTCACCACAAACTTCATTGTTCATATGCTTTAGTCATCGAGGCCAAGAATTTTGACTATTATAAATGCTGTGCGGCAAGGAATACGGGAATATATAAATTATTGCATATCTATAGGTGAGAGGTTCATTGTTCCGATCCACTTGTCCAAGTACTAAATGTATATATAGATTATTGCATGTCTACAGATTTTTTTTGTGACACCAGAGTGTGTTTATTTTACTTAATGCATGTGATAATGTACTAAATGTTTTACAATAGTCTGGTTTGATAATAAAATATGTACAGAGTCCAGCTTATGTTCAATTCATGGAAAATGATGATATAAGAATTAAAAGAACCATAATGGAGGTTTATTTTTCTCCCCTTTTTAATATTATTCAATATCAGATTGCACATGGGAAGGGGTACTGGCTCATGTGGGATATTAATTTTTGTCCCTTACCTAAAAAGAGAGAAAGAGAAAATAACTATTTAAAAAGAGTACCACCACTACCACCTTTTTAACTTTTAAATTTTGTTCTGTTTTCACTACTCTTTCATGCGTTGTTTGTTGGCTTGTGATGATGACCAAAATGATAATGAGAAAAATTGCCATGTAAATTATTGAAATTTTAGCTACAAAATAATATTAATTTCATTACTTTTTAAAATTGGTTGCATGTGAAAGAAGTTGAAGCTCTCCAACAAGGAAATAACACTTCAATGCTTCGAGTCACCCTCTAGATCCCAAAAGAATGTGATGTTTACACACATTAGTATATAATATTACATTAAGTATATATGAACCACCGGTTTATATTATATTAATGAGTGATGCACGAGGACGGTGATGACACTACGTGACCAAAACAAGAAGTGTGATATAAATATATATTTTTTCTAAAGTATTACTCTATCCTTGAATTATAGTCTTAAATTCTCAAAGACCTTGTGAACAAAGCAATCTTGTTCTGGTCTTGTGATTGTTCTACACTAGTCCTTACGTGTACCTAAGCACATGATACTTTGCTGCCCTAACATAAATTGTACTAGAAGGATTCTTGGGGAGATGCTTTTGCCTTCATTTTCAAGTTTGTTTACACTTCAAGATGTTCTTTCTTCCGGGGACCCCTTGTCTTTACACAAGCGCACACAAAAACAAGTAGACAATAAAAATTAGTACATGGGTTCCATTAAATTGTAATCACATATACATGTGTTTTATGAGTTTCATTGAAGCACGTATAGTTGTTTTTATTTTTTTTTACTAGGTAAAGTATCCATTCACGTTGATTATAACTATTTTTTATTGGACAATTAACGAACCATTTTTAATGGAATCTCTTCTTCTAACCAGGTTTTTTATCTACAAGATTTGAATCTAATAACTTGTTTAAAGGAAAAGAGTCCAATATTACTCAGACTAACAATTTATTGTTACAGTTTTTGTTATTGTAAAATAATAGCATAATGTAGAGCCTTGTCATGCATGAACCCTGTGTCAGAATTATTTCATGCTTTGATTTTGATTGTACGTTTTTTGTTTTTATTGTTAAGTGTTTATTTTATTAAAATTTGTTTTGGAGTGGCATGATCTTTAGGGTGCAATGTACAAAAGTGAAAGACGACACGGATAATACTAGCAGTAGTAGATTCCACAAATTCGACCATAGCTAGCTAGTTATGATAAATTAAGCATGGTAAGAAAAGAGGAAGAAAAGAAAGAATGAAAATTGTAACAAATTGTGATTCAACTTTTCCAACCCTTAAATGGAAACATTTTAAGATAAGCTTCAACTTCTAAGAAGAGATATGTCAAAGAAATTTAGGATTTTTTTCTCTCTTCTTTATAGGAAAATTACTCTGCCATTTAAATGATTCATTGGTGTAGTTGAATTTCATGTAAAGAGGAAATCAAGAAGTCTCTTCACGGGAAAGTTATATAAGTATCATATACTACACTTCATGGCCAACGTTTACTTAGATTATAAGAAATGCATGCAATTAATGGGCAAATCAATTATTTGTAACCAACTAAAGTGCAAATAATTTTCCTCCAAAACTACTCAAGTTCACATTGAAATAAATAAATTAATGCATGTTAAGTAAATCTAACCATGTCATTTCAACATATGTTTATCGTGTGAACATGGTACTATGAATTTAGATTGTTTTGACTGTTATATTTGGGCGGGTTATACTATCTCTTACTCAATTATTACTTTATTTAACACAATTTTAGTAGAATTTTCAGCCCAAATTAGTAAATAGGAGTTCAACGATTTGACTCTATAAACTTAATTGAGATCTCTAATTTCAGATATAACTAATTACGTAGTATAAATTCTATAATTAAACCTTTTAATCCCAATATTTTTCTCAATTCTCTGAATTAAGACTATCAAAATTCTAACACTAATCTCACACGGACTACCCACGGTAGAGAAATAGGGAGTCCTTTAATAGCAAAATGCCTCAAAATCAGAAAATCTCATCCATTGCATTTATACATTCAACAAACCACCCATTATTAAGTTCCCTTAATAAATCTCACACTTAAAAACCCTCCTCCTTATACACACAACCCAAAAGGAAGTTTCCTCCACACAAAAATGTCCTTAAACAAAGAGCCTCTATAAATCTATTTTAAAAAAACCCCAAATTCAAGGATCTCCAACCAATCAAATTAGCATATGCACATCTTTTACTACCCCCACCCACTTGCATTGCATTTCTTCAATCAACACCTTTTGTTCTTTCAAAGACAAAGGGAGGAAACACTAATAACAGGAAAAAAAAAATATACTCAAATGCATAATAAATTTTAGTTCATTAAATTAACTTCTTAATACCAATGTCTCCCACCTTCTTCATTCATATTTCCTTAAAATGTTCTAACCACTTTTCTCTCTCTCTATTATAACATTCTTTAAATCTTGAAACCTTTTTCTCTGTAAAACTATAAACCCAAAAGAGAGACACCACCTCCAACCCATTCCTCCAAGAAACAAGAAGATTCTCCATTTCCCACATACAAATATTTCTTTTTCTTTTATTTTTTAAAGAAAAAAACAACAACTCGCCAAACCTCCCTTTTTATTTTCTCCTGTTCTTTCCTTTACTTTCTTCATCTCAGAAACAAACAGAACCAAACTACCACCATTATAACACACTCCCAGCAAACCCTAGAAACCCAACAATTTGGAGGAACCTCAAATCCAATCCTAGAAACCAAAATCGGCCTCGTTATTCGACGAGATCAAGGAAGAAAAATCGTGGGAACCCTTCAAAATCCGACATTTCCCCGATAAAATGTCCCAACTGATGCAAATGTCGCACATAGACAGTGCCCCTTCAACCCCGGGGAAGTTCAAGATGGAGAAAGCCTCTTACTTCAACCGCGTGCGGTGGCACACGTCGCTGGCGAAGCTCGCCATGTGGTCCTTCGTGTTCTTGGGCGCGATCTTGATCTTTTTCCTTCGATCGCCGGCGTCGTCGCCGGTGACGGCGGACCTCTCCCGGCGATCCCTTAGGACCTACAATTGGGGCGGACCCGTTTGGGAGAAACGGGTCAGGGCCTCGGCCCGGGTCCGATCCCGTAACGGGTTCGCCGTATTGGTGACCGGGGCTGCCGGTTTTGTGGGCACCCATGTCTCGGCGGCGTTGAAGCGCCGTGGTGACGGGGTGCTTGGAATTGACAATTTCAATGACTATTATGACCCTGCACTGAAACGTGCACGCCAGTCACTTTTGGAGCGCACTGGTGTGTACATAGTGGAGGGTGATATCAATGATGAAGCCCTCTTGAGGAAGCTTTTTGAGGTTGTGCCTTTCACTCATGTGATGCATTTGGCTGCTCAGGCTGGTGTGAGGTATGCTATGGAGAATCCTGGCTCTTATGTGCATAGTAATATTGCTGGTTTTGTTAATTTGCTTGAGGTTTGCAAGAGTGTGAATCCTCAACCTGCTATTGTGTGGGCCTCTAGTAGTTCAGTTTATGGACTTAACACTAAGGTTCCATTCTCTGAGAGGGATAGGACTGATCAGCCTGCTAGTTTGTATGCTGCCACTAAGAAGGCTGGTGAGGAGATTGCTCACACTTATAACCATATCTATGGTCTTTCATTGACTGGCTTGAGGTTCTTCACTGTTTATGGCCCTTGGGGTAGGCCTGATATGGCTTACTTCTTCTTCACTAGAGATATTTTGAAGGGGAAGGCCATCTCTATATTTGAGGCTGCCAATCATGGAACCGTTGCCAGGGATTTTACTTACATTGATGACATTGTGAGGGGTTGTTTGGGGGCTTTGGATACTGCTGAGAAGAGCACAGGGAGTGGGGGGAAGAAGAAGGGGCCTGCTCAGTTGAGAGTGTTCAATTTGGGGAATACTTCGCCCGTGCCCGTTAATGATCTTGTCAGCATTTTGGAGAGGCTGCTGAAGGTTAAGGCCAAGAGGAACATAATGAAGTTGCCACGGAATGGGGATGTGCAGTTTACTCATGCCAACATTAGCTATGCACAGAGGGAGCTTGGGTACAAGCCAACCACAGATCTGCAGGGTGGTTTGAAGAAATTCGTAAGGTGGTACCTGAATTATTATGCTGGCGGGAAGAAGGCTGTTGAGTGACTGATTCTTTTAACCATGTCATAATGTCTTTGAATTCTTGTTCATTATGATTCTTGTGATTGTTCCTTAGCGTTTCTCTGTTCGTTGTACGATCACCGTGTTTCATGTGTCAAGGATGATGCCATATTAGGAGGAAGTACAAACATTGTTTCCTGCACTGAGGAAGTTTTGTTGTTGGTGGAGATTAATGGCTAGGCACCAATTTGCTGTGTCCCAGAAAACCAGATACATCATATTCTCTTTTATTCTTTTTTCTTGAATGTAATTGTTGTAGTTTTAGAAATGTAGCATTCATGACTGATAGATCATATGCTGATTGGTGGCAGTGTATAATAATTTTCAAGAAAAATTAGTAAAATCACACAATAGTTTGATTTCCGGGTTTTTGTACTGAATGAGTCAATAAGACATGTATTTTATTTGCTTATGTAATTTTTCAGCTATTAATGGACTCCTGTATTAATAATTATTGCACAGCTTTTCTATTCTGTTTTGCCATTGCTAACATTTTGGAGGTGACTCTGGCACCAATCACCTTTTCTCCTGGAAAAACCAGCCTGCTTGATTGTGTTTATCAGTAGATTATTAGGAAATTCTTGTTGTAGATACTTCTTTGATTTTACTGTCATATTAATGGCTCATAAGTTGCTAAATTTGTGAGAAGCATTGACAACTTGTTTTTAATAATTGTTGCCTTTTGAAGAAATTAGTTTTTGAAATGAAATATTTTGTTGGAATTAACTTGCATTTTCTGAACATTTTGGTCTCTTGTTATTTAAAAATCTTGATGCATAGCTATTTTATTTTGTTTTGCTTGTGTCACCATGTCTTTGTCCCCCACTAACAGTTTATGTATATATTGTGTGAAGTCTTTCTGTTAAGGACATTCTTCTAAATGTAGCTTTACATTTTTTAATATACCATTTTTTTCGTTTTCTTAATTTGTGTGTAGAGGAAGTTTACTCTTTTTTTTATAAAGATTGTAAAGAGTTTAATCTTAGGGAATATTGTGTTAGTACGTGATATTACTTCCAAACATTCACTGTTGAACTGGGTTTCATATAATAATCATTACCTTTATTTAAATTTATTAATGATTTATTTGCCATTTATATAAGTAATGAAGTCCCTTTGGTGAAAGCAGTGAGGTTCCTACTTTCTAAATATAGTATGCATGTCATTAGAGTCTAGTTGGAACCTACATGTTATCAATTGTTGTATTGCTCACATTGCTCGGAAATATTTATCACTAAAACCCGTCTTCGTCACTATTAAAACTTTCTACCACATTAGGATTTTAGAAATATTTATCACAAGAATGCTCATAATCGTAATCCTTACGATCAGTAGAAGACAAATATAATTGTTAGTATAATTATAATATCTCAAGGTTTTCTTTAATACTCAATAAGATTGGTGAATTTATGTTTATTAGAAATCACCGACAGATTTAAAATGCAAGAAATGTCCAGGTAGTAAAACACATGCCCCTAATTTCTTAGTTTTGCGTAAATCACTGACAGATTGTTTTGCGTAAAACCAGATACACCATATTCTTGCCTGCTTACTACCAATCTAAAATGTTATTCAAAATTTAAACTTTAACTAATCTGAGGTTAAGTCAATTACTTAAGAAATTAGGAATCTTATTGTATTCAAAATTGACTTTTCTAGTCTTTAAACTTTTGGTTTGTTGGTCTATTTTTTATATATATATGGTCTTTCTTGTTATTTTATTATTTGTCTTTTTCTCTTATCTAGTCATTAATAACGTTATTTACTTTTTTTTTTAAAGACAAGTCCTATTATTTAGCGCTTAAAGCTCAAATGATTGTTATTATATTAGATTGATATTATTATCACTTTTGTTAAAGTTTTGCATTGTAAATTCATTAAAATTTCAGAATACAATCCTTGACTTTGATTTTCAGCCCGTGAACATTGGAAGATTATTAAGATCTAGTTCTGTTAAAGACCTTCTAGATGCGTAACTCCTAATCTTATTGTTAACAGAGACTTTGGGTACATGCTAAACCACGTAAATGCTCATAGTATCGGAGGTTATGTAACGATACATAGGATTTACCTTGAAACGTGATTATTGTATAACATAATTCCAGAACTAAATAGTTGTAGGATATGATTCAAATCGCTTGATAAAAAATGTATACGCACTGGGATATTGTGTGCATGTAACATGAATAGCGTGTGCATTTCTTATTTCTTATGTTGGTTCACAGTAAACATAGAAGAGAGAAGTAGTAATGTAGATAATTGTTGACGGAAATATTGCAGCAAAACTAGATATAATTGGAGTACAATCAAGTCAAGTCGTCTTGAGAATCATAAAATTACCAAATTGTATACAACGAAGTGCTTAGAACACGAATTTTTTATTGAACGTGCGCAGGAAATTTAAATACTAATTAAAGTAATTTATTGAAGGTTGGTGGGTCGATGAATTAACAATAAGTTGCTTGTTACTAGGCATTAACTCCACTGAGTACAAAGAACATTCACCGATAAATTCATTAATTTATATCAGTAAAATTATTTTTATTTTACTGTCTATTTCTATAATGTTTAATTTTTCTAATCTTACTCTCAATTTTTTGACATAAGATTAGGAAAATTGTATCACTCATATATTCAAACTCAAAAGTGACTTAAAAGTCATATTTTATTTTCTGGCGTACAATTTTTATCTTTTGAATGGTTCGTAAAAGTTCTTAATTTAAGAGTGCCTAGTTCACAATTAAATTTATTTAATCATATGATAAGGTTGTCAAACAAATGATAATTCAAATAGAAAGAAACAATATAAATTACTAATTGAAATGATAAAATATTTTATTACATGAAAATGTTGTGGTTATATCAAACTCAAACAACAAGAGAGTTGATTTTTCGTGAAATTCATGAAGAAAATTTATGGGATAACACCTTAATAAGTTAAGATACACAGTTTTCATAGTCATGAAATGTGTAAAAAATAGAAAATGAGATACATATTTCCTAGATATTAAACTTCATATGGGTACATAAATGATTATAAATTATGTATATTAAAATACGAATATTCAACAATAAAATAATTTAGTATGCAAATTAATTTTCTTTCTAGAATATAAAGTTGGTGATCAAGTTTACGATAAAAAAGGAACGACAAAAGGGAATATGTTTATTGTCATAGATAATTTGGCTCTCTCCAAAGTGTGAAATCCAAATGAAATTATTTTTATTTTCAAGTGATTTTTACATTTTTACTTGGGTTACGCAAGATGGGAGTGGATCATCTGGAGTGAAAAAAATATAATCTTTTGCAGTATTACAATTTCATTGATTTTTTTTAAAATTTATATTTTGTAATAAATATTATTTTGTAAATGAAATTTAATGGAAGGTTAAAACTTTTGGCCGTGAATGTAACTACAAGAATTCATTTGCCGCGGAAGATTGTACAAACACTAAACTTATTATGGTAGAAACTGTTTTACTCATAATTAAAAAGTAAAATACTACTTCCTTTAATTTTGCCTAAAAGTTTCTTTGTTGAAACTCAAATGAAAAACAATGTATCTCAAGTCATCAACTGATTAATAGAAATTTCAGGAAAAGGCAAAGGTGAGGGTGGTTTGGAAGAACACAGTTCTTGAGCCACTTGTTGCATTGACGGTCTAGACTTTGGTTTTGAACACAAGCATGCCAATGCTAGTGTTACCACATGCACTATATCTTGAGCTTCTTTTGGCAAGACAGGAAGAAGAAGACGTGAATCCAAGAGATCCTTTAATAAAATGTGTTGAGTGGATGAGTTTGATAAAGATGAGATTAGCTCTCCAGGATGCCTTCCCATTAATGTTTCCAAAGCTACTACTCCAAAACTATAAACATCACATTTTTCTGTCACAGTCAATGTATAGGCAAGCTCTGCAAAGGACCAAGAAATAAAAAAAGTTAACTGCTCAAACTATATTATCAAATTGATTATAGTAAGTGATAATATATTTTGCTTGTAATAAAAAGAACACTTCACCTGGGGCAATATAGCCATATGTGCCAACTACCAAGGTTTGATTTGAAGAATCAGGGTCAAGGAGTCTAGCTGTGCCAAAATCTGAGACAAAAGCCTCTAATTTTGAGTTTAACAGAACATTGCTACTTGTTACATCCCGATGAATAATTGGTGGATTACAATCATGATGCATGTATGATAGAGCTTGTGCCATTCCTTTAATGATAGTCACCCTCTTAGTCCAATTCAACTCCTCAGCTTCGACATCATTATTCAAGACATAAAACAAGCTACCTCTTTCCATGTATTGATAAATTAGAAACATATATCGGTTGTGAAGGCAATATCCATGAAGCCTTACAATGTTTTTATGACGGATTTCTGTTAACATCTTGACCTCATTGCGAAAACTCCTATCAAAAGATGGATTCTGTGATTCCATTTGATGAAGTTTTTTTAATGCAACAATGTTGCCACTGCCGGGCAATTGTGCTCTGTACACACTGCCATATCCACCTGTTCCAATACAGTACTTTATGTCAAAGTCTTCAGTTGCCTTAATGATGTCATCAAATGCAATTTTACCGTCATAGTTCCATATAGAAAACAAGTCTCCATTTTTTGTTAACATTCCTTTGAGTTTGCTGTTAAATGTAGATCTAGTGAAATATACTGTTGAAAGAAATACCAAAAGAATGAACCCAACTATGGGAAGAGCAATTAACATGAAAGCCTTGCTATTTCTAGTTTGTGGCGGATTGGTTTGGTAGAGAAAGTGGCAGGATGTGAAATTTGGCATGTGGTAACTAATTAATGTGTCTTTTGCAAAATAACAATAGTCCGGTGTCTTCAACTTTAAGTCAAGATCTGAGGAGAAGTCAAAGGAATTGTATGAAAGGTTAATGTATGGTAAATGTGCAAGATCCTTGTATAGTTTACCCGTGAGATTGTTGTAACTAAGATCCAACTTATGGAGTACAGAATAGATTCCAAAAATAGGTGGAATAATACCATTAAGAAAATTATGGCTGAGGTTAAGGTTTTCAACACAAGTGATTTCGGAAGTGATACTCCCATTCAAGAAATTGTAGCTTAAATCCACCTTTTCGACATAGGGACATTTTAGGATTGGAGATAGGATAGATCCTGTAAGGTTGTTGTGGGAAAGGTCTACTTCCACGAGACTGATGGCATTTGCAATCTCTAATGGTATTGAACCAAAAAGGGAGTTGTGAGACAAATTTAAGTATTTTAAAAGTCTCAAGTTTCCTAATTCTCTTGGGATGGGACCAGTAATATGGTTAAAATCAAGACAAAAACTTGTCAAGTTCTCCATTTGACCCAAAGTACTTGGGATTAGACCTGTGAGTAAATTGTGTGATAGAGAAAATGTCTTCAATTGCGTCAAATTCCCTACTTCCATTGGTAGGATACCTTCAAGTTGGTTCAAATGAAGATTGAGATTTTTTAAATTGATCAATTGACTTAAAGCAGAAGGGATTAAACCTGTTAGAGAATTATCCTTAAGAGCCAAATTCTCTAGTTGTGTTAAATTCCCTAGTTGCACCGGTATTGAACCTAAAATTTGGTAAAAAAACAAGGAGGAGATGTATCAAATTATGGGTTGAATCAGAAAGATAATGCAACCAAAAGACTAGACTGATTGCTTTTCATGATGGTATTGAACAAAAAGTGGTTGTGTGATAGATTTAAGTCTTTAAGAAGTGCTTGATTTGTGATGGTACCTTCAAGTTTGTTTGAATCAAGGTGGAGAGATAACAAATTCTTCAATTGGCCCAAAGAAGAAGGGATTTCACCTGTCAATAAATTGTTGGAGAAATCAACGTCCAGCAATTCTGTCAAATTCCACAGTCCTATTGGTATAGGACCTTCAAGGTGGTTGAAAGAAAGTAAGATAGAGGTCAAATTGACCAATTTTCTGAAGGTGGAAGGGATGAAACCTGTTAGTGAATTATTATAAAAAGACAAATATTTTAATCGTGTCAAATTCCCAAGTTGGACAGGTATTGAACCTGCAATTTGATTAAAAGTAAGGAAACGTATCCGATTAACCAAATTTAGAAGGAATAATGGAATTCAGAGAGTTGTTAGTTTTGAAAGTGTTTTAGATGTGACAGTTTACCTTGAAGATGATTATGGTTTAGGTAAAGTGCACTAAGGTTTGTAAAGGTGCATATTTCAAGAGGAATGTTTCCAGTAAGACCCATTCCATATAAATCCAGAGAGTATAAATTTGAAAAGGCAGTCACCTTCAGATTCTGAATCAGGCGCAATTCTTTGGGTGGTGGAATATCCATATAAATGTGAATAACACTTCCTGCTTCATTACACAAGATACCATACCACTCACAATGGTGTGAGATATTTCGGTAATCATTCCACCAACCACTTTCGAGCAAAGCTTTTCGTTCCTCATTTATGAACGAGGAATTAGACGAAGGTGCCATGCTGGTACCAACAACAGATGGTAGAAGTAGAACCATCATATTATAAAAGGCCATAATTAACATGCAATTCACTACTAATAATCTGCAAACACAGTTGGCCATACTTGGTTGATTCACATGCAAATGACTTCTAATTGATATTGATTAATCTTAGTGGAATGCTATTAGCCATGGGACCTGCTACATATATATAGTGACCCTTGGCGTGTCCAACATGTCCATGGAAACTTTCTCTAAACTTACCTTTTAACTTTTTCCATTGGAGGTCTAAAGGCACTGTTTTTGCTCGCTCAAATTAAGAAACAAATGCGATTGGTTGTAACTGGTGTCCATATTTGTTGAAATATATATAGAATCAACTATCAAGGTGTGTGGTGTCTATCGATTGCAATCATGACTTCACTCTCTGACTCATGAACATAAACCCGTTTCCTGCAGCTTTATTTCCTGCGCTGTTTCCTACCGAATTGAAAAACGAAACATCTATATACAAAACAGTAAAAAAGTACTAATTTTTAATTATTTTAACAAATCAAAGTATATATAATTATTCACTATTTTCTAAATTTATAAGATTTTAAATTAATATAAATTAGTTGATAAATAAATATTTTAAGAAAACTATTTGATTTAATGTTAGTGAATATAATTTGACGAGTTATACTTTAATTTTAATAATTGTTACTTTTATATAATTTTATTGAGAGTGACTAAACTTTTATACAATTTAAAAAAAATATTTTTTTATGTATTTTTTAATACTTAATAATAGAAATTTTAAACCGTAAAATTAAACCAAATTGTAAAAGGTTAGTTTGATTTAGTTTAAATTTTATAATTAACCTAAAAACTGAATTAAACTATATATTACTTATTTTTATAGTTTAATTTGAATTAGTTTTAGATTCAAAACTATACTAAATTGCATAATTGAACACTCTAGTTTGTTGTATGCATGCTTAATATAACATTAGGCCTGGCTAATTCTGAATCTTCACTTTTAAAGACAGTAAAAATAATTATTTTTTGTTTTCCTTTTTTAAAAGGTTATTTAATTAAAAATGTATGTAAAAAAAATTGGTCATAATCCAAGCCAACGTTATAAAAGAAAGTTATTTAACATCGATAACAAAAGCCATAGTCCTTTTTCTATATAACATGTTACTTTAGCCAACAAATATACTTAGTCAATCATCATACTTAAACAACTATGATGATTTTAGAGAAGATTATGCAAATTATTACCTTTTCTTGCAGGTTCTTAATTAATGTTTTGCCACGCAGTATTTTATGTAATATATGCTTGTAGTATTTGTTTCAATATATTTATGAATATGCTGAAATTTTAAAGTGTAATATTTGCGTGTTGTCGTGCCTAAAACGCCATATTTCCAAGCTATAGCAACATTAAGGACAGCCGAAGACTGAGTTTTGCACATAGGAATTGTAAAGTAATTGATTGAAGGAGGGACCATCTTTGTGGAAAATAGAATCGAGGTTGGAATTTGTGAGTGAGATGTGTTTACCGTTTCTTTATGAGAATGTGAATGTGGATCGATTAGTTATTAGATAATTTCAATTTATTACGAAGTCGAGACGTGAAAACAGGTCCTGCTATGCAATTAACGTTGTTGGATGCATTCATAAATGTCTTTCAAGATTGTTGATTTTCATGTCTAGACATTGAAGTTAAACATCCTATAATTGGAGACAATTTACTTCTGGAGTCTACTTTGAGAAGTCAAGTCAATGAAAAAAAAAGTATACTTTCTTTCTTCTCATAAATTGGCATCCAGATATTAAAGTTAATAATAAATTTACCAAGTCCAGTAGTTTTTTTTTTTTTTTATCCTATTTTTACATTCTGAAATGTAAAAATAGTATACAGATGGAGTTATATGTGATGCAAATAAAAATTATCTTGATTCTGCTTCTGTCACAGTCTTATAGGATTTTCTTATGAGATGTATTTTACTATGCTTTTTATTAGGAGATTCTTGTTAATCTCATTTCTATAAATATGAATAAGTTGTTTTTTTTACCAACTCTCTAAAACAGTTTTTAAACAATATTTAACAAACAATTTTTTTTTTCTTTTTGTGAAAAATAATTCTTAAAAATTATATTTTAAAATTCTTTTCAAAAACTTAAAAATAAAATCAAATCGATTCGGTACTAAATTCCTCGTTATGAACTTGAAATACACCTATATGAGAACTAACTTATAAATAACTTCCTCGTTAGGTTCTTGCCTCATAAGAATTGTGTACAGTTAACTATTGAAAAAGAGGCATAAACAATGAAAACATAAAGGAAAACAAGTTAGAGAATACATTTCAAAGGGAAAGGAATTAAAATAAATTTAGATTTTAGCCAAAGCATGTATCTTGCGTATAAAATACTAATTTGTTCGACTCTTCCACTAATCTAAAATGTTATTCAAAAATAAAATTTTAACTTGTTTAAGGTATGCCTAATTCGTTTAGAAAAACAATGGATGTTATTGTACGTATTGCTTTATTTTTGTTGTTAATTAGAAGGCCTAATGCCCAATATAATGTTATCATACAAGTGACATTTTTTTCACCCATTTTACTATTTGCGATCGGTACAAAATTTAAAATATTAAAATTGATCTTATTTTTTAGATTCTTTACTTTGTCTTTGAAAACCTATTTTTATTTGTCATTTCCCTCAACCTTTCTCCGCTTATATGGTGAATTTTATCTTCTTTCCTTAACCAAAAACCAAAACAGATAAAAGTGTAGATCTCATGATCTGTAATATGAATAATTCATAATATGAATATAATTTTTTATATTACATTTCAGGTAGGAGTAGGTATGTGGATTTGGTTCGTGGACTTTAAACCTGTGTGAGTTTTAGATTTTTTTTTTTTGTTTAAAACAATCATAATTATAGGAGAAATTTGAGTTTGTTTCACGAAACCCACAGACATTGCAGGTTAAATCCACAGGCTCACGGACTTGAAACGTGGCCCATTTAAAGGGACAAAATTTTCATTTAGGCTATTAGTTTGTATTAATACGGTGACTTTTTTGTTGTAAATTGTGATATTTTTACACCTTTAATATGAAAATATTTAATGTTTTTTGTTGTAAATTCTGACTTTTTTGTTATAAATTGTGATATTTTGCACATTTTTATTAGACTTTTTAAAATTATTTTAAAAAAAGTATGTTTATTTGCAAGCCGAACCGATCTGTTATGCTCGTGGACTTCACAGACCAAATATAGAGTCTAAAAGAAAGTCCATCTATTTTAGTAAACTAAATTTATCTGACCTACTTAAAATGCGGGTTTCGCCAGCCAAACTTAAAAGAACTGGATAAATCTGTATATTCACCCCTAATTATGGATTATAAGATCTGTATAACGATATTTATTATAACTCATTTCCATGATCAATCTTCTTTATATGAATTCTAACATGCTATTAATTAAAAGAAAATAAAATATTTATTTAGTTTGTTTTATTTCATTTCAATGTATAATTACTTTTCTGCAGTTATTTATTTAACTTAAATTATATGAAAAACAATTCATAAATAAAGCCACGCTTTTATATATATATATATATATATATATATATTCCAACATTTATAATATTACATATATTTATTCCACTATATAAAAAAATAGGAAAAAGTTTATTTATGTACAAAGCTACCCTTTTTATCCTACTATTGCTTTCACATGCCTAGAGGAAACATGTTCATTAGTGAGTTTGTATAATTACCGAGTGAGATGTAGAAAGTGACCGTTAATGGTTCCTTTGTTACCAATGTTTCTCCTTGGTCATTGAAAAACACAAGAATAGAGATTTCAGTACCTCTAAATGTAATTGAATTTACAATTACATTTGTATTCCAACTAGTGCCCAGAAAAACTACTACGATGATTGCGGAAAAAATGATTTGGATAGTTTAACACGTCCATCATTTTAAATTTGCATTCCATATATATATATATATATATAAGAGACAAGAAACATAAAGGAACGAGAACAAATATCATATAAAGAATTTAAATAATAACAATTTAAATAATCAAAGAAAAAAATCTATATATATATATATATATACATTTATTTATATAAAAATGGTAATATATATACATATTTGTTTATAATAATTTTTTTATTTATTTAGAGAAATTTGAATTATTTTTGTAGTGACTAGTTAAGATAAATAAAGTTCTTTACCATGATTTTTAAATAATACAAGAAATATTTTATCTTAAATATTTACTCATTTAAATCCCCAATATCAAACTTTCAACTACAAATTAATTCAAACCTTTATTCAAACATTAAAATTTTTATTGTAATATTTCTCATATTTATATAATAATTAATATGTTTTTGGTAGTAATAACTACATTTATAACTATAATATTATATATATATATATATATATATATATATATATATATATATATATATATATACACACGATAAATAGTTTCTTACATATGTAATGTTATTCTTAGTGTTTAAATAAATAGTTTCTTCATATTGTTAAATAATAGCTTTAATAAAAAAACATTACAAATAAAATAAAATGATTAATAAATAGCTCAAAGATAACTAATTTAATAAACTAAATAAAATTACAAACATAAAATCAAATAATAATAAATTAAAAGTGACATAAAATAAAAAATAAAGTAAAGTTAGAGATACTTCACTTAATAAAATAATAAATAAAGTGATGTTAATAACACTTCACTTAATAATTATAACTAAAAGTAACATAAAATAAATACATAGGTAAATATAATATTTTAAAAGAGATAAATGTCTCCTTTTCTTACCTTAATAATTAGAATAATACAAGAGTTAGAATTTTTTTCTTTAAATATGCATTCACTAACTGCTTTTTACTATTTTTTCCTTCTAACATTACGACCTTCACAACCATCTATTTTTTATTATTTTTTTAATCCTAATTACTGGTTACCATACTCCCATTAGTTATAGATAAATTTAGTTAGATATTAATAAGTTTCCTTTCCTACCGCACTGACTTAATTTCACTTTTTTCTTATCTTTTACTTACTTTGCTGGGTTGACTTCATTTTTTCCTTGTCTTTTCTTTACTTGGCTTGATTTCATTTTTAAATTTTTTTAATATTTTCTTATATATGTTAAAGATTCAAAATAAATTATAAATTTATTTCTATTATTTTACTTATACAATATATTTTAAAAAAATTTCTAAATTAAATATTGAATATTTACATTTCATAAATATAATATTGTACTAAAAGTTTATGATATTTGTTTATTTTTAAAAGAATTGTAGCTGAAAATTTAAAATAGCATAATTAATTTATAATTAGATATCATTTAAATTTTATTCAATTTACTAATTATATATTAAATTTAAAAATATAATTTAATATTTTAGCATAAATTTGGAATATTACATTTCTCTCCTACTTATAAAAATTTCATCCTCGAAATTTTTATTGATTAAATAAATGATGATATTTTTCTCTAGTCTTCTCCTCCAATTCCCACGTAACATCTCCTGTGACATAATTCCAGATGACTTTTACTAGTGAAATTTGTCTGTCTCTCAAATATTTGATCCTCTTGTCTGCGATTTGTACAGACATTGTTTCAAATGTAAGGTTATCTTTTAATTGTACTGTATTTGACGTTATTATATGAGAAGAGTGATAAATATTTCCTTAATTGAGACACGTGAAAAACATTTAAAAGATTAAAAAGAAAATGAGGTAAAAAAAATTGGTAAGCAATAGGAACTTTTTTTTTGAGAATTTGATAAGGACCTATAAATCGGGGATTGAGTTTCTTTGATTTTATTACCCTACCAATTCTAGTTTTTGGTCTAACATTCAAGAATACATGATCATCTTCTTGGAACTCAAGTGATTTTCCTTTCTTATCGGCATAACTTTTTTGTCTGCTTTGAGTCACTTTCAATTTTTCCTAAATCATTTTGATTTTCTTTGTGGTTTGCTATACCATTTTAGGACCTAAGATCAAATTTTCCCAGTCACAAACCAATATAGAGGTGTTCTTCATTTTCTTCCGTACAGAGCCTCATAAGGTGTCATACCTATGCTAGAATGGAAACTGTTGTTGTAAGTGAATTCAATCAATGGTAAGTATCGATCTTAACTACCTGAATCCTCTAGCACACATACTCTCAACAAATCTTCTGATGATTGTATTATTCTGTTTTACTGCCCATCTGTTTGAGGATAATAGACTGAGCTAAGACGAAGCTTAGTTTCTAAGGCTTAATGTAAACTTCCCCAAAATTTAGAAGTAAACCTAGGATCCCTGTAAGATATTATGGTAGATAGAACACTATGCAATCTTACAATTTCTTTTATGTACAAATCTGCCAATTTTTCCAATGAATGCCTAATGTTAATGGGTAAAAAGTGAGCATATTTTGTTAATCTTTCCATGATAATCTATATAGAATCAAATTTGTGCATTATTCATGGTAATTCAACTAAAAAATTCATTGCTATACTATTCCTTTCCATTTAGGTATGTCTAAAGATTGTAACATTCTTGTTGGTTTTTTATGTTCTATTTTAGCTTTCTGAAAAATCAAATACATGACCACATATTGAGCTACTTCCTTCTTCATCTTGGGTCACCAAAACATTTTCTTAAGATCTTGATACATTTTTATTGTACTTAGATGTATACTCAGTTTGCTCTTATGTGCCTTATTTAAGATCATTTTCTTAATTTCTATATCATTAGTTACACATACTTTACTATTGAATCTCAAGACTCATTCCTTATCTAAGCTAAACTTTCCACCATTCTTTTCTCTTAACAACCCTTTTTTTTCTTTTGAATAAATTCGTCAATCCTCCAAACCTCATAGATTTGCTTTTGTAAGTCACTAGTAATCTGAACTGAATTCAAGTGTATTCTATCATGACTTACTACAACTGAAAAATTCATATCTCTAAACTCTTCAATCAAGTTTATCTCATGAATCATTAGTGAAGAAACGTGTAAAAATTTTCTACTTAATGCATCAGCCACTACATTTGCTTTTCTTGGGTGTTAATGCAATTTAAAATCATAGTCTTTCATGAATTTTATCCATTTTCTTTGTCTCATATTTAATTCTTCTGGTCAAATAAGTATTTTAAACTTTTATGATCACTGAAAATCTCAAACTTACTACCATACACATAATGTCTCCATATTTTGAATACAAAAGCAATAGCAGTTAATTCTAAATCATGGGTTGGATAATTTTTCTAATGTGATCTCATTTTCCTATAAGCATATGCCACTACCCTCCGATCTTGCATAAGAACACACCCTAATTCTATTTTGGAAGCATCACAAAATATTACAAATTGTTCATTGGAATTGGGTAAGACTAAAATAGGTGAAGTAGTAAGCCTATTCTTGAGTTCTTGAAAACTATTTTCACATTTTTTTGTCAACTCAAAAGCTTGTCCTTTCTTAGTAAGTTGGTTAAAGACATAGCTATGTTAGAAAATCCTTTAATGAATCGTCTATAATATTTAACTAATGCAGAAAATTATGAATTTTTATCACCATTTTTTGTGTTTCCCACTTTAAAGCTACTTCCACCTTGGTTGGATCCATAGATATTCCATATTTGAAAATCACGTGTCCCAAAAACTTAACTTCATCTAACAAAAATTTACATTTAGAAAGTTTAGCATATAGTTGTTTGTCTTTCAAAATCTGAAGAACAATCTGAAGATGTTCTTCATGCTCTTCATGAGTCCTAGAATAAATAAGAATATCATCTATCAATACAACCACAAAAATGATCCCAAAACGGACGAAAAATCTTATTCATATAATCAATTAACACTACAAGAACATTAGTCACAACGAAAGACATTACTTGATATTCAAACTGGTCATACCTTGTCTTAAAAGCAGTTTTCTAAATGTCTTTTGCTTTCAGTTTAATTTTATGATATCATGATCTTAAATCTATCTTAGAAAACACAACCATCTACACATGATCTTAAATCTACCTTAATGAAAATAGGACAATCTATACAAACTTTATTGGCAATAAAAAATTTATTTGTAGTTGTTGAAACCATTAGACTAGTATCTAAAGGAAAAAGTGACAATTTAAGATTTTGAACACAATCATTAGAGATAAAAGAATGAGTTGCGCTTAAATCATATAGTACATTTAAATTTTTACCTTTAACGGAACATGTACCTTGAATTAAATAATTGTTTTGGGCGGCTTCGGTTTCGATCATGGTATAAACTCTTCTAGTTATAGTAGACTTTGACTTTGGTGTAGAAGAGTTAGAATGTATTTTTGGTTGTCCATACTCACAAAACATGACTAGGTTTTCCATACTTGAAACAAATAGGTCCTTTGAAATGACAATCTTTAGCATAATTTTCCTGTCCACATTTAAGACACTTAACCTAATTAGTTATAGGTCTATTAAAATTTCCTGAGGAAAATTAGGAAGATTGGAGTTTCTCTTGAAAATGGTTATAGGGATTTCCTTCATGGTTTCTCTTTTTATTTGGTTGAGGGAAAAAATACTTTGGTTTATTATTTTGATTATTTTTAAAATCTTTCAAAGAACGACATTTGTGAATAAGTGTAAGAAAATCAGAAATTTCTAGTATACCTACTGTCTTTCTCAATTCAACCTAAGTCCATCTTCAAATTTAATATACTTCATTCTCTCATGTGAGTGATAGAAGAAACCAGAGTATTTACCTAATTCTTCAAACTTAGAAACATAGTTTCCTACTATCATGTTCCCTTGTTTTAATTGCATAAATTCTATTTCTTTTGCTCTTTTCACATCATTAGGAAAATATTTTTCTAAAAATTTAGTAGTAAATACTTTCTATGTAATGATTATTCCTCCTGTTTCTAATAACCTTCTATTACTATCCCACTAATATTCAGCCTCTCCTACCAGTATAAACACAACATAATTTGCTTTTTTTTTATTATCAAGACAATCCATCGCTCAAGATATCTTTTTATATTTTATTAATCCATAATTCAACTTTGTCTGAATTTTAAACCCTATGAAATTGTGAAGATTTGTTTCTTCTAAATTCAATTAAACCTTGTGATTCAACAAATCCTTGTGACTTTTGGTTTCTTAACAAAGCTGCAGTCATGTATTTAATAACTTGTACTACTTTTATTCTTCAAATTAGGACTTAGTGCCCTGATTAGCTCATTTTCCATGGAACATAGCTCTGATCCCATCTAAATATAACAATACTTATTATAACTCATTTCCATGAAATCTTCTTTATATTAATTCTAACATGCTATTAATTAAAAGAAAATAAAATGTTTATTTAGTTTTATTTTATTTTATTTCAATGTATAATTACTTTTCTTCAGTTATTTATTTAACTTATTATATAAAAAAATTCATAAATAAAGCCACACTTTTATATATATATATATATATATATATATATATATATATATATATACACACATTCCAACATTTATAATATTATATATATCCATTTCACTTCATAGAAATATAGGGAAGAGTTTATTTATGTACAAATCTTTTCTTTTTATATCCTACTATTAATTTCACATAACTGAAGAAAACATGTTCATTAGTGGGTTTGTATAATTAGTGGGTAGATGTAGAAAGTGACTATTAGTGGTCCCTCTATCACTAACGATTCTTCTTGATCATTGAAAAATACAAGAGTGGAGATTTCGGTGTCTATGAATGTAACTGAATTTGCAATTACATTCGTATTCCAACTGGTACCGAAAAAAACTATTGAGATGATTATAGAAAAAAGAATTTGGATAGTTTGGCGCATGTCTTTTATATATATATATATATATGGAATACAAATTTAAAACTATCATATTTATAATTTAAATAATAAAAATTTAGATAATTAAAGGAAAAATATCTCTCCCTCTATATATATATATATATATATATATATATATATATATTTAGATATACATTTATTTATATAAAATGGTAATATATATATATATATATATATATATATAGTATTTATTTTTATAAAATGTATTTATTACTATTAAAAAATATTAATTATTGTATAAGTATGAGAAATATTAAAATAAAAGTTTTAATGATCGAATAAAATTTGAATTAATTTATAGTTGAAGGTTTGATCTTGAGGATTTAAATGAGTAAATATTTAAGGTGAAATATACTTTTATACTTTAAAAGCATGGTAAATAAGTTCATTTATATATATATATATATATATATATATATATATATATATATATATGTACATATTTGTTTATAATATTTTTTTATTTATTTAGAGAAATTTAAATTATTTTTATAGTGACTAGTCAAGATAAATGAACTTATTTACCATGCTTTTAAAGTATACAAGTATATTTCACCTTAAATATTTACTCATTTAAATCCTGAAGATCAAACTTTCAACTATAAATTAATTCAAACTTTATTCGATCATTAAAACTTTTATTTTAATATTTCTCATACTTATACAATAATTAATATTTTTTAATAGTAATAAATACTATATATATATATATATATATATATATATATATATAAAACGATAAATAGTTTCTTAAATAAGTAACATTATTTACAGTGTATGGTTATTTTCAATATTTTAATAAATAGTTTCAATATCATTAAATAAGTACTTTAATAAAAAAAACATTACAAATAAAATAAAATGGTTAATAAATAGCTTAAAGATAACTAATTTAATAAACTAAATAATATTACGAACATTAAATCAAATAATAATAATAATAATAATATCAATAATTAAAAGTAACATAAAATAAAAATAAAGCAAGATTATGGATATCTAACTAATTAATTATAATTAAAACTCATATAACATAATAAATAAAGTGAGATTAAAGACACTTCACTAAATACTTATAACTAAAAATAATAGAAAATAAACAAAGATGTAAGTATAATAATTTTAAAAGTGATAAATTTCTCTTCTTTTTACAATAATTAGAGCAATATAAGAAATATTTTTTTTTCTCTGAATACACAATCATCACTACCAGCTTTTTACTCTTTTATCCTTCTCACGATGCAGCCTTCACAACTATCTATTTATATGTTTATTATAATAATTATTTTTTTTAATCTTAATTACTAATTACCATACTTCCATTATTTGTAAATAAATTTAGTTAAATATTGATAAGTCTCTTTTCATACATACTGACTTGATTTCACTTTTTCCTTATCTTTTCTTTGCGTGGCTATTTAATATCATAAACATTTTCCTTATCTTTTCTTTACTTACGCTGTTGACTTGATTTCATTTTTTTTAGTATTTATTCAAAATAAATTATAATTTATTTATATTATTTTACTTATACCATATATTTTTAAAAAATTTCAAATTAAATATTAAATATTTATATTTCAAAAATTTAATATTATACTAAAAGTTTAAGATATTTATTTATTTTTAAAAATATTGCCGCTGAAAATTTAGAATAGGATCATGATTTTATAATTAGATATTATTTAAATTTTATTAAATTTAATAAATATATATTAAATTTAAAATATAATTAAGTATTTTATTATAAATTTAAAATATTACAATGTTCATATTTAGAATTAAACAAACACATTGCATATTTCATGATGTATTGTTGTGTAGTAACATATTGTGGAGGAGTTAACAGAAAGAAAAAAGGAAAAATATTTTTAATCCTCAATTGATGATCGAAGTGGATCAGATGCAGCTTCATACAAACTGAAGCTCATTTGTTGGGGTAAATGGTGAACCAAGTCTGGATAGCAGTGAGCACAAGAGCAAGTACTGCAGCCAAGAAGGCACATGTAGACCAAGGATTGCTAAAATGTCTTATATAAGCTTGAGCAAGCCATGTTTTCCACGAGTTACCACAATGCTTTTCAATCTCATATTTTACTTTAGTGTATGTCTTACTATAAGCCATCTTTCCAGTACTGCAGAGGTAGAATTCTCTGCTGGCCAATTCAGTCCCTATATGATTCAAGAATCCAGCCACTTCTTCATCACTCCCAAGCAAGTTTTGAAGCACCCCTGCCACTCTCAGCTCCTTCACATCATTTGCATCATCAATAAGGGTGTTTAAGAAGGCCAAGTAGGAGCACATCTCGTAGTTGTTATGAAAATTATCTGGGCACCTCTCGTATGCTACCATGTTTAAGAAAAAGTATGGGGTGTACTCATCCACGTATAACCAAGGAATTTTCAACACTCCAAAAAAGGACCTTGAGACAAAAGATACATTACTCAAGCATATTGTCTCGTTTCCTCGCACTCGAATCCCAGCCGCTCTGAGTTCTCTTATGTTTTTGTATCTTGGCCACACTATGTGAGTGACTTCTCTATCACCTTTGAATATTTTCCTTCGACTATCTTGCTGCTTCCTTTGTATAACATGATCAACTTGGAACATTATGAAGTGAATAAAATCAAGTACATGATTTGGTTTGGTCCTCATTTGTAGCGCTTCTAATAAAAGCCCTTCCAAAATTCTATCCCAAGTTTTATCCTGACAAAATCTGGGCACAATGTCCTGCAACATATTGTTTTTCATAAAGCCATTAAATCTAAGATTGAGCATGGAGGACACTAAATTGTGCTCGTCATGGTTCAAGAGTTCCAAAACTTTGTACGGAATTTGGTTCTCCAACAACAACAAATCTGTGATTGCACGCTCTTGTTGGTCAAATTTGATCCACAACTCTTCTGGATGCATGGCGTCCAATTTGTGCATGATTTGAAGGACAGAACATCCATCTACAAATAACATCCACACGAGGTCCTTGTCATTGTAGCCTCTAATTGCATCCTCACTGTAAAGACCCTTCACTTCTTCAATATGGTCTTCAATTCCTTGACATAGATCTTCATGGTTTAGTTTTCTTTCATCCAAATACATTGCTGTCCAAATAAGCTTGTAATGCTCTCCTAGCTTGAGATTTTCATTGCCATGGTGGATGGGACCAATTGATATCAGCCTAGGAGTGTAATACTTTGCAAAGTTGGGGTTTACTCGAAGATCATTGTTAACCCTTTGTATTTTGGGTGCTCGAGTTTGAAATCCCCTTTCAACACTTTCCATTGCCTTTACTAGTTGTGCAACCCTTTCTTCTTTCGCCGAATCATTAGGTGCAAGCTTTTCTGTTGCACTAATATGTACTGTTACTGATCTTTCATCCATTCTTCAATATAGTTTTCCTTCCTTCTTTTTTTTTTTTTTTTTTTTCTGATGAAGTTAAAATGCTTAACACAGATAATGATCAGTAATGTGTCTCTTTATTGTTGTTTTTTCACATGCAACATGTACAGCTTCACCACCTTTACAGCAACCAAACGTTCTTTCCTCCCTTCTAGTTGACTTCTCTCCACTTTGTACTTGGAGTGAGATTAATTAACTATGCAAAAGTCATTTGTTAGGTTTAAAACTAGTCAAAAGCAATTAACTGAGAAAAGAGAAGAAAAAACAAATTCTTCTTGTTTTTTCTTTTAACAAATTTTAATTAATTGATATATTAGTAGAAATATTTAAACCCATATTTCTCCTTCACGTGAACTATAAACTTTGTACTAAGCAATAACCTTATAACTCCAACAAATTGCTCCTGTTACTTCATAAATATATTCCCTCCCCACAAGTAGGCTAGCTGTCATATTCATGTTGCGCAGTAAAAAAGGATTCAAATCGATCTTTTAGTTTTTATTTCATCTAATTTTCTATACTTTAATCATCACATTTTGACAGGTTATTAAAATTGACACATATATTTTAATAAAGTGTCAAACTGTGATAAGTGGAAGAACAAATGAAAGATGGGAGAGCATAACTGAATCTCATAAAAATTAAATATTGACCACTCCAAATTAATTAGCCTTTGCTGCTTTATCTTTCTTAATTAACATTTATTTCCTTTTAGAATTTAAGGCTGAGTTACAGATTGGAAAAGGTAAATATGATAGATTAATTATTTAAAACTTGTATTAATTTTAAGATGTGTGACACAAATTCAGATATACCATGTAAAATTATGCAACAAAATAAATGTTTGTGTTACATGAGAACATAATTATTCACTATACCCCGCGCGCCATACGTGACTAAAATTACTATTTAACTTTAATTATATAATGAACTGATGGAATAAATATAATTATATATAGTTATTCTACGGTTTCAATTAATAATTACTTTTAGAATTTTAGAACATATAATTCTAAAAAAATATAGAAAATGAGTTTCAAGATCTGTAAATAATATAATATAATTAAGTATATTAAATTTGATTAGAATAGTTCTGTAAAATCCATGTTTTTTTATGAATAACACTGAAGAATTAAAACTTTAAGATAATAGATTTATCGGTATTCCTCACTTATACAATAATAAAATTCTATATAAAAAATAAAAATCAACTCAAATTATTTCTTTAACACAAAGGTATTCATAAAAGTGTGAGAAATTTAGTTAAAATTTAAAATTTCTTATATTAGTTCATTGAATTATAAGTACTATTTGTATCTTAAAATAACTTATAATTAAATTTAAAATGACATGATGAACATGTTTATGTCATAACTTTATATAGATTTTAATTCCATTTGGTAGATAAAAATATTTTTGAGTAATTTTGATTTTAATTTTTAATTAATTAATTTTGAAATTCTACAATTTTTTATTTAAATATTAATTATTTTAATTAAATATTTTTAGTTTCAATTATTATACATTTTTATGGTAGTGTTAGCTAATTTACTATTAATCCTATATCATATCTTAAAATTATTTCAATTATATTTAAAATAAAGTCAAATAAAATGAGATATAGTTAAGCAAATGATATACTTTCATTATATTTACAATCAATATGGTAGTACAAATGTGTACTTTTAAATAAAATTGCATATTAGTAATGTCAATATAATTGATACTAAATCACTAGGGTCTGGTCGTGATAAAATATTGTAGTATGGATTAAGTTTAAGTTTAGGATTAAATCTCGTTGCTGCTACATAGTTAAAAAAAATAAATCAATTGTCAGTGTTGTATAATGTTAATAAAATAAAAGCTGACAATAATATTATGATAGTTAAAATAAGCAATAATATCTAAAAAATGATAGCAAAAGGAATAATAAAACTTTATCTCAAGTATAACATTGAAAGGTAATTTAATAAATATTTTAAATGAAAAACAAGAAAATAAAAAATAAGTTAGAAGTTAACAAATATATAAAAAAATGGTAATTCAAGTAACATTTCAAAAACATTATTGCAAACTAGCTACTAAAAATATTGTTTATTTAACACTACAAATATAATCAAAATTTTAAACTAATAAAAATAAGCTAAATAAATTAACTGAAAATATTTGCCTAACCTAACATAGTTACAAACATGCTTGTGTGGTTATTTTTTTAAAATTTTTTATCTATGCTAATTGTTAATTTATTAATAGAAGTAATTAGAACACGCGATATCTGTATGTTACCTCTTTCTTCTTTTTTGTTGGTTTTAACTATTAGGTCACCTTATGATTCTCACTTTTAAGTAAACTTCCAAATTGATCATGAAAAATGTTAAAGGTAAATGATACATAGATCTAAAAAAAAAAAATTCCGTAAATTAGTCCTTTATTTTTTTTACACTATGTATAATGATTCCTAAAACACTTTAAAAATAATTTTTAAAGTGTTTTAAATTATCAATCTAAAATATTTAAGGATAAATTTATACAAAAACATAATGATTAAAGGATTTATCTGGTTAAACATTTCTTTCAATAATTTCAGTGTCTGGTGTTTATAATTTTTAACAACTAAAATTATATTTTTATCAAAAACGTCTAAAATGACAGTTTACTTTGTACTTCTTCTTTCATGTAATTTTTTGTTATTAGAATAATCTTGTAATTTTTTCTTTTGTTAAAATATACATATATACGTGTAGAGAAAAAAAAAAAAAGAATATATGAGAAGATTGAGGACTTACATGTTTGACTCAGACAGAGAGTAGTCACAGTCATAGCTAGCTCTCTTCTTCTTCAGTGAAGGAAAAGCTGACTCTGAAAAATGACAATGTTATTAAGGCACAAGAAATCATATTACAAATTGTTGCAAGCTTTTAAGCGATATATAGGGCTTTATAAGTTGTCAAAACACTTTATAAAACCAACCACATTTGCCTTTGCTTGATAAGTGAATAAAGAATAATATTATAGTAACCTTAAATCAATTTAATTTAATTTTGTTGAAACACTTTTTTATTTTAAATTTTTCCATTTAACTAATAACTAAAAACTCAATTCAACTGTACCTAAAAAAAAAAAACTGAAAGCAAGACCACATGATATTGTACCTAATTAATATATAATTATTTTTAAAGAAATATTCATAATTACGAAATTCATTTTGTAGAAAACTCAGGATCGAGTTGGCTGAGTTGAGGTAGCCACTTATGACAATGTGTTTTTAGCAACGCTATTAAAATTTTGTTTACAAACAAACAAATAAAATTGCTATCAATTTTAATTAGATGTTATTAGTTATTTGTTTTGACCAATCACGTAGACTTCTTTTTTATAAGCTAAAAATATCCATTAAAATAACATTAAAATTATTTTATTTAAATTTTTTAAGTTTTTTTGTATCAAACAAAAATATTAATTAAAAATAATGATGGAAATTTTCATTCTTTAAATAATTTTAAAATATATTAATAATTATTAAAATAAAATTCATTTAATAATACAGTTAACTATGAATTTTTGTGTTCATAAAAAAATGAATTTAATTAGTATACACTAACATAATTATTCGTTTATATAACTTCTAAAGTATTTATTAATAAATTTAGCATAAATAAAAAGTTGTGATAGAATATTGGTATAAAAATTTTATAATGACAATACATACTTTTTTTTCTAAAAAAAATACATTTTTATAAAATTTAATGTTTATTAATTATTCTTAGTTTACTTATTAGCATTCCCCTAAATAAATATAAATATATATATATATATATATATATATATATATATATATATATATATCATATTAGAATTAAGTGTCCAATGAATACTAAAATGTTAGGAAAATTTCTCTCAAATTTTCTTTCTGAAATTCTATTTATAGAATATATTAAAAATTATCGATTTTAATAAATTTAATGTCATTAAATGTAATTTTTGGTAAATTCTAACATGTTATAAAAGATAGAATATTTTTTAGTACAAGCTTAATACTTATACATAGATGTTATGATAAAATGATAGTAAATAAATATTTTTCTTCTTTTATATATATAACCCCCACTTAGTTACCGAGGAACTTTATCTTTTGTGTTTCACTTTAACTTTTCACTTGTCTAATTAAATGCATACAAATGTGTTTATGCAGATTTGATGGAAAATTTTTTCCTGCTCAATAGCACATGATTTTTGTTTTGGAGAAATAAACCTTTAAATTAGTTGGTTGATGCTGGTGTTTTTTGTGTTTCTCCTTATCATACACATCCTATGTTTAAGATATTCTTCTACCACCACATATATATATATATATATATATATATATATATATATATATATATATATATATATATTTTGTTTCTGTGCCACCCTAAACCCTAGAAGCTCGACATGCATAGACAACAGTGGCTTTTGAAAGAGATCCAAAAGTATATATGTTCCCTAATCCCTATTATGCTATTTTCATTACATATTTCTTTCATTTATACTAGGTGAAGTAAAATATACAAAAGTTGAGTATTGTTATGTTCTTAATTATTGTCATACATTGCATTGTCTCAATTGAAATTACCCTCATTTCTCATATATTGAAGAATTAGGGTATTGTAGTGGCTTAGAAAAATTAATTATATGTCTACCTCTATAATGTTCTGTCCTACAATTTTGTTAGTTTTTCTTTAAGATGCACTTCATTCATATATATATATATATATATATATATATATTTATTGACGTGGTCTTTCTTCTTCTTTTTTTTCTTTTATTACCCCTGTATTTGTTTTAGGAGTTATAATATTAATAGGGTATTTTTTCCAGTTTTATTCCCAAACAATTTCACCATGGGAAAGTTGTGTTTTATATTAGGCATAGAAGAGCACTACAAATATTACAAATTTGGATTTAAATTAAAAAGACATAAATTTAATTTAAACTAACATGGATGCATTTTAATTTCATTTTGTTGCTTGCTATGAACAATAAGGTACACGAAGTATATACAATATTTGGTGTTTAAGCAACTTAATAGTCAAGCTTGGGAATCTGAGAAAGGAGTGATATCCACATGCAACCTGCAACTTGAAATCTAAATTATTATATACTTAAAAAGCTTAATTGATTTTAATTAAAGGTTGAATAGGATAAATAATTAAATATATTTTAATTAAATAATAAATAACATGTTATTAATTAATTTCAATAAATAAATTTATTATGCAAGGTTGAAATAAGTAACTACATGATATATCAATAAGTTGTAAACACCATTTAGTTAACATTATTAGTTAAGATAAAAATAAATCAAAATTTTTACTTAACAAGAATACCAAAATCAATTCTTTTTATAACCAAAATAAAAAATAAAAAATATTTTATAAATTATATAAAATTTTAATTGATCATGATTCATGAATCAATTAACACAATTTTTCAAAATATATTGTTTAAAATTTCAAATAATTTACTTAAAAAATAATAAATATTAATATAATTTTTCAGTATATATTTTTTTAATAGAAAAGTGTTAATTATTAATGTTACAAATTTATTTTTTTATAATAAATAATCATATACTAAATAAAATTATAATGATGTTTCTATATTGCGCGGACTAATGTTATAAAATTAATGAAGCATTTCCTTTGCTTGATAAGCAATAAAGAATAACACGTACAACAAACAGTCAGTGGGTCCTAAATCCAAATTATATTATTTTTATATTATTTTTTCTTAAAAAATGTTCATATTCATGAAATTCATTACAAATAAATACATTACAAATAAATACAAAATTTCTATAAGTTGCATACAAATGTATTTCATGCAAAGTTGTGCAGAAATTAGTTTACACTCAATTGCACAATTGATATTTCTCTTAAGAAATAATTGAATAAATTACCTATAAATTAGTCTTTGCAATTAAGTATTTTTAGTCTCTAATTTTGAAACACCTAGCACAAAATGCATGATAGAACTTTATATTAGGTATTATGTGTGTTATATTTTTTTATATAGACTAATAATTCATTAAAATTGGTATCAGAAATACTCTATAAAATTATGTATAAAGAGATAGTTCATTAATACTTGGAATCTAGGACCTACATCAGCGTAACATAGTTATAACTTAACTAGATGATTTAAGTGTTTAACCAATTACAAATCCATATTAAGCATTCCCTCGATCTATCTATAACTATTGAAAACAACCTTCTAATTCAAGTTTACATTCATACAATTATCTTGATTGAGACATCACATAGAGAAATAATATAAAAAAGAAGTACCTATAACCAATTGTGATAATTTATTTGATGTAGTAGTTTCTGTAACTCAAAAGTCTCTCCTTTGAATATGCATGAATTTTGTTGGTTACAGATACACCAAACAACAACAATCTACACTATCTTCCATCTTTGCTTGCCATTTTCTAGTACATCCCAGCCATTATGTTGAATGAATTTTGCTGTAGCTTCTTGGTGTGCATGATGTGAGACACTCCTATTCATGAGTAACATACTTACAAAATTTGAGTGATCAACCTGCAATGGAAAAACAGATGAAGAATATTTTCGTCATGAAGTTCACAAAATGAAGAAATAATATTATTTACATTCATTAAGATGTTTCTCTTTAGTCGATTATCTTTGGTTGATAAAAAACAATAACCTCCATGTGAATATGAGAACTTTTTATGGGGCCTTTGCAAATCATAGTAACTTATTTCTTCCATGGATGTTTGAGTACATAGCTTCCTTTGTATTAGAGTTGAATATATTGATTTGGTGTTGTACATTGCAATAGTATCATTTATCTAAAGTCATCTATCTTCTTTAACTGCACTATATTATGTGTGTTATATATATTATGTGCATATTTGTAATTGAATTTTCTAAATAGTTTTTTGTCTTTCTTACCGCATGTGGGATCATGATAATTTTTTTTCAAACACTTAATATTAATAAAAATATTACTAAAAATATTTAACAATATTAAAAAATATCACTAAATTATAAATAAATATTATTTTATAACATTTTTATCAAATGTTTGTGTATAGTCATAATACTGAAATCTAATACTTTTGCAATATTTGAAAGATGTTGTAAAATTATAAGTAAATATTACTAATAGGTTTTAATAAGATTATAAACTTTAGCAACATGAATTATGTATAACATTTATAAAAATATATCAGTAACATTCATTTGTAGTTTGATGATATTTTTTTAAATGTTGTTAAAGAATTTTAGTAAAAAAATTATTCAATATAAAACAAAAAATATTACAAAAAACCACTATTTAATTTGTTCATTCCATTATAATATGACGCAATTAATTAAAATTTATCTTATACATATATGTCACCATAACTACCAGTAAGACCCAACTATACACTTCACACTGCAACTATCATCTAACTAATTTTATTTATTGATGATGAAAAAGAAAATCATTACATCCCTAAATATTTGCATTCAGAAAATTTAGCTATTTCTGAACAAATTCTGGTTTTTGCAAATATATCAAATGTTACGTCCAAAGGTTAAAATATTTTTTGAGAAATCACTTTGATACATGAGTTGACTTTAAAAACCATGGGTGTAACTCGGACATTCTCACAAACAGATTCCCTTTCTGGTTAATTAAACAAAAAATTATTCGTTCAGACGTTGGATTTGTCGGTTATCAAAAGCACTCCAACCTTCTTATGATTCCTCGTGCTAATGATCATGGGAGTGTTGACAAAGACATATATATATATATATATATAACCATCAAACCTCTTCTCTTTATTTATATTTATAAAAAATATTATAAAACATTAAAAGATAATATTTAAGAAAAAAAACAATAATATTATTTTCTATCTGACATATATGATAAGTGATGATAAGTTTTTAAGAAAATTAAAAAACTTATAAACTTTTGTTTCACATATCATAACATCATTTCTTACTTAGAGTATAGTAATTCTTTTTTTTTTTAAATTGGATGTTTCTTCTCATCTTTCATAATCTATATTTATATATAGATTTAACCTCATAATTTTTTAAACAAGAAAATAAATATCTAATTTTAAAATAATACTTTTAAAATTGGATTGAGTTAAAAAAAGAATTTAATTGTTTTCTATAAACGTACACAAGGGGAATAATTCGGATGATTTTTTATGCTCTCAATGAATTCCCAACATGAAACTTGCAAGATTCGATCCTCAAGTTGGAGTGTACGTGATCAACAATAGGAAACCAGTGGAATTGGGAATTTCTTATTTATGAATATTTCTTAAGAAAAAACGTTATTAGGGCCCATTGTTGTAGTGTTATTCTTTAGTTACTTATCAAGCAAAGGCAAATGCCTGATTTTATAAAGTAAAGTTTTGATAACTTTTCGTGCATTTATATACCAACACACATATTATTGTTTGTGCGGTAACAAAATTTTGAGTTAGAGCTTTCCCTTCTTTAGAGTTGTCCGAGTCAAACATGTAAGTGCCCTATCTTGTCATATTGTTTATGCTTTTCTTTTGATTTGTATACATATAGCCTTGTAATAGTGTTTTTTTAGTTCTACACATGTATATTTTAGTGAAAAAAAAAATATTACTTCACAATCTTATTTAGGTATTTTTAAGTTAGTTTTTAACTAATTTTTTTCCAATTAAAAAAACTTGTCTGACCTTATAGGGTAATGTTTGAATAAACAAGTTTTATTTTGTAGTATATATTTTTTATCCGATACTTCAACTAACATTTTATATATGTTAGTTTACATTTTGTACTTTTTATCCATAAAATATTTATTAAACTTACCTTTTAATGTTTTTACATAAGATAAGGTATATTTTTCCTTTTTGCTATTATTTTTTGGGATATTTTTATATGATATTTATTTATTTTAACCTTTAACCTATTTTTTGGGATATTTTTATATTATATTTTTTATTTTGACAATAGATATAATTCTAAAACCTGATGCAAACTACTAGAATTCCTTAGTACTAGAAGGACTCTATATATGGTGATAATTGTTAATCGATTAATATCATAATACTAATATGCAAAGGTATTCAAAAGCACACATTCATATTACCACACCGATAAATATAATGAAATTATAATGTTTACTTAATATATGTTAACATAGTTGTGTGTGTGAGAGAGTGTGAGTATGTAAGTAGAATTTGTTAGATAAAAAAAAAATTGAATATAAAAAATGTAATTAAAACATGTGATCTTTAAATAAATATTATAAAATTACTCAAAATTATTTTTATCTACAGTAAGTATTGAACATTTATATAATTTAATAAACAATTGAAAATAAAATTTTAATAAGTTTTCATTAGGCAAAAGGATTATAATCAATGTCAACATAGTCTAACTCGGATGATTGATCAAAGTATCTGAGTTGTTATAAACTTTCTAACTATGTCTTCAATTCCTATAAAAAAGATCAATAAAAGAAAATTATAACAAGTTAATTTATCATTAATTGTTGATTGATTACCTAAAAATATATTTTCACCTTAATCTAGATACATTGTTAAGCTGACTGGTGGTGCATAGTTAAAAAATATTGATATGTTATAAAAAAATTTTGTATTAATCAATCAATAAATGATATGTCATATAATAAGTTATATTAAATATAAAAAAACTTATAAAAAAAACTTTGTACTAACCAATTAATAAACTTCATATTATTTAATAATTTTTTATATATTATATATATAACTTATTAAATGACATGATATTTATTAATTAGTTGAGACAAGATTAAAACACTATTAAGATAAAGAATTTCGCTCCTTCCACTAACATGATATTCTCACCATTAATTGTTGTTATACAATCGTATAATTAATAATAAAATGATTGACTATTGAATAATTAGGGCAGGTTCATCTCAATTTTTTGTTTTGTCAAAATCTCTATTTATAATCATATAGGATAATATGTTATTATCTATCATATATTAATTAATTATCTCATATAATGTTGGATTGCATATTAGCAAATTATATCTATAGATTATTTTAATTAAAAACGTAAGCCAATTAAAAAATAAATGAGTGTATGTTATCAAATTAATTTTTAGATAAAGCAGTGGTTTAAAAATCTAAATTAATTAATTCAATTGGTTACAAATTAGTGATCCAATCCCGGATTGATTAATGGACAGTCATGTTAATCATTCCATATGACTAAGATTGACACCATTTAACTCGATTTGAAATGGTTGAATTTATTGTACCATTCAATTTTTAATTAATAACAAATATTTTTATATAACTTTTAATTTTTATTAATTATAATATTTTTCGATTAATGTAAACATGTTTTCTTTATTATTTTATGTTTTCTTTTATGTTGTAAATAATTTAGTTATTAAGTTGATTTCGATATTACACGTTTATGGTTTTTTATTTGAACTTGACATTTTGTTTGTAAGTAGTTTTTTTTTTTATATCAATATAGATTTAAATTTTATATATATATATATATATATATATATCAATATAGATTTAAATTTTATATATATATATATATATATATATTTATTTATATACCAGGTCATGTGACTCAATCGATAACCTAATGATTCAAATAAATGATCCAATACCTTAATAGCTGAATCAATCATTAGATCGATTTTTACAACTATAGATAAATATTTAGTAAATTAAAACTAAAATTATCTTAAATCATACATATTTTATAACTTACTGATATTTAAATGTTTATAGAAATTGTTAACTTAACTATATTTATTTTTTAGCTGCAAAACTTTACTAACTTACAACCATTCGTTTTTTACACAAAGAAAAATAAATTTAATTTTATTTATTAAGATAAACATATAAAGTTAATTACTAATTACTTAATACAGTACGTATATATCAAACATATAAAATTTTATGTAAATAAAAATTTAATTTTTAATGACTTGATAGTACTATTTTATTTTGACAAATAATGTATATATATATAGTTTTAATAAAAGGATAATTTTGTAATTTACTTATATTTGTATTTTATTTTGATATTTTCTGACCCACCCAAACATAAGATATCATATATAACATATATTGTGTAATAGATTATGAGGTAACAACCGATTTATGTTTGTTAAAAATTATAAAATTAAAAATAAATCATTTAATTATAAGTTGAATTCATTTAAATTTGTAACATATAGAGTATTATTAACATTTCTCATAAAATATTTATTACATGCATCAAACTTTTTTTTTTTTTTAATAAACTTATATCATCAAACATTAGATAATACAAGAATTTGTAATATTTTATCTTATCCTATCTTTATGTCTGATACACCTTAATTTTATACTTGATCTCTAGTATTGTTCTTATGTTATCCATCATCAATCTATCCATAAAATGTAGCAAGATGATATCCAAAAATATTAGTTAAAAATGAAAAAAAAAAAAAAAAAGAAAAACTCTCTCCACTTTAATATTCCACAGATGAAACATTATGTAACATAGATTGGGTCCAATTTTTCAGCAGCAATGGATAAAATAACAGAGGGACTTGCACAACTAGAGAAAGTGCAAAGTATTGCAATTTGTGACATTGCAATACCGAAAATTCAAAGGGTTAACAATAGTCTGCGTGGAAACAAAGAGTTTGTCAAGTATTATTCTCCTAGGCTGTTAGCAATTGGTCCCATCCACCATGGTGATCCAAATCTGAAGCTAGGAGAGCATTACAAGCTTATATGGACAGATACATATTTGAAGGAAAACAATCAAGAGGCTTATCAACTGTGTCAAAAAATTGGACAAAACATTGAAGAACTGAAGGGTCTTTACAGTGAGGATGCAATTAAAGACTATGGTGACGACGAGCTGGTGTGGATGTTGTTTGTAGATGGATGTTCTATCCTTCAAATCCTTAAGAAATTCAAACCGGAGCATCCAGATCTATTGTCGATTAAATTTGACGAGAAAGAGGATGTATTCACGGATTTGCATTTGTTCGAGAACCAAATACCCTACAAAGTTCTGGAGCTTTTGAGCATCAGTGACTATAACACGTTGATTGAGTCCATGTGGACATTTGGATATAATGGCTATTTAAAAACTAAGAAGCTAACAGATGCTAATCTCTCTGAATTCAATGAATTGATTCTGCATAAAGAAGATGTGTTTAAAGGCGAAAAACGAGGAGACGGGTCGTCCCCACCAAAACCCTATCATCTACTTGACTATATGCGGTTGCTGTATTTGAAAAGTGATTATATGGATTTTATGGAGCCGGGGAAGGAAGAAAACGATGATGATAAATGTAATGTATTGTGGGTAAAACATAAAAACATAAGGGAAATAAAAGAATCTGGGATTAAAGTGAAAAGGAATAAAACACTTTGCCTGAGTGATGTCTCGTTTAAGAAGAAATATTTTTCTGGAAAGTTGAAACTTCCTTCGTTACATGTGGACAAGACATTCATATACATATTCGTGAACATGATAGCATATGAGAAATGCCCATGTTTTGAAAATGACTACGACATATGCTCGTACTTGGCATTCTTAGATCATCTGATTGATGATGAAAAGGATTTGAAGGAGCTGAGATCGTCAGGGGTGTTTCAAAACTTGCTTGGGAGTGACAAAGAAGTGGTCAAACTTTTGAATGCTATAGGGACAGAATTGGCAGACAATGAATTCCATCTCAGCACTGGAAATAAGGTTAGCAAGAAATACGCTCGAGTCAAAAAGGCAATTGATAAGCACTGTCGGAACAACTGGACAACATGGATGTCTCAATTTTACAATACACATTTCAGCAGTCCTTGGTCTATACTCTCCTTCTGTGGTGCTGTCATCGCCATTCTCCTCACTGCTATCCAGACTTATCTCTCCCTTCGCCGCTACTTTGGACCTAAATCTTAAATCTGTCACCTTCTTTTGTGTCTGTGTCCTTACTAAATCTTTCTCTGCCTACTTACTCAATTATTTGTGTGTGACCTTTTACAAGGAACATGTATCCTTTCATCTTTTTCTTTTTTCACATTGTTTATGGATCTTCATCTTCAGGCTTTAATTTAATTTGTGTGTCACCTTCTTTGTATTTTGTGCTTAAAATTTTCTTGATGACAACTCTTATGACTTTCTCTTCATAATTTTTTGTTTCTTTGCTCAAGAAACCATGACTGATATTAATTTGAGTTTGTAAAATAAGAATAGGTTAAACAACGTTATTAACCAGAATAGAAGCAAGCGAACGGATTCACTTAAATACAATAAAAAAAAGACATGAGTTGATATTAATAAAAATTAATTAATTTACGTGATTGGGTAAAGTAATTTTGATAAAATAAACTTAATAAAGATAATTTGGTAAAATAATTTTAATAAAAATAGATTTAATTACAGTAATTAGGGAAACTAAATACTTTATATAGTTTTTACATATACATAACTCATTTAAATAATTTAATGTAGATTTTATAAATTTATAAATTTAATTACATGTAAATTTTACTTTGATTTAAATATTATTTAAATTTTTTAAGAAAATCTTAATTTTTTCATTTTTCATGTGAGGTACGTCCCCCATTGAATCTTTGCATAAAGTATGGCAACTTACCCCACATTGGTTACTTTGTTGACTGACCTCATCATTAATATAACCCATAGGACACTTTGCATACAGAATTCTTTATTTTATTTCTTTGCAAATCTTTTGAGAAAAAATTTACTAATTTTTTATTGACAAGACAGAACTTGTTATAAACATGTCTTTTTAATTATTCCACCAAACCCTGTTACACATTATTTACTCATTTCTTGTGAGTAATACATGACTTGGTTAAAGTTACAATTATTTTAAAAATATTGACATGTTTAGTGCTGAATAAAATTTTATCTTTTTTAAAAAAATAAAGCCATGTTTATTTTGAAAAGAATATGAATTGACTTTATATCACTTAATGATGACTCAACTCATTCTTATTTTTTATGGTTAATTTGGAGCTTTAATTAAACTTTCTAAGATTGTGTAGCACTATCTCATATATACTTGTATATATCCAAATGTGAGACTTGGTACATATGATATTGCACCATAATAAATTTGTCAATAGTGAACTAACAGAGAGGGCAATTATTCCTCTAATTATATAACTTTTTAAATTATTGTATCAAGTGTTTTTCTTAACAAGGAAAAATGAAATATTTGGTACAAAAAAGAAAAAGAAAAATTTGATTGAAACAAGAGATAATGTTTTATGACAAGATGTGGTTAAAACTGGCCTTGGTCACGAAAACATAAAAGCAATATTTGGCTTTTGAAGAATGAAATATGATTATAAAAAAAAGCCACACGCCACCCCAAAACGAGATATATACTCGTACAAGTAAGAAATTAATTAAACACTAAAGTAATCACAACCTTATGCCTCTAAAGACCAAAAAGGAAAATCAGTTGTGAGAAATTAATTAAACTGCAAAACAAATTTGGAGATTTTATTTAAGTTATTTTTAATAAATTAAAATAAGTTTTATTTATTTATGAATAAGTAAATATATTTAGGATTTTTAATAAAATGATTTTATCTATAAAACTTATTTTAAATAATTTTATAAAATTATTTTATTGTAAATCCTAGGCTTATTTATTTATTTATAAATAAATAAAATTTATTAAAAAATGACTTAATAAAATCTATAATTTGATTAGTTAAGAAAAAATATTGATACTCCTCAAATTAAGAAAGATACCGTAAAAATTGCCTAATCTTTTTTATTTAATATTCAATACTTAATTTTGTTAAAATCTTTTGATAATATTTAAAAAATATTAATAAATTATAAATAAATATTACTAATATATTTTTGTAATATTTTATCTAACGTTACGTATAATTTATTTGATTAAAATCTAAATACGTTTTAATAACATAAACTATACATAATATTTGATAAAGTTATTATATAGTAACAATTTTGCAACATTTTTAATATTGTTAAAGATTGAAAATATGACTTTTAAAATATTAATGGGTTAAGTCAACAAACTTACCAATTATAAAATATTGTAATTAACTGTCAATATAAAATCTTTTATACTAGCTATATATAAAAGTATTTTTTTTCTCTAAAAATGTTACTAAAAGACACAATTTTTTTTTAAACTAAAAGACACACCATATTTATGGTCATGAATTTCATATATTGATAATAAATATTTAAAAAATCATCTATCCATTTAATAATTATAACTAAGTTAACTAGTTATAGTTGTTGTTTTTTATAGAGTTAGAAGGTGAGAATGAGAGGTCGAAAGTTCGAATCCTTCAACTAACAAATAATTAGTGCTAACTAAATATTGTTTATAAAAAAATTACCTAGTTATAGCATGATCAGAAAAGCAAAATAACCAAATATTAGTGCTAATTAACCCGTTTTCTCTCCAATTAATAATCCAGAGCTGCACCAAATTCCAATCAATCCAACTCATTTCTACAATAAATAAATTATACTTATGAGAACAAAATGCATTAAAATTCAACAGATACAGATATAAAGTCTTTCCACGCTGAAGTTGGTAAAATTGGTGGCCACATAGTTTGATCAAAAGTTTATAAAGGGAAGTCAAAGTGTCCTTAATTTCAATTTGACACTTCTATTTTGGATACCTTTTCAATTGGGTTATTGTGATCGAAGAATAGGCAATCTTTTGAGACGAATGTGGAAAGATAGACTATCCTCTAAGGTAATTGCTTTCTCATGGAAATTACTGTTAGATAGATTACCAACCACTGATAATCTATTGAAGAGAGGCGTTGAGAGATCACAGGAGAGAATGCTCTATGTGTCTTTTGTAACAGTGCTATTGAAGGTAGAAATCATCTGTTCTTAAGGTATGTCAAGGCTCAATCTGTGTGGAACAATATCATTAGCTGGCTGGGAATTCAAGGACCTATTCCGGGGGATTTGTATCAACTCTTTCTTTCATCGTCAGCATGGGTGGTTGGAAAACAAAAGAAGAAGTGTAGGTATGTTTTCTGGCTTGCTGGGTGTTGGAGTATCTGAATTACTAGAAATCAGATTATTTTTTATAACATACCGGCGGATTCAGCCGACATTCTGATGTCTATAAAGGTAACCTCATAGAAATGACTATCATATTCCTTTGGTTTTAATAGGGGGTGTGGGTTTTCGGATTGGTATGCTAATCCTAGATTGTGCTTATTAAACATTAAACATGAGATAGGTGAATAAGTTATGACATGCTCCAATAGGATACGAAGGAGTAAACAATCCGTTTGTATTCTAAGAAACTTTTTGTTTCTTTTAATAAATATATTCTTAGCCTTTAAAAAAAAACTCACCCTTTTCGTAGAGTGGCTTATGCAATAAATTAATGATTAATTTCTACCAAGTATACTATATTGATTTAATTTCACAAATAAATTTACAATATGAGGTGACTGCAAAATAAAAAGGAAATAATACACTACTCATGTTTTTCCAACTGGTAATATTTGATTCCCCATATTCTCACAACCTTGGAAAGCTTCAATTGATTATTATATTATACATATGTCTACATATATTGGTGCCATGTTTTGCAAGGAAACTACTAGCTTCATGGAAATGAGAATATATATATACAGTTAATATAATTAGCTTATCTCCAATTAAACTTTATTAGATATCTTTTAATAAAAAAATATTTGTGTTAAAAAACGTCCACGTAGATAAATGAGTTTTTTGACAAGATAGATTTCTTATAAGAAATTTTTTTAATATTAAGTTTTCATTAATCAACATAAATCATAATAAAAAAATATAAAATATAAATTTCTTTGTATTTTTTTTACAGTTTCTTATTATATGAATAAATTTATAAAGTAATTTTTAAAACATATTGTTGGAAATTCACTTTAAAATATCTCCACTAAAAATGTTTAGTAAGTAAAATGCATGTTACACACTGTCATGCCGACGAATTGCTAGAAATTACACTAAATCCTTATTGAAAGTTCTAAATATATTGAAGATAGTATTCTTTGAAATCTTGTATAGTAAAAAAAAAAATCTAAACTATCTATATTGTTGAAAGCTGTACAAAACCCACTTTTCTGACTTGTCTAAAGTTGCTTTTATAATATGTAGTTGTTAAAACTGTTTTATTTTAAAGGTAAAATAATATTACAAGAGTGAACATGACTAAATTCAGCTACAAGATTGTTTAGTTACAATAGTACATATAACGATAACTCAAAAATCATCCAAAAAAACTACTAATATAGAGATGGTAAATAAACATGTAATTATGGATAATCCTTAAATTTGGTTAGAAATTTACCAAAAATCCTTGATTTAAGTAAACATAGGTATAGGAAATATCTTATTTGTTAAGTCGAAAATAGATATATAAATATATATTCACTCTATCCATATCCTTAATCCTATAAGGAAACCATTGAGATCTTATTCACTGTCTCAACCAATCAATAAATGTTACATAATTTAATGAATTTTCTTTTATAAATCTTATATAATTCATTAAATGACATGACCTGATTGGTTAGATATAGAATGAGACACACAAAGTTAGGAGAGAGGATTTTCATCCCCCTAACCTTACCCTTGTATCCACCCAATCCCACCGTTATTTTAATTAATAAAATCTTGTAAAATTTTATTTTTAATTTATTATACCTAATTTTTAAACTAAATGACTCTTTAGATTTTTCTTTTTTTTTTTATAAATTTCCATTTTGGGATGTCAGACATTATTTTGAAAAAAAAATAAAGGTTTGACATTAGTTCACAAATTATAAATTTTATATTTATTAAATAACTTTTAAATTAATATTATTATTTTTAAACAATTTATTATTATTTTTTTATAGAGAATGAGAATGAAACATAAATATCATACTTATTAAGTATGAGAACAAAAATAAAGATAAAAATGACTTATCCATCATAGTCCCAAAGTGTTTACATGCTTACTTATAACATGGCTGGAATCAGTACAGTTTGGTTTTACTTTTGTAGTATGTATGATAAGTAAATTAAATTATCTTGTCATCTACATCCTGGAGTAATCGCAACTTTATAATTAGTAAACGATTTTCGGTAATTTTACTGAAGGACTTTTTTCCATTATGGTCTCTTTTTAACATGGAGTGGTTCCTCGCTTAATTTATAAATGAAAAAAAAAAAAAAAGTAGCATGCATAATTTTTCCTTAAAGATAAAGCAAGACATAATTTTTTTATAATAATATAGGCAAAATGCCCTCTAGAGCATTATTCTAGGGCTTGAGCATACAAAGTCACAAATTAGGACACAACTAGTGTACAGTCTAGAGAGTAATATAATAAAGCTCAAAACCATTAAAAGTAAAAGTAAATTGAGTCGTCTTAACTGATAAACAGTCCGTCCATAATCTTTACAAATATCAATGACATTAAAATTTACCAAGCTTTTTTAGACTTGTATATATATATAAACTAATTGTAGACACAAAGAAAAATGTGAATCCTCTGCAATTAACAGCTCAACCTTGATGCAAAAGACAAGTTCTGTCTTGTAAAAAGTCAAACTTAACTCTTATATCTCTCAGACAGGAACTGAGGGAAAGAAAGACTCATGATTCTCCAAATTTATAAACTACTTTAAATTATTATAAAAAAATATATATTTTTTCAATATTTAAAATAAAATAAATTATATATAAAAATTAATGTTAGTTTATATTTAACAAAAAAATTTAAAATAAAAATATGATAAGTAACATGATTATAAAAAATAAAAAAATTATAAATATTAAATTAGTGTATACAATATTAAATATTTATATATAATATAATTATTAAATTTTTATCTTGAATTCTCTAAACAAAGCTTCTACTCCATCCCTCATCAAGATAATATCTTAGAAATAGCATGCATGACATCCTTTGCAACAACACACTAGAATCAGAATTTATTACTAGATAGAGTGTTCTCAATATTGTACCAAGACCTGATCAAATAACACATAGGATGGGATTTGAGGGGCAACAACAAACAAAGATATGGATAGTGATTGTTTGGTGTTTGTGGAATCAAAGAAATAATTGTATAGTTAGAGAGGAATTTTTTTTGTTAGACAAAGTAATGCATCAAATATATTATCATACTTGGACCTGGTTACATAAATTTGATGCATAAAAGGATGTGACTAGGGTTAGATTGTTTGGATAAATATGCTGATTGGATAATGGTAGTTATACTTGTAAATGTTGTGTATTAGGTTCAACCTATAACAAGAGTTGTTGGAGTGAATTATGTGTATATTTTGTTTGCTTGTTATATAGTGATTGATAGTTTAATTTTTGGTCTCTAAGTCTAACATTAGCCAACCATTTGGTGTCACTGTCAATTGTACTATGATGTGGGTATTATTTATACCTCATTAATGAAATTCTTTTGTTTAAAAAAATAATGGAATCAGAATCTGATAGTTGCATGATATCTTAATGTCATGCACGTGACATGTCTTAGCATGCATGTAAATATATTTAAGATTGGGACTGGGATTCGAATTTTTCTTTACGCATGTTAAAGAAGAAAAAGGTGCTAAAGCTGGCCTCAACAAAAATAGTACAACCTTAATTAAAACGATAGAAAAGATGATGCTCTTCATTTATCCCATTGGGACACGTCACTCTTCGATCATGCCTTTTTTCTTAAACAATTCTAGTAGGTCAACTAGTTACTTTTCTAGTGAAATACTCTCTTAAATTAGAAATGCCTAGTTGAGACTATAAAATGGTTGTTTTAATTAGTAAAACTATTATACGGGGATTATTTAGTTATTATTAAATGTTTATGATTTTTTATCATATATCGTGTTTTTTATGCTAAATGAAAGTTTCAAGTATATCTGTTTTCTTTTGTTTATAATGATTAATTTTTAGGTTTCACCACTTCAATTCGCAACTCAATTGAAGGCTATGTATTGATTATCCAAGCTTCGCCTTCACCATGGGTTTGCGATCTTTATCTATAAGACACATGGGTTTGTGATTTCGATCCACGATGACAACGGATTTTTTTATTTCAATCCAAGCTAGCCTTGCTCTTTCGTTGCAAATATGGGCTTTTTAAGTGACAGTTAGGAGGAGAGAGGAGGACAAAGGTAGTGAACGTTGCAAATGTTGAGTGTTAAGTTCTAGTAGTGATGCATAAGGATTCAAGGACACGTTTACACGAGTTGAATGGTGGAGGTGGTGTTGGTGTTGGTGCGTTTGGAAAAAAAAAAAAAGGACGTTTTGGAGGCATGGTATCTTAGGGTAGGTTAGTGAGAGTAGGGTTAAGTTGGGTTTAAGTCACAAGGATATTTTGCATTTTTTATTTAAATATAACATCGCTAGTAACCATGATGGTCCAAGGGGGGCAAAAGTGTCTTAAACACATGAGAAGTACATGTGAGTTAGGAACCATGGTGTCAGAATTGTTTTACGGAAATCAAAATGGTCCAGCTTAATTAGTCCAATGGCTTTGACAAATAGTAAAGTTTACAATATATGACTACAAAATATATAGCCTAGAGCCCTTGAATTTGTTTATAATATGTGAGTAATTTTTACAATATGGGAAAAATTTTTACAATATATTTGTAGGTTTATATAGCTTACAGCTCTTGAATTTGTTTATAATATGTTTGTAGGTTTGTTTCCTTAATATATAGCCTAGAGGTCCTCTAAGTTGTCTCCACTTTTATTTATTTTATTTGCCTTGGTTATTCTCATTAAAGACATCCTAGTTTTTTCAGTGGCCAAATCAACTCCTAGGTGCAAATAATTGGTTCCATATGTCTGAATGGCTTAATTGATTACTATTGTTAATGAGGATAAACACATTTTATTGTAAACAAATTGTCTACCTTCTTAATTACGTGATTACTATCAGTTTTTAAAAAAAGAAAAAGTAACGTATTTCTTCACATTACTGTTACTTTGTTACACGTAATTACATACCATAACTGCTTTCTCTTTATCTATCTAAATTTCTATAATTTCAGAAAAACAAAATCCTAAACCACAGCGATAACCAAATATTCCAGGATTACATTCAGACCCTACATATCTTGCAGCGTTAAGTAAACAATATTAACAGCTTTGTATCTTTGGAACACAACCACCCAGAGAGAAGTAATGTTGAAAATGCCAAACGGCACATTTGGTGCATGATAAAACTGAGAACGGGAGCTGAAATAAACTGCAAGTTCATGAACTATATAGACTTGTATAAATGAATTTTACAAAACTTGTCTATTGACAGCATAACATTTGGGATTTATGCACAAGAAACAAATAATTTAACAGGCAGAACAAGCTATATGAATAGCTGAATGGAATTGTACTTCAAGTGAGTTTACGCCAAATCCCACCCTTGGATACTGTTAAGCACTTCACCCGTCGAAACACAAAACCAACCTTTGGAGGTCTTCCATCAATAAGAGAATTCTCATATATCTCTTTGCACTCTTGAATAACCTTATTAACAAAAATAACATTTGTCAATTACATAAGTAATTTTACTTAATGAACAAGTTTGATTAAATATGTTATGCCCTCTTAGATGTTGGGGTCCACCCGTTCCCTCAAAATAATGCCCATATAAATTTAGGCCAGTAAGTTGTGATCAAACCAAATTATACATCCTCCAAAAATAGATCAACTGGAATTTAAAGTACAAACCATGTTAAATTGTTTTAATAGGTTGGAGGATATCTTCAATGAAGAAATTTTCATGCACTAAAAACAGAACAATTACAAACTGCTGCACCAAACTTGATCACAAAAGCATTAACAAAGCCAAATAAATGCTCTACTTATATTCTTATCATTGAAGATATTTATTGAGTTTCAAAGTTAAGCATAATAAACGTTAAATTTTAATTTACCTCCTTGGCATCCTTCCTAGGAATGCCTTCTCGTAGACCAACAAGTTTCTCGACAACTTCAGGCTACAACAGCAAAAAAATAAAAAGAAATAAACATTCATCCACCAGGATAACTCAAGGTAGAAATCTTCACGTGCTTCAAAATTTGAATCATATAAAAGATTTTTAAAGTTAATTTTCTAGCAAAGAATAAACTACGTATAACTTGGAACCCACTGCAAAAAATATTTCCACAGCATAAGAAATTCATACTAGCATTTGTGAATAAAAAATGAAATTTGATTGGGCATAATTTTACCGGGCAGTCAGGTTGATGTTCAAGTATATTTGTATAGATAAGTGTAAAGGTATCCAGGCTCTCTGCTGAAGCAAGCTCTCTCAAGTCGCTAAGTACACTCACTCTGTTTTCAACTTTCTACTCCAACATAAAGGAAATTAGAGTAAGAAACTTGGGCAGTGCAACCCAAGATGAACAGATCTGGGACTGGCATAATATCGATGCAAGACAGTAACAAAATGTCTAAAAGGTAACTTACAGAAACACTGATATGTTCCCTAAAAAAATCCATGATAACCTCCTCATCTAGCCTCATCCGTTCAATAGTTTCTTCCTTAATGTAATTTTTCTGCATTTAAAATATCGGTGAGATAATTAAGTCAAATAAATACAAAGATGTTACAAGCAAATAAACACAATCTTAGTACATAAATAAAAACCAGCAATTGTTTTATTGACATCAGAACCTGTGTTAAAAGATGATCAACATAAACAACCACTGTTTCTTCCAGGCAAGCTTCAACAAATCTCCTAAAAGATCGTTCTTCAATGTACCTTCAATATAACGGTAGTTGAAACTTAGTTTTCCTCAACAAACTAAATATTTAATAATCGAACTTTAAATACATGCAATAGAAGCCATCCAGAGACAAGCAGCGTCATAAACTTCAGATGCTATTATACAGACACACTTTGTAGCTAAACTGCTAAGGTTAATAAGAAGAGAGGAAACTGCAAAAGAGAGAGAAAGTTCACCAGATAGGAGAATTTGGTATAAGGTTTGTCTTTGATTGGTTAAAATTCAGAAGCCTTTATTTGAGTATAAGGCTTGTCTAAAAACAGACAAATTCACATCTACCATGCACTTTGAAATCAAATATATTTAGATGTTACTTGTAATTGTGATTTTATTGTTTTTTTTTCTTGTGTGTTATAGTTATACACAGTTACACACACATATATATTATGGATGTCTACAGCAAGAATGTCGTTTATTATAAGAGAGAAGAGCAAAGTTTGACCATAACCATATTTGGATAATCAAAATTAAAATTTACCTAAAGATTATATTATCACTCAAAAAAGTTACATGACTTTTGTTTTAATCTCTATTAGAAATAGTGAAATTGGGTTTAACTCAACCTCACAAAACTGATTTGTAAGATGAGGTTTGCACTTCACTTATATATTATTGTTTGCTCATATCACTAGTCGATGTTGGATCTCCAATATAGTATAATTTGATTTTGAGGTAACAAAATATTTCCTTACTATTAGTATTTACTGTTATTAACCTATATAAACAAGTTTTCATTGTGTATTAAACACAATTTTATTCCAATATTCTTCTCTATTTCTCTAATTTTAAGATGGTATCTAAAGTCAAGTTGAAGGACTACTAAAAAGGAAAGTCTCTCACCGAGGGGCAATGGCCCCCGGTAACCTCTTTTTGCTTGTTGTTCTTATTCTGAAAAATAGTCTATTTTCCTCTTCAATAATGGTTTCCATCAGCTCGTCTCTAGCCTTATGCACTGACCTCACTTTTGTCCTATACGCATTGGCCTCAGTTTTGTCCCAGATGCATAGGTCCAGTTTGTCCTTGTTGCATTAGTCTCAATTATGTCCCAGTAGTAATGGTGGTTTCTAGCAATATTTTCCTACTTCTCCAACATCCTTGAATTTTCCTTAAAAATATTGCTTTATGGTGGAACTCAATTTCAATTTGTTTATTTTGTTACTTACTACTTGTAACAACTTGAATGCTTACTAAGCTTCAACTTGAGGCGGAATGATGAAAATCAAAATAAAATCAAATATATTTATTATTAATAGGAAAGTAGGATTTATAGAAAAGCATAATCTGATTTTAAGGTAGCAAAATATTTTTTTTATTATTAGTATTTATTTATTATTAACTTATATAAACATATTTTGCTGTGTATTTAAACACGCGATTTCATTCCAATATTCTTCTCTATTTCTCTAATTTTAACAATCTCAATCAGTCATGTAAATCAAATGCTCTACTCTTGCTTCTATTCCTCATATAAAAATACACCCTCACTTGATACTTGCTTCTATTTCTCTCATAAAAAATACACCCTCACTTGTGTGTGTGTGAGGAGGTAGTGAGGATTTTCCATTTCTTATTATGATCTAGTGTTTTTATGCTTCTATCTCCCTTGTCCAATCCAAGGCAGGAGTTTGACAAACCCCTGCGAAACCTTACAATTTCAACAGTTTATAAAACCTGTATGAGGATTATTACTTCACAGATACCAGAGAAAGCTGGCAGAAGCAATATGGAATAGCACATAATGAAAAATAAACAAATTAAAATTACTGAGACGAGAAAATATACTCACATTTTTACATCACCAAAATAATCACCAAATGTTGCAACCAAGTACTCAGTAACCTGCCCCTCACTCCATTCTAATAATGCAAAGAAAATGAAAAGCCAAATTTGTAATTAATTAAGGTGTAAAAGCATTCAATTGATTAGATATAAAGGAAACATAGTAAATTTTTTGTTAATACAATGAAGTTTAGCTATTGTACAGGATAATGCTGGATATGATAGGACAGATTAATCCAAATAAGCAATTACCTAGCAGAAAGTACTAAGTACAAGAACTGTAAGCTGGTATTGCCAAGCTTTAAACACCTAACAATAGAGTGCCGACTAATCTTGAAGTTGAAGTGTTAAACATAATGTGCATTTCCTATATAAGTAGATGGATTTATAGCAGAATAGAAGAGTCCAAAAATCATAAATACTTAAGAGAAAAAACCAATTCCTCTACAAATCTAACCAAAAAAAGCCTAGTAAAAGTTATAAGCATAAACCCACCCAGACCCAGCTACATGTGGTAAAAATTATTTTACCTTTCTGGTATAGCTTCACCAGCAACTCCAGGACGCCAGGATCTTCAAATATCACCCTAACAGTTTGATGCACAGCTTCCTGTTAAGAAGAAAATTCAATGTATCAGAAGTCAAATCTCTTCCAAGCAATAGATATTCATCAAAATGGTGATTGCAGTGAACATACTAATTGAAAAATAGCAGAAAAATGAAATCTCACATGTAAAATTTAAACAAAAAATACACATGCCAGTGAGTAAATGAATTGACATATGAACATAAAGGAAAGACACGTTAATACTTTCAGGCTCAATAGATCTTCAAAGTATTTACATTAAAGATTTAGATATTTTTTTCTTTCCTCAGTGTTGAGGAGATATTGGTGTGATACTTATTGAGAAAAAGATGACAAAAAATTAGATAACATGGTTTGAACATGGGGAAATAAGACCAGCAAAGGAACCATGATAAGAGCAAATTGTGTGGTTTGTAGTCCTATGAAAAGGGTAGATGCAGACCATGAAGGATGTTGGAGGAAATTATTAGAAGGAATCCTGTGGTGAATATTTAGTTATATACAAGAATTTGGTTTTTGACTAAGTCCAATGGCATCATGAAATTCATCTAGCCAATGTCACCTAGTACGATAAGGCTATTGTCATCGTAATTGTTTAACCTTGTGAATCTGAAAACAACCCAGCGTATTGAATGCCAGGCCAGTGGGCACTCCTAGTGTCAAATTGCTACCCAATCAAGGGATCCTTTATCATATCCTACAATACATAGGAGGTTGGTTGGAAAGCTAAACTACCTCATGGTCACTTTTGTAGATATTGCCTTTGCAAGGTGGTAAACCAGTTCTTGAACTCTCTCTGCTAGGACCATCAGAATGCAGTTATTCCAATCCTAAAAATATTAAGAGAGCCCCGAGAAAAGGCCTAATTTATGAAGATAGGAGATAGTTGGCACTTAGATGCCTATTGGACCAGTTTACTCAGTGATAGGTGATCCACAACTAGGTATTGTGTGTTGATTGGAGGAAATGTGGTATCTTGAAAAGATAAGAACTAAGAAGCAGGGGGGGGCTATATGGTTGGTCTCATGTAGAGAGAAGAGGGAAGGAAAAGGTCTAGGTTTGAATTTCTCCACTAACAAAACTACCACATTAACAACTAACACATATAAAAAAAAAAAAAAAAAAACTAAGAAGCAAAATATTATAACAAGATCAAGTGCCGAGGCAGAAGATGGGGTCATGGCTATAGTAACTTGTGAACCCATATGACTGAAATAGCTTCTTTAGAGAGCCAAGTTTGAAGAGACTACAGAAATGACACTCATGTGACATTCAAATTACACATTCCCTCTAGTACAATCTTCCATGAGAGGACCAACACATTGAGGCTGATTGCCATTTCATCAAAGAGAAGAGCGAGTCAGGAAACATTACCACAAGCTTTGTCAACTCTAGACTCTAGTGACCAGTTGGCAAAAATCTCCAAGTGTCTAAGGGGCCAAGGATTGGTTATATTTGTAACAAGTTCAGCACATATAACTTACATGATCCAGCTTAGGGAAGGGGGGAGGTTGAGCATCAGAATTAAATATTCTGCATTCATTGTAATAATATTTTAGTTTATAGGCATATAATCTCTAATTTAGAGGAAACTTAGTGCCCTCTATTTATGTGTAATTAATATATAATAAGCCCATATAAACGTGCACCCATGATTCAGACACAATTTCAGCACAATATGCCTGTTGTTTGTTTCTCATTAAATAGCATATACACAAGACACAATATCTTCAAGTAATTAAGATTAGGCATTTAGCCTATATTTGGTGTAAAGCCCATGGTCTTTTTAAGGAAATTTCCATAACATACATTAGAAGGAATAGAAATTTTGTTCTATTGATTTCTTTTTCCTTTTGCTGTCCATTGTTTTTGCTCTAATATCAATTATCAAGGAAGACTTCATCCTCCAAACTTTAAATTTCTTCTCTTCATCATAATGCAACGATTTATCATAAAATACTTTTTAATAAAGTATAAATGGCTGAGATCTACAATAAACTGATGATCAGTTATACAAGTGAATTCAGGATCCTCTATAAACATACCAGGGAAATTAAATTAAAATTTCACAACTTGGTATCAGTAGAAAATTAGAAATCAAGGTTTTAAAAAAGGGGTCCGTGACAGCAATTTTGGCCGAAACATCAATGATTTTGGAGTCACCACAATCGCAATCACCGCCTCATTTGTTCACACTCCACAACTTCCCACAATATCAACAATCATAGAAAACCACAACTGTGCAATTCAAAACCTTGGTTTAAATATATTTTAATTTCACAAGATGTGCGATAATTGGTTTCCATCCATAATCATGAGATCTTATGATTTGTATCACATGGAAATACTTGAGACCATTAAAGTAAAATATGAGGAAACCAATACATACAAATACAAATATATTTTATAGAGATAATTTCAGAAAATTTTATCTTGAAGAAGAAATGCTTGTAGAAGTGGAAGAAGATGAATGCCAATTAAATGCAACAAAACTGTGCTGAACAATTGCAGTAGAAAACAACACACACACCAAAAAAGTATTAGAATAAAGGATTTGTACATTCTTCCATACCTTAGCTACCTCAAGAAAACCCTTACAAGTATCTTCAAAATTGACCTGTAGTGTAAAAGAAACACAAGTTATGTAAAGTAGACATATGCAAGAAAAAATAAATAATTAAGGGGATTGGCAAAACTAGTTGGAAAATGAAAACTAACAAGAAGCTAGAAAGCTAGCGAGTAATTAAAAGCTGGAAAGCTAGCTTATTAAATTACAAGTGTTTAGTAAAATTAGTAGTGCAATTAGCTGAAAATATAAAATAAAAGAAATAAACATATTTAGTTGATATTTTAATATAAATTTCAATTTTATTTTATTGCTAAAAAAATATTTTGGGTATTTATAAGTTTAGTTTTTAATCAATTTTAAACACTTTTAATTTTTATTTAAAAATAAATTATTTTAATTATATTTGTTGTATATTGTGTTTTTGACCATTCTTATTTATATCCTAAAATATTAGCAATCAAATTTAAATAAACTTATAAATAACATAATTTCGTGTAGACAACTCACTTTCATTCATTTAATTAGTGTAAGTATGTAATAGTTAAAATAAATAATTTAATATTAAAATATTTAAAAAATAATAATAAAACAAAATAAACTTGTCATCTAAAAATATCAATAATTCAATATCTTGAAGTATAAGTTGGAATAATAAAAAATATTGTAAATAGTATAATGGCTAAAATAAATAGCATAATATGAAAACATTAAAATAAATAAAATAACATCTATTATTATAAATATCTTAAATAATAAAAAGGTCAAAATGAGAAAGCCCTGTCTTATGTAAAAAAAAAAGGTAAAATTACTAAAATTCTACCTTTTGAGTGGGACAAGAGAAAAAATATAATAAAATCTTACCTTATATAGAAAATATTAAAAAGAAAATCTAATAAATATTCAAGGACAAAAGGAGAATACACATAAAAAGTTAAAAATTAGCGTTTTTAAAAACACTACTTCAAGTAGCATCTCAAAAAATGCTAAAAGCTACTAAAATAGCTTATTTATCAAACAAATTTTTCAGCTAGTAAAAAGGCTACAAACTAACTGACATGTCTTGCCAAAGATAGTCTTAGTCATACATGCTTAGCTGGTGGTATGTTAATAGGAGGAGGATATGAAAAGGGGCACTAGGCCTTTTTCCTGGTGGTTTTGAAAGAAAAATTGTTTTCTCCGAGGAGCGTTGGCTCAGGTTTTTGTTTGCAAGGGCTTGTCATCTTTTCTTTCATTAAAAATAACCTCTCCTTTATATTATTTTGCATCTATCAATTATTGTTTCAAAATGACCCATGAGGATAATAATGATTTGGCAGCAAGAAAAGGAGGCTGCCAACATTGGGTAGTCACTACCACATCACGTAAGTGCATCAAAGGAAGCATGGACACAATTCCTAAACTTGAGAGGCAACACTCGAGAAGTACTTCATATTTTTGTTCAATAATTTTTTTAAAAATTCAATGTAGTGCTTTTTTATAGAGGAACTGACTGATAAGAAAATGAAACACATGTTTTCTCACCATTCACAACATGCATCAAGAATGAATATACATGATGTTTCCAAACAAAATTTAAAGAACTTCAATTCCAAAAGACTATGTCAACAAAGCAACAGGTATCAAGTTAATGAAATTGGGATAAACAACAAAAACCCAAGGTTCAAACCTGCTCAGCATAGTTCTGTGGAAGGGCTTCTATGGTGCTATTACTTAGCTCCATTGCAAGATCATAGCAGCGCAAATTGTTGTTAATCTGAATACAATGTTACATTGAATCTCATGCCAACAGAAAATAATCCAATGTTGAAACAATAAGGCAACACTTACAAAAAAATTACACTAACCATAGCACATAAAGGTTCCAGACCAATTTCAGAGGCTGGTTCTTCAAGTCTCTTCTTTTCAGCTGCTTGAAAATCAATCATCACCTGTAAAAATACATAGTATAACCTAGGATACAAAGGTACAGACATAAGCAATAACGACTACATGTTGTGCTATGAGGAGCACTTCGTGGATAGGTCACATCCTCCCAATAATGATGAAACTTGAACACATTGTTGTTCACTTGTTCTCCGAAGAAAAAAAAAACTTTCTAAGTCATGCTCAGCTTACCTTTACTTAGCTAGAACTTATTTTTCAAAAAGATAAATTTATAATGAGCATCAGTTATGCTACATCTATATATTATATAATATTACCTGAATGGTTGCCAAGGCAATTCTGTATAACATGAGATCAGTGCTATTATCCCGAACAATTTGTACTTGCTCACCAAGTATTCTGAAGAGATCAACAGCAGCTGGGGTATATAGCTTCCCATCTTCAGTTTTCTTTGGGGGCTGTGTTCTATCAGCCTCTAATATATTCAAGTACCATTTCTGAAAATATTAAGAATATAGCCTAGTCTTATGTATGACAAAGAGGTCACCCAAGAAACATCATATATTGCTATTGCTAAAGCTAAATAAGCAAGCAAGATAGTTAGGATTACCCTAGTAGTAGCTTGCATCCTCTCAACATAAGAGTTCATAAGAGGATCCATTGAGCCACTCTCAGAGCACACTTGGGCTAGAGACTCATCAACTCCAAGGCCAATAAGATTATCTTGGTATTCAACCACCCAACCAGTTACCTGCTTCGTAATAAAAACATAAGCATTGATGTATTTTTTTCCCTAAAACATCAAGAGGGAGAAAAAGAAAATAGAGAGAACAAGGAAAAAAATTATTAATATTTTTAGAAATGCAGCAACTATGCCAAAGACAAGTAATCAAATACTTCATTGATAAATATATATTAAAGAAATTGGGAGAAAATGAGAAACAAAGTTTTTTAGTGCTAGAGTATCACTACTAAGCTGAATGATCTATTTATATTCAAAAGGATTACAAAGATAATGAACACCAAGTGCAATCTACAAGAGAGAGGTTAAGTTATCACTACTGTAAATGTGTCAATATGTGTATCGGATGACCATGCACTCCCTTTATTTATAATGAGCAAATAGGATCACTATTTATTGCATAAGATCACTCTAATAATAGGTAATAAGGAATAAATCCTCATATCATTAATAAGAGAATAATATCTAATCTTTAACACTCCCCCTCAAGCTAGAACATATATGTTATATGAACCAAGTTTGTTGTAGATGAGGTAAATCCAATCTAATAAGAATAAAAACGAATGGCAATTTCAATTGTGTGGTTGTGTCGAATAAACATGGTTCAACAAAAGCTAAAGAAAGATTGTACCCGTCAATAAAGCATGCTCTAAGGCAGAAGGAAGGCGACGATATAACAATGAGTTGCTAGATAGTGGATCCACTGATGGTCATAGAAGATAATTTAGACACTCAAGACACTTGGGCTCCCAAGGTCCAGTTTAGGCTCTAATGCCTTGTTAATATGTGTCAACATGTGTTTTGGATGACCCCACACATCATTATTTATCATGAGGAAATAGGAACACTATTAATATCCGAGGATCAATAAATAATAAGTAATAAGGAGTTTGGGATAGTGGAACGAAATTAATGTCCAAGAAAGTGGAATGGAATAATCAAATTAGTGTGTAGTGGCTATTAGTATTCTATGGAGTTACATTTCTTATTAATTTATTACTTCATATTAATGTAAATCAATTAAAATTATTATAAATAAGAGGTACTGCTCATTGCTCATTACTCATTGCTCAATGCTTCCAACACTAAAGCATTTTTCCAAAATCTCTTTTATTCAACTTGGTATCAAAGCGGGTTTAATCCTATTATATTGTCTTCTCCGGTCACATCTTTGGTCTTAGGTGACATGCATAATTATAATATGTAACTATAAATCTCGATTTGTTGCAGCCTTCATCTTGTGTGCAGCTTACATAATAGTGTTCGACATTGGGGGGCTTGGGATAATATTCGTTTTTTTATTGTGGAGTTAAAATGTTGAATTTTTATTATATTGACAATATTTTTTTTATATTTATGCGTATATCATCCAGTGTTATTAAAAAACGGCCATGGCGGCACCATGGTGGTGCGTTTTTTTGACAAAACACAATGGCATGGTGGTTGCAATTCGGCATTCGAATCGGAACTAATGGCGGCCGCTATGGCCATGGCATTTGTGGCAACGATGCAGTTCATGGCGGAAATGTCAGGTCTCGGCAAAAAAATTTTAAAAAAAATTGTTGGGCCCTGAACCCGACCCGATTTGCACGAGTTGATAAGGGTTTTTAACCTCTAAAAAAAGCTTTTCTTCTCTATTTGTTCTTACCTTGTCAAGACTCAAGAGGAACTAGATGCGCAAGAGCACCAAGACGAATGGTCAGTGCAAAGACAAACAATGCGAAGAAGAAAACAAAGACGAACTCCGGCGAGTGCAACAAACGACGAGCCCGATGAACAGCAAGCGCGACAACGAACTCCGGCAACCTCTGACGTAGCAACAACCTCTTCCCACAACGAACGCAAACCAATCTTCTCCCCTCTTCTTGCTTTCTTTCTTCCCGCTCTTTCTGCCTTTTCTTTCTTTCTGCTCGTATTATCACTCTACTTGTGAGCAACCACTCCTTTATTTTAATTTTTAAATAATTTTTACATTCTGTAAAATTTATTTTGTTATTTGTTTCTAAAATTGTTTTTTGTTGTGAAGTTGTTCTATTTTATTGATGAGTTCTATGTTGTCTATGTTAATTTTTTTTAATACACTACAGCATTTGTGTAAATTTTTTACAATGGTTGAAACAACCCAAACAGCAACACCAACTGATTCAAGGGCTAACTCTAAAACATGGTTGAAAATATTGTCACCAACAGAATATTATGTTTTAACATATGTACTGTTTTTTTATGTATGAGTGTTGGTTCATTGTTTTTCTAGTATATTTCATGTTTTATATTCTGTTTTTGTAGTTTTTTAATTTATATTTAGTATTCTGTTAGTGCTTATATATAAATATATTACTTTTTTTTAGTCCGCCATGGCGTCTGCCATTTCTCTCAATGCCATCAGCTATCGCCATATGGCGTTATTTTTTACAAACCGCCATCCGCCATCGATAACATTGACGTCATCCATACATTTTCAAAATTAATTTTTATATTAAATAAACTCTTATGTGTTTGCAAGTTGTGTTTATGAAAGCTCCATGAATTTACATAACAACTTTGGTCCTATTTGCACTGTCGTCATCTGTTTCCATATAGTAGTTATAGCCCCTATGGTTTGATCAGGTCAATCTTTAAACCACTGCTTCCATCAAAAGTGATTTTCTTCCTAAGTTCCATTGAGAGAATTATCACAAACACCCTATCTGATGCAATTTGCTTTAGAGTTTAGTACCTATACAGTATAGTGTAAAAGAGTTTTACACTGGAAGTTGATCACAACCTTTCATTTACATGACTTTTAAAGTATTAATGATTAAAGTGAACAAACTTATCATATATAAAGGGTTATGATTAACTACCAGTGTAAAACTTACACTGTTAGTGTATAAGTGTTTTTTCTCTTTACTTTATAGGTAAAGCATCATTTCACATAAAACCTTACAGTAGCAGCAAAATCTTGGTTTGCTGCCAGCACTAGTGACAAGTTTTCCCCATTAGCAAAATCATAGATTATGTTCTCCCACTATTTAAACTTTGTGAGAATTGGAATTCTTCCTTGATCCTGTCACCTCACACTTCCCAGAAAAAAAAAAACAAATTCTCAAAGCAAGAACTAAACATTCACGTCATCACCCTTGCTAATCTTTGTTGTCTTTGTACAACAAAAAGTTCAAACAATCTCTAACTACAACGGAGAACTTGCACTATATTCTGCTAATCAAAGGAGAATCTAACTTCCAGGTCGGAGTTAAAGATTGTTTGAACGTTGGGGATTAATAAAGGTGATGATATGAAATGTTAACGCTTGTTTGGATCATCCTATTTTTCCCTCCTTTAATGGTAAGGTCATAGGATCAAGAAAGAATTTCAATCCTCACTAAGTTTAAGTTTAACTAGTGGGGAACTAAATCTATGATTCTACAAATGGAAGAAGTTGTCACTAGTATTAGCAAAAAAATTGGGAATTGCAGCTACTTGTAAGAATTTGAAGAAAGGGAAGCTTTGTCCCATTAAGTCATGCCACAAGTGCCTCTTGAACAGGTATGGCAAGAATGCAGAATAAGTGGAGTGGTTGCATTATTGGACATGCCCAAAGTGTAGAGGTTTTTGCAAGACGTCCAATCCTTGGCATGAGGGTGTGTTAGATCTCTCATTGTCTGGTGATAATGTGATATAGCCAAAATAATAGTAATATAGTATATATGTGAGGTACAAACCTCACCTTACAAGCTGGTTTTATAAGGTTGAGTTAGGTCCAAAATCAATAACTCATCATTTCTAATATGAACTTGAATTATATTAGGCTTAAACTGCTACTCAAGGATCTAAGAATTAGGGAGGTTAAGTAGATGACACTCATTCACATGATCACTGTGCAGTCAAAACCCCAAAACAAGAGAGAATTGTAATAAAATTCCATTATTTGCCTGTAAGTCATTTTTCTGATCCATTTTATGTTAATTTCCCATATGCCACAGAATTGGAAAATTTAAGGCTGGCTCACTTTTATCTATGAAGAATATGACAATCTAAGTACCACACATATTATACATAAAAAACAACTCCAGAGAAATACCTTTAATATCTCAATGTTTGTTAATTCGTTCGCCCTGTCGCTAAGCAATCTTAGCATCTGAATAAACCTCTCAGTGTACAGATTTACCATTAGTTGGAATATTTCATATCTGCCGGAATTAAAAAATGAATTAGAACAAATAAAAAATGTATATAAAGAAACTCTCTAGAGAACACTTATTAGATTAAGTGAAATGTGTAGTGACTCAAATAGGCTCAAACATGGGTTAGGATGTGTTCCATAGAGAAGCCATTCCAAAAGCTGTGAAGATTAAAAAGGTAGTATATGCAACATAGAGAAAACCTTGGAGGAAAGCAGGGAGCTATGTAGTCATAGACATCTCCAAGTTCTTCCCCAATCTATATGCCACAAAAGAAACAAGGTTCCCTCAGTAATAGGTAATAAAAGTGGATCTCAAGTACAGGAAGCTGCAAATGATATGATATTTTGAATAAATTACAGTAACAACTATATTGTAAATAAGAGACCATGAGAAGAATTATGGAACAACTTTGTAGCATTAACCAGTTGGTATAATTGACTTCAGTACTTCAAAGAATTGACAGAGTGAGAAGGAGGAGAGGTTGAGTGAGAAAATTTATGTATTAAAATCTTCTCCTAGAAGTACTTCTGGAAATGCTCACCCAAACATGTCCTAATCACATGATTTGCATGTTTTAATCTTAAACCATTCATACAAAGATCTAATGGCCAATATTTGTCATGTGTGTGTATGGTCTTTGAGAACAGGATCCTGGTCCCACTCATCATCCCATGTTCCAGCTGCTGTTAGCTAAGCAGTGATCAAATCATATGCTATACCACAGAATCTCGATAAGCAACAAAAAATATCTTTTTAAGATTCTCTCACATACAAACATTGCATGCATCATGGTGGTCCTTCTATTATCATATGAAAGAAGTAATCAACTGATGTAGGACAGCAGAAAGGAAAAACAGATATCTAGTCACAGTGAATAAAACAGAAAGTAAAAGATCAGAAGCATAAAATTCAGTCTAAGTGTCTAACATACCACTCGTGCTTCCTCTAAAGCTGCTTTCAGGTCCTCAAACACAAGCTGATTCATAAATTAGATTAACAGTGAGTTGCATAAAGAACAGCATATTCTCGTGAAGGAAGATGGGTGTACAAGCATATAGGTGCCTGCATATTTTAATATTCATAACAAAAAAGGAAAAATGCAGAATAGTATCATCAATTAACCTCATTGAGAAGTTTGTTAAACCGTTCTTCTACAGTCTTCCTTATTTGCTCGTAGCATTTATCCTTATAGCCTTTCCCCTGAACCTTCAATTTTTGTTGCGATAAATTTTTTGAAGAAGCCACTGAACTTGTAGACTTTCTGTAATTTATCAGCATTAACAGAATTTTGAGTAATGAAAGAGAGTATGTGCCATATTAAATCTGGATAAGTTTTCTCACAATATTTTTGTACATTGCAATTGAGTAACATATGGATTGTGCTCTTGACTTAATAAATTAGCACAACTGTCAATGGCAAATGGAGCCCATGGCAGAGGCCAAACATCCACCACCATCGTTTCATGGTGGATTGCATGGTAATCAATATTGAATGTGAAAATAAGTATCAAAGGAAAAGTTTCCAAGTAAAAAGATAAAATGATTTATTATATTAATCAAAGTAATAGTCCCAAAATTCTTTTATTGAAGGAAAGAAAGATATAAATGGAGGATAAAGAAATTCTCCTTCAAAGAAACAAGATAAATAAAACACATCATTTTGAGAAATTGAATGCATCCCTAAATTGTTTAGAAGATTTTCCAAAAAGCGGTTTATAAAGTAAAAACAATAAAACTATCAAGTAAATCATATAAAAAGATGGTAGCAATGGTTGTCATTTCCATTGTTATAGATTTTCAAGATCACAACTGATCTGATATAATGGAAATCAATTCAAAATATTATAACATACATGCCACTACGAGGATTTGAAACTGATGCCACTGCACCATCCCCTTCAGCCTCAGCTGCTTCTTCTGCAATCTGCTGATCAAGAATCTCTTGCATTTCAACAACCCTGGAATATGAAAAACAAAGGGAAAATAAGATTAAATATTTTTAGAAAAGTAAAATCCTCTACAGGGTGATTAGAATTTCCAATCATTCAATGTATCATTTAAAAGAAAGAAAAATGGGATTAGACTTGAGTTCCATGTGTTTGAATTACACGATGGTGTCTCTTCATTTATATTAATTACAATCAATTCAATTAATTATAGGAGATATTGCTCCATAATTGTGATATATAAAGACTGAATATGAAATTGGAAATATTCTAATCATTCTGGTTCTCAGGGTTCGAAGCCATCAAGGGAAAGAAACAATACCTGAGCAAACAACAACTGCAAAAGAAATGTGTACGCAAAAAATGGGTTGAAAAGCTGGGCATGCAAAACAACTTCAATGGACGCAAAACTACCAGGTTAAGGTGCCACTAGGGTGGCAACCACCATGTCGGAATCCTGACTGGAGACTACACTGGACTCTCCTGTGGAGGGTGCTGTTTGGCGCATCATGTGCCAACAGAGAAGAGGTGTATGACAGTGCATGGGATTTTGTTCAAGGTGTGGTAGCCTAATCTAGACAAATAGGTGAAAGGTGCACTTGGTAGTGGGGTTGCAGGATGGTACAATAGCCATGGAGCGGCAGACAATGAGACAACAGAAGTGGCCAAAAAAGCTGTCGAAAGAGGAATAAAAGCCACTGTTAGAAAGAAGTGGCAATCTGAGAGATGCACCAAAGATGTAAATGATTCACCAAAGATATTTATATATCCAGGAGCAATGAGTCCACCAATAGCAGCCAGCAAGCATCTCAAGCACTCAGGCTCCTACAGTCTAGTTTAGGTTCTACCAATGTTGTCAAATTGCGCTCATGGGGCCACCATGGCGAAACAGTTTTTTGACAAACAGTAATAAAATGGCAGTGCTGTTGTGGGTTCCATATAGCAGCCCATGGTGGTTGCCATTGCCATGGTTATCAATATCACTTTATAACTCAAAATCGTATGATTTTACAAGTTTAGTTACCCTTATCGAGATAAATAGTGAGTAAACTCGTTTTTGGAGTAAACTTGGTGTAATATCAATAAACTAGTGTGATATCGCGAGTTTACAAGATTACTGCGATGAAACTCTAAGGCATTGAACAAGACAGTTTTGATGCATTGGCACAAGCTGAGACCAATTTGTACACGACCTAGGTTTTATGCGAAGCCGCGAGCTCATCTCTTGACTTTGTTTCCACCATAGCTAGGTCATAGCTTCATGACTCGTGACCTTCATGCCTCAACCTCCGTTCTCGACATCACATTTGCTTGCCAAATTCCGACCAAGCTTTGTTCGCACCATTGCCTGAGTTCGGTTACAAACCCACCTTGTGAGTGTGAACCTTACGATTGCGAATTCACCTTCGTTTCTGCCATAGCTTCCAATTCTGGCGAAGCTCCGTTTCCACTATAGCTTCCTCCGTTCTCGTGCCTTTTTTGTCCCTGGTTCGACCTCGTTTCCGATTGCAGTGACCTTCGTTTCTGCTATAGCTTCCGATCGCTTCCGAACTCTAGATGTTATTATTATATTTATGTGATTTTTTATGAGTTTAGAACTTATATGCATGTTATTATTATATTTATGTGATTTTTTATGAGTTTGGACTTATATTTATATTTATGTTTGGAATTTGGTGTAATTTGACTAGATAATTTCTTTTCAAGTAAACCCTTACGAGTTGTATTTACGAGTTGAGTTTACAAGACTCTCACGAGTTCACGTAAAATCTCGATAATGATAACTTTCGCCATTGCCAATGACATTCATGGCGTTCACAGTGGCCATGGCAGAAATAGCATTTTTTGGGAGGAAAAAAAAAAAGGATTGAGGCCTCCAACCTGACCCAACCCACTATTTTTCTGAAGTGTTGTAACCCTTAAACTTACAACCCTCTGCATTTGGTTCCCCCCAATAGCCTTATCCTGTCATTTCCCAAAGGCACACAGAAACACACGAACCTCTTTGCCTCGTCATCTTCTCTTACAACATTAAACCATTCCACAAACCAGATCCGTCATCTTGGCGACCCATTGTTACCACACTGATGACAGCAATGGCTTCCAATGAGCTTCCAGTCTTTTTTTCCTTTTTTTAATTTGTGTTTTCAAATATTTACATTCTGTACAAAATATTACTAGTTGTTTCTTTCTATAAATGTTTTGTTGAGAAATTATGTTGACACTTGACAGCAGTGTCTAGATCAATCGTTGCTCTGTTTCATATTTTTTGTAGTGTAGTTGACTAGTTGTTTTCTGTTACTGTCAAGTCAGCCTTTGTGAGTCATTTTTACCATGGCTGAAACAACACCAACTTATTCAAGGGTCAGCTCTAAAACAGACCCTAATGGGAAAAACTGTCACCAACAACATGAAAATGACACAAACACAGTTGTTTGCAATTTCTGTGGAAAAGTAATGAAGAATAACAAAAGTAAAAGAACATATAATGGGGGAAAAGGAGAATATTGTTGCATGTAAGAAAAGTCTTCTAAATGTAAAAGATGAACTTTGGGGACTTTTAACTAACAAAAAGTCTACACTCTACAGCCACTGCTGTTTCCATTGATTTGCCAATCAATATTAGAGATGTGGACTTTTCTCCCATTGGATGTGAGGTGATGAAGATGAATTTCAAATTCTAGCAATGCTACAACAACTACAAAGAAGAATATGGCCAAAAAAGGGCCAATGGAGATGTTTTGTACAAGTCCACAACAAGCAATCAATAGGAGACAAAAGAAGTTGAGACAAATTAACATAAAAGAGGCATGTGACAAGAAACTAAAGGAGAAAGTGCATCTATATATTGCTCACTTTTGGTATCAAGTGGGTTGTCATTCAACCTAATTAAATTGAAGAGTTTTGAAGATATGGTAACTACTATTGATCAATATGAACCACATTTGTCCATTCCTAGCTACCATGATATAGAGTTCCACACTTACAGAAGTTGGAATATACTCAAGAATTGATGAAAGGTCATAGGGAGCAATAGATGAAGCATGAATGTTCTGTTATGTCTGATGCATCATGCATGGACTAATGGAAAACAAAGATGCATCATTAATTTCTTGGTGAACTCTCAAGCCGAGACAATGTTTTTTAAGTTTATTGATGCTTCTAATTATGTGAAGACTGGTGAAAAGGATTTTTTAACTACTTGATTTAATTGTGGAGGAGATTGGGTACAAGTTATCACTGATAATGGAGAAAGTATGTTAGCTGGTAAGAAGTTGGAGAAAAAAAGGTCACACTTGTTTTGGACCCCTTGTGCAACCTATTGCATTAAGCTAATGCTTGAAAACATTGGAAAGATTCCATTGATTAAGAAGACAATTAGAAAGACAATCGCACTTATTGCGTTTATCTATGCCTATTCTAGTACTTTGAGTTTGTTGAAAAGTTCTACAAAGAAAAGGGAGTTGGTAAGACATGTATAGACTAGATTTGCTACTTCTATCTTACTTTGGAAATGGTCCATGTTGAGAGATCACACTAAAAAGATGTTTGTTTCTAATAAATGAACCATAAACAAGCTATCAAAAGAGGCTAAAGAGAAGGAAGCTACAAAAGTGGTGTTCAACCCTTCTTTTTGGAAGAATGTGGTGTCCACCTTAAAGTCACGGCACCACTTGTAAAAGAGTTTCGTCTTGTTCATGGTGAAAGGAAACCATCAATGGGCTACATTTATGAAGCTATGGAAAAGAGAAAATAAAACATCATGAAGTCATTCAACAACAATAAAAGCAAATGCCAAGATTTGTTTGCAATCATTGATTACAAATGCAATTGTCAACTTCATAGGAAATTGGCAACTGCCCACTTTCTTAACCTAGACTTCTTCTATGACCACATGTAAATGGAGTTTTAAAGTCAGAAATGGCTTCTATGAATGCAGTAAGAGGTTGGTTTTAGAAGTAGAAGTCCAACATATAAATCTATTTTGTATAAAGCTGGTCTCTTTGGACATGATTATGTACCAAAGGAAATCCCATTCTCCTGGTAATAAACTTTTACTAAGAGAAAAGATTTAATTTCACAATACATAGAAATCACTAGTCATGCTCTTTTTTGTATCTTATTGGTGAATGTATGGCTACAATGCTCCAAATTTGCAAAAAACTAACCATAAAGATTGAACTTGACTTGGAGTACCTCAGGTTGTAAAAAGAACTAGAGTGTATTTGAGCAAGTAATTTCCATAACTAATAAGACTCAATCTGATTTTTTTTATTTAAATTTCATGGTCAAGTTTCATTTCACCCACATTTATTTATGTTTAAGATTCATTCCAAAAAAAGGAATAGGTTTGAACATCAAAAGTTACATGATTTGGTGTATGTCAAATACATCAAATACAACCAACATCCTAAGCAAATATATAATGCTAGAGCACGAGATCACATTAATCCAATTTCTCTCAATGACATTGGTGGTGCAGGCAACAAATGGTCAGTGGGAGAGATGGAAAATGAAAAACGAAGATGATGGAAATGAGTTATTATTTGATAATGATGAAGCTCTAAATTGGGGAACAGTTATGAAGCTTCCAGAGTTGGAGAACCTAGGATCTATACCATTTCCCAAACATCCAAAAGACAAGAACTGGCTGGATATTAAAAAAGAAGCAAGTTCAAGTCGAAGAAGATGATGAAGATTTGGAGTTTGAAGAAGGGTAATCTGAAGAAGATGCAATCAAGGCTCATTTTGAGGTGTCAGATGAAGAAGGAAAAGGATATGCTTCCCTTGAAAATAAGTATTTAAAAGATTATGTGGGACTTAATGAAGAGGATTAGGCTTTAGTTCTTAGAAACTTTTTTTTTTTGCCTTAAATTTTATCATTTTAGTTAATTTGAACTCTTGGATTATGTTTTATCAACTCTTAGTTAATTTGATGAAGAACATTTATGTTTTATATGTACTGTTATTTGCTATTCATATGTGCTGTTTTTATTGTTTCTTAATTATATGTTCTGTTTTTTACTTTTTTAATTTATATTTGGTGTTTTGTTTGTATTTATATATAAACATATTATTACTTTTATCCGCCAACCGCCACTTCCTGCAACACCATCTGCTATCGACATATGGCGGTTTTTTGGCAAACTATCATCATCCACCATTGGTAACATAGGGCTCTAGATATCAACTAAAAAAGAGCGAAATGGGAAAAGACTAGAGTGAATTTCGTGTTTGAATTACACAAGTGTTTCTTTATAAAGATTAATTATAATCAATCCGATTAAATATAGGAAATATTGATTTATAATTCTGATATGATATAGCTTATCAAAAAAAATCTGATTTGATAATAAAGACAGAATATGCCCTACCAAAAAAAATAGACAGAATATGAAGTTGATTCTATTTTAATCTTATTCTGTTTCTCAACAGTATCGTCTACAATTTCTAATCACCCAACCTACATCTAAAACAAGATTAAGGGAATGAACTGGCTGGGGAAAAAAAATGCAATTGATTATCAACAACATACCGTACAGCGCGAACTAAAGTCTGTGGGCTGCAAAAAAGAAAAAAGAATAATTTCAAAAGAGTTTCAGATCATACCACAATTAAAGTATATATTTTATGTTTAACAACACAACAAAACCAACTGTGCTAAAGAAATTGAATATGAAAATCATAGTAGTCAATAAGTGGTTGTGCTAGCAGTGGAGCGCTGCAAAGCAGCAGTGTGCTACTATGCAAATGTTGTTATGTATCGGTTTGGTGAAGAAGTCAGAGAGGCCATGATCCTTGCACTGCAACGAGGCCACAATCCTGGTTTTGGAGAGGTTTCTTGTCAGTGACACTGAAAATGCATTCTCTTTCCCCCTCTAATCTCTGCTCCTCTTCAACACTTTTATGCAGCAGCAGCGGCAATGAATTAGGGTTTTGGGACTTATCAGCCAAGCCATTAATGCTGATTTTACAAATTTTCTCCCTTCTCACCTTATTTTGTTATTAGCTTATTATAAATATTATCTCCCACCACCACACACACATTTTCACACTGTGTATTCTTTAATTAAAAAAATATTAATAAGTATATTCTTGAAAGCATTATGGGAGAGATAAAATTAAAAAGATATTTATATTTATTATATTAATATATTTCTAAAACTATAGGCATGATTATAATAATTTTTTTTTTATGAAAAACGACTATTGAATAGTTTAAGTATCTAATAATATTATATTAACTTTTCAAAAGCTTCATCACCATAATAATGGAAACAATGATTTTAAGTTATTAAAGAGCAAATTTAATTTAATACAAATTAAATTTTGAGAAACTATTTGGCTGATAAAACTTTTAGAAGACTAATTTAATGAAATTTTAAAACAAAAATAGTTTAGTACCATAATTTTTTAAGGATTAATGTAATCACTTATAACTTTAAAAAAGTAACTTGAAAGTTTCCTACAAAAACTATTAACATTTATTTATTTTTAAAAATAATAGAAAGCTACTAATAAATATTAAATATTTTTTAACAAGAATCTTGAAAATGGGTCTTGACTTTTAGAGGCTTTAAGCACTTCATTCTTCAGCTTTATTGCTTTCTACTTATGTTTTGTTTCGGTATTATGAGTTTTTATTATTAATGATAAGTACTGCATAAATAGAGTAAATTTTATCATTTTGAGTATTTATATATATAATATTAAATATTAATTAATTATACACGCACACACACATAATTAGAAAAGCAGTCATCTTATCTGCTATCCCATGTTTTCTGTTGGCTGCTCCAAACTGATATTCAGGATTGACTAGTATGATAAAGATTACATTTTTATTTTAATGTATTATTAAAGCAAAATCTGTCACTTTCATGATTGTAGACAAGGTGAATGATATCCCCAAGCTTAAAAATTCCAATAAATAGGTAATTAAACAAAAATGACTCAAATACGCAAACTAAACCCAATAGAAAATATAACAGTTTCAAATATCAAGAAGCACTCAATAGAATTAAGTGAAGTTTCTCATTGGAACAACCTGCAATGTTATTGGAGATGTTTGTGTTCAAAACATGGCACTAACCTTTCTTTAGAGAGTTTATAAAAATTGGAAATATGGCCCCATAGCGTTTTCTCAAAGGTCTCCCAGGTTCGATCTACATCTTCGAAATATTCTCTGAGACATACAAAAGATGTTAAAAATAGATGCAAAGCCTTAAAACTATAAAAGAAATTATGAAAAAAATCATTAATCAAATATCTCAATATAAGTAACTTTAAGAGGTCATCTTTCAAATAGTTACTTTCAAGTTCCAAAAGCACACAAGACATGTCCCCATCTTCAATAGCAAGGCCAGTAATTAACCCTTGATTTTAATGAGAGCTCATGTACCACAAAACTAGTTAAATCACAAAATTTGATTATTAATGGACATTAACAGGCTCAACCAATAAAATAAATGCTTAAATAGAATTTTGGTCCCACATTTTACTCAATCCGCAATTTTGATCCCTCTATTTTAAAATAGAGTCATTCAGTCCCCTAATTTAAGAAAATCCACAATTTTGGTACAATCAACTTTCCTATGTTTATTCCTTTTATTTTGGTCCAATTAAACATTAGACATTTAGACCTAATATATTTATTTAAGGTACTAGCAAGAAAAGATTTCATTAATTAAAAAACAAGAAATAAAAGAAATAAATGAAAAATTGAATGTTGGACCAAAATTGTGGATTTTTTAAAATGGAAGGATCAAATGTTTCTATTTTAAAATAGAAGGGACCATAATTGTGAATTTGAAAAAATAGAGAAGGCTAAGTCTAAATAAGTAATGACTTTAGTGACGACAGATTGGTATTTCAAATCAATAATCCAATGACCCATATAAGCCTAGCATAAAACAAATTAACAAAAGAAACATGCACAACAAGAAGTAGGCTTGTAGACACCTTTATGCGTGTGGGATGGAAGATTGATGCCACAAAACCAGCTTGTAGTCCCTACTTATATACTTCATCTTGGCACTATTTCCAACAGATGTGGAAGTTGGGTTTTTTCCTAATACGCACCCACAAACCAAGTATTTTTGAGCTTTGTGCATCAATATCATGTGGCTTGTTCATAGATATAGAATAAAACCCGGATACCGTCTTACAATTTTTTATGGTGTGTGCATATTCTATTGATTAAGAAAATTAGTGAATGACAACGTAAATATAAGATGGGGGCTTATGCAGATTGAAATTCTCATTCCAAAACATTGCTAACCTAGCCCGTAAATGCGACAGGGCACTAAAGAAGACACAGACCTTAGCCTTCCAACCTCTTCCTTGTGAGATGCTGCAGCTGCTAACGCAAACCTTCGCTTTCCATCCAAAGCTGTTAACCTCTGCAAAATTCATAGCAGTTTAAGAAAATTAATTTTGTGATAATATGATTTATGTTAATTTACTATGAAGGAAAGTTAGCAGTAACACTTGGTATAAAAAAAATTATCCAATTCAAAAGCTACCTAAAGCTGCTTCAAGTCAATCAACTTTTTACTCTTCAACGTGAAACCAAAGATGTGAAAATTTATCTAAAATCAATTTTGGATTTGAAATCAATTCTTCTCTAAGGTGAAACCAAACATACGCTTACACTATAAGTAAGACCAGCTTTACCTCGTATGTGTTGACAATTTCTTTGTCATCACTCAAAGAATCCCGAGCCTCAGCTGCCTCAACAGAGATAGACATCATACCTTCAACATCCTATCAGAAGACCAAAGAAATCAGCCAATACCATAAAACACGGGATACTACCAGTACAAGTGTAGCACTAGGTTCCAACCATGTTTATTTAAAATGAGGACAAATGACTGACAATCTGCAGGTTGTTTCAATCCCATTTACAATGAAAATTAACTAAATTATAAATGTTTGACGCAATGACGGCAGTACTGAGGGAATACCCTAAATACATAACTGCATCAACTACTTTAACCATAAGTACGAAGGGTATAAAGTGAGAGACACATTTTGTAATAGTTTTAGACCAAAAGCTCAAGATTACTGTAGAAAACTGGAAGGGGGAAAGTTCTTAATAACAACTCTTGAGTCTTAAATATGAAGTGGTAGAATGAGTACTAGACAAATAGCCTTTAATCACAGATAAAAGAGCACCTTCAAGGTTGTGTTTAAGTTATTTCTTGCATTGCTAAGTAACTTTATCTGATCATGGTTGTCAATTAATGTTTGGCATTCCTGACATAACCTGATGCATCAAAATCAGAATGGCAGTAAGTTCAAAGTGACAAATTATCAACAGTAAGTTTACACAAGAGAATACAACCACCCTCTAATAGGTGATAACAGTTTCAGTCTGTCTCATTTCCAACATACTTCTCAATGGAGACAAAGTTTTCACGAAGCTGATTTATTGTCTTTTCAGAGAAGGAGAGTGATTTTAGTCCTGCCTGTGACTGCTCAACCTGCAATAGGATTTCGGGCAAAACACATGAAGAAGAGATAGGTTGCCTCCATTAATTCAATACCAAGAGCAACAGCATGTTCAAGGAAATACATGTTTAATGTGCTAAACAAAAAAAAAAAAAACAACAGATCATCAGTTGAGGTTTCAATTTATTAGAGTAGTGTTACTTCGGACATTGATTGTAATTCTTTTCTTTCAGTTAGTTAGTCAGTTACTAACTCAGGTTAGTTGGTGTGTCAACATCTCTATACAGAGTACTGTTAGTCTGTAACAAGCTCGGAAATTCATTTTCACATTAAAGGGTTGTTTAGTTGAGTTTTTTTCAGGAAAATTGAGAAAATTATTCCAAGAATACAAGGAAAATTGGAAAAACATATTCAGCGATCTAGTGCTTGTTTGACAACAGTTTTATAAAACTGTTTTTAGTATTTCAAAACTAAAAAACTCATTTGGGTAGTGTTTTCTGAAAACAGTTTTCGAAAATTGTTCTGTTTTTTTAGATTTTAAAAACTAAAAAACAGAAACAGCTGAAAGTACTTTTGCTTTTCAATTTATATTTGTTTTGAAAACTCAAAATACAATAAGATTATGTTGTTTTTTACTTTTCATTAATGAAATTTTAATAAATATGAACAAGTTTTTTTTATTTTTACATTTTCCAAACAATTTTCAAACAACACTTACCAAACAAATTTTTTTTTTCCTTCCTGAAAACAGTTTTTGAAAACTATTCTTGAAAACTTTTTTCAAAAACTAAAAAACAAAATCAAATCAATCAAGCCCCTAATTTTTAAAGAAAATTGGTGGAAAATGAAAAACTGGTTTTCCAAAAAACTAGAAAATTATCCAAAGTAGTTTTCCAGATTTGGAAAACAGAAAACATAGTGTCATCTTCAACCACATCGAATTCCCTTATCCCTTTTGCCGCTTATGCCTCTATCTCTCATGCTCCTTTTGTGTCTTTCACACTAACCTATGTCGCATCTTCATCATCATCACTCCCTCATCTCATGCTCAGATGCTCCTTTAGTGTCTCCTACTTCAATCTCTGTCGCCACCATTGTCATCTCTCACGCTTATTTCACACCTCCTATTTTGTCCTTTGCCACATCTCTTTTGTCACTGTCGCCATCCTCCTTTTGTGCCTCCACCCTGACCTCCACCACCTCTTTACTACCGCCACCTCTCACACTCCTTCCACGCCTCCCATCCCGACCTTCAATGCCTCTCCACCATTTCCTTCATAACCACCCATTTGCCACCACCACTGCCTTTCTTCAATGGAAAATGAAATTTTTTGAAAATTGGATATATCTAAACACATTTTTTACGAATTTTCATACTTTTCTAAGAAATGAAAAATTTGGAAAACTTTTAGAAAACTATTCCATGAAAACAGGAAAACAGAAAATGCAACTAAATATCCCCATGAATTTTCTCTCTCTCTAATTCTTTCACAATTAAATCACTCTTGTCCAAGTCCTGAAATATTATTACTATAGCCTATCCTTCAGCTTTGGTGTAACGTAGTAGAAAGCTTGTAAATTTGTAATGTTTAGTGGGGTTTGGCTACTGAGAAGAGATAACAATAGTTATAGAACTCATTATGATGCACATACTTAACCTTTAAAATTGTCAGACAAGTGATTCTTAGAAAATGTTTCATATTTTCTTGCTTATTGAAGGAGAAAATTGCCTTTTCTATTACATGCACCTTTTTACACACCTTAGTTAATAAAAAAAAAGAAAAAAACCACCCCATCTAGAAAACTTGCTTCTGGCATCTAAACCTAGCACTTTGATTGTGGCATTCGTGTCTGCCAACTTTATTGAGGCAAACCCTAGCCTAGCCTTCACTGCAGCCAATTTGTTTTCTGCTCCTTTATCGTGCCCCAACCTAGAACAGCTTTCCAGCAACGTTACCACCAATGCCACCATGGTGAACAACCAGAAACTAGCCTGATTCAACAGGTTATCTCACCAACAAAACCACACTCCCCACATTGACCAATCCCATAGACCCATTGACGAAGAAGTCCCTACTCGCCCTCACACACCAGAACTCTGTCGCTACCATTTGCAGACATGTAAGCCAGGTGCCACCCTACCAGCATCAGAACTCAACAGCACAGCACTAGTACTAGCAGACTCATTCTTCCCTACTCTCTTTGTTCTACTATGTTTCAGCCCCAGGGCTCCAACCACAGCCGTTACGGCAGTCAATCAACCTAACCAATTGAGGAGGGGGTACCTGTTATTACCAAAGTTGAACTAGAGCATTAAGAGGCCCTGTGGATTCCCTAAGCAAATCATCCAACACTTTCTCTCTCAATTCTAAGTTCTTATCCTTAATGTTCCTAGTATTCTGCCTCAAGTTTGCTGGAAATTGAATTTGGTGCTATTGAGTAGTGACTATATAACACCCCATTCTTCCTGTTTTCTTATTCTACCTTAACTTACATAAAAGACTTCAAAGATGGTTGATAGGTCTCTGAAAATAAAATCCAGCAAAGTAGTCCCTGAATTTTGGTAACGTCATGCATGTTTGTCATTCCACCAGTCTCCATTCCTAACTCTGTCAAAAAATTACCTGCTCTGAGTTAACGGTCAAGGTGGATCAAATTCTCTCTCCTACTTGGGTCATTTCTCTCTTGTCCAGGTCAGGGGGATCAAAATGCATGAGTTTTCAATGTCACTCCAAAAAAAGCAAAAAGGAAAAAAGTTCATATTTAACAAAACATGAGATCGGATTTGACCAGTTCAGATTGTTCAAGCATTTCATCAAAAAGCAAGTGAAAATGAAAAATTTTAACCAAAACACAAGACCCAAGTTTTTTCTTTTCAGAGGGCTGGTGAAATACATCACAAGAAACCATTTTGATTTTGAAGCAGTAGTTGCACCTTCCTTTCATCTAAGCCAGAGGGAGGATTACCTGAATGGATCTAGAAAATGCCGAGAATGGAGAAGAGAGAATGAAGAAAACACAAATGATTATGTGAATTGGATGCAAAATTGAAGCTTTTGGGTCACTTGAGTAGAGCTGTGGTGACTCTTCTTGTGAGTCAAAGCAGAGCTAACTAAAGCTATGTGAGACGAAATTAGAGCAATTTTGAGTTTCAATTCACAAATATGGAAATGCATCCAATTCAAGTTTTAATTTTTTGTGCAAAATTGTATGTATGCAATTATGCATAAATTTCTTCTTTAATATATATATATATATATATATATATATATATATATATATATTCCTATTCTAATCTACCTCGCAAAAGCGACACTCAACACTGATGTTGGTACCTAGAAGCTTAGTTGCAACTTGTAAGAGGTAGCAATAAGAAATGAATCTACTAATGTTATAACAAGAAAAGGATAATTTTAAATAAAAAGAGATAATCATATTGTTGTAATTTAAACTAATTATGACCCCATGAATAATTTTATGTAAAATATAAAATTTATGGGTATGTTTAAATTATTATTTATGTATCAATGTTTAAATTATTATTTATGTATCAATGTTTAAATTATTTATGTTTAAATATAATTATGACATTTATTCTCTTTCCTACTTGAAATTTTTGCACCCTGAATTGGACAAGAGAGAACTGTGCGAAGTTCGAGATACAATTTGATCCACCTTGGCAGTAAACTGACAGCAGGATATCTTTTGACAGAGGCAGAAACAAAGGTAAACAGAAGGACCAACATGCATGATGTTTCCAAAATTCAAGGACTACTTTGCTAGAAAAAGAGAATTCAGAAACCTACCAGCCACCTCTAAAATCTTTCAAGAACCAGCTTGGAGGTTTACCCCACTTGCCAAAAGCAATAACCCATTTCCTTCCATCCTTGAATACCATTAAATAATGAGTTGCATGCTCCCCAACTCTCCAATATTCTAATTTCTATCCAAAAACTCACTCTAGACTTAGGCATTCTAAGTTTTAAGGGCAAGCCATACCAGTCTGAACTCTGATCCCCCTTCCCTTATTCAATCATAGCATGAAGCTACCGACATCAGTTAGCAGAATTCCCAACTCTCTCTGACTGACTGCATTGGCTGTCTTTCGGTAGGAAATACCATTCTGGTACAATATGAGGTGGGGTGGGCATCGGATTAGCAGGTATATAATTGTCGGGATGGCCCAAAAAGTATGACATTGTGAGGGGTAAAAAGAAAGGTAGTTCAAAGGTTTGCAACTACTAAAAGGTTAAACCTTTTAATAACATGCATCTAACTAGTTGATATTTAGTTAATGAAAACAGAAAAAATTACCTGTTCAGCAACCATTGTACTAAGCTGTGCATCATTGGCCTGAAAAATAAAGCAAAATATAAAAACGTAAGGCTCCTTAATTTCTTAATAAAATAGCTGGAACATTAATGAATGAAGGAGACACCTTACATGATCCAATATTGTAAATGCTGTTACAAACAAGGCATGATTACATACAGGCAATAAGCTATACATAGGTCACTGCAGTGTTGTTAAATAACCGCTATGGTGGTGCCATAAGGCACCATAGCATGTTTTTATGGCGGAATTTTGGCATTCCGCTATGTTCCGCAATCTGCCACTGATAACAAGGGGTCACTATTATAAAACTCAACCACAAACTGGGGGAGTTAACTAGGGAGAGGTACCATATTTGAGGCAATGCGGCACTAGTGACTAGTTCAACCAATGAGTCACTAATCAAACATAAAATTACACAACTATTTAAATATTTTATGAAGACCAAAAATGGGCAACATCATCATCATAATTGAAAATATAAATCAATCTTAACTAAGTAAAATTTATGTCTCTCAGTTATATTAAAAAAGGCAGTCCAATGCCCTAGGGTAGATGTAAATAGAATTACCTCAGAAGCAGAGGGACCTTTTCTAGGATTCATTTAAAAATTATTGTTGATTAAGAACAACTAAGGCTACAAACCTACAGTAGATCACCTTAATATGTGTGATTCATAGTGAACCTTTACTTTGAGCAGTTAGATTAATCTCCTCTCATAGATCCTATCCTACAATCATAAACACCAAATAACATCTACCCCAACTCTCTCCCCAAAAGCCCACTGCTGACAACCGTTTGCCACTTCACGGCCACCAGAGGAGATTTCTAGCAGCAGTCAGTGAAACTTCACATCGGGAAGAAGTTTTGTGGTGTCCAATAGAGACCATAGGAGAAATGGGGAGCAAGGATTTGAGATTTGGGGAGAAGGATGCATCTCTAGAGAAGAGTGTGACCCAGGAGCTTGGCATCAGCCACACCATTGGCACAGCCAATGTTGTCAGTGAGGCATAGGCCGAGTGTGCCAAAATGAAGGTAGAAGTCCAAGTTGAAGGTGGCAACCTCAAAGAATGTGTCACTGGTGGAGGAAGACAGAGGGAAGAAGGCAGTTTGGGAGGGGAAGGATGTGATGTGAATCTTGCAAAAACATATGGTGGTAGAACAGTAAATGTCAAAGATTGCCTATTGTGTTCTTACACTAGTAGTCACACACCTCATACATGTCTTGTATAGCTCGAATACATGCCATTCTAACGCCTTTCTTTTCCAATGTCCTCTAACAAACTTATTTTGACACTCATTGGCTTTTTCCAAGTCAATAAAAACTATCCGGTTTGGTACAATACCTTTCCATCAACTTTCATTTACATAACGATAAATTGCAATTGTCATAGACCTTCCAAGCATAAAACCAAAGTGATTCTCAGCAATCTTCATTTCCCCTCTTAATCTATGCCCAATCACCTTTTTCCCATAGTTTCATAGTGTGACTCATAAGTTTATACCCTATAATTAGCACAATTATGAATATCTACGTTATTTCTTAAAAACATTAGGACCAATACCTCTTCCTCCACTCATCCAACATTTTCTTATATCTCAAATTCTCGTTAAAGAGCTTAGTAAGCCAATCACTACCACTTTTCTCCTACACACTTCCAAACTTTAATGGGAATCTCATTAGCCCAACAACCCTACTAGTATACATCCTTTCAAGGACCTCTTTTAATTCTCCAACCTAGATTTTATGTTAGTCATCTAAAATAAATTTCATTCATTGAAAGCCCACTGAGCAAAAAATTAACCGGAGCAAGAAAATCAAACTACATTCAATAGAAAACTCAAAAAACACAGCAATAGATATTATAATTAAAAAAAAAAATAAAAAATAAAAAAAAAAAACAGGAATTAAAATGATTAACAGAATCAAATCAAATAGAACTGGAACCTGTTGGCGCGAAATGTAATCAGCCTTAATGGATGAGATCGATTGAAGAAGCTCGGGAAGTGGCAACAGCTTCGCAACCTCGCGAACCGCTGCCTCCTTGGCCTCCACGCCGAGATCCTCAGCCATCATCGTGTCTGCATAAAAAAAAAAAAAAAAAAAAAAAAAAAAAAAAAAGAGCTCAAAGGTTGAATGATGCAAAGATTTCTGCGTTGTATAAACAAATTATCCGATTAGGAATTTGACCTGATTTATGGGAAATTGAACAAGGATCGCGTTGGGGTACACTAAGATTGCTATGTTGATGAGGTTGGGGTTCGAGAAAGAGAAAGTTCTACAGAGAGAGAATTTGAATGAGCTTCCACAGAGAAGAAAGAAATGAAATGGAAATTGGAAATTGTTGACACGGAGTGAAGGAGCAAGGTACCGAGTGTGAAAATGGTTTATGGATCGGAGATTCCGAATGGTAACAGAAACACTGCTTGAAATTTATTTATTCCATGGTTTAAATTTTAGAATACACCAATGGTAAAGGTTATGAAAAAGGTTTTAGGATTAATTGCTCGTTTTGTCCTCTTAAATATTTAAAATTGATGGATTTTATCTAAATTTTTAAATTGAAATATATTAATTGTTTGGTTTTTTCTTTTTCATCTCCATTTTACTTTCTGTACCCTTATAAAATTAAAAAAGATTATTTTATATTGTGTTTTTATTTATATGATTTTTAAAATACTTATTAATAAAATTAATAAACTTATTTTAAACTAAATGTAATTGAATTTGAGTGTAAATTACCATAACCAATGGTTATCAATTAAACTTTTTTTTCATTTTCGTCGGATTGTGCTGTAGTTGAACATCTCATTGAGCTTTTATTTCAAACATTTTTTTAGAATATTTTGTATCCATAATGGTATGTATTTTAATGAAAAAATTGGAGTTATAGGCGGTTGTCTAGTAGAAAAGTTTACATATAACAAAAAGAGAAGAGAAATATCATGAGTTGTAATTTTTTTTAACAAAAATTAACATATAATTACTAGATTTATAAAAAAAAAAGTTTTTTATTTTGCTATTGAATCATTAAATTCGCAATAGTGATTTTTAATGAATATACAGTATAAAGATGAGTGGCAATCACTAAATGTTAATATTTTTCAGAACTCGGAGTTGGGATACTTGCCTCAGACACTCAAGTCGGGTCCCAACTCAAAATAATAATAACACAATAATGCAGTTAAAGAAAGCAAGTTTAAGTCAAACATCTTTAATTAACTGATATTTATAGACTGTAAGTGGGTTGGACTTTTTTAATTAGGAATTAATTAACTTGACTTATCCTTAATTAATCTTATATTAGCTTTAATCATTTTTCAGTGCAACAATTCTGCCACTGGGAAGTTATCAAAGGGTTTATCAGGTATAATTCATATGTCACAGAATACAATAACATCATAAATTATCATCACAGTCATCCTAACTTCTACCAATTATATATACTTTTTGGTACGTCAGTTGGTGAATGGAAATGCCATCAAAATGCCAAAGTAACGGTGGCTTGGAAACTGAAAGCTCACTAGCTATTTCCTGCATAGATGGTCTAGATTTTGGGTGAGGGCACAAGCATGTTAATGCTAATGTTACCATAACCACAATATCTTGCATATCTTTTCGTAAAAAGGGTAGTGGAACTCGTGGGTCCTATATATCTTTCAGCTTCTTGTTTTGAGTGGATGGTTCTGATAAAGAAGAAATAAATTCAGCTGGATGTTTACCCATCATTGTTTCCAAAACCAGTACTCCATAGCTATAAACATCACATTTTGTAGTCACTGCCAAGGTGTAAGCCAATTCTGCATGTACCAACCAAACATTATGTAACAATATTTTAATACAAATAATTATCTATGAAGAAATTGAAATTTACATGAGTATAAAACTTTACCTGGAGCAACATATCCATAAGTACCAGCAAGAAGAGTTTGATTTGATGAATCAAGAAGTCTTGCTGTGCCAAAGTCTGAGACAAAAGCTTGTAACTATGAGTTCAACAAAATATTGTTACTGCTTATGTCTCGATGAACAATGGGTGGAATACAATCATGGTGCATGTAAGCCAAGCCATAGGCTATCCCTTTCACAATATTTATCCTCTTACTCCAACTCAACTGTTGAGCTTCAACATCAATAGATAAGTTATAAAATAAGCTTCCCCTTTCCATGTACTCATACACCAAAAACATACCCTTGTTATGCAAACAAAAGCCATGAAGTTTGATAATGTTACGATGGCGAATTTCTGTCAGGATCTTGGTCTCATTGCAAAAGCTCTTGTAAAAGGATGGATTTTCAGATTCTGCATGAAGCTTTTTCAGTGCAGCAATTCTGCCACTGGGAAGTAGTGCTTTGTACACACTTCCACAAGCACCTGTTCCTATGCAATACCTGATATCAAAGTCTTCTGTGGCTTTAATTATGTCCTCAAAAGCAATTTTACCATCATAGTTCCAAATTGAAAGCATGTCTCCATTTTTTCTTCTTTCCTCATTTCCAAACCCGTTAGGAGGGGGGCAAAAGACATTAATTCCCCAACATACAAATAATATTGAAAAGACCATGCCATTGACGGTAGAACAGAAAATTATCATTACTAAAAAAATACCAGTATCAGAAGAGCATGAATATTAGAAACCCTTATTACCAATTAATGAATCTTTTGGAAAACCACAAAAATCTTTATCCAAATCATTAAAGGAATTGTAAGACAAATTAAGGTGAGGCACAGATTGGAGTCTCTCAGGTATGCTGCCTGTGAGGTCATTATAACTAAGATCTAGATATGCAATATTGCCTATTTGAGGAGGAATGCTTCCATTTAAAGAGTTGTTGCTTAGCTGCACATAACTACAATGGTTCAGAACACCATATGGAATAGGACCCTCTAGCTGATTGTTGGAAATATCTAAAATTCCAAGTGTTGGAATTTATCCAATCCCAGATGGAATGGAACCAGATATTTGATTCCGAGATTGGTGAACATTTGTTTGTTGAATTAGTGCAGATATCCCCTCAGGTATAATACCAAAAATCTTATTATGAGAAAGATCCAATACTTTGAGATGGATCAGGTGCTCTAAAGTAGAAGGAATTGAGCCCTTGAGTGAGTTATTTGAAAGAATTAACCACACTAAATCTTTTAAGTTGCCTAGTTCTGCAGGAATGTAGCCTTCAATTTGGTTTGAATCAAGGGAGAGTTTGTTCAAATTCTTCAGTTGACCCAAAGTAGGAGGGATCACACCAGTAAGAAAATTGTTAGAAATATTAAGTGTCTCAAGTTGAGTGAGACTTGAAATAGAGCCAGGCAACTCATATTGAAGGCAATTAGAGGACAGATCAAGATAGATAAGCTTTTTAAGAAAGCTTATTTCAGTGGGGATTTTTCCTTTGAGTCCCAATCCACTAAGATCTAAATGGATTAAATTAGGGAATGCAGTCATATTGAAATTCTGAATATAAGCTTCTGTTGGAGGAACGTAAAAATATTTCCTGGTTGAAATCTGTGTAACACTTTGACCTTCATTACACCGAATACCATTCCAGTTACAATATTCTGAGATATTTTGACCTCCCCATTTGCTCTGAAGCAAAGCCTCCACCAATAGTAAACTGCAACCTGAGTTTTTCATGCTTGATTCGAATTTGAATGGCTTAAATTTCTAGTGAGAACTTAGTTATAATGCTAGTGGGTCTTGGACTAGTTACATAGAATGAACATGAGAGATGTGCTCATGGAATGTGACATAAAAAGTAGCAACAAAAAATAAGCGCCACTTACTAGTAAAGTGCTAAAATTGGAACTGCTTTTTGAACTCAATGACAATGCTCTTGGCCCCCAGAATTTTGACAACACGATACTTGCAATTGGCATGGTTAGCTAGACGTGTTGAAATTATGGTATCAATTTGGAATTTCCATTCATATTTTGGAAATAATGCAGTTGAATAGGACTAATTCCATAAACGTGCAAAGCACTTTGGCACAATGGAATTCTAGAATTATTGGTTGAAAAGGGGACACTGGAATATTAGCCATAGAGTGAATGTGGAAGATAGTCCACATGGAATTAATTACTGTGCTCAATTAAGAAGCTCATCCTTCCGAAGCTGAAAGGTATGCTTCCAACTCCATCACGTACTTTGTTAGACAAGGTTGATAATTGATGGACTACAGAAACTACTAGTTATAAGATAATTGCAGAGAGAGAAAAAGTAATATAGAAAATAGATTTTGTATATCTAAAAGTCAAACACAGGGAACACTTTCAGCTATTTTATATGTGATACAAAAAGACTGGAAAACTAAGACTAATTAAGTGTTTACCAGTTTTAGCCAACTAAAGTCCGTTCTGGGTAGTTTTTGGTTTTTATTTTTAAAATTTCTAAAAACAAAAACTAGTTTTAGTTTTAAATTTTTAAAATTTTAAAAACAACATTGTTTTTGTTTTCAAATTTAAAACATTGATTTCAAATTTTAATCAAAACACTAGTTGAAGGTAACCGCCGGTCGGAGGTAGCTGTCGGTGACCGTTGCTCGAAGCTGACGACCGGTCAGAGGTGGCGCCGGTGAACGTTGCTCGGAGGTGACGACCGGTCGAAGGTGACGGCCGGTGACCGTTGGTCGGAAGTGGCGGCCAGTAATCGCTGGTCAGAGGTGGCGGCTAGTGATCGTCGTTCGGAGGTGGCAGCTAGTGATCGCTGTTCAGAGGTCACGTCGGTGATCGCCGGTCGGCAATGGCGGCCGGTGACCATTAGTCAGAGATGGCTGCGCGTGACTACCAGTCGGAGGTGGCGGTTGGTGATCGCCGGTCGAAGGTGGCAGCCGATGACCATTGGTCGAAGGTGGCAGCCGATGACCGTTGGTCGAAGGTGGCGGCCGGTGATCGTTGGTCAGAGGTAGCGGCTGGTGATCGCCGATCGGAGGTGGCAGCCGGTGATCGCCAATCGGAAATCGGACGTAGCAGTTGGTGATTGGTGATTGGTGAGTGTCAATTGAAGGTGACGATTGGTGACTGCTAGTCGGAGGTAGGGGTTGGTGACCGCCGATCGGAAGTGATGACCGATGACCGGTCAGAGTGGTGATTGTGACTTTCGGTAGGAGGTGATGGTCAATAATGACAAATGACGTCAAGTAATGAATTTAAATAAAAACAGCAACAGAAATCTAAAAACCAAATTTTATTGTTTTTAAAATTAAGTGAAAACTATTTCGAAAATGAGTAAAAAACCAAATTTTACTGTTTTCAAAATATATTTCAAAACCAAAAACCAGAAACTCAGAACCACCCCGAACGGGCCTAAGAAATCTTATCGATTCAGCTCAGCTATAGAACCGGTCAAATTAAGGGGGTCATAGGATAATGGGTCAATTTGAAAGATCAAGAATTAATTCAGATGCCTCGTTTGATATTAAAAAATATAAATTAATTTATATAATTTTACACTTAAAAATAATAACAATTAATTAAAATTAAAAAAATAATCTAAAAATTATTAAACTGATCTTAATGCTCCTCAAATAAATATATATATATATATATATATATATATATATATATGTTCAAGATATGATAAAAACGTAAGTTAATTTAATGGTAAACTTTACTTTGAACTCATGGGTTTATGTCCCGCCTTTCTCATTATTTTTTGAGAAAAACCATCCTAATATTTATATGAGTTTAATGTTATATATTATGTACAAATTTTTTTTTTTTTACACTGACATTTAATCACAGTCCTTTATTTATGATGAATTTATTGATTTTATTTATTACTATTTTAAAAATCACGTAAATAAACTTAATGTAAGTGTAAAAATTTTTTATTCTAATATTGTATACCAATTAAACTCATATTATATAACGATGGAAGCATGCATGGGGTGGAGCACGGTGCAGCACCAAAACAGTTACAAATACATAACTATATCAAGAGTTTACAATACTCACTCTAATACTAGTTAATTCAATTTCACACTCATCACTACACATCTAGTTAAAGATTTCCTTCATTTGATAAAACACTTGGTTGAGCTTTTACTTGTATCATATTTGCCCTTGTGATTCCTCTGGTAGTTTTTTGTTCTTTCAAGATAATACAGAATATTTAACCAAAATTCAATCTAGTGAAACGAGTTATATTGTGTACAAGTTCAATGTTTTATCTAAATGCATTTTTTTTTGGCTGGTAAAGCATTCATTAACTAGATGATAATACTTACGTGCGTATAGATTTCTTTTATTCAGATATAATTAGTGTCATTAGACGAGACATTATGTTCTGATATGATATGAAATTAATTATTTTAAGGTAAACAAAATTTATTGATGAATATACAAAATAGTTTTTGTGTTTGCGTATTGGTTAATAACTCTAATATATAGGATTAATATAATCTTAAATTTACAATTTTTTTTTTGTGAACTAAATTTACATTTAGATTAGAGTCTTGTTACCAATCAATATGAAGTATCAAATATATGAGTCATATCTCGGACTAAAAATTACTTAATGTAGGTCATCGGTTATGGAAAAGCAACAAAGAATTACTATCTTTGGTGTTGCTTCCTTTTGCTCATACACCTGGTATAATTTTAAAAATTTTAATGTTATCCTTGTTAAGTTGTACCTACATATTGTTTCCACACACATTGTTGTTTTAATTACAAAATCTACAAGATTTTTTACAAAACATCCATATTAGACAATTTAAAAATTTTTAAGACATTTAGATTACATAATCCAAACTTCAAAGGACATGCATTCATCTTAATGAACGCTCAAAATAGCTAACATGGAGGACATACTATGAACACTTAAGTGACAAAGTAGCAAAATATTGCCAACATTTGGATTACTAATCAGAAGGACATATTATAAACATTTGAATTAGCTAATTTGGATAAATAACATATTATTATCTTAATTAGCTAATCCAAAGAAGCAATGTATTCTCAAAGTCCAAATTACCTGATCTCGATGACATGTTAACAATATTTGAATTAACCAATTTGGAGGAGCAAAAATGCAAAATATTGTCAATAAATGTATTTACTAATTTGAAAGAATAAAATACTATTAGCATGTGTGACTGCAAGTCTCTACAACCATGATAAAGAATAAAGAGTGCATGGATTTTCCATTAACAGTGTGTAGCAAATGACGGATATTTGAGGAAGAAACTATATAAAGAAAGAAGGTTATAATATAAACAATTTGTTATATATAATTTTGTATTAGACATATGTAAAGAAGCAACATCCAATATCATTAATAGGACAAGCAAACCTAAAATTGATTAAAGTTGTGAGTATTCGTTTGACTGGAGTATATACTTTGGTTCGTTTAGAAACATCATGTCCAATTGCAATGTATAGAAATATGAGTGATCAAATCAATATTACTACCAATGAATAAAAACAGTGTAGTTCTTAAAATGCACCTTTGTCACATACGCTAATCATTGAACAACTACATTTATAAGTTTATTTGTGGGATTGTAACCATGGAATCGTGAACGCTGTTATTTGAACCTGTTATTTCAAATAAAGTTCTTCTCATGCCGTAGTCTACTTTTGTATTTATTTTTTATACAGTATTTTTTAAGTGCCTTTGATCACTCAAAGTGTCTGATCAGTTTTATATCCTCTATACCACTATATTTTTTAAAGTTTTCTTATTTATTATCAGTAAGTTATTTCTTGATAGAGCTGCAAAAGTATACTAAATAAATTCATTTGTTGCTCCGAAAGTGAAAATCTCAACTCAACTCTCTTTTTGACAAAGTGAAGAAATGGTCAATGTAGTACAATCAACAATTCTCACTGATAATAATAACTAATTTCATAGAGACTTTAAGCATATACATTCTCCTCCCAACATGATTTTTCCATACCCAAAATAGCATAGTAATAAAAACGGATTTACAAACAGTGGGTGAATGGATTTACCTATTGCCTCGCATAAAATTTCTGACAACAATGAGACACATTTAAACATTAATAAACAAGTAATTAAGAATTCACATAATATGGATGGATTTATTTATAATTTCTACATTTTTAAATAATGGTCAATTTTATGATCACAAGTATACTTTTTTCACTTGCAATTCATCACAATTCATAACTACTTATATATAAAAAACTTCCTGACTATCATCAATAAATATTTTCAAAATTATGTAAACAAATGTTAAAATTAACCTAAAACTCAATAATTACCGTGGGTTTTTATTCTTATCAAAGCAACACATTTTGCCACATCTACTTGTTTCGTTAGTCTTGCAAAACATTTAATGTCTAGGCGTTTAAGAATGTACGGAATTATAATGCAGTTACTCTAATAACATCACTTGATGGCAAATGTTTGGAATTATAATCCACTTATTCTAATAACATCACTTGATAGCCACTCCGATTCCAAACTTAAAATTTTTAGCATAGAAAGAAGAAATGCATATCATCAGTAATCAGTAATAAAAACAAAATCCATCATCAAAACTACCACTGCAAAAGTGTTTTAACAAGAATTCAGAACTCGAAAATCACAACAAAGAAATAAATTTGCTCTTCAGAAAGTACATTAAGGTAGAATTCTATCATAGAACATTCCGCTCTAAGCCACAAGAGTGCTGGCGGTTGTTGATTCACTGCAATATAAGATAAACCAAACAACTATTAGAAAAGCAAGAAAAAGTGACATAAAATAGGTTAACTTAATACTGCAGCTAAAGGCAAGGAATTATGATGATAAAAATACAGAACATGAAACATCACAATCCCTAATATATGACATATCTATCGTTATAACTAAGAATAATTGGCCAAAAACACTTTACAAGTAATACAGAAGTTTCAGGCTGCAAAATAATTGTTCAGAATAGAAGAAAATTGGACCATCATTGTTATGTAATTGATATCCTCCATACATTCACCATATTATAAAGATAAATGATACTTACACAACATATTCATGATCCAATATTCAAATAAGTTGTAAATAAGGTTCAAAGACATGCATTCAGAAAACAATCAGATCATTGACCAAAGTTAGGCATTTACCAAGAGGAAAGGAATAACAGGAAATTGTAAATTTGTGTTTACATTGATTCAATGCAATGTCATGTCAAACCACAATTTTTAGGTCAAATATAGAGAAGTTAAAAGTTGAATACTTACTATTTCCACACAGGTGGAAGCTTCTTTGTCTTCTTATAGTAACGGGCAAGGCGGTGAATCCTACTCTCAACCAAAATTAACCTGAATTTAGAATCCTTGTCCTTTCTGTTCCTCTCCAAGTGCTTCCTAATAGAGACGGCCTTCTTGATCAGGTGGTACAAATCTTCAGGAATTTCAGGAGCAAGTCCTACAAAAGAGAAAAACATTCCACTTATCAAAATTCTAAAAGATAGACAGTACGATAACAAGCAACAAAGGGAAAAGTCATACCATGAGCCTTCAATATGCGGAGAATCTTGCTTCCTGTGACACTCCTCACCTGAGCAATTCCATGAGAATCACGAAGAATAACACCTATTTGGGATGGAGTGAGACCTTTCTTGGCAAACTTGCAGATGTTCTCCTCCACCTGTGAAATTCAAAACACAACAAAAGCGACAGAATTCAAACCCACATCCACTTTATGACAAAGCAGAAAACAATCAAAATTAAAAACCAATCAGAAGTACTTATAACTTATAATCAGTTATACAAGTATAACTTTACAAGTAGACTACAACGTAAAGTTAACAGCTAATTACACATCACCAAGGTTTCAACTCCATCAACAGCTGCAATCTCAAGGTTTTTAGGGGCCTCATAATGGCATTGCAATGTAAATTGATTATTGCAACATCAAAATGTGTCAACAATTTGGTGGTGAAGCAAGCACTTCATGACTTCACAATTTTCCACAATAACAAGAATCACACCAAAACAGCAACCCTAATCACATCTTAAATCCTTTGGTCAAGACACATGCCTAATCCAATTTTGGTAAAGATTTGACAATATGAAAAGAACAGCATCACATGCCTAACTACATAAATGTACAACAAAGTAAAACACATACCCACATTACAGAGACCTCATAAAAACAAGAACTTAATTTACCAGTCACAGTTTTCAAACATAAAAGAAAAAGGATAACATAACACTGGGCGAAAAAAAAAGAAAAAGCAAAACAAAAGGGGTTCAGATTTCTTACATCCTGAGAAGAGATCTTCAACCAGCTAGGTGGGGTTCTCTTATAGGGAAGAGCCGAACTGGAGATACCCTTACTGAAAACAAACACATTCAATGGACCAACAAAGAACAACAACGTTAGACAAGAGTTAAAAAAGAAACAGAGTTATTTACGAAGCTCAAACGAGAACACTCAAACAGGGGAACATACCCGCGACTGTGCATACGCCCCATGGTGACTGCGTTGGAACAACGACGCGCTCTCTGTCTGTGTGTCTGCTGCGCCTGCACCGAAAACTATAGGAGATGGGAAGAAACCCTAAATATGAAGGTTTAGAAAACTAGGGCAAACGTCGCTAATTGGATCGGGCTTGTGCTTAATTCTGGGCTTGGCCCGGTTATTTTGCATTCTGATGGGCTATGACTTCAGCGGAAAAATAAAGCTCTCTTCGATGACAAAACACCGAAGAAAATATTCTTCAATATGTACATAATTAATGGAAAAAGAATTAAAGCAAAGAATGCTTAACTTATTTAAATAATTGTTTTATATAATTTGAAATTCATTTTTTAAATTAAATTTTTATAAATTTTTGAAAAATAAGTAATCAATCTTTTGAGTATGGGCGTGTCAAATAGATAGTGCTTATTCGGCAATAGTTTATAAAACTGTTTTCAGTATTTTAGTTTCTAAAAACTAAAAAACTTGTTTGGATATTGTTTTCTGAAAACAGTTTTCGAAAATAGTTCTGGTTTTTTAGGCCCTGTTCGGGGTGATTTTTGGTTTTTAGTTTTAAAATTTCTAAAAACAAAAATTAGTTTTAGTTTTAAGTTTTCAAAATTTTAGCATTGTTTTTGTTTCCAAATTTAAAACATTGGTTTCAAATCTTAACCAAAACACTAATTGAAGGTAGCGATCGTCGAAGGTCACAGTCGGTCATTGGCTACCGCTAGTCAGAGGTGTGGTTGGTGACTGCAGATTGGAGGTAGCTGCCGGTAACCGTTGGTCGGAGGTGACTGCTGGTCATAGCCAGTCGGCGGTGGCAGTCGGTGACCGTTGGTTGGAGGTGGCGGTAGGTGACTGCCGGTCGGAAGTGGCGGCCAGTGATAGCCGATCGGAGGTGGCGGCCAGTGACTGCCGGTCGGAGGTGGCGGCCGGTGATCGCCGGTCAGAGTGGTAGCCGGTGATTGCCGGTCGGAGGTGGTGGCTGGTGACCGTTGGTCGGAGGTGGTGGTTGATGACTTTTGATCAAAGGTAATGGTCAATGATGACAAATAACGTCAAGTAATGAATTTAAATAAAAACAGAAATAGAAATCTAAAAACAAAATTTTATTGTTTTTAAAATTAAGTGAAAATTGTTTCGAAAATGAATAAAAAATCAAAACAGAACCATTTTTGCCGAACAGGTTTCTGAGGCCTTAGTTTTTAAAAACTAAAAAACTGGAACAGCTGAAAGTAGTTTTGCTTTTCAGTTTTTTGTTTTTTTTTTAACTCAAAATACAATAAGAATATGTTATTTTTTGTTTTTCATTAATGAAATTCTAATAAACATGAACAAGTTTTTTCATTTTTACATCTTCAAAACAGTTTTCAAATATCATTTGCCAATTTTTTCTTTTCTTTTCAAAAATAGTTTTTGAAAACTCTTCAAAAACTAAAAAACAAAATCAAACCAATCAAGTCAATATTTTTCCTTTCGCCCATTTTTTTATTATTAATACGATATATAAGGATTGTTATTACAAAAAATACTACATACTTGATGTTGAACCGTGTGAATGAAGTGAAAGTATGATACTCCAAGTTCGAGAATTCAGAGTTTTATAAAACTATATTGATGAAAAAAAATATGAATTAAAAATCTCAATAAATTAAATTCGGTTCATAAATCTAAGAAAGAACGAGAATTCTTGATTTCTCGTTCATAATGATCTGAAAAAAAAACATAATCATGTGGATCATCATAAAAATTGTCCAAAAATAATGAAAAATATTAATAATGTTGAAAAGATTATTCAATCATTAGAATGCATGTTTTACAAGTAACAAATATTTAATTTTATTTGTAATTAAATTAGACAAGTGTGTATTTATAATAAAATTAGAGTGACAACATTAAATAAAGATAATTTAACTTAAGGTTATATTTATTAAAAATTCTTATATTTTCATAATGTTATAATGTAATTAGAAAAATGGTAACTCATTTTCTAAATCTCAGTTGATTGTTTTTTTTGGAAATAACTGATTTAAGAATAGAGATTCAAATAAATTCTAGATAATGGGAGTTTCAAAATAAAAAGTTTTAGAGATATTTTCCTTGTTCTCCTCATAGAATCTTTAATTTTAAAATAACACAACCAAGCATATTTTTTTGACACCAAATTTTGTCTAATTTTTTATTATTTTTGTTAATATTTAACAAAAAGATTATCTATTGAATATTTCAGAAAGATAAAAGAATACTGTTAAGATTATCTTTTGTACGTATCAATAGCTGGTTGCTTCCATGATGTTAACATTGAAGACAAAATGTTTCTTAAACTTCCAGAAAAATTAGGTCAAAAAATTAGAGAAACCTGGAAAAATGATAAGGTTATGCCCATGTTGAATAACCTCTTAATACGAATACAACACATTATGAAAATAATGGAAGACACTTGTTCTCATATTGCTATACAAAAACAACTTAAGCATTATAATGCTGGGATATGTAAACAAATATACACTCCCTAACAGTATGCACAAAATAGGTTTAAAAACAGAAAAAATATATCTAGAAACAAACCTAGAAACACTAATACTTAGGAACAAGAAATCCAAGAAAAACATATACCATAAGAGCTTTTAAAGCTAGAAAATCTACTTTAAATCCTAATAGACATGTTAGGAAATTCAGAGATAACAAAACCTACAAACAAATGTTAAAATATTTTGCTTGTAGTCAACCAGGACATTTCTCAAGAAATTGTCCAAATATTGTCAATCTTTACACAAAAAAGGCGAAATTAATAAAAATGTCATATGAATCTTCTTCCTATTGATAAAGAGGTTTCTACTGACTCTGAAATATTATCTGTTATCAGTATAACAGAATACACAGATGAAATAAACCAAGAAAAGGTTCACAAAAATTATGATTTAATAAATGAATTTACAAATAATGAATACAGTCATTTATATCCCAATAATGACAATGACTTCCCAATGGGGGATGAATACAATGAAATGGGACAAATTTTAGATGATTTAGGATATTGTTTTACGAAGACAATAGAAACAAACCCTGTTTTCACAAAATACAATTCTATATCTCAAAGGGCTCATTGTCTACTTTGTTACAAAAATTTTTGTATTAAATGTGTCAAAGAACACCTTAATATACAACAAATACCTTCTTACGAAAAGAAAGAAAACACAAATAAAATCTATAATAAAGATTTAACTGATACTAGAGTTTCAGTATTGGAAACTCGCGTAAATTATCTAGAAGAAAAGGTTATTCTTTTGGAAAAAACAATAAAAAGGAAAACTAAAATAGATTTTCCAGAGTCTAGTTACTCATCTGAACAAAATAATATGATGGGAACAATGGAATGTATCTCATTAGTTTGTAATAAACAATATCTAATAACTTTAAAAGTATTAGTTAAATTAACTTTTCCAAAAATAAATAATAACCCATCAACAGAAAAAACCATACAAGCATTATTAGATATAAGATGCTTAGAAACAGTTATATGTAAAACTATAACTTCACACCACAACATAATAAAAAGTAAACACATCTAAAAAACCAGAACAATGTCTGGAGAAATTATGATAAACGATGAAGAAGTTAATAATGTTATTGTTCAATTTAGTACAAATTGTGACCTTTCTGGTCATAAAATTTTTATAAAAACAATGAGGGTAGAAAACTTAGTTCCATCAAAACAAAATATGATAATTGGCTTAGATTTTATTTTAGGCCAAAACAGATCAGTTACAATAAATAAAGATTATGTTATGACTAGTGACAAAACACAAATGACACCAATAGTTAGTGATAACTCATTAAAATAAGATACAACCCTTGATAAGTGTAGCTGTAAAAATTCAACATCTCCTGATACATGTAATTGTACTATAGATGTATCAAATATTTTAAATGAAACAGTAGAAGATTATTCCTCTTTATCTAATATACTAGACAATACAATTGAGGTTTTTTCCTCAATAAAAATTTCAAAATCTATAAAATTTGAAAATATTCAACAAATTCTTGATAGGTTGAATAAGATAAATATAATAGGAGAAGATCCCACAAAATTTTGGGATAGAGACCCCATAATTTGTAAACTGGAAATTATTAATTCAGATTTAATTATCAAGATAAAAGACATTCAGTTTAATAATTGGGAACAAGAAGAATGTCAAACTCACATACAAAATTTGTTAAAACTAAAAGTAATAACACCTAGTGTTAGTCAACACAGAAGTCCTGCTTTCATAGTCAATAAATCTTCTGAACAAAAAAGAGGTAAATCTAGGATGGTTTACAATTATAAAAGACTAAACGATAATACAGTAGAAGATGATTATTTAATTCCATCTAAAGATGTTTTAATAAACCAAATTCAAAATGTTAAATGGTTTTCTAAATTCGACTTAAAAAGTGGATTTCATCAAGTTAAAATAGATCCCGAATCAATAAAATGGACAGCCTTCTCTTGTTATGAAGGTTTATTTGAATGGAATGTTATGTCATTCGGTTTTAAAAATGCTTCTACTGTTTTTCATCGAAAAATGGATAATATCTTTAAAAATGATAAATCCTTTAGATGTGTCTATATTGACGATATACTAGTATTTTCTAAAACAAAATATGATCATTTTCATCATCTAAAACAAGTTTTATATAAATTGGAACATTACGGATTAATAGTTTCAAAATAAAAAATGAAAATTAGTAAAAATTTCATTGAATTTCTTGGGACAAAAATTGGTAATGGAACTATAAAAATCCAACCTCATATTTCCAAGAAAATACAGGATTTTCCAGATAAAATGGAAGAAATAAAAATACTTAGATCCTTCTTAGGACTTTTAAATTATGCAAGAAGCTTTATTCCTAATCTAGGAAAATACACATCTCCTTTATATAATAAAACTTCATTAAAAAGAGAAAGAAAATTTAATTCTGAAGATATAAAATTAGTTCAAAAGGTAAAACAAATGGTAACAAATTTACCAACTTTACAATTACCATTAGATTCAGATTACTTAATAATTGAATGCGATGGATGTGAACTTGGATGGGAAGCAATCCTTAAACGAAAGAAAAATAAACACATACCAAAGGCCCAAGAACAAATTTGCAGATATGCCTCTGGTAAATACACTACAAAACCAAAAATTTACAAAACTAGCACAGATTATGAAGTAAAAGCTATCATACATGCAATGGATGCATTTAAATTATTTTTTATAAATAAAAAAAAAACAATCAGGACAGATTGTGAAGCCATAGTTTCTTATGGTAAAAATCAAATTAATAATGATAAAAAGCCACATAAAATATGGTTGTTTTTCAAATATTATATAAATTTTTCAGCAAAAATTATTTATTTTGAACATATAAAAGGTTCTGATAATACTTGTGCTGACATTTTGTCCAGGTACATCAAGTGAAGTTATTCACATATACAAAGATTTTTTCAAATCAATGCTCGAAAATACAAAGAAAGGTGTCGTAGGCTCTAAAAAAGTTAAGCCCCCTTTTATGGTGGACCAGTACACAAAATTTGGCAAACAAGAATTGCCAATTCTTACAAATATCTTCCAATACCATGGGAGAGATCAAACAAATGTTAAATTAAATGTTTTAATTGACAACATTTGGAATATTCCAAAATATACAACACAAAATGAACATCAAGTGACTGGTGTAAAACAAAGCATCATAAGCGCATTATACAACTTTTGTTGCCAAGATAATAAAGGAGTAGCGTTAACTTCTCCTGCCTCTCCTTCGGGAAAAGGTTTTACACATTTTGCCTTAATAATAGGTCAAAACAAAGGTGTATATACATCATTTAGAGACCTCAACGAGGCTAAACAAGACCAGTTCTGGTCCACATACAAAGGCTTCTATTCCAAAGAAGAAGCTGAAATGACAGTTCGGTTAGAAACAATCGATGAAGAAAAAATAAAAATTGCCTTACAATTTGAGCCTCATGCTCTAACACAAATATATGCTACTGCTGCTGGCAATATTACCCAACAAATCAATACAAATATCCTTCTAGGAAAATTTGGGTTAATACAGGACTTTTTGTTTGAAGTCCATGCTGAAACTGCAAATTACGAAGGATTGTTCGTAAAAACACAAACCTATTTCAATAACAGAAATTCATGTTTTGGATCTTTTGATTATTGCAAGACTGTTGACAAGGATTGTACTTGTCAGATAAAATTCATTGTGAGACGAGCTCAAATTGATTTGAGTTCCTTCAAAGGTCACTTATACAGGGATGTTCTAATAACCCCTATGCTGCTACTAGAAGCAGGTTGCCTTCACTCATTAGTAATTCTCCCTACAGATAGGTTCTCAGCCCTGTCCCCTGTAATAAATTCAGTCATAAACGATATTCAGGTTGAACACATGACCCAGATGGCTTTACAAATTACCACTTCACCAAGAAGTGCTGATATTCCTGATAGTATAGCCACACATATAATAAAATTATTTACTGAAACAAATCCAGAGATAAATACCCTGCCTTTGTTTGAACATGATCCACTAAAAGGGTTGTCCATCAATAAAGAAAAATTGTATCAGTATAACCTCTGGAAGGCATACATTGAAGGGTCCAACTGGAACTTCACTAAAAGAGATTCTGAGGTTTTCACTCTGTTAAAAGAAACTCAGAATACTAAATTATACTGGAAAAAGATAATGGGTAACAAATTTCACACATTCCCAATTGAAGCAAACCTTTCTCTCGTAAAACATTTTGAAAAAGAAAGGTTATACAAAGAAATATAGAAAAAAATTGTTTGTCATGGCCAAAACACTCCAGGGATATCCTCTTTACCATCTGATTTTGATGACACAGAAGACCCATGTCTTCCTGAACCGATGGAGGAAGAAATAACTTATATGTCTACACTCTCTCGATTCAGAAGAGCAAGTTAAAATTTTACTTGCGACAAAGTAATTTTACTTCTTTATTGAAGTAATAGACTGAAGGGTAAAATTTACCTACAAAATATGTTGCTAGTCAAAAAGTAACCTATACAGCAGGTCACCAGTCACTAGGTTACCTTCTTAGCCGGTTTCTGGCTACCAACTTTGTCTATAAAAAGACCATAAGTCTCTTATGTTGAGCAGACCCTGAATACTTCTCTCTCTAGGTCCTCTCCTCCTTCTCTCTAAACCCACTCTCTCTTACATGTAAAAATTTCTCTATCAATAAAAGAAGAAGTTTTCTGCAACCCCTCCCCTCTCCTCCCCTCTTGTAAGTTTTTTTTTTTATTTTGTGAATATTTTTTTTAAGTATGAAGTAGTTTTCTCATAAGGTATCTTCGGATACCTTAAGCAATAAATATTAAAATATACGATGATCATTTAAAGGCTTATCATAGGTTAATTAAATTTACTTTTCATCAAATTTATAAACTACTGAATCTGGCAGAGCCGGTTAGACATCTGCTTATAAACTTGATAAAAACAAGTTATTTAACTTTTTATAAACTTGAGAAAAAATATATAAACTTGATGTTTTTAAAAACTTGATAACAAAATTATAAACTTGATAAATTCTGTCTAATTTTTTATTATTTTTGTTAATATTTAACTTTTTTTTAATAATGTGTTTTGAGCTCATTTAAAGTTGATTGAAAAAACAAAAAAATATTTGCTATTTACACCTGTATCTTTTGTTAAGTATACTAACATAAAATAAAATAAAGATAATAGGCCTTTAATACAACAAGCTCTAGTTATCAAATGTCGGTTGTAAACAGAAATTTCCCGTACAGTCAATATGTTCAAATCCATACACAATCAAGCAAGATGTTGGTATTACAATTTCAATATTTCAATTTCAATATTTCAATTTCCCCCAATTAAACTGAGACTTTGTACAAAGTGATCGAATAGGTTTACTATTTCAACAGTGTTCATCAATTTAAAGTTTATAAATGCTCAGTATTCATATTGTTAATGAATTTTTAATGCAATAAAGTACAGTAAAATTCCCTTTTTTTACAGTCTTTCGTTGAGTTCAAAAAGGAAAAATAATATAAATTAAAAAATACCACATTTTTTTAAATTAATTTTTTTCAATAATAGAATTCTTTACATTGAAAATATTAAAACTTAAATAAAATATTTAAAAATAATTTGTATGTTCTATTCAATGAAGGAGGAGAAGAAGTTGAGGGACCTAATATACAACCCTGTTATAAGTCCTTATCCTCATACCCATCGAGAACTGACAACTGGAAGATGTTAGATGTGGGGTAAGTAAGAATTATGGGTTACTCATGCTCCTTTTGTCAAGAAAGGAGTGAATAACTCAATTTCGGCATACTATGGTTGACGATGTTGGCTCCATACCCTAACTAACCCCAACTATCAGTACACAATCCTTTGAGATATTTTACTAGAAATGAAGGTTAAGTGAAATAAATATTTTTAAAATTATTTAAATTTTTATGTTTAACTAAAGGTAGGACTTACCTTTATGACACATGTTATAGGGTATTAATATCTTTATTACTTGGATACTATTCTCAAACTCAAAATTTGGTTTGAAAAACTATTTTTTTTTAAAAATTCAATAATTTTTAATAAATATTAATAACGATTTCTTTCTAAAAATGATTTTCGCCATCGTGACACATGTATCTATGCATATTTGACCATAACAATCATGATTTCCAAGTATAAAAATTTTCTTCTTTACTAAATGGCCTTTAGTGTGAATTGGTAATCTATTACATACATAGTTATCAAAATTGCAAATTAACTCGTAAAATCGTATGAATTTACAAGATTGTAAGTCTCTAATGAGTTAAATTGCATATAAAATTAAAATAGGAGTAAACTTTGAGTAAACTCAATAAAATTGAAGTAAACTCGTAAAACCTGAGTAAACTCGGTAAAATCGAAATAAACTTGTGAGTAAATTCGTAAACAAATTTCTTGGATAGTATTTTTCTATTCAGACTCTAATTTTTAAGTATTTTGAATATAATTTGTTCTTATGTCTAAAAAGATTTTGAAATTCTTTAATGTTTTGACTCTAAATTTTATTTATTTTGAATAATTTAGACTTATTATGTAGATTTGAACTTATTATATATTAAAAATTTTTATTTTTTATGTGATTTATAATCATATTTTTAATAAAATAAATTGAGTTTACTTAAATTCTCGATTTTGATAATTTTAGTTATATATATATATATATATATGTGTTTGTTTAATAAAAAATTAGAATAAAAATGTCCTTATTTTCAATATTTGATTAAATGAAAAGAAGGAATTTGTTTCAGCTTGCTGGAAATCGCAAAATAGAACATAAAACATGACGCAGGGTTGTGAAAAAAACCAATTCATGTTTTTGAGCTGAACCGATTAATCTTTAGTTGATCTAGTTTAACAAAAACTAATCAAACAGTTTTTAAAATTAGTTTTATTTAAACTGAATTATTTTTAAATTAATTTAATTTGAATCAAATTAATTTAAAAAATAATTCAATTACTGATTTTATAAAAAAAAAACATTTTCTCCACATTTCACATCGTTGTATAATTTTTTATTTACTAAAAAACATTCCCTCAAAATGTCATATCATTATGGTCATCATACCTTAAATATTGTGAAAAATGTATTAAAAAAAAATATTAGTCAAAAATTAATTCAATCTGAAATTATTTTGAATTAATTTCAAACTAGCTTAGAATCAATTTTATAATACCAATTCAATTCCAAACTAGTTTTATAAAATAATTTATTTTTTAAATTTAAGAACTAAACAATTTTAAACAATTATATTCGCTTTTGCCTATCCCTAATCACAGACGGTGGCGGCGACGGCTTTTAAGAAAGGAGGTGGAGCCCTTAGCCCACTGCTAGAATTTGTATTTGGTATTGCTAAGATCCATTTTTTCCCTTCAATTCTTAACATAATAGAACATTGAAAAAGGGGAGAAACAAAATACTTAAAACTTAGCAAGTTTTGAATTTATTTTATGATTTTACTCTGAGTCTAAAAACATTGTTAGTATCATCGCATGAGATTAAGGAAAAGGAAAGATAGTATTTATAAATAATTATTGATCTAGATTTCCAAACTAGGTAAGACTTTAGTTATATAGAAACATTTTATAAAGTGGAGAATTGTTCCCCAAATTTCCTATGATGTAATTCAGGACATGGAGGCAGTTTACATCTTTCAGTTGCTAGAATGAAATTTCACATGTTATCTAAAAAAACCCCAAAAAACATTGTTTATTGGTTCTGTTTTCTCTTTCTTAGACATTGTTTTATCCTAGTATCATTTATATTTTATCTAAAAAAAACCCAAAAAACTTTGTATAACACAGATATATTTTGCTTGTATTATTTCTAGACCATTGGTATATGACGTTGCGGGCTTTTGACTTTAATTTTGAGATGCTAAACTAGATTTTAGGGCTGCAAACACTATAATAGTAGACTTTATACGTAAATGGCATATGTATGAAAAAAAGTGTATACCAGGTTTATTCTTTCATAGTTTGGTTAAAATAGAATTACATAAGTTCACAGTGAAGGACTTAAATCTCCTGTTTTGGTTTCGTGACCCTTTTCTTGTCTCTTCATTCCATTTTCAATACTTCAAATAAAACACGATACCTTAATAAGAGACACCACACAGTAAGAAAAAAAAGGCAAAAGCTATTATTTTAATGACGTACAATTTTTTAAATAAGAAGAATGGAAAGGATACACGAGAAATTATAAAATAAAATAAAAAAAGTACCTAAAGCCTAAAGGTGCTTTCAAGTTTCAACCGATAGAAGTAGTGATAAGTCAAAGTTCTTGTGAACATATCACAATGGTCAAAAACATAATACAGCCCTACAAAATTTACTTACCATTACAGACTTACATTTAATAGAACTTGTGGGTGAAAAGGGTGCAAATCCTTTCCCAATTGTCACATTTATTTTGCTTTAATATATCCCAAACTACTTTTCCAAACAAAGTTGTAAACTTTTGGCTCGTGTTTAGACACAGCATTTAAAAGGATATTTAATTTCTTGATGAGAAAATCAAATATTAAGGTCAAAATCGAAAAGAAAGCTAACACATAATACAAAATATAGGAGAGATCTTGATGAGAATAAGAGTTAAAGAGGCTTAAGAAGCTTTGTACATTATGTATTTTTACATCGGCTTTTTTTCATATTGTCTTTTTTGTTCAAATATCTTGGGCTTGTATATCATATTTTACACATTGTTTTTTAGTATTTCTTGTACCTAAATTGTTGTTCAAAATGTTTCTTTCGTCTCATTTTGAAATTGTTCCAATCCAAGATCTAAAGACCTAGATACGCATAAAATTGAAAAATTTTTGTGTGCAAATTCCAATTTAAAAGGATCTTAAATAAAAAAGGATTTTTGTATCATTTATGTAACATTTCAATTCATATTCAATAAAATACTTTGTTTGACCATATAATTTTTAGCTTTTTTAAAAAAAAACGAGAAAATTACAATTTCTTTGAAATAGATAACATTTTAAATTCTATTGTAGTGTCTGACACAAACCATACACCAAATTTAAAATTAATTCTCTATTAAGTTTACATGCTTGCATAAGATCACTCAAGTTTAGTTACACTTATAGTTGATTATCCTTCTTAATAGCGTATTATATTTATGTTATGATCGAATCAAGGTTTTTGAGATAATTTAGGTGGATATATCTGAACATGTATATATATATATATATATATATATATATATATATATATATATATATACTCAATATGTAAGATAACTTTCTGCCAGTTAAGATATCAGCTTATGTTTTATTCTGGTTTGTGTTTCGTGTTGCACAATATTTCAAGGCATTCTTACTTTTAACAGTAATGATAAATAGTTAAAGATTAATGATATTGGTACACTTTAGAAACCAATTTTATAGAACTATTGTAAAACAAGGACTAAACATCCTGATAATAACGGTATTATTTAGAAAAAAAATTGAAATTGATACACTATTCTTTCTTTTGCATAACACTTACAATTTTCCGTCTCAATTAAATATTTAAAAACTCACAAATAAATTAGGTGAATTAAATCTTGAAAACTAAAAAGTTATTCATAAAAAAAAATCCTCATAACGATAATAGAAACCCAACTTACATTCTTATTCTTATGACTTCATTCTTTAACTGGTCAATCTCTATGGTTTTCTGATCAAGTATTTGTCATTTGTCATATTTAATAAATAAAATAACTTTAACTTATAACTTCATCTCGAATTTTAATATAATCAGTACAAATGGTATACGTTAATTTCCTTGAGGCTGATCACATCATTAATTCCACAATTGAAATTGCATATAAAATACTATATATATGTCTTTAATTTTCTAATTGTTTATTAAAAATAAACAAATGTGATTGCAGTCAATTTGCAACATGTATGTGGGCATAATTACAATTTATAGTTTATAGTTTCATTTGCTTCTCCTCTCTCACAGTTTTGATGACCTCATTTTGAAGATGTGAAAGACGTACTATATATTATTAAATTATTCAAAAGTTAGACACCCATAACGAATATACGAAACATATTCAACAATTAATTATTCAAAATAAAAAGTGGAAATATTAAGGCCCACTTTTAATTTGAAAATGAAGAAAGTTATTGTAAAGTCAGGATGAACGTCGCTTACAAACCTTAAGTCAAGATGGTAAAAACAATTTTAATTTTGATACCCACTTGACTTTATGATATTATTAAAGCTTTTACTAAAGGTATACGTTTGGTACGATCGACTTACATTTTAGTACTATTATCTAGATTAAAATATCATATTTCTCTCTCACACACTTTTATCTATATATACTAATATAAAATTATTATTTTTAAGAATCAAAATATCTTGTATTTACTTTTCTTTAAGACAACTGTCTTTGTCACTGTTTAATATTTTCATATTTTCATTTTTTAAATTTGAAAATTACTATATTTTCAAATCAGAAATTTTTTGTTGGATAAAAAATATATAATTACACACATTTTTAGGAGTGTTATTATAATTTATTTTATTTTATGTTAATTTTTTGGTTTCAGATTTCTTAAAATGAGTTCTTTTGGTTACATAAAATGAGTTTATTTAATCTTTCACGTTATTTTTTCTTAATTTTTTATTATTATTTCTTTCAAATTAGCTCTTTTTTTGGCTATTTGCACGAAATTCAACTAATTATTATTTTCAGTTTACTTATATTGACTAAATATACGAATATCTCTTATAGTTTTAAATGTTTTCCTCTTAGATATTTTTTAGGTTATATTTTAATGTATTTTAAAATTTAAAATTATTCATAATATATAGTTAAATATATAATTTAAAAACATTCTTCTATAATAAATAAATATTAAACAGTATATATATATATATATATATATATATATATATATATGTCCATACTTAATTTTATAATTTACTTTAAAAAAATTAATTTTATAAATTACATTGTAATAATAATTTATCAAAAGATTGAAAGGTAAATTAATTTATTTTCTCTACAAAATTGGTTTTATTATATCTGAAAGTATATGCTAATCTTTTACAGTATGGGACTTTAAATTAATTTTATCCCCTTATCCGATCTAATCTAAGTAGTAGGTAAACAAAAGATTTGACTTTCCAAATTAATACAAATTAGCAATCACATGGCAAATTATTTTCTTTGTCAAAAACAATCCATCTCATTTTTACTTTGTTTTTCATTTAGTTTCATATATTTTATAGTTATTAGCTAGAGTTTGAAGTTTAGTTTTGTTTCTAGCTGCAAGTAGCTAGGAGTATTACGACATCCTTTGAGACAACAAAGGGAAAAAGAAATTAAAAAGGGAGATAAGTCGTTTTGACTTAATGGAAAACGATGAAATCATATGTAGTATATAACATAGTTAATGTTCACGTCAATTATTTTAGTTACACAAAAAGGGCAAAGAAAGCTAAAGTAAGAACGTGTTATAGTCTCAGTGTCATCATTCCTTGGTTTGTCTCTAAGTATAGCATGTTTACTTATATGGAGCATTTAGTTTATGCGAAAATGCTAACAATTAATGTTGAGTCAAATTATATAACGAGTTCTAATAACAATCTCCTCCACAACTTGCTAACCCTACAGCTGATATCATTATAAAATTTTGTGCAGATAAGAATAATAAATTCAATGACAGTTAAGTATAGTTTTTTTGGTTTTTGAAAGGGACTGTTAAGTATAGTTTAAATTACGAGTTTCTTTAAGAGATTTTTTCTTTTCCTATTTGAGGTATCAATCTTACTAAGTGAACAAACAAAATGCATTGTAGTTTTTTATCAGCAAAATTTTACATCCCTGGCTACATTTTATATGTGAGGGAATAATATATTTAGCGAAAAATTCTATTGAGATAACAATAGACATGCACCGCGGGCAGAATTACTCTATGATGCAATGTGTTGAGGGAGAGAGACACCAATGTGTCTAACCTTGGTGTTAAAAACTCCTATATTAGATATATCCAGGAGTTCGGTTCTTCTCCGGATGAGTAAGATTGAGAAAGACACAAATTTGTGGATCTAAGTGGTTTTCACAAAAGTCGTATGTTTTTTTCTTTTTTAATAAACTTTTTGAGTTAATGGAGAGATTTTTTTTCTAATAGTACAGACTCTTCAACCCAATTAAGATAATGACAAGTATATCTTTGAGAAGATATGAAAACTATATATCAAACAACTTTTAGCTAATATAATATCATAAACTATGAAAAATACTCTTGATCAAATGATTTAAGCATTTACACCCATATGAGCTGGTGTGTCCTAAATAAAGTCCCAGCTCATACAAACAGACTGAAAGTTTCATATAATTTAAACTCCAAAGTGCTTGGAGTTACTCACGGTCGGTATTTAAGCAAAATATTGCTTAAATGTAAAACAAATTCCCATCCAATTACAAAACAATATTGATGTTTTTAGATTTGAATCCTCTCTTACAACGGATTCACGGTCCTAAATTCGTGTCTTATTCTTTCTCATAGCTAATCAATAAATATTATGTCATTTAATGAATTATATAACATATAAAACAAAATTTAATAAATAACGTGACATTTATTGATGAGTTGGGACATGAAATTTAGAATAGAAGATTTCCTTTCCTCCTACAACTCTCTTTATCGATTCCTCTCCAACACCTTTTCAACCACTGGATACTCATCATGTATGTGGTTATGTGGTGTACAATGAAATTTCTTTAACATTATAGCACCACAATTGTTTATAGCATGTATATCTCCATGTGTAAAAAAAGATGTGATTTATTATGTTTTCCCTCCTCCAAAAAAAATAATTTTCTATTTTCTCATGCTATACTTTATTTTATTATATTTTCAAAAATATAATTTGCATAAACAAATACTCATATTATCCAATGAATAAAATATTTTTGAAATTTCATAGATAAGTCGTGGAATATATATTTATATTATGAAGAGTGAAAAATATTATAAGCATATTATCTATAATATATATAAAAAAAAATTACTTTGCGAGTAAAAAATTATATCAAAATTAGAAAATTAATTAGAAATCTATCTTTGGTTGCTTAAGGGAACACAGGATAAATCATGTTTTTTTAATACATGGAGATATAAAAGCTATAAAGAATTGTGGTGCTATAGCATAAAAGAAATTTCATTGTATACCACAGAACCACATACATAATGAGTATCCAATTGTTAAAATAGTGTTGGAGGGAGGGAGTTGTAGGAGAGGATCCAAATCCATTTACAATTCAAAATGTCCATCCTATGTCTATTTAGTTTTTTTTTTATATATAGAAGCCTATTTAGTCAATTATTATAATTATCTTGTAATACTGCATCATTGTTAATCACTTAGGTACTAAGGGTGTGTTTAGAAAGATAGTTGTAAATGATTAGTAAAACTAGTTAACCAAGTAGCTGAAAGTTGTAAAATGACAAATAAAGATATCATTAATTATTAAATCAACAATGAGGTATTTCAAATAATTATAACATATTTTAATAATATAAATTAATTACATATTTAAATTATAAATTATTATAATTATATATTTAAATTATAAATTTCTATAGTTACATATTTAAATTATAAATTTATGTCATTATATATTTACACATATAAATTTTAAATTATATTTTTTAAATTATTAATTACTGTAATTACATTATGAAGGAAATGAGAGAGAGGTTGTTTTATGTGAGGAGAGAGAATTAGTTAGGAAAATACATTAATTAGGAAAGAGTAAAGTTGTAAAAGAAGATCACTTAGTAGCTGAAAATAGGAGATTTCTTGAAAAAGTTACTTTGAGTGACTTTTTTGAAAAAAATTAATAGCTTCTAAAAAGCTCCTAACTATTTATTATCCAAATAGATTTAAAATCATTTCAGTTACCTTTTCAACTTTCTGCTAACTGAAATGATAAACCAATCACACTCTAAGGTTGTGTTTAAAAAAATTAGCTGAAAAGTTAACACAATGGTGAAAAACCAGTTGCAAGTGTTTGGTAAACCTAGTTTATAAACTAGTTAAAAGTTGTAAAATGATAAATAAGAACATCATTAATAATTAAATCAACAATGAGGTATTTAAAATAATTATAACATATGTTAATAATATAAATTAATTACATATTTAAATTATTATAACTATATACTTCTATAATTACATATTTAAATTATAATTACATATTTAAATTATAATTACATATTTAAATTATAATTACATATTTAGATTCTAAATTTATGTAATTACATATTTAAATTATAAATTACTATAATTATAAATTTAAATTATAATTTTTTGCAATTAAATATATAAATTTTTAACTAAGCATTTAAATTATAAATTTCCATAATTATATATTTGATTATAAATTACTGTAATTACATTAATGAAGAAGAGAGAAATAACAAATAAAAGAGAAAGTTTGTATTATATGAGAAGAGAGAATTATTGAGGACAATACATTAATTAATGAAGGACAAATGATGTATTTTGCAAAACTAATTGAAAAGTTAATAGAAAATTGAAAAGTTAGTTATAAGTGTTTGGTAAAACTAGCTAATCAACTAGCTGAAAGTTGTAAAATGAAAAATAAGGATATCATTAATTATTAGATTAACAACGAGGTATTTAAAATAATTATAAAATATTTTTATATATAAATTAATTATGTATTTAAATTATAATTATATATTTATATTATAAATTTCTATAATAACATATTAAAATAATAATTATATATTTAAATTAGATATTTAAACGAATTTGAAACCATTTTAACTAGTTTTTCAGCTTTTAGCCAACTCAAGTCGAAAATTGAACACACTCAAAGTTGTTAAAAAAAAATCAGCTAATGGTTGAAAATAGGATATCTTTAAAAAAACTATTTGGCGTAACTTTGTTTATAAAACTAGTAGCTCCTAACTTTTTGTTATCAAAACAGAACTGGAACAATTTTAGCGAACTAAAATGGCAAACCAAATACACTTGAAAATTGAAAAAGGTAGTTGAAAGTTGAAAAACTAGGTGTAAGAATGTATTTTGTTTACCATTACAATTACTTTTATAGCTTTCAACTAATTGAATTAGTTTTAACTTCATTTGGATAGTGAAAAGCTTAGAGTTTTGTAAGAGCTACTCGCTTTTTTAAGAAAGCTATTTGGAATACCTTTTTTAAAAAATCTCCTATTTCTAACTATTAGCTAGCTGAAAAACTACCTGAAAGCTAAAAAATTAGTTGTAAGTATTTGGTAAAACTAGTTAATCAACTAGTTAAAAATTATAAAAGGGCAAATAAGAAGATCATTAATCACTAGATCAACAATGATGTATTTAAAATATTTATAACATATTTTAATAATATAAATTAATTATATATTTAAATTATAAATTTTTATAATAATATATTTAAATTATAATTACATATTTATATTTATAAATTTATATAATTACATATTTATATAATAAATTACTATAATATATTTAAATTATATTTTTCTATAATTATATTTTATATTATAAATTACTATAATTACATTAATAAATAAGAAAGAAATGAAGGAGAGACAGATTGTATAATGTAATGAGAAAGAATTAGTGAGGACAAAAAATAAATAAATTAATTAAGGGTAAACACCTAAAAATACAATAACTAGTGGTTGAAAATATGATATCTTTTGAAAAAATTACTTGGAGTAGTTTTTTTTTTCTTAAAAGAAACCTAGTAAAAACTCTTAAATTTTCGTTATTCAAACCGAGTTGAAACCATTTCAGCTATTTTTTCATCTTTTAGTTAGTTGAAATGGCAAACCAAACACACTTTTAGGGCGTGTTTGGCAAAACTAGCTTAAAAGCTAGCTGGAAATTGAAAAACTAGTTGAAAGTTGAAAAATTAATTGTAATTATTTGGTAAAACTAGTTTATTAACTAGTTGAAAATTGTGAAATGACAAATAAGAGCATCATTAATCATTATATCAAGAATGAAGTATTTAAAATAATAGTTTAATTGGTATACACTATCACGGTAAAGATTTTTACACTGACAGTCAATCACAACCCTTCATTCATGGTAGATTTATAGACTTTACTCATTATTACTTTAAAAGTCACATAAATGAATGAAAAATCATAATTGAATGTCAGTGTAAAAATCTTTTACACTAACAGTGTATACCAATTAAATTCTTAAAATAATTATAACATAATTTAATAATATAAATTAGTTTCATATTTAAATTATAATTATATATTTAAATTATAACTTTCTACAATTACATATTTAAATTATAAATGTATGTAGTTACATATTTAAATTATGAATTACTATAATTATATATTTAAATTATAATTTTCTATAATTAAATATATAAATTTTAAATTACATATTTTAATTATAAATTACTAGAATTACATTAATGAAGGGGAGATATGTTGTATCATGTGAGGATAAATAATTAAGGGGGAGGGGAAAGGGTACAATACGTTAAATAATTAAAGGTAAAATTGTAAAAAAAAATAGTAACTCAAAATAGGAGATCTTTTAAAAAAATTAATTGAAGTAACTTTTTTGAAAAATGTAGTAGCTTCTAAAAAAATTTTAGCTTTTTGCTATACAAACAAAATTGAAACCATTTAAGCTAATTTTTCAATTTTCAACTAACTGAAATGAAAATCTAACATACTTTAAATTAATTTAATTAACTATGCTTTATAGTTAAGTATTTCATAATATATTAATCATTTGATAAAGTCCACTATCATTTATAATATAAAACTAATCATAGTTTACATGCAATTAATTAACTTTGTAATATTATTAAATTCGATAATAATATCTTTATTTTAATATTTAGCTAAAGATTTGAGACTATTATTGGTATATTTTTCAATGACACAAATTTCTTTTAGAATGTGTTTGATTTGTGCTTTCTACTAGTTGAAATGGTTTCAGTTGCATTTGGATAGTAAAAAATTAAGAGTTTTTTTAGAAGCTACTAGTTTTTTTTTTTAAAAAACTACTTCAACTAATTTTTTTAAAAGATATTCTATTTTTAGCTAATATCTGATTCTTTTTAACTTTATGATTCATTAATTAATGTATTGTTTCACACTAATTTTATTTTTTCACATAATACAACATCTATCTTTTATTTCTCTCCCTTTCACTAATGTAATTATAATAATTTATAAGTTAAATATGCACTTCTTTAAAATTATAATTTAAATATTAATTACAAAATTATTTATTTAATTATATAAATTTATTATTTAAATATATAATTATAATTTAAATATAATTATAGAAATTTACAATTTAAATATATAATTATGATAATTTATAATTTAAATATACAATTATTTATGTTATTAAAATATATTATAATTTTTTAAATATTTCATTATTGATCTAATGGTTAATAATACTTTCATCTGTCATTTTATAACTTTTGGCTAATTAATCAGTTAGTTTTACCAAATATTTACAACTAGTTTTTCAGTTTTCAATTAACTTTTAATTTTTAACTAATTTTTCAGTTTTCAACTAGTTTTGAAAAACACACCTTTAGTAAACTTTCAAAATCACTTTTTAAATGTGTTAAAGGTGACTAATAGGGCTTTTGAAAAAAAAAAAATCAGCATGTGAATTTCTAATTTTTTGACGTTATGCATATTAATCAATAAAATGGTTTATATGAAACTTTTAAAACATTTATAAATACTATCTAAAATGTTTCTCAGCGCTAATTTGCAAACTATTATAATTAACGAATAACAATCTGTTGTGCAATAATTATTTTTAAAGTAATATCTGTGATTAGTTCATAAATTTGCAGTGTAAAAAATATAGTTTATTTTATATATATATATATATATATATATATATTAATCATATTACCAACCAATTAAAAATATTATTTATATGATTTTTTAATTGTTATAGAAGTCAACACATTTATTATGTATAAAAAATTATAAATTAGATAAAAAAATAAAATACAAAATTTGTTTTATATTGTTAACAAATACTATAATATAAAGTATAAAGATGCTCATATTTTGAAAAAATAGGAAGTGTTTATGTACTATTTTAAAATTTCTTCACTAGAAATACACGTTGCCATTATTATTCTTAGTCTGATAGTACATAAACAAATGAGCATGAACACAAATCTGGTGGAATAACTTCAATGAAAGCCATAGTGAGATTTTCACATATTTACAATGAAAAGATTAAAAATATTTTTTTATTAAGTCTGTTTATTATCGCTGACAAAGACGTGTAAATGAACGATAATTTACACAGGAATACATGTGTAATTATTAATTACCTAAATCACTTAATATTGCAATTGAAAACTAAAATAACATTTACTAGAGTAATAATGAAAAAATAATTAATATTATATTAAAAAGTTAAATAAGACTCTTATTTTAATAAAAACCTTAATTGAAAACAATTTTTTTCTTCTAATGACAATTATTTTATAAAACAGAGACTACATCATTTTGTCGTATTAATTAATGTATGGGGTATGTCATGATAACATTAAATATAGAAGATCAAATCCTAAAGTAATGAAAATCGAATCCTCAAGTGTTGATTTGATCAACTTCAAAATTAAGTGGTGAAACATAGAAAATAATTATGACTAATTTGGCGGCTAAATCATTAATTTCTACGTTATAAAATATTGAAATCCTACGTTGGTAGATCAGAATTTTTATTTTTATTTTTTTTAAAGATAACATTGAAAGTTAAACAAGGGGAGACTTTGCCTATGCTGGTCATATACCAAGTCTTTTTCTCTGTCGTTGGTGCTATACAATAAATTAATAGAGTATATTTATTCATTTTATTTTTTTAAAGACATTTACTTGTTCAAGAATGAAGATTACGAGTTTATTCATATGTCAAGTCTTTTTCTCTGTCGTTGGTCTGTTAGCAGGTGCCAAGCGTGCGACAACACCGATATGCTCAAGTATTTTATATCAATCAATCGAAGCTAAGTCCATACAAATATGTTTTATACTGTTTTATAATATTTTTTCATAAGTTTTTCTCAAAATATGATATATACTATTTTATATTTTTATATTTTTTGGAAACGTATTTTTTGATTAATGTATGTTAGAAGATATTTATTGCTTTTTTAATAAATGGTCAGTTAATTGACCGAATTTTTAGGAAACGGTAGCTAAATATTAACTACTTAATTAGCAATTTAAACACCCACGAAAATAGTAATGGGTTCGGTGATGGACAACATTATACTTGTTGTTTTGAATTGTGATGGTTAAACCTTGTTCTTGAAGTTGTCCTATGCTCACGAGATTATTTTTTAGTTCAGGAACAAAGTACACCTGGGATATCATATGTGTGACACCATTTATCACCATTCGAACATTCCCTTTCCCTATAACAACAATGCAGGTATCATTTCCTAGCTTCACTGTGTGATGAAAATTCTCATCCAAATATGAGAACCAATCTTTGTTACCACTCATGTGGTTGCTGCACCCAAAGTCTAGAAACCACTTGTCTTTGTCTTCTTTGAAGTCTATGGAGGCCATTAACAAGAGTTCATTCTCTTGTTCATCCTCAACTTCAGCATAATTTGCATTTTTCTCCCACATTGGACACTCATATTGAAAGTGCCCAAGCTTGTGACATTTATAACATTCAAGTTCAACTTTATTGAATGATTGTCTTCCTCTACCTTTGCCTCGGAAGGATCCTCGACCCCTTCCTCTTCCTCTTCTTCTCCTACTTTTCTCTTCTGTCACAGTTTGCAGAACCTATTCTTCCTCTACAACCATTAACATCCTCTGTTCGTGAACCAATAAACTACTCTGCAGTTCATCTATGGTCATGGCTTCCATGTTGTTAGATTCTTCAATTGAGCATACTACGTAATTGAATTTTGTTGTCATGGACCGCAAGATTTTTGTAGTGATGACATTTTCTTGCATGTTTTCACCACAGGCCTTCATACTTTTGGCTATCTTTAAGGTTCGAGCAAAATAGGAATTCACCGATTCTCCCTCCTTCATTTGTAGCAACTCAAAGTCCTTGCGCAATGCTTGTAGTTGTGCACGTTTAACTCGAGTTGATCCCTGGAACTTCTGCTGAGTCCCAAATATTTTTTTGATGTATCGTCATTTAGGATAGTATCCAAAATTTCTCTATCAATAGCTTGATAGAGATAGTTCTTTATTTTCAAATCCTTCAACTTTTGCTCCTCCATTAATTTGATTTCTGCTTTTGATGCATTGGCCTTATTGGAAACGTCAGCAATGCCCTGCTCCAGCAAGTGCCAAAACTCCTTGCATCGAAGAAAGTTTTCCATCAATTTCACCCAGTGATCATAGTGCCCGTCGAATTTGGGAATTGTTGGCTGCATATATTTGCTGGTATCTGCCATGATTTTAGGATAATTCTCAATACTCACACTTGCACGCTATAAGTGTTTTCTGGTTCAGGTCCCTGTGAAAGGAGCTCTGATACCAAATTGTAAACAAAACAATGAGTTTTTCTATGAAAAAATGCTTCCTTGAATTGTACTTAAGGACCTTAAGTATAGATGACTAGTCACATACACATGTATGTATGTATGTGTGTGTATATATATGTGCATGTATGTGTGTAATTTGTGTGTGTATGTTTGTAATTTTTTAAAATATATCTAGCTTTTTTACTCTCCCAAACTTTTTTCCTCTCTTTTAGTAAATATAGTTTTTCTTAAAAAAAATATTTTTTTAAGTAAATCTATTTTATTTTTTGGATCCTCCAATACTTTTGGCTAAAATCCATTTCTGTATGTATTTAGGGGATGATAAAGATGTACACACTCCATAATACAATCCAAGGTCATAAATATTTTAAAGAGTTTAATACTTATGCATTGATAATGTGAAAAAGTTTTATAATAAAAGTCATATAAATGAAAGATTGTGATTAAATATTAATGTAAAAATTTTGTTAGAAATAATGAAATTGTGTCTAACTCACTTTTACAGCACCAACTTATAAGTTAAGATTTGCACCTCATTAATTATACACTCTTGTTTAGTCATATACTAGTAGACGTGTGATTTCCAACAATATTCATAGAGGGTTTTTGTGATTATGAAATTTAGATTTATTTTAATTTAAAAAATTATAATTTTGATCTGTGTTTATGTTAATAATATTTTCGTTAACATATGTTTTCCCTTTGGATGTCTAGCATACATTTATCAATAGAAAAAATAGAAGTTAGGAAGCAAAAAATAATATTTTGAGATTGATATTTGTAGATGATTGTGAGTTTGTTTTGTGACCAATATGTTGAGTCACCTTTTGCAACTTGCTAAAGTATAATTATAAAAGGTACTTTGGTTTCATTTCTTCTGATCTTGTAGCGAACTTAGCCTGGTTAATGATATACATGCTGCCTCAGTTCTTTTTCTACACACTTTTTTTCTTCTTTTATGAATTGACCTGAAGATTTAAAACGCAAAGGACTTAGGCCCTTAAACCTTGGTTTATTTAGGGATACGTACTCTTTTAATAAAGAAATACAGTATCAGTTGACTCAAAAATATAGTAACAAAAAAATGACAAAACCACATTTCGGTTGCTTACTAATTATTTATTTTTATTTGATTCATTTTAAATGTTTTTAATTTAATTTCTCAAAAATTAAAATTGATCATAAATGTAAGGATGAAGAATTTCTGGCATAGAAGGTATTAGAATTGGAGAGGGTGGATCAACAGTTAGGTGAAGGGGTTTAAGGAAATAGTAAGCGTAGACAGGATATTTTGTCAGAGTATTGGGGGAAGGCAAGGAGGATGGAACAGTTCATGTTATAGAAATCTAGGGTAAAATGGGCTTTAAATGGTGACAACAACACCAAGTACTTTCACAAATGCTTCAAGGAGAGATGCTATGCAAATTTCATACTGGCAATTAAATTAGGGGCGGGATGGCTGGAGGAAGCTCAACACATTCGGGATCATGTGTTAAATCACTTCTCAGAGTTTTTTACTGAGAAAGAGGAGGGGAAACCAAATATGGACGGGTACACTTTAATCAACTAAATGACCATCAGAGGGAAATGCTGGAGGAGCATTTTGCAGCGGATGAGATAAAAGAGGCGGTATGGGCATGTGAGGGGGGAAAAAGTCCGGGTCCCGATGGATTTGGTTTCAATTTTTATAAATCATGTTGGGAAATCATAGGGGAGGATGTGGTGAAGGCAGTACAAGAATTCCATGAGTCAAGCATACTACCAAGAGGGGTGACATCATCTTTTCTTAGCTTGATCCCGAAGGTGGCAAGGCCAGACAGGTTAGCACAGTATAGACCAATCTCATTAATTTCAAGCATTCAAAAGATTATTTCTAAATTGCTGTCGTTAAGAATGAAGAGAGTCATGGGGGAATTAATTTCTAAGTGTCAGTCAGTATTCTTGCCAGGTAGATCGATTCTGGATGGGGTAGTGGTAACGAATGAGATAGTTGATTGGGCAAAACGGAAAGGAAAATCCTGTTTTTTGCTTAAGGTGGATTTCCAAAAGGCTTATGATTCGGTCAATTGGAATTTTTTGGATTATATGTTGGCCAGAATGGGGTTTGGGAGTAGATGGAGAAAGTGGATGAACAACATTGTCAGGAATAACCATGTATCAATTCTGGTAAATGGGAGTCCAACTGCTAAATTTAGACCAGGGAGGGGACTGAAGCAGGGAGACCCACTTTCACCTTTTTTGTTTCTCGTGGTAGCTGAAGCTTTATCTGGCCTATTTAGGTCAGCAGTTGATAAAGGGGTGTTCAAAGAGCTCAATATTGGTGACGAGGCAAAGTTCTCAATATTGCAATATGCTGATGATGTTATTATGACGGGGGAAGCAGATATGCAATCAGTATGGTACTTGAAGGTAATTCTCCGTGGTTTCGAGATGACTTCGGGGTTAAAGGTGAATTATAGCAAAAGTCCATTTTTTGGCTTAAATGTGGATGATCCATTTAGGTGTGCTGTGAATAGTCTCTTGAATTGTGAGGTATCTTCACCGCCATTTAAATTTTTGGGGATACCGGTGGGGGTTAATCTAAGGAAGGTAGAAGTGTGGTCGCCAATTATCGAACAATTTCAGAGGAAACTGTCAGGGTGGAAGGCAAAACATTTGTCGTTTGCAGGAAGGTTAGTCCTGATTAATTCAATACTGTCAAGCCTCCCATTGTATTTCTTCTCCTTCTACAAGGCGCCTAAGAAAGTACTAAAAGTTATTACGGGACTACAACGCTCCTTTTTGTGAGGGGGGGGGGAAACGACCAAGAGACCAAGATTGCATGGGTTAGCTGGGAAAACGTGTGCCGCCCTAAGGAAGAAGGGAGTCTGGGTGTAAAGTGCTTATGGAAATTTAATTTGAGTCTGCTAGCAAAGTGGAGGTGGAGAATATTAACAGAGGATAATGCAATATGAGGGCAGTTGCTGAAAAGTAGGTACGGTCAGTCATACAAATTCAATAATAGACCTGTTAATTTCTCTCGAACTTCTCAGTGGTGGAGGGATTTATGGGCTATTGATGGACCGAAAGAGGTGATACTAGAGTGGTTTGAGAGCAATGTCAATAAAAATGTAGAGAATGGGAAGGACACTTTATTTTGGGAGCATAACTGGTTAGGAATTGGAGCTATAAGCTTAAAATTTCCCAGGCTGTATGGGATAACGGTAGATAAGCTCATCACCATTAAAAAAAAAACGGAGGCTTCACTACCATCATGGGGGTGGAAATGGGTATGGCGGAGGGAGTTATTTGTATGGGAAGAAGACCTACTAGGTCATTTAGAAAGTTTGCTGCAGTTAGTGGTCATTCTGGACCAGGTGTCGGATGTATGGAGATGGAGGTCAAGTAGGGACGGAGGGTTTTCTGTGGCGGATGCATATAGGGTTCTGTGCGCGCAACAGACTTCACCGAGATTAGAGGTTGAGCCAAAAGACTTGCGACGAATGTGGAAGGATAAACTACCATCTAAGGTAATTGTTTTGTCGTGGAGGTTATTGTTAGATAGACTACCAACCATGGATAATCTATTGAAGAGAGGAGTTGACATTCTAATAGCGGATGCTCAGTGTGTGTTTTGTAGGAATGACATTGAAAGTAGAAATCATCTTTTCTTAACGTGTATCCAGGCTCAATCAGTGTGGAATAAAATTATCAGCTGGCTGGGGATTCAAGGACCAATTCCGGGGGATCTGACACAACTTTTCCTTTCATCGTCTGCATGGGTGGTAGGAAAGTGAAAGAAGAGGTGTAGGTATGTTTTCTGGCTTGCTGGGTGTTGGGGTATCTGGATAGCTAGAAACCAGATTGTTTTTTATAGGTTACCGGCCGACTCTGTCGATATTATGATGTCTATAAAAGTAATATCGTGGAAATGGTTAATATATTCTTTCAGTTTTAATAGGGGGTTTGTGTTTTCAGATTGGTATGCTAATCCTAGAATGTGCATGTTAAACATGAGATAGGATATCAATATCGTGACATGCACCAATAGAATTAGAAGTGGTGTATAAGTTAGCTTATATACTGTAGAAACACTTTATTTTTTTTTCTAATGAATAAATTCTTTGCGCTTAAAAAAAAAAAAACTAAAAAAGTCTCTAAAAGAGATTATGGAATACTGATGATATATCATCTAATGTGTCAGCAACGTGTTAGTTTTTTCTTTTATTTATTTTAAAAGAGGAAAGAACTTTAAGAAAAAAATTGTCGACTTCTCCTCTTTTCCTCCGTAGGTCTAGTGTCTTAAAAGCAATTTGAAAAATAATGTATAAATAATGATATTTATTTTCATTTGTTGAAAAAAAAAATAGAAATAAGTAATTTTAAGAAACACAATTTTTATTTTTTTCTCAATTCTTTTTTCATTTTCTCCATTCAAACTAACAGATTCAACACATCGAAGAGAATACTTGCTTTGATGCCTCCCAAGTCCCAAGGTTAGAGAGTAAGAGAAAGAAAGAGAGTAAAAGATAATTAAGGTTCATGCACCCGTAATTATAATTATGAGAGAGAAAATTACTTTTTAGAATAGTGAAATTTATATTCAGTATCAAATTGTTGTGTCATTTTCTGTCCAAACCAATAATTATTTTTTTATATTTTATATAATTATTAAATGAACTAATGTTTATTGTTTGAGTGAGAAGAAAGCAATTTAAAACAGAAGTGATTAAATCACATAACAGTTATTCTTTCCTATATTCATATGTGAGATTATAATTATCTGTTAGCATGGATTTTATCATCTCTTCCCCTTCTCTCACCCACACAAAATTTGAGGTCCATTAAATGCTATAGTATGGGCCCAATGTTTGTATCCATTGGCACCATCACATCATCCATAAGCAGAAAAGTGAGAACTAAACCTTATTCAACATGGAACTTCAATTTCTATTTAGCCGCCCTTGACTCGTGGTTCCTTGTTGACTTCCTATTGCCTTTTGGGGTGTTCTTCAAATAAAGTTCTTCTTCTTAAAATGTTCATGCACACAGCCACTCTCCTTTAATATCCCTAAGTCAACACCAAGTACCACTAATTATAATATCACATATGAATATGTACCTTACTTATTCTAAAAGATAATTTCTTCCCAAAATAATCTGTCACAAAAATCATAAAAGAAACATAAAATAAATAATAGTAAAAATGTATTTGACTACAATTTGAAAAATATTTTCGCTGAAAATATTTTCAAACAACAAAAAAAAAATAAATTGTTTTCAGTATTTTCAAAAGTTAACACAATGTGAAAACTTAATAATAGTATTGTAATTATATAAAAAATAATATATAAATATATGTTACATTATATAAAATAACTTATAATATTTTTACTAAAATTGATTAAATTTAATAATATTATTTTTTGAATATATAAAAATATTAAACAAAAACAAACATATTTTCTATTGAAAACTTGAAAATGAAAACAGTTTCCAGAAAATCGAAATAGAAATTTTTTTATCAAACTAAATGAAATCTAATATTTCTTAATTATATAAATGTAGTTCCAATAATAAACAAAACAAATCTCAACTAAGGTAAACAAATCAACTACTAATAAAACGTTAATAAAATTAATACAAATACTTTAAATACCAATTTGCATACCAATCATATAACTTTTAAGGATTAATTTGTTTAAAAATTCAATTTAAGAATTTAAATGCTGATGTATCTAAATTATAGGTATCAAAATGGCATTTTATTCCAAAAAAAAACATTTCTGATCAGTTAAACTTTTACATAATTTAAACAAATATTTTTATAAATAGTTAAAATTTTAATCCATCATCAGAATAATATTTTTACTATAACTTACTAAAATTTACCTAAAAAAAATTAGATTAGTTACAAAATTGTTAATGCGCTCTTTTACAACGATTTTTTCAGGGTCGATCAGATACAATGTTTTAAAAAGGTTTTTTAGTAGTTTGAGTTGGCAGACACAATTTTTTTTTAAGGGAAGGTGGGAGACATGCACATACACTATTTAAACTATTTAATAACCTCCTCAAATTACAATTAAAAAAAAGTAAAGAATAATGCTGTCGAAAAAAGTAAAAAAGAATATACATTATTAAGTATTTCTTTTCCATAATATCCCTCGACCAAAAATAAAGGACTAATTCTGTGAGGTTAGGATATAATTATATAAGGGGATAACCTCTCCCAATAATTTTGTTCACCCTTATATGAGAGGCCTCGTTTTTTTTTTTATTCCTTGGTAATAGGTAAGGGCATCTTCTTATCGATAAGGGTTGTTGACTATATGAGAGGATGATTAGAACATTCAAAAAATTAAACTGTCCTAAAATGAAAAAAAGAATATAAAAATATCCATAAATATTATCTGAAAACAAAGCAAGAAATTAATCTGCTTAATTTAACAAACACCTTATTTTAATACAGTGTGACGTCCACACAGTGCATATATAAATGGTAAACAGAATAAAAAAGAAAATGAGCAAATTCAAATTGGAAAGGATAAGAGGAAAGTTTAATCAGCAGCGGATAGCTACTGGGTTTATCATCTCCAGCTAATTTCATGAGAGTCATATAACACTCTGAACTCTTAAGTCTTATCTGAATATTTTAATAGCAACTCTTATAATTAAGGTAAGCAAAAGGTAGAAAAAGAAAAATTTAGAACAAAAACTAAACTGCGCATAGTGTGATATAAGAAAGAAATAAATAAAAGGATATGTTGTAAAAGAATAATAATAATTTAATGCATGTAAATAAATAATTTATTTAAGTGGCCAGGTTCAATCTAGCTATATACACGTTCAAAATGCAAATTGCAAGAGCTAAAATGTCAACGCCCTCTCATATCTGACGCCTCTGTGTCGATCCCTCTTTCTCACTTGGTATATATCCATCAAACACCACACAATTTTATCAACACACACACACACACCTAACGCTACCCCGTACGTCAAACTGTACCTCTTTTCCTCCTTCATCATCTTCACACAAAGTCATCAAGAACACACACAAAGAAATCACAATACACCTACACCATGAAGCTTGTTTGGTCTCCCGAATCAGCGTTAAAAGCTTACATAGACACCGTTAAATCTGTAAGCACCCCGTAACTTCTGGAACCTAGCTACCATTAATTTATCAGTCAATTTTACCTTTTCTTTCCTTCTTTTCTCTTTTATCTTTAAAACTTTGGTCTTTAATATCCCAACTCACTTAGTCAAATGACACTTATCATCGTTTGTTTATTATGTAATTTTCTTTTTAACTCTACTTTCTTGTGTATGTAATTATATGTATGTGTGTGTGTGGTTATGCTATGCAAGAAATTAAATGATAAATTCTATTAAATGCGCCAGTTTTCTTTGAATAAAACGATTTGATATGCAAAAGGGTAAATTCTAGAATATTGAATTTGATTATTTCTTGAAAAATCCCATTGAATTTGCTCTTTTTAATTTTGTCAGTGTGAGAAATTTAAGGAATCTGGGGTACCCGAGTTGTTATCAGCCATGGCAGCAGGTTGGAACACAAAGTTGATCGTAGAATCATGGTCCTATGGTGGTTCCATAGCCGCAAGCGTGGGTCTAGCAGTTGCAGCTCGCAACACGGGTGCAAGACACGTGTGCATAGTCCCGGACGAGCGGTCAAAGGCGCAGTACATAAAGTCGCTGGAGGAGATGGGGGTGTCGCCGCCGCCGGAGGTGGTGGCGGGGGAGGCGGAGGCGGCGGTGTCGCGCCTCGCGGAGGTGGACTTCTTGGTGGTGGATTGCAAGAGGAAGGAGTTCGCTAGGGTTCTAAGAGTGGCGAAAGTGGGTCCCAAAGGAGCAGTTTTGGCATGCAAGAATGCATGGCAGAGAAATTTTTGTGGCGGGTTCAGATGGAGCGTGGTGTTGCAGAGAGGTGTGCGCGTGGTTAGGTCAGTGTTCCTTCCTGTTGGGAAGGGTTTGGATATTGCATACATAGGAAGTAGTAAAAGTGGTTCAAGCTCAACACCAACACCAGCTCCACAACTTGTAGCAAAAGGTCCTAGCCGTTGGATCAAGCACATAGATCAACAATCAGGAGAAGAACACCTTTTCAGAGAATGATCCGTTTTGTTCATAAGATAATCAATAAATTATCATTTTGGAAGCCTTAGATATATCTTTTAGTTTCTAATTGGTACGTTTGGTCCGATATTAATGCATGACTTGAATGTCTGCTAAGCTAGTTGTATTATTACTGAGTCAGATGAGTAAGAGATGGTGATCAAGTAATTCATAACTGGGTTTTGGGACTTTGAGGATATAGAAATTCAAGCTGCCAAGTTGCTTTATTAAAAAGTTTGTGTACATATAATATATGTATGATGGTTTCGGCTAATTATATATTATATATCTGGGGTGGCTAAGAAAGATATATGATCGAGAAAGAGCAGTGGAGTAGATACGAGAGGTGGGTGATTTTTATAAAATGATGTAAATTATAAGTTTTGTCTTATGCTTAGTTTAATTGCCTTTCAAAATTATTTCTAGTTTCGAAGAAAGCTTGACTTTCTTTGTTTTTTACTAGTTTATGTTTTGGCAATTTGTGCATAAATCTGGTCCGTTGCTTAATTAAAGAGGGTACAGTGGTGATGACTGCTTGCTATGGCTTGAGGGAAGATCCACAGTGTTATACTGATAGGCTTGTATTGTAGCCGAACTTGTGCTTTTCTTGACCAAGCTTTGTTTGTAAACGGAAGTGCACATTTTTTTCTTATTCTGCAAAGTAGCAATTGAGAATTAATTGCGTCCACTTTATGTAAATTAAGATTAATCATTTTGAAATTAGAAGGTACAAGATATTTTTTGTTGACTGTCGATCAGTTTGATCATTTAAATAAATGACACATAATTTTTCTTCCTCTCTTATTTCTTCTTCTTCATCTATTGTATAAACATCTAAAGTTATTTCTTTTTACAGAAGTAGCTAATAAAGAGTTTTAGAAAATGATATATTTCAATTCAATTTCTTAAAGGCTTTTGGTATAGCCAGGTTGAAGTGTTAGTTACGGCAGACTTTGTTATTCCCTGTCGCCTGCATAAATAAACAAATTACCTTTCATTCTATCGATTTTTATTAAATTACATATAATTTTTTTATATTACTTTTTAGTTATTCCTGTATTTTCCTCTATAAACATACAGGTCTATGTTTGAATTTGTTATGCAAATTTAAATTTGAAGTAAATTTAAGTTTACAAAAGTATTATAATTTTTACTTTTGTAAAATGGATTTGACATAAGTCTAAAATGGATAGTAGCCTACCATGGTGGTAACGGATGATGGAAAAGGGTTCAATTTTGGAGAGACAATCTAAGAAACAGCTACCACATCTAAATTAATGTTCTCAAATAGTTACTAAATCTAAGTAGTGTTACAGTAACTTAACATATTGGACACATGTATGTGATTGAAATAGTAATTTGTTGTGTTTCTAAAGTTGGACCCAATTGGTCTAGATAGTAGTTCAAGATTTCTTAATTTCCAAAAAAATAATAATAATAAATAATAATAAAAAATAATTTAAAAATACAATATGTTAATTTAATAATAATAAAAATTAAAATAAAATATTACTTTTAGATTCAAAATATGCATAAAAGTTTAAATTAAGTATATTAAAATAATTTTTTTGATAGGATACGTTAATCCAGATCAACCTTATAACCTCAAATATATTATAACAATTAAATTTAGATTTTAACAAATATAACAATTTTACTCTCATTTTTTTTTAAAAAAAAAAATCTAGAGTAGGGATTGAAAATCTTCAATTTAATTCATTGGATGAAGAGGCAAGAGAGTCCCTATAAAAGTCTTTCTTGGAGTTGGAAATCAAGGAGACAAGTTGGGATTGTAATAGCTCCAAAGACAAATGGTTTCAATTTCAAATTTCTGAAACAATTTTGACACTTTCTAAAAAATGACTTTGTGTCTTTTATTGATGAATTTTACTCACACAACAAGCTAACACAGGATCCAACAATTGATTTATAACTCTCTTACCAACAAAGGAAAACCCGTAGAAAATAGGAGATTTTATCTAATTTTTCTTTGTTGGTTGCAAGTAGAAGGTTTTGACAAAAGTTTTGACTAAACGACTATATGAGTTATGCATGCCCTAATATCTGAGACACAATTATCTTTTGTTAAAGGAAGTCAAATACTTGATGGTGTTTTAGAAGTGAATTATGAAGTGGTGAAGATGGAAGTAGAATGTGAAAGAATATATATAGTGTGTTTGAAGGTGGATTTTGAAGAAGTATATGATTCTAAGATTTTGTCATTTGGCATTATCTATATGAGATGTAATAATGTAGAATCACTTAACAAATATTAGTAAAAAAATATCAATCAGACATAGTTTTTCCAATGATAATACTATGGTTTATACCTAAATAAATTAAAATGAAATTAAGTTAACATATTTTTGTCATATTAATTTGAAATAATTTTATAATATACTAAAATATATTTAATAAATTAATTTTTATCATATTAAAAGATACATTAAAATATTAAATATTAAAAAAAGAACAAATAAAAAAATGACATACATATATAAATAATAAAATAAAAATAAAAGAAAGAAAGTAAAGAAATAAAAAAAAATAGCAAGAAAAAATTGAAAAGATAAAAATTATAATAAAGGCATTTGTCAAATATTATGAAAAGGTAATCTAGTAATTTTACCAATTAAAAAATGTAACCAAGTAATTCACTACTCTATAACAAAATTTGCATATACACAAGTTAGTTAAATATCTAAAAACTAAAATACAATAAAAATATTCTCTAGCAGAGAGTTTATGGATACACACATGTTACTTAATGGATTAATATTCTTTGTTAAAAAATTTAAAATTAAAACACAAAAAAAATTAAAGGACTACAATCATATTAAATTTTATAAAGAGTAAAACATATTTTTATTGTAAATAAATATATAAACTATATTTAAGGTAACTAAAAAGTTAAATCCTAAACCGTAAATGTTATTCTATCACACTCATGCATGTATACAAGTTATTTGACCAGTTGCAAATTTTCATTAATATGTAAGTAATATAATGAGTTTAATTAGTATACATGGTGAGCATAAAATATTTTATACTAACATTCAATCACAATTCTTTATTTGCGGTAAATTTATTGACTTACCCATTATTATTTTAAAAATCATATAAATAAGATGTTTGATTGAACATCAATGTAAAACTTTTTTAAATTGTGGGTGCATACTAATTAAACTCATATAATATTACCTAAAATAAATAAAGTTAATTAATGATCTAGTGCAGTGAGAAAAAAAGGGAAGGAAGGGGTATTGAATTCAAATCCCTCTAATAACACACTAATCACTAATATTTGTCTATAAAAAAAAATTAATAGTCTAGTGTATATTGATGCAAAAGTAAATAACCAAATACACATGGAGTACATTAAGTATAAATTATTAGGGGTGAGTATACAAACTCCAGTTTGTAGACCTCAAAGCTCATATGGGTTTTGGACTATTTTTTTGAAAATTTGAATTCTCACCTACGAATAACGTAAAATACCAATATATCCTCAATTATTTTACAAATTTTTTTGCTTCTCCCGTAGTATGCTGTCGGAAAAGTAAACTAACCAATCTAATTCTCTATATAAATATTATAAATAAATGTTATAATTAAAATAAAAATTAAAAAATAAAATTGATAACGTATAAAAGTTTATTGAGACAATATTTTATAATAAATTTTTATATTTTATAATATAAAATTTTAAAAAATTATATCGTAGATAAATTATATTATTAAAATATAAAATTTTATAAATATTATATATAAATTTTATAAGTAGAACATAAAAGTTTATTACGAGAAGGTTTTCTATAACAAATTTATATTTATTTATTTTATATTTTATATTTTATAATATAAAATTTTAAAAAATTATGTTATAAATAAATTATTTTTAAAATATATGTTATTTTATTTTGAGAGATGAGGAAGGTTAATTTATTATGGTAGGTGTTGGGAGAGAAAATTAGGTTAAAGGGTATTTTTGAGTTTTTAAAAAATATTTAGGTAGGTAGGTGTTAAATAAAAATAGGGTAGGTGTGAAATGATTTTATTTTTTTTCTAAAAAAGTCATAACTATAGAGAAAATTTGAGTTTGATTCGCGAAACCTGCAGACTTTAAGACTTTAAGCACAAAGTTCGGAAGCTCATGAGCTTGACCTATAGTCCATTTAAAGGGACACATTTATCATTTATCCTAGTAGATTGTATCATATTGTGATTTTTTTTTTAAAGATGTGATATTTTACACTTTTAATATTGAAAATATTTAATATTTAGATAATTATAAACAATGATATAATTTTTAGTATAATATAATATAATTTAGTTAGTTTAAAAATATTTGACTTTTTTTTTATTTTTTTTTAAAAAATGTAAGTGTATAGGCTCGTGAACTAGTTAAGTCCGTAGATATCATAGACCGGATACCGACTTTTAAAAAAGGGATTTTCATTTTACACTACCTTATTTTTATTTAATATCTACCTTATTTTCATTTAACACCTACAATCTAAATATTTTTTGTAAAGCCTAAAAATATTCTTTAACCTAATTCTCACTTTACTCTCCCAGGCCCCTTAATTCTCACTTCTTGTAACATTATTCTATATATCCTTATTTCATGATAATTTTCCCCCATTTAAATCTATTATTAATTTTCAAGAAATAATTTATTTACTCAATTATTATTATTTTTTTATTTCAAAAAATAATTTCTTTTATTCAATTATTTATTTAACTAAAAAAATCATAAACAAAACTATATTTATATATATACACAAGTCATATTTACAATATTACATATTTATAATATATATATATATATATATATATATATATATATATATATATATATATATATATATATATATATATATATATATATATGTGTGTGTGTGTGCAATTCTCCCCTTTACTTACTTTTTGTACTCTGATATTTACATGGTAAGTGAGAAAATGTTTAACAATTGATTTGTATAGTTAGTCGGTGGTAAATAAAATATAACAACTATTGGTCTTTCAATCACTACGGGTTCCCCATGATCATTCACAAATACTGAAGTGGAAACAACAGTCCCTTTAAACGTGATTGAGTTCTCAATCACATTTGTAATCTATTATGTCCCTGGAAACATGACTGTAATTACTGCAGAGAAAAGTTCAGATAATTTGTCGCGTCCATATTTTAAATTTTATATTTCCATTTTCTTTTAGATAAGAAAATAAAGAAATGAGAACAATTATCATGTAAATACTTTACATAATAACAATTTAAATAACAAAAATTTAAATAATAAGAGAAATATAAATATCTATATATATATATATATTTATTTATAATAGTGATATATATATATATTGTTTTTTTAAAATAATCATATATATATATAAATCTATTTTTTTAATAAACATATATATGTATATATATGTATATTTTCTTCTAGAAATTTGAATTATTTTTGTAGTGACTAGTCAGTATAAATGAGCTTCTTTATCATGTTTTTTTTAAGAATACATGATATTTCACCTTAAATATTTACTCATTTAAATCCCCAAGGTCAAACATCCAACTACAACTTAATTCAAATTTTATTAAATTTTTTTGTTATATATTTATATACGAAAAAAATAACCATTAGATTTAAAATAAAATGGTCAAAATAAAAAAAACTAATTTAATAAATCAAATAAGATTATGAACAATAAATTAAATAATTACAATTAAAAGTCACATAAAATAATAAATAAAACAAGACCAAAGACACCTTAATGAATAAAGCAACATAAAATGATAAATAAAACGAGGTTAGAAATACCTCCCTAAGTAAGTATAGTTAAAAATAACATAAAATAATAAATAGAATGAGACCAATGACACTTAACTAAATAATATAGTTAAAAATAACATAAAATAATAAATAGAACGAGGTTAAGGATGTCTCACTAAATAATTATAGTTAAAATTTTAATATAAAATAATAAATAAAACGAGGTTAGAAACACCTCACTAAATAACTATGACTAAAAGTAACATAAAATAAATACATAAATAAGTATAATATTTAAAAGTGATAAATATCTTTTCTCTTACCTTAATAATTGAAATAATACAAAATTTTAAATTTTCTTCTTCCAAAAGCAATCACTTAAGTTATTCTATCATATTTCTTTCTTAGTTTTAACTTTTACATGGTTCCAAACTCTATTTATAGGCTTAAAACGATCAAGTATGCAAGTAAATTTTTTAATTATTGAATTATCTATTAACTATCTATTTCTATTTTACTTACTTAGAAATATATCATAGTTTGTTATGGATAAACTTTAGATTTATCCTTATTTTTTTTCTATTCACGTGTTTTACTGTTCTTTCTAACTTAGTTACTTTTATTTTATTTTGTCTTTACATTAGGTTACTATACATTACGTTACTCTTTATATATACATATAAAATTGAAAAAAAAAATCTACAATCTAATAAAATAATATGTGTTAAAATTATAAATTTATTTCTATATATATATATATATATATTTACTTATACTATATATTTTATTAAATATTTACATTTAATAATACACTATTGTACTAAATATTTACATTTAATAAACATTTGTTTATTATATATATATATTTTCCAAAAATTTAAAGTAACTTATTTATTTTATAATTAAATAATATTTAAATTTGATTCAATTTACTAAATATATATTAAGTAAAATTATATATATATATATATATATATGAATTTGGAATTATTACATTTCTCTCTCAACACCTTTCATAATAAAGTAACCTCACTCATCACCTCTCAAAAGCAACAAGCTTTCTAGAAAAAGAAAATTTTATAAACTTTTATCTTTTATAAAGATTATATTTTAAACTTTTTACTATAATTCGAGAATTTATTGATAATATTTATATTATATTTTTTAAATTTTATATTTTAATAATACAAGTTTTTTTAAAATTTTATATTATGAAATATAAAATTTATAAAATATAAAATTCCCTAATAAAGTTTTATATTTTATAAATTTTATAATTTAAATTTTTATTTTAATTAAAATATTATTTATAATATTTATATTATATTTTAAAATTTTCATATTTTAATAATATAATTTATTTTTAATATTATTTTTTAAATTTTATATTATAAAATAAAACTTTACTATGGAGAAGGTTCTCCGTAATAAAAATTTATATATAATGATTTTATTTTAATTATAAATTTATTTATAATATTTATATGATATTTTTAAAATTTATATTTTAATAATTTAATTTTTTTAAAATTTTATATTATAAAATATAAAATTTAAAACTTTAATACGGAAAGGTTGTCGGTAGTAAAATTTTATATTTTATAAATTTTATAATTTAAAATTTTATTTGAATTATAAAATTTATTTATAATATTTATATATTTTAAAACTTTATATTTTAATAATATAATTTATTTATAATATAACTTTTGTAAAGTAATTAAATTTTATATTATAAAATATAAAACTTTATTACGAAGAAGTTCTCCATAATATGTTTTATACTTTAAAATTTTATATTTTGAAATTTTATTTTAATTATAAAATTTATTTATAATGAGTGAAAACACAACTATTGTTGCGTGTGCGTATTTGCGTTTCTATTTTGATATCTATTATAATTTTAGAGTTTTAATTCAATATGTTAATAATGACATGATAGAATCTATAAATAATTTACTGTGTCATTTTTTGAACAATAATTTTAGTTTAGTATATTTTTTTTATTTATGTTAACATGATAGAAATATGTGACAACGTATATGTAGAAATTGCGATGAATTTGACAAAATAGAGAGAAAAGAGAATTTGAATAAAATTCAACATCTTGTCGCGCATGTTTATTCACATTTATTTTAAAAATATTTATGATCGAATGTATATATACATTAATGATGTTTAAGGAATGCTGATTTATGGGAAGATAAAACTTGTAAAGATATACATTTATTAAGATGAGAGAAATCATAAAATGTTTACAAAAGTAAAATAATAATAAAATATGGACATCAACACATCCTATTCCCATTGTATTATATATATATATATATATATATATATATATATATAAGTATATATTATAGATAGTAGAAAAATTATCTATGTTGAATATAAATGTTTTAAAGTAATTTTTTTCTTAAAATTATAAGGTTGATGTAGTGACAAAGTTCACATTTAAGAAGGGAGAGATTACGAATTTAAGTCACTCCTATAACAAAATAGTTTATTTTTTAATTTTTTAAATAGGTATAATGGTAAAATAGATATTTTGAAGAGTGGACATCAAAAGGGGGTATTCCCTTTATTAATAGTATAGATTATTTAAATTATATTTTTAAAATATAATATATTTTTTTTAAAATTTTATATATAAAATATAAAATAAGGTTTTCTTTGTAATAATTTTTTAAAAGGAAAAGAAAAGTTTTTTTTTTCAGACGAGGCTAGCTATCCGGAGAAGGAAAAAAATTATAGAGAAAGAAAAAATTTTTCTTTCTCTAGACAGTCTCATTTAGAGAAGAATTTTTTTTCCTTCTCTGAATAAGGCCGTCCGGAAAAGGAGAAAAAAATTTCCTTCTTCATATAGACTTATATAGAGAAGGAAAATCTTTTACCTTTATTCGAATAGTCTCATTCAGAAGAGAGATATTTTTTTCCTTCTCTGGATAAGGTTGTCCTTAGAACAATAGTAAATGATGATATATTTGTAGTTTAAATAATGAGTAGATGTTTTATGAAATTTTGGTAGATGTTAAATGGAAATCCCTTAAAAAAATTTATTTATTTTAGTAAGTTGAACTTATCTAGCCTATTTAAAATGTGAGTTTTACGGGTTAGATTTAAACAGATTAGACCGATTCATATACCCTCCCATATAAAATATCAAATACATCTTTAATCCCAAGCAGTTCAAACAACTTTGGTTGTTATCGGTGAACTAATGACAAAATGTATACAAAATTTTAGATATAATAATAACAATGTAAATATTAACCTTAAGAAAAAAAAATTTATTTATGATGTTATTTATCATATATTAATCGAGTTAATATTTATATAAAAAGTGAATATTATTATATAAATATTAATTAAAAAGTTAGTATAACTTTTTAAAATATTAAGTGAAAAATATTTTATAATAATATATTACTAACTAAATTTAAACTAATTTTTAATATAAAAATTCCAATCACATAATTGAATATTTGAAATTTTGAAGTAAAAATTTAATTTTTCTATATTGAATATAAAAATATAAAAATTTAAAAGTAATAAATATTAAAATAAATAACATAAAAAGTAAAAATAATTTTCTTGATATTTTTTAATTAATTTAAATAATTTTTAATATATTTAATAAGTCAACTCTTAAATTATTATAAGATAAAGACATAAAAAATTGAAATGAGTAAAAAATAAATAAATAATAAATAAAAACAAAAAATAAATTTGAATACAAAAGAAATTGAAAATAAAAGCATGAAAAGAAAAAAAATTAAGAAAGAATAGAAAAGGTGAAAAGAAAAAAATTCAACAAAAACATGTGTCAACAAAAGGAGAAGAAAAACAAATAAATAATTTCCATAACCCAAACATTTCTTATATAGATTTTATAGATCGTCAAATATCCCTCACCAAAAAAAAAAAAAAAAAATCTGATAAAGATGATTAATAATTTCTTTTTTAGGCTGTAATTGTAAAAGACATTTTCCAATTTCTAAACTGCAAACGAAGAAGGAGGTAAGGAGTTGTATTGGAGTAAACGTAAGTTTAGTTTGCGAAAGCTGATTTCCAAACATGCACTAAATTGTACCTTAAACACGAAGAACTAAAACTTCTTTTAAATTGTGCAATTGATAGTTATATTTACATTATACCAATTTTATCTGATTTTTTATTCATTAGTATTTAACTTTTGCTTTTCATTCTAAATCAAAAAGACTTTTTAAGTCCAATGGAAGTAAGAAAAACAAGGAAACACTTATTATTTATACCACCATTCTGCTAAATACATTCACATACTTGTTTTTTAGGGAAAAATCATATTAGGTAGGCCTTTAAAATAAGAGGGTGTATTTATCAAATATCAGGCAGTGGAAATAGTAAATTCCCAAAAGATTAAAAATTAGTAATCTTTTTAATAATAAATTTTTTTTCAATAATAAATAAAATACTAAGAATTTTTATGTTTATTAGAATGGTGAAATAAATAATATTTAAGGTTATTTAATTTTACATATTTAACTATAAATAATCACCTTTACCATGATTTTTCTAATTCTAATGTGCTAATAAATTTTTTATATATAATAAATTTCTGAACTTAAATAAGGTTTTGTAAACTATTTTTTATAATTTTTTTTTATATTTTTCTCAACGACGACTCCTTTAATTCTATTATATTATTTTTATCCCATCAAAATCACACTTGACTACAATATAGGATTTATGAGAGGTGTAAAATTAGTTTTAGTTTATAAAATCTAGAATTTTCCTAATAATATCGCATCTAATAAAGGGTTATATTAGTAGGAGGTTATAAAATTGATAACTAGTACAAATCACATATGAGAAGAAAAGAAACTATAAATTTAAATTTTTTTATTGACAAAACTAACAAATTAACAACTTATATTTATGCATATAAAAAAAGGTTATATTATTCTAAAGTCAGTTACAAAGATTGGATGTAAATTATTGATTAATGTTGATGATAATCTATTATAGTCATTTTTACAAGACAGTGTGCTTGAAATATTAGTAAACATTTGTTATTTGAATATCTACAACTCACGTTATGCACCAATATCAGAATAGTGTAGATTTAGTTTAAAACTGTATATATTGTAAAAAGTTTTAATAATTTACAAATTATCATAAACATTTTTATTTAGTTTTATGATTTGGAAAACACTATTTTTTATTATCACATTGCAAGGTTAGTCTCATGAGCTAATCTTAGCTGGATTCAGAGTCTTAGACAAATTTGTAATTCTTCGTTTTTTTTCTTCTTTATACAAAATGTCCATTTCTTATTAGAAAGCGTTTTTTTATAAACCGCGTAGTTGCTATTCAATAACAAAACACGCAAGAAATACCAGGAACTTGAGATAATATTATTGGTTTTACACTGATTAATTAACTCGAATTGATAATCTATCCAAAAAGACCCTCCAAGAAAACGCAAGAAGTTTATAAAGCACATATAACTCTTCCAAAATATTTGAACTTATTTTTAATTAATATTAAAAATAGACATTTAATTATCACTTGAATCAATATCAACGAAATGATGGCCTATAAAAAAAAAAAAAACAAACAATGAATCATGGTTTCCTTGCTTGCCATGAATTTATTTATGCTTTCACTAATTCAATAGCCCATTATACATGCATTGATTTTTATTTTTTTTTATTTGGGAGGAGGGTGAATAGGCCAATATACACACATACTAATAGAAAAATTAATGTTAATTCCACATGCATGAGGAAGTTTTATAATCTTCTTTGAATCATAATTTAAGAAATCCTTAGCATACTGTAGACAAGTACACAAATTTAGTATACCTTTACCTGTTTTGGCAAACATTGCCTTAATGAACGCATAATATGCGCCATAACAACATTCTCTCTTTGGGACGAACCTCTGTGCTGGAAGAGTCAAATCGGGTGCACAAGTAAGAACCAATGATTCATATCCATCACAAGTTGCAGGAAGCTCTTGAGATGTTGTGAATTTTATTATTCCCAAACCATATATCATAACTAACGTGATAATAACCAAAACTTTCTTTGGTTCCATCTTATCTTGAATATGAATTCAAATTTGTTTTCAGCATTATATATGAGAAAAAAGCAATTATAGAAAAAAGTTTTATATTGATAGTTAATCACAACCCTTTATGTATTGTAAGTTTGTTAATTTTATTAATTAATACTTTAAAAATTATGTAAACGAAAGATTGTAATTAACCATAGTATACAACTCTTTTCTCTTTTACATTGATAGTGTATAGACGATAAACTCTATATATAAAGTTTTTTTAACAACCATTTATAACATGACATTACTTATAAACTTAAATTTTACAATAATTTTAAATTCTTTTATGGTATATTTTTGTTAATAGTGAGAATCCATGACCTTTATTCATTTTTCTCTTTCCTTAAGCAACTGAGTCACTTTATATTTTCATGAAATGTGTGTTATTATATTAATATATATTATATTTTTTAAGTATTTTTATAACTTGTTTTTTAAAAATAAAACATATATTTAAAGTTAACCAAAATTAAGAAACAAAACATATTTTTCATTCTAGTATTTACATATGATTAAATATATTTTTAACTTATATAATATTTACTAAATTATTTAACCTATGAATTTTTACATGAATATACACACATATTAAAATATATTTCTAATAAAAAATAATTTTCAAAAATTATTTCTCTCCCTCTCTCCTATATCTATCTATCTGTCTATCTATTTATTTACCTTTCTCTATGTATATATATATATATTCAATTTATTATTATTTAAAAGGTTATGACTATTAAGTTTTATAAATTATTTTATTTAGAAAATATTATTTATTATTATCATTACTATTATTCTTGAATTATTCAAATCTTAATATATAAATTAAATGTGTATATTAAATTTATGCATATTAAATACATAAAAAAATTCATCAAAATAATTAATTACATAAATTAAATTACATATAACATTTATTAAAGATAAAAATGTCAACAATGTAAAAATATTTTACACATTCATTCAATAACAACAATTCATGTATTATTTTGTAGATTGTATCTATAAATATCATAAAAATTATATAAATTGTGAGTTAATATCGAAAGACAACATAAAATAACGCATGTAGATTAAATTCTTTATTAATTTTATATTTTATTGAAATCATTCATATATAAATATAAAGTAAAAATATTTAATTTCACATAGATTAGGTAAGTTAGTTAACTTTATTTATTTTTTTATTTGCTAAAGACTAAAATATACTTTTCTAAACTATTATTAATAATTCTCCTTCACATGTCTATAGTCTTTATATAGAAGACAACACATTTAATTACTTAGTCAATCTTGATGGTAGATATTAATATCATATGACATACTATCATTTTTTGGAATTGAAGGAAAAAAAAAAAGGTAATAGGATAAAAGTAATGATTTCTGCTCTATGTAAAATAATTTGTGACCCTTTAGAGTACAGAGGACAAACAAAAAGTTTAATTATTATACACTCACAACGTAAAAGTTTTACACTAGTGTTCAACAATAACTCTTCATTTATATGATCTTTAAAAATATTAATTGATAACTTTAACAAACTTACCATGTATAAAGGGTTGCAATTAAATGGTAGTGTAAAAATTTTTAAATTGACAGTTTGTTCAAGAGTTAATTCTTATTGGGAACTCATTTCTTGAGAGCTTGAAAAGTTAGCATTTTTGAAAAATTTAATTAAGGGTATTTTTGAGAAGTTAACAATAAACAAGGTTCTCTTAGTTAAAATTTGCTTATATTTAAGTTAAAAAATTTCGGATCCTTTTTTCTTATAATTCACTATTATATTTCATAAATATTAATTATATTATTAATAATGTTATTTAATACTATATAAAAGGTACATTAATAGTTTTGATCAAATAAATATATTAAATGCATGTCATAAATACATTTATTTTTTATATCTATATAGAGAGAGGTGTTAAGATACAACCGTAAAAACTATCAATTGTTGAATATTATGTTTTTATTAACTAGATAAAAATATAAAATTTTATACAAATTCAAAATTATTTAGTTCATCATATCACTTAAATATATCTGTTAAAAAAAGTTACAAGATGAGTTTATTTATAGGTTTGATTTGTTCAAACTACAATTCTCATTTGTCAATCACAAATTACAATTTAATAATAATTAAAGATAATCTTATCAAGACCACCTGCAGTTTAAGAATGGCTCCTTAAAATCACAATATGAGATTGTAATTTAAGGGTTCTATCGCTTCACAAGGCACAACCATTTGCAATAGCCAATGGAGAAATGTGGTGTCACTATAAAACCTTAAATTGTGACTATGGTCTATGCAGTCATTCCAAGTGTTTAATAGATAATAACCGTGACTCTTATAAAACTGCATGATTGTGGTTTAGTGCATAAACTATAAATAAACATTTGATTATAAACTGTGACTGCGGTTTTAATTTTTACATGTAATAATAATGATGATTAAATAGTTTATAATTAATGTAATTAATTTATTATTATTATTATTATTATACATCAAGATTAAAAATAATGCGATTAAATTTTGATTAAATAATTTATAATTAATGGAATTAACATTTGATTATTATTTTACGAAAAAATTAAAAATAAACATATAAATTGTGATTGCAGTTTTAATTTTTACGTATAATAATAATGACGACTAAATAATTTATAATTAATGCAATTAAGTTTTGGCTTATAAGAAAAATGCAATTAACTTTTTCAAAAACAGACGTATGTTTGTGCTTTTTATTTAGTCTATATATGCATGTGAGGAATATAATACATCTATAAGAAAAATTTTTGTTAAATCAAAGGAAAAATGGAAAAACAATATGGTAAACAACTATTAGTCAGCATGCAAAAGCATTAATCATATAAACTAAAGTCATGACTTGCAGTTTAATAGGAGTTATGAGTATTATCTATTGAACATTTAGAATTGTTAGGTATTGATTCCATAAACTTCAAGTACTGTGTTAAAGTATAATTACAGACTGTCATTTTAAGAAAGCATTTCTATATCTTACGTTATTGTAAAAAAAATTGTTTTTTACTGTCATTAAATTATAATCTGTGATTGAATTTTGACTAGATAATGGATGTCAACTCGAAAGTCATCAATAAATGTAACACATAAAAAAATAACTAGTAAAATAATTTTGAACTTCTTTAATAAATAAAAATCAAATACTACTATAGGACTTTATATAATAAATCCGTACATACTCAATTAACCGAGATAGTTAATAAATCACACAATATTTTAAGACATTAAAATGTGTAAAATTGAATATTTATTACTGACTTTTTAAATTTTACTAAAAAATACAAATATTTGCGATATATCTAAAGAAAATTCTTTAAAAAAAAAATAACTAAGGAAAACAAAATCATTATCCTCCCCTACAAACAATATATACTTTAGAATCTTAGACAAATTTATAGTTTTTAGTTGAGGTTTAGAGTCTTAGACAAACTTGTGATTCCTGGACACGTTGTTGTTATTATTAATTTTACAAAATCTCAATGCCTCATTAGCCAGAGTTAATGTTTTTCAATGATAAGAGAAAAAAGTACTGTAAATTTGAAATAACATTATTCTATTGCACTAACGAGTTAACTTGACTTGACAATATCTATCCATAAAGATCCTAAAAAAATTAAAGTAGTTTAGATGATACATAAACATAACTTTTCCAAAATATTTGATCACATTATTTAATTAATGTTAAAATACAGAATTGAATATGAAGAAGCATGATTATTTTTTTTGTCATGATTTTATTTATGCTTTGACCATTTTAATAACTATAACCAAATATACTACATCATCATATTTTTAGGGAGGGTGAGTAGGCCAATATAAACATATACTAAGATCAAAATCAATGCTGATATGACATGCATCAGGAAGTTTTACAATTTTCTTTGGATCATATCCTAAGAAGTTCATGGAGTACTGCAAACAGCTGGCAAAGTCTAGTGTCTCTTTACCGGTTTTGTCAAGCATGACATTAATAAATACATAATATGCTCCATAACAACATTCTCTAACTGGATCGAACCTGGATGCTGCAGCAGTCAAATCACGCGCACAAGGGACGAGTAATGATTGATACTTTTGACAACTCGCAGGAAGACCTTCAGATGCTATCAATGTTGTCGTTGCCAAACCATAAATCATAGCAAACATCATAATAACTAAAATTTTCTTTTCTTCCATCTTATCTTAAATATATATATATATATATATATATATATATGAAGATTTGATCAACCATCTATTACATAGAATTCTTATAAATATAAGTTTTAGAAAATTTTGAATGCTTTTATAATATATCCTACTTTTCTTGTGGTAATTACATATGATTTACATTAACATGCGTGTGTAATTATTTGGTCTCAATTAGTTAAAGAAGGAGAGGTGAAAAAAATTAGTAAGTTCAATATTTAGTTTTAACAAAAACTTAACATTATTATCAATATTAATATTTGATCTATAAAAAAATATACATGTGTGCATATTATATTAATAAATATTCGTAGACTAAAAAAATTATTACTTTATATTTGAAAGAGGTTACAAGGTTGATCTAGTGAAAAAGTTTACGTGTGGGAAAGAACAAGAAGAAAAATTGTAAATTCAAATATCTCTACTAATAAAATAATTCACTAACAACTAACATTTTTACCTATCCAACAAAAATAAACATGTTTTTGAAACAATAAATAATAATGCTTATATATGTATAGATAGAGAAAGGAGGGATCCCTTAATACAAAAGTAAGTTTAAAAGATTTACTCTTCATTCTAACCATTTGTTTTAAAAAATCTAATGGTTGTAATAAGTAACTAATATTAATCATTAGATTTTTAAAAAATCAATGGTTAAGAAGAATAATAAGTCTCTTAAACTTACGCTTGAAATAAGTAGATCTCTTCTCATATTATATATATATATATATATATATATATATATATATTCATTTTTTATAGCCAAATTTTAGTATTGTTAGTTTTTATTAGCGTGAGGATCTAACTAATGACCTTTCTGAACTTTCTTATTCCTTAACCATTTAAATTACCTCTTATATCCCTCAGTGCATAGTAATATTTAAAACTAACCAAATTTAAAAACCAAAACATATTTTTGAGACAAGTATTTATATTAACCATATATTAATGTGTGTGTCGTGCGCGAATGTGTCTATCTGTGTTTGTGTATGTGTGTGTTTGGTTTATCATTTCAACTAACTGAAAACTGAAAAACTAGTTGCAATGGTAGCATAAATGATTTTAGCTCTATTTGAATAACAAAGATCTAAAAGTTTTCTTTGAAGCTACTAGTTTTTTCAAAAAAGCTACTCCAAGTGACTTTTCCAAAAAATTTCAACTACTAGTCGATTTTATTTTTACATGTTTACTCTTGATTAATTAATGCATTGTCCCTATTAATTCTCTCTCATCACATTATACTACCTCTCTTTGCTTCTTTTCTCTTTCCTTCATTCATGTAATTATAGTAATTTATAATACAAATATATAATTATAGAAAATTATAATTTAAATATATAATTTAAAATTTATATATTTAATCATACAAATTATAATTTAAATATTAATTATAGTAATTTGTTATTTAAATATACGATTACATAAATTTATAATTTAAATATGTAATTATAATTTAAATATGTTATTATATAAATTTATAATTTAAATAAATAATTATAATAATTTATAATTTAAATATATAATTAATTTATATTATTAAAATATATTATAATTATTTTAAATACCTCATTGTTGATCTAATGATTAATGATGTTTTTATTTGTCATTTTACAACTTTCAGCTAGGTCGTCAGTTAGTTTTACCAAATACTTACAACTAGTTTTTCAACTTTCAACTAGCTTTTCAGCTTTTAACTTTTCAACTAATTTTGTCAAACACATCCTATATACGTATATATGTCAGCCTCTGTATTTGTGTATATATTTATTTTATTATTATTTAAAAGGTCATGGTTATTAATTTTCATAAAATATTTTCTTTAATAAATATTATTATTATTTATTATTATTATTTTATTTAATTATATATAGAATTTTTAATTATTATAATAAATACTACATTAATAAAATTAAATGTATATATTAGTTTCATAAATACTAAATACAAAAATTAATTTACATATTACATTTATTAAATATTATTAAATACATATATTAAATATAAGAAATACTACATTAGTAAATTAAATGTATATATTAATTTCATACATAATTAAAACCATACATTATTAATATTATTAAATAATGTCATTTAATAATATTATTAAGATGAGTATTGAGTGCATTTTACTCCGATTTGAAGTTTAGGTGGTTTTGAGTTTTTGTCTTAAAATGTCTTTTGAAAACAAAAACACGTGTTTAAGAAAAATAGTTCTGATTTTACTTTTAATTATTTTTGAAACAGTTTTCACCTCTATCAGATAGTTAAGATTTGAAAATAATGTTTCAAATTTAGAAACAAAAATAATGTTTTTAAAATTTTGAAAACTTAAAACCAAAACTAGTGTTTGTTTTTATAAATTTCAAAACTAGAAATAAAAAATCACCCAAAATAGAATATCTCATCTCAATCCTTGTATGCACAACAGACAATAAAAATAAGTGATCAACTACGGGTGACAAGTGGCAATGAGTGGTGACAAGTGAAAAATTTAAGTAAAATAAAAATAAAAATATTAAAATCAATTTTTATTATTTTTCAACTAAATAAATTTTGTTTTAAAATGAAACAAGATGAAAGTGGTGGTTAAAAAAGAAGGGTTGTTGAGAATGTCATGGATGGGAGTCAAAGTTGAAGAACAAACATTGTTAAAAAAGCATAAAGCGGAAAAATAAAGCATAAAAAGAGAAGAGAAAAATATAAATGTATAAGAAAAGAGGACAACAATGGAGCAAAATAGATATATGATATATTTCTAATTTGAAACTCAATTTTGCACACTTTTAATTGTTACACCTAAGAGCTTTAAATATAAATTAGGGAATGAGTTTATTTTATTTCATTACCCTACCAATTCCAGTCTTTAGTGTAACTTTTAGGAATACATTATCATCTTCTTGGAGCTTAAGTGATCTTTTTTTCTTATCAGCAAAACTTTTTTGTCTGCTTTGAGTCATTCTTAATTTTTCCTGAATCATTCTTATTTTCTATGTGGTTTGCAACACCATTTTAGGACCTAAGATCAAATTTCCTCTAGTCTCAAACCAACACATAAGAGTTCTGCATTTTCTTCCATACAAAGCCTCATAGGGTGCCATACCTATGCTAGAATGGAAATTGTTATTGTAAGTGAATTCAATCAAAGGTAAGTACCGATCCTAACTACTTGAATCCTCTAGCACACAGACTCTCAACAAATCTTCTAATGATTGTATGGTTCTTTCAGACTGTCCATCTGTTTGAGGATGATAGGCTGAGCTAAGACGAAGCTTAGATCCTAAGGCTTGATGTAAACTTCCCCAAAATCTAGAAGTAAACCTAAGATCCTTGTCAGATATTATGCTAGATGGAATATCATGCAATTTTACAATTTATTTTATGTACAAGTCTGTAAGTTTTTCCAATGAATACCTAATGTTAACAGGTAAAAAGTTAGCAGAATTTGTTAATTTATCCACGATAATCCATATAGAATCAAATTTGTGCATTGTTCGTGGTAATCTAACTACAAAATCCATTACTATACTATCCCATTTCCATTCAGGTATGTCTAAAGATTGTAACATTTCTGTTGGTCTTTTATGTTCTATCTTAACCTTCTGACAAATCAAACACATGGCCACATATTGAGCTACTTCCTCGTTCATCTTGGGCCACCAAAAAATTTTCTTAAGATCTTGATCCATTTTTGTTGTACCTGAATGTATGCTTAGCTAGCTATTATGTGCCTTAGCTAAGATCATTTTCTTAATTTCTATATCATTAGGCACATGTACTCTATTATTGAATCTCAAGATTTCTTGCTTATTTAAACTAAACTTTCCACCATTCTTTTCTCTCAACAAACTTTTTTTTTTAATAAATTCGTCAATCTTCTGAGCCTCATTGATTTGCCTTTGTAAGTCACCGGTAATCTAAACTAAATTCAAGTGTATTCTATTATCACTTACAACAATTAGCAAATTCATATCTCTAAACTCTTCAATCAAGTTCATCTCATGAATTATTAATGAAGAAACATATAAAGATTTTCAACTTAATGCATCAGCCACTACATTTGCTTTTCATGGGTGATAATTTAATTCAAAATCATAGTCTTTCAAGAATTCCATCCACCTTCTTTGTCTCATATTTAATTCCTTCAAACAAGTATTTTAAACTTTTATGATCACTAAAAACCTCAAACTTACTACCATACACGTAATGTCTCCATATTTTGAGTGCAAAAACAAAAATAGCTAATTCTAAGTCATGGGTTGGATAATTTTTCTCATGTGTTCTCAGTTGCCTAGAAGCATATGCCACTACCCTTTCATTTTTCATAAGAACAAACCTATTTTGGAAGCATCACAAAATATTACAAATTGTTCATTGAGATTGGATAAGGCTAAAATAAGTGAAGTGGTCAGTTTATTCTTGAGTTCTTGAAAACTATTTTCATATTTTTCTGTCCATTTAAAAACCTGTCATTTCTCGGTGAGTTGGCTTAAAGACATAACTATCTTAGAAAATCCTTCAATGAATCATCTATAATATCCAACCAAATCTAAAAACTACGAATTTCTGTCACTGTTTTTGGTGTATCCCACCTGAAAATGATTTTTACCTTGGTTACATCTACAAATATTCCGTCTTTGGAAATCACGTGTCCCAAGAACTTAACTTTATCGAACCAAATTTCACACTTAGAAAGTTTAGCATATAGTTGTTTGTCTTTCAAAATCTGAAGAACAATTTGAATATATTCTTCACACTCTTCACGAGTTCTAGAATAAATAAGAATATCATCTATAACTACAACCACAAAATGATCCAAAATGAACGAAAAATTCTATTCATATAATCCATGAACACTATAGGAGCATTAGTCACACCAAAAGACATTACTTGATATTCATAATAGTTATACCTTATCCTAGAAGCAGTTTTTCTGAATGTCTTCTGCTTTCACTTTAATTTAATGATATCGTGATCTTAAATCTATCTTAGAAAATACAACTACTTCTTTCAATTAGTCCATCAAATAATCTATCCTAGGAAGATGACATTTATTTTTTATAACTGATGATATTCTACACACAACCTAAAACTTCCATCCTTCTTTTTAACTAACAAAATAGGAGCTCCCCAAGGTGATACACAGGGGCAAATGAATTGTTTTTCAAGCAAATCTTCTAGTTGTTTCTTTAGTTCAACTATTTCAGAAAGTGAAACCTTATAAGGTGCCATTGAATTGGTCCTGTCCAAACATCAAATCAATTGAAAATTAAATCTCTCTGTCAGGTGGCAAACCAGAAATATCATTGGGAAAAACTTTAGAAAAAATTTGAACAACTGCTATGTTTTCCAATTTACTTTTTCTTTTTGTTTTTCTTCCATGGAAGATAATAGAAAATATCCTTGAACTTCATTCCTTAAAAACTTATTCATTGGATTGATAGATGAAACCAACAGATCCCTAAAGTTAGAAAGTATTACAAACTTTTGTGCACAATTGAGAAGGACATGATTGGAAGATAACTAGTGCATACCCAAAATCACATCTAATTGTAATAAAGGTAAACAAATCAAATTTACAAGAAATTATCTATTTCTAATGAAAATAGGACAATTTAGACAAACTTTATTGGCAATCATAGATTTATTTGTAGGTGTTGAAACAATTAGACTGATATTTAAAGAAAAAATTGATAGTTCAAGATTTTGAACACAATAATTAGAGATAAAAGAATGAATTGTGCCTTAATCATACATTATATTTAAATTTTTACCTTCAATGAAACATGTACCTTGACTTAGATCATTGTTTTGGGCAGCTTCAGTTCTGATCAAAATGTAAACTCTTCCAGTTGTAGTAGACTTTGACTTAGGTGTAAAAGAGTTAGAATGTATTTTTGGTTTTCCACACTCAAAAAACACATGACCAGGTTTTCCAAACTTGAAACAAATAGGTCCTTTGAGATGACAATCTTTAGCATAATGTCTCTGTCCATACTTAAGATACTTAACATGATTACTTATAGGTCTACTGAAATTTCTTGAGAAAAATTGGGAAGATTAGGGTTTCCCTTGAGAACAGTTATAGGGTTTTCCTTCATGGTTTATCTTTTTATTTGGCTGAGGGTCAAAATACTTTGGTATATTATTTTGATTATTTTCGAAACCTTCCAGAAAATGAAACTTATGAATAAGTGTATGAAAATAAAAAAAATTTCTAGTATCCCTACTGCCTTTCTTAGTTCAGGCCTAAGTCCATCTTCAAATTTAATACACTTCATTCTCTCATATGGGTGATAGAAGAAAACAGAGTATTTACTTAACTCTTCAAACTTAAAAGCATATTCTTCTACTATCATGTTCCCTTGTTTTGATTGCATAAATTCTATTTCTTTTGCTTTTCTCAAATTATTAGGAAAATATTTTTCTAAAAATTTAGCGGTAAATACTTCCCATGTAATGATTATTCATCCTTTTTCTAATAACATTCTAGTACTATACCACCAATATTCAACTTCTCCTACTAGCATAAACACAACATAATTTAATTTTTTGATTATCATGACAATTCATAGCTCGAAATATATTTTCTATTTACTTAAACCATAATTCAACTTTGTCTGGATTGTAAACCCCATAAAATTATGAAGATTTTTTTCTTTAAATTCAATTAAACCTTATGATTCAACATTTTCTTCTGGCCTTTGGTTTCTTAACAAAGTTGCAACCATCTCTTTAATAACTTATACTGCTTCTGTTAATTCAATATTTCTTCTACATGTCATCTGAAATTATTGAAATTAGAATTTAGTGACATTGTTAGCTCATTTTCCAAGTTTCACATGGAACACTGCTTTGATACCATCTACAATGATGTTAAAAAAATAATACATTACCATGATCAATCTTCTTTATATTAATTCTAACATTGTATCAACTAAAAGAAAATAAATTATTTATTTAGTTTGTTTTATTTCATTTCATTGTATAATTACTTTTCTTTAGTTATTTATTTAACTTAATTTATGGAAAAAAATTCATAAATAAAGCCACACTAATATATATATATATATATATATATATATATATATATATATATATATATATATATAAATATAAAGAAGTATATACATTCCAACATTTATAATATTACATATTCATTCCACTACATAGAAAGATAGGGAAGAATTTATTTATGTACAAATCTTCCCTTTTATCCTACTATCACTTTCACATAACCGGTGGGAACATTTTCATTAGTGAGTTTGTATAATTAGCGAGTAGGATGTAGAAAGTGATTGTTAATGGTCATTCTATCACCAACGGTTCTCCTTGGTCATTGAAAAGTACAAGAGTAAATATTCTAATACCTCTAAATGTAACTGAATTTGCAATGACATTCGTATTCCAACTAGTACTGGAAAAAACTGGTGAGATGACTGCGAAAAAAGGATTTAGATAGTTTGACACATCCATCTTTTAAAAATTGCATTCCATTTTTTTATACATACATGAGACATGAAACATAAAGGAGTGAGAACAAATATCATATAAATAATTTAAATAATAATAATTTAGATAAGCAAAGGGAAAATATATATATATATATATATATATATATATATATATATATATATATATATATATATATATCATCATCAATCAATCACACACACACACACACATAATAATATATAGATAAGCAAAGGGAAAATATATGCATATCATCAATCACACACACACACACACACATATATATATATATATATATATATATATATAGAGAGAGAGAGAGAGAGAGAGAGAGAGAGAAATTTGAATTACTTTTTGTAATGACTAGTCAAGATAAATGAGCTTTTTACCATGATTTTTAAAGAATACAATGATATTTCATCATAAATATTTATTCATTTAAATCCCCAGGTCAAACCTTCAACTACAAATTAATTCAAACCTTTATTCAAGCATTAAAACTTTTATTTTAATATTTCTCATATTGATACAATAATTAATGTATTTTTTTAAAAAAAATAACCATTACAGATAAAATAAAATGATTAATAAATAGGTCAAAGATAACTAATTTACTAAAAAACATAAGATTATGAATATCAAATCAAATAATAATAGTTAAAAGTAACATAAAATAAAGTTAGAGACACCTCGTTAAATGATTATACTAGAAGTAACATAAAATAAACAAGTAGGTAAGTATAGTATTTTAAAAAAAAAGAGATAAATATCTCCTCCCCTTACCTTAATAATTAGAGCAATACAAGAGTTAAAATTTTTTTCTCCAAATACGCACTCACAACCAGCTTCTTACTAATTTTTTTTTGCCTTACCTTATAGCCTTCAACAGCCACCTATTTTTAGGCCCATTGTAATTATTACCTTTTTCTATTCTAATTACTAGTTACTTAGTTCATTAGTTATAGATAAAGCTAGTTGGATTTTTTATAAGTGTTATACTATGGTGGCCTTATCTCATTAGCTTTTCAATCAGGTGGATAAATATGTTGCTGCTATTTTACTTATACTTTTTTTTTCTTTACTTATATATATATATGTTAAAGATAAGTTATAAATTTATTTTTATTATTTTACTTATACCATATATGCTAAACATTCCAAATTAAATATTAAATATTTACATTTAATAATAATACTTTAATATTGTACTAAGAGTCTATGATATTTGTTGATTTTTTAAAATATTGCACCTGAAAATTTAAAATAACATAATTATTTTATAATTAGATATTATTTAAATTTTATTTGATTTACTAATTATATATTAAATTTAAAAATATAATTAACTATTTTATTATAAATTTAGAATTTGTATGAATAGAATGAAGTACTATAGAAATATTATTATGAATAAATTATTTTTAAACAAAATATATAATGTCTTTTTTTCACAACAACATCATATTTTGTTAATGAAAAAATATATAAGACAAGCATATCGTTATTAAGCTGTCAATGCGTAATTATATCGTTATTAAGCTGTCAATGCGTAATTATAGCTGATGACGTGCTAGTGCTAGATGTTGTTGTATCTCTTTCCAAGTCGGTATTCCTTGTGGTACAATCCTAAGGTCAATCATATGTTGCAAACACCTAACTATCTCCTGTGGAAAACCTTGAAACGATTGTCATTTAACAAAAAATTAACAATTATTGAAGTAATGTGAATGCAACATATGCTAATACTTGTATTAAATCAAACCCTGTCGCCAACAACTTGACTATTATTGCTCAACCGTGTATCATAACTCTTTTGTCGAGCACGTGTCGGTTTTGGAACCACATAGGGGTTAATTGCTAATGGTGGACAAACATGTGGATGTGACACTCAAAAATACCATGACATATAGTGACCAGAACAGTCTGATGGGTCAACCACCTGAATATCCACATATACTAAATATTGTCCAAACTCGACCAACTGCTGATCCATTTCATCAGGTGTGGTTGCCTCCAATCTAAAATATGTAGGATCTCTGGGAATTCCTTGGACAAACTTAAATTGTTGATGAACCTGTTCGGGGAGATGCAATTGTGTATACTTACTAACCCGAATCCATCCAGAGAACAAACTACCATGTTGGAATTCAAATGAAGCTATGTGTTCATCTTATGGTGACCATATAACCACCTCAAAAGTTAGTTGGTTTAACTACTGTCTGTATTCAAGGGTTGATAGTACTAACCTGAATCAAAGTTGCGTAACACACGTATTGTCTAGTCATGTTGTAGCTTGCATCATCAAGATGATGATACATATGTCCCAATGCAACTGCATACCAAGAATAGGTAGTTGTCTACTCAAGGTCACTGAATAACTTCAAATACGTTATGCAAACATGGGTATTGCTCTTGTCTAAAAATACCGTGTACCCAACAAGATGCAAAACAACCTGCTCCCAGTGCTGCTTGCACATCTTTCTTCATACACCTCCTTTAGACAAGACAAACGTACAAACACGCATCTACAAGTGATAACCTCATCATTCGCTTCCTGCAATGATACGTCCAACAACTCCATCATAACGAGAACTGTCATATCCTTGTCAATCGCTTCTTACAAAACAAAACCATCATGAGTATATGCAACAAGAAGCACACATTATCAAGTGTGATGATAGGTAGATGAAAATTAGATGTTTCCTTGAGTTGTCTCTCCACAAAAGCACAAATAAGGGTTGCATCGATTGTCTTGATTGTGCAACTAATTAATGACAATAATCTGCCATTATTAACATAATCTTCAATTTGAGTGTGAGACTCTTCAATCATCTGCAATTTCCATTTGTGTGCTATGCATTTAAGGTCAGTATAAACCTACAAAAAGAGAGTAACTATTAATTATACCAAACACATAATTAAGTAATTAAATAACTATACTAAAAAAAATTAAGGACACTGAAAATTAATTAAATTACTATACTAAAAAATAAGAAATTAAATAACTATATTAAAAAAATAATAAATTAAATACATGAATATACTATATGTAATTAACTACACTAATCAAATACTTAATTAAATTATACTAAACACGTAATTCATTAAGTAAATTAATATAATAAATATGTAATTATTATAATAAAAAATAATAAATAAGTACTTATAGTAAAAATAATAAATTAAGTACACCAAAAATTAATTAAATTACTATACTAAAAAGTTAATTAAATATTTAATTACATGATCAAATATTTAACTAAATAACTTTAATAAACACATAATTTATTAAATAAATTAATATAATAAATATATAATTATTATAATAAAAAAATAAATTAAATAATGTATACTTACTTTATCATTCTAGAGGGCATAGTACTATACGATCACCATATGATAAAAATTTGATTTTTTTTTAAGATCGCTAGAGTTAAATAATATTTAACATGCAACAAGATAACTAAACCAGACTACCTGAATAGTAATAGTGAAGCAAACCAAGACTTGAATAGGAGAAAAATGAGAAGAATGAAGCAAACTCACGCAAAAAGGAGAAGGAACTACCCACAATGAACAACGGAGGACCAACGAAGAGAGAGGACGGGAGGAGAGAATGTGAGGAGAAAGATTAGTGAAAAAATATTTAAAAAGAGAGAGAGAGAGGGGTAAAGGGTGTAAAATGGGTATTTATAAATTTTTTTGAAAATAGCATGTGGTAATTGAAATAAAGGTAAGTGGTAATTGAAAAACCCTCACCAAAACTGCAATGGTCTGGCAGACCGACCCGTTAGGCGTACCTTGTTTTGCCATCCTCATGTAAAAGTCGAGATAATCTTTCTTCTATCAAACAAATTAAATTATTCAACTTAGTTTTCAAACCCAAATTACTTAGGTAGTTGCTCCTTACAACCAAAAGCTTGTGCATAATAATTGTCTTATTAACTCATATCAAGCAAAAGATAGAATGAAATAGTTAGGACTGTTAGGATTAGAGCGAAATTTAGACATAGTCGTGAAACAATGATAATGGTAGTATGATTGTAGCAATTCATAGCTCTGTGTGCATAATCATTAGTGTCAAAGAAGATGGAATTGGGCCATAACCGATTCCACGAAATACCTCCCAAACAGGTAGTGTAGAGAGAGGATAATGTCAGACTAAAATGGAGGAAAAATTGGTTAAATTTGACTTCAATCAGACAATTCTTGTCACTTGAACTAAAAAAGCATAGAATGAAACAAACAATGGATTTTACAACAAACTACCATCATTAAAAAGACATTCAACGCATTCGCTTTGCCAACTAACAGCTATTCTTATCCAAATTAAGTAGCTAATTATATAAAGCAAGCAATTGGTTGCATAACATGAAACAACAAATGTGATATTGTTTTGACTCATGTTGAAATTGCCCACTTTCTGTATATTTTTTTACTCAAACTGATGTAGATGCATCCTTATGCTTTTCAAGACCCGACAAGACCTTTGCGTCGGGCATATGATACTATGGATATGAAGACGGATGCAGAAACCATTCCCGCAAACATCACCACCTAAAAATATAAAAATTGAATTGAAAAAAAAAATCAGGAAAAGCTATATACTCTCACACTCACTCTCAAACAAAGTACACATTCCTTTTTATGACAAAAGTTGGTCAGAACTGAAGATTTGAAAATCCCTTTTCATATTCTTGCAGGTGATGCATACATACCCATTTAAATACATATTCGTGACCTGGTGCTTTCCATGTATATGGTATGTTCATACCAAATATTGCAGCCACCAATGAATACAGGGACATACAGACAGTCCCGGCACTAATGAAGAGCTCTAGCTGTACCAAAGGATAGACAATAACAGTAGTATTTGAAGACATCAATCGTAGCTTTTTGGTAAAGATATTTCAAAAATTGTTTGTAGGAATAGGAATACAGATACCTAACCTCATATATACTAGAAAAGCTTATACCTGAATCAGTTGATTTCGGTGATTGTCAAGCTGCATGCATGTGCAAAATATTACAAAGGGTAGTTATTGCTATAAATGGTGTGTTCAAATTCTGCTAAGAAATTCTAAACTTCTACCCCCTTTATTATGACTCTGATAATAAGATCTTAAAACCTACAAAGCAGTTGTTCTTATAATTTACCTGTATGTTGATGTAATCTTCAGTGTCATCAATATATTCTCGCAACTGAAGTATCAAAATAGAAAATTTTATCAGTTAATTAGTGCAGAACATAAATAAGTAGGAAAGATCAAAAGAAAATGCAGTTCATACTGTGGCCAATTTATTTAATGTGCCGTCAATTTGCATGAAATAGGCCTGCAAAGGCAAAGCATAACGTTATTCAGTTTAATGCAATTATGTAAGAAGATTGCATACAAAGAAGAGTATTAAACTGAATAGATTATGCTATCAGACTTTGCCATAAGACTGAATGGACTTTTCATAATTTAGACTGAACCAGACGAGGCAAGCAAACTCAAAAAATGATCTTCCAACTTGCAAGACTATCAGAAAATGTTGAAAAAAAAAAAGTTTTGAATTTTAAAATAAAAAATCATGCAAGGGAACACAACTGATTTGATATATTTCAGTAATGCAACTTAATTTTTGCACCTTGAACAGCAAACTGTTTAAATAAAAAACTAACAAACTCCTCAATGGACACATTAAACAACAGATTATGACTAAGCTAGAAGTAAGCATATTAGTCCACACTCCACACCTATAACTAACTTTTCTGTACAAAAGTGGATTTTAACCAAACTTACAAGCAATCACAAAAGCAATAGAGACATTAAAATATTATATTATAACAACTTTGAAAATTTTCTATTATCAACAAATTCATTTAACTATCCCAACAACATTTGTGGCAAAAATAAAGTTGAAGAGTTCTGTAACCTCAAGTAACATTTCGAGCTCCTCAATATCATTCTCCCTTTGAACTGTAGTTCCACTTGCTCTACTTGATTTGTGTATTTTTGAACCTGCATCTGGAGACCCATAAAGCCAGTAGGGAGCATCAGAGCTACTTGTTGGAGAGGATGAAGAGGCCAACTTTCTTGATAAGTAAAGATCAGCCATGTCGTTGTCATCATCTAGTAGGTTTTCTAGTTCATCTCTAATCTACAAGAAGGCTAGCAAAGTAAATGCAAATAGAAAATTATGGGTTCTAATATGTAACGAAATGGGAAATAAGTGACATGTAAGTTACCTATTACTTAAGTAATGAAGAAAACATTACCACATAAATCTTTTGAAGCACAATTTTATGATAAACAAAAGGTAAAGAAAACGACAAAGGGAATTCACTTATGAATTATGATATAAGAGGGAAATGAATAAAACCGTATTAAAAAATCATTTGTCATAACAACATACCTTTTGAACTCTAATTGTCAACCTCGTCATTGCACTTTTCAGTTTTCGCACTCTATCCAAATTACGACTGCTGATCTGGAAACAAGTGAAACAGTTGTGTGGAAGGGAAAGATGGGAAGAAAGTGTCATAATTTTGTCACAACTAACAACAGATAATAGGAAATCAAACATTAATTAACAAACTCCAGATTTTATATAACAGATTTGGATATGGATATGTAGGCAATCTGAAGTTTGGGAGCAGAAATTAGTAAAAGTATCAGGTTTAGTCCACTAGGATTCTATGTTGTCTTTCTTGATAGTTGTATATCTCAATCCAGAACCTTTTTGCTAGCTTAAAAGCGAGGGAATAATTTTAAAACAATAAGAATAATTTGATATCACAAATTTTAAAACCTTGGTAGTTGGTAGCCATGTAACTAGTTCTTGTTCCAAGGTGTAATTTTTTTTTTTGAGGTTGCATGTTGTTAATATATGTTAGGTTTTGTTAATGAAAAAATTCAAATTGTCTTCTTTCCCTTCCCATCTCTTCACTTTACCACCAGACCAACCTGGTAACTCCTTCAAGGTGTAAAATTTATGAAAAACAGAAACATACAATCCTTATGCAGAAGCTTTACCTTAGAGGTCAGTTCGTCCAAAGCTGGATAAGCAGAAGTCTCTAACTCTCTCGTTCGTGCATCAAGAAAACTACAAATTGCCTCAAATAAAACTTCCAAAGCCCGTATCTCAAACGGATATTCTACAAACCATAAGTCAATTTTCCATTATTGCAACATAAGGAAAAATGGAAGAGCCTAAAACAGAGCAACACTAACACAGTAACACTGTTTGATTATAATAAATTAAACTATAAAACATTTTTACAAAGCGCACCATTTTCTTCTCCTCCTTCACCATCTTGAGCACACCCCTCTTCTTCTCCTTGGCCTTGCTCAGCAGCACTTACTTTTGGTAATCGCCGTCGGAGTTCCTCAACAATTGGCACAACATCATCATCAGTTGGATCTCTTAGCAACACCTGCATTACCAACAACAAACAACATAATCTAGCAATGCTCAAGACTGTTTCCATTTCCACTGCTTCACTTGTAAGCTCTCAATTTCAAATGACAAACATGATCATTGAAAATATTTGAATATACTTCTCTACAAACATTTGTTAAAAAAGTTAATAAACTTCACTCGTGAACTAATTTTAACTCATGAGATTCTCATTTAACTTTTCTATAAATTGGTTTTAAGCTATAACTTTAGCTTATCTACTGAGAGAACTTTATTTCAGTTTACCTTCCAAGTTCCAATCTGTGGAAAAATTAATCAAACAAAATCATTCAACATGAGAGACATATCGCTGTGAATTAATATTCAATGAATGAAATAGTGAGAAAATTTAGCAACAGAAAAATGGATCCATTTTTCTGTCACAGATTTTTTGAAAATTCCACATTGATTATTTCGTCAACAAATTCAATTTTGCTAACACTCTATCAATATCACACATACCTCATCTGCAGTGATGATAGCTTTAATGTGCTGCAAAAGAAGAAATGGATAAGATGGTGAAAGAAGATTAGAAAGCTAAAAAAAGTGATGGAAAGAAAGTATGTGCCTCTAGATTGAGAACAATGACTTTCTCTCTTCCGAGAATGGTGGAAGGATATGATAGAAGAGGGTCGAGAATCCGAAGATCCCTTGCGTGAATTTTAACCAGGCGCATGATAGCATACTTGTCTGCATCTAGTACAGTGCCTTCTCCATGGTGGTCCAGCAGAATCCAGCTTCTGGAAATAGCAGTTTTCTTCTTAGTTGAAGAAGCTTGAAGTTCGACCACAGAGTCAGAAAGAGCCATTAAGTGTGTGGAAAAGGAGGGTTGTGAATAAGAGGAAGAGGATGAGGATGGAAAGAAGACAGTGATGGCATTTGGAAAGAGTTGTGGAGCTATGAAAAGATATGTTGCATGAGTTGATTTGATGACAGGTAGTGGGGTTGTGTTGTGAGTTGTGAGTAGCAATGGTGGGGTGGTTAAAATAATGACACAATTATGGTTACACACTATTAGTTTGCACTTTGGGAGGAAATCAAGGAGGAACAACATACAACGTCAGAGGTAATTCTTGGTTGCACGTTTTTCCTCTATAAAGTTCACATCTGTCAATTTAATATTTGTGAGTTGTGGTCCATTATTGGCTGGTTTCTGCTTTTTCTTTTTATTTTTGTTTTTTATGTTGGTGTTAAAAATGTCCCAACATACTGAACATAGTGTTAACTGTTAATGATAACTAGTTTGGTACATGTGTTACTTACTGGTGGTGTTATGTTGTTTTTCATTATTACTAAAATTAGACTTTTTGTGTTAGATTCTTCTTACACTTTTAAGGGGTTTACAAACACACACACCCTGTTCAACTAGCTTAATTAGACATTCTTATTACTAAAATTAGACATGTTAAACAAAATTTATTTTTAATCCTTGAATAACATAAATCAATATATTATTATTGAGATAATTTAACAGCATAAATATTTTTATGGCATCATCTCGTAAGAGTTTATTTTTTTTAGATTTAATTAATATTAACTTTAATATTAATTTTAAGTAATTTGAATATAAGTTTTTATTTAAAAATAGTTTTTAGTTATATTTTTCATATGCACATTCAATGACCTCTTTGAGCATGTGTTTTGTAACATTATAAAAGATTCTTATGTAATTTCTTCTTTTTTTTTTATGTTTCCCACACCTTTGTGAATTGTGCCACATCCATGTAGTTAATGGTATGGGAAAACCCCCTTGCAATTTCTCTTTAAAATGCATTTTCTATAGTTATATGGCATGCGCCACATAGCTGTGAACAAAATCCTTGACGTACTTTATCTTCCAACGTATCTTTCACACCTCTGAGGGATGTACCACATCTTTGTGGGAAAATCCTAATGCACTTTCTCTTCCACCGTGTTTCCCAAACCTATGTGGTATGTACCACATTGTTGTGCTTTATCTTTTAATGCATCTCTCACACCTTTGTAAATATAACCACTTCACAAAAGGGAAACTATTGATGTATTACATCATATTAATCGTTACATATTAGACCTAGACAAATGACAATTAGAAAGGTTATTTAATAAACCTTTGAAGAAAAAAATAGATTTTTTAATGCACAATAAAGACAAGATGAGTAATATATTATTATATAAAAGATAATTTTGGCATGCAAACAACTTATTAGTGGTTTAAAACCTCAATAACTAAATAACGGATAATATAATTCTTGAGTCATTATTAATAATTTTTATTCAAAATATCAAGTACTCTTCATTTTTTTCCTTAATAATGATATAGCAATTTAAAGTTCTCTTTGTATAATTTAATATTTATCATTAGAATTTAGAGAAATGAAAACATATAATTTTATAGGCTTGTGGCCAATCCTAACCATAGGGTTATATGGGAAATTTACATATGTGGCTTATTTGACCCTATAGGTCATTTTGGTCTTAACCCACATAGACCAAGGCAGAAAGGTTAAGAATTGACCCATTTGACAAGTCTAATTAAAATACATTTGTTCATTTTATTTAAGAGATTTGAAAGAAATAAAATTATTAAAAAGAATAGAATATAAAAATGCAATTGTGAAAATAGATAACATTAGAAACATATGAATAAAGTTAATTAATTGTCTAATACACAATAATAAAACGTATTACATATAATATGAAATATATTTTAAAAATATATATAAATAATTAACCTGATTGTTTAAGAGATGAGACATATTGCACTTTTTCAATCGTATTGAATTGCAAGGTGGAAAGTATGTCATTCAAGTACCTGGTACTTCCAATAGGGGCTAATTTGCGAAACTAGAGATGTGGAAGCCATTAGTGGGCATTCTTAAGAGACAATTGGCCAGATAGGAGAATAAGTATGTAAATATGGCAGGGAGTGTGGTTCTTATCAAGGATGTATTGTTCGCATTGCCAATTTATTTCCTTTCATTCTCCAAGGCTCCAAAAGGTATAATTTTTCAACTCTAAACTTTATTTTGCAATTTTTTATAAGCAGGTAATGAAGCGAGTAAGGGGGAAAGTTGGGTGGTGTCATGGGAGAAAATGTGCAGGACAAAGGAAGAAAGAGGGTTGGGATTAAAAGATGTGAGAAAATTTAATATTGCTTTGTTAGAAAAATAGAAGTGGAGAATGGTGGTAGAATTAAATAATTTATAGGCTAAAGTGTTGAACTCAAAGTATGAGTGTGAGGAAGGGTCCTGGAAGGGGAATGGTAGTCAATGTTCACAATAATGGCTTGATTTGAACTCTATTGAAGTGAAGGGTAGGGGGTTTGAGGGTTGGTGGTCAAGTAATTCTTGGGAATGGAATGGGTATTAGTTTTTGGAGAGAGAGGTAGATAGGGGAACAATAAGAGGATTATATCCATCTGTTTAGATTAGCAATGAGCACAAATATCTCAGTGAAGGACATGTGGGAGGAGGTGGAAAGAAAATGGCAATAGGCGTGGCGGAAGAAGCTATTTTAGGAGGCAGAGTTGGTGAAAGACTTAACTACTAGGTTGGGCATGCATGTGTTAGCAAATAAGGTTCAGGATCAATGGATATGGCAACATCAGGATCAAGGGTTTATACTGTCTCCTCAGAATATGAATTTTTGACAACAGATTCATAGTAACAAAAGGATAACTTCTAGAAATTAATTTGGGCAAAAGGAGTTCCCCCCGGAAGGTTCAACTATTGGTTTAGAAACTGGAAGTCGATCGGTTACCTACACGAAGCAATTTGGTAAAGCGTGGTATAATTCAAATAGAAGCTAATAGGTGTGGTTTGTGTGATGAAGCGGCAAAAACAAGGCCACATCTTTTCTTCTCTTGTTCATTAAGTGCTAGAGTTTGGTTGGAACTATGTGCTTGGTGGGGTATTTCTACAACATTAGAGGTCAATACCAAAAGGTAGGACATGCAATTCATGGGACTAATTAGTGGCAACAAAACAACATGGACAACATGATCGTATGTGTAGTTTGCAAGTCTCTGACATCTCTAGAAGGCTCACAATGACTCAATTTTCCAGAACACAACACCAAACATTCAGGTCATCATACTTGTAGTACAACTCATCTCTCTGGAATTGAGTAAGACAATGTAGTTAACATTACAGATTTTTACATAATGGGTGATGAACCCAATATCTTGCGTTTATTGAAGGAAAGTTATGTTTTGCTTTTATTGGCGTTTGGGTTCCAAATTATGTGATTATGGGCAGTTTACTTAATTACTTTCATTGGAAAACACTTCTTGTGTTTTACGAGTTATTATTACTATTAATAAAATTTTTTAGCTTATAAAAAAAAGACATATTGCACTTTTTGTCCAATTTAAAATCAAAACTCGACTAACTTGAAATTTAGAAATTAAAAGATGAGAAAAGATATTTATTCGTATAAGTTAAGTTTCGTTAAAAATAAGAAATACATTTATGTAAGATGAAATATCATATTTCTAAGATAGACTTTGATAATGATGCGTAGATAATATGGTGGATGATCCATTTAATAGATCTAAGATAGACTTTGATAATGGTAGATGACCCATTTAATAGGTTTAGGCTAGACTTTGTATTTTGGTAAAGAAATTTTCATTATCATGTTTTAGCTTTTGAATTTTTCATTAATAAAAAATTTGTATTTCTTTTATTAGAAGAAAGTCTGAGTATCTTTTACTTACAAATCAAATCTTGTTAGTTGGATTGTGTTCAATTTTATATCCTTTAGAGTAAAATACCAAACGAGCCCCTGAAAGATTGAGTCGTTGACATATGGGTCCCTGAAAGAATTGTAAAGGTGTACATGTCCTTGAATGTTTCCACCATTTGCATCTTGGTCTCTACGTAATTGACGTCGTTAAAAATTATTGTTTTATTCAATTTTTCTAATTAAAAAAACATTTGTGATAGTTAAAAAATCTTTTTTTCCCTTTTCGAAAATTCTTCTTCTTCCTCCTTTGAACCTAATCAATGATACTCTCGTTTCCACTACTAACCTCTCTCCCTCTGTGATTATAAGTTTTTTAGACAGTAATTGTTTTTCTTTTAAAAATATCTATGGAATTCTGCAAATTGTTTCTCTCTCACTCCATTCATCAAATCACCCCTAAATTTTGTACTAAATTGTATAGATGGAAAACCATTTTGAAGTCTCATTCTTTGTCTTTTCTTCCTTCTTTCCCCCACACTGCATTCCCTGGTAAAAAATCCTAGATTTGAAAAATCTAGAGTTTTGTTTTCTTAACCTATTATGGACATGATTCCCCATCTCAACTCTTCAATCTCACCCTTTGCTTTTTCTTCTTCATTTCCCTCCTCACCTCTTCCATCACTTTTCAATGTCGATTCAATTTTGCCTCTAAAATCACCTCCAATGTTGCCATTCACCTCTCATGACTAATCTTTCTACTCTTTCTAGGTTCACAAAACTCCTTTTCGTCCATTCACTTACCAAAATCTCTAACCTTCTTGTTACTTGAATCTTTAGAGCTTTTGGGTTTTAGATTTTTTTTTTTCTTATTTGCTTTAGGGTTAAAGATCTAATTTTTCCATCATTGTCAACGCCATTTGCTTTTGACGAGTAGAAGGGGACTTAGCTCTCAACCCCTGTTTTTGTACCAATGAAAGGATTTGGGGTTTAGGAAGAAAAGTTAAAAGAGTATTCTATCACAATAATTGAGAAACCCATTGGTAAATGCATGGATGGGAGAGAAGGTATGGCATTTCCCACTGGCTCTCTCCATATTACATGCAACATAAATTAATATCATAATTTAATTTATCAAAATGTAATCTTTGAATAGAATTTTTGTAATCTTCTTTTGTCGAGAATTAAAAGTTAACCATGGTCAGGTTATCAAATATCAAAAGCTTGTTTAAGTGCTCAACCTTGTATACAGTATCAACAATTAAGTTACTCAGGCTAAAATATACCTAGTTAATTTCAATTCAGATTGATGTTATTCAACATTATAAAATTATCATCTTTGTAAGTGCCTTAGTTCTCATATTAAGAGCAACATAAAGGAAGGGTTAGTGTGTCTACTTCTGGAACTTGGACATAGAGTGGAGGGCTTCAACCACCATCTGGGTTTAGAGCTTTGTCTAATGTCTCTACAAGTTAACGATGTCAGGTATGATGTCAATGTTTTGGTTGAAGGAGATGGATAAAATTTGAGGTAGGGAAGGTTATCGATGGAGTAAGGAATAAAGTATGGTTTGGGGGAGTTAAGGTCTTTGAGGATGAGTGCATAGACGCGATACGAGGCAACCTCGGTGTCGCATGGATAGCTTCTTGGTTTCCTTTGCAATAGTCAGTGGTTGGGATCCAAGAAGAGAAAGAGTTTGGGTGGCCCAACTTTTTCTTGATTTGTAGAAGAACTTGTTTGTCTTGTGGGTGGCATAGTTCTGAGAGTGCAGGAGTGATGGCTAGGAGTTGTTGAGATTGAAACTTGAAAATCAACTTTGGTGAAACATCTCAAGTTCTTAGTGTTTTGGTTTTGTATTTTTAGTTTTAATCTTATTAATTCATTTTATGGTATCAAACACATTTGATAGGTGTGATACTTGTATTGATTTTTTAGATAGACATGAATGTGTGTATGATAAGTGTTTATTTACTATCAATTTCATGATTGATCCTTGATGTTTATGATTGTTTATTGTTTGGAAAGCAAAGGAATCAAAATTATTAAGTTAAGAGTTGAGTTACCTCACGGGTAATAGATTACCTGAGTTAGATCAAGTAAGAAACTCATAAAATCTGAATTTTTTGAATGTTAATTGAGTACCCTTTTTAGATAATCGATTACCTGCAAAAAAATTTAGTATCTCAATTGCAAGCTCTTGGGAATAATCGATTATCATAGAGAATATGCATTTCTGATTGCAAGAATTGTCAGGTAATTAAGTGGTTGCGAATAGTAATCAATTAAGTGGTTACAAATAGTAATCGATTACCTTGGTCTATTATTCATATAAAATCCTTTTAAAACAATTTTTTTTTACAAGAGAACAAAGGGATTTTAGGTTTTCAAAGAGAGAAAAGTGTTTACAAGAAAGAAACCCTTTGAAATAAAAGAAAACCCATAAATTTATGAAGTGAGATTCAAGAATTGTTGATTGTAAGAGAAACGATTGAATAATTGAGTTTATTGTATTGGGTATTCATCACGAACATGTGATATTGTTCTTTATCCATTTTTTTGTGTTTTTGCACATATTTTGATAATCTCTTGATGAGTTCCTGAGTTTATTGTGAAATCTTATAACGGGGTGTAGTGAGGCGCTGAGTGACGGGGTGCCATGGTGTAACAAACTTTTGTGGGGTGCAATAGAAAACATTTATCTTTGTTTTGTGTTATTTTGGATCTTTCTATAAAATATGTATGTATGGTGTACATGTATGTGATTTTTAACGGAAAACAGATTAGCAGAAGGCTAAGTCTAGAACTGGATGTAGGTCATGTTGATTGAACCAATATAAAACAACATGTGCAAATTCTCTCTATCCTTTAACTCTTTATGTTTGATTTAATAAAAATCTTGAATGAATTGTATTGATTTTTACTGCAGAAAATTGAATCTTTTCTTTAGTAAAGTTGAATCTTAAATTGCATATATTGAAGTTGAATCTTTGTATTAGTAGATCTTAATCTTTGTATCGAAAAATTGAATCTTGAAATCCATTGAGTTTGAACAAGTATTGAATTAGAACTCATTTTTGTAGAATTAAAAGTTAGTCAAACTTCAATTTTTGAAATCTTAGAAAGAGTTGACTCTAAAACATTATTTCAAGTTTCATTTGAAAATGGGTTTTGGAAATTCTTAAGGTAGATTTTGAAAATTTCATTAAGGGGTGATTTTTGAAAACTTTGATATTAATTTTTTGAAAAATAATTTGTGAAAATATTTTTGGAATCTATTCAACCCCTCTTCTAGATTCCCCGGGACAACAAGAATGTGTTTGGTTTGCCATTTCAGCTAGCTGAAAACTGAAAAACTAGTTAAAATGGAAACTGAAATTATTTCAACTTTGTTTGGATAGCAAAAACCTATAAGTTTTTGTAGGAGCTAATAGTTTTTTTCAAAAGAACTCTCAAAGTAGCTTTTCCAAAAAATCTCTTATTTTCAGCTATTAGCTGTTTTTTATTTTTACATGTTTACACATTATTAATTAATACATTGTCTCCTACTAAATCTCTTTCTTTTATTTCTCTCTCGTTCATTAATGTAATTATAGTAATTCATAATATAAATATATAATTATAGAAAATTATAATTTAAAATTTATATATTTAATTATAGAAATTGTAACTTAAATATTAATTATAGTAATTGATTATTTAAATATGTAATTACATAAATTTATAATTTAAATATGTTATTATAGAAATTTATAATTTGAATACATAATTATAATAATTTATAATTTAAATATATGATTAATTTATATTATTAAAATATGTTATAATTATTTTAAATACATCATTGTTGATCTGATGATTAATGATACCCTTATTTATCATTTTACAACTTTCAGCTAGTTGATAAGCTAGTTTTACCAAATGCTTACAACTAGTTTTTTATCTTTCAACTAGTTTTTCAACTTTCAGTTAACTTTTTAGCTAGTTTTGCCAAACACACCTAAGGACTAAGAAAACTAGGAGAATGCTTAAGTGTGACATGCTTGCAAGGATTCGATTGAGAATTTTTGTAAGTTTGAAGGAAGAAGAATTATTTTTGAAAAGGAAAAATAGGATTTTCTGGTGGTTAAAAATCACTGTAAATGTCTTTTAATTAAAAAAATTAAATGAAAGAATAATCTTTACCTGTATTAGCTATGTAGGAACTTGGATGCAAACAACAAAGAAATATTCAGAAACCTCTATATCTCTGAAATTCTTTCAGAATCTCATGTGTCAGCACCTCAAAAGAATAACCTGTTAAGTGAAAGTTTACTTAATCAATTTTAATTTTTCTATATGAATGGTTAGATCTCATCAAAGCATGAGTGCACTAAGATATTATAGGAGGTGCTACACCCTGATGGGTGTACCACATCCGTTAGGAAGCCATGACACCAAATCGTAGCAAGTGGGCGTATTACTATTGACACCTATTAGTTTTATCCATATCCCCATTTTGTTTTTTCATACTCGGAAGTAAAGCATCCCACATTTCCTAGGGTAAATCACACTATTGTGGGTGACACATAGCACTTGTTATGAGTTGCTATTTGCAACTATTTGATGCTATCAACACCACTAGGTTTTTGTTGTGCTTATTAGTATCTTCCACATCTTTGTGGGTCAAAACCTCCCTTGGGTGACACAACATTGAATCAGTGTGCATAAACATATGTTTATTGACAACCCTGTAATGCTATCTACACTCCCAATTTTTGTTTTTTCTCAAACGTAACATCTCACACACGCCTGCGGGTGCATCTCCATCGTTTTTAGCAACGTGGCTTTGATTAGGTCGATTAGAAAATGTGATATGCTGTTATTTGCAACCATTTGGTCCTATCCACACCCCTTAGTTTTTTTTTTTAAATTTAAATTATTTGAATTTTAATTTCATCCAATGTATATTCCTAGAGCATGAAACTTATAATTTTAATGGTGATATTTCTAAACACAATAAATTTCGTCCATGTTTAAGTATAAATTTAATTCATTTTATTTTAATTGAAGTATTTATTAATTTCAATAGTATTTGAGACAAAATAATTATTTATAGCATAATCAAACAATATAAAAAAATATACTAATATTTCTAGTTTGAAAATAAAATATGAAAGAAAATGAAATGCGTTTAATATGGATTAGGAGAGAGGTTCTAATTCTGAAAACCGGAAGATGTAAGACTACTTCATAATAAGAAAGGCTTGTTTTTTTTTTACCCATATTTAGAAGTTATGTGTATTTAGAGAATTTCTCCCTGTACCTCCATAATTTCTCCTTACACCTCTATAAAGGTAGGAAAAGTATCAAATACCCTAGGTAAAAAAATTTAATGCTAGTAAAAAATTTGCAAATTGTTTTACAAGTCCGGATAGGGGTGTCCGGATTTGTAAAAAAAAATTTGAAAATTTGTTTATAAGTCTGGATAGGGGTGTTCGGATTTGTAAAAAAAAAATTGAAATTTTTTTTTACAAGTCCAGACAGGGGTTTCCAAACTCAGTTCAAACAGGGGTGTCTGGATTTGTAGAAAAATTTGCAGATTGTTTTACAAGTCTGGACAAGGGTTTCCAGACTCAGTCCAGATAAGGGTGTCCGGACTTGTAAAAAAATTTGTAGATTTTTTTACAAGTCCGGACAGGGGTTTCCGGACTCTGTCCGGATAGGGGTGTCCAGACTTGTAAAAAAAAGCTAATGTACCGAGAGAAGATAAATACAAAACTGAACCACGAAGAACAAAGCAAATATAAAGCTGAACCACGAAGAAAACGCAACGGGGATGAACAACAACGTATGAAGAAGAAGAGAAAACCATTGATTCAGTGAGAAGAAAGATGAAGTCATGCAAGAGAAGCTAAAGAGAGAGATACAAAAGGAGAGACGTGTGAAATGAGAGAGAGGTGTAGATGAAAGAGAAAAAAAAAATGTACGTAATAATTAAATTTCTACTTTTTCTATTGAGCATTTTTTTTATATTTTAAGAAATTATAGAGATGTAGGAAAACTTATTAGAGTATAGAGAAAAATTCTCATGTATCTATAATCTATTGCACCGACAAATATTTGGTTCTACGTAACAAAAGTTTCAAATAAGATTTAACTAAGTCAGTATGGAAAAATTGCTCGCTCAATGTATGATTATGCATATAATTATTTTTTTAAAAAAGTAAAATTGGAAATTTGCAATTATATAAAAATAAATTATTATGCAAATAGATAAAAAAATAAGATAATTTATATGAATAATGAATCAATTATTTTTATAATATATTATAATCATAATAAATTTTTATTCAGATAAATAAACTTGTACATATAAAATAGTATAGGAAAAACTGAAAGCAAGTTGAAAAATAATTAAAGTTATAAACTTTTAGATTATAAAAATTAGGTTTTTTTCATAATTTTTTTATAAGCAAAAAAAAAAAATCATTGAGAAACCAAAACGAAACACAAGACGTGCTTATGGCTGAAAACGACAGCAGTTTATTGTTTTTTTAGATTTCAACTATTTTGCTAAACATCCCGATTATTTTGTAAAAGTGTTTTTTTTTTTAAGTTGAAACAGAAGGTTAGTTTATATAATCTAAGATTTTCATAATTGCCTATATAATAACTAGTTATATTAGTCTAAGACAAATTATAAACACATATTAGTCTAACAAATTACCTGATATTCAATTATCTTGATTTTCTAACGTTAATTATTTTTATGTATTTTTTTAAAAAAAGTTTAAATGGAAGTTAGTTTATAAAATCTAGGTGACGTTTATTTTGACATTTTTTGTTTTAATTTTTAGAAAAAATAAAAAGCAACAGTAAAAATACGTTTAATTACCATTCAGAAAACATTTTTACTAAAAATATTTTCAAAAACAAATTGAAAACAGAAAAAAGTTGTTTTCAGTGTTTTTAAAAATTAATATTATATGAAAATTTAATAATAACGTTGTAATTATATAAAAATAATATATAAATATATTTTATACTATATATAAATAATTTATAATATTTTTATTAAAATTGATTAAATTTAATAATATTAGTTTTTTTAAAATAAAAAAAAATTAAATGAAAATAAACCTATTTTCTAAATATTGAAAAATTAAAAATAAAAATAATTTTTTTTTAAAAATAAAAATAGAAAACATTTTCTTAAATCAAACGCCACATAATATTTTCATAATTGCTTATATAATAACTACTTATATTTTATAAATCAATTATAAACATATCTTAGACATCAATAATTGATTATTGTTTGATGACGATGGATTGTAGCCATTTTTTAACAAGATAACTAATTATTCAAATAGATATTCAATTATTTAGATTTTCTCCCTTTAAGTATTTGTTTGAAAAGTGTGGATAATTTTGTCCTTAAACTGTTGGTACATATTTTTTTAAAAATTAAATATGCTTGATTTGTATTTCAGCTAGTTTATTCGGCAAAATTAACTGAAAAATTAGTTGTAAGTATTTGGTAAAACTAAGTGAAAGTTGTAAAATAATAAATAAGGAAATCATTAATCATTAGATCAATAATAAAGTATTTAAAATAATATAATATATTTTAATAATATAAATTAATTATATATTTAAATTATAAATTATTATAATTATATATTTAAATTATAAATTTCTATAATAACATATTTAAATTATAATTAAATATTTAAATTATAAATTTATCTAATTAAATATTTAAATAATAAATTACTATAATTAATATTTAAATTATATTTTCTATAATTAAGTATATAAATTTTAAATTATATATTTAAATTATAATTTTCTATAATATATATTTATATCATAAATTACAATAATTACATTAATGAAAGAGCAAGAGGTTGTATAACGAAGTTGAAATCATTTTAATTACCATTTTATTTAAATTTTTAACTTTCAACCAGTTAAAATGATAAATCAAACAGACTACAAAGTTGAAAAGTTAGTTGAAATGGTAGATAAAATAATTTTAACTCCATTTGGAAAACAAAAATCTGGAATTTTTTTTAGGAGCTACTAGCTTTTTCAAAAAGGTTACTCCAAGTAACATTTACAAAAGATCTCTTATTTCCAGTTCTAGCTGATTTTATTTTTACATGTTTACCCTTTATTGATTAATATATTGTGTCTCACTCAGCCCTTTTATCACATTATACAACCCACCTCTTATTCGTTTCTTTCTCCTTCATTGATGTAATTACAGTAATTTATAATATAAAAATAAAATTATAGAAAATTATAATTTAAATATGTAATTAAAATTTATATATTTAATTATAGAAATTTTAATTTAAATATTAATTATATTGATTTATTATTTAAATTTGTAATTACATGAATTTGTAATTAAGTTATGTAATTATAATTTAAATATGTTATTATAGAAATTTATAATTTAAATATATAATTATAATAATTTATAATTTAAATATATAATTGATTTATATTATTAAAATATATTAGAATTATTTTAAATATCTCATTGTTAATCTAGGATTTGTTTGGAAAAAATAGCTGATAACTGAAAAGGTGAAAAACTAGTTGTAAGTGTTTTGTAAAACGAGCTTATCAACTAACTGAAAGTTGTAAATGACAAATAAGAGTATCATTAATCATTAGCTCAACAATGAGATATTTAAAATAATTATAATATATTTTAGTAATATAAATTAATTATATTTAAATTATAAATTATTATGATTATATATTTAAATTATAAATTTCTATAATAACATATTTAAATTGTAAATTTATGTAATTACATATTTAAATAATAAATTATTATAATTAATATTTAAGTTACAATTTATATAATTAAATATATAAATTTTAAATTATATATTTAAATTATAATTTTCTATAATTCTATATTTATATTATTGATTGTTATAATTACATTAATGAAGGAAAGAGAATATATAATATGATAAAAGAGAATTAATGGGTGACTATGCATTAATTAATGAAGAGTAAATGTGTAAAAATAAAACTAGTAGGTCCTAAAAAAACTCTTACTATCCAAAAACAGCTACAATTTTTGCTACCCTTTCAACTTGTTGAAATGAGAAACCGAATAGACTCCTAATGATTAATGGCGTTTTTATTTATCATTTTACAATTTTCGTTAGTTGATTAACTAATTTTACCAAATACTTACCATTAGGTTTTTAGCGTCAGTTAACTTTTCAGTTTTTAGTTAATTTTACCAAACACACATTTAATTATTAGTTTTGTTACTGAATAAATTTGAAATGTTGTTTTTTATTTCTACAACTACAGTTATTTCTAGAATATTATACTTGCGTCGAAATGTTGTAGATTTAATTAAGACATTCTAAAAGTGTATTATAAACATTTATAATAATATATAATTATTAAAAAAACACTTTTATTTTGTTTTATGAATTAGAAATGAAGTCTCATGAGCCAATCTTGGTTGAGAGTTAGTATTGTACGAATATGTCTTGATTTATTTTTTTTTTTACTAAAAGTCTCCATGTCTCATTAACAACACGCACAAAAAATACCACGAACTTGAGATAATTAATATTATTCTTTTTACACTGATTAATCTATTAACTTGACAATTTAACCAACATATATCCAAAAAAAAAAATGCAAGCATTTTTTAAGGTACATAACTCTTTCACCATTTTCATAAAAAAAAAAACTCTTCAACATATTTGACCTATTATTTAATAAATACAAAATTATGTACTATCACTTAATTCAATATCAATGAATCATGGTGGGTTTATTTACCATGAATTTATTCATGCTTTCACTGGTTTGTTTTTAATTAAGAGAGGGTGGATTTACACATTTTCTACTAGAAAAAGTAATGTTAATCCTGCATACATAGGGAAGTTTTACAAGTTTGAGTGGATCATACTCTAAGTAGGTCTTTGCATATTGCAAACATTTACACAATTTTTGTATACCTTTACCACTTTTGGAAGAAGACATGGCTTCAGTAAATGCATAATATGCTGCATAACAACATTCACTAGTAAAAGTGGATCCTGGAGTAGTCAAATCACGCGAACAAGTGACAAGTAATGATTCATACCCATCACAATTTGAAGGAGGCTCTCCAGATACATTCAGTATTGTTCTTGTCGAACCAATTATCATAATAAACATAAAAAATATCAAAATTTTCTTTTCTCCCATATTATCTTAAATATGTATACTATTTTGTTTTCAGTACTTTCAAGTTTTCATCAACCATTCCTAATGTAGCACTACTTATAAACTTATGTTTCAGATCCAGAATAATTTTGCATTCTTTTAAAATATATTTCCATTTCCTTTATACGGTAATTAAACGTGATTTATATTAACCTGTGTGTTATATATTAATATAAATTTTAAATTTAAAGTATTTTTTATATATAAGTTTTTACATATTAAATGATGATAATTTTATATTTAATTTTTTTTGTAAGTCAAATATTATATGTTAATTTGTTAATTTTTGTTAATGAAAGAATTCGAACTCACACCCTCTTCCTCTGTTTTCCTCTCCAAAATTAAAGTTTTCTATAATTAACCAAATTTAAAAAGAAAACCTACTTTTGACTTATATAATATTTATATTAAGATATGATGAAACATATTTTTAACTTACACAATACTTTCTTATAAAAAAAACTTATATAATATTTATCAAATTATTATATCTACTATTTTGTAATATTATTCGTAGTTATATTTAATAAAAATAATTTATTAATGGAACCTAGTAAACATGATTTATAACATGAACACACAAATATTAAAAAAGAATCTAATTAAAAATTATTTTAAAAAATTTTAATATCTCCCTCTAGTATATATAAGTTTATTAATTTTCAAAAAAATATTTTATTTAATAAATATTATTTATTATTATTAAATATTACATTTAATTATATATAACATTTAATAATTGTAATAAATACTACTTAATTATATACATTAATTTCGTGTATATAAATATAAATATTAAATTAATGTTGTATTTATTAAATATATTAAAATATACTTCATAGATATTATATTTAGATATAATTTGACATAAGTGCAACTTATATCTAGAGTGTGATTGGTTTATCATTTCAGTTAACTTTGACATTTCAGTTAGTTGAAAATTAAAAGCTAACTGCGATAGTTTTAGTTACATTTTAGATAACAAAAATCTAGTAGTTTTTGTAAGAGTCACTAGTTTTTTAAAAAAATTTACTCCAAGTAATTTTTCTAAAAGATATCTTATTTTCACTTACTAGCTAATTTTATTTTTACATATTTATTATTAATTAATTAATGCATTGTTCTGACTAATTTTCTCTCATCACATTATACAACTTTTATCTCCTTCATTTCTCACTTTTTTATTAATGTAATTATAGTGATTTATAATATAAATATATGATTATATAAAATTATAATTTAAATATATAATTTAAAATTTATATATTTAATTACAGAAATTAAAATTTAAATATTAATTATATTAATTTATTAATTAAATATGTAATTACATAAATTTATAATTAAAATATGTAATTATAATTTAAATATGTTATTATAGAAATTTATAATTTAAATATATAATTATAATAATTTATAATTTAAATATATAATTAATTTATATTATTAAAATATTTTATAATTATTTTAAATACCTAATTGTTGATCTAATAATTAATGATATTTTTATTTGTTATTTTACAATTTTTAGTTAGTTGATTATCTAATTTTACCAAATATTTACAACTAGTTTTACACTTTTAACTAGTAGCACAACTATAATTTCTACTGGTTAAATAAATATTATTTTTTAAGTATTTTTGGAGTGAGATTGATTTTCATTAAATTATCAATAAATATTTAAATAATTCTTGAAGTATAACAAACTATTTAAGTATTGTTAAAAATATTAGAAATCATACCAAATAATACTTAATAACATATTTTCATTCTTTAAAAACAATTAACATATTTTCAAAATAAAAAAACTAAACCAAACCACGAATTATTATATTAAAACTATATTAATAGCATTGGATATATGTATTAGTACACATATTATATTTCGTAAATATTACTATAGTAAATGTTATTATAAATAAATTGATTAAATATTTTGATCCATTATGTTTCAAAATTTTCTTTTTATTTTGTTACTTTAGTTTTTAAAAGCTTCATTTTGATTTTTTATAAAAAAAAAATCGGCATAAGTTTAATCCCATCCACCTAATTCCTATAAGTCACGCCTCTTTACATGTTTTCTATGTCCATCATGGTAGATGTTATTCTAGAATATTAATAGGATTGAAACAAAAATATTGACAATTTTTAGTTATTATTATTTTAATTTAACTAATTTAAAATTTTAAAGTTATCAAAAGTTAATAAAACACAAAACATTGAACTAAAATTAAACTTTCGAAAGCGTCAATCACAGTAATAAAACTTCTAAAACTTCATATATCACAATGAAAAAACACCAAAATATATAATAGATTTATAGATTTTAAGATTTATTAATAAAAATAAATAAATTTTATGATTTACTATATTTAACAAATACAATAAAATTAAATGGTTTATTATTTTAAAATAAAATATTTTAAATATTTTTTATCTAGGAAAAGAAGGCATAAACAAGTAATTTTAAATTAATTATTTTGATTATTTCAGTTTATGTAAAGGAAAATATTTCTACAAACTTCAAACATTTCAAAAATTGGTGGAAATGAGTTATTGAGACTGAAAATTAATTAAATAAAATAATTTAATTAAATTTAATATTTGTAATAATTTTTATTGAAATTTTAATAACTTTAATTATTTAGAAGATGTAATAAATTATTATGCATTAAAATTATGAATATTTGAAACTATATAGTTAAACTCAAATTGATTATTTTAACTAATTAAAATTATTATAAATGTTTTGATGAAATTATAATCATGATATAAAACAGATTTATCTTCCATTGGATACACTTAGGGATGACAATCATGTCTGACTTGTCCTATCCTCGTCTCGATTTTGATAGAGAAAATCTGTGTTGTTGATTCTCGTCCCGTCCCCACCCCTATCCCTGCTTAAAAAAACTAGGGATGAGGATGAGGGTGGGTTTGTTAGTCCCTACCCCCCACCCCTTCAGCACTATCCCGCTTCTATATTAAACAAAATTTCATACATATATTTTTAATTTTACATGTCTGTATACAAAAATTCACACCCTTGTGGATGATTAAAACTAAAATATAATTAATAAATTAACATATAATTTAATTAATTAAGTATAATTAATAACTTAACATATAATTTATTTAATAAATTATAAGTAAATTTAAATTATAAAAAATATAATAGGTATATGAATTAAAATTTTATACTCGCTTCTTTCGTATCCACTCTGCCTTTGTTCTTGTCCTCATCTCACACTTTGCGAGGATGGGAGGGGCAAACCTCTCCCCTCTCCCCCCACTTTGCCTGTTGCCATCCTTAGATACAGTTTTGTTTGAGTCTTATACAATTAATATGAATGGCAAAGTCTCTTTCTAAATATAATATATATATATATATATATGTATATATATATATATTAAATATATACCTTCATATAATTATGTACGATGCATGAACTATTATAAGGCATAATAGGGCAAAAACAAAGTAGTGTAATCGCTTAGGACCTTTGCATGTGTAACAAAATTATAATCAAGTTATTAGTTTTTTTCTCTTGAAAAGAATTAGAGACACTTATAAACTACTCATATATGTTGTTAAACCAACTGAATTAAACTTTATTGGCAAAGTCATTAATTTTATTTCATGCATTTTTTAATTTGTATTTAATTTTTAATGCTCTAATGCCATCTATAGTTTACTTTGTGCGTGTGAATGTGATTTTTAATTTTTTTTTATAAAAATAAGAAATATATTAAGAAAAAATGAAAAGCATAAAATATATCTTCTTAAAGATACAACAACATACATAAGATAATTAAACAAGAAGAAATATTGAGATGATATTATTCCTTTACATAAATTAATTAATTCGATATTTTGAGTTTTGCATCAATTCAAAATAATATTGTTTCAATAGGATTATCTTTAATAAATGATACTAGTAATTTAAAAAAAAATAAAAATAATTCTCCAAAAAAATACAAACAAGTACATAACTCTTTCAAAATATTTGAGCCTATTATTTTTTTTATATAATCAAACTTATTTTTCAGTAATAATTTAGTGGACAAGACACAAAGAAATAAAAGAAAACATTTGATCCATTATTTAATTAATATTAAAATGCAGATTTAATCATAGTCTGGATCAAATATCAGTGAAGCATAGCTGGTTTATTTGTGACAGGAGGGTGAGTAGGCGAAAATACACATATATTAATAGGAAAATTAATTTTAATCCTGCATGCACCGGGAAGTTTTACAAGTTTATAGGGATCAAATCCTAAGAAATTCTCAGCATAATGTAAACAACTACAAAAATCTTGTATACCTTTATCGCCTTTAAAATTGACTACAACTAAGGCATAACGTGCTCCAAGACAACATTGTAGACTTACATTGAACTTGGGTCTTCGAGTAGTCATATCAATTCCACAAGTAGAAAGTAATAGTTCATATCCATCACAGGTGGAAGGAAGGACTCCTGATACACTCAATGTTTTTGTTTCCAAACCATAAACCACAGCAAACATGACAAAAATCAAAAGTTTCTTTTCTTCCATCTAATCTTCAATATGTATGCAACTTTATTTTTACTATTGGGAAGTTTTGATCAACCATTAGCAACATAATATTACTTATAAAGTTTTAGAATAATTTTGAATCCTTCTATTTTTATTTCCCTTATATGATAGTTAAATGTAATTTATATTAATATGCTCATAAATTAATTAGGGTGGGTAAGGGGTGGGTGGGTAAAAAAGAAGAGAATATGAAATGTTAATTCTTTCTAATCTTTTTGTGGGTATCTAATTATATTATTTTTTATAATTTAAACTATTTATATTTATTAAATAAATTACATTTTAAGATATTAAACATATTTTAATTTAAAAAGTATATTATTACTCACTTTGCATCTTTAAGAACATTTAGTCTTGTTTATAGTGTTATGATTCTTGTGTAATCATGTTTTAATGGTCCACAAGGATGTAAATTTATATACAGACATGTATATGTATGAAAATTCATTTAAAATGGAAGCGAATCAGGGCAAAGCGAGGACAAACAAACTCACCCCATCTTCGTCCCTAATTTTCTTAAGTGGTGGTGGAGATCAACAATACAGATTTTTCTGTCAAAGTTGGGACAAGGACAGTAAACACTAAAATTAATATACATTTGGATTTTTATGCTAAAGGGTTTTTTTGTATATAGGTTTTTGAAATAATAAGCTAATGATAATTAATAAATTTTATCTATTTAAAATTAACCAAATTTAAAAAGAAAAAAAAATTAACACAAGTATTTATATATGATATATTTTTTTTATGAATATATATGATATATATTCTATATTTTTAAGCTTATGAATTTTCATAACATATTTAATTATAATTATTATTTATTAAATTTAATTATATATAACATTAATTTAATAATTGTTTATAAAAAACATGTAAAAATTGTAATAAATGCTACTTTAATAGCATTAAATATGTATCTTAACTCCATACTATATAAAAACGCGTATGTTATTTAATTTACATATCACATTTATTAAATAGTAATATTTCATTAATATTATTAAACTAGTGTGTACCGTGTTTTGTACCGTGGTATATTTTTATCAATGTGTTTTAAAAATATAATTATAAATATAATTCATATTATTAAAATAAAAAATTATTAATATTCATTAATATTATAAATTATTAGTTGGATATAAATAAATTTAAAATTAAAAATATCTTAAAATAAAATTTAGAAACTAATGTACATTATTTTTTTTATTTGCATGAAAGACTCAATAAAAAAATGGTGGAAATGATTTATTGAAACTGAAAATTAATTAAATAAAATAGTTTAATTAAATTTAATATTTGTAATAATTTTTATAAGTTTTAATAACTTTAATTATTTAGAAGATGTAATAAATTATTATTCATTAAAATTATGAATATTTGAAATTATATAGTTAAACTGAAATTGATTATTTTAATTATTTAAAATTATTATAAATGTTTTGTTGAAATTATAATCATGGTATAAACCAGATATATCTTCCCTTTAGATGACAAAGTATCCCTCTAATATCAATAATATATATATATATATATATATATATATATATATATATATATATATATATATATATTAATGAATGTAATTATTTGCAATGCACGAGCTATTATATTAGTATAATAAATCTTATAGGTTATTGTTAATTCTTCCATCTCATAGTAATTATATGGCATAATAAGCCTAAAAACAAAGACTTAAGACGGTGTGGAACAAAATTATAACCAAATCATTAGTGTTTTTTTTTTTCTCTTAAAGATAGGATTAGAATTTATAACTACACAAGTATCTCGCTAAACCAAGTGAGTCCTTTACCAAGTCATTAGTTTTGGTAACTAAATGTTGCATTTATTCTTGTTTCATGCTTTTTCTGTTAACAAATTGGATACACAATATAAGTTTTTTTATTCATAAATTACTTTTGTTTTCAACCATAATTTCCTCAATTTTTACTTTCACACCTGACACATCGAAACTTATAAATGAACAACGTTAATAAAAAAAAAGTTAATTTAAGGACTAAAAAATGTTTTTGAATTTCAAGAACCAAAAGTGATATTTTAGAAGCTTGCAAATGATAGCGTGATTTTCGTAACACACATGCTTAGGCTAAATATTGAAGCTACCCTTTTTCACTCATCAAAATCAATTCGGCTATGATTTATGTCTTAGAAATAACACTTGACAATTCCTTCTAGGCAAATCTGGTTATTCAAATGGTGCAACAACACCCGCTGAAGTAGAAGTTATTACACTCAAAGAAGCCTTATCATGGATTGAGGATTTGAACCTTAGTAATGTCATAATTAAAATAAATAGCAAGCACAATCTTCATATTCTCATTTCTTTAAATATTATGGAGTTTGGATGTATAACAACTTCTTATTTTACAAAATGCAGTGATACGTTTCATTTGGCGGCAAAAAAATCAAGTCGTTCATCCACTAGTAAGAGTGCTAAGATGGTACTCTAATCCTATGTTATTGAATGAAATGAGATAATTATCATCTTGTAAAAAACAAAATGTAACAATTGTTCACTTTTTGTGTGTGACTGTGATTTTTTTAATATCTTTTTTATAAAAAAATATATTAAGAAAAAACAAAAAAACATAAAAAAAACATACATCAAATAGCTAAACATGAAGAAATACTGCATACTTGAGATGATATTATTCTCGAAATAATATTATTATTCTTTTATACAAATTAATTAATTCAATATTTTGAGTTTACAACCAATTCAAAATAATCTTGTTTCAACAGGGTTATCTTTAATAAACGATACTAGTAATTTAAAAAAATTAAAAATAATTCTCAAAAAAATACAAGTAGGTAGATAACTCTTCCAAAATATTTGACCCTACTATTTTTTTATATAATCAAACTCATGACATTTCATTAATAATTAAGCTGTACAATATACAAAGAAATAAAAAGAAAACATTTGATCCCATTATTTAATTAATATTAAAATGCAGATTTAATGATCACTCTTGATCCAATATCAGTGAACCATAGTTGGTTTATTTTTAACAGGAGGGCGAGTTGGCCAAAATACACATATATCAATAGGAAAACGAATTTTAATCATGCATGCACTGGGAAGTTTTACAAGTTTATAGGGATCAAATTGTAAGAAATCCTTAGCGTAATGCAAACAACTACAAAAATCTAGTAGAGCTTTATGGCCTTTAAGATTGACTACAAGGAACGCATAACGTGCTCCGAGACAACATTTTAGACTTACATTGAACTTGGGTCCTGGAGTAGTCAAATCAAATGCACAACAAGAAAGAAATAGTTGATATTCATCACAGGTTGCAGGAAGCACTCCTGATACAGTGAATGTTGTTGTTCCCAAAAAGATGACAAAAACCAAAAGTTTCTTTTGTTCCATATGTATACTTTACTTTTTAATATTGGGAAAGTTTTCATCAACCATTACCAACTTAATATTACTTATAAAGTTTTAGAATAATTCTGAATCCTTGGCCAATATATTTTTATTTCCCTGATGTGATAATTAAATGCAATTTATATTAATATGCTTACAAATTAACTAGGATGGTAATGGAGCAAGGTGGATATAAAATATGTGTGTATGAAATTTTAATTCTATTCTGATTTCCGTAGGATATCTTTGAATTCGGTATACTTGTGGTATCTAATTATATTATTTTTTTTATAATTTAAACTCTTCATAATTAATTAAATAAATTAAATTTTAAGATATTAATTATATTTTAATTTATAAAAATATATCACTACTCACTTTGCATCTTTCCAACATTGTGGTCATGTTCAGATTGTGATTCGTGTGTAATCATGTTTTAATGATTCACAAGGATGCAAATTTTATATATAGAAATGTGAGATTCTGTATGAAATTTTGTTTAACATGAAAGCGGAACAGGGGCTAGGCAGAAACCAACAAACCCACCTCAATTTTGTTCCTGATTTTCTTAAGTGGTGGCGGAGACCAACAATACCAGTTTTCCGTCAAAGTTGGAATGGAAACAGGTTACGACCCATACAAGAGCAGACAAGATTGTCATCCCAAAAATATATATTTGAATTTTTATGTTAAAGGATTTTTTATATATAGGTTTTCAAATAATAAGCTAATAATAATAATTTTATATGTTTAAAATTAACCAAATTTAAAAGGAAAAATTAATTTTAACACAAGTATTTATATATGATATATTTTTTTGTGAATATATATGATATATATTCTATATTATTAAGCATATATTATTTTTATTAGTACGTTAAGCTTATGGATTTTCATAAGATATTTTATTTTATTATTATTATTTATTATTAAATTTAATTATATAACATTAATAATTATACTTATAAAAAACATTTAATAACTATAATAAATACTACTTTAATAGCATTGAATATGTATATTAACTTCATACATATATAAAAACGCGTACTTTATTTCATTTACATATTACATTTATTAAATACTAATATTTCATTAATATTAGTATGTACGGTAGTGGTATATTTGTATAATGTGTATTAAAAAATATAATTTATATATTAAAATAAAAATTTATTAATATTCATAAATATTACATATTAGTAACTGAATATAAGTAAATTTAAAATTAAAAGTTTCCTAAAAATAAAGTTTAGAAACTAATATACATGATTTTTTTTATCTACATGAAAGACTTAATAAATAATATGTATATTAAACACACATGATAAGTTATAAGAACATCCTCCATTTTCTCAGCTTCAAAATGTATGATCCTTATAAAATTATTTATATTTTGGTGTCCAATATTCACTATACATGTCAAATCACCTCTCACTTTGTTAAGTTTGATAAGATCAACAATGTTAACAATATTAATATGTATCTTTTTCATTTGTTTGGCATTTAAATCATAATATTTTTATTTAAATAATTACATATCATCCATTGCCTTAAAAATACATATATTTAAAGATAAAATAACTTAAATATGTTCTATAAACTTAATTTGTTATTACTTTGTTTTACCACTTTTAATAACTATCCTCCTAACAAACCTTGTGCTACTTTTTCATACATATTTAACAAAGGAAATAATTTTCTAATAAAAAAATTCATAGAAGGGTCACCAGGTTATTCTTTATATTATCTATTTTATTACATTGTTATTTAAATGCATAATAATACACAAATATATTTATTATATTTAAACTATTTAAATTCATGGTACACTTTAAATACTATTGAATTGATACCTTTTAATACAATTTTTTCATAAATAATTGAAAAATTACATATAAAAGTAGAATTGAAACTTAAAACTTAAAAGTCCCATCTATAATAATTTAATGTTGATTAGCATAGGAGAGAAAATGTGCCCACATAAGATATTTTGTTTGCACATTTAACCATCTCAAATATTAAATGACATAACATTCTAAAAGTTCATGCTAATCATTATTAAATAAAATAGAATCTAATAAGTCTTACTATGTTTCTAATTACTACTTTAATATTTGTCATACTTTTTATTGGAATTCCAATATTTTGCTTAGGAATGACAAATTAGGTACGGAGATTACCCAATTTTGACAGGAATTCACTGCTTTAACTGAGTACCAGATTATTTCATGCGATAAATTGGATACTAATACAAGTATGTATATGTAGCCATCCGTCCCATACCCGAACTCGTATCTATTCCAGTATAATTATAACAATTATATAATAAGTATAAATTTATATATTTAATTAAAAATTTAATTCTTAAACTTTAATTTATAATTTCTTGCTATTTATTATTTTTTATATATTTTTTTAAATTAAAATATAATTAATAACTTAATATATAAATTATTTAAAATAAATAACTAAATTTAAATTGTAAAAAATAATATAATGAGTTATTCGCATGTATACTGTTGAGTCTTTTTTACACTATTTCTAACAAGTACACCAACCATATATAGTATCTCATAAATATATCAGATTGTCTCCTTGAAGGCTTGGAAGATCATTTATAATTTCAATCATTCTTTTATAAAAACATTTTGTGAGTTTTGAAATAAAGAAAACTAAGTTCAATGGGAAAATAAATTATATTTTTGTAATTTCTTATAAATATTTATAGTAATGCAAAATGATCAGGGATTTGATTTACTTGAAAATACTTGTAACCACTAATTTTTACCTAAGGTCATTTACTATTCTTAGAATTGTTAAAGGTTTCTCTATCCTAATTCCTTAACAATAGAGAACTAAATTATAGAAGTTTTTCCTAATTCCTTAGCAAGAATTATTACAATAATTTGATTAGCACAGAACAATTATTAAATCAAATATACATATCCTACCTTATTCCTAACCTTAGTCACTATATGATGAACTTTCTAGTTCTTTAATTTCATAAAAATCTTTCGATGATAGAAATTAAATAGATCACATTATAAGTTGATCAGATAGATAATAAACATTAAACATAAGGAAGATTCGAAATAGATAAATGAAACTCAAATAAAAGTAAAAAATAAATTACAGAATATTAATAGAGTAAAGATAAATCACAATCTTGCTTAGTTAGATCCAACCATGGAATATTTACAAGGGTAGAAAAAAGTGGAGAAGGAGAAGAAGAAAAGACATAAATAGAATGTGATTTTAGGGATTTTTTGGGGATGTTTTCTCCTCTTCTTTCGCTACCTATTTATAGCCTTCAAGCAAGTGAATCTTCTCAGCAAAATTAAATTTGTTGAGCAAATAGCCACCTACCAAAGTTTCACTGAGCAAAAATTGGTTCACTCAACGAATGTCAATATTTTCTAGTTATTCTTGGAGGCTTCGCTTAGCAAAAATTGATTCGTTAAGCTATCTTTGAAGCCTAATTCTCCTTGTGGCTTAGTGAATTTTAGCTTGAATCTGCGAATTCTTTTGATCCTGCGGCTTTGTTGGTTGAGCTTTGACCTATTAGCCTGTAAATCACATGAAACAATGTTGGAACTCGTTTGTTAGCATCACATCATTCACTTCTATTCCTTTTTTCATGCTTATTCAAAGGTGATATTCAACAACAATTCAAGGGTTAAGTGCACAATTTTAATACTCTTTTCAAAACAGTCTTATTTATCAAATATTTTTGGATTTTTGTAAAAAAGTTGGGTTATACAAAATATTTTCTTTAATTTCTTGGTCAGATAAATGTCATAAAGATACAATTTTTTGTATAAAATGGAAACTTATCATATATCCAAACCTAAGAATACCTTACAATGATGAGAATGAGGATTAAATTTTATACCTAATTCTTTTATATTGATAATTGTGAGAACTGAGAGAATATGCCAAATAAAAACTCCTAATTATCTATTTTTCCATGAAATATATTCTTGCATTGTCCATTTTTTTGCATAAATATATGAAGCAATGAATAAATATTCGCTAAGCGCTCCGTTTTTTGTGTAATTAGCATGTTTTTGTACTAACAAACAACATCCAATACTATTTCTTTAAGAATTTCAGGGTAAAAGAACAAGTGATAGCATGTTTTGCTGTCGGGAACTTATATACTTATCAATACTCTACAATTTGCTCTTACTTTTATCTATGTCTTTTTGTTTATTTATTTTGAATCTTCCTTATATTTAATGTTCATTATTTGATTGATAAACTAATAGTATGGTTTATTTAGTTTCTTATGTTAGAAGATTATCTTGAAATTAAAGAACTAGAAAGTTCATCATATAGTAATTGCACTAAGAAATAAGGTAAGATATGTATGTTTGAATAAATAATTGTTATGTGATAATCAAATTATTAAAATTATTCTTACTAAGAAATTAGGAGAAACTTCAATAATTTAGTTTTCTATTGCTAAGGAATTAGGATAAAAAAATTATTAATTTTAGAACTAGATAAATGAACCTAGATAACAATTAGTAATTATAGATATCGTGAAGTAAAATCAAGCTCCTGATTTTTTTTGCATTATTTTAATATTATAATTAAAAAAAAAACATAACTAAAAAACATACAAGATTAATGTCTACCATGTCTATTTTCCAAGTCAATTTAATTATTTTATTTCCCTTATTCCAATTTAAAATCTTACAAAAGTTTTATAAAAGAATATGAAATTTCTATTATTATTGCTTCCTTGAGGAGACGACCTAATAAAAATGATCAGATACTGCATAGACCAATGCACTTATCAGAAGTAATGTAGAAAACATTCATCATATTTTTATTTGCTTGAAATTTGGATTTACGATCAATCCTATTTTTTTAGAACGGGTTAAGGAGGTAGGTGTAGATGATGGAAAATAAGTAATAAATTGGGATTTATCAGGACCAGTGTTTTGGGCTTCTGGAATACAATGGGATCTATGTAAAATTGATAATTATGAATTTTACAAAGAATTTGATTGAGAAGTTCAATGACAAAAAGAAGGAGATTCTTTAGCTTGTTATTTAGTTCGAATTGGTGAAATGTTGGAATCCATTAAAATAATTCAACAGGCTTTGGAAGAATTCCCGGCGGACCATACAAAAATTTAGAAATTTGCTACTTGATAAAGAAAAACAGCTTGAATGGAATGATTTTGAGTATCAATTTTTTAGTAAAAAATCCTCCCCTACTTTTGAATTGCCAAAACAAGAACTTTATGTAAGAATTGAGTCTAATTCCTTCTTATCCACATAATTGACAAAATTATAGGATAAAAGACCATAGCTACTTTGTTATTTTTTTAATACGTCTAATTCTTATTCTTTGTAAAGAATTAATTGGATTTTTTTATATGAATGTTGCACCCTCCAAACCCACCTAACACTTTTCGAGAACGAGGCTGCACCCGCTCGGTTGTCATTCCTAATTCTGCTCACGTTAACAAATAACATTGAACCCTAAAAGTCTAGATGCAAAATAGTTGTTCACCATTAATAAATAAAATGTAAATCAATAGGTTCATATATGTTTTTAATTACTATTTTAATTTTTATCTTGCCAATTGTTCAGATTTAATGTTTTGGTCACTCTTAATAAATAACATTGAATTCTAAAAGTCAATATTTTTCTAATTATTATTTTAATTTTTTATCATCCCAAATATTAAAAAATACAAAATAAAGTCATAGCAAAACATACATAATCGTGGACACAATACTAATTAAAACATCAAAATAAAATGAAATGATTGTTAAGAAAACTACGTATAAGCCAAGTCAAATTCTTCAAAATTTTCAATTCTTATCTTTCTTGATCACTTTTATCAACTTTGAATTGTACTATTTTGTAGACATATTAGGGTTCATAGAATCAGAAAGTCTCTTTAATGGGGTCATATCATTCTTTTCATAGTAAGGGAAACAGATTCACAATCTAACTTCTTTCTTTTTTCATTGCTCAATTTCTTTATTGGAGACTAGCTTGCTAGAACAATTGTATTGAGTTAACTCAAGTTCATTCTCATCCACACCTTTTTCTTATATGATCTCAATTAGTTTAACATCATTCAATACAAGTTCCTTATTAACATCATCTAAGCATATTGATTTCAACTTTGTAGAGGTAGCTTGTTAACATCATTCAACTTGTTTCAGCTTCTATGAACTCAACAACCAACCCAAGTAACTTATAACTCTTTTTAGAAACAACAGGAAAAAAATTCACTCATAAGATCAATCTCACTAATTGGTGCACCACATAATTCCAGCTGCAACAAAGGGAAACAAGTTATTTTACTTATATGTTGTATTTTAGACCTTATACATGGAAAATAACATAAAGATAATAAAATTATATATTACCATTTTTTGTTTCAACTCGTATGTTTTTTAATCATATCAACATTATGACAAAGTTTAATCACTCGAAAATCGACCTGGAAACGATTCTTAACAACATTATTAACAATAGCTTTTTAAAGAAATTATTTATTCACTAAAGAATAAATTTCAATAGGAATTAGAGAACCATTTGATTGTTGCAACACATCATAATAAAACATATGTTAACAACAATATTGTTAAAAAATTTGTTTAATTTTAACCACCACTACCTTTTCTACAGCTTCAACCAACCAGGTTAACACAACTTTTTCTCAGCAAATATGTTGTCATAACATGTCGATTGATATTTTCACAAAAATAAATACATCTTTGAATAAGGAAAAACATACTTGTTGCATTTACATGCTAAGTACCACAAATCTTTTTCTTCATGAATAAGCTTGATTATCCCCAAACAAATGAATCTTATAAATGTAAAATAACATAAACTTTAATAACATAAAAAGCTAAAATAACATAAACTTTAATAACATAAAAGTAACATTACATATAAAAGTAGTCTATAAATAGTAAAATGTAAATTCTAAAGGATAAAAACAATAAAATTTAATAACTCGTAATCTCTATCACCACAATACTTAATGCATTCCTTTTCAAACTTAGTTTCAATTCGTAAATAATATTTAAACTTTAAATTTATTTTCAATGTTCTATTTACACCATATATATATATATATATATATAACACTTTAAATTGAAAAGATTGATTCATGAATCTACGACCTTTTAAAGTTCAAATTTGTGATATGATCTATTGATGGTTGGATTTAATCGAATTTGATTCGATTACATTTCAATTGGTTCACAAACCTAATTGAATCAATTTGAATTCACATATCGATATATGGATCCATGAACATCCCTACACACTTAAGACTTTTCACCCTTCTCAAGAATGTATTCTATGATAATCGAACTTAGGTCCCCCCTACCACAAACTCAATAACTGTTACCGAGTTACACCTGTTAGATGGTTCAAGTTCTCAATTACAAATTACAAATTTGATAAAATTCAGAAATGTGGATTAATTAAACCTTATCTATGTAGATAAACTACTGATATGTATTTATTTTTATTTTCTTTATAATTTATCTAACTCTTCCTTTATCTCTAGTAATTAAATTAGTCTTTACTCCATTTATGTTCTCTTAACACTAAGAAAATTTTCTTTAATTTGTGAACAATTTTATAATTAATAATTTCATAATGACATATTTAGTAACTAATTTCATTCTAGTTAGTTAATAACCACCATAATCACTAATTTAGAGATTTATTTTGCAAAACAAAAATTTGGTCACAAATAAGTATTTAACTTGTGAGTCTCCCATACTAAAGAATTCAAGATTTCTTCATGTAGCCAACTCAAAGATTAACATCCTAAATGAAAGCTTATTTTTATTGACATAATTTAATCTCTCAACTTGTAGTTCAGTCACACTTAAAGCTCATTATTTTTTTAAAGAGTGTATTCTACGATATCAAACTTGAGTCCTCTCCCGCAAACTCAGGTATATCTTTGAGCTACACTAGGGGTGGAAAAAAAATCTACACCTGCAAATACCCATATATAAAATCCGCAAAAATATCTATATGGATAGTATAAATGAGTATCCGCACCTGCGGATATGGGTTTTTTTACTTGTTTCTTAATGGACACGCATACCCGTGGGTACTTACTACCCACTAAAATAAAATAATATTATATATATTTAAGTTAAAAAATATAATATTTTTGTGAAATAAATCAAATTAAAATATTAATTATCAAAATTCATTAATACAAATCTTATTTTCTTATGAAAACTTCATAATTAATAAAATTATTTATTATAAAAATAGCAAAAATATAAAATAAATATTTTATTTATGTTAAATATTTTTGTTATAATATATTATATTAATATACTTTTAAATATAATTAATCTTATAAAAGCTAGTATAATTTTATTTCTTAGTTTTCTAACAAATAAATGATTTATTTGATAAAACTTCTTATAAAAAATATTTAATTCTAAAAAAATTATTTTTTAAAAATATTCACGGGTACTCGTGAATACCTGTGGGTATTGAAAACTCACAAGTATTTCTTTAGCGTGTACCCAACAAGTTTTTTAGCAGATGGCAGGTGATGAGTTTTTATCACAAGTCAGATAGCGAGTAACCACTACCGGTGTTCCGACTTGTTGTCATTTCTAAGTTACACCCATTGGATCCTAATGAAAGTTTTAATAAATAATTAATTTAGTACATTAAACATATAAAAAGATGCTAATCAAATGGCCCTAATAAATTGAGATGGAAAAGGAGAGGGGATCGAAAATTAAATTGTTTCAAAACTGTCTCACTCTTAACATCGAACAAGGAAATTTATTTTATTAAAATTATACTATGTTTTGCAATATAATAATAATACTTTTTTCAAACCAATAATAATAATACATTTTTTGAACAATAATAAAAATATTTTATTAAAATAGTTATAGTTTTATTGAAAGTTTATTTTTCAAGCTTTTAGAGAAGCAAAATTATTATCCGAGAGAGAGGGAATTGATAGATAATTTAAATAATTCTAAAGTGAAAGAAAATATCAGAAAAATTACAACCTACAAAAATTCTACAAATACTAATGTTATAAAACTTTTTTTAATAGTTCCCTTGCAAAGGCTTTATTGGCTTTACCTTGGGCCAACCGGCTTCAATGATTTGAATCCTTAGCCTTTGAAGAGTTGAAGTCACAGGGATTTATTATTCCAATGGTAATATTGTATCATATAAGTTTGATTATACAAAATTCCCATTGAAATTCTTACACTGTACGTTATCTACGATCTGGTACCCATGTACTTAAGTGTATATAACTCTTTAAAATATCAATAGTTTTTTATATAAATAATTTATATATAATAGATTATCATGTATATCATCATTTGAAAAAAAAGAAAGTGTTTGTCACCAGCAAGAAAAGGCTCAGTGCTTGTTGAATAATTAAAGCTTGTTATATACCATATTTCATCTTATGATACAGTAAGTAACCTTCCATTTGTTTGAATATTTTTTCAGATTTTTCTAATTTTAAAATATAATAACATTTTAATCAACTAATCCTATTACCTAATCCAAATCAACTCAATTAATTAGATTAGTTTGATTTAAGTTTATTACAAAAAATAAAATAAAATAAGGAATCTAACCAAACACATTTTTGTTTCATTGGGTTGACCAAATCCTACCTTGCCAAAGACCATCGAAGTAAGCACAAAATAATAGGGATATTTATAGGTTGAGTTGAGTTGAATTTACTTTTTTTTCTCATTAAACCTTATACAATTGAACCCGTCATTGATTAGGTTGGGCTCGAGTAGGTTAATTGGGTCATCATTTAAAAAAAAATTAAAGAATAAATTAATTATTTAGAAACTTTTTTTATATGTTTTTTTTAAAAGAATAGAATATATCATTATTGTAACATAAAAATAAACAATAAACTGTTAACTCTGAACGTGTAAAGAATCAATTCCTAGAGGAGTTTAAACTATAGGCTGAGAGCTCATTATTGATTTTTTATCTACCTATAAATATTAGCTAGTCGGAGTGAGAGTGTGTCCTTATAGTGTTGAGTTATAAATTAAACTATTAAAAATATTTTTTAATTTAAAATAATAAGTAATAATAATATAATATTATTATCGGGTTGAGTTAGATCTCAAGTTCAACTCACTGAATCCATCACACAGTCAGTAGAGGATTGTTGGGTTTGATTAGGTTGGGTTGAGTTTTACCAAATCTAAAAAAATCCTAACCCAATTACTTTAAGTTGGATTAGGTCATCGATTACCCAACTCAATAAACACCCTACAAAATAATAATAAAAAAGGGCATTAACAGTGACTATATAATCAGATTCTAAGGAGATATTCTATAACAACAGTGTAAAAAAACTCCGCTTATAAAAAAATAGCAGTATAAAAACTAAAAGTCTGTCTTAAAATATAATTTGAGGTACCAAAGATTCTTGACAAATGAATAAATGGATATAAATGAAAAATCTTTTATTGTAATGTATAGAGATACTAATAAAAAATCTTTAATTGTAATGAGTAGAGATGGGCATGACTTGCAAATTTACCAACAGGTAAAATCTGTAATTTGCGAAATTTAAATTTAATTCTTAAAGTTCGCATTCTAAATGAGTTAATTATATTTGAGTCCGTAATCATTTTACAAAGCTCGCGATGGGTTACTTACATAAAAAAAAAATTGACTTATTTTTAATTATTATAAAAATTCAATATATATCTAAAATCACTATCTAAAGAGTTGCTAGACAATAATTAAATAAAGTTAGAATACTTGTTATTCAATAGTTAAATATTAAATATTATCATAAATAATTAAATATAATTTCAATTCTCAATTCTAAAATATAAAATAAAATATTTTAACTTTACTATACACACAAATAAAATATAAATACATTTAAATATAAATTTTTAATTTTTAAATATCATTAGAAAAGTATTGGATTTTTTCTTTTTTACTTGAGACACCTCATTTTTATAGATAATATAATATAATTTTTATTAAAAAATTAGTTATGGGAAAATTCAGAAAGATATACATGTTAACCACTAAATTTACAAGTTTTACGTAAATAAATCTAAAATTTTAGAACTCACCTATATGTTAATTGTAGATTTCGGATAATTAAACTCAAATGTCGATATCTAGTATTGGATAGGGTTAATTTGCAAGCTTGTGAAAGATTCGACACAACATATATGATGACTAACACTAACACATACATAATGTTCAACCAAATTTTCATTTTTCTGTTTTACATTCATGGCTTTTTTGGCCTTTGAAAAAAAGCAACAGGCCAAGATGCTTACAAAAATATACACTAAAAGACTTCCAAATAAAAAGAGAGTCCACCTCAGTTGGTTCAACCTTCAACGGGTGTCTTATTATAAACTGCTCACACTTTCTATCCTTCCTGATAAATAAAACACACACAACTGTTCTATTTCACATTCCTAAGAGGTATCTTTGTACTTCAATCATTTCATTATTCAGAGACCAAATCTAATCCTATTAATTTATAGCCTTAAACTTCAATCTGTACTTTCCTATTAGGAGAGGTGACTCTAAAAATATGTTCCTCTCCAGTGCAATTATCCACTTGAACAATCCAACGACTCCTCCTTTGTACAACCCTGTCACTACCCTTCACATTAGGATCTATTTTAGCCACCAACAACCCTTCTCCAATGGGTAAAAATGATGCTCTCAGTTGTCTCCACCTTGAGGCTCTATGCTTAACATTATATCCAACCACAAGTGCCCCATCTTTGTTGGCCCCTTTAAATGCTGCTACAAAAACTTCCTTTGCATTAGTGATGTCACAATCCACAAGCACAAAATCAGCTCCCTTGTAATCCTCTAGCAGAAGGCTTTTCAAATCTCCTACAACAAACTCAACACCATCTCCATGAACTCCTAGAGCTTTTCTTGATGCATGTGACTCACTTTGGTCACTACAAATGCTTACTACACGGCCACCAGTTTGGTGAGCAGCTGCAGCCAGAGAAAGGGTGGCCGAACCGGCCCCGCTGGCTCCGGCCACCACCATGAGTTTTGCGTTGTTGCCTGCTGCTATAGCAGATATGAACTCAGCTACATCAGGTTCTTTACTTCTTTTCCCCTGCAAAACCAAAAAAACAACAACAAACATATGATATGAAGTCATGAAACCGATCTATGATCCCATCAGCTGCAAATGTTAGAATTTCTCACAATGTTACAAAATTATGACTGTGAACACAATTTAAAACCTTGATCTTATTAAGAAAAGAAACAAGAAAGAGTAACACAATTTTGAAATAGGATCTGCTGCTTTTGTTGCTTACCATTTTGAGTGCTTGGAGATAAGCTTTCTTGGCATTTTCAGCGGACCAGTTAGCCATGTTGTTGATGTATTAGTTTTTTTCTCAATTGGAGATTTCTTTGGGTGCAATTTAAGCTAGCTATGATATGAGAAAATGGTTGTTTCATGTTGTTGGGGAGCTAATTATATATATATGATAAATGTGGTGAGAAAACCATAGCTTATCTCTGTCCTTGCCATTAAATATTTTAGACTTTTTGAGTTTGGAAGCAACTGAGGGAGGCATTTGTCGTAGATTCTCAGAATTCTGCCGTCCAAACAGGCACCAATTATGTTAAAAGTCTTGCTACAATATAAATATATATAAATTTGGTACATTAGATTCTCCTTTCAAGGAAAAATGCTAGTAAGACATTATATAACGTGTCCTTTTCAATGTACATTCATCAAAGGTAGAATTCACGTAGATTTTTTTAAGATGATACGCGTCCTACTTTTCATTAATGAGATTTACACAGTTTGACCACAGGCACACAAGGGAACAATTATTAAGATAGGTATTTTGTCCTCTGGTTCAAACTATGCAGATATTTCAACAGGGTGTGTAACAACATCCTTAAACACCACATAATATAACATCATGTAAATTATTTTGATTCATGAATTGTTTAATAGGAAGCTAAAAATCTGTCATGAACCCAATATTCCTAAATAGAAGAGTTTGTGTTTGGACAATGAAAGGATAGGAAGAAAATATAGTTCTTTTATAGTTCCTTAACTATTGCTATTAACATCCTTTTAAAAGAATTAAAATTTACTAAAAAAAATAAAAAATTTAAACTTTTGAACTGTCTTTTGGTTATTATAGTTTTAAAGTTATAATATATATTTTGAAGATCTACCCTAACAATATAAATCGTCATTCTAGCATTTGACATATTATTAGAAGTTATAAAATTGATGTTAATAATAAAATTATATGATAAAAAAAAGAGCACTATAAGGAAAAACCTATTTATTTCCCTGACGTCGGTACTCAAGTATTATTATTAAAGTACTACTATCCATGGAAAACTTTTTATTCTATTGACAAATTATAAGTTAACATTTATCTATTAACAAACTTTATTCAATAATAGTTTTTTTCTAAACAAGTTGGCTATTTTTTTAGCCTTGCCACTCATAATTAGCAGCTGGCACAAAAGATCTGATCGAGTTCAAATTAATTTACTGAGAAGAAGGGAAAATGTATGAAAACTTTGATGAAAGAGAGCATATATATATATATATATTCGATCCAATCCATAGTTCTGACAGTGGAATTCTGTATTAATCTTACCTCGAAATCTTAATTAAACCTGCAATGGTGGTGCACTCTCCAGTGTAAGGGAATTTGTGTCCCGATAAAACTCACACACTCAAGATTTAGAAAATGTAATTAATCATATTTCATCACCGTCCAAATCTTGTTCAGGCTACACATAATGTATGCATACCTTCTTCAACGCTTAAACCAAACTATTCCCAAAATCTAAGAATATTACTATTTCATTATTTAATTTGATTTAAACATGTAAGGCACCTGCACTGCACATCTTCGAATCTCCAAGTAAAAGCAATTGTTGTTGTCTGGAGTTATGTATACATCAATTAATTGTCAGAACTTATATTAAACTAAGAGTTTAATTGATATTTATTTACAACTAAATCTAATTATAATTTTTTATTTATGTTAAGTTTGTTGATTTTATTAATTAATATTTTAAAAATTATTTAAATAAAAAGATGTGTGATCTAAGGTGATTCTTTTACCTGATTTATACTAATTAAATTCTTAAACTGATTTCTTAAATTATAAATATTTTATAAAATTACATTTTATTTAAAGATTAAGTATTATAAGGGTTAATCTTCAAGTGGTCCAGCTTTGGATTTTGGCTATATTTCTTTGAGTATGAAACAAATCTAATGGAGAGGAAATTACTAATTTTGTGCGCTGAGAGTCTTCAAGAATGTTAGTGATTATTATGGCAATAATTATTTTGTGCAAACATCATAATTACCAAAAAAAATATTTTAAATAAATTATTGGGATCAACCTAATAGTAAAATGATAGAATTGAGATAGTATTTACAAAGTACCAAAATCTTATATTTAAATTTTAATAAATAAATAAAGTTAGCCATATGAAATTCGGTCATATACGAATTTCTAATCAATATAATATTCGTTGATGCCTGTAATTCTAATAGTCATAGTATGAAGGTTTTATTCTTCATTTTAATATTTTATGCAATGATTATATAGCATTATGTATTAAATGCAAGTACTTCAGTAAGTGTTCTTTTGGACATAAAGACACTTTGTGTCTTGGACTGATTCTCCTAAATTTTCCCTCCTACTCATTAAAAAATGTATATATAGGTGTATTAAATTTAAGGATTAATTATATTATGTCAAACTTATAACTAATGAGAAATAGTTAAAAATACAATTAACTTGTGATTATCCCTATTAAGACTTTTTTATAATGTGACTAATCACTAGACTATCAACGTGACTTTTATATAATAAAAAAAGGGTATTAACAGACTAGGACTAAAATTGTTAATAAAAAGAAAAATACAGGATTTTAAAATTTATTTATAGGGATTAAAATAAAATTTGTAAACAATTTAGGGATCTAACATTACTTCTTTTTTTTTTTTTCTTTTGTAAGCCAGGGATCTAACATTACTAACCATGAATATAAAAATAAAATGAATAAAATTATCAATAGGAAAAATGAAAATTGAATGAGGTTAAATTATAAATTTTTTTTACTATATCCTAAAAAATACTTAGTTTCATGTCGTCTTAATTAGAACCTTGACGTATAATGTAAGGGACGCAGTGATATGTCTACCAACATGCATTACTTGATTCTTGCAGCCTACCCATCTTAATGGCAATCGATTAAGTAATGAATCAATTAAACATTTCTTATGGGGTTTTGGTCAATCCAAGATTTGGTAACATGATTCAATTTATTTTTATTAACTAGTGTTATTCATGCATTATTGTCTTCATCTCACATACTAGGCATATATTTTTAATCGGTTAATTTAGACAAGAAAAATATTAAAACTATTTGTCAGATTTACTTTTCATTAACTAAACAATAAATTATATATGCATCAATGCTATTGCTCCTCAATAATGCCATCTATATTTTATATAAATAAATAATATTTACATTAAAGTTGTTAGATTATGATTGTCACATGCTAAGAACCAATAAAACCTCAACTTTTTTATTTTTATACAATTAATGAATTTTTGTGCTTATAGAAAAATAGACATGACTTATCTTAAGCATTTTATCCTTGTTTTTTTATTTCCCATTCCCTAATATTATATTATAAAATTATTCAAAATAGAAAGCAATAAATAATAGAATCTTAATTTAGCTTATTTTATTTAGTATTATGTCTACTTTAGTTATCTGACAATAACTAGATTTATTATAAATTTTAATGATACTTAAATCCGATTCTTACAGATAAAATAATAGCCTATTTAATTAGTCTTATGGATTGTGCAAAATTGATGATTTCAATAAAGAAGAGTGTCAAATAAAAGAAGTTCATAATGAAGAAAATAGAATTATAAGCAAATCACTCACAAGCATTTAAAGGTAAATAATATATATATAAAGTTTAATTAGTATACATTGTTAGTGTAAAAAATTTTAAATTTATATTTAATCACAACTCGATGGTAAATTTGTTGACTTTACTCATTCATACTTTAAAAATCATATAAATGAAAAGTCATGATTGATTATTGTCATGATTGAATATACTAATTCATGAAACTATATATACACACACTTTATGATAAAATAATACAATATTATTTCATCCAATAATCAAGATCATAAAATAACTTTTTTATTTTTTGTATTATAAAATTATATTCATCATCTATTTTTTCCTTCAGGTTTAATATTGCATATGACCATTATTTTTTGTTTTTAAACAATAAAAATAAAGTCTTAATATTTTTTATTTTCTTCTAGTTTAACTTGATATTTTCTCAAGGGTAAATGATAAATTTAATCTAGGATTTAAAATCTGTATGTCCAAAATCGTACTCCAAAATAAAAGGCCAATTTTTCCAAAAAAAATCAACATATACCAAAAAAATTTACAATAATTCACATATCTTCCTCGACTAATTACACTACTTGACTTTGATCTTTTATGTTGATTTTATCGCTAAATAATCTTTAGAAAGAAAATAAATCTTTGTATTTTTTAAGATTAAAATATTTGAATAAACATTGATCGTTGTATCTTTTTACTATATATATAAATAATTAAAGCGTTGAAGGTGCGTATTATATTAATTTTTTAGTCTTGTGACTAGTGAGTAAGGCGTCGCATTCATTAGTGTGGAGGAAACAATCATGTTGAATTTATTGGCTAGTCAAACTGTAAACCTAATATAACATTGACTCATAGCATAATGAAATCCTTTCTTTCAAATTCATATTCATGTTTCATGTTTCATCTCTCATCTTCGTCATTCAATAAATATTATATTATTTAATAACTTTTTTATATTTTATATAATTCATTAAATAACATATTATTTATGTATTAATTAATTGAGATAAAGAATAAAACACGAGATAAAACATTTCTTCTTGCTATGTCTTGGTTTGCATTTGTAAAATTTTATATAAATCCGCTGAACAAGAACGAAACTAAGAGCTTAAGTTTAAAATAAACTTAAGTTTATGAAAATATTAATTCTAACCCATGTTTTTGTAAAATGGTTTTGAAAAAGTATCTATACAATGGAAATGATCGCAACATATGCTTCACGAGCAAGTTCAAACAGATTCTTTGGAGGGGATTGCCAATTCTGCCACTGAAAACAAGAGTGCGTTTGTTTGTCGTTGGCCTTCAGTGGTTGAAAAGTCACCAGATATACTAATTAAAGTGTGTTTTTTTTTTCAATAGACGAATAAACTAAAAACTATATTATTGCTTACCATAGCTCCATACTATATAAAACAAGGAAAATGTTAATTAAGAGGGACAAAATAATACATTCTAATGTATTTTAATGGACATGGATATTAAAATGTATGTATTCTTAATCAATTAAACACATAACCTCGACCCAAAGGCGATAGATCAATGCAAATTGTTAGTTGAAATATTGACAAAAATCAACATAACATTATAAGATTACTCTAACGCATCTAGGTATAAAGAAATAACAAATTTCATTAAATGTTTTAGAATAGGCTGATCTATTATTGCCCTTTTAACTCATTATGAGTATCCTATAAATAGATTAAATCTTCTAAGTTCATTTTGTGTTTTTTTTTTTTTTTATCAGTGAAGAGAAACAGAATTTTCTTTCCTTCTAAATATAGTCAACCATATCAATCTTTGGGATGTATTTATTACCTACCACTAGTTTATTGTCTTGAGGATTATATTATTTATTTGATTAATGATATTATAAAAACTGTATGATTATTTATATTTTAGTTGGATAATATTTTTACCCTTTACTTTTTTTATTATTCACTTTCGTTTATTTTTTGTTTTTTACTATGTTAAATACATTGCTTTAAAAACTGAACGGGTATCAAACTGGTGAAAAATACTAGTTCACAGTTTATTAATTTAACCATTATTAAATCTGTGATTGAACCAATTTTAATAAAATAATGTTTTTTTATATTAATGTATTATAAAATTTTTATTAATTACATATTCATATTACTAAATTAACTTTCATTGTTGAACTTAGAAAAACTAATGGTGTATTTAGCAAAATAAAAAAAATATGACCGATTCAATTGTTTAAACCACCGATTCATTATTGATTTTTTAATTTTAAAACTAGTTCTTTGCTTAATCAATTTTTTATACTAACGAAACTGGTTACCAAATAATCACTTTTTTTCCCGTCAAACTTATTGTCCAATTCAATTTTTTAAACACTATAACTCAATCATAAGATATGAACCTAGTCAACTATAACTTTACACTTCAATCTTCACGAATCAATTCTAATTCTTTAAAGTCAGTCTCATCAAACATAACAAGTGTTACAATAAAATATCATTTGACCCATTTCTACTAAACAATAATATTACTCTAAAATTAAAATTAAATGCATTTTTTTATAAATATATTATGAATACAATGTTTTTATTTAACAATTTTTTTTAATGCATAGGATAAAAAAGGAGAGGGATTTGAGTCTGCATGGTATGAGACTTTTTAATTTGACCCTATTAAAAAAATAGAAGTGGCACTGAAGATAAAAAGTGAGCTTGTAGACTAGGGTTCTACAATCTAAATATATACGTGTCCATGAGAATTGGAAAGTAAAGTGACAAATTTTGTTATGATTAATGGTAAAATATAAATTCCATTGAAAGTATTATTACAACGTTCTAAACTCTGGATCAAGTAAAATAGTAAAAATGCTTCCACTCAAAACTGAATTTGTTATGATATTACAGAAATCAATTTGTTTAAAGCTCCATAATAATGTGATACATGTTATATATAGGGTGTATTTCTTATAGGAATAGAAAGACGAATTGATTCATCTTTTTTAAGGCCCCAATTGACGAATTTTACGTTTTAAACATAAATTTAACTAGTATATACAGTTAGTGTAAATTATATTAATAATATATATAAATTAAACTTTTTAAATATATATGATAATATATGCCAGATAAATAATTTTTTTAATCTATAGTCTATCTGTAAAACTCCCGAACCTTACAAGATCAACAAAATACATTATTGTTTATAATAATTTAAAATACCAGATATTTTTGCATTAAAATATAAAATTAAAACTAAAAGTCTAACAATTTAGAAAAGTCATAAGTCCAAAATTGAAACTAAAGATTTTCTCGAACTAATGCTCATTCCTGAAATGTAAAATTTTACTATAGTACTTTTTACTGTATTAATTATTTTAATATAATTTATTTTATTATTATATAAAAATTGAATCAATATAGTGTAATATTACTAACTCAATAAGTTATATTTAAAATTGATAATATATATATTGATAAAAACACAGGAAAAGAAAAAAATAAATAAGATGACACTTACGAGTTAATAACAACTCCATATTCCATTTCATCCTAAAAGATTATCTCCTTAATTTAATAATTAATACAATATATTTTAGAATTTTTCTCTATGCACTTCCATGTTTTCTCCCTACACCTTCATGATTTTCAAAAATATAAAAAATACTCTTAAATAAAAAGAAAATTAAAATTTTCATATTTGTCACACCTTCGTCTTCTCGCACTCCTTCATCGTTCCTGCACCTCTATGCTTTCTCCCTAAACTCCTTCATTGCCCCTTGCATGCATTCCAATAAGTGACAATGTAGTTGTTCATTGTTCTTCCTTTTTTTGAAAGTGTGTACTTTCATCTCGTTACATTTTACATTTGCAGTGAATTTGGAGTTTGCAATTTAATCTCTCAATTGCTAATTGGTGCTTTCAATCTCGCTCCCTTTTGCATTTCCAGGGAATTTGGTGTCTGCAAGTCTTTAAGAAATCCTTATTGGTCAGTCTGAACTTGCAAAAAAATTTGTTTTTGCAAGTCTAAATTGTTGAATCCTGACTAACAAATTTTTTATACAAGTCCAGATTAGACAATCTAAACTTGTAAAAAAATTGCTTTTACGAGTCCAGATTGACTAATCCAGACTTACAATTTTTTTTGTAAATCCACATTGGTCAATTAGGACTTGTAAAGATTTATTTTTACATGCTTGGACAAAAGGATGAAAAAATGAAAGTATCAATAGTGCAATACATGAACAACAAGCAGAGGTTGGGATGGTTGCAACGGAGGTCTAACGAGTGCAGGCGGAGGTCGAATAGAGTTACATCTAAATTTGAAAATGATAGCTAAAGATTGAATAAAGAAGCACAAGAGAAATGAAGTTTTAATATTTTTTTTATTTAAATATACTTTTTACATTTCGTAGAATTATAAAAATGCAGGAAGAAAATATGAAAATGCAAGGAAAAAAAACTCTATTCAATAATGCATAATTATTCAAATTGTATCTATTGATTGGTCACGTAGTTGCAAGATTGATTATATTAACAAAGTTTGGTCAGTGTTTTAGAGATTACTGTGCAGAAAAATTACCAACTAGGACAAATTGAATTATTATGAAATGGCTCATAACATGTTAAAAGTTTATTCAAGAGTCCATTATCACACAATATGTAATATGTGCTAACCTCTCATTTATCCTTCTCCTACTACAACTAAATACTAGTTGTATCTCTATTTTCAAGTAAACTTGGCAACAATGTATTCCTTTAAAATGAGTACGAGTAGCAAGAGAAAACGTCTTTTTCGTACGTATCACCTAAAAGCATCTTTTACTGAAAAAAAAAAAAATTCCATTCTTATAAAACTAATTAAAAAATATTGTTGGAGTATTATAAAACTACTGGTGCCTGAAGCAAAGATTCTTCATACGTCAATATTAAAAGGGATAATTTTATATTTACTAATGCACTCATTTTTCATGTTTACTCATATACTTATTAAATGGCATAATTAATTAAGTTTAACTTATATACATTCTTTTATTCATAATAAATTTATTAAGTTTACTCATTACTATTTTAAAAATCATATAAATAAAAAATTATGATTAAATTTTACAATAATAATATATACCAATTAAAAGTAGCAGAACAAAAGTCTACTTAGCATACATAAAAAAAAAAATGAAAAATACATATATCAAAGTTTAATAACTGTTACAACTGATTATTTACTCGTTTTATCACAAAACAAATCACAGCTCTTAATTGTGCACAGCACGAGCCTAACCAAGACACCAAAACACACCTCGATTCTGCATTTACAACAGAATAGGAAGCAATAACAACTAAATTCTAGCATTCACTCAATGTTGATCCTAACAACTTTCTTTGTTCTCCCTCCGGAACTGGTATCTGCCTCATAATTTGGTGGAAATCCTCTGGCTCCTCTAGCCTGCTCCAAATATGGAAGTGACCAGACCTGATTTCTGTTCTGCTTGCCACTGCTAGGATCTACAACATTGTCAAACTATAAATTCAGATAACATTTAATTAAACAATTCATGTTAAAAATCAGTTGTGATGAAACAGAGATTTAACATATGTGGGAACACATACATGTTGTCTCCTATCTCAAGAAGCACGCCCTACTTGTTGATCCATGCAAGTTTAGTAGCATTATGGGACAAAAGTAAAACTAGATTAAAACAAAACCACGTAGCTTGTTAAGATTAGTATGCACTATTCTTTGCTCATATGCAGTAGCCTAGTTACTTATAAAACACGCTACACCATTATCGCCTTTATATACTTACATTTTATGTCAGTACTACCCACTTGAATCTATGTAGTTTGATGCCCAAAGAACTGAACATTTAAGTACAATATTTGTACGTGACACACAAGTAGTACAATATTCTATATACCAAACAACTCAACGAAGGTAGAAAATGTTGCTCTGTGAAGGTATTGTGCTTAGGAGATACAACAATGCTGCTGCAGGTTAAATGCTTTACCAATTTAATCAGGATTTCTCTCTCAGTGCATAGCATATGAATTAGATTTACCATAGACTAACCAATTCTTCAACCATATTCGTTAACCATAGAAAAATACAAATATTGAGTTTTGAAAATCCTCTGTGAATTTGAAAATTGCAATAAGAACCGACTCCAAGAAAACCATTTCAAAATACCGTTTACTAATTTCCCTCATACAGAAAGCATATCATAGCATATATATAATTATAGAAGCTTTCTAGCATACATTCAATTGTAAACAAACCAATATCCCCCCAAATTAAGTGACAAATTTAAAATGTAAACTAAGTTCAAATTATTTTGAATCATGATTTCAGCCACCAATTATCATATCAATAATTAGCAGTCGAATACAAGTAGATAAAATATAAATCTCAGAATGTTCTCGTGTTGGCAAACAAGATCACTGTCAGAAAATTTGCGAGGTTGAACTAATACTCTAAAACAACAGAAGAGTTTAGAGATAGGAAGAAACTATACTGAGAACAGGTCAGGCAGGATACTTATTGACCAATAAAAAAAATGAAAACTTACCCTCCTTCCTATTCACATCAAATCCAGGCAACTGTGCCATATTGTTTCCTTTCCATGCTGCTTCAAATCCTGCAAGCTCATCTGAAATATTAAAAAAATAAATACATCAATATTGAAGGAGAAAAAAGTCAACATCACTTGATGTTCTCAAACTAATAATCAGATAAGTCAGCATGAACAAACCTTCAGTAAGATTGTGCAGTGTCTGCGTGGTATCAATCTTACCATCTGAGCCAAGCTTCCTCAAAACTGAATGGCCCTTTAGACACAAAAAACAAGCTTAGTTTCTACACTAATTATAAATTCTACATTTTCTTTCCTATTTATATGGAAGTTAAACAGCATGACAAAAACCTGATGATAATAACATTCTCTTTTCTGATAGGAGAGTTTGTTTATTCTTGATTAAATAAAAAAAAAAGACAAAAATAATAACAATTATGAATTTCCTTCAAAATATACTATACGTATAATATATTTAACAATTCTTAGTTGTGTACCTTAATCAACAACAACATTATTACAACTTACAAGAGAAGTAAATTCTTAGACCAATCAGATATACACACCTTGTCATGGATTCCTCTGCTGATCTTATGTGTTGCTTGGCCAGTTGTTGTGTCAGCTTCTTTGTTTTCCTCCATTACCACCTGATTCACAAAGACAGCATTATAGCAAACGCTACTACTAGTACTAGTAATAATAACAACAATTATAACAAAAATTGACAGTAAGAGGAAGTCCCATACCCCATCGCTCCCTGTCCTTCTGGTTCTGGTAGAAGTATAATATGCACCATCTATACCGCCATAGGTTACTCTGCTAGTCTGAAAAGAGAACTTGTGAGTCTTTGAAGGTTCAGCCATGTAATGGCCATTTTTGTAAGTTACATCACTGCTCTTCACCTCTGCAAGTCATCAACACAAAGCAATACATATTGGTAAAACAAATAAAAAATGTCTATACCTAATAACACAACACCAAAAACCTTTTCCCACTAACGTAACCCTCATCTACCTTCCCCTAGGAGGGGCTAATGTTATGAGACAACAAGCAAAGCTAATAAAAATAGCCAAAGTTTTTATAGAAGCTATCTGCGTCTGCAATTTCAGCCAAGGTTTTAGATTGTTTTCTACCACATCACAGCCGAAATTGTGGTAGCCTCAAATTGTCCACAATATCATGAAAGATGACAAACCGACCCAAAACCGCAATTTAAAACCTTTCAAATTCCTTATAAAATATGAAAAAAAAAAAAAAAGAAGAAAGAGAACATTACCATTAACATCATCATCTGGATGCTCAACCGACGGTTCCATGGTCGATTTAGATATTTTCTGCTCAAAATCCTTGTCTCCAGTTTCAGGGATATTATATGCCCCCTCATCATCAGAATCTAATTCTTCTATAACTATCCCTTTATCCCTATTTGTGTTCTGCACTTCTCTTGATGCAGAACTTGGACCACACATACTACCAAAAGGATCAGTGAAAAAGGGATCATCAAATGGATCCCTTCCTCCAAAAAGACCTGGCATCATACTTCTATGAAATCCAAAGCCAGCAAAATCCCCAAACCCTTTTGGTTCAAACATATTATCCTGAATTTCTCTACCCCTCTGCATCTTCTTTATCTAATATTCACAAAATAAAAATTCAAAACAAAAATCACAGAAAATATCAAAAACAAAAAGTCCATTCAATAATTCAAACTAGAGCATTAAACATATAATACTACACAATGACCATGACTCCAAAACAAGTTCAGATAAACATGAATTCAGAAAAATAATCACAACAAATTTGAAATATCATAACTTATCTTCATGAAATTGTTGTCACGTATATACTAGAGAAAATGTGGCTAATAAGAAATCTATAAAAAGGGTCTTAAAAAATCTCATGTCATGGTGGAAACTAGAACAATTTGAAATGCAAAAGATTGGAAAAACACAATGAATAAAAATATTATAAGATGAGGTTACCTCAGGAATGGTATGAGAATTGAATTGAAAGAGAGAAGAAAGCAGAACAAAACATCCTATGAATTGAAACTTTGGAATAAAGGTGCTGATTTATATGGTAGAGACGGAACAAGGAGGAAAAGACACGTGGATTTTATTTTCCTTTTGTTTTACGAAAACTAGAACCTTCTGGCTCTCTCTCTCTCTTCATGGATGCAATTTTTCATACCTTTATTTTGAGGCACACTTTTTTAGATCATGGAATTCACCAAATTGGATAACTTAAAAAAGTTATGAAGTCTTTAAGTTAAAAAATTAATTTTTAATCATATAAATTATTTTTATTTTAGAAAATCTAAATAGGGTAAATTAGATTAGGGATTGGCGAAAAATAAGTGGAAATTCCGATGTGTGAAGTAAATATTTAAATGGGTCATACGTATATACTGTTTACATTCCAACAAAAAAAAACAAAAAGAGTTTTCAATATTGTTATATTTTAGTGTAGTAATTTATATGACTTGTACCTGTAAATAAAGATTATTAATTTATTTATGAAGCAAATTATGCTAACACTACTTTCTGATATTTGTTCAAAGTATATTTACACTTCTTCTTTATGTTTTGGCCTTGTATAATGTGAAAAAAAATTAAGTGTAAAATTACATAGAATATAACGTCAATGTAATATTTTAAAATAAATAATTTTATGTAATATTTAAAAGAATAAAACTAAAATATTAGCATAATTTGCAAAAAAATCAGTATAATATATTATTATTTACAAGCTCTATTGTGTTTAGGATATTTCTATCTTACACTTTTTTTATTATTAAAATTTGCGTAGGTCAATATTGGATGATACAACTTAGAATTTTTATTTTTATCATATTAAATTTATATTAGTATAGGTTCATTTCAGATTTATTACACACACAGGTTTTTGAGGTTAATAATAATAATAATAATAATAATAATAATAATAATAATAATAATAATAATAATAATAATAATAATTTGTTTTCAAGATTGATAAAATTTAAAATACATATTAAAATTAAAAATATGTGTGGAGTGATAACAAAGAGAGGAGATTTTCTTATCTATTATCTTTCTTTATTAGCAAAAAATGTTTATTAAAGTTTAATGAATATTGATGTGTTTTATTAAAATGAAAATCCATTTTTTACAGGAATTAAAATTAGGGATTAACTAATACATGTGATGGAGTTTTATATTAATATTCAATCATAATTCTTTATTTATAATTTTTAAAATATTAATTAGCTAAATCAACATATATAGAATAAATAAAGGATTGTGATTGAATATTAGTGTAAAAAAAATTTATACTAATGGTGTATATTAATTCATCTCTTAAAATTAATACCCAAGGACCATGATATGTTTGATTTAAATTTTAATGTATATTTTGAATATTAAGACCTTAAAAATAAGAAACTTAATTATTAATTTGAACAAAATTAATATAAATATACAATTGTAAGAAATTAGGATATAAAATTTTAGTTTATACTTATAATTTTACTAATGATATTTCTAAAGGCAATAAATTTTAGTTTATATTTATGAATTTTAAGTATAAATTGATAAATTTATTTTAATTGGGGTTTTCACTTCTTAATTCAATCCTCTAGATATTTCTTAATTGTAATGAAACAAAATGTTTTATTTCATATAGATCAATTTCATATCATTTGAGTGGATCAATGTTCAAGGTGTTTCCTCTTTGTTGAGTGGGTGACCATAGCTACCACAAAAAAAATAAGTTCTAAATTTTGTATGTATATTTTTTTTTTTAATCACTTAATTGGCTACCCCAAAAAATTTCTTTCAATTCTAATTTATAAGAAACAAATTAAAAATATAGTGTTTGATTTTTTTATATTATATTAATTATTTTATACCAAAATATCCCTATTAAAAGAGAAGATATAATGATAAATCACAAAAGAGAAAGAAAGTAAGGTATTAATAACCATGATAGTATGTAATGGGTCTTACAATTAGTATTGGAAGGAGAGTATATTCAACTATCTAAAAAATATATTATAAAAGTTGTGTGTATATATATATATATATATATATATATATATATTCTTATGTTATATTTACACCAGTTAAATTTGTAAGTCATCATCTCTCATCTCACCATTCTTATATTATATAATTTGTATATGTATATATTCTTATATACTTAACTAACCACAATCCTTCGGTTGTAAATCCTTATTTCATTGTAAAGAAGAATGACAATAAAACGCAGTCAAAAATTAAAAAAAGAAGAAGAAGAAGAAGAATGACAATAAAATTGAGACAATACAGGAAAAATGAACAAAACTTTACAAACCACATAGACACCCAATGCAATATGCACTAACGGACAAATATGGAGAAGTAACACAAATTGATCAACAAGTACCGTTTTATCCCATTTTCACCTCAAATGTGCAACTCTATTCTACTTTTTTTATTTTAGTTTTAGGAAGATAAACTACTAAATTATCTTTATATTTACCTTATATTTAATATAAATAAAAATCATTGATATTAATTTATCTTAATATATTAAATTTAAATAAAAATAGGCTAACTCCGCCCCTGTGCATGTTATTTGTTCACACGCAAATAGATTAATAACAAACCGTAAGACAAAGAAAACAAAAAGTATGTCCAAATAAAACATCATAAGCATAAGTTGTAATAACATTTAGTTAGAAAGTGAAGTATAAGATTGTGGAGTGAGTGTCTTGATGAGTTGTTACAGGATGTGGATATATATTAGCTTTTAGAAGAACTATTGGGAATCAAAGTCAGGTTTTGAAGGATAGTCAAGTCCTTGTAGAGCTGGAATCTTTCGTATATCTTCATCTGAATAAGCAGGGATGAACCAGTACTTCTTGTCCATCCCAAAAACCTGATATCAAATCAACATCAATAAGACCATTCATATTATACAGGCCAGCTACTACACAAGCTCAAAGTTAAAAATATCATCACAACTCACATTCTCTACTAGCACATTTATCATGAACCAACTATCCCAAAATAGAATTTGGATCCTCTCCAATCATCAAGTGCATGTTTAATGTAGCTAATATAGGTAAATGGTCATATGTTTAGTACCATGTTTAAGAATTGATTTAGGATATAAAATTGATATTGATTAGTAGTAAATTAGGTAACTTCTATATTAGATTAGAAATTTTAAACTAAATTTTATTATTAACTTGGTTTTAGAATAAAAACACTTCAAAATCAATTATAAATAAAACCAATTTTACGAATGTTCACCCAAACACCCTAAGGACATGTTTGAGTAAACTTCTCTGGAAACAAATAAGGAATAATGAAAAAAAAAAAAAAACTTCATAAACTAAAATTAGTTTTTGCATAAGTTAATGTGTAAAAAAGCTCTTTCATGTTAGCTTATCCAAAAGCTTATTTTCAAATTATTTATAAGCTAATTTCAGCTTATGAAGAAATTATTTTTTTTCATTTTTTCTTTTTTATTTTTTTCTCTTATAAGTGCTTTTGGAAAAACTTTTCCAACCAAGCCCTAAATTACAAGGCACGATCCTACTGAAAAGAGGCACACAATTTGTCATGTCCATCAAGGACTCACTGCAATTGGTTATAGGGTCCACTAGTTATTTAGAAACTCAATCACAAAGGAACATGTAAAAAGAAAGTGATGTAATGTGAGTCAGTGAGTATCACCTGCTCAAAGTTTTTTCGACGACCAAGGTCATAACGCCATTTTGGAGTAGTTTTCTTCTCATATGCCTGCTCACAAGGAACAAAGTTTGATCAATTCCAACTTAACCTAATCCATACCAAAAGGAAAAGCATATGAAAGCATCATGTAGAAGAATATTGTAATATTTTCATGATAACTCATACAAAGCATTTACATATGCACCAGAGTTTACATTTTGTATCATAAAATACTGTGATTCAACTAGGAGCATAACAATTTCTTCAAGTGAAAATCAAAAGAATATAAGATCTACTTTCCCAAATCAAAAGAGCAAAACAAAGTAACACAATTTTCTCTAGCTTATTTTTACACAAAAGTTTACCTCAATAGTAGTCGTATTAGAAGTCACCAAAGATATATGCATGATGAGAAATCCTAAGACGCTCAGTGCAAAGGCCAGGTTTAAAACTGCAGATAATGAGATAATCCAACACTGTTATTGAAATTTGCAGATGGAACTAACAGTTAGGACCATGCTCTGAGACCCTACCAAAAGCAAGAAAAGTTGTAGCAAGAGAGCCAGGTGTTCCAGGAATTTCTCCATCACTAAAGAATGCTATGAAATGTGGCAGCAAGGATGCAGTCACTAGAGTTGTCTCAAGAAAAGTGTAGAACTGCATTTAGATTTAATCAAATCTTATTAGAAAAGCCAAGGGATTTTGTATAGGCAGCAATAAAGACATAATATATGACAAATTATATAATTAATACTAATAACATCTGTTACAATGTAAAAATAATCAAAGCTTTATATTTAACAACTTTCAAAAGTATAACAGTCAGAAAAAAAATACTAATTAGTTAGCTTTAACACTTGTCACTTAGAAACACCATGGGCATAATGTTATAACATTAAATGAAGTTCATATTAATTTGTCTAAGGAATTAGAATTTGTTGGAGATCCCACAAGAGTATATAATAAGGTAAACCTCACCTTAGTTTTGTGAGGTTAAGTTAGGTCCAATTTTACCATTTCTAATATGGTATTAGAGTCTATTAGTTGTTTGTTGTTGTTGGGCTTATCATGTCACCTACTATTGGACCACCCACAAATGTTAAACTTTACCCTCAAGATGTCTAGACTTCAGCGTGAGAGAGGTGTGTTGGAGATCCCACAAGAATATATAATGAGGTGCAAACCTCACCTTACAAGTCCATGTAACAGAATTTATAATAGAAGTCCATGTTCTTTGCTACTTAAGACAGAAGAAGCCATTTTTCCTTCACCTCCTTAAACTTATGAAAAGTAACACAATCTACTATGGCACCCAAGGCGACAAAATCAAAAGCAATGAAACAAATATAATAATTAGGATTAAATTAGGTTCCCAAAGAAAGTTTCAGACTAGTTGTATATAGTAGTACAAGGAGATCATAAAATTGCAACTCCCAGCAGCTCACTTATTCTAACAGCATAGCATAGCTTTAGTCTAAGCCATGAAATATGGTGATTGGAAATTATCACTTTTTAAGGTTACCCACTCATTGTCATAAATAAGTTCCACTTCCAAGTGAATACTATTAGTAAAACACCATTCACATGAACATTACTAGGACAGTCCAAAATAAGGGCACCCATTCAATTAAAAAAGGAGGAAGTCTGATCTCCATTTCAAAATTCAGTAGCATGGTTAATTGACTCTACTTAATTACACAACCGAAGTGGAAATTTTAAACCACAGCAGAAGTAATTTAGTATGTGTACATCTCTAACTTCAAAATAAGTTAACCTAGCGATTAATGTCAAATATCAAATAGTATGCATCACAAGATTATTAGCACAGCGCTAGAGCAAGTCAGTGACGTCAATAAAATCATTGTAAGTCATAAATAATACGCTTCACACAATTAATAACTAGAAAATAAAACAATAATTCCATGTAAGGCGTAAATACCAAGAAAAGAAGGAAATACTTGTAATTTAGAGCCCCAACACAGTTGACTACCCACACACAATGGTGGTCCATTTTCAAAACACAACGCCCACCTGTTAAAAAGACAAAAAAACATCAAAACTTACGGTGACTTGATCTCAACATTGCAATACAAAAATGGAACTTCTATGTTGAACAAAACTCACAAACTGAACAATGATGGCATCGAGGTGGCTTGAGCTGATTGCACTTCCGACAGTACCGAATCCGTTGATTGGGATCAGGCTGCGCATTACTAAACTCTGTCCCAACCAATGGATCAGCCTCTCCTCTTTCCTCATCAATTGTAGGCCTCCAGTTTGGAGGGGCACTCCCAGGATCCGTAAAAACAACAGAGAAGTAACTCCATAACAGCATAACCAACTGCAAAATCAAAGAGAAAAAATCCAAATTACAATTTTCTTTCCATTCACATACCAAACAACCACACCTCATCAATCCATCAAGCTAACTATATAACTTTAAACCACATTTGGGTACCCGACAAAAGGTTGAAGTCAAAATGAATTCCCACACTTCAAACACCATGCTCAACTGCTTCTAAGAAAACTCACTCTTCAGTGTCATCATTAAAACAACACACTCTAGCTCATCACATAAACCAAATAGAGGATCATGATCCCTAACTAACTAACAACAATTTGTAGCTACTTTTAATTAATAAGCTAAAGTCAAACAAATTGATAAACATCCCTGAATTTCCAATAAAGCAAATAAAAAAAAAAAATCAAAGAACCCAAAAAATCACGAAATTCAAAATAAAAAAGCAGCTATAGAAGCTTACCAAGCTATGAAACAAGATCAACACTGAGAAGGCAATAACAGAATAAAGTCCTCCAGCAGACAAAGCAGGACCATAACTGGTCAAAACAACAGCATAATAAGTGACACCAACGACCCCAAGAACCAACAGAATCATGATCGAGCCCAATGCTCGCAGAGCAGTGCAAAACTTGAACACGTTCCACGCCATCGTAGCTCCAGATCTATGCATACTCGACAGACCCACCACGATTCAACCACAAAGCTTGTTACTTTTCCTCCTCCACGATAACCCCACAAACGAAACGAGACCCAATGTTCTGAAAAATCATCAATTTCCTCGAAGGAAAAACATGGCGATACTCAGTCACGACAACCTCGAAGCTGGAAAAACTAGTGTTTGCGTTGTGGGTTTGTTGTTTGGTCGGTGGGTTCGGTGAATCTAAGGTTTATGGAGAAAATTGGGTTGGAAGAAGGGTAATTTGATTTTTGGGTGCAGAAGAAGAAGGAAGTTAACACAGCACCTAGAGTAATGAAAATGCTGGTTTTATTATTATTTTATTTATTATTTATTGTATTTATGTTTGGTTTGCTTGTTTTTCTAAATGATAAATACTTACTTACAAAAATCAAATACAAGAATTGAGACAAAGTTATGACAAGTTCTAAGGTGTGAATGTGTGATTTTAGCTAATAAGGTTGTAATAGTAGTCAGTTTTGGAGCCTGGGAGGGTTTTATTGGATAAATAATTGTTGATTTTGTTTAATAAATACTACTACTATTATTTATTACTGAATTAAATTATCAGCGGTTTATTTAGTGGTTGATTGATACTCAACTATTTTAGTAATTAATAGTAAATGTGTGATGTAATATCTCACTGACAGCTTCATTATTTTGGTCAAATATCCAGAAGGTGAGATACAGGACTTTGACATATTCAAATTATCAGTGAATTCTTCCAAGCAAAATGGAAAATGATGGATAATGGATGATAGGTGGGCATATAATTTGTATTTGTTTATTATTTATCGTTGGTTTAACTAATAATTTTTTTTTGTACTATCTTTAAACACTCTGAATCAGATGGAACAAGCATATCATACACTTAATTTAAGCATAAATGACTTGAAATATTAAATTTTATAAAAAGGATTATTTCTTTTTAAAATGCGTGATTTATTTATAAAAATTATCAATTATAATTTTATAAAAAATTAAAATAAATAAAAACTTAGTTGAATAAAACTTAGTTTTTGAAATTTATCAAATTTATTTGTTAATTTTGAATAAAAGATTAGACTTTAATTAATATGCACGGTAACTCACATTAAATCACAAATAAATCTTTAATTTATAGTATGTTTGTCGACTTTATCGATTAATATTTTAAAAATTATATAAATAAAAATATATAATTAAATATTAATGTAATATTGTTTTACACTATTGTTGCATACTAATTAAACTTTATTTTAAAAATTATATAAATAAAAAATTATTATTAAACGTCAGTGTAAAATTCTTTTACATCTACATCATTAATACATATTAATTAAATGTTAAGTTTAAATACTGTGCAAATAAGTTTTAGATGATTATTGGAGTTTAATTAGTATATTATGTCACATTCAATCATATCTCCTTATTTACATGACTTTTAAAGTATTAATCGATAAAGTTAACAAACTTATCATAAATGAATAATTGTGATTAAATGTTAGTATAAAATTTTATGATTGAATGTCAGTGTAAAATTTTTTACACTCACAATAGATACTAATTAAACTCTAATTATTTAAAAAAAAATAAAAATAATTTCTATTATTAAAATATTATTTTTCTAGTGAATTAATATTTGGATGATGACTCAATTTATGTGAGCGTTACGGCCAGATGTAATAGCACTTGGAGAGTCTAAACTAAAGTTAATACGAATTTCTGCAAAACAACACCAATTAGGAACAAGAATATACCACATTGTGAAAGTTTAAAAAAAAAAAAATTGTCAACAAATCTTTTTTTCAAACTTTCCCTCATTCCTCCACGCCAATTCCAAATGCCCAAATATACCAGCCACAGCAAGATATCATGAAAAATATTAAATATCTATACAAATCCCATCCATCTTTTTGAATTTCAACCAACAGTGTAGATTCTCAATAAAAATTTGGTGTAATCATGGCCTGGATTTTTGGGGAAAATGAAATCAAAGTTAAGTCAAACCATTAAAATGGATACATTTTTAAATCCGAACAACATTTTTCTATAAAATTAATTTGGAGTTTATGTGAACTGATTTGAAACCATGTTCAGATTCAAAATAAGTTTAAAGCCAATTAGGTTACAAAATTTATTTTGATTCATAAGCCACTTGTAACATCGTTTTCGAAATCAGCTTTGATCCCATAGCCCGTATTTAGACCTATTCAGAATCCCAAAATTGATGTAGAAAGTGATTTTAAAATTTAAAAAAAAGGCATCAAAACAGTACCCTTTACAAAATTTTCTTTCTACAAAGGAATAAAAAAATGCATCCAAAATGGGAATTTGCTTCAATTATATAGCTTCTTATACCGCCAAGACTACTACTTTTTCCTGTAAACTCTCAACCTTCTCTTGTCCTGCAAAATCAGAGTGACAGAACCAAGAAGGCCTAATCCAAATAAAAAACAATTGCAACAATCTACCACATAGCTTAACGCAAAGCTCCAAGTATTGAATGCAAACTTCAGATAATTAGCATCACTTTGAGATGACATAATGTGGTTAAATTGACAGAAAAATACATCAATGACTCTGCACTTTCTTGTTATACCTATTGACAATCATAGTCATACATTTAATCTTTCCACTGGGTTATGTTAACATATCTACATCAACTAATAGAACCACACATGATTTAAGTCTTGACAACAATAATATAGTTCAACAATAAAAACTGTGAAAGTAAAGGTCGCTCCATTCAAAATTAATTTAGTACAAAATTCTGCAAAAAGAACCTCGGTATGCACACATAACTGTCGGCTATATATACAAATGCCTCTCACCGTTAGATATTTTGGGATCTGTGTCAAAATACAACAAAATGAAAAAGATCCAATCCCACTCTGTAAACCTCAAAATTTTCAACTCATTACATGGCATCATGCTTTAGCATGAAACTAAAATGGGAAAAAAAAAATATAACTTCCTTAGAGCAAAGAGATCCACAGATCCTACAGAGAGATTATTTATCCTCGGCCATCTTCTTGCGTATCTCCTGAGCAACATTGAAAATGCCATGTGTTGGCTGGTTGCAGACAAAACACTTCTTATTTTTTGCGTGATGCTGTAAATAAAACAAACAGAAACTTAGACATAATTTAATAGAAAATGTCAAGTCTAAAGGAACACATCCTCTGCTTATTCCCAAAACAAAAGAACAATAAAAAATCACATAGTATTCATTAATAACAGGTGCTTAATCTATCAATTCTTTCAGAGATGAATCATTTAAAGAACCGGAGCAATTAATATAACAATTCTAAACAAAATATAATCAAACTAAAATGAGCAATATAAAATCTTAATTATAAATATTAAATCACAGACTCAACACTATAACTTCTAACTATTACAAAAATATGTTTGCTACAAAAATTAAGTCTATACCTTCAATGCACAATGCTCACAGAAGTAGTGCTTGCACTTGGTAACTACAGGATCCACAAAAGGGTTTCTACAAATGAAGCATGCAAATGGTAATGAATCATCATCATCTTCGTCAGTCAAATTAGCACCCTCCTCCTCTGCATCCTCTCCTGCAGCCAATCTCATCTTCCTTGCTTTCTCAGCTTCATCCCATTCCTTCTCCAACTGCCACCCAGACTTGTAATCCCCTCGATCATGCATAAACTTACATGCATCACCATATCCACAATAACCAGTTTCCTTATAATCCTTACATATGTCAGGCTGATAATCAAACCTTGCTGAAACTCTTATATGAGCTGAAGCCCGAAGAGGACCATGTGCCCCACCAGCTTTTTCACTAGCAATTGTTTGCTCTCTACGAAAGCCAGCTTTATAGTCTTTGTAACTATTCATTCCCTTATATAATTTTTCATTATCAGAGCTTGTGATTTTCCCTTTCAAACTCTCCGCTGCCTGCTTAAGAGCTCTTTCACGGATGGCACGAGCATCTTTTGAAAACTCAGTCTCGGTCTCTAGAGTTGCTGTTGCTTTGCTGTCATGTTGAACTTGAATCTCTTTTGAAGACTCAAACTGAAAGACTGGTTTTCCTGGTTCTTCATTTGGTTCAGCAGATGCAGAGCTTTTTGATGAGCCAGAGGTAAAGTACAACTTATTGTCAGGCTTTAAGGTTTTCTTCTGAATATGCAGAAGAGAAGTTTCTTTGTTTGATTCCTCCTCGTTATCTTCATTATCAATAGTACGTTTCCTTATATTCTTTTTATTAACTGGTTTTCTGAAAAAACTACACACTGAAAATAACAAAATATAGTAGCAAGCATTAATGCAGGGAACAAAAGCAAACAAGATTGGACGTTCAAGTCCAATACAAAGGAAGAAATAAACAAATTATTGATAAACTAAGAAGGCATACCTTGTTCAGTTTGCTGGTTTTCAGCAGATTTGGTTGGTTGATCAGAATCTTCCATAACTACAATGATTTATACAGCTGCCAAGATGGACAACCAAATCAAAATAAGGAACAAGACTATATCATATTTATGAATCTAATAATACAAATTGCATAAACCAATTTAAAAATGTTCAGTTAGATAGAATTTACTAAACAGAAAAGGCAACCTGACCACCTGACCACCAGACCACACCAACCCAACTATGTTTAATCTTTTGCTAGTTAAACTAAAGGATCCACTACTCTAAAGGACTACATACTCAAACATGGCCCATGTTGGCCAGGGCCAAAAGTGCATATGTCCAAAAACCCCACAAAACCAAAAGTCAAAAACTCATAGGGCCAAAAAACAAACAGAATCATGAGTCAAGGCCATATCAATAAATTTAGAAAAAAAAGACCTACCTATAAGCATGCCCTAGCCACCTTCATAAACCACTCCACTTCTCTTTTTAATAAAAATTGACAGAATAAATAAATTTAGTAATTAATAGTTTGAGAAGAATCATTGCAAAACAAACTAGACTAACTATAGTTATCAATTCCGAATTGCGACAAGAAGCGACCAACCCCAAAACTGAACCAATTTGGCATCTAAATCATCCAAGAGCATATTAAATTTAATTTCTCAGCTACTGATATAGTTTATGAAGTTGCCAAAAAAATGATTATTTCCAGAAACTAAACTCAACCAAACAGGAAAAGACACACAAACTTGGATCTACACAGTTGTATCTGTTAAATCTGTCAATGCCTAAAAGTTCCATGGTCATTGGTTGAGAACTGGGTTTTGACTTTTGGGTTACAATCCACATCATTAATTACAGTATGAAAGGTCTCTGCAATCACAATTTTGATAACCTTAGGTTCAACTTAAAACCATGATTGTGAGTGATTTCACACAAGTCATCTAAGGATACTTGTCTAAATCAGTGACTTTAAAATGCTTAAAATTAACATTAAAAATACTGAAGATTACAGAGACGTGAACAATGCAAAACCAGCATAAGAGGTATTCAGATATGAAGTGTGCTTGCAGGGCTAGGAATGCAAAATATACAGATATTGTACATGCTTGTATTTGGGACATGAATCAAATTTCATTTGATAGAATCTACAGGCACCCAATGAGAAAAAAAGTAGTAAATAGAACCTATAAACAGCCAATGAGAACAACAGTACTACAGCAGTAGTAAATAGAATCAGTGTAACCCCTCAAGCAAGGCCATTGACTTTAATCTCTAATTATTAAGAGCAGAAGCAGTGGTGAGAGTGAAATTAGGTGGAGTGTGCAAAGTTGAAACTAAACAACAGACATTTCGTCAAACACGTGGTAAGCAACCTAACATCACAGAACCAACCATGACATATGTGATATGTGGCAAAATTATGACCGAGACCGGGCCCTTCATAATCATAAAAGATGTTAAAAATGAAACATAAACAAGTATGAAACAGAATCTTACACGATTCAAAAACCCAAATAAAGAAGGAGAGTTAGCAGTGAAAGAAAACTTAAGAGTCACGCCTAGGGTCAGAGATTTCACACTTGACCACAAAATGAGGCCACAGTGGCAGGCGAGACGCGAGATTGGGGAATACGAGGATTGGGGTTTCGCAGCGTTTCACGTTTGGAAAGGAAATTGGTAAATTACAATCAAGGCCAGCTAGTTTGTTAGTGGGTCATGGCCCAACCCACTAAACTCGTGGGCTGGGTTGAGATATTTTTAAAAAATAAAAGACACGATTGAATTAAATTTAAAAACAGCAGAAAAAAATTAAGCGTTTATAATGTATGTTTAAGAATTAAGATATAATATTTTAACAATATTTTAAATATTTTTAAAAAATATTAATTTTAAGTTCAAACATATATTTTTAAATTAAAAAATTAACACTCAAAATTTCTAAATTAATAAACCTAATTAAATATGATTAATTAGAATAATTAAATTAATAATGTTTTAAAATTATTATAAACAATTATAAATTTTTAATTATAAACTATAAAATGATAAATTGTAGGAAATGATTTTGGTGCAAAATGGACCAATGCTTACATAATGGTACTAAACGTTTACTTTTCTTTTCTTTTAATTTCTTTTGTTTTCATTGAAGAAAAATAATAGTTTGTTCTCCTTCCCTTAAATAGTATTCCATCCCTTTAGCTAGCTTAAATAATTTTATATTGAAAATAAAATCCTTTGTTAAGACTTTTATTTTAACTACTAAGTTAATTATATTGCTGTTATTCTTAATTTTATTTATATTGCACGTTTAGGGTTTAGGACAATATCCTAAATCTCTATCGATTGTAGTGAATAAATGTTAATAATAGAGTGTTGGACAAATTTTCGGTTTGTCCAACTGAAAATTTGTATATACTGTGGAAATCCTTTTGTATCGTATGCAAACCGGGTGTGTTAGCTGCTAAACCAGTTTAAGGGCTGTTTTTTATTTAAGTTTTTGAAATTAATTTTTAAGAATTATTTTATAAAAGAAGAGAAAAAAAAATTTATTTGATAAGTATTGTTTGAAAATTATTTTGGAGATGTAAAAATAAGAAAAAAATCATTATAGAAGTTCATTAATGAAAAGCAAAATAAGTTAGTATTTGTTCGGTATCAGTTTTATAAATCTGATTTCAGTATTTTAGTATTTAAAAACTAAGAAACTTGTTTGGTTAGTATTTGCTTAAAACAGTTTCACAAAATAGTTATGATTTTTTAATTTTTAAAAGCTAAAAAAGAAGAATAACGGTAAATAATTTTGAACAAGTTTTTCTCATTTTCTCATCTTCAAAATAGTTCTCAAATAACACTTATCAGACAAGTTTTTTTTTTTCCTCTTCTTCTAGAAGACAGTTTTTGAAAACTATTTTTAAGAACTCTTTTAAAAAACTAAAAACAAAATTAAATCAATCAAACCATTATTTTTGTGTGTATTTGGAATTTTCAAAGCAAAATATAAAACTAAAAAGCAAAATTACTCACAACGATTCTTTTTCTTTTTCGTTATAAAAAAACTAAAGCTATTTTTTATAATTATTCTAGAAAATATTTCTTAGTTTTTAAATATTAAAATATAAGGGTGTTCATGAATTCAGATCCATTCATGAATCTGTTTATATGAATCAATCAAATTAGATTTGCGAACCAACCCAAACATAATTCGATCGAATCAAATCTAGTTTAATTCAATCCAATTAAATTCAACTTGATTAGTTCACGAATTTGAACTTTAAAAATTCAATGATTTTTTAATTGTTTCTTTCAATTTAATGTTTAATTTTATTTTATATATATTGAATTCGATGTAAATATCAAATTAATAATACACAATCTAATGATCCTAGACCCAATTAACATTTCCTAGTTCCCTCACTCTATTATAGTATTACTAGACACTCAAAAAATCAAAATTCAAATAGGAATGCATTAAACATTTCGATCATAAAAATTACTAATTATTAAATTTTAATGCTTTTTAATCTTTTAGAATTTTATATTGTATCTTTTATTCAATACTTTTACATGTAGTTTTACTTTTACAAGTTATTTTGAAGAAACAATATATATTTAATATTTTATTTACAAACTTTTTATGTTTACTATTTTATTTTCTTTATTTTACAAAAAAAAATAGATCTAAAAATATTTTTGTAATCCGTGAATCTAAATCAATCTATCTATTCTTAATCGGATCCATCAAACCATTATTTTTTTGTATATGTGATTCAATCTAATCCAATTAGAATTTATCATAATGGATTTCATTTTACTCCAAATCCAATCAATTCAATACATGAACACTCTTATTAAGATACTAAAAACTTTTTTATAAAACTTCAACCTAACAAGCAATAACTTTGGTATTTTCTTTTTGTACCATGTTTTTGCTATTTGCCCCTTATGAAACCCTAATTACTTAAAATACCCTTGTCTCCTTCGTCTTCTCCCGTTGTGTCTTGCTGCCCTTCGCACATGAAACTCCCACCCAAGCTACCCCACCATGGGTTGTAAATTAATGGATCAGACCATCCCAATCCACCAAAATAAAAACACCTAAATTTCCAATCTAACCCGACTTACCACAAGTTGATGGGTTAGGTGGTTGGCCCACTAGACTTGCAAAAAAAAATTAATTACTAAATTTAGTTTCAAATTTTTCTTTTTTAAGTGAGATTTTTTTTATAAAAAATATGTAAATTATAAAAAATAATAAAACAACATACATACATAATAAATTCATGTCATTAATATGTAAATTATAAATAATATTAAAACAATATACATACATAATATTAAAACAACATGCAAATTAGGGGTTTCATTTTCAGAAAAAGTTTGACTTTGACTTTGACATTATTAGGGGTTTCATGTTTGGGGAAAAATTTAACTGAAAAGGAAAATGAAATTAAAAAAAATGTGCATATGCTGATACTGATTAACATTCCTCATTATTTGAATTGACACCTACTCACATGTAAAAATGCTTATATGTACTTCATTTTATCTTTCTTACAAAAAAATTTGAATTTTTTTTAACTCTACAACAAGTTTTGTTGGAGAATTAAAAAAATTTCAATTTTTTTTAACTCTCTGGCGAACTCTTACCTGAGAGTTAAAACAAATTTTTTAAACTCTTCGGCAAGATATCAAGGAATAGTTAAATTAAGCAAAATAAGGTAACAGTAGAACGACCACATACAGTTGGAGTAGTGCCTGAGAAAATGAACAAGAAAAAATGAAGTAGTTGAAACAAAAAGAAGATCATGTAGGAGAAAGAAAGGAGAAAATGAGAATTTAAAAAAAATTATAATAGAAGGTGTGAATTCAAATAGGTGGAAGTATTAATTCAAAATTCCTAAAACATGTTTTTTCTTACCTAACTTAAACATGTGGTGGGTCAAGTTATCCCATCGGAAATGCCTCTGTTTAAGATACTTTTGAAGGACAAACTTCCTTCAAAAGTTTTGGATTTCTCTTGGAAACTTCTCTTGAATAAATTGCCGACTATTGATAATTTATTGTTGCATACAATTATTATCCTTCTGCATTTGCAGTGTTCTCCATTGTGCAAGGAGTATCTGGTAGAAGACAGTAAACATCTTTTTCTGACCTGTCCAGTGGCTCAAATGGTGTGGTCAAAACTCATGAGGTGGATTGGTATTAATTCCTTGTTACCTAATGATCTCACCCTCTTATTTCAAGTTGCGAGTTCTTGGGTGGTGGGTATTTGTAAAAGAAAGTGTAGATTTTTATTTGGGTGTGTAGTTTGTGTTGGAAATAATAGTGGATTGGTATTAATCAATTATATTTTATCATTATCTGGCAATTTAAGATATGGTGATAATCATATCTTATAATATCTTTATGATTATTTGAATGGGATTATAGTAAGATTGACTCTGTGATGGGTTGAGTCAATCATAAAAAGTCCATTTGAGGGGTCTCTGCCTACCCTGGGGGATTATAAATTTGTCATCCCATTAAGCAAATTACAACAACAATACACATTCTCTAAAATAATCCCCTAGGAAGTAGGTAGTAAAATCCTCAAGAGTTCTTATTGAACTCATATCTCTACAATAATCATTCCTAGGGTTTTTTTGTTCTTGAAAATCAAGAACTTCAATTCAATATATTTGAGGTACACAAATTCTCTTTCCTCTATCTTTTTATATTTAATTCTCTATATATACTATAATTTTGTATTTATTGATTTAAGGTTTCCTTTTATTTCCATCATTTGGTATCATAGCCAAATTAGATACATATTATGGTTGTTTTCTATTAGAGAATTATGGTTGTTTTCTATTAGAAAATTAAATTTGAATTGAAGATTTTTTGTGTTATTAGTGAAATTTTATAATATAGTTCACTATTATCTTTTTCACAAAAAAAAATGAGGATTTATGCTACTTGTTATTGTTAAAATAACATGTTAAAGTTTCATTCCCTTAATCTTACATGGGTAAATTATATATTGAAACTTCTTTTTAAGTGCTACCCCTTTAAAACCTAGTTTTATTTTAAATAATTATGGGGTAAATTGTTTGCCAAATTACTTAATGGTTTTCCTTGTTTTATGTTTGACCAATATGAGTCATTTGTGTGGGCAACATAATATATTTGTATTAACTTTACTTTGGAAAGTGTTAATGGAGTTGCATGGACTCATTTTTATACCCATATTTTTGTGATTTGGTCAAGGGAGAACTTTGTCGTTTTGATACGATCATGTATGATGATTCATGTGTTAAATTCATTCTTAGAAGCATTGAATGTGGTTGCTAATTTTTTATATTCTTATTTTTTCACAAATACCATATTTATTTAATATTTTTATATTATTGGTATTTTTTAGTATAAAAAAAATTGATTAATTCAAGATTAAATTAAAATTTTTTTACTATTATAATCTTGAATTTTTTACCTATTTTCATTGTGATAATTCTTTATAGTATTTGTATTCTCCAATTATACTGTACTCTCTTTAATATTAAATTATCATTTATAAATTGATTTTAGGTTATTTTATTAATTATGCACAATCTTAATTGTCCTTCTATTATGAGCATAATTTTCTTTATTAATTTGCATTATTATTACTTGTCTATCATGGATATAATAATGTGAATTTTGTATGTTGGTCATATAATGTATATGATTAAAATTATGCAAATTTACTGGACAATATGCATAATTTCTTTTTTTTTCATTTACATAATTATAATTTCACTATTTTGGATGCATTTACGTGAATTTCGTGATATAATTATTTTTTTTATTGCATTGATGATAACTATACTCTATTGGTGTATTGTTATTAATGTAATTTGGTGTTATACAATGTACTTTTCTTGGCTTATGTTAATGATTTTCTTATATCCTATCGGTATTAGGATTTTATTGACATAAGTTATAGTGCATTGTAATTTCCTTAGGGATTCTCTTTTAACTGAACTTTTAGAATTACATAATGTTTCCCTATTTTTGTAATATTCAGTTTATTTCCCTCATTTGACCATGTTTAGTTATATTTATATGGAACCAAAATTTACACTCTCATTTTCTTTTTGTTCCATAATGACTTATAACTTTTAATTGGACATTTTCCCTTCAAAACAAAAAAAAATGTTGCATTTTTGTCGTGCAAATTTTCTATATATATATATATATATATATTGATAAAGAAATAGTTGAATTTTATTTAGCCCTCTGGGTATTTTTTTGTTATGCCAACTTATTTTTTCTTTATCAAGTGGAAGGATTTTGTATATTAGAATTTTAATTAATATCTTATAAAATAAATTATCGTGATATAAGATTTTTACCTTAAATGTCCAATTAATCATACATGTGCAAAAACAAATGTTCTTGATAAAATTATTTTTTCTTATCACATTATTTGTGATCACATTGTTGGGATCTATATTAAGGATTTTATATTGGTCTCTTGTAAAATATTTTCTTGTATAACAAACTCTCTATTGATTTGCAATATTAGTATGCAATTCTTGTAAGGACAATATAGGAATCCCAAATTTTAAGAGATTAATTTCTCCATACCATATTTTATAATATTGTTAATGGCATTCTTGTAAAAGTTAGAGGCTTTATTTTGGGATATATAAATAAACCTATGTCCATTATAAATTGTGATGAGAGTTAGAGACTATTTATTATTATATCCTTAATATATGCAAGAATAGATCTCATTCTTCCGCTGCGTGTAATCATATTTTATTCTCAAGTGTGTGTAAATATTGTTTATTGTAGCACTTGATTTTTGTTTATGATTACTTGAGAACTTGCTTATGATCTCATATTCTACGTAAAATTATCAAGTGATCCATTTTCTCACTCATGTAATTATTTTTTCAAGATCCTCATAAGGGTCAATATTTTTGTAAAGATTGATTAATATATGGTTAATTATGAAACCATTTGTGAGAATTATTTATTCTTATGGATGAATTTGTAAGTTTCATATTCTTGTTATTTTAACCACTTCTCTCATTAATCATTTGTTATTCTACTACTTTCTAATTCCTTAAGTAGAATAATAGTGAATTTTAATTCACTTTTATTATTATCTTATAAAGTCATCATCCCACTATCACTAGAACTTTTAATACTAGTGTACCCTAATGATAATCCTAATATTTTTTTTGGTATATTAAGGATTAGTGGGAGTATATATAATCTTGTATTATCTCTCGAAACTTATATATTTTTTATTGTCATATAATCGTGTGCACATTTAATTATGATATGACATATTCTATAGGGCTTCTCTATTTATTTTTGTCCTATTTTTATTGAGATACATAAAATCCATTGTATCTTTGTAGACATCTTTAACTGATGATAAAGTTATTCTGTTGGGTACTGCACATTAATCCTTTTGGCATACAATTATGCATTGTGCATCTCTTTTACCCAAATTTCATATTTTAATTTATCAAAATTTTAGAAGTATATAATTTTGTATCATGTCTCGAGACTTATCTATCTATATTGTCATATATTCTTGTGCACATTTAATTATGATATGACATACTTTATAGGACTTGACTATTTATTTTTGTCCTATTTTAATTGAGATACATATAATTCATTGTATCTTAATAGATATTTTTAATGGATGTTAAGAGCATTTTGTTGGGCATTGCACATTAATTTTTTTGGTATGCAATTAAGTATTGTGCATTTTTTTACCCAAAATTTCACATTTTGTTTGGTCAAAATTCTATAAGTATATTATAGATGCAATACTCCTATCGAGTATGATTTTCTACTTTGTAAAAAAGTGCTTATTATGATAGTACTTTTATTGAGTACAATTTGCACTATTGAAGTACTTATGAATTTTTTTTTGTTTGGACCAATTATCTAAGTGTTTGCTCAATTGACATTTTATGGCTACAATAATCTGAGTGTCATTTTATATAAACTAGGTGTCTATGAGGTTTTAGTAGAGAATTTATGGATTTCCTACTTATCTTTGGATTCTTACATAGTCACTCATTTTTGAAACTCGGATTAGTTAAATGTCAAATATTATAGAGCATTTATGTAGCCTATATGTAATTACATATGTTATTAGGCTATGATGAATAATTGGATGCATGTAAATTATGCTTTCTCACCTATATAATTTTTCGGACTCAAGTAAAAAAAATTATATTAATTAAACACTTTTTTATTCACTGATCAAATACTTAATTTTGGAGTTTTATAACTCATATGGTTTGATTAAGTTTTGATGTCTTAGATCAGTGGAGTCTAAACTCTGTTATGAGATATGTGTGAAGTAAATCATTTTAGTAACATATCTCTTAGCATTTTTGGATGTTTGAGACCATGTAGTATCATTTTATTGAACTACATTCTTCTATATACTTTATGAGAAATATTTGTTAATGTGCATGATATATATCCCTATCGGATATTATTTTGTAGCTCAAATTTCTCATTGTTTAATATAAGATTTGTCTATAATTGCCATTCTAGCTTAATGATTTATCTTTGTATTATTGATTAATACCATCCAAGTGGGAGAATGTTGGAAATAATAGTGAATTTGTATTAATCAATTATATTTTATCATTATCTGGCAATTTAAGATATGGTGATGATCATATCTTATAATATTTTTATGATTATTTGAATGGGATTATAGTAAGATTGACTCTGTGATGGGTTGAGTCAATCATAAAAATCTCATTTGAGGGGTCTCTGCCTACCCTGAGGGATTATAAATTTGTCATCCCATTAAGCAAATTACAACAACAATACACATTCTCTAAAATAATCCCCTAGAAAGTCGGTAGTAAAATCCTCAAGAGTTCTTATTGAACTCATATCTCTACAATAATCATTCCTAGGATTTTTTTGTTCTTGAAAATCAAGAACTTCAATTCAATATATTTGAGGTACACAAATTCTCTTTCCTCTATCTTTTTATATTTAATTCTCTATACATACTATAATTTTGTATTTATTGATTTAAGGTTTCCTTTTATTTTCATCAGTTTGTTGGGGCATCTGAATCACTAGGAATTTCATTGTCTTCAACAACAGGACAATGGAATCTTTGGATATCTTTGGCTTTATTCAACTCATCTCCTAGAAATGGTTGTCTCATAGGTTTGCTTCGATGAGGGAACGTGTTTTCTCTGATTGGTGTAGTAATCCTCGTTTATGTCTGTTGTATCTGTAGATAGTTTAGGAGGTTTGGTTGGGCCCTTTGGAGGTCTTGTTTTCTGGAGATATTTCAATGCTCTTTCCTTTTGTTAGATGAGTAGGATGTTAGAAACTTTTTGTTTCGTCTATTTTTAGAAATATATATTTTGCCTTCCAAAAAGAAAAAATTAGGCCATAAGATCGGCCCATTTTCATACTTCTAATCACAATTCCTCTCATTCCTTATTGCTGGCAACCTCCCATACCCCTTTCCTCATCCACCTCCTTCCTTAAGTTTTGCATTCCAATTTCATTAAGTTCCACCAAAATTACATCATGCCCAAATCAAATTCACGTAGTAATCTTTTTAAAATTATTAACAGAGAAAAAATTAAAAGTAAAATTGCAATATACATTTTACAAAAGCTATTCAAACTAAATAATCAAGAAAATTTTTATTACTAGAAAAATACAGCAACAAATGGGGCTTAGGCAAGGACCAAAGGCTTTTTGAGAAGTTGGAGAGGGTTTGGATAAAGGATGGGTATCTCACACTACGCCAACAATGACCGGTGCTTATCTCACGGTATCCATTTCAACTAATAATGGTTGCAATGCGGATTATCCATCAAATATTTGATACTCGTATCAAAGCTACGATAAACTCTTATACTATCAAATATATTTTTTAACGAAAAAAACATTAATAATATTAGAGCCTGTTATATTTTTATTTTATCATACTCTTATTCAACGATTTTATATCTTACTCTATCTTACGAAACGAAATAATCTCATTTTGATTGGATAATTTGATATTATTCTATCCTATTCTCTACCTTTTCATATTCATACATATATAAAACGTGACCCATTCATTTGTTTCCAGCTACTTTAGTAAAAGACGTGTCTTAATTTCTAACTTATATTTTAACGGTAATAATAAATATCTCTCGCTATATAAACTGATAAATTCTTCTTGATCTGTTGATCATGTGTTAATGTATTATATTAAATGCTCAAATTTTTATTTAATATTTGTTAGCTTTACTAAATACTTTTATTCCGTTAGGTTATACTTATAGTGCATCTTCATTCTTTTTTACTCCATTGATCCTTTATGTAGAAACCAATAAAAAATAATATATTTACTTCATTTTAATAAAATATTGGTAATATCATGACATTTAAAATGTTCTGCGGAAGTTAGTCATTAATATTGGTAGCTGTTAATTAGGTGATTGTTTGTTTATTTTAAGGTCATTAGAATAATTAAGTTGGCATGACGTTAAAATTAAGACAATAAAAATGAGAGTATCTTATGAGAATGGATGGCATTTGATGCATTTCATGTAAAAGTCAATGTTACTAAAATGTTGATATCTATCTTAACAGTATGAGAATTATACCAGTGATTTTTTATTTAGAGCAAATAATATCTCTCTACAAAAGATGATGTTTGATTTAATAGTAAATAGATTATAAAAGTGATGTTGAAAATAATTGTGGATTAGTATCACTCAATATCTATTATTATTAACTAACAATATAAGATATGATTATTATTATATCTTATCATATCAATATGGTTATTTATCTTTAACCAACAATATCTTATCGTATCAATATGGTTATTTGAACTGGGATTACAGTGAGATTGACTCTGTGATGGGTTAGGTCAATCAGATTAAAAGTCCAATTAAGAGAGGTCCCTGCCTACCCTGGAGGGTTATAAATTTGTCATCCCATTAAGCAAATTTACACATAAGCATTATTTCTCTACAATAACCCCTTAGAAGGTGGCTAGAAGAACCTCCTAGAGATCTTTTCAACAGAACTCATGGACATGAACGCCAGTTCAGGTACACATTCATTCCTATTTTAATCAATACAATATTGATAGTTGACATGCTATAACTTGTGTCTAGTACAATATAATTCAAATCTATTTTATACTTTCATCAATTGGTATCAGAGCTTGCTAGATACATTTTATGGTTGTCAATTGAACAAACCTTTTTTTTAATTAACATTAACATACACATATTGAGAGAGGGAGAAACCGAATGGAGTTCAGTAAAGTTACCCTAGATTGTGTGATCTTCTGTGGCTGGTCTCCACCATCTACATCCGCTTCATACCTGACCAAAACGCGGCGGCAGCTGAGTCTTCCGCCGGGACCAGCAGCCCTGCCGGTGATCGGGCACCTGCACCTGATCTCGTCTCTGCCGTACCGCTCCTTCCACGCGCGTCTTCGTTTCACGCATCGAACCTGAGAAGGGGCAGAGATCTGAATCGAAACCTGAGAGGGGCGGAGATCGGAGAGAGGCGGTACCGATGGTCACTGTCTCCGTCGCCTTTGAACCACTCCGTCGCGTTTCGGACGTCCCAGATCCCGTAAGATCTTGGGATTTTCGGCGCCTCCAGGGCCGCCCGCTCCAGCGGCACTCCGCCGCGTTTCAAACGTCCCAGATCCTGTGGATCTTGGGGTTTTCGGCGCTTCCAGGGCCGCCCGCTCCAGCGGCACTCCGTCACGTTTCGGACGTCCAGATCCCGTCGTTTTTTTTCTGGGGATTTCGGCACTGCTCCACCGGCGCTCCTTCGCCGTCCAACAAATCGAAGGCGTTGGCCTTCTAGAGATCCGTTTTGGGACACTGGAGTCGAATAGGAGAGGGGCGGTGATCAGAGAAAAAGGGGCGACCGATGCAGCGACAAACGAATAAAAGAGGCAGAAGCAGTCTGATGCTAATTATTCAATTTTAAAAAAAATTATTAAATAAATTCTTCTTCTGAAATTATAATATCAGAATTTATTTAATTTGAGACGTAACTTCAATTTTTTTTTCGCATATTACTCTCAAATTTTGAATATTGAATTATCACTTACAACATAATTTTTCTATTAATTTGCATTGTAATGACCTGCCTATCGTGAGCATGATGACTTGAATTTTGTTTGTCATATTTTAATATGATTAAAATTATATGAAATAAACATGATTTATGCTATTAATTTACATAATTGTAATTTCACCTATCGTGGATGCATTTGTGTAAATTTATGAAATAAATATTGATTCATTATATTAGTGATAATTATACCCTATTGGTGTGTTATTATTAGTATAATTTATTGTTGTACAATGCATTTCTCTTGACTTATGTTAATGTTTTTTCTGGTACCCTATCGGTGCTAGGATTTATTAATTTAAGTTATAATGTATTGTAATTTGCTTAGGGATTTATTTTAAACTGAATTTTTAAAACACTTTTTTCCTTTATTGTGATGTGTTAGATCTCTACCTGACCATTGGCAATCTGGACTTAGCATTGAGGACGACTAGGCATGCGCCTCTTACGGAAGAGTCTTCTGAAGCTCAACGAATTTCTCATGAGAAATGGGAACATTCTAACAGAGTGTGCCTGAAGGTGATTAAATTCACCATGGAGAAATCTATCAGACAGAGTATTCCAGATCTTGATGATGCCAATGTTTTTCTGAAAGCAATCGGTGAAAAATTTACAACTTTTGATAAGGTACAGAAAATTCAATACTTTTCCTTATTTGAAAAGACCAAATATGATGGTGTTAGCGGTGTACGTGAACACATTATGAAGTTAGTGCATTTCTATAATAAGTTGAAGTCTCTCAAGGTTGAGGTTGGTGAAGACACCTTAATTTATCGCATCCTGGAATCTCTTCCTTCTCACTTTGACATCATGAAGACTTCATATAACATTCAAAAGCATGATTATGGAGTGGATGAATTGATTGCAATAATCACCCAAGAAGAGGAGTCAATGAAGAAGAATAAGACTAATAGCATTCAGTTTGTTACTTCTAATTCATGTACTAAAGGTGCTAAGAGATATAAAGGAAATAATAAAAAGGGTACAGAGAAAGCAGAACAACATTTAGAACCCAAGAAGAAATTCTTTAAAGGTTCTTGCAAGTATTGTAAGAAACATGGTCACAAGGTGGAAGATTACTATATTCTGAAAAAGAAAGAGGAGAAGCGAGGTAATCTGCTAGCACTAACTTGCTTTGAATCTAATGTGGTTGATGTTCCTCCAAATTCCTGGTGGTTAGACTCAGGGGCTACTATTCATGTTGTGAATTCTTTACAGGGGTTCACAAGCCTGAGGAAACCAAGTGATGTTGAGACAAAGATTGTTATGGGAGATGGAGTTGGAGTACCCGTTGTTGACATTGGAGTCGTTTCTTTATGTTTATCCTCTGGACATACTTTATTATTGCAAGATGTTGTTTATGTCCCTTCCATGAGAAGGAATTTGATATCTATTTCTGTTTTAGACAAATGTGGATACAACTTTTATTTTGGTGATGGTAAATTGGTGATTTATCATAATTCAACTATTGTTGGTTCAGGAGTTTTGTATGACAGACTTTACATGTTAAGCGTAACTGATATGGCAGTTAACTCCATTCTTGGGAGTAAACGTAACAAGATTGATAAATCTTCCTCTATGCTATGGCATAGACGTTTGGGCATATTTCTAGGCCTCGAATCGAAAGACTCATAAAAAAAGGTATTCTGCATGATCTTGACTTTTCAGATTTTGACACTTGTGTTGATTGCATCAAGGGAAAGTTCACTGCCAAAACCAGGAATAAAAGTTCAAACAGATATGACGATGTGCTATAATTAATTCACACTGACACATGTGGACTTATTACTCCTACTGCTATGGGAGGTTACAGGTATTTTATTACCTTCATAGATGACTTCTCCAGATATGGATGGATATATCTTCTTCAGGATAAAGCAAGCTCTCTTAAAGCCTTCAAAACCTTTAAAGCCTTTGTTGAATTGAAAACAAAAAATAAAATTAAGTGTGTAAGGTCTGATAGAGGAGGAGAATATTATGGTCGTTATGACGAGACAGGAAGAAATCTAGGACCATTTGCTCGATTCCTTGATGAATACGGAATTAAAGCTCAATACACCATGCCTGGAACTCCTGAACAAAATGGCGTTGCTGAGAGACGAAATCGAACACTCATGGATATGGTGAGATGTATGTTATCACATTCATCTTTGCCAGAATTTCTTTGGGGAGATGCCTTGCGAACTGCTATGTACATTCTTAATCAGGTATCTAGCAAATCTGTGCCCAAAACTCCTTTTGAGCAAATGACTGGAAGAAAGCCGAGTTTGAGACATTTTCATGTATGGGGTTGTAAGGCAGAAGTAAGACCTTATAATCCAAAACAAAAGAAACTTGATCTCAAAACTATTAGCGGTTATTTCATTGGCTACTGCATCGGTTCTAGAGGATGCATATTTTATTGTCCTTCTCACTCTACACGAGTTATTGAATCTGACCGAACAATTTTCTTTGAGGATGATTTGGACAGTGGGAGTTACACACCTCGATTGATGACCTTTAGAGAAGATCGAACCATGCTTTCATTACCATCTTATTTTCTTCCTACAGACATCTCAACCCCAATGGTTCACACAGATGAACAAATTGTTGAGAGGGAAGATGACCAAATGACAGAGCCACAGGTTGATGAACCACAACTCAATGATCAACAACTTGATGATGTTGATGTGGCCCCATTAAGACGATCTCAGAGAATACGCTGACCTTCTATACCAAATGACTATGTTGTATACCTTCAGGAGCACGAATATGATCCACATGATGATGACGATCCCATCATATTTCAGGAAGCACTTTCTAGTTCTCATGCTTCTGATTGACTAAAAGCTATGCATGATGAATTGTCTTTCATGTCTCATAATAATGTTTGGGATCTTGTGGACTTACCAGCAGGTTGTAAGCCTGTTGGATCTAAATGGGTCTTTAAGACAAAACGTACTCCAGATGGAAAGGTTGATAGGTATAAGGCTAGATTAGTGGCTAAAGGTTATAGTCAACGAAGGCATTGACTATAAAGAAACTTTTTCACCAGTTTCAACGAAGGACGCACTCCGAGTTGTCATGACTTTAGTTGCTCATTTTGACCTAGAGCTACATCAGATGGATGTGAAGACAGCTTTTCTGAATGGAGATCTTGATGAAGATGTCTACATGGTTCAGCCTTATGGTTTTGTTGAGGCAGATAATGAGCATTTGGTGTGTAAACTTAAAAGGTCCATTTATGGACTGAAATAAGTATCTAGGCAATGGTATTTAAAATTCGACCAGATTGTCACTACTTACAATTTCAAGGAAAATATTGCAGACCAATGCATTTACTTGAAGACTAGTGGGAGTAATTTCATCATTCTCGTATTATATGTCGATGACATTCTTCTTGCTAGTAGTTGTATGAACCTATTGTTTGAGACAAAATCAATGTTGTGTAGGCATTTTGATATGAAAGACCTTGTGAAGCTTCTGTTGTTCTAGGCATCCAAATTCTTCGTGATAGGTCATGTGGCATAGTTGGATTGTCTCAAGAAGGATATATCGAGAAGATTCTCAAGAAGTTCAACTTGAATGCTTGCTCCCCATGTGCTGCACCTGTGCAACGTGGTGATAAATTATCTAACAAACAATGTCCTCATAATGATGAAGAAATGAATGCTATGAAGAAAATTCCATACGCTTCTGCTGTTGGTAGTCTGATGTATGCTCAAGTATGTACTCGTCTTGATATTGCTTTCATTGTCAATGCCTTAGGGAGATACTTGAGCGACCCAGGTTTGGGTCATTGGAAAGCTGTTAAAAGGGTCATGCGATATTTATAGGGAACCAAGGATCATATGTTGACTTTTATGAAGTCTGATCAACTTCAAGTCACTGGTTATTCTGATTCTGATTTTGCAGGTTGCCCTGATGATCATAGATCTACTTCTGGCTTTTTTTTTATGATGGCATGAGGAGCTATCTCTTGGAAGAGTGTTAAACAGTCTCTTACAGCTACCTCTACCATGGAAGTAGAGTATGTTGCTTGTTTTGAGGCCACTCGCCAGGCCATGTGGCTTAAAAAATTGATATCTGATTTTCACATAGTTGAAAGCATTTCCAGGCCACTTGTGATTTACTGTGACGATACTGCTGCCATGAGTTTCTCTCGAAACAAAAAAAGCTCTACTCGTTCAAAGCATTTTGATATCAAGTATCAGTTTGTTAGAGAGCAAATTCAAAGTTTTCACACTCGAATTGAAAACATTGATTCTGAGGAGATGTTAGCAGATCCACTAACTAAGGCCTTAACTGTTGGAGTTTTTCTTATTCATGTAACTCACATGGGTTTAGTCAAGGCTTTTGATGTATTAAGTTAGTGAGAGTCTGATTTTCTATTTTCTTTAGAGACATGCTCTAGTTGACATCATTTTCATGTTTCTTATTAGCATTTTATTTATGCTTGGACCATTGTAATGTCATTTATGGGACTGCATTATGCCATACATTTTATGAAAAAATATTAGCTAAATGCAAATGATGAATATCTCTATCAGATGTTATTTTGTTACTCAAATTTTTCATATCATTAATTAATATATGATATATCAGCAATTGTCGTTTTAGCTTAATAATTTGTGTGTTGATTATTGATTGACATTATCCAAGTGGAGAATGTTGAAAATAATTGTAGATTAGTATCACTCAATATCTATTATCATTAACCGACAATATAAGATATGATTATTATTGTATCTTATCATATCAATTGGTTATTTATCTTTAACCGACAATATCTTATCGTATCAATATGGTTATTTGAACTGGGATTACAGTAGGATTGACTCTGTGATGGGTTGGGTCAATCAGATTAAAAGCTCAATTAAGAGAGGTCCCTGCCTACTCTAGGGGGTTATAAATTTGTCATCCCATTAAGCAAATTTACACATAAGCATTATTTCTCTACAATAACCCCTTAGAAGGTGGCCAGAAGAACCTCCTAGAGATCTCTTCAACAAAACTCATGGACATGAACACCAGTTCAGGTACACATTCATTCCTATTTTAATCAATACAATATTGATAGTTGATATGCTATAACTTGTGTCTAGTAGAGTATAATTCAAATTTATTTTATACTTTCATCAAGTGACTATCTCCTTAAGGTAATCCATGTGTAAATGATTTTCTATCTCCTAAAGATAATCCATATGCAAATGATTTTAAGGTATTTATTTAATAAGTAACTTTATATCCTTCTTTGTTACTGTCTTGTTTTTCTATATGTTTCCCCACTGATGGTTTAGTTTTTAGCATTTTTTTTTAATCTTGGTTTGTTATAGTTTCTTGCTTATAGTTCTTCTCTATTGCTTTGTTGAGTTTATACATCTTTTATAATCTCTCTTTGATATTTACTGATTTGCTCCTTAAAAAAAACTAAAAAAATTAATGTAAAATAATTTTATATTATTATTATTTAATTACGAAAAATTGTTATTTTCGATAATTATTCTTAAAATTATTGAAATAATGACATGTGATTGGATCTTACATCACCTATATTTGAACAGGATTCTATTTATCGAAAAATATTTATAACTAAATCAAATAAAAGATAATAAGTTAAATAAAGTATATGGCACGAGTACCAAACAAAAGTTCAAATTTTAATAAGAAAAAAAAAATCTAGTATTAGTGACGGAGTGAGCATTGCTTGGAGTGCAAGCTTTTTGTTGTAATTGTTGAATCTTTCTCTGGGCATAGCGCTATTCGAAGCCACACTTTCCAAGTTTGTGGTGATGATTCGTCTTAATAAAAATGAAAACGACTCCAAACTGCTTTATTATCCGAAAATGATCACATTTGTGGTTATCTGATGTTTACATTTTATGTACATATGAAAAACGTGCACTCCTTCATTTGTCTTTATTTTTAACTACTTTTCTAAAAGATTGTGTTTTCCTAACATATAATAACAATTAGAATAAATTACTCTAGTATTTTCTGTAATTAGTGTAAATTACAGCAATATTTTTTAATATTTAGTATAATTACTCATATATATTTTTGGTTTTTTAATTATTATTTTTATACTCTCCAGAAATGTTAGTATAAGATTTTAGGAATATACTAGTGTAATGAAATAGATGTTAGTGTAATATTTTTAAATTTTAAAAAAATATATAGAAAAATAAAAAAATAAAATTATATATAATTTGATAAAATTTTAAAAGGTATTCCTGTAATTTTTCTAATAATCATTTTATTATATATAAAAGTAGAAAAAAGCAAATATATACTTTGATTTTGTATTAAACCAGTTTTTATGGATTTTAACACTAAAAGAAAACAGTATTAATTACCTTCTCATTTTTTACTGATTATACAGAAAAGGTTGATTAGGCAGATGTTAATATATTTTCTTGTTACAAAATCACAAAATGAATAGAAGTATATATCGTGTAATAAATATATGAGCTACTTTTTATTTTTTATAAATATAGAATTCGAGCTAGTTGTTAAAAAAATAAAGTTAGCTGTGTTTTAATAAAAACAAATTGTATGATTGATAGATGCAAGAGTGGTCCGTGTTAGGTTGGACAACGCTGTGATGGATGCCTCTAGTTTTTTTCCCTTTGTATTTATATGCGTTTTTTTATTCGATCCTGTGTAAAAACAATAAAAAAAACACTGTTTTTAAGTTATTTGTATTAGGAATAAATAAAAAAGTGTTAACCCTTTACTTAATTTATAAAATTTAATATATTATTTTGTCAAAATTTAAAAAAAAAATACATTTTAGCTTTTATTAAATTTTAAAAAAACTAGTTTAGGTGAACACTTTCGCCTTTAAATTTTTTATCCTTATACAAACTTCTTTTATTTTTTAGAAACATTACATACATACAATAAATATATATATATATATATATATATATATATATATATATATATATATATATATATATATATACCTCTTAACTAATGTTTAAGAGTGTATGAAAGTTTCCAGTAATAATAAAAGTAGAAAAATATTGTCACAAAACTTAGTAGAAGTGAGTATAATATTTTTTTAATGTTTTTTATCGAAATGTACTTGAGTACTGTTTACGGTGAATCTTTCAAAATGTCTTTCTTTCAGAAAAGGAAGAACCTATAAATGAGGACTTTAACGCTCAAGTTAATAAGTGGTGAAGTGGAGAAAATTAGGAGTAATAAATTCTCTAGAAATGAATGTGTGACACATACCTCATAACTAGTATTTATAGAAGAAATGTGTCTTTTACCCGGTGATTATTGCTTAACTTTATGTATTACTTTTACCCACTATGTTTTATCTTTATCGTGCAGGTTTCGTATTTATTTTGCTTAACTTTATTGGGAGTAACATTAATTTGTAATTATGTTAATCAATATCTTAATTAATTTGGTTATTTAGCTTATTATAGGCATAAGGATTTTGGCCTTGCCGAAATCCTTTGTATTATTAACAATATTTCCTACTTTGAAGGGTGTCATTCTATATTTCGGTTTTCGGTCATGCTGAAATCCGAAGTCTCTTATGTCTTCCTTTATGTTGGTGTCTTCAATTTATATTGTTAATCCTAAATCCTTTTGATCTTGATATCTTAAGACGTTCTTTTGTGTCTTATTTTATTCTTCGATTTTCAGTCATGTCGAAATCCAAAGTCCTTTTTATTACTCTCTTTTGAGGGTATTTAAGTCCTTCGACTTGTCTGCTATCCTTATAACTGTACATTTACCCCTAGGCTTCAGCCAAAATGCGAAGCACAAAGGTGAAGTCTTTTAAAGGAGCATCTGACACACTTCGAATTTGTACCTTGTGGCCGAAATCCCTAGGTATAAGCCTACTCAATTAAGGTTTGTATATTTTTTCTCCCGCCAAGTGATACTGAGGATGCGAAGTGAAATCTTCATTTTGGGACACTGTAGTAGAAAAAGGAAAATGAATAATCACGTGTCTGGATCGTTGATCTAGGCCAGATCAACGGTGATGATGAGAGTGAGAATTTTAGGAGTCGAATTGCTATATAAGAGAGGGGATGTAACAAGTTCAGACACACTTTGTTATTTCTGTCTCTTTCTTGTTCTGAAATCTCTTTCTAACCCTTTTCCCTCAGTTTCCCTTCTTTAGAGCCAGGTACATCCCATACTGTTTTTTATATTTCGGCCAAATGTCTTCTTCTTCTCCTGGGTGGTCCTTCGAGATTTGCTGAAATCTCTCTTTCTGCCTCAGGCAGTAACGACAAGTTAGTAACTTGCCCAATGTCACAGGCAGATGATATTGGGCCCTCAGGACTGAAATCTTTATCTCACTGGAAGGCTAACGTTCTAGCTAAAGTGGTTATGAAACACAAATTCAAGGGTAGTCTGAAAAAGGATTAGCCCCCATTCTAATTCCTTCATACCACTAGGTAGACGGGGAAGTAGGGTTTTCTCATCTCGGTACTGCAATTGGCAGATTTTGAGTGACTTTGTAAACAAAGTCCAGGTCTTCTATTTTGCAGATTGTGAGGATTTTCCTTTTCTTGTTCGGTGTTGTAAGGATTTTTCTATTCCAAACCCAGATTTTTTCTTCCTGGGTCAATCCATAGAGGATAAGAGGGATTTTTTCTATGTGTACGATTGTATATTTTTGGTTTTTCATGTTAGGATCTCCTTTAATGACTTTATCATGTGGATACTTAGAGTATTGAACTGTGCCCCCAGTCAACTACATCTGAACGCTTGGGGCTATATCAAAGTGTTCCGAGCTTTATGTTTGTTTACCCATACCAAGGTTACTCCTAGTCTTTTCCTTCGCCATTTTACTACTCAGCCTCATGAGAAATGGAATTGGGTTTCTTTTTTTCGTAAGGCCGACAACCCTTTTTTTGTTTCATATACAACCTTATTTAAGGGGTTTAAGTCTGGGCATTTTAAAGTCATGATAAATCCCAAGGTCGGCCAAAATTATTTCTATGACCAACAAATGGGGTCGTTTGTTTCCTTTTTATTGGGAGTCTGTGCCGAGGAGGTATACGAACTTCCCTGAGGAGTTGCTTATGGATGAGGAGAAGGCTGAGGCCGCTTTCCTAGATTCGTTTCCCCGCCTTCTTCCCATAGCAGCGTAGTTACATTTATATGCATCAACAACTCTTTTCACTGATCTTGAGGGTGAACGTTAATTTTTATGAAACAATTTTGATTATGTTTTTTCGAAATGAGGCTAAATGTGTTTTTTATGTTTTGCAGAGATCATGACAAAAGTTTATCATAGAGCAGTTGGCTTCCGCAAGTTGTGTAAAAGCCAAGATCCCAATGCTTAGACAACTATCCCAAAAATCCAAATCGAGGAGCACCCCATGTCGAGACCCCCCCAGTTGGCACTCTTCCTCCTGTGTTTGATTTTGAGAGGAGGAAGCAAAAACAAAAGGGGAAAGAGAAAGTGAAGGGAGGGGAGAAGGGGCAAGAGAAGAAAACAAAACGGGATAAGAAGTCTTTGTCTAGCAAATTCAAAAAGTCTAAGGCCGAAAACCAGACTCCAAGGACTTTTGCCATCAGCACGGTCCTTTTTCCTCGTACTTTTTTCTACGAAGACCTGGATCCAATTGCTTCGGCAAGTAGATTTGGGGACCTAATTTCGAGGAAGCTCAAAAAGCTCTGGAAGGGATGAAGCTAAACTTGGAATGGTAGAACTATTGTGAATTCCTAATGCGGGCACAAGTGTTAGGAAAACATATGTTTGCTAATAAGTTAGTGGCGACCAAGCAGTGCCAAAGGAAAATCGAAAATAGTTTCTTAGCTATTTCGGATAAGCTAACAGAGTTGGAGGAAAATACAAAAAATATGATCTCCCAAGAAGCTCTGGAGGAGGCTTTGACGGCCAAAGATGTTGAGCATTCCAAGACTTTGGTTGAAAAGGATGAGCAGCTAGAGGAAGTCCGAGATGAGATTCATAGCCTCAGAGCTCTTTTAGCGCCAAGTGAAAAAGTTGTGAAGGCTATAGGCGGGCCTATGAGAAGGTCGTGGTTGAGCACAAAAAATTTTTCAAGAAGGCAGAGGAAGATGTGATAGTGGAGCACGCCGCATGTTTTTGGTAGGTAGTGCGCCAAACACGTTTGTTTTGCACTGTTCTAGAAGGCTTCTAGTTTTTGGAAAATCATGACATCTTCGGGGGTGAATACAAATACCTCGATGAAGTAGATGACGAAGCTTTTCCGAATGGGGAATCTCCTTTGGATTTGCCAACTATTGCAGAGACTCAGTCGGAGAAGATCGTCTATGTGGATGAAGCTGAAGGAGTAGGAGGCTAGAGCGAAAAAGAAGATGACAAGGCTGCTTCCTAGGGGACTTCTTATCTTTTTGGTTTTGTTTTTTGGAAAAAATTAAAATGATGACAATCTTTTTAACCAAGTTTGCCAATTAATATACGATATTTGCTAAAGTATAGCTGAATTACCAACTTTTTGTTTTTTCTTTTACTTTAAGCTTTTTATTTTGATAAAGTAGAGTCGAGTTGCCTTTGTTTTTAGGTATTGCCTAAGCCAAACTATATTAGTTCGGGGGGTACCACTGTTGTGATTTACCTTTGCATACTGCCTTTTCCGAAAGTTAAGATTTTCAGGATGGTACTCTTGAGGTCTTGATTTTGAATCCGAAGTCTTTCGTAGAGTACAACCTTTTGCCAAAAAATGTAAATTTTTTGGGAGGCACTCTGTTTTAGGCTTTTAAGCAAGCCAAACTTTTTTGCATGTAAAAGAGTAGATAGAACAAGAGTAAAAAGCAAGTAGATTCGAAATGTCCTTCTTTTATAGATGTTGAAGGCCTCATTAAAAATCTTTTTGGAAAAGGTCCTAGTGTGGGATAAAAAACTGAATAAGGAAAAAAGGGCTTCAAAAGAAGTACAAACTTAAGCTAACTATACTACATCTTAAGGTGTGTTGAATTTCAAGTTCTCAGAATCAGTTTCCTTATCAACTCTTCTAACTTGTATGCTCCATTTCGAGGTCTTGGTGAACCCTAAAAGGTCTATCCTAATTAGAAGCTAACTTTCTTTCATTCTTTTCCTTTCTTGCTTCACCAGTTGCACGCCATACTAGGTCACTTGGAAGGAAAGTTCTTGATCTAACCTTGGAGTTAAAATGTCGCGACATCCACTGCTTGATGGTTTTTGCAATGATTACGATGTGATTTCTGAGTTCTTCAATGCAGGTCAAGTCATTTTGAAGTGCTTCATTGTCAGCTTTGTTATCAAAATAGTGCATTCGGAGATAGGGTTCTCCTATCTCCACAGGTAGCATAACATCTGTTCCAAAGGTAAATCGAAACGAGGTCTCTTATGTAGATGTCTGGAAAGTGCAGCGATATGCCCATAGGACTTTGAGTATTTGATCCGCCTATGCCCCCTTGAATCTGTCAAGTCGTTTCTTAAGTTCTGTCAAAATTATTTTATTAGCTGTTTCGGTCTACTCGTTTGTCTGAGGGTGCTCAACTGAAGTGACTTTGTGCTTAATGTCAAGTTCCAAGAAGGTGTTGAATTTTTTATCTATAAATTGGAGACCATTGTTGGTGATGATTGAGTGTGGAATTCCGAAACATGTCACTATATTCTGCCATGTAAACTTCTGTATATTTTGGGCCGAAATAGTGACTAAGGGTTCGGCTTCTATCCACCTTGTGAAATAGTCAATAATCACTAGGAAAAATTTACATTGTCCTCAAGCTAATGGGAAATGATCGAGGATATCCATTCCCTAGGTGCAGCCAAAAAGGCCATGGAGTGATGATTATCCTTAACTCATCTGCTGAGGAATGAATTATGTTTGCATGCTTTTGACACTAAATGCATTTTTTTTACAAATGTGGCACAATCTCCCTTTAAAGTGAGCCAATAGTATCTGACTCATAGTACTCGGTTTACCATTGATCTTGCCCCTAAATGGAAACCACAAATTCCTTGATGTATTTTCCTGAGGACATAATCTGCTTCTTCGTTACTCAGGCACTTTAGAAAAAGGGGTCGAAAAGCTTCTTTTATAAAGCTCTCCTGAAATTAGGGAAAATCGTGATGCCTTTGTCCTCAACTTTTTGTCTTTAGCTGACTCTGGCATCCCTTCCTCTAAAGTATTAGGGTGAGGCTTTCCTCACAGCTACTACTCTGATAAACCTGTTACCTACTTCCATTCTAAATAATAAATGCCCACATGATGTCCTATATCAAAAACAACCTGATTACACCTATTTAAAAGTGTTTGGATGTGTTTGCTACCCCTTGCTTAGACCATATAATTCACATAAACTTGATTTCAAAAGTACCACATGCTTATTCTTAGGTTATAGCCCCTTCCATAAAGGATATATTTACCTTTCATCAAATGGCAGAAAAATATGTTTGAGAAAATATATTTACCTTTCATCTTCTTTTAGTACGTGAGGTAATCTCTTCGATTTAACTACCTAGTGCATGTTTGAGAAAAATATGTTGAAACTCTTTGAATGTGAAAAGTACGCATTTCAATGCCCAAAATCATACTTAAAATTTTTAATAATTTTTTTATTTTTTAATGACGATTTTTAATTTGCACGACACATGATACGAGACAGGGGAAGGGACATCGGATTTCATTCAATTGGAATACTGTGCGGTTTCCAATGCTTTCAGTCTCAGATTTTCTACAGAAAAATGATTGTCTTTAGTCTTTACCAGGTGGAGGTATCAGCCCAAATATATTATAAAATTCTATTTTTATGTTAATATTATTAAATTACAATAAAGTTTAATGATCCGAGCATGAATTTGTTAATGTTAAAATTGCATGATTGTTATGTTAAAATTGCATGATTGTTAAAAATAAATAAAAAATTATGATCTCAAATTTTACTATTCATACAATGGTATAATGTCGTCAATTTGTTAACGTCAATTATATTTTTGAATGATTTTTTATAAGTTAATTTAATATTATTTCGATTTAAAATTGATTGAGTAGTATAAGAAGTGTCAATTCAACAAGTACACGAACCTTACAAGAAAATAAAATGAATAAATCAAGAAAACATTTAGCATATAAAGAGATAACCATAACTTTTTCAGTAGAAGAGCTTGAAATTAATCTTGTTGCATAATATAATTCTCACGTCTTTAATTGAATGTCTTGAGTTATATCATCTCGCTTAATAAGGTGATCTTTGAAAATAGTTGTATTTTTCACCTTTCAAAAGTTGTCGGATTTTTACATACCAAATAAAGGACCATGCATAACATAACGTTCTAGGCTTCTTGGACTAAACCTTACATATGATAATCATGTGTGACCTTACATGTAATAATAGTATGTGTCACACTCATGACATAGTATTGAGACAAATTCCCACCAGACACATAATTTCATCCACACCAAGTGTACTAGGGGACAATTGAAGAACATATGATGATATGTTTCTGCTGCCTCCTCACAAAACACACCACGAGTGTATTTCTTGACAATAATCTTGCACCTTCTTAAATTATCCCGAGTTGGTAGCCCGTTTGCATCCATCCTCCATACAAGACATTGGACTTTTGGGAAAATTCCACGAACCCAACAAAAATCGCAGACTGCATCCTTATTCACCAATGTGTTAGATATCAGTAGCTTGTAAGCAAAAATCACTGAATACAACAACCTATCCCATTTGCAATCCATACCCACTCATTTGGGGACCTTACCCTCAAAGTAACCCCTTCCACTTTGACCTAAACTCTTCTACTAATTTTTCCTCCCACACAAATTACAATGATATTTTTTATGGTAATATTATTAAATTACAATGAAGTTTAATGGTATGATATAATAACTTTGATTGAGCATGAATTTATTAATGTTAAAAATGCATAATATGATTGTTGAAAATAAATGAGAAATTATGTCAATTTTTTATATTGTTCGTACAATGGTCCAAGTAATTATATCTCTACACCTAAAGTTTTCAATGAACATGATGACCTTTTAGAAAATATTTAGAAAGAAGAGCACATATACATTAAAAGGAAATACATTGTCAACTTCAATCAAACTTTGTGGAGCATATTTGAAATATTTTTGACAAAGTAATAAAAAAAAAAGTAAATTACATTAACATTTCCGAAATTTAGTATAGTTTTGTACATATATATCCTTGTTTTTTTTAATCATTACTCTCGCACTTCAAAAGAATGTTAGTATAATGTTTGAAAGAAGTTATATTATAAAGTTTTCAATCATATATATGTGTGTTAGTATAATATTTTCAAACTTAAAAGAAACTTAATGTAAAAAAATAAAAAAAGTAAAATTATGTGTAATTTCATAAAAGTTAAGGAGTTGCATCTATTTGCTTTAATAAAAATTAATTTACATTTGAATCATATATTATTTGTATTTCTTTATGGATTTTAAAAGTTATTATTATTATTACTTAACTAGCATTATATTTTATGTATTTTATTCTTATAATTTAAAGTTAACACAAATAAGACATTAAAATAATATATTGTAGGATTTATTTGAGAAACATTAATGAGTTATTTTTGTTGGATTAAAAATTTGATAAATCTTTTAAAATAAAAAAGTGATGTGACATTGTATGATAGCGTCAAATATTAATAAAAAAACAGAAGAGAAAATATACCCTTAAACTACCAATAACTAGATTTCTCGTTTTTTTAAAGAACTAAATTTCACGTTAATTAACCCTAGATCTACTAAATCCTAATTAGCCAAATTTTACACTCATCGAATTTTACAAAATAACCAAAATGCAAAACTACTTTCTTTCCCAGTTGGCCTCTAATATCCTTACCTCAATTCTTTACGAAACTAATCACATCTCTTAAATTAAAAACTAGCTTAAGTGGCGGAATTAGAATTTAATTATTATATACAAAGATAACTCTATGAACTATTATGGTCTAATAAATTCTACTTTTATAATGAGCTGAGTCTTGACGAATCTTTCCTACTCAAGTCTTTTTATATTCTACTAGCTATGACCCAGTAAGAGGATCTTAGATAGACAAGAATGCACATTTAACTTTTTAAAATTTTGAAACTTAATTACAACAACATGAAATATGTTTTATAATATTAAAAATTTTATATTATATTTTGAGTTTAATTGATATTTACTGATGTCCAATAATATCCCTTAATTTATGGTAGGTTTGTTGACTTTACCCATTCATACTTTACAATTAATATAAATTAAGAGATATGATTGAACGTCAGTGAAGATCTTTTACCTTGTAAATGTATACCGATTAAACTCTTATATTTTACTCATTTTATTCAAATCATATAATTTGTTCATTAATTTCTTTTAATATGTGTAACTTTTACTTTCTTTATTTCATATAATATTTTAAAAGTTTAATTGGTATACACGCTTAGTGTAAAATATTTTTACACTGACATTCAATCATGACTTTCATCCATGAGACTTCTAAAGTAGTAACGAATAAAGTCAACAAATTTACCATGAATAAAGAATTGCAATTGAATGTCATTATAAAAATCTTTTACACTGAGAGCGTATACCAATTAAACTCATATTTTAAATCATTATATTTCTACAAAAGTTTTTAAAATCCACTATATATATGTATATATATTTTATGTGAAATCAGACTTTTAAAGCTCTAATTTAATTAGCACACGTAGGTGCCTGTTTGAATACAAAATTTTAAAGATCATGTGTTGGATAGGGGAATTTATTAGAGTAATTTATTTATTTAAAGAATTTTAAATACTTATTAGAAATGTATTTGTTTCGATAAAGTATTTTAAGGTATTTTTATAATTAATTTGTCATATAAAATATGAGAAATTTCAAATTCTATAAACAAAGGGATTTCAATTTCTGGCTCTCTGCCTTATCACACTACTTGCACTTATTCTTCCTTTCTGTGAAAGATTGATCTCTCTGTTTCAAAAAGACTTATATGTTCTCACACACAAATTCATGTTAATATGGAAATTAAATTATCTTATCAAACAAGAAAATTGAAATTTAAGAAATTTTAATTAATTTATCCAAATAAAATATTCACAAAATAAAAAAAATTCAGATCAAAATCATTTAAATAGATAGCATTTCAAATTGTTTAAAAGCTTAAAACTCTCCTAAGGAAATGTATACACTAAAAGGAGTTATTTGAAATGTATAAACTAAAATTGGATATTTGAAATGTATACAAGATTGATTCAATTTGATTAATAGTTTCAAGTGTAATCACGTCATGTATTTTATGCTTTTACGAATTGCAAAACCATATTATCATTTATTAATATATCAAAACATTAATTTTATTTCTCATTTAAAATTTTATTTTATTTTTTATAAATATGATTATTATGTTTATTGGTACTCCCTCTGCTAACAATTATAAGCAAATAACAAAAATTGGACTCAAATATAAACAATTATAATTATTTTCTTACATTTAATGATACTATTTCAAAAATACCTGTATTCATTTTTAATAATTTTTTATTCACAATATCAAATTTAGATTTATTTTAAAAATAAACTTATTTTTATATTAAAGTTAATAAAATTAAATGATGTTACTTAAACATTTTAATTAATGAAAAAATAGTTATAATTCTAAAGGAGTACAAAATAATAATAATAAATTCATTAAAAAATAATAATAAACTGTACAAAAATCCTATCCTAAAACAATTAATAAAACTGAAATTTGGTTATTTACTTAAATTAGGAAATAATATTTTGAAAATATGAGAACGTTGAAGTATAGCGAGTTAATTTCTCAGGCGGAGGAGGGTGTGACATAGAAAGAGATTGGAGAGCGCAAAGCGTAGCCGAAACTCACGTACTACGTTCCCCCTCACATACATATAACGATTTTCTCTGCCTCATTCAACGACTCCAACGGTTCTCTCTCAACCGTATTCAATTCGCAAACCTGCGTTCACAACTCCAATCACGATCACTTGCAAGCAACAATAATGTCGTTTTCCGATTCTGAAACCTCCTCCGGTGGATCGGAGTACAAGCCTTTCCGCCAAATCAGCCGTGATCGTAAGATCCGTTTCGTTCACCTTCGCATTTCTCTTTTGCTTTTTTATTTTCATTTCCTTCTTCGTGTTTAGAATTGGAAATTTGGCTTCAAGCTTCAATTCATCGCGGTGTGGAACTGGAATAGAGCTCAGTATTATAAATTAAATTTCAGTTTGTCATTTGATTTTGCAACTAGCTAAACGGAAACCGATATGTCGTGTTTTGTGATTTATTTTTTAGTTCGATCATCTAGGAAATGAATCCGTAGGTTTCTCAGATAGAAAAGTGCGCGCAAAGAAATATTAATTTCGTAATTGTGATTTTTTTTTTCGGTTTTCATATTTAACTGTGCATGTTTGCAATGTATTTTCTTCACTTTCATGACTTGTTTAGTTCAGCTTCACATTACTTTTGTTTTTCCTTTTTAAATTTTTCCTGGCTCCGAAGCTTCAATTTCTCTCGCTGAAACATAGCTCAGCGTGGAAGCATCGTAGCTGAAATTAAATTTCGTAGTTTTTTTTTTTTCAAATAATAAAATGTTTGTGATTTTTTTTTCTACTTATTTTATTTTTGGCGTTGATTTTTTTTTTATAGTAAATTGCATGAAAGAAATGTGAATTTCTTAACTGTGATCTTTTCATTTTTTATTTAAATCAAATAGAAGAGGAAATTTAATTAAGTAACGTGGGTGTATTGGCTTCGCTTTTGTGACTTGTTGGGTGACATTTTCATGGTTGGATGCTGATAGGGTTATTATATGAAATGCTTAGATCGGCAAAGTCACCTGATTCGAAAGCATGGAAGGTATGTTTGCAGACTTTAACATGTATATTTTTACCATGTTTATATCTTCGCATCTCATCTTTAGTTATATTCAAATTGATAGCTGACGTTCTCCAAATTCTTCTTACTCGAACAGGTGCTCATAATGGATAAAGTCACTGTGAAAGTTATGTCACATTCATGTAAAATGGCAGATATTACAGACCAAGAAATTTCCTGTGAGAACCCTAGAAAATGATATGTCTTTTCTGAATTTATCTTTCTCTCTGCATTTCCACCCATTTACTATGACCGAGGGCCTAAAGTGTGAAGGAGTGGATGAAAGATATGAAGCACTTATCATTAATAAGTGATGATTATTTTTCAAGAATTTTAAAAAACCTGGTAATGAGACACATTAGGAGTATTTCTCCAAATGTTGCTATTTTTAGTGATTGTAAAAAATAAGGAGTTAAGGACAAAACTTACATCAAGTTTTTTATATCCTAGCCGCCAAGTTCTCTATCCCAAATTATGACAAATTGGATTTTTTTTTAAAAAAAATTCTGCAAAACATAAATAGAGGTTATTTAATAGGGGAAACTTTACTTCTTTTATTTTTTATCTTCTACACTGACCTTTATTTAATTTGAAAACATAATCATTACTGGCAGATACAACGTGATGATTAAAAAAATTACGTTTTTTTAAATTTAAAAATATAATATTAACATCACTTATAGGTACAAAGTCATAATTATAGAAATATGAATGCAAGTGTAGTTACATAAAATTTTTAAAATATTTCTATAATTTACTTTATTTAAAATTAAAAACAACATCCAGCCGATGGAGTTTCATCATTTAATTAAGAACCGGATAGAAGGTATACAAATAACTTGTTCAAAAAATAAAATCATTTGCCTCAATATTCTCATTCATTAGGCCATGTTATCATGTTTCACATGATATTAGTTCATCTTTGTTTTCCCCAGTATCTTTTTCTTTTATATTTACTGAACTAATTTTACTACAACATTTGTTCTGTGGTTACTCTTAAAATATTGGTATAGTATAATTTGTTAACGTCTCTTGCAGTGGTGGAAGACCTATTCCGGAGAAGGCAACCGTTGCCATCTTTGGATGCAGTTTATTTCATGCAACCTTCTAAAGAGAAGTAACTTCTTTTCTATATTAGAAATTTCCTTTTTTTTTTTATGTCGGCAACATATATAAAAACATGTAAAAATTAAATAATTTATTATACAAGGAAAGCTCTTTCATTATAACAACAACGCAATATTCATTGTATTTGCATAGATTTTAGCATTTTTTAACTTCCTTCTTGTTACTTATATAACATAGGGACAAAATATTTGCTAGCATTTACTTTGCAACTTCCATGGTTGCAAATATGTATAGTTAGTATGTTTTTATGCTTCTCTCTCGTTGCCAATTTTAATACGTACCAATATATTAGATATATGCTTTTTGTAACCTAGTTTAACTATTTAATACAACATCTTTTGTTTATCAAAGAAGAAATAACTTCAAGTTACATAAAGAAATGAAGAAAAATTGAGTGTTTATTTTTACTTATTTGTCATTAGGAATTGTTTGGTAAGAATTGTGAGCATATAGAAATATTATGTTGTGAGGATAATACTTATATGTATAAATTAGTGAGGGTAATATTTATATTATCATTAATTTTTATACTATAAGAATAATTTATAATTACATATACATATATTATTGAAAAAAATTTAAAAATTATTGGGAATAAAAATTAGTGGGAATAGTTGCCCTAATGTTCAACAAGTGGATCGGGTTGGAAACCTATGCAGTATTATAAATTAAGGATAGCTAATAGGTTTTCCTTTAATTCAATGACAGAACTTGTGTAAAAATTAATGGATGGGAAAATAGAGAAAGACATAGTGTTTTAAAGAAAATTTAAAAGAAATAACTAGGAGACCTAATATTGGAGTCTGGTCAAAGTTTTGTGAACCATAACCGCAGAAAGATTCTCAGGTTGCAAGGATTTTAGATTTTACATTATTCAAAACCTTGTGTAGAAACTAATCATAGAAAATTTCCCAAAAGCTTTGGTATAGGCTCTAAATGTTTTACAAATTATAAAGTTATCATGACTCACACAATAAAGTTATTCATTGAGGAACAAAAAGATTTAACAGAAGGACGACCATTAGCATGGGAGTATGGAATTCTTGCATAATGCAAGATGATAGACATAAAATGCAGTTTTATTTTAAAAAGAAAAAGTCACGGTATTGCAGCATGCCTCTCCATGTTCCTTGACTTGAATAGTACAATTATCCATTTATGTACAACTATACTACGGTAAAAGTGTGGAAAACATACTAGAGTGAGACTAATTAAATTAAAACAATATCTGAGCTCTGATGCATACTCCAAATAATAATAAAAAAAAACACAGTAAAAATTTATTTCTCAACATGGATATTTTCATTAGCTATTAATTAGCATTATTTTCAAATAATTAAAACTTGCAAAGCACGAATGGTCCCAATTAAATATACAACTGTTACACTTGAAATAATAAAAAAAAATGTCTCTTCATTATCTATATCATTCATGATATCCTTTTCCCATCTTAAATCTATTGGCAGTATAAGGCCACAGGTATTACTATTTTAAGTCAGGGTTAAATTGTTTCTCAAATCCTTTTAGTTTATAATTTATTCCCATTTTAATCCAGTCAACTATTTTCTTTCTTCTGTAGTTCCTTTTGTTTTTTACTCGCATAATTTATCCATATTAAACATATCTTTTGCTAGCATGCAGTGTGGTCATGTTCCTGTCTGATATGTCTGGAAGGGAGCCCCTATACAAGAAGTATGGGAAGAAAACTCGTTTTTTCCAAATTTAATATTGTTTCAACTTTTTAAGCTTAAACCAGAACAAAACTTGACAATGTATTTCTTTTTCTTTTTTGTATGGAATGGGGACTGTGTTTCCTTTCTTCCTATGCAATGTTTCAGAGCCTATGTATTTTTCAGTTCACCGATCCCAAAGGAACTTGTAAACCACATCAAGAGCGATACAAGTGTCTTACCACGCATAGGTGCCCTAAGAGAGGTCAATATTTTGTAGTCCCTTTCTATATAGTTGTTAGCAGCAAGTGGTCAACATCAAATTGTTTTTTATTGAAATTACTTTCGGTGCTATTTTGCAGATGAATTTGGAATATTTTCCAATAGATAGCCAGGTAGCTATTGAACTTGGCAATTTATTTGGAATATTTACTTTCATGCATACCTGGAATGAAATAGTTTAGCTCAATGACCTACTTACTCACAATCTTGGTGTATCTTAATATCCTTATATATAATTGTTCATGGTACTGTCTTGGGTGTAAGTAAAAATAAACTAGATGGATGAATTTATTGATTTCTAAAAGGAATTCCTATACGCATAATCTTGCCATATGAGGTGTTCTCATGGAAGTTGGGATTGCAATGCATCCCAAGTCACAATTTACATGTCATGAGCAATATATAAACGCCTGCACAAGAAATACAAGTCCATGGAAATTTTGTCAATATAGTAATAGTATATGCCATTGCTGCTCTTCAAGAATGAAAAATTATTACTCTATTGTATTTATTTTCAAGCAAAAGGTCACCTTGACCATTTTATATAATGTTCAAAATAACGGGGAAAATGGATTTTTCTAATGAGATGTATATTATGCAGGCGTTTACCACTGATCAAGAAACAGCAATGGAAGAACTTTATGGCAATATTGAGAATACTCGCAGATTTAACACCTGCTTGAATAATATGGCAATTCGAATAGCTACAGTTTTTGCTTCATTGAAGGTAATATTACCCATACCTTATACTCTAAATTTATTAGGGTTCAAAGATAGGAAACAAAGACATGTTTAGACCAAAACCTTGTGGTTGAATACGCAACACGTGGAAGAAGTTTATATAGGCTTATTGTATTAGGATATTTGTTTTTCTTAAATCAAATATTACATGCATATAAATGTTAATTTAAACTCTCTTTAGAATTTATAAATCATACACAACCAACTTGTTATATATTTAGTCAATCTTAGCTCTTTTTTCTTTTTGATGAAATGACAATCAACTTTCATATATTTGATTCTTTTATGAAAGATTATAATAGATATTAACCACTTGATTATCATAAATCAGCATCACTTATGCAGACTCTTCAAACTTGAGTTTTCTAGGAATGATTTCAGCCATGAATTCACTATTTACTAAAGCCTCTTGGAATAAAATTATAGTAATGAAAAAATATTTGAAAATAAGAAGGACTAGAATTTGCAAGAAAGATGTTACTTATATACTTGACCATTTCTTGATTTATGACTTGAAACAAACTTTAGAAGTGGCTCATCCTAAACTAATGATTATAATTTTGTCAATATAAATTTAATCTAACAGTTACAAATCATTTTTTAGAATATTCTTCATAATACAAGTTACTCACATATTCCAAATAATTCTATATGCTACTTTAGAATTATATTCTAAATAGATTTTTCTAGAAGATACTTCTAAAACTTGGACTTATCATATCTCTTAGAATTTTCTAGAATTTGGACTTCTTGTTTAAATAAGGTTCAAAATCAAATTTATATTTCAATACCACTTCTTAAACTTGATTTTGTTACCGTAAATATACTTCTTAACCCGGTGAAGTCTTTTTTCTTAAATTTAAATATTTGTCTTCTTTTTCCTTAATTTCATATCCTTGAAGTTGTTCAATATAGATTTTTCTTTAAGAACTTCGTTAAGGAAGACAAATTTTACATCCATTTGGTATATCCTCCAATTATTTTGAGCAATTCTTTGATTATAGTCTTTTGTCACCAATCTTACCTTATATCTTTCCGCTTTTCCCTTAGCATTCTTCTTAGGTTTGTATGCCCATTTCACAACAATCGCTTTGTGTCCCCTTGGAAGAGAAATTAGTCTTCATGTATCATTCTTTTTTATTGCTTTGATTTCTTTATCCATAGCATTTTTGAATACTTGTTTTTTATTGCTTCTTGAAAGTTTATGGGCTCACACTCAGCAAATAGGCAAAAGAGAGTGAGATTATCTTGATTTTCAGTTACCTCATAAAGTTCTTATAAGATCCTAAAGCGTGAAATTCTTTCATATGAATTCTCCTCTTCTTGAGTATTTATATTTGGTGAAACCACTGGGGAAGGAGGCTCTTCTCTTGCTTGGCCTATCAACAATTGTTTTATGTCATCTTTAAAACTTGGAAAGAAGTTTCTATTTTCGTCACCTGATCTCCAATCGCATTCTCCTTCTTCATTAAAAAAAATGTCTTTACTTATGATTGTATTTCTTGTATTTGGATTGTAGAACTTATAGCATTTGAAATTGAAGTGATAACCAATGAAAATGTACTTCTCACTTTTATCATCCAACTTGTTTCTTTTCACATCAGGTACGTGCACATGAGCAATGCTTCCAAAGACTCTTAGATAGGAAAGCCAAGTTTCCTTCCACTCCATACTTCTTGTTGTGTTTCTCCCCATACGTTTTTTGTTGGAGATCAATTGGAAAGATAAAATGTATAAGAAACTTCTTTTGTCCAAAACTCTTTTAGAAGTCTCTTACCCAAGCATGTTTTTGACCATGTTAAGAATTGTTTTATTCTTCCTTTATGCTACTCTATTTTGTTGAAGGGATCTTGGCGCTGTTGATGGTCATCGAATTCCATGGTCTTCACAATACTTTTTAAATTCATTTGAAATGAACTTTCCTCCATGATCAAATCTCATTGCATTGATCTAAATATCACTTTCTTTCTCAACAAGGGTTTTGAATTTCTTGAAATTCTCAAAGACCTCTGATTTATGCTTAAAAAAATACACCATGTTTTTCTTGAAAACTCGTCAATGAAGAGAAGGAAATAATTACTCTTATTAAGCAAATTTGGCTTGATCGGACCACACGCATTTGTATGTATGAGTTCTAATTATTTTTTAGCTCTTGAGTGAGTCTCTTTCTAAAAACATTTTTTGAATTTCTTTCCAAGTAGACATCCTTCACACACTTGATTGGGGTGACTGATGCAAGGTAATCCTTTCACCATTTCTTTCTTGGAGAGCAACTCTAATATTCTAAAATTGAGATGCCCAAATCGTAGATGCCAAAGCCAAGACATATTCTTGTAGCACATCTTGAGACATTTTGCTACATCATTTTGAATGTTAAGCACAAAAATTTTATTTCTTGACATCGAAACCTTAGCAATCAAGTTAATTGCCTTGTCTCTTATAGAAAGGTTATGGTCTTTTAAGCAAATATCATAATCTTTCTTTAGAAGTTATCCCAAGCTCAAGATATTACTTTTCATATTCGGCAGATAATAAACATTTGAGATAAATTGATGTTCACCATTCTTCAAGTGGATAAGAATGTTATCTTTTCCTTTCACTTTTATCTTAGATTCATCTCTAAAAGTCACCTCGCCTCTCACTGATTCATCGAGCTCCACAAATATGCTCTTTTTTTTTGCACATATGATTGCTTCCTCTAGTGTCTAGGTACCATTTATTGTCTTCACTTCTTTCATTCTCAGCATAAGCCATGAATAAAATATTGCTTTCTTTGTTTGTTTCTTCAAAATAATTTTCCTTCTCTTCAAATTTATTTTTTTTAAGTGCTCTACATTTGGAAGCGTAATGACTAAACTTTTCGCAATTATAATATTTTATATTAGACTTGTCATACCTTGATCTTAGGTATTAGGTAGCCTTGCACATGATCTCTTGTTGAGCTTCCTTGGAAGTTGTTATTGTTGTCATAGGACCTCCAACCTCATCCTTGCTCATGATCTCTGCCACAAACTCTTCCTCGTCCTCAAGCTCCACCATGACCTTGTTTTTGTTGACTTTGATTATTACAATCACTATCTTTGTTGGTCGAATCAATTTGTGTCTTAAGTAGTTTCTCAATAATCCTTTCTCTTTTCTTTTTCTTTTCTTTATAAGCTTATCATGAGCCCAAAAGTTTCTCTATAGTCATAACCTATAAATCTTTTGTTTCTTTAATGATGGCGACAAAATGATCAAATTTTGGATCTAATGATCTAAGAATTTTCTCCATAATTTTTATGTCATCAAGTTTTTCACCATTTCTCTTAACCTGATTAGTGACTATTAAGACTCTAGAGAAATAGGCAGATATGACTTCTCCTTCTTATCAAAAGCATCGTCATCTAATCCTTGATAGATAAGATAGAGAATCTTCTTATGTTTCTTTCTTGAGTCTCTCGAACTATCCCTTTGAGTTTGAGAAACATTATCTTCATCCTTCGGCGGTGTGACCTCTCTCTACCATAATTGCTCTTGTTGAGCATTAGAACTTGGAATGGAACCATGTCACTACTCGCCATGTCTTTAGGTAGGATCTTCAAGCTCTTATGCCAATTTGTTGGAATAAAATTATAGTAATGAAGGAAATATTTGAGAATGGAGAAAGACTAGAATTTGCAAAAAAGAAGTTATTTTTATAGTTGATTACTTCTTGATTTATGACTTGATACAAACTTTGGGACATTAGTCTTATTTATACTAGTGGCTCCTCCTAAACCAATGGTTAGGATTTTACCAACACAAATCTAATCAACGGTTACAAATAACTTTCTATAATATTCTTCACAAATATAAGTTACCCACACATTCTAGATAATTTTATATGTTACTCTAAAATTATCTTCTAAATAGGTTTTTCTAAAAGATGTTTCTAAAATTTGGACTTATCATATCTCCTACAATTTTCTAGAATTTGAATTTCTTATTTATATAAAGCTAAAAATCAAGTTTATATTTCAACAAAACCATGATCTTATATTCTTTTACTCTACTTCAGCATTGGATCTTACTATAACATTTTCCTTCTAACTTTTACAAAGTTTTCTCTAATCAGCATATAATACCCAGAGGAGGGTCACCTGTCACTTGTCGCCATCTGAGTACCCACCTATTTAAGCATGTCTTCTATCTTTATAAATAAGGCCTTTGCATGGAGCACTCTTAATGTATTTTAATACCCGAATTACCCATCCCAAAAATCATAGTAGGGAGAGTTCAAGAATGGGTTCACCATACTTACTAGTATAAAGGCAATATCACAGGTGATTGTGAGATAGTTCATCAACTTTTCAACCAATCTCCTTTCATTGATAAAGGCTCCCACTCAATAGGTAACAATTTAACATTAGGACCCATACAAGAGTCCACTAGCTTGGCATTCAATAGGCCAATTTCTTTTAAAGTTTACCAAGGTTTAGTTTGGGACAGAAAATACATTGTTTCAAATAAAGAATGACATGTTGATTATTACTTGTAATGACAATATCATTCTATCCATATAAAGAATGACATCAATGACATGACATGTTGATCACTACTTGTAAAATGGATTCGTAGTACAACATGACCCAATAATTCAACCTAGTATCAGACTAACTAAAGAAGATAAAAAAAAAATCATTTATAAGAGTTATTAATTGTGTTAAAAAAGTAACTGTCATTAATAAAGATGTTTTAACGTGGTGTTAATCTTGTTCTTTTGCATGTTGCTAATTTTACTACACAAGTTATACTTGATTTTCCTTTAATTCCTTCTTTTCTGCTTAAGGAATATTCCAAAACTTCTCAAAGATTTTATCCAAATGTTTCTATCTTTTTAGGAGTTACCATGTGTTTGGTATCGTACTGCAAAGGAAAGTGACGAGTCTACAGCCACAGCAATTCGCGAATTAGTTCCTACCAAACTTGCTAGTGCTGTTTGGGACATGGTTTCTAAATATAAATCTACCATTCCCAATTTTCCACAAACTGAAACTTGTGATATGCTCATTGTTGACAGATCCATAGATCAGGTTAAAAATGTTCTCTTCGCTTTGAATTTGTCCTTTTATATATCTCACCTTTTGATAACTACATGACTATGCATCACAGATTGCTCCTGTGATTCATGAATGGACCTATGATGCTATGTGCCATGATTTGTTGAATATGGAGGGAGATAAATATATGCATGAGGTATGACTTGTTTTTTTGCTCTTCATGGGTCGGTCCAAAAAGAGGCCTATTAAAATTCAAGCTTTAGGCCAATTAATAAAGAAATATTTGCTATTAATTTTTATGAAGCAAAAAAGCCACATATATTAGTAAAAGATGATGGAAATAAAAGGGAACCTTAAATCAGTAGATACAAGATTATAGTATGTATAGAGAATTAAATATAAAAGGATAGAGGAAAGAGAATTTGTGTACCTCAAATATATTGAATTGAAGTTCTTGATTTTCAAGAACAAAAAACCCTAGGAATGATTACTGTAGAGATATGAGTTCAATAAGAACTCTTGAGGGTTTTACTACCTACTTTCTAGGGGATTATTCTAGAGAATGTGTATTGTTGCTGTTGTTATAATTTGCTTAATGGGATGGCAAATTTATAATCCCCCAGGGTAGGCAGAGACCCCTCAAATGGGCTTTTTTTATGATTGACTCAACCCATCACAGAGTCAATCTTACTATAATCCCATTCAAATAATCATAAAGATATTATAAGATATGATTATCACCAAATCTTAAATTGCCAGATAATGATAAAATATAATTGATTAATACCAATCCACTATTATTTCCAACAAAAGATCTCAACATGTACAATTTTTTGCATTTGCTGTTTCTACTTTTGACATACCAATCATGTTAGGTTCCCAGCAAAACAGGGGGTGACCCTGAGATCAAGGAGGTCCTTCTACAAGACCATGATTTAGTCTGGCTTGAACTTCGTCACACTCATATAGCAGATGTACGTCTCATTCACTGTATTATCAACTTACCATTCATATACTTATGAACTAAATGCTCCTTTAACGACTTAAATACCAGGCTAGTGAAAGACTGCATGATAAGTTCACTACTTTCGTATCAAAGAACAAAGCAGCTCAACTTCAACAAAGCGCAAGGTTCGCATTGCCACCTTTCTTCTTTCTTTATGTAAAATAATATGGTTATTTCGTGAAATACCTCGATGTGTTAGCTTTCACTATATATTATTCATTTCACACATGATATGTTTGACAAGTTTTTTCTTCTTCTGAGAAATAATTACTTTATTTTTTTTCTTTTAGAAAGTTTTTTATTAAATATTATTTTAATTAAATTAATTCAAACACAATAGTGTCTTTGGTTGAAAAGAGGAAGAGAAAACAAAGGATTTTAATAAAAGGGAAGATCTCCACGTTTACTTTGGATGTAGAGGCAAAATATAAATAATATACCGTTATTATATTCTTTTTTTTTTATGTGATCTGTTATTATATTCTTATGAATATTAATCGGAGTGCTTGTAACACTTTTGAACCCTCCTTATTTTATTAGTAAATTTATTGAAAAATACAAAAAAATATGGTTCTATGCAGAGATGGTAGTGAATTATCTACACGAGATTTGCAAAAGATGGTTCAAGCTTTGCCCCAATACACTGAGCAAGTGGAAAAGATTTCACTCCATGTAGAGGTGATTTATTCGTCTAACTTTCATTGTCTTTTATATTTCTTTATAGTTTGTCTAGGAATAACTTTTAGTTGCATCTTAAGAATGATGGTCATGGAATATAAGAATACAATTAAATGACATACTTTTTGAGAAACGAGAACTCATGATGACTTTAGACACAAATGACATACAGCTCTTTCAACTTGATAAGGGTCACATTGTCGCAACAAAAGAAATATACTTCTATCAGTTCTATGCTGACCACTCTGCTTAATGAATTCAAAGCAGATAGCTGGAAAGATCAACAAAATTATCAGAGAAACAGACCTTCGAGAGCTTGGACAGTTGGAACAAGATCTTGTTTTTGGGGATGCTGGAGCCAAGGAAGTTATTAGCTTTTTAAGAATAAAGCAGGTCTTGAAATAAAAGATATATCTTAGTAGTAAATATTATTTGATTCTTAACACGCAATGAACACTTCATTAAATCTTTTGTAACCATGCAGAATACAACTCCAGAATATAAGTTGCGTTTGTTGATGATTTATGCAATTGTCTATCCTGAAAAGTTTGAGGGTGATAAAGCTTCAAAGCTAATGCAGGTCATTAACAACAGTAAACAAATGCACATCTTTCATGTATTCATAATTTGCAAATACGACTGGTATTCCCTTTTCTAGTAACTTCAATGGCTTAATATGTCATCAAATTCGTATTCTTCATGTAAATATGACCTTGTGTTGCTTTATTTATAACTTGGCCCTGTATAAACCTAAATGAGGTGTCTAAACTCTAAGAAAAAACAAAATAGGTTACATTTCCATTACCTAGTATGTTTGATTTCTAAGGTCCAAATTGTTTTTCAAGGAATTAAGCATCTATCAACTATTGCGATATTAATTCTATAATTTAAGAGAAAAGAATTTAACATATGAAAATTATAAAATTTTGCACTAGAAACATATGTAAGTTGTTCCTAATGAATGTGATTTTATTGATGGTTTTGCTTATTATCAGTTGGCAAAACTATCACCTGATGACATGAAAGTTATCAATAACATGCAACTGCTGGCGGGATCATCAAACAAGAAAACATCTACTGGTGGTGGTAGTTTCTCACTCAAGTTTAATAACCAGAAGGTAAAAATATATATATATATATATATATATTCATTTTACATACTACTCCTTTGTATATCAATTAAAACAAAAACTACAATATTTGAATTGTGGTTTCCTTTTCAATAAGAATCTTCTGTATTTTTAGGCTACGGGTGATATATATCTTTCACATTGAATTATCTGTAAAAAGTTTTTTTTTTTTTTCATAGACAAAGCATGCAGCACGCAAAGATCGTAATGGAGAGGAGGAAACATGGCAATTATTTCGATTTTATCCCATGTTAGAGGTATGACTAAAGATCGTGCAAACCTTTAAATGACCTTACTTCTTCTTTCTCTTTCTCTATTTTTTTTTTCCTTTTTGGTTGGGATGGAGAGAAACTGGAGTTAAATAAAGAAATTGATCTCCCCAGATCCCATCATTCGAATTTATTACAGAGAAGTAAAAGATGCAAGAAAATTTCATGGCTCAGTAAAATATGTCCATTCCAAATACTTTAACATGTTTAATTTAGGTATTGCTGTAAATTTCTAAATGAATACTTATATGTGAATTTTTTCCCCTAAATTATAATTTATGTACCTTAACTTTTTTTTAGAACTTTAAAAAGATTAAATAATAAATTTGTATAAAATGAAAGTACATAAATTAATTTTAATTATGAAAGAAGTTTAATGTATTTGCTTTTTCTATTTTCTTCTACATATATTTTGTATTTAGCATGAAATTTATCTTAAAATGGCGTTATTAGATGTAAAAAAAGATGTCAAAAGTCGTAGGTTACAAAGATTTTCCCCTTTACCTTGTATATTATCCAATGTCATAGTTAATTATTTTTGTGTTGAGAGTATCATATTTGATGAGTTGATAGAATTAGTGCCGTCACATATTTCTTTCTTGTCGTATGGTGGAATGTGGCATCTACCTTCTGATAGCCATATATGTTGAAGCAAGCTGCTAGGTTTAATGAATAATTATTATCATTTTTTGGAGTGATTTCGGTTGGCAGCCTATCCCTAGCACATGGTCCACTCATCTTTATGGCTGAACTTTATATATTAATAAAGGTAGAATCTAAGTTACACTGCATGTTTCTTTCTCTAAGTTAAATTTTATTATTAGTCATATGAGTGCAACTAGCCGATGGAAATTATTAAAAGCCACGACAATAATAATTCATTTTGTTTTCTTAAACATATCATGATTAGTTTCAAATATTGTTTGTTTTACTGTATATGATCAAACGTAAATTAACTATAGATAGAATTGTTATTAGGAGCTCATTGAAAATCTCAATAAGAATGAATTATCAAAGACTGAATATTCATGTAAAAATGAGCCAAGTCCTAGTAATGCCAAAGGAGGTTCTGTTAGAAACAACCAACAAACCCAAACAGCTCCAACTGCTGCTCCTCATTCGATGAGATCTAGGAGAACAGCAAACTGGGGACGATCTCGTTCGTCCGATGATGGATATTCAAGGTTAAATGAACTATTATACGTCAACTCAAATTTGTTTCTTTATGGTTACAGTTTCAAGTTTCAACCCTGATTTTATAATTTTTTCCTACCTTCAAAAGTGACTCCACCTTGAAGAACGTGATTACTGATTTCAAAAAGATGGGAAAACGAATCTTTGTGTTTATCATTGGTGGGGCTACTCGATCCGAGGTAGAGTATGATATAAGAACATAAGTAACTATATATATGTTGTATGTTGCAATTGTAATCTTAACTTGCACTACAATTTTGATATTTTCAGCTGCGAGTTTGTCACAAGTTGACAACAAAATTAAAAAGGGAAGTAATTCTAGGCACTACTTCCATGGATGATCCTCCGCAATATCTTACGGTAATAATTAGGTCATTGTTATTCATTTTTACACATTCTCTTACAAATGCAGAATTTTATTTTAAGCATTGCCTTGTTTATGTTTGTAGATCATCCATGCATCTTAAATGATTCCACTTTATATTGGCAGGAAAACATTTTAGTCCAACTAACATTAAGTAACTTTTTGAATGTGAAACAGAGATGAATCATAAAAAGAAAATATAGATTGGAGATGGATATTAAAAAAAATATCTTATTAAGTGACATTTTAATCAAAATATATATTTGAAAGAAGACTATAACAAGAATAACCATGCTACATACTAGCTACTACATCAGGTGGATAACTTACATGGCTTTGGTGGCATATAGAATTCAACCCTATACCCAGCTAATAGCATTCTAACCAATCACTCAGCAGCTTTGGGATGAAGTAGGAAAGTTGGATGTCTCCTTGCGTTTTATTAGAAAAAATACAATTATGAATTATAATAGGCAAATTATTGTTGGGTAGGAAAAAGTATATAATTGAAGTTGATGCTGGTATTTATATATTTGTTTATTTGATTGTTAATTTTCTTTTTCCTGATGTGGTGATTGTACAGAAGTTAAAGTTATTATGCGACAACAATGTTAATGCTCAGCCGAATGGCTTTGGGATATATTAACTTGTTTCTAAGGATTCCTAATTACCAGAAGGTTGGCAATATCCCTTTTGTATCAATTACATTAGAAATTTATGCTTTATACCCTCTTGTTAAGAACTTCACACCATGCTCTCATATATCTTATAAGGACATTCTTTTTTTCTTCTTTTGAGTGTATATGATGGACACTTGTTATGAGTTATTAAAATATATGTATTTTTCATGTCGATTTCAGGTTAAAGGATGCATTGATATAGTATATAATTATACTCTCCTCGTATTCCCCTTTTTTTAAGGTTAAGTATATATTGTAAATTTGTAACTATACACCAACAAAAGATAAGGGATAAAGTATTTTTTTAACAAGTTTAATTTTGTATAGTCAATGTATTATTTTTCAACTTGTACGTTTGAAAACTAGGGCTAATGCAATGTTGAATGAGTAAAGCCTTCGCTAACGACTTTTTAAAAAAACAATAGTTGTCAAATAAATCACATAAATATATTATGAGTAATTAAAAAATATTTTTTCTTTAAAAATTCAAAATATAAGTTTTAAGTGAAATTAAAATAATTTATTTTTGTTAAATTAAAATATTTTTCTGTAAAATTCACTGTAATTTTAATTAAATGTTAGGGCCACACCTTTTACAAATGAAACCAAATTATTATATAACAGTAGTAGGACTTAGCTTTATCTATCTTTAAAAAGAATTTTGAGTTAGGTTTAAAAACTGGATTATTAATTACTCTCTAAAATGAAAATGATTTTTTTTACTACGTATACGTACTTGAGTTGCATTAGTTTTTGGGTAGGTTTGGAGGGATGTACAGTAGAGAAGAATTTAAAAGAGATATTGAGTTATAGAGTAAAAATTAAATAATAATAATAAATAATTTTAAAAAACAATAGAGTAATGAAATATTTTCGATTGATATAAAATAATTTTCAAATACCTCAATATACAAAATAAATTATATATATATATATATATATATATAATTTTTAAAAAAAAATAGGAGGAGCAATTATATATAATTTACCCTCAATTTGATACTTCAACCTAAAAATCCAAATAAAATTAGTATTGCTTACCATATTTTAGATATATATTACAAATATAATTATTTTACACTCTTTATTTTATTAGATAAATAATTATTTATTTTTAATTTTAAAAATATTAAGAGATAAGTATTATTTTCTTAAATTTACATTAAATGAAGCACATTTTTTTTTATATTTCAAGCAATCTTAATATATATATATATATATATATATATATATATATTTACACATTTCATTTGATTTATTTTATAAAAATCATTAATTATTTTTATTTTTTATTATTATGGAATATAAACTTTTCGAAGAATTTTATTAGACTATACTGATAAGAAAAATATTTTTTACAATTTGCCCCCTTGAATATTTCTTGTAACAATTACAAATCTTACATATTTATAAATATATTATTTATCTAAAAGTTAACATATAAAACAAATGGTATTTATGGAAACTTAAATAAAAAAATTAAGGAAAATCTCAGTGCTATGTCATGCTTTTTTAAAATGTTATTTTATTATTTTATTCGAGACTTTTTATTTTCTTAGATAAATAACTATTTATGTTTCTAAGTTTTAAGAGAGATTTAAAAGGTAAGTTATATTTAATAAAAAACATTAATAGATAAGGATTTTTATTTATTTTTAACTAGCAAAAATATAGACACTACCACATTTTTGCATTCACATTTTTATTATATTAATTTTTATTATTTATCATATTATATTTTAATAATAAAGAGATCCATTTGATTTACTTCATAAATCAAATTATTCTCTTTATTAATAAAATATAATAAATAATAAATTTAATAAATGAAAAGTTAATATAATAAAAATGAGAATATATAGGTGGTTTTATGAAATATAAAATTCCTTCAACAAGTGTACTGGTTGTTTGCAATATAGCATAAGGAAGTAACAAAGATTGTATCTATGGGACTTAGATGGCACCACAAAAATTTCAATATTTTTTACTTGAAATAAAGAAAAGAAGAAAATTTTACTAAAAACAAGATTTAAATAAAAACATAAACAAGTAAAGTAAAAAGGTTACAAAGATAGAGATTTGATTGAGTTTTGATTTCACTAAATCATTCTTTGAATGCATACATAAACTCAAAATAATTATTTACTACTTATGTTTTCATTACCCATACAAATACTCTAACCTCAATTCCTTGCAAGGAAGAAATAATCTATTTGAGATTTACATTATCAATTCATTGCATAATCTAAAGTCAAATAACTTGCATTAAGAAGAAAATAAGTTTAAGATGATCAATGGATTTTACTCTATTCCTAACCATACAGGAGTTCTTCAATTTTACGAGTCAAAATCCTCAAGTTGATTCAAAACGTAAAGACAAATAAATAAAGCATAAAGTAAAGAAGAGACACAACCTTTAATAGTAAACTTTTATTTATATATATATATATATATACACACACATAAAAAGTTCAAGTTTAGTTACATCAAACCCTAACCAATGAGATGTTTAGCCAACCATGAAGGTAGGAAGCATAACCAATGAATGAAAATACAAAAATCGAATGTGAAGATGGAGAATATGGATGAAGTCTAGAACATGACCTTAGGTCCGCCAAGTGCCTTTTTTGAGACAAAAAGTGCCTTTAAATACACAACCAACTCAAAACACTACCATCCAACAGTGACAAAGTGACCGTTGGGCACGAAGAAACTTAGACTCCAATTAATTACCACCATTGAGTGGTCACTCCTCCTTTAGTGTGGGACAGTGATAATGTGAATTGTGAAATTAAGTGTTCTTTGTTAACCAGTGTTGGGTCCTCTAAATGTGACCGTTGGGCATTGGGATGTTGTTACAACAGCAAAATAAGTAAATTCATCTAACATTTCTTTAGTCATTCTCGGAACATGTCTACTATGAAGAAAAACTCAAAATAAAAGTAAAAAATTTGCATAAAAAGTAAATCTAAGACTAAATTCCTAGCTATATATATTTTATATAAAAAACAAGGAAAATAAAGCCTTAAATAAGAAAGAATTAGAATAATTATTCTATTTTTAATATGTAAATTAACCAATTATCAATAGGTGTGACAACACCTGTGTTTTGGTTAGTTAAGTATTAAAAAAATACATTGAAAAGTTTCATTTTCAAAATTGCATATAAGTTTACTTGCTCAATCCCAAAAAAAAATTATATAAAAGTAGCAACTATTAAATTTAAAGTATAAACAATCAATTTATTTAAGCATTACATTTTACTAGTTGTTGTCAAATTGTATCCAATGAAATTAAATCAAATATTTTTGCTAAAATATTTATTCATTAACTAATGCATATTAATAACAATCATAATTAAAGATTAAGTCAAAATAATAGAAATTTAGAAAATAATGAGTAGTTATATATGTTTTCTTGTGTATTTGTTAAAACAACTAGATGAGCAGTTTAGCTTGGTTTGGTGCAATTTCAATATTTCAAACTGCAAATCGAAATCGAGCCGTGCAATTTAAAAATTAGAAAAATCAAATCCCCTTAAACTAAATCAATTTTTTTTATTCGGTTTTCAATTCATTTGATTTGGTTTTGAACACCTCTATAACATATGACCTTTACCTATTTCTCCTTTTTAAAAGCCGATTGAAACATAAAGAGAAGAATTTGCCTAAAGAAATTATTCAAAAACCTGACAAGAATTTCATATCAAACAGGAACTTAAGAAATCATGATTTAAAAGAAATTTTCTTTTCAAAGAAAGTAATAGGATCGAAAACTAACAGAAAAAGGTTCGAGAAATTATAATTATATGTACGTATATTGATCACCTCTCAAAATCATGAACAATGAAAGATTTCGCCAGATTCGGCCACTAAACCATCCACCATGCAAGAGGAAAGGAATTAGTTGTGAAAAAGAGGAAGAGAGAAATGGTGAGGATAAGAAAATTGAACGAAGAGAAGAAAGAGTGAAGGAAGAGAAGAAAGGAGATGGGGTGTGATTAGTAAGTTCAACTTTGCTATTTGCACCTCCTCGTAAATAGATTTTCTGAAAACTTCTCAAACCCAACCAAAACATTTCGAAACAAGGAAATAACAAGCACATTGATACCTCATAAATATCAAGACTTTCTACTTGTACAAACGAAAAGATAGAAATTTAACTAACAACTACTAAACATAAAGTAAATAAAAATGTAAATAAATAAAATAGGCGGTTACACGTATGAGATTCAGTTGAGTTTGATTTCACTAAATCATCTCTCAAGTAGATAAATGAACTCAAAATCCTCGTTCAATACCATATTCTTATCACCCATAAGAATATCCTTAACCTCAATCTCTCGTAAGCAAGGAACTAAACTATTTGAGTATTAGACTATCGATCCCTCAGATAGTCAAAAGTTAAATAACTTGCATTAAGAAAGGAACTTAAGATGGCTAATAGGCTTTACTCTCTCTTGAGTAATAAATTACATTGAGAACTCTTCTCATTTTACAAGTCAAAATCCTTTCTCGAGCTAATTCAACAAGTAAAATCCATAAAATATAAAGAAAATAACGCAAACGGTAAAAAAGAGCATCAACATTGAATAATGAACTTAGATTAAAGAGAACAAAAATACATGAGAGTTCAGACCCATATACATCAAAGCCTAACAAAATAACAACCTAACTAACTGTCAGGATGAATGAACGTGAATGATGGACGAAGATGGGTCTGGAGCGTACCCTAGGTTTGCAAGGTGTGCAACAACTAACTCAGAACAAAAGTCACTCTTTTAAAGATCTCATATCGAAACAAGAACGTTGGGCAATGGAGACGTGGACGTTAAGCATCACTTTAGGAAACATGTCCTCTACTTTAACGTAAGTGTTGAGTAGCGATGATATAGGTTTTGGGTGCCCATGTTTTGCATTTTAGTCCTCTTCTCCAAGCAGCGCTAGGTGCTCAGATCCCAACCGTTTGGCGCCTGGGTGTTTCCATACACCAATAAGCTCAAATTCTCTACCATATCTTCGGTCCTTCTCATAACCTATCTCAGAACAGCTAAAAAAAGGAAAACAAAAGTAAATTATGCATAATTTAGATCCATGGGATAATAAATGTGTTCATCATTCACGATAAATCTTAAATAAAAGCCTTAAATAAGAAAGAATTCAGATAACTTCTCTATTTTACCCATGTGAAAATAAGTAATTTAGGTAATTATCACATAGTCGCCTTCTCACCTTAGTAAACATAATACAATATATTCACCAAACATTCTACAATCAGTAACCCTAGTTATATTTCAATTAATTATTAATCAAACTTAAACATTAATTTAAATTCTCGTTTCTATTTATTTCACACACTTATAACACACCATATAAAAAAACACGACCTTACAAGAATACCATTGCAAGGTTGTAAAATGTTAGTTCAACACAAATCTCATAGTTGGTGAATGGTAGTCCTACCTAGGATTTTGGGATAAGGAAATGGCTTAGATATGGTGACTCATTATCACCTTTTTCTATATGTCATTGTAATTGAAAGGTTGAGTCAATTGATAAATGTGGTAGTGAACAAGGGATGTAGTGCGTAAAGGGTTATGTGTATCACACTTACAATTTGCAAAGGATACACTCTTACTCACAAAGATAAACTAAAACTCCTTGGAAGTTGTTAAAGCGATACTACAGAATTTTGAACTCATTCCATGCTCAAGGTGAATTTCTACAAAAGTCAATTGATTGGTACAGGGTATCCAATTTTCTAAACTATAAGGTGTGTTCTCTACCTTTCAAATATTTAGGTATACTAATTGGTGCAACCCTAAAAAAAACTAGACATGTGGAAATTAGTGGGGGAATGTGGTCAGAAACACCTTTGAAAATGGGATAATAAATGTGTATCCATGGCAGGTCATGTGGTGATCATTAAATTTGTAATGTCTACTTTGCCTAACTACTTTTTTTTTATTCTTAAAGGCTTCAACAGGTATTAGGAGAGTAGAAAAATAAGGTGGGTGGCTTGGGAAAATGTCTATAGGACGAAGATGGAGAAGGATTTGGGCTTGAGGTATCAATATGGGTAAGCTTAGTACAACATTGCTAGGGAAGTGGAAATGGAAATTGCGTTTGGAACTTAAGAACCTGCGAGGTAGAGTTTTGCAAGTTTTATAGGTATTAGGAGAGTAAAAAAATAAGGTGGGTGGCTTAGGAAAATGTCTATAGGACGAAGGAGGAGAAGGGTTTGGGGTTGAGGTATCAATATGGGTAAGCTTAGTACAACATTGCTAGGGAAGTGAAAATGGCAATTGCATTTGGAACTTGAAAACCTATGAGGTAGAGTTTTGGAAGCTAAGTATGTGAGTGTGGATAGGGATTGGGAGGTGAGGGGTAAGCAATTTTTACCTGTGAGAGGACATAAACTCCATTTAGTTAGGAAACACTACAAGAAATTCTCTAAATACCAAGGGATTTTAGAGAGGAAACATTTTCCTCGCAATCTTCTAACTAAATAGTGTGGAATTAGCGAATGAACAAATAAGCCTAGCATTTTTTATGCGACTAAGTATAATTTCTTAGAGAAAGACGCCATATTTAAAAATGAATTAGCTAAGGAATATTTCTCTCGCGATTTTCTTGCCACATTTCTAAATAAGTTAGCTAAAGAATATTCCCTATCGATTCCCTCACCATCTTTCCAAATAAATTAGCTAAGGAATATTCCCTCTTCATCTTTCTAAATGAATTAGATAAGGAATAGTTTCTTGCGATTCTCTCGTCATATTTCTAAATAAGTTAGCTAAGGAATATTTCCTGGCAATTCCTTCACCATCTTTTCAAATAAATTAGCTAAAGAATATTCCCTTGCAATTCTCTTGCTATCTTTCCAAATAAATTAGCTAAGGAATAGTCCATTGTGATTCCCTCACCATATTTACAAAGAAATTAGTTAAGGATTATTCTCTTGTGATTTTCTCACCATATTTTTAGATAAATTAGCTAAAGAATATTATCTCGTTGTTCCTTTATCATTTTTCTAGAATATTAGTTAAGAAATATTTTGTCTTTGTTCTATTGCCTTATTTTTAAATAAGTTAGTTAAGGAACTGTCCCTTGCTAATCCTTTTCTTTCTAAGAATCAGTAGTTGTAAAGAAAAAAATTAATATTAATAATGGACAAAAACCTTTGCAAATTCTTCGTAAATATACAATCATAATATTTAATTTGTAAAGAATATCAACGTTTGTCATTCTTTCACTATTCAATATTTTATTAAGTTGTAAAAGTGTAAAATAGATAACTAAATTATAATTTTAATCTCTATAAATTATAATCTATAATTTTTAGTCTTTTTTTATAATTTCATGATTTTAGGCTATGTTTAGTAGGATTAACTGAAAAGCTAAGTTATAATTATTTTGTGAAGTCCATAATCATCTTTCTTAACTCTTGGGCTAAACAAACTAGCTCTTACAACCATAAAAATAAAATAAATTTTAAAAATTCAACTTATAAGATTTTGAACAATTAAATTGCAAAAATGACACATTTTAATTTTAGAATAAATAAATTAGAGTAAATCAATTAACTAAATTAAAGTAAATCAATTCAGAAATCAAATGAGCAAATTGGAGTAAGTTAAAATAAATCAAGCTAAATACATATTCATAAGTCTAAACAAATATATTAGAGTGCGAAGATGGCCCAAAGTATGTGACATTGAAACTGTCACTAATCTCTCACAAGTGTATAATCATAATATTTAATTTGTGAACGATATAAATCCTCACAATTCCTTCGACGTCTAATAGTTTATTTAGTTGGATTAAAGTTTAAAATATATATAACTAAATTATAATTTTAGTCCTTTATATTTTTTAAATTGTAATTTTTAGTTCTTTATTTTTTATCATTTCACGATTTTAGGCTATATTTAGCATGATTGGCTGAAAAGCTAATTGATAATTAAAGTTGTGCATAAAGCTATCAAAATAGGTCATCCCAACTCGTTTTGCCTAATCTACCTCGACACCCTTAGTAAACTAGTTGGCCTAATGTACTTAGTAATCATTTTACAAAATATATTCTAATGTTTTATAAATTGTTAATATATATATATATATATATATAAAAGTTATATATAATTAAGATCTTGTGACATTTAGGTTGACAAGGTAAGATAATATTTCATTCAAAAAAGGATTGTCTATCATTATAAGAAAAATATATGATTTGACATAATTAAGGACAATAACCATACCATTTTTATAATGTTGTGTCAAATATTGACAACTATCAATAAATGAAGAATATAATATTGTTCTTTGTCCAACATATTCTTGAAAGGAAAAAAATATGTTAGAATTGATATTTGATAGTGATTATTTAACATTATGTTGTGACAATCTATGTATAATGAACACTTGTAATAGTTTTTCCTACATGGAAAACATCTTGTAAGTCTTGATATACTTCAACACAAATATTATTTTTATGAGTTCGAATCCATGTTAACCCCCTTACTTCAATCTTAACATAGTTGTTTATAACATATTGTTCTAAGAGTCTTCTCACTTGTAATAGTACATATTGATCATTAGGACGTATCTGCAATTAATCAAATCACAAATATTTATTATGAATTGAAATAAATTTAATTAATAAACTGGTAATGTGTATAGTAGATACCTGTGAGATAACTATGCCAAGAGATACTATTATGGTTTTTTGTGTTTATATCTTATCTATATTCCAAAAGATAACAATAAAAGATACAGTAGAGGATTATAATATCCATCAAGTCTCTTGAATTTTGATTAAATTTCCATAATGACACAACATTGATTAAATTTATTCATTTGAAACTGCATGTAAACAAATTTAATTAAAAACTGTCCACAAGATTATTAAAATTAAAATAGATTAGACAAGTGTAATATTTTAAAAGAGAGAGAAGTGAGACATTTTCTGACCATCTTTCTTATTCTAAAGAATATGTTGGTGAGTTTAAAGTGAAAGGAAACAAAGAAATAATATAAAAGAGACTGTGGAGGCTTTTATAGCATCTCAAATCGAAGATGCTTGAAACGTTGTTTAAAAAAATAATGAGTTGTTTGAAGTAACTTTTCTATTGAAGTAGTTTTATATGACAATTTAAGTTGCTTAAAAAGTTGATGAGTTGCTTCACTAAGCAAGCATTGCTTATGATTAAAAAAGTAATTTTTCATATCAAGTCCGTACAAATTAATAACAATATACTATTGAAAAAATAAAAAAATATATGATTTTTTGGGAATTGCTTATAATTTCTTCTATTTGAATAAAATTGAGGATGATTTGCTTATAAATTATGTAACATTGTAGAGACCAACCACCAAACACTTCTGTTAATAGAATAAGCAACTCATGCGATTTATTCTTATTAGAGATACCCTTGGGAGCCAAATTGCCAGGGTAGGTGACTTTCCTTTTATTAATTATTTTGTCTATCAAGATTAGTGAGTAGTTGGTTATAAAAGGATAATATTGGTATATGAAAAAGTGAATATCAAAAGGGTAATCCCCTTTATATTAGTATATAAATATAGATAAACAATGTCATCAACACATTAAATTTATTCACCTGATTATTATTAGATAAACAATGTCACCAACACTCTAAAAAAGAGAGACATGTGACAAGTGTGAATATTATTTTAATATATTTTCTTTTTGTTGATCCTCCTACTCAACAAACTAAGTTAGACCCTCTTGACATTATTTTAATATATAGTAACAATTATAATAGATATATCATATTTTAAATAAATAATGTATAATATTATTTACTAGTAAAATAATAAATAATTTTTGTTTATGTGTATAAATATGAAAGCAGAAATTCATAAAAGAAATATAAAAATAAAAAAATATAAAAAAATAAAATGGAGAAAAGTAAATACAATTAAAAATAAATAATTTTTGTCTAATAGAATCACATATTATTTTATATGATATATTTAATGTAATATATAAATAATGCAAATCTAAAATAAACATATATTATTTTTTTGTGATAACCAACACGGTAATTATTTGTCTCGGAATTTAGTTACACATAAGGTTTTTTTAATCCTTCCTAAAAGTGTATTTTCCAAGAATCAAACCTAGGTTCTCCTTTACAAACTTAGGATGTGCTGACCTACACTCATCAGATAAATATAATGTCTAATATTATAATACTAAGATAAATAATAATGATTATAATAAAGCTTAAACATGTTTTTGCTCTCCACTTATGTTTTGTTTTGATTCCTAATAAATCTTTGATTCTGTTTATTGTTCCTCTCTCTGGATATCATTTTAAAAATTCTAAAAAGTGATTTAGATAGCTTTTTAGGGACAAAAATAAAAAAAAAATTATTAGAGACCAAATATAAAGAAAATCTTATTAGGACAAAAAACCGTTAATTTATCAAGATTTGAAAACATGTTTAAACCTAATAATATTAAGATTTGTTATATTTGTAATTAAAAAATAACATACGGAGAGGATACACTCACTCTACTAGTAAGTTTAAGAAAATTATTTTTTATCATAACCTTTCATTTTTTCTTGAAATCAAATGGTAAAATTAATTATTCACTATAACCATTAGTTCAATAAAATGAATGAATAGTAAAATGAAGAATAACTCTGTTAAACTTACTCTTAGAATAGGTAGATCTCCTCCCAATAATGTATTATAAATTCAAATAAATAATTAAAATATAAAAAATGTAAAAACTACATGTATAAATATAATTTTTTTACACATAGCATATATGTTATAAAATATATGAAATAAACATAAGTGTACAAATAATTTTAGAACATATATCAATACTAGTAAAATGTTAATGTTCCACAGGTGTGAAATTTAAATAGTTTATTATTAAAAATTACTTAAAAAATTGATAATTCATATATATTATTAATGATTTAAAATAAAAAACTATAAATACAAATACTTTTTTAAAAATATGCATTAATATAACAATAAAAAAATGTCAGCTTATAATTTTATTTTTAATTATTATAACTAGGTGAAAAAGAAGTATTTCGTACCTCTTTAAATAAAAAATAATATAAAATCAACAACAATTATATATTATTAAAATTTATAAGATTTTATTTTGAAGTTATAAAGTTACTTTGGAAAAATAAAAAGACAGACCACAACAGGTTAGAATTCCTCCACCAGCAAATATTTTTTAACTGTGATGAATGCATCTTTAGTATTTATTTATTTATTTATTTTTTGTTTAACTAAAATTGAAGAAGTCCCTAAATGCAAAATCTTTTCTCTTTGTCCCTAAATTGAGCAAAGCAGCCGCCAACCACTGTTAACAGCCGCACCTGCCTTCCTTACCTACTCACCTCTCGTCATCGCTCCGCTGCGGCGCTGCGTCCTGCACGCGCCACCGCAAGTTGCCGCGGCAGCGCCACAAGGTTCAGGCGCCGCCGTCAAGGTATTTTTCTGTTGTGGTATTGTCGTGTTATTGTTCTGATTTTGTCTTTCCGCAATGGCTGCTTAGGTGTTTTTGGTTGGGTCTTAGGAGTTATTTAGTTCGAATCACTGTCCTCTGAACTTTGGTGTTCACATTGATAACTTTAGTGAAGTTTCTGTTTGTTGAAATCAAATATTTCAGTGAAGATCGTTCTATTGTGACAATTGTAGAGGCTACTTGGGTGTATATCAAGTCGATTGATCCTTCTTGTTATGTGTTAGTCTATAAGGACATGCTTGATTTCTACCTAAACTGTTATTTTAGTAGCATTGTATCAGCATCCATTGCTTTTAACACAATGAAAAAACTGAAAAAGTATTTCTGTCTTCATAACTCATAGAAATCCTCCATTGTGTAGGGAAGCTACGGTTTGTTAGCATAGCAAAATGGAAACTTGGGAAAGTTCTAGAGATGATATTGAAATTGATTCTCAAAGGTAAGTTACCCCCTTTTTGTAGAAGCTGCAAAAATGAGGGAACGCATTTTTTATGCATCTTTAATCATCTGAATGGCCCTTAACTTTTTTTTCTTTTTTTTTTGGTGTAGTTTGGGTGGTTTGGGAAACGGTGATAGCAATGCACTAATTTTGCCTGCTAAGAGGGTGAGGAAAAGAAAAGGGAAGGAACAGGTAAGGACACATGTTTATTTGTTCATTCAATTTGCATGTTTACACACTTTGTATGATTAAGTTCTGTTGACTTAGGAACATGGAAAAGTGAAGTCAAACAAGAAACACAAATTGAGCAAACCTCAGAAAAGGAAGCTGAAGAAGTTAGAGGTTTGTTGGATGAACAAAATGGGAATGATTTTCATTCTCTTATTTTCTGTTTCCAGTCTCAGTTTGGTTCCCTTAATTTATGTAGGATGACAAGGAGAAGCAACTTCTTCTGGAAAAAGCCATTAAGACATTGAAGTATGTGAATGACTTATTGTTCAGTTACAGTTCTACTTTATTGCTATTTTCTGTGGCTTTCATTAAGTTGTTGATCAAAGTTTGATTTTTTTTTTTTTTTATTTCAGTGAAAATACTATTCCAGAGTATGCATATCCTCTTTTGCTGTCTTCATGCAACATAAATAGGGTTTGTATTGTTGAAACAGTGATAGTTTGATGGAAAAATTAGTTAGTGTTGAGACTGTTTGTTTACTGGTGCTATCATATATTTGTAGGATGAGACTATGAAGGAAAAGCGAAGGAGGGCTGTTCATTTATTAAAAGAAGGATTGGAGGTTTCATATGATGGACTGTCTAAGAAACCTGAGACAGATGAGGTTCATTTAGTAGTAGCTGACGAGTTCAAAGAAAATGACATTCAAATTGAAAAAGACATATCAGAAGAAGTCTTAGATACAACATTAGTTTCTTTGGAGTCCTCTCAAGAACCTGTTCATGGCAATGAAGTTGAAAATTATAAATATGTTTCTGAACATCTTACTGGCATTTCCATTGATAAGCAGCTTGATGAAATCAGAAGTTCTCCCATGCCTTGTTCTATTGATGAAATAACAAGCACCAAATCAAAGGTATAATTCCTACTCAGTTTGCAAGTTAGTGTGTATAATCAAGGCACAATATACAATTCAAGTATTCAACTGTGTCATTTAGACAATTGTAGGGATTCTCCATATTTATAAAACTTTGTATTAGTTCTTATATTAGTCACTCTAACTTCTTTCTTGTGTATGTAAAAATTTCAAATGATTTCAAGATTTTGTTTCCTATTTTCTTAATTTTGAAAGAAATTATCTTGTATACACACCACACTCTAGTTATATATACCTGTAATGGTAGTTAATTAATATGTTGTATTTTGTAGTTAATTGACAACATGATAACCTTTTTGTTAACATGTGACAGGATAGGACAGATGTGAACCATAACTCTAATGAATTGAGCGACCTTCCAGATAATTCTGCACCAAGACCTTCAAATGTTCCAACTGTTGTGCATGTGTATAGACCAGCTGAGGTTGAAGAAAAAAGAAAGGATCTGCCTATAGTTATGATGGAGCAAGAGATAATGGAAGCTGTTAATGACCATTCTAGTGTTATCATATGTGGAGAAACTGGGTGTGGTAAAACAACTCAAGTTCCTCAGGTGAGTTTGTCTGATACCTGATTATGATGATGGTGTCTATCATTTTAATTATCTTACCTGCTGATGATTTTCTTTTTTCTTTTTGAAATTTATCAGTTTCTTTATGAAGCTGGTTATGGTTCCAGTAATGGTATCATTGGTGTTACTCAACCACGTCGGGTGGCTGTTCTTGCCACAGCTAAGCGTGTGGCATATGAGATTGGTCTTCATTTAGGTAAGGAAGTTGGTTTTCAAGTCAGATATGACAAGAAGATTGGAGAAAGTTGTTCTATTAAGTTTATGACTGATGGAATTTTGCTACGAGAAGTTCAGGTTATTATATTTTACCTATTATTTTCTTCTCTTTTTTAAATTTTGAGGAGTCCTATCAAGCTTTTTGCTGGATAATATTAAATGATAAATTCATTAGAAACATTTGATCAGTTTATATGGAGGAACAAGCTGATAAGTTCATGGGAACTTAGAAACAATTTTATGTAACATACTTAAAACTTAATCCATGATAGGATCTTTGAATTTATTATTAATTGTGTAATATGTTAATCCGTCATTCCAGGCTAATCACTTTTGAAAACATGTATTTATTGGTAAAATATTTGAGGACATTATTGCGTGTGTGAATTTTAGCACATTTTATTATCATGTATATTCCACGTCATTTTAGATTGGAAAATGAATTGATGATATATTATAATTTTTCCTTTTATTTGTTTTCACTATGTTTATTGTATCAGTAGTTGCAAGTATCATTCTTATGAGCAAAGCAGTTTTGTTATTATTTTATTTTGGTTGTGACTTGTGATGATGACTCCATGCTATATGAGGATAATGCTCTGATGTAATTGTGCCAACTTATAATAATTACAATAATAATAATAATAATAATAATAATAATAATAATAATAATAATAATTACACTAAAACAAGATTTATAACAGTTAGAGAATCATATGTACCTCTGTTGTTTAATTGAATATCTGGTGCAGAATGATATTTTGTTGAGGCGTTATTCTGTCATTATTCTTGATGAGGCTCATGAGAGGAGCTTGAACACAGACATTCTGATTGGGATGCTCTCACGCGTAATTAAAACTCGCCAAATGGTAAGGGTTAAATTGACTTTTTATTTTATAAAAAATATTTAAAAATAAAATATTTTTAATATGTATGTACCTCCGATATTCTAATCAGGATGATCTTTAATTTTGCTATTATGACAGATTTATAATGAACAGCAGAAGATGATACTTTCAGGGGAAATTATAAGTCCTGAAAAAATGGTTTTTCCATTAAAACTTGTGCTTATGAGTGCAACCTTGCGAGTGCAAGACTTCACTTCTGGAAAGTTGTTTCATACTCCTCCTGTGATAGAAGTTCCTACAAGGCAATTTTCAGTTACAACGTATTTCTCAAAGAAAACAGAGAAAACAGATTACATTGGAGAAGCATACAAGAAGATCTTGGCAATTCACAAGAGGTTGCCACCTGGGGGCATACTTGTCTTTGTTACTGGGCAAAGGGAAGTAGAGGATCTGTGCAAGAAGTTACGCAAAGCATCTAGGGAGTTTATCAAGAAAAAAGTTGAAGGGTATGTGGAAACTGATAGCACTTTGATCCATGAAACAAATTCTATTGACGGAGTAAATATTAATGAGATCAATGAAGCATTTGAGGTTCATGGTAGTTCATCCGCCCAGCAAACTGATAGATTTAGTGGTTATGATGAAGATGAGGATAATGTTAATGGGAATGAATCTGATTTTTCTTATGACTCAGAAACAGAGAGTGAACTGGAATTTGATGATGATGATAATCTTGAGCCTTCTGAGAACAATAGTAACATTGCTGATGTCTTAGGACAGGTGGGAAGTCTTGCTTCACTGAAGGCTGCTTTTGAAAAATTATCTGGGCAAGCTGCATTAAGCTCCTCAGATGGAGAGAAGACATTTTCTGTGAATATAGCAGGTAATTTAGATCAATCAAAAGTTTTTGTGGAGAAAAGAGCTAAAGAAAATTGCAGTCCTCCAGGTGCACTCTGTGTTCTACCTCTGTATGCCATGCTTCCTGCGGCAGCTCAACTCCGGGTATTTGAAGAAGTCAGGGAGGGAGAGCGGCTTGTTGTTGTTGCCACAAATGTTGCTGAAACATCTTTAACAATCCCAGGGATAAAGTATGTAGTTGATACTGGAAGAGAAAAGGTGAAGAATTATGACCCTGCTAATGGCATGGAGACATATGAAGTACAATGGATAAGTAAGGCATCTGCCGCACAGCGTGCAGGCAGATCTGGAAGAACTGGACCTGGACACTGTTACCGTCTCTATTCTTCTGCAGCCTTTAATAATGAATTTCCTGAGTATTCTCCTGCTGAAATTGAGAAAGTACCTGTTCATGGTGTTGTCCTTCTATTGAAATCCATGCATATTAAAAAGGTAGGTTAAGTGTGTTACTTTATCCTTTGAATTTTCATTCCATTTTGTGTTGGATTTTATAGTTAGCAGACAGGATAGGAAGTGGTTCATTATGTTCTCCTTTCTGATAGCTTGGCTATTTATCATGGTTGAGGAAATGAGATGCTTCTTAAGCCCAAAGGTTTTCCATTACATAAAAAATTGTATTCATTCGTACTGTTGCTGTTTGGTTCTAAAGCATGATAATCTCAAGCTCCTGCATTGCCAATTTTGTTCTATATTGTAAAGTTTACCAAACTTTTCAGATGTGTGGCTATGTGATTTATTCAATTTCAATTCATGCCTGGTCAAACTGGATCTTCTTTTCTTTTTCTATTCTTTACTTTTTTTAGCTTGAGATATTTCCATACTCATTATTATTGCTTCTCATTCAGGTTGCAAACTTCCCATTTCCCACTTCTCTTAAAGCTGCTTCTCTGCTTGAGGCTGAGAATTGCTTGAAAGCTCTTGAAGCACTTGATACCAAGGATGAACTTACACATTTAGGAAAAGCCATGGCACATTATCCCTTGAGTCCTCGTCATTCTAGAATGCTCCTCACTGTTATTAAAAATACAAGACATGAGCATAAATGTAATCCAAATATGCTTTTAGCATATGCTGTTGCAGCCGCTGCTGCTTTGAGCTTGTCAAATCCTTTAGTAATGCAATATGAAGATGATAGCAGAGATTCAGAGATGCCTGAGAAATATAGCTTGGGAGACAGTGAAAAAGGTATTGATAAGCACAAATCAAGGAGAAAGAAACTAAAAGAAACAGCTAAAGTTGCACGTGAAAAATTTCGAGTTGTCACTAGTGATGCCCTAACCATAGCTTATGCTTTGCAGTGTTATGAGCATTCACAGAAATCCGTAGAATTCTGTGATGACAATGCATTGCATTTCAAAACCATGGATGAAATGTCCAAACTTCGGCAACAGCTACTTAAACTGGTCTTTTATCAGAGTGATAAAGGTGGTTTTGAAGAAGAGTACTCATGGACTCATGGAACTTTAGAGGATGTAGAACGTGCTTGGCATGTTTCTTCTGAAAAATATCCTCTTTCTCTGGTTGAGGAAAGGCTCATCTGTCAAGCAATATGTGCTGGCTGGGCAGATAGGGTTGCCAAACGTATTACAGCTTCTTCTAGGGTTTCTGATGGAGAGAAAACTTCCCGCACTTTAAAGTATCAATCATGCATGGCTGATGGAAGTGTTTTCCTTCATCGTTGGTCATCAGCTTCCACTGTAGGTCCTGAGTTTTTGGTTTACAATGAACTATTAGAGACCAAAAGACCAAACAAAGAAGGGATAACAAGTGCAAAGAGAGCATATATGCATGGAGTAACAAGTGTAGAGCCAGCTTGGTTAGTTGAGCATGCAAAGTCTTCATGCATTTTATCTGCTCCGCTGATGGATCCTAGACCTTACTATGATGCCCAGACTGACCAAGTAAAATGTTGGGTAATACCAACCTTTGGGCGTTTCTGTTGGGAGCTTCCAAAGCATTCATTGCCCATTAGCAATTATGAGCATCGAGTGCAAGTGTTTGCCTATGCTTTGCTTGAAGGCCAGGTGTGTCCATGTTTAAAATCTGTTAGAAAATACATGTCAGCCACCCCTGAAAGTATTATGAAGAGAGAAGCCTTGGGTCAAAAAAGGGTGGTAAATCTTTTAAGTAAGTTAAAAAACAGGCTGATTGATAGCTCTGCTATGCTAAGAATGGTGTGGAAGGAGAATCCAAGGGAGTTATATGCGGAAATTTTGGATTGGTTTCAGCAGAGTTTTCACAAGCACTTTGAAGAGTTATGGTTAAAAATGCTCAATGAACTGTTTATGGAGACACAAAATCGCCCTCTGCATAAAAGTTCTAAAAAAAAGAGAGGAAAATCTAAATCAAGATGAAAACTGCAACGGGTGCTAGTGTAATTCACTTTTTTTTTGTCTTGAATATCATGCTGCCTTTTGCAGGAAAATAACGCATCCCAGTTTTAGTGACAGATCGTGTTGACAACAAAATGGTGGACATCTCCGTTCATCTGGAACTACCTCAGCAGTCAGCACAATAATTGCCCGTTAATCACATAGCTGAACTAATTTACTTGCATGAGAGATGCTTCAGAAATTCTCTGCTTTCATCCTCTTTGGTACACTTTGATGGAAGTTGTATAGCTTCATGTGAAAAAGCGAGAAAATTAGATGAGTTTAAATTAATACGAATAGAATCTACACTTAAGTCTGGTATCTTGTTCAAAATTTTGCCCTAGAATTTTGTAGTAGTAAGTAGATAGACAGTTTTGGTTGCTAGTGAGCCAAAATGAGTAATTTGGTGAAGCAAAGAATATTAGGTATTTTTGAAGAGAACTTTTGAGCACATTCCTTTAATTTACATGATTAACATTATTTTTTATACTCCAACCTCATATCCTGTCTAACTTGTTATTTCTTCTACTTGTTTCAGAACATAGAAAATGTAACATACATCAGCATAATAAAATATTTCATTGGTGCTTCTTGTTTGCAGCTTCCAAGCACTTAGTATAACAATAATAAAGTCAATTTAAGTTTTGGTGCACATATTTTCTTGAAGTAAATTATCCTGTGACTGAACACTAAATTTTTATTTAACCTTCCCTTGCATCTTTAAAAATAGCCCCTTTCCTTGTATTTATTAAATAAATTTAAAAATAGACATAATATTCTTGGCATTGCTATGTATATTATTGAGCAATAATACATTATTTATTATTTTAGAAATGATCTGTCAATAAACTAAAAAAATGAAAATATTAATTATTTAAAATTTAATAATACCGTAGACAGACATAAAGTATAAAATAAATTAAGAAACCAAGACATGATAATATAGCTAATTTCTCATTTGACCAACCAGTGCTATTCTTAGATAACATAAGTTACTAATGAAAAATGTATGATGTAAAATTGCATGTGAAAGTAAAATGCTGTTTTGAAAAATAAATCGCCCACCGTGGGGCTCGAACCCACGACCACAAGGTTAAGAGCCTTGCGCTCTACCGACTGAGCTAGACGGGCTTTTGTTTACAAATCATAAAATAAACATAAATATCAAGTAAGACAAATGATGATGAAAAGTTTTACATTAAGTAAGAATAGACAGGTTAACCACTATATAATTGAGGAGTGGTATCTTATTTTTAGTGTGCTTAAGTCAAGTTTCTCTTGAAAACCATGTGTTGAAACACCAACAATCTAAATTAACTCTACTTAATAATAATAATAATAATAATAATAATAATAATAACAACAATGTATATTCTTATTTTTCATTTTAAAAGAATTAAATCTTAAATTATACATTATGTATCTATCTCTATATAAAAATATTAGTAATATTTTTTTATTATAGATTTGCTTACTCTTTGATACGTTCTGCATAAAAGAAGTTTGAGGAAATATTCAAAATTGAACTTGGCATAAACCCTTGCAAGGAGTGTGAGCAAACTATATGACCATTTCGTACTTAAATTGAGGAATGTGAGCAGTATTAATAGTATTGTACTAATACATTTTAAGTACCAAATTAGTTAATGAAACTATTATATGTTATTGAAATTATTTACCTTTTACCTTAATGTAACTACAAATGCTGCAGTTGCTCAAGAAGCAAACGAGGTTTTAACTTTCATCTGGTGAAGCTGTTGTAAGAGGCAGACACACGAGATAAGATTGTGAAATACAAGTAAATACAAATTACGAACTAAAGCTCAAGTAGTGTAGTTCCAGCCTTTTAAATTACAAGCTTTGTTATTTTGCCCACTTATTTGCTATTGTTGCATAGAAGGCGTTATAAGTTGTGGCAACTATGTTTTGCATGGTAACTCCACATCCCAAATAAAATAAAAATTGCAGAAGCTCAAGCAATTGGGGGTTATGAATTCAGGCATCAGGTTGTCTTTGCGGTGAAGAGGCTTGGAACTCTGGCAAAACTTTGTATGTTTCATACAACCTACTCAGGGTTGGGAATTTGGACTGCAAAAGCTCAAAAACAAATTGTTAGTGCTCATAGTATAGAGGGTTTATAATTTCTTCTGAGGCAGAAGAGAGAAAAGAACATAAACTGAGAGCATGAGGCATGTAGAACAGAAAGTCAATTTCTGAATAAGCTGCCAACGAGATTCCCTTAGACAGACCCTATGGCATGACTCCACATTAAAGTTAAACAAACCATGAAAATTCTAGCATTTCTTTCCAACCATATACACCAAACTATTGCAAAAGCATTTTTTTAGCATCTCTATTGGTACCAAAACCTCTACAATTAATGATTAAGTAAGACTGAAGATCCTTATGACATATCCATCCTTCACCCATGGGTATTCGATAGATGGTATGCAGCAGGGAAGTGCAAAAACAAATGGGAGGCATTTTCAAAACTCAATCTACACATAATACATTGAAAGAAAGATTATCCTATGATACAATCATTATACGAATATTATAAAATAAAAAAAGGGAAAAAAAACAAAAGAGAAGAATTTTATATCCACTTCCAACCAGTCAAGCTTCTACACAAATATTCGTACAATGAAACGAAAGAAATATATTGAGAAATCATACAAACTGTACCATATCAATATCAAACCTCTGAACTGCCAGTGCAATTTGTGGGGCCAAAAACACGTCAGCCTGCATCATACAACATTTACTTTGTTAGAAAGTTAAGTGTTTTACTTCAAATACCAGAAACTTTAATTGCTTCCAGCTCGATCATTACATTAATCTATTAGAGTGTAGTAAACATTTTAAATGACAAAGATGGGCATGAAAGCTAAGATAAGTAAGGCATATAAACCTTTAAAGACCATGAATGTGTGTCAGTCAAGGAATCTTAGCTGCAGATAAATTTAAAATTCATTTCCAAAGGAGCAAGAATCTCAAACTAGAAAGAATTAGATAATGCTTAATAACTCATTTTGGCAGCACACTGAAATTTCAAAATCTGTACTGGACAAACCCAGCATGATAGTTAAAGGGTAAAATTTTAAGGGAGGGGGAGGGGGGCGGATTTTTCTGCCAGATTACAAGTAAAAGGTAAAGAAAATTCAATTTTACAATTTTCCTTTTCTCCCTTCAATAAATAACTTAGCTTCAAGAACAAGAAATATTTAGAGTTTGGCATTGACCATAACAACCTTGAACAGATTCAAAATAAGACATTCAAATTATATGAAGTAAAACTATCATAGTAAATAATAAGAGAAAAAAGGCTTTGAGTCAACCAGATTATACCATAAAGATATGTTCATTTGTGGCATATGGACCAACAAAATCCTTCAGTAACTTTTCAAGAGCTGGAAATCGTCCACATAATAGTGAAAGTGGAAGTAAGACAACTGAATAAATATTGAAACAAATTGAAAAAACAAGGAAACAATAGTATAGAATATGCTTACCTAAGAAACCTTTATCGATAATAGATTGGGCCCACGGTTTTGATTCTACACCACACATTTTCTCCATATCTTTCTGAAGAAAAGTACAAGTGTCAAAAAAAATATTTGAGCACAACATTTCACATAAAAAAGAATTAAGATTGTACCAGAACATTAAGCATATGAAGAGGCTGTATATTGGAGTGAATAATACTTGCTACCTGTAAAACAATATAATCATCAGATAATAGCCAAGCTACAGAAAGATTTTGAGCCACACACGATGTAACACCTGCTCATGGCTAGAGCTCAATGATTTGAGCCTGCTAATCTATCAGTGTCAGAATATTTCCTACAGATTGGGCAGGAGAAGCATTTTATAGAGAGTAAGTGCTTAATTTGCATGGTTTTTTGTATATCTTCTATGATGCATGAAAACAATGTGTATTCAATATGATAAATGTATCCAATATGAAAATACAGTTATTCTAAAAACTGTTTTTGAAGCACTTATAGGAGAAGAATAAGAAGTAAAAATGAAAAAAAGAGATTTACATTTCTAAAGACAATAAAATTATAAATCGTTATCATAAATAACTTTCAATGTCTACAAATAGGAACAATATAAACCTCATTCCTTTTCTTGAAAGATGAAATCATCCATAAAGAGGACAATTTTCATTTTTAGTTGTATTAGATTTTCATTAAGGGACAATACTTTTATGTTTCTATATTATACATGTTTTTATGTCTCGTATGTAGTTGTTTTGGATTTTCATAACTTTTTTTAAATGCTTGGATACTTCATAGATACATGTTATTGAAGTATCCAGGAGTATCAGTATTGGATCAGTGAAGCAAATTTAAGAATCGATGCTTCATAGCATATCCTGCAAGAACTTATTAGATAGTTGGAAGCTCTAGAATATTTAACTAAAAGAACTCGCAAGATTGCCTTTTCCCCACTGAATTACTTCAGAAGATGCAAAACCAGTAGGATTAGCTGTTAAAATCAATCTAGATTCAACACATCCATGTTGCAAATCTTATCAGCCATCTTGAACTTCACCTGAAGATTGAGAGCTCTGAGCTGACGATCAACGGGCAACAGTGGCTTCTGAGTATATTTTTCCTCCAAATGCTAATCATAAAGGAAAAAGTGAAACGTATAAAGTTGCAATTTGAATAACAGAACACTAAACCAAATCAGTGGCATACATGAAATTATTGAAACAAACTCAGGTATAAGAATTCTGAACAACTTGATAGTATTCCCAGTCAAGTTCATCCATATATATATATATATACATATATATATATATATATATATATATATATATATATATATTTTTTTTTTAAATAACTCAATTCACCAAGAAATGAACCCTTGAGACTGGTGTAATAAGATGATACAGAATTATTAATTTGAATAATTTCTTAGACGGAATTGAATACATTACTCAATATTTTCAGTGCTTGTAGCACTAGACCTACCAGAAATATTGCATAAGAGTCTGAAACCACCACATTATCATCAACTAATACCGGAACACAGCGCATAGGATTCAATCTCTCAAATTCTGAAATTTAAGAAATAAATGAATAGTTTTCAATTAAACAAACTTTACCAAGCACTATATTCAGTTTGGCTCTTAACGCACTACATATATTATAGAGCTCTTAACCCACCTGGACTGTACTGCTCTCCTTTTAAAAGGTCCACTGCTTTGTACTCATATGGAATCCCTAGTCATATGAGATTTAAAAAGAAAAAGAAGAAGCCAAGTGATCAAGTCAATAGAAAACGTAAATTCCTTGTGTCCCATTCAACACTTTCTGGAGTTATAACCAGATCCAAAATGCAAATCAATTTATGAATTCCAATTATACACCCATATCAGGAATACATATTATTCTCACTTGAATATAAAATAAAAAATAAGCAAGGATGTAATGGAGATCATCCTATCAGCACTTAAAAAAATAAAATCCCAGAAAATAATTAAAATTTCACTCTCATCTGTGATGGCATTTAATGGGAACCTTTATTATGCATATTATCGAAATCATATTGAAAAACAGTAACAAAGCACACAGACATCTGTATCGTGAAAGAAAAAGTTGAAGAGGGAACCTTTGAGGCATAAAGCAAAGCGGATGCGCCATGAGCAAGAGCTATCATAGTAAGAATAGAGCACAATATTGGATGGCAGTGATGCAGTGCTGCCATCACCACTTTTCTGCAGTGCAACAACAATTCAATTCCTATTCATTTTTTAAAAGAAAACATGACAGTGAATACTGAATAATAACGAATGAAACAAAAAGCAGAAAGAAGGATTGGATTACCCGTGCATCTAGGTCCATATCGTTAGAATCTATAGATTGTACATCTAATGTTTTTCAACGTCAACACTCAACAGTGTCACTGACAACTTTCAACAAAATCTAGTTTGCATTAACAGATCAGATGAACCACATAAACTAACGTAAGACACTCGTTGAATATAGTCACGAGGCTTATCACCTTCCGGTTCTTTATAAAAATTATAATCATGTTAAATTTTTATTTGTTTTAAGTTTTAGTCCATATCTTTTAATTCACATAATACATGTTTAGGGTACTTTTTTTATATGATACTATTAACCGATAATATGACTGGTACACTAGAAAAACCAGGTTTAATGTTGTCCAAATAGTATGGGATAAAATAAAATTTTTATTTTAAATATATTGATAGATATTGACAGAACAAATGTTTTTTTTATTATCATCCAATCATTTATTATCATATATGATATATTTATGAATTTTTATATTAATTATCTTAAAATTATAATACAATTTTTATCCTGAAATGCGTAAAAAAAATCAATAGAAAAAATTTTATAAAAAAAATTATAATTCTAAAGAGACCGAAACAACGTCGTGAATAGAATTGGGTCACAGGAACTAAAAAAAATGAATAGACAAACAAAACTAACGTTCCCCAGTGCTTTCCTCCAACAGACAAATAGATAGGATACCAAAACAAAAATAGACAAAATATATGAAAATAAATCTAAAATGATAAAATACAGGACTAAACTGTTTTTACTTTTGCACAATACAGGGAAAGAGATTGAATTTTAGAACATAACTAATTTTGTCTTTTATTCATTTTATATGACAAGCATTTTGTTACATGAACTTATTAAAATATCATATAGACTACTTAAGAGTGCACCATAGAAAATTATTGATACAGCGATTATAGTTCTTGCAGCTAGAAAATAGTCTTCTCCTGACTAAAAGCTTATAATCCTTGCAAGTTGCAACATTGTTCCATGCAAGAAAAAAAAGTATTACAGACCAATGGACAGTTTTTCTTTTTATTTCCTCCTTTGTATATAATGTATGCCCATGAAACAAAATGCTGAAAGAATAAAATGGTCAGTTTTGCTTTTTATTTCCTCCGTATATAGTATATTATGCATTTTTTTTTCTTGTTAATTAATCATGTATATGTTACAGAAAAAATACCAAAATTCAATGGCACATTAGCACACCCTTATATTGGAGTGAAAAAAACCTTTAGTTCATGGAAATTGGAAAAATAAACCAACTTAAACATCTACATACAACTGCATCAGACTTCTACAGTCTGGTTTGGACATATCATATCCTAAACTAGAATGCAGAAGTTTCAAGTATCAAACAAGTATGCTTGGTGAATTCCAGCTTGCCAAATTTGATTTCTCACAAATGAAATCAAGTGTCAGAATCTCATGAGAGTACAAATAATATTTACAATGTATTCCTAAATTTTTTTCCAAAACAGTTGCTCGTACAGGATATCTAATCATTACTAAGGCAAAGACAAAAAATGAAGCTATTATTTCAGCACATCCATAGTGAAGGAAATCAATCAACTTTTGGTTCAGATTTAACCAAAAATCTTCGAGCTTCGTCATCAGTAACTTCACTGTATAAAGAAACCAAATAACAAATTATGATATAAGAAAGAAGAAAAAAACATTTATATGAATTGAATCGTGAGATAAGTGATGATACAAAAACCTGTCTATAGCTTCTGTTTTGGAGATCAAGGTGAGTTCCTTCGAGGCAAGATATTCACAGAAACTACTAAGGTCTTTCTCTTTACAGAAATTACAAAGACGCTTAAGGAAATCATTGAACTGCTTTGGTTCCTTCACACACAAAAATTGTTAATTTTAACAAGTTAAAAAGCCAAGACATTAAAAATAAAGAAATTCAAAGAATGACAACAAATAAATAAATGGTTGAATCCTAACTGTCTTTTATGAGCAGAAATAAAGGAGATGGTTACCTGCTCAAGGATGCAACCCTTACGAAGCACAACTAAACATTCCAGTGCTTTAGGATAGTTATCTCCTTCATGGGAGTCCTCCACCATGTAAAATATTTTCTTTGACATTTCCGTAATAGCTTGCACAACCCAATCGGGACTATCTCTGCGTGAAATCATGGCTTCAAAATCTTGGATGGGAGTCAGATCCCCAATTTTCTCAACTTTAAGAGATGCATTTTCAATGAGATTGGCTGGTTGAGCAGTAATGTTTCCTTTAACCTCTTCATCATTCAAAAAAGATCTCTTTCCTCCCAATAAACGCCTTGACTTTTTCTGCAGCAAGATATTTTGAATGTAAATCATAATAATTAATGTTTGAAACAAAATGGAGCAAAGGACTCATTCTTACCAAGGGATTTCCCTTTAGCTCAAAAGACCTACAAAATGAGTCTATTACATTTTTGTTTTGCAAAAGCAGGTCAGCATCAGGCTCTGTAATTTTCTTGAGTGTATCATCAAGAGGGGGTACTTCCACATAGGGATCCTTTGATTTCAGCTCAAGATAATGATAGAAACGCTGAAAGATAGAAGAAATATATCAGTTAACTTTATCTTAAGATTCTTTTTGGGGGTAGAGAGGATAGTTTATTAGATATCAACACTAATTTTTTCAGTGGGGTAAATAAGCTGATTAAGTTTTAAAATATACAAGATAGCAAGAAGAATTAAGCATACTTCTCCGCATCTTAAAGCATCTAGCCAGCACGACATGCTCATGAAAATTCACACCTCAAGTAATGACAATAACTTAAAAAACAATCCTAAGTAAAATATGAAACTTCAAATCCTTCTGAGAAGAAAATAAAAACATGAGTGGATAGAATATGTACCTCTAACACTGGATTTGGTGTAAAGTCAGGTCGCAAAACTTCCTCTTGCTCATGTGGTGCAAGATCAAGTGTTTTTATTAAGTTAGCTGCAGCCTCCATCTGTTGTGTATTGGGTTGCCATGATGCTGGGAAATTAGAGAAGGAAGGGAATTGAAACTCTCGCACATCCTCAGCAAAAGGAAGTACATTTAAGTAAAATGAATCAGGCTGCACAGCATAATCAGAGGAGTACGAAATAAATAAAAATGAAGAGTAAAAATTACAGAGTACAGATAAACCAATACAAAATACAAGAGTAGAGACAAAAACACCTACAATATTTTCTGTATCAGATAAATTGGGTGTTAAGACCCCAATGACAGCATTTGCTTGTCGCTGTCTCCAAACACAGCGTAATATTGCCACCTTATTCATTTCTTTCATAGCCCTAGCTACTGCAGAAACTGCAAGCATGGCTCTTGTATTTCCAGGTTCAGGTAGGAAAACATACACATCTTTCATATAATGGTGTCTTGTGAACATTTCATTTTCAGATAGGCAGAAAACAAAAATTAAGAGTTAGGAAATTTCCATTAATAAATTTGAATCAAATATATTCTTTTAAATCATATGCAATCTTACCTAAATACATTAGAAGAATCAGTAAATCCCAAAAGCTTGATACCCTTTTCCGGTTTGAATTTAACAGCCTCCCACTCAGCAGACGATATGGGAACTATTTGAGGCCCATAAGCATAGCCTTTAATTCTTTGGTCTGGAGGGACAACTGTGTCAGGATCTTCAGAGCTTTTGTACTCATAATCTATTTTGACCTCGTGTGTAGCAAATTTATCATTTGGAGGAGCCTTATCAGAATATTTCTTCAGAGTAGGAAATTTCTCTTCTGCTGTTTTCTTGTATACCATTACCTGATTATCATTAACATTTTCATGAAAACAAAATAAATTATTTTTTTTACTAAGAATGTTTTTATTTAAAAAACAAATGGAATAAATAACCCAGTAGCAAGGCTTACCTACTTGCTGGACTGAGGAAACAAAAATAAAGACATGGTTAACAAATAATCTTCAATTTTAAATTCTGCGTAAAAAATCATATGATACAATAACTCCAAAGCCAATTCTCTTCATGATTCTAACATAGAATTAAAAGAAATATGATGTTAAAATATTAGGCTAGATGCAAGAGAAAACAATGGCAATCCCCCTCCATGGTCACTTGCCTCAAAATATTCAACCTTAATCAGAGATAAATTCTCCAAGGAGTGATGATGTACATGGACAACTCAAAATTGGAACATTTGATGTTTCATAATCATTTACAGTAGAAAAGTTCGTAAGATAGCAGAAGACCATTAAATATCAAATTAATTAATATGACAATGAAAGTGAAAAATATGTAAAATGACATGATTTATCAACTATGATGGGGTTTATCAGATAAATGAATATTAATGAAATCTAAAATGTACATTCATCAAGGGATGGAAATTAAATTTATTTATATTTATATACATAGGAGTCACCTTAATTCTCAGCTTTGAACTTAATTCAAGATCCCCTCTGAAAACTGTAACTGGAGTTATATTTCTTGTTCTAAGAGCACCAAACAAAGAGATGGGATTCTCCACATATAACAATCTTGTTGATGTTTCTTTTGAAAAAATATTTAACAAGCGATCATTCTCATCCATTATTTCCTTGTTTGCATCTTGACTAAGCTTTCCTCTGAGAATTATACTTTCCATTTTCATACCATTGGCAGTCATTTGTTTGGCAATGGTGGTAACTTGCTCTTCCTTTGTTCCTTCATAAGATTCTTTTATTGGACATCGTGCATTTGTAATAAGACAGAGACGTTTCTTTCCCTTGTTTGTTTCTCCAAATTTTTTTATTAACATATCCATGCCAACAATGACCGCATCAAGAACTAACATCAAAGTCAAGTTATACTCTAAAGGGTAAAAGCGAGCTGATTAGTTAAAATCTATGTACAAAGGACCAACTCCATCTTGGAGATTTAGATAATTAATCTTATAAAATTTTGCTACTGGTTACCTCACTTGATTTTAACAGAGTAGTTGAATCGGGATATACATTATGTATCACAAAGTCAAGTTTCTGAATCATGAATCTAATCATATCGTGAATCATAAGATTCATGACCATTAAAAAATTATTATATATATATATATATTGATAGATAGATAGATATAGAAGACATATAAAAGTACTTTAGGAGTATTTTAATATCAAGAAACATATTTAGAATGAAAACATAGACATATCTAATGATAGTTTGAATTCAAGCAACTAATATAGTGATATATAAGATTCAATTTAAGAGAAACAATGATACAAAATGACAGCCACAAGGTAAAAAAAAAGGGCTAGAACCAGCATTCAGCAAAACAAAGTTGCAGAGACAACACAAAACAGAGAGAGGATCTACAGCTAGAAGCAGACAAGTTGCAGCTGCTGCAAGGAGGAGACGAGTTACCAATGTGGTAGAGGCTTGCAACTGCAGAGAGGAGACGAGTCACAGGTTGCAACTTGCAGGGAGAAGACGAGTTGCAAAGAACCAGAGCCATAGCTAGGGAGAAGAGGCGAACACGACCCATTGCAGAGTCAAAGTTTCAATGACGAGAGAACGTGTGTTTCTCAGCTGGAAACATGCTGGGGGTGTAAGAGAGGGAGGTATTTCAGGAGTTTTCCTCCCTTGCAAGACCCATTTTGGTAAAAAAAGGGAAAAAATTAGGGATTTTTCAAAACCCGAGACACCATGCAGTTTGGGAGGTGACCCACGACATGCCTGAATCACAGGATTCACCTTGAAATCGTGATTCGAGCGGTTCATCTCTGATTCGCACGATTCGTGCATGATTCCTACCCAGAAACGATACGAGCTGCGATTCGCATCACCAACACTATGAATCGGATCATATCTCATGTATCATTTAGAGATACATGTAATTCTAACTACAATGGATTTTAATGACACAAACATACTGATTTTTAGAAAAATCTAAACTTAATATATATCATGCAAAAAATATCATCGATAAAAATTTAGTAAAACGAAGAGTTAGACTTTAAGGAAGCAAGCAAGCAAATTGTACAACAGAAACGGAAATAAAGGTTTTGTTTATGTAAAAGATTAGAGATATATTGCTAATTATAGAAAGATAAATGGTATTATGTAACCAGTGTAATTAGAAACACAAATCTCCTATATCTTTTAGTCTAAAAGTAAAGAACTTGAAAAAGAAAATACATTATGCCAGAAGCATACCCGTAAATAAAGCAAGGCAAAACTCAAAACCATATAATATTTTGACAAAATGTTAAATGAACAAGTAAAACCTAGCATAATATAAAACCAAGAAATTTATTGTATAAAAACAAAGAACTTTAAGGATACAATCACCATCAGTCGTTCCTCGAGGCAGTTGTTGCAAAGTCTCAACAATATCTCCATCTACAACTTTAGAGTTTCTCAATACCACAACATGTTGATAGCCACCCACTTCCTTAGTAAGTTCATTATTAGTGTCTGAAAAATATCAACATAAACAAAGGTGAGGAAGGCTCAAACTACAACACAGGAAAATGTCAGAATTAAATAAAACAAACAGCATATTATAAGCAGGATTCTCAGGTGACACATAGCAGCATGTATAGTTCGTAACAGTAACAACAGAATCAAAATGGAAAAACTCTAGTAAACAGGGCAAACATTCTATTTAGAATGAGAATAAAACACAACAAAAGCAAAAGAAAATCAAGGAAGCTCTGATAACTTCTTAGTTCTTGCTCCTCATTTCTGCATTATAGATGTACCGTTTTCAATGCAAGGAAAACTTTTGGTAATTTACATGACAACAAAATCAGTAATGAAACCAATAAGCATCAAATCAACATAATCCACAGGATAGTAAAGATTAAAGTCACTGAATACCTTCAGTTCCAAATAAGACTATTCCCACTTCATCATGTTTGCTATAGATCAGCTGCACATAAAACAAAAACAAAACAAAAGGATGACGTTACTGAAGCTCACAACCAACATAGCCAAACAAAATGACAAAAAAAAAAAAAAGAAGAAGAAAAAAAGAAACTTTGAATAGAAAAGAGGGTGGAAATGATTGATACCTTCTTCTGCACAAGCATGGAACAGACTCTCTCAATTTCAGAAAGAACGGAATGCATAGATGGGCCCACATCAAGCAACAAAACCAAAGCTTCCTGCATTTCTCCCATAATTTAATAGTGTCAATAAAAATACAAATACAAATACAAATAAAAATAAAAATTTATCCATGCAGAAGTAATGAATTGTAGGATAACGAAAAGAAAGACAGTAACATTCTTAATGGGGTTCCCCCGAAGAACGAGTAAAATTGAAGCAAAACCCTAAACCCAGAGAGGTAAAGTTGGGGAATGCAAAAGGGTATCGAATGATGAAGTAAAAATCATACCTTGTTCCGAGCCATGGGTGGAAAGTAGAGAGAACGGGATAAAGCTTGCAGAAGAAGGTGACTTATATGTTTGCTACTGTTTCGTTCATCTTCGGTCTTCCCGCTTCAAAGGCACAGTTTGAGGGGCATTCTAAGGTGAACTAGTGTCCACGGTGAACCATCATTTTTAACCGCTAGATATAACATTAAAATAAGTAATGGTGGAGATCAAATGATGCGAACAGTCCCACCGTCCACCTTCTTTTATTAATCACATGATTCACAACTCATTCCTTATTTTTGGGTCACATTCTTAAATTATAAATTTCCATCTGTAAAAGGCACCTTCATCATAAGTTTCTTCTTTCTTCATTTTCTGTTCCCAACAATGGCTTCAATGGCATCTTCAAACTCCTTCTGCAACCTCAAGTTTCGCACCAAACCCAACAAAGGTCGTAGAAGCAGTGCTTCTTCTCTTCCTCGTATTCTGTTTTGTCAGAAGTACCTCGATGACACACCCACCGACCAAATCAACCGAAGGTTCTTCACATTCTCGCTTTCTACTTCATTTCCATTGATTGTTCATAACTATTCGTACCCATCTTCTGAAATCTCTTTGCATTTCATTTTTTTTAATCTTAAAGAGAACTCATATTGAAAAGCAGCGAAATAGCCACCATTGGTGCCATCTTCAACTTCAGGTACCCCTCCTCTGTTTTTTTTTTTTCATTTTATTTTGAATGTAAATTTAACTCAAGATTTGATTTTGTTGGTGGATATCAAGACCCTTTTGGTTTTTAATTTCGGCTTTGTTTTTTACTGGAAATGGATGGTGGTTAAAGGAGACAAGTTTGTTTGGGTTTTGTGTTTTGTGTTTTGGTGATGCAGTGGGAAAAAACCTGATTATCTTGGAGTGCAGAAAAACCCACCAGCATTAGCTTTGTGTCCAGCAACTAAGAATTGCGTGTCAACCTCTGAGAATATCAGTGATCGCACTCATTATGCTCCTCCTTGGTAAAACTTCTGTTGTTTTTTTTTCTCCTATTTTTAATTTTAACCTTGGTTTTATGGGACTAGAGGAGTTAAATGCAAACCTTTCTAATTGTGTATCTGGAAAAACAAGTTAATTAAGCATTGTTTGATTAATTGCTCAGCATGTGAGTACTTGTTTGTATGTTGTTTCCGTAATTAGAGGAAATATGGTCAAATTATTTTCACACAAGGCTTAAATACTTTTTTCCTCTGTAATTTAGCATTTTTTTTCATTTCTGTAATTTTTATTTTTCGTTTTCATCTTTGCTAAAAGTTTTTTTTCATATAGCGTTTTTCTTGCATTTTTTTATTGAACAAAGTGCTATCTACAGAGGTAAAAGGACAAAATAAAAACGCTTTGCAAGGACGAAAATGAAAAGAAAAAAAAATGTGTAGGGACGAAAACGCGAAAGAAGTGTTAAAATTGCAGGGGTGAAAAAATGTTTAAGCTTTCATAAAATAACTTTTATAAGTTTTTTACTTACACCTTATTGAATTCTCGAGAGATGGAGAGAAGCAAAATTTCTCTTTTAAGAAAATTAATTAATAAATTTTATTTAATTTTACTATGCTGTGTCATTGTAAATGGGTTGTCTCTTTGTTTCTCTTGTTACCATGCATGTTCAATTTACTATCAACTTAGAAATGCTTTTTTCATTCATGTCTTTATTTTGTACTGTAAAAGTCTGTTCTTCACTCAAAAGATTTATTACATGATCTTTCTAGCTGAAAATAAAGTTAAACATGGTAATTGTCACGCTCAGTACACAGTAGTATCCTTATACCCATAGACGTGGGTATAAGTTAAAAAATAATGCATTGGAGGTTTTTTTATATAGACGTGGGAGATGCACAGACATTTTCCTGGGCATAATCCACATAAACGTGGAAGAGATGTTGTAACATACATATAAATAAGTTGTTAAATAAATAGACTTTTAAAAATGTAATAAGAATAAAAGTTATTTAACTTTAAAATTTATTTTCTTTCTTTGTGAACCAAATAAAAATAAGTTATTTTTTCTTACATCCTTTCATTTTCATTGAATCAAACATTGAATGTAATTAAAAAAAAAAATCCTCATTTCTCCTCCATTAAAATTTTTTTCTCTCTTTCCCTCTATTGAACCAATCAATGCCTTGGGTTATTCTCGAAATTTTATTGAAATAAATTGAAAAAAAAAATCCATGTTATAAAATACCATAAAGTTATTTTAATAAATTATTCCAAACACCTGCACTACACATTTTTTTTATAGGCACACCTACCTACACCTCACTTACCACGCTCAGAGTTAATATATTTCCGTTGTGTTGATTTTTTGGGCCTCAATTTTTCGTTTAAGTATCACGTGGTGTCAAAATTGCGTACTGAGAAGGGTCTGGTAAACCAGGATTTTGAGAAAAGCAGCCAGGTTTATTTATTTATGTTTTGGATTTAGTCCAAAGGAATCTTGTGAACAAATGAACAATAGATTACGTGGAATAATTTATTACTTTCTAAACAACGTGAAAGTAGTGCAACCAGTATTGAACTATTGACTGTTGATCAATATTGACTTGACATAAGAATTGAACTATTTGGTCAGTGGTCACACTAATATTGGCCAGAGAAAGAAGTACAATTTTTACTTTTTTCTTTTACCAAAAACTTTTCTCTAGCCTGGTCCTTGTATTGAGTATGGTCCCTTCAAAATCCAAACTTTATTATTGGAAAGATAGATGGATCATGATGTCACATTGTTTTAAATTTTTTATTCTTTTCAGGAACTATAATCCTGAAGGTAGGAAAAATCCAATGAGCAGAGAGGAAGCAATGGAGGAACTGATAGACGTGGTAATAAATCATTCTCCAGATTAAAATTTATTAAAAATTATAAAGTCATAAGTGGAGCTCATTATTGAATATAGAGTAAAACTTCCACAATGTTGTGATTCCTAATAAATTTTTCTAACAATAAATAATGTATTTAAAAGATATATGTTGGAAACATTTTCTAATATTTTATTTCTAATAATAGCTGGTTATTTGCACTTTTCCAATGATTGAAGTAAAAGCTAAACTAGTTCTGGATAATTTTACAGATAGAATCAACAACAACACCAGACAAATTTATACCACGGATAGTTGAAAGGAAAGAAGACTATATTCGCGTGGAGTACCAAAGCTCAATCTTAGGGGTATGTGTAACTTATATCTAAGGAAACTCATCATGAATAATGATGATTTTATGCATTTTAGATGATATCAAGAACCATCTGTAATTTCCTTCTTCCGTTTTTTTTCTGTCATGTGCCAACAGTTTGTGGATGATGTTGAGTTCTGGTTTCCACCTGGTAAGGGTTCTACTGTGGAGTATCGATCTGCAGCTCGGTTGGGAAACTTTGATTTTGATGTGAATAGAAAAAGAATCAAGGTACGACTTTATAGCTCTTATCGCTTTCTCTGTAGTTACTTACATAAAGAAATTATTGGTTTAAGGGAAAAACTACCTTCCTTAATCCATGTTAAACACTTTTTACTCAAGTTTTTATATGATTCACTGAATTTGAGTCTCAATGATTTTTATCTAAATTATAGTCAAGGTAAATTTAATTAACTATACTCTGATCAGAAATAAATTGATATTTTTTCATTGGTAGAGATAAAACATATTTTGTTTGTTTTTACAACACATAGACTATTTCCTTGAGAGAATGTAATTTGTAAACCCTCTCCTCAAATATTTATCTGATGAAAACGGCTTATTTGCTGACAGGCACTGAGACAAGAATTGGAGAAGAAAGGATGGGCATCTGAAGACACCATATGATGAATAACTTTGGTCAAAAGTCACATATACTTTTGTAATAGAAAGAAGTCTCACAAGATCATTTAAAGCAAAAATTTTCTTTGATGATTGGGATTGTAGAGATCATTGGGAACAATACTTCAAACTCCTGTGGAATTAATGAAATGAAGACGTTGCCCCATATCTTCTTGAAGTTCAGTAATTGGGCCACTTATTTACTATTTCACCGAGTTCAATCAACAATGAATAATTCTTGTTTCATTAATTTTAATTTTTGTTTTGTTTCAAATGCCTTCTTCATGATTCACCGTTTTTTTAAGTTTGGCTTAGCTTCTTCGTCTATTGTCTATGTTTACAAGAAAATTAGGTGCATATAGTATGTATGCAACGCTAGCCACTTCAAGGAACTTTAGCACGTCTTCTTCTAATTAGAGTGTTTAGAAAAGTTTAAAAAATTATATTATTTTAATAATCAATTATATGTATAATTGATTATTTTAATAAATATAATCAGAATGAATAAACTGCAGAAAAATAATCATAAACTATAAATTTTTTACTTTGAAAAACAGATTTTTTGTTTTTAAATTTAAGTTGAATTTTTAAATATCCAACTTATTTTTTAAAACAGCATATAATCTAAATAACAAGATTATAATCCAAAATTTAAGTTTTTTCAGAAATGCTGGAAGTGGTTTGGCTTATTTATGAGAAATTATTTGGTGGATTTTGGACGAAAGAGGTTGCAGTTGAGTTTTAATTAAATTTCTTGGTTCAAGGAAAGAAATGCAAGCAGATTTAGCGTCATGAACAAAAGACAAATAAATTAGAACAGAATAGAAAATGCATACTGACATTTTGGATAAGTGTAGAAATAATGAATAAAAGAAATAGAACGAGTGAAAATTAATGTGAATTTTAAGACAAAAAATTATATATTGATGGAACTTAAAGAAAATTGAAATATTTTCTTTCACTTGTTTAGATATTACTGGAAAAAAGAAAAAGGAAATGAAATGGATTAAAGGAAACCAAACGGAATGACCGATAAAAGGAAACATTTTCCTCTTTCCTCTGACATAAAATACATTTATCATTACATTATAATAAAAAAAATTTATCATTTCATTATTATAAAAGAGTTTTAATTAGTATATAAAAGAATTTTAATTACCTCAATTCAAACCAGTTTATTGACGGTGTAAAACCTATTTATATTAATAGTGTATACTAATTATTCATACAAATATATTTAAAAATTCAATTATTAATTTATAGTTTTGATATAAATACTAATTATTTTATACGCTGTTTTGAAAAATAAGCTGGATATATAAAAATTCAACTTAAAATTAAAAACAAAAAATCTGTTTTTGAAAAGTTAAAAATGTATAGTTTATGATTATAGTTTTCAAAACAGCATATATTTAATTGTGTGATATAAATATAAATATTCATATATATTATTATTAATTTATTAATATATTTAATAACAAACAATAGTTTTATATTTAATGAGAAATTATTTAAATTAATTATAAAATAGTTTTATTGTAAAAGTACTCTTTCTAATTATTTTATAAAATAATAACGTTAATAAGTATACATAAAAAGTGTGTATAATAAGAAAGATATAAAAATGAAAACGTGTATAAAAAGAATAATATAAAAGAAATGTCCTATGCAATGAATAGTAAAATTTCCAAATATAACACACTTCACCAGTGTGTGTGAAAGACTAAATTTGATACTTTACAAAACTTTCCATTTAATGGTTTTCAAATCTATATACTATAAACTATATAAATATAACTCTGACCACAAGTAAACTTAGCTGAATCATTTATAATAAAAAAACAGAAGAAACTAGGAACCAATCATCTAGTAATCCTTTGTGATCCTAACATTAGAAAGCAAAATTATAAGAGAACTTTAAAACGGAATAGGTTGTCTTCCAGGCCATGATTCTATCTTTTCAAAATACTTGGGTGGAACAACACCATCAAAACCTTCCGTCAAGATCACCTTGTTGTCAGAAATGTATAGCTTCAAACCTTCTGAAATAGAAGGAAACAAAATGGTAATCAGTAAGCTTATTTGTTGCAGATTTTGAGTAACAAACAACAAAAACATTCAACATTTCAAGATAAGCTAGTTCACATTCGAACATGTGAGGAATATTGTCATATCATACCTTCTAATGCTTTTCTAACATCTAGAAAGATTAGAACATTTACATCCCGCCTCATACCTGAGGAAAAAAATAAAGATGTAGATGAGTAACTGGTACACAAGAGGTCAGACAAACTACCGGAACTAGCTGCATCTAAGGGAATAACAAAAAACTACTAAAGATCCGCTATACATTAGTACTTGATATATGACAAGACCACCTTCTTCAGTTCAAAGAGTTGACTAAAATGGTCTAAGGCTCCAAGCAAGAGCTTTAATATTCTAAACAAATTTCTTAGGACACAGTAATTCCCATGTCAGCCAAAAGGAGACTTCCAATTCCAGGGTCTCCACCCTTCAACAAAAAAGTCGAAGGGGTAAAGAAATGCTAATAGATCCAAGTTGTGATCATTAATGGAACACGTGAAAGATATTGTATTGCTAGATTGAAACAACTATATATATAATATGATCAATCATTTGTAGAGAAATGATTAGTTACTAACGAAGCACTAAAGTATCCAGGTATTTTGCTGACTTAGCTAATCTCATTTTAAGACATAGGACAGACAAATTATTCTTTGAATCTATTTTGTGAAATAAGTTTAACATTTCTACTATTCTGGCTTTTGGGAAATAACACATAAGCAAAGGGTAAGAGGCGAAACAAGAAATTTGTCATCTGCATTCCAAATTTGGTACAAAGCTACATTATCAATCATAATAGACATCTTAATTGTCACTCCTTCTGTATTTTAAAGCTAAGTGCCATCCATAATATTCCTAAAGGAAAATCAACTTTTCTAATAAAAATAAAACAAAAATAATCTAAATTTAAATTTCAACGTGTAAATAGGATTCGTTTTAAATAGTATTTCACATTACCACTAATTACTTCTCCATCTGTCGGTAAACCACAAGAGAAATGAACATGCAATCTCTTCATGCGCTTCAGACCGGATCCTAGAATAGATTCCAAATTCTTTCTGTATGTTCCATGCACACACACTGCATATAATGGCAAAATCAAGCATATGAAACAAATAAAATAGTAATAGAGAAAAAAATTAAGATTTATACAATAACTTGAAAAAACAGATATACAGTTCTTCAGTAATTAGAACTGTGCAAATAAAAAATTAGAATATGTGCCTCGGTAGCCCTATATATGGGAACATATCCACCATTCAAAAGATAATTTAAAATTATAAATATGTAGAAAACATATAACATAACATTCAGAAATGAATGTATTGCTATGTACAGTGTTCACAAAGGCATGAGTATATCATAACAAAACTGCAAATCTCCAATAAATATGCACCTGGAAATTCTTCAGCTGAAAGGATGGGTTTCAATAAGCTTTCAGTTTCAACAGACTGCAGATGAAAAAATAACTGTATTGTAAGGAAGATGAAAAAAATTTAATGAGTTTATACAAAAGTTTAACATAACATAAATAAGAATATTAATCAAATATTTATCTGTTAAAAAATTGGAAAAAGAAGATATTAGTGACACATCTGATTAAAAGCAAAAAGGCAGACAATGAGACAACAGAATCTGGCAAGGATGTGGACATTACTGGCATAAAATTATTCATTCACTTGAGTCTTGACTGAGAATTTTGAAGACATCTGCTATTAAGGGAATATACAGCCAAGGGTTAAAAAAGTTTATCTCATTCACAGTAGAAACCATTAATACCTATTATAAACAGTTCTCTGTTTTCAAGACAGAATATAGGCTGTAACATGTAACAATCCCATTTCTAACTACTGCTTTTTTTTTTTTGTTGCAACCCCTTGATGTTCTGCATCCATCAACCTTAAGGCACTGTTTGGTAGACAGGTTAGAAGATAAACCATAATACATGAGTTCTGTTCTATATTTGGTCTCTTCTAAAATCAAAACAGAGCATATTAAAGTGGTATACTTTGGTTCCACCCTGGAACCAAACAGAGAAGACTGTTCCTCTCCATTATGTTATCATACCTAAGACTCTGTTGGATAAACTTTTCCAATAAACACTTATAGGAAAAGAAAATAAGAATGTAAAATGAATTAAACTTTTCTTATAAGCGAAAATCAACTTATGCACTTAAATTTACAGAAGTTTTTTTCATTTAACTTCTCCAAAAGTTAAGATGCACACGTTGATGTTTGCTTATGGAGAAGCTCAATGCATCTTACAATCTTATTTTCTTCTTTAAGTGCTTATGAATAAGTTTATACAGACATGGCCTAAAACTACCAAACAATCTAAAGGCATAATAGGAAAGTAACAATAGATAATGTTAATTAAATGACAAATAAGCCTTGTTTTCAGTACTAACTATGATATCTAAAGTCCTTCAGACTTTATTTTAAGCATGAAAGCAATTAATATATTACGAAGTCATATTAGCAGTTCTCATATAGAAAACAAAAAATGCAAGTAGTCAATAAATAAAGGAGAGAATAAACCAAGACATTAATCATTAGAAGAGATTTTCATTAATGACATCTAAACATGACAATTGCTAAATCAATTTAAAAAGAAAAGTAGTTGCACTAGCATTTACGTTTACATGCATTACAAAGAAAAGACCTAATTACTTTACATTCTATTATTTCTTCACTTCAAATTTCAAAAGCTATTGGATATGTCAAGTGTCAACTCTTGATGAAAGGGAACATATACCATTACTGTGTGGCCTTGATTTGCACGTATTAGTAGCTCCCCATTCTCATCTATGAGGTTAAACCGCTGCTTATTATCTTTTTGTACAGCCTGAGAATAACCAAGAGATGGTTTAGAATAAAATGTTTTTCTTTCAGTTACTTCATATGATAATGAAATAGACTTAGCAACACTTTTTTTACAATAATGACAAAATAAAACCAAATATACATATCATTTAAGTATAATGTAGAGATAAATGAGGTTAAACAAACATAAATACACATTCAAAAGCATCTTAAGCCACAGACATTACAAGAAACATATAAATTCTTTAGCTGATCAAATAAATAAAAAAAAAAAAAATCTACATGTTCCTAGTTAATTTACTAACTTGTAGCAGAATTAGTTGCTGAAAGCCGAAACAATGGATCGGTAAATTCTTAAGCCATTAGTCATATCCTGACTGCTTTTACAAGAGAAAAACTTGTATCAATCTTCTAAATTTCAAAGGAAAAGGAAGTGAGAAAGGATCAAAGGAAATTAGTAAATCAATATAAGGATAAAAGGTATAATAGTGTTTAAGGTACAAAGTGTCAATATTCCCAATGTAACGAATGGATGTTTAACACTTCTTAACAATAAACCTAATATTGAAGAGTTTGGCAGTCTGGCTAATATCCACAATATGGCAATTTTATATATTGATATTTTATATTTTCATCAAATGCTTCTCAGATAGTTAGACACAAGAATCTAATTACAAAATAAATGGTGTTGACATGACAGCATTAATATTGAAGAGTTTGGCAGTCTGGCTAATATCCACAATATGGCAATTTTATATATTGATATTTTATATTTTCATCAAATGCTTCTCAGATAGTTAGACACAAGAATCTAATTACAAAAGAAATGGTATTGACATGACAGCATAAAAAATGGAACAAGCATGTGTTGACAACAGAAAAGAAAGTATATATGAAAATAACTGACCTCCCTAATATCATCAATAGTGTGTGATCTCAGTGGAATATTAGCAAATGTCTTCAGATTCAGCTTTAGCAAATCATTAACTTTTACATAACCATCTCTTCGCATATTCAAATTCAACTCAGATCCCATATGTCGTAAAATTCGTGTTCTGCAGATATTAACCAGAGATAAATTGAGTGGATGTTCTTCATACAAGAATCAATCATAGAACAGTTTATTTAAAACATCACAAAGCTCATAGACTTCATTCTATCTATTAATCAAATCCGCAGGCAAAAACAACTTACAAGATTTCCTTTGTCAAACTTCTTTCCACACATATAAAGAATAGGGATAACCACTTCATGTTAAAAAAAAAAACACTCACATTTGGTAGCTATGAAGGAAAGAAATAAAACAGGAAATGTTTATGAAAAATAAAAATTACTAGAGGGTCAGGTAATGCTTACAGGAGCCTACCAAGAGCATCTATTTTGTCCTTTCCTGAGCCACTTCCACCACCACGCCCTCTTGTTGTTTCTCTATTGTTTCTCATATCAAAAGCCTTTCCTCTGCCAGTGCTGTCCATAAAACATAAAAAAGCATAAGACTTTCTATTTGATTTAGTAATGGTAGCTACTGAGTGAAGTGATAAGTGCATAAAATGTAAAGAATCAATGCCACAAACTTATTTATAGCATTGAATCACATGAATGAAGTAGGAATTTCATTACATCGCAAAAGATATAGTCGAAAAAAGAGATTAAGAACTAGCAAGGAACTAGTTAGAAGAAGAGATATGTAGAGTTAGAAATCTAGAGAAGAGAGGAGGAAGACTGTAAAGTGAAGCCTTTATAAGGGAACATGGATCATTTTCTTGCCTACCCACCCCTCCTTTTACATGCCTTAAGTCCTTTTTGACCCTCCATCAAATCCAATCCATTTCCTTGTTTTCAATTATGATTGCCACCTGTCCTCATAACCAACTTGACAGAGTCAGCACACGTCTCAGCGGTCACCATATTACCTCACCTCCCCATTAAAATAACATTGCTCTCAAAGTCAAACTAACGATAAGGCTGCCGCAGGAAGGAGACTCCCAAAGTGCCTTGTGTTATATCAACCCCATCCCCATGGAATAAGAGTCACAAACTTACAATATGCTCACTCCATAAGTTGAATCTAATACACAGGCCCACAATTCTATCGCTGTAATCACTCACAGAAGAATTGATGTAATCACAACAATGCAACAGCACGTCTTGAGCTTCAATCCTCAAGAGAGTTGAACATAACTACATAATCAATAGAGTACTCCAAGATAACTGCATCATTTTCCAATACATTCTTCAAACCACCAAGCCAACAAAATTCCTCTATTTCACCTCCTTGAGCAATGAAAACGTCAAAATGCTCACTCACATTTGAACATCGAGTAATTACAACGCCCATGAATTCATCCACAACAGAAATACAGTCATCTCCAATACAATGGTATTACTGCAATTCCAAATATAAAGGACCACGCAAGTTCTCATTGCAAGTACCAACATTAAACATGAGTAAAAATTAAAAAACCAAGCAACACACACTGTCCACAACATCTAAAACTTTGATTGGAAACCTAATTTTCAAAACCGATAAAATCATTTGAATTCATTCAGGAAATCTCTGACGACACACACAATTTCGAAGGGGAGAGAAGAACCTGGGAGAGGCGTGAGCGTAGGAGGAGAAGGGATTGTGGCGAGCATTGTCCATTGCTGAGGCACCGAACCTGTGAAGGAGACATGGGAATATAAGAGTGACACGTGGACGAAGGAGAGCGCAGTGGCGTAAAATGTTGATGCTGCTGTTGGTCACAGAAGCAAACATGGAATTGGATAACAGAACACAGAAAGGGCTTCAAGGTCAATTGTGATTGTGGAGAAACCGTCTTAACTGCAATAACTAGTAAGTTCTCCCACCATTCCAAACCAAATTATATATATCATTTTTTTTAAAAAAAAATTATTTAGAAGATCTAATATGATATTTTAAATTAAAAAAAAAAATAGATTAATTGAAAGACTAATCGTAAACTTTGTCATAGCACTAATGTGTAACGTTTACACATGAGTTAATAAATTAAAATTTGAATTAGTTTTAGAATAAGTATAGAAATAGTAACATAGATAAATAAATTTAATTAAAAAGTCTAGTGCACATTAATGAAAATTAAAATGAAACAAAAAATTTATAGAATTCATTAAGTATAGTATATGAACTATATAATTAAATCATTTCTATATCTTAAACATTAACGATAGAATATCTCTTCACCCAAAATCATTAGGATTGTCTTGAACTAATAATTAAAATTAATTTAAGTTAATAATAAATAATATCGTAAATAATATTAAAGCTTTAATATTGTTTGAAAGATTAATTTTATTTAAAAATGTAACATATTACATTTTTTTTATTAGGAGCCACATTTATTTATGATAGTAAGTGAATTTTTTTATATTTATATTATTTTTTATAAAATAAATTAAATTAAATTAATTTTTATATCATTTATCATATAGATATTAAATAAAAATTAAATTTATAAAATAAATATTAATAAAATTTATAAAATTAATAAATATTAATTTTTATAATAAATTTATTACCTATTATATTTGAATTAATTCTTAGTATAAATATTTAAAATACATAATTGAATATTATTTAAAAAAATTATTAACGTCCATATAAGATTCATACTTAAGAGTTTAATTAGTATATATTTTCATGATAATAAGTTTTACATTTACATTCAATCATAATCCTATTAAGTTTATATAAATAAAAAATTATGATTAAATATCAGTGTAATAATGATTTAGATGGTGAATGTATTCTAATTAAACTCTATTTTTAATGTATAAATTTATTTAAATAATACTTAAAGAAAAATATTTAAAAAATATTATTTTAAAAAATAGAATAATTTTATAAAATTTGAGTGTATAAATAAATATTATTAAATACTCACAAACAAATTTTGATATCCAAAAAAATTTTTTTTGCCAAGTAAGATTGTTGTCTGATACTTGTAACATATTTATAAAATACATAAAAACTAATTTAGTTTATGATATTATTTAATAATTAATTTAAAATTATTTTATTACAAATGTTTTTTAAATTAATTTTATATAGGAATCATATAAAATGAAATTAATGATTAAAATTATTATATAAATATTCATAAATAAAATTCAAGTATATAAAATTAAAACTCATAAATATATTAATTTTAAATAATAAATTATGTATTATTAGGTGTTTTCAATGCAATTATGTTTTGGTTTGGATCATTTCTCTTACAGTGATGCCTTGAAAATTTAGCATGCTATCTTTATTTAAAAAGTTCAATTATTTTTAATATTCATAAAAAAATTATCAGTTTAATTTAATTTATGATATTATTTATTACACATTAAATTATTTATATAAAATATTAAAATTATTATATAAATAACCAACGTAATTTAGTACAACTTTTAATATAAATTCAATAATTATTTCATGATAAATATATTATTTAATTATATTTAAATTAATTTTTAGATAAAAATTTCAATTTGCATATATGAAATTATTAAGCACAAAATCAATATGTTATTTGATAATTATAAATTATACATTATATTTGAAATGCGATTAAGTTAAATACTCATAGAAAATTTTATCATTCACAATTATTTTGAGTAGGAATTTCTCCCATAAAATGAAAATTAATATAATTGCTTATATTATTTATCATACATTAAGCTCTTTATATAAAAAAATTTAATGTTACTATATAAATATTAATTAAAAAATTTGACATATTTTTTAAATATAAAGTAAAAAATAATATAAAATAAATATATTATCTAATTATATTTAAATTATTTTTTATTTTAAAACTTTTAAGTATATAATTAAATATTATTTAATAAAACAGGTATATATAAAAGTATTTTATATATTTCTAAGTAAAATTTATGTTCCATAAAAAATTAAAATGAATATATAATATTTCAAAGTATAAATAAATATTATAAAATCTTTACTTGTCATAATGGTTTTGTTGGTGATAATATTAGGTAAGAGTATTTATCTAAATTATACTTGAAACGTTTGTCATAAAAGAAATTATAACTAATTTTATTTATAATATTATTTTAAAAATAATTTAAAACTTTACTATAATAAAAATAATTTTTAAAATTAATTTTGATATATGTATAATATATTCATTGAAAAATAGATACGATTATTATATCAATAAAATTTCTTGTTTATTGATTATATTTTTGTCTTCCGTCATATATTTCAATTTATTGGGTTAAAGACTTTAATCTGGCTCATGGTATGTGACAACTACTAGTTTAACAAAGTTTAGAGAAATTGAGTACAACTTTTTCACTAACATTAATTAATAAATATTAATTAAATATTATTTCTCTCGATACTGACACTGTATTTTATAGCTACTTTTTCTAAAAAATGTTTAATTTTATTAAACTTGTTTAAAATTTATTAATATATTTAGTAAATTATTTTTAAAAATTTAAAGCATTTAAGACATTTTTAGAATTTTAAATTTATTTTGTAATATATTAAAAAATTTAATAAATTACTTTAAATATATTAAATATAGAAACATAAAATATATAAAAAGAATAAATAATAAATAAATATAATGAATAAAAATAAAATAAGATAAAAAATTAGAAAATAAAAAAAATTAAGAAAAATAAAAAACTAAATAAATAACAAATTTAAAACAAAAAAGAAATTAAAAATACTGAAAAATATTAATAAATGAAGATAAATGAAAATATTTAAAAAAACAAAGAGAGAAACACATGTGTAAAAAGCAAGAATCACTATATATAAGGTGATTCCATGAGAGCTTAAAGAATATATATATATATAATTCTTTTATCACTTAAATAAATTGAAACAAAATTTACTTAGCTAAGCTATAATTTCAAGTTTTTTAATCTTAAATATGCAACTGCTTTAAACACTTAGAAAAAGAATTTGTCATGTTAAATAAAAAAATATTATATACAATAAAATAATAACTATTAACAAGTCGTGTCTTTTTTAATAAAAAATAACTATTTAGGAGGATAATAAGTGATAATACATAGTTATACACAATTAAGGTTGAACGTAAAAAAAAAAATGAATATATATTATATTTTTTTATTTTTCACAAATCACAATATAAATATCTTGAACTATCTTTTAACTTTAATATAACAAAACTCTTCCAATCATAACAAACAAAAAACCTTAAAAATAACTATGTTTTAAGAATAAAATAAATCATTTTAAAGTTATTTAAGTACTATTAAATTTCTAATTGAATATATGTAACTTAGAATAGATGCTGTTAGAGACTGACACTTTTTCTGCTGTAATCCTTGAGTTTAAATTCTGGTTTTATAGAAAACTTTATTTCTTTGACACCATTCATTTAAAATGTAAAAATTAGAGAAAATCAAAATTCAACACAATAAAAAAGTACATATAAACACATGTTTACTTTAACAATTCTTAAAAAAATGAATGCTATGAAATCATGGTTGTTTTACTAAAACAAACAACAATTAAAACTCGAGTAATAACTAAAACGAAAATTAAATTCTTATAATAAATACTAATTAAAAATACTTTTTGCATGCAAATATGAGGAGATAATTGTTTAAAATGCTTTACATGCAAAAATAGAGAGGAAGTTAAGAAACAATTAAACAACAAAGCACACACATATCCATTGATTATTTTTTGGAAAGCATAACACGATACATGATCGAGTAGTCTGCCTAGCTAGTAGCTCTTATAGGCAGATGGAACACACATAAATAACTATCAATATTAATACAATAGCATGGGTCTTATTCCATATATATATATATATATATATATATATATATTGCTAGCTACTGGCTAGTTAGCTCAATTATTAATACTATGACTCATGCATGCTACAAGCTCGAAGAAGCTGTTGCTATGGTGAAGCTTTGGAGGAGTTCAAAGACAGCATTTGAAGGAGCCATTGTGAGGGAAAGGAGGTGATGGGGTCACTGATAACCTTAACGGATGAGCCATTAACGTTAATAGTATTGTTATCCAGAAGGGAAATGAGAGCAAGAAAGAAAAGGGGTGGGGAAACCTTAGCCCAATCCCCAGCTATGGCGCTGAAGCCAGGCAAAAAGTACTTCACAGACTCATATTGCGGGGCTATGGCTTCAACCTTCTTCACCAAGCTTGCTACTTCATGGTCAGGATCAGGTTTAAAATTAAGGAAGCACTGAAAGACAACAGTTTCAATGGAAACAGTGATCTTGTAGGATTGGTACAAGGGCAAGTAATACTTGTCGCTGGTATCAGCATTTGGAGCTAAGGAAGCCACAAGGTTGGTGCCTTCATAAGGATTTAGCTTCTGCATAAGTTCTCCAATGCAATAAACAAAGTTATTTGCGCTGGAGAGGTCAATGTCCATATAATGAACATCAATTCCATCGAGGTAGTAGTCATGGATGATGTTTTGGAGCGATGTAACGGCATTGCTAATCCATGGATCAGGACCACTACCAACTTTGAAGGGGAATTGCTTCTTGTTGTTTCCAATGCTAACAAGCACTTTAGCTTTCACATTTTTTCTCTTGAATTCCTTTATCACCTCTGGAGTCACTTTTTCTGTATCCCATTAAGGTGTGAAGTTTCCATTGGTTAAATTCTTCCCATCATAGTCTCTAGCAAAGGCCAGACACACTTGGAATTCACTCACATCTTTAGGGATAACAAGATTTGTGAATGAGTCATCCCTCGTGTATACACGGAACACTTTTTCTGGAGCCATTTAGTTTGAGGGATTTTGGAGATGAACAATAATGCCCTACTTGCTATTTTGTGGATTTGGTATGAAGAAATTGAACACAACTACTACCTCTTATATACTTGAGAGTTGAGACCTCCATCCTTCATTATGCACAAGTCCACCACTCAAGTCTTTCTCATATTGTAATTTATTCTGACCATGCAGCTAGGACAATTATTTCATCCAAAATATATAATTAAAACATCCCGTAATCGTTTTAATATATATTCCCTTTATATTATATACCATTAATTACTGTTACATTCTAAGTTTTTTTTTATTATTTATCAATCACACAAGCATGAATCTATATGCTACATGTTTTGATTGAAACGCGCCTTGTCAAAACCCGCTTTATTTCCCTCTTAAAACAGACATCCAGGATTCGATTCTCCAATTAGAGATCGATATACAAATTTTGAGACACCCAGAACCTAAGGCCAAACAAATGCAAAGTTTCTCTTGTGATTCGGATCATAAGCTCGTACAAAAAAGCCAAAGAGTTCAACCAAACGCGCACACTACAAGAATGAAAGAGAGAAAACAAGAGAAAATATATTAAATACTTAAGTGGAGGAGTGTAATTACATTGAAACAAAAAACTGAATACAACAATGAATACATAGGGTACAAAAATGTGCCATGTGGCATAACTAACACACCTCTGCAAAGAAGATACATAATAAACATTAGAAGCTACTAAAGTTACACGAGAAGTTCTCGTTAAGAGCAGACACCAAATGATCCACTCCAGACGCTCCTATCATATGCTCTCCATCAGACACACTATGAAACATCTCAAAAGACGTATTGTCACCCTATAAGAAGTTTATATCTTTGTCAATCACCTACTTGTCTTTCTCTACAAGATCAACTTTGAATCTCGCCTCCATTCTAGGAATTTCGTCTTTCTTTTAAAGACTCATTTGCCTCACCTCTTCTCTCCTGGGTACATCCACAAGTTGTCCCTCCATAATACATTGTCATTGCTAAACCTCTTCACTTTCTTGTGTCTCCCTGAAATTTCCTCTAAACTTTCTATCTTTTCAACTGCACTAAGAGCATAACAAATGATATTAGCATGACAAAACCTCTATGTAGGTTTCACAGTCCTTCTTTCCTTATCACGCACCAAATAGTTGAAAACAGAATGTTCTGCCTCCTTAGAATCAAATGTTGCTCACTCAGAGTCTCCGTCTACTACACCTTCTGTCTCCACCAGATGCTCTTGTCTAAAGTTGCTAGTAGGTGATTTCACTTCAACATGAGTCTTCTCCATATCTTCGCCATACCTCCAACTCAGCATACATATCTTGGTTTCATCAAATGTCATGTCTTTGCAGATGATACACTTAGATAGTCTATTCTCCAACCTCTACAACCTATATCCTTGACTCCTTTTGCATATCCTAAGAAAATGCATTTCTCATCTTGTGCTCCTAGTCTGTCCTGCTTGACATTCACATATGTCAAGGCTTGAAACACCTTCAAGTAGGAATAGTCTATTGGTTTCCCACTCCAAACTTCCAACAGTGTATTATACCCCAGAGCAGACAATAAGCAGGTAAGATATGTTGCAATACTAGCAGTTTCCTCTAAAAAGGTCTTAGGTAGATACGCCCCCAAAAGCATGTAGCTGACTCTTCTCTAAATGATCATGTTCACCCTCTTAGCAAGTTCATTTTGTTGATGAGCCCCTACAACTGTCTTATGCTTCTTCACTTGCTAATCCCTACAAAACTAGTTGAATTCACCTAAAACAAACTTTATTCCATTATCTAGCTTTGTACCTTAAATCTGGTCCCCTACTACTTCTACGTCTAGGTATAACATTCCTTGAACATTTTCGCATTGTTCCTTAGAATGTAGATCCAAACTCTCCTTAAGAAGTCATCGATAATGTTCAAAAAATAAGACCCTACAACATGAGTCTATCTCCTAGAAGGACCCTACAAGTCTACATGAACATACTTAAAAGGTTTCTTGGACATGTGTTTTCCAGTCCTAGGGGGAACTCTGTGAGACTTTTTGAAAACATACTTGCCATAGAAATCCAACTTTTGCAGGTTATATTACCCATAAAAAACTTTGGTTTCTCAAGCTCCACCAAATCTTTCTTGCTAAAATGGCCTAACCTTATAGAACTATCCAGGATGTACAACCCATTAACCTTCTGACCTCTTGCAACTATAGATGCTCCCTAGACATTCTTATTATACCACTTTCTACCTTAGTGGAATGACCCATAACATGAAATATACTTATGAAGAACAAATTTTGTTTAAGCTCTAAAGCAAACCTCACCCTTGTAGTAGCATCTCATAGTTATCAAACATCCTAAGTCTAATCATCCTCATGCTTTGTACTCTATAGGCCTTGTTGTTCCCAAGGAGGACCATATCACCCTTTAGTTCTAGAGTCTCAAAGTCGTTCCTCACTAGACACATTAGGTAAGTATATCCTAAATCCATGACCCAACACCTATGTGAGTCATTAAAAGACGCCACCAAAACCCCATTAGACTGATAACCTTCTGATGTTACCGTAACATCAACATTTTGTTCCAAAGTTTAAGAGTTCTCCTCCCTATTCTTAGGACAACCCCTCTGGATATGACCAAGCTTCGTATATCTAAAGCATTTTGTTTGCTTCTTCCAGTAAGTTTTTCCTTCTTGACAACTCTTGGACTTCTTGCACTTTCCCTTCTTCTCCTTGCCTTTCCCTTTGCTATACTCAAACCAATCACCTCTTCTAGCATAATCGTTTGCTCCTTTTTGTACAACAACACATCTTTAAAATGCTCAAAGGACTTCGACAACGAACTAAGGAGAATGGCAGCCTTGCCCTCATCTTCTAGCTTGATGTTAATATTATCTAGATTATCCGCCAACTTGTTAAAGTCTGCAAGTTTCTCCTCCATTGTTCTTGATTTCGTCTTCTTGAACAAATACTGTTGTTGCCTCAAACAAAATTTATCGGTCAATAACTTTGTTATAAATAAAGTCTCAAACTTCGTCCACATCCCAGCTACGATTTTTCTTTGGTGACTTCTCTCAGTGCCTTATTCCGAGGCAAAACACAATTGCACTTCTTGCTTTACGAATTATCTTTCTCTTCTTTATTAGTATCAAAGGTGGTGACATGTTCACCTTCCCTTGCAATGCCTCTTCACATCCCTACTGAATCAAGATCATCTCCATATTAATCTTTTGCAATCTGAAATTGCTACTTCCAAAAAATTTCTTAATGTCAAACTTGGTTGCTGTTTTCACTTATCTTTCTTGAGTTGTTTTGCCTATCCCCACAAAAGGCAACACTTGTTAAGGTTTATATAAGAAGCTCACACAAGATAACCAAGAAAGTCAAATGAATGCACACAAAATAGAAATGAAGAGAGAAAACAAGAGATAAATATATTGAATACTCAAGCGAAGGAAGGTAATTACATTGTAATGAAAAACTGAATACAACTAGACATATATAAAGTACAAAATGCATCATATGGTATAACTAACTCATGTCGCCTATACAAAAGCTACTAGGGTACATTAGAAGCTCCGGTCAAAAGAAAACACCAAATGATCTACATACTGAGCATCAGAGATCTACTTTAGATGTGTTTCTATTAGATATTCTTTACTGAACATTGCACACTCTCACTCCATAAAAATTAAATTTTTATTTGACTCAATTATAAACCATCAACCACTCAACCTTACAAAGATTCTGAGTGAATATCAATTATTTCAATACTACAATATTTTTGTCTTTGGCTATATGGAATTTGTTTTCTATTTTACCGTAATATAAATGTGTTTAGTTATAATTTACCCAATATTTTATATAAATGGTACCAGTTTCATTTCCACTGCATGCACATGGGTCTAAATCTAATAAATTTCGCTTTCAATTTCCCCATTATATAATATAACTAGTTAAAATTTAGCCAATCTTTATGACAGATATAAGTCGTAAGAGGTACACTTCCACTACTGAATGCTCTAATCCTTCCTTGCAACTGTGTAGAGTAATTAAACCCGGGCGAAATCTTGCTTTAATCAAGAAATGCCTCAACAATCCCCCTTAAGTTAAAACAATGATTAAAATACTGGGAGATACATGTCTTAAAAAAATTAAATAAATTTTAGATCCATAATTCTAAGCAAATATTCACAATTAGTTCTAATTAAATCTAAAAATGTAGACTGAAAATCATTAAAACTATTTAAAAAAGACACATAATTAAGTTAAAAATGAATATGAAAGTTAGAATGGTATAATCAATTATTTCAATTCCTTGTATTATAAATATTTTTTCTTTCACTTTGAAAATTATGCAGGTAATATATATACGCGTCTTTCTTGTAATATATTTTGACCGTGACGGATATAATATGTAAATTCTCTTTCATATAACATTTTTAGATGTAAAAGTTTTTAAAAATTAATTTAAAAAAGTTTCACATCTTTTAAAAAATATTAGAAATTTTTTTTGACTTTTTTTTTTCCTAAAAATGTTTAAAAAAAAAACCCACTCAAATTCTCTAAGTCAATTTTTCATTTAAAGTAAAAAAACTCTCATTTTAATATCCAATAGTCAAATTTAGGAAGAAGTTGCTTCTCGAATCGTAAACTTATCAATATAGAGAGGAAGTGATTCATACTTACGTAATTTTAAGAAAATAAACAACATCAATAGTAAGTCATTTATATTTATTTAAATAAAGGACTTTTCTCCTTAGATGTATATATAATTTTTTATTATAATTCTTATGTTGGAAATAATAGTGGATTGGTATTAATCAATTATATTTTATCATTATCTGGCAATTTAAGATTTGGTGATAATCATATCTTATAATATTTTTATGATTTGAATGAGATTATAGTAAGATTGACTCTGTTATGGGTTGAGTCAATCATAAAAAAGACCCATTTGAGAGGTCTCTGCCTATCCTGGGAGATTATAAATTTGTCATCCCATTAAGCAAATTACAACAACAACAATACACATTCTCTAAAATAATCCCCTAGAAAGTAGGTAATAAAATCCTCAAGAGTTCTTATTGAACTCATATCTCTACAATAATCATTCCTAAGATTTTTTTGTTCTTGAAAATCAAGAACTTCAATTCAATATATTTGAGGTACACAAATTCTCTTTCCTCTATCTTTTTATATTTAATTCTCTATACATACTATAATTTTGTATCTATTGATTTAATTCCTCTATGATTGTTTTCAATTAGAAAATTAAATTTGAATTGAAGATTTTTTGGGTTATTAGTGAAATTTTATAATATAGTTCACTGTTATCTTTTTCACAAAACAAAAATGGGGGTTTAGGCTACTTGTTATTCTTAAAATAACATGTTAAAGTTTCATTCCCTTAATCTTACATGGGTAAATTTATATATTGAAACTTCTTTTTAAGGGTTACCCCTTTAAAACCTAGTTTTCTTTTAAATAATTACGGGGTAAATTGTTTTCAAAATTACTTAATGGTTTTCCTTTTTTTTATATTTGACCAATATGAGTCATTTGTGTGGGCAACATAATATATTTGTGTTAACTTTATTTTGGAAAGTGTTAATGGGGTTGCATGGACTCATTTTTATACTCATATTTTTGTGATTTGGTCAAGTGAGAACTTTGTCGTTTTAATACGATCATGTATGATGATTCGTGTGTTAAATTCATTTTCAGAAGCATTGAATGTGGTTGCTAATTTTTTATATTCTTATTTTTTCACAAATACCATATTTATTTAATATTTTTATATTATTGGTATTTTTTAGTATAAAAAAATTTTGATTAATTCAAGATTAAATTAAAATTTTTTTACTATTATAATCTTGAATTTTTGACCTATTTTCATTGTGATAATTCTTTACAGTATTTGTATTCTCCAATTATACTGTACTCTCTTTAATATTGAATTATCATTTATAAATGGATTTTAGGTTATTTTATTAATTATGCACCATCTTAATTGTCCTTCTCTTATGAGCATAATTTTCTTTATTAATTTGCATTATTATTACTTGTCTATCATGGGTATAATAATGTGAATTTTATATATTGATCATATAATATATATGATTAAAATTATGCAAATTTATTGGACAATATGCATAATTTCTTTTTTTTCATTTACATAATTATAATTTCACTATTTTGGATGCATTTATGTGAATTTTGTGATATAATTATTTTTTTATTGCATTGATGATAACTATACTCTATCGGTGTATTGTTATTAATGTAATATGGTGTTATACAATATACTTTTCTTGGCTTATGTTAATGATTTTTTTATACCCTATCGGTATTAGAATTTTATTGACATATGTTATAGTGCATTGTAATTTCCTTAAGGATTCTCTTTTAACTGAACTTTTAGAATTACATAATGTTTCCCTATTTTTTTAATGTTCAGTTTATTTCCCTCATTTGATCATGTTTAGTTATATTTATATGGAACCAAAATTTACACTCTTATTTTCTTTTTGTTCCATAATGACTTATAACCTTTAATTGGACATTTTTTCCTTCAAAACAAAAAAAAAATGTTGCATTTTTTGTGGTGCAAATTTTCTATATATATATATATATATATATATATACATTTATAAAGAAATAGTTGAATTTTATTTAGCCCTGTGGGTATTTTTTTGTTATGTCAACTTATTTTTTCTTTATCAAGTGGAAGGATTTTGTATATTAGAATTTTAATTAATATCTTACAAAATATTTTGTCGTGATATAAGATTTTTACCTTAAATGTCTAATTAATCATACATGTGCAAAAAAAAAAAATGTTCTTGATAAAATTATTTTTTTCTTATCACATTATTTGTGATCACATTGTTGGGATCTATATTAAGGATTTTATATTGGTCTCTTGTAAAATATTTTCTTGTATAACAAACTCTCTATTGATTTGCAATATTAGTATGCAATTCTTGTAAGGACAATATAGGAATCCCAAATTTTAAGAGATTAATTTCTCCATACCATATTTTATAATATTGTTAATGGTATTCTTGTAAAAGCTAGATGCTTTATTTTGGGATATATAAATAAACCTATGTCTATTATAAATTGTGATGAGAGTTAGAGACTATTTATTATTATATCCTTAATATTTGTAAGAATAGGTCTCATTCTTCCGCTGTATGTAATCATGTTGTATTCTCAAGTGTGTGTAAATATTATTTATTGTAGCACTTGATTTTTGTTTATGATTACTTGAGAACTTGATTATGATCTCATATTCTACATAAAATTATCAAGTGATCCATTTTCTCACTCATGTAATTATTTTTTCAAGATCCTTATAGGGGTCAATATTTTTGTAAAGATTGATTAACATGTGGTTAATTATGAAACCATTTGTGATAATTATTTATTCTTATGGATGAATTTGTAGGTTTCATATTCTTGTTATTTTAACCACTTCTCTCATTAATCATTTTTTATTCTACTACTTTCTAATTCCTTAAGTAGAATAATAGTGAATTTTAATTCACTTTTATTATTATCTTATAAAGTCATCATCCCACTATCACTAGAACTTTTAATACTAGTGTACTCTAATGATAATCCTAATATTTTTTTTTTTGGTATATTAAGGATTAGTGGGAGTATATATAATCTTGTATTATCTCTCGAAACTTATATATTTTTTATTGTCATATAATCGTGTGCACATTTAATTATGATATGACATATTCTATAGGGCTTCTCTATTTATTTTTGTCCTATTTTTATTGAGATACATAAAATTCATTGTATCTTTGTAGACATATTTAACTGATGTTAAGGTCATTCTGTTGGGTATTGTACATTAATCCTTTTGGCATACAATTATGCATTGTGCATCTCTTTTACCCAAATTTCATATTTTAATTGATCAAAATTTTAGAAGTATATAATTTTGTATCATGTCTCGAGACTTATCTATCTGTATTGTCATATATTCTTGTACACATTTAATTATGATATGACATACTTTATAGGACTTGACTATTTATTTTTGTCCTATTTTAATTGAGATACATATAATTCATTGTATCTTAATAGACATCTTTAATGGATGTTAAGAGCATTTTGTTGGGCATTGCACATTAATTCTTTTGGTATGCAATTAAGTATTGTGCATTTCTTTACCCAAAATTTCACATTTTGTTTGGTCAAAATTCTATAAGTATATTGTAGATGTAATACTTCTATCGAGTATAATTTTTTACTTTGTAAAAAAGTGCTTATTATGATAGTACTCCTATTGAGTACAATTTTGCACTATTGAAGTACTTATGAATTTTTTTTGTTTGGACCAATTATCTAAGTGTTTGCTCAATTGACATTTTGTGGCCACAATAATCTGAGTATCATTTTATATAAACTAGGTGTCTATGTGGTTTTAGTAGGGAATTTATGAATTTCCTACTTATCTTTATATTCTTACATAGTCACTCATTTTTGAAATTCGGATTAGTTAAATGTCAAATATTATAGAGAGTGCAAGTGTGAGTTGAAGTCCCACATTGGTTAGAAATTGGGAAGTTGAGTAATATATAAGTGAGAAAGACCCATAACCTAATGCCTTAAGGTTTTGGGTTGAAGATGGTGTCATATTCTCTTATATATGGGCTCGTGTCCCTTGGTCATACCTCTCCCCGGTGTTTACCCCCTCGGTTTGGACCCAATGTTGGAAATAATAATGGATTAGTATTAATCAATTATATTTTATCATTATCTGGCAATTTAAGATTTGGTGATAATCATATCTTATAATATCTTTATAATTATTTGAATGGGATTATAGTAAGATTGACTTTATGATGGGTTGAGTCAATCATGATTATAGTAAGATTGACTCTGTGATGGGTTGAGTCAATCATAAAAAAAGCCCATTTGAGGGGTCTCTGCCTACCCTGAGGGATTATAAATTTGTCATCCCATTAAGCAAATTACAACAACAACAATACACATTCTCTAGAATAATCCCCTAGAAAGTAGGTAGTAAAATCCTCAAGAGTTCTTATTGAACTCATATCTCTACAATAATCATTCCTAGGATTTTTTTGTTCTTGAAAATCAAGAACTTCAATTCAATATATTTGAGGTACACAAATTCTCTTTCCTCTATCTTTTTATATTTAATTCTCTATACATACTATAATTTTGTATCTATTGATTTAAGGTTTCCTTTTATTTCCATCATCTTATACATGTTATTTTTTATTTTAATATTTAATGATGTCAAATATTTTTTCTTATGAAATAACCCTTAATGATGTAATTACAATTAAACTTAATAGCAAGAATTATTTCCAAACAAAAACATTAAAAATAACTAAAAACTAAATTAAAATATTTTTTATGAGATTTAAATTATATGTAATCTTATTTATTCATTGTCAAGTAGTTACTTACTTTGATTTATATATATATATATATATATATATATATATATATATATATATAATCTAAAACTAATCATAAAAATAACAAGATAATATTAATGTCGTTTAAAAATTTAAATAAAGGGAAGAGATAAATGTTCTTAAGTGAGGTTAAGGTGGTAGATGGAGATGGGTCCTTATTTAAATTCTAGGAAGGAGATTGGAAGATAGATGGTGGGTTGAAATTTTTGTTCCCAAAGTTCTGTGTCTTGTTTAATCAAAGGGAGACACTTGTTTCTGAGGTATGAGACTAGAGGAATAACATATGGGTTTGACAGTTTAGTTGAAGGAGGGGTAAGTCGGGAATTGGAAGAGATATTGGAAAGGCAACCTAAGATAGGAGGTGAGAGATGGATGGGGTGAGGAGTTAGTCTAGGAACATCAGTATCTGAAAAAATAGGCTTATAAGCTAGTGTGAAAAATGCCTCAATCTAATTCATCTTTGCTTTTTAGCAGGTTGTGGAGGTTCAAGGCTCCACCCAAGGTGATTGCTTTCACTTGGAAAGTGGTCCTGAACAAGATCTCGTCTAGAGTTGAACTAGCTAAGCGATCTATTATCTCTTTGAACGTGGCTGTCTGTCCACTCTGTGGTTTGGCACCTGAATTAGTAAATCATTTGCTATTCTCATGTAATTGCAATTATGAGGTCTGGATGTAGTGTTGTAAATGGTTCGAGTATATCTCTATCCAACCTGAGACATGTGAATAGGAATGACAATGAGTCGGGATGGGCACGGGTAGTGGTTACCCGCCACCCAACCCGCTACAAAAACCCGCCATCCATTCCCCACTAAAAACCTGTTGGATAACCGCTATAGAAATACTCACGGGTTTTTTTATTACCTGCGGGTATCCACAAGTACCCATGGATATTTTAAAAAAAAAATTTTTTAAAATTAAATATTTTTTATAAGAAGTTTTATCAAATAAATCATTTATTTTTTGGAAAATCTAGAAATAAAATTATACTAGTTTCTACAAGATTAATTAGATCTAAAAATAGATTAATATAATATATTATAAGAAAATATTTAATACAAATAAAATCTTTATTTTATATTATCGGTATTTTTATAATAAATAATTTTATTAATTATGAAATTTTCATAAAAAAATAAGATTGATATCAATTAATTTTGATAATTAATATTTTAATTTGATTTATTTTCCAAAATTATTATCTTTTTTAACTTTTATATATATATTATTTTAGTTTAGCGGGTACTCGCGGGTACAGGTACTATGATACACGTACCCATTAAGAAGCGGGTAGAAAAAAACTCATACCCACGGGTGGCAGGTACGCATTTATACTATCCGTGCGGATTGCGAGTTTTATCCACGGATATCCGCAGGCACGGATTTTTTTGCCATCCCTACCTGTGAAATGAGCTTCTAGCATTTTATAGGCCTTTGTAACCCAGCTATTAGAGGTTCTGCTCATATTTTAAGTATAACGTGGCTATCTGTATTGTGGGGTATATAGCTTGTTAGGAATGAAGTTGTTAAGGCGGATCATTTCGTCCTGTGGAAGTATGGCAGTTGGCCTTGCAAAGATCGTGGATATAGATTAAAGGGTTCTGCAAAGCATCCTCAATGTCTCTTGTGGGATGGTTTATGTCCCCACTCTTGTGTCTAAATCATATCAGATTCTAGCTGATTTAGTGACTATGTGTTAGGAGAATATTGTTGTACTTGATATCTGATTACTCTATGAGATGGTCTTGCTTGTTGATTTAGGTGGAATTTATCGATTGTATTGTCTTCTATACTGTATTTGTATCTTGTTGACCATCATTGTTATATCTTGTAACATGTGATTGTCTTTAACTTTAATAAATATAGTCTTATACAAAAAAAATATAAAGGAAATTACCTGGTATTTATTACTATAAATATTATTCTTTATTTAACTTTTAGTTTCTATTTATTTTTAAAATAAACAGAAAAATAAGTAACTAAAAGTAATCACATACTCAATTAAAAAAATTGTACGTTCTCTCTTACTTATACTATTATATAAAAGGAATATCCAAATACATATTTATTAATACCAATATCTATCTTTGTTTAACTTCTATCTAATTTGAGTTTATTTGTAAAACAATTCTAAAAAAATACAAAAATAAGTAACTAAAATAATCACACACTCAATTAAAAAAAAAAAAGTTGTACAATCTCTCTTAATATACACACTAAATTAAAATAAAATAAATTGTTCAAATTTAAACACAATAAAATGTTATGATAAAAATGTGAATATGTATACACATAACACACCTGCCTCTTCACTAGTAAAGTTTAATTACAATTAATTACACGCCTTTTCTTAATTCAAATAAAATTTTAACAAGAAAGATATCTGTAATTTAAATACTGAATAACACTCCTGTATTGAACATACAATACATGTGTTTTCTTAATTAAAATAAATTAATCTTTAATTTTAAAAATTATAAGAAAGATGTCCTTAATTTATTCTGATAAAATCTATAAATATAGACTGAAAATGAAAATCATTAAAATTTAAAAAACACACGCACATCATTTATTTAAAAATTAAATTTAAAATTTAAGAAAATATAAACAAGTTAAGAATAATATATATATATATATATATATATTTAAATTAAAAATATTATGTGCATATTTCAATGGAAATCAAAACACATAAAATAAAATAAAGTAAAAATAAAGCTCCAAATTAATTTTTTTTATAAGTCAAACAGTTTTATAAATAATAGTAATAATAAATTGTAAACCATAATTAAAAAAAAAACGGTAAATCACTTCTTTTCATAAAAGTATTAAAAATTTCAATTCAAAAAGTAGATTAAGTAACTGTCTTTTAATGGCGTAGTTTGAAGCCCCTAAAAAATTACTGTTTTCTCAAACTTAATTTTTTGAAAAAATTTGTACGATGACATTATTGTAATTTTCATTTATATAATTTTTAAAGTAATAATGAATAAAGTCAACAAATCTACCATAAATGAAAGATTGCAATTAAATATCAATATAAAAATTTTTACACCGATATAATATATATCAATTAAACTTTAATTTTCTTGTCGGAAAACCCAAACATGCATACTGAGACTATGTCAAGGGAATTGGGTTCTCACTGGTTGAAGTGTGAACTGAACAAATCTTCAGCATTCAAAATATATTTTAGTTATCAAATTATAAAATAAAAGTGGTGGTACGTAAATTTTAAACCCTAATATATGGAACTGCATGACCCTACTGATGGAAATAAAAGAAAATCTTAAATCAATAGATACAAGATTATAGTATGTATAGAGAATTAAATATAAAAAGGTAGAGGAAAGAAAATATGTGTACCTCATATATATTGAATTGAAGTTCTTGATCTTCAAGAACAAAAAACCTATGAATGATTGTTGTAGAGATATGAGTTCAATAAGAACTCTTGAGGATTTTACTACCTACTTTCTAGGGGATTATTTTAGAGAATGTGTATTGTTGTTGTCGTTATAATTTGCTTAATGGGATGGCAAATTTATAATCCCCCAGCGTAGGCAGAGCCCCTCAAATGGGCTTTTTATGATTGACTCAACCCATCACAGAGTCAATCTTACTATAATCCCATTCAAATAATCATAAAGATATTATAAGATATGATTATCACCAAATCTTAAATTGCCAGATAATGATAAAATATAATTGATTAATACCAATCCACTATTATTTCCAACATTCTCCCACTTGGATGGTATTAATCAATAATACAAAGATAAATCATTAAGCTAGAATGACAATTATAGACAAATCTTATATTAGACAATGAGAAATTTGAGCTACAAAATAATATCCGATAGGGATATATATCATAAATATTTCTCATAAAGCATATAGAATAATGTAGTTCAATAAAATGATACTACATGGTCTCAAGCATCCAAAAATGCTAAGAGATATGTTACTAAAATGATATTACTTCACACATATCTCATAAGAAAGTTTTCAGACTCCCACTGATCTAAGACATCAAAACTTAACCAAACCATATGAGTTATAAAACTCCAAAGTTAAGTATTTGATCAGTGAATAAAAAAAAATATTTAATTAATATAATTTTTTTTACTTGAGTCCGAAAAATTATATAGGTGAGAAAGCATAATTTACATGCATCTAATTATTCATCATAGCCTAATAACATATGTAATTACATATAGGCTACATAAATGCCCTATAATATTTGACATTTAACTAATCTGAGTTTCAAAAAAGAGTGACTATGTAAGAATCCAAAGATAAGTAGGAAATCCATAAATTCCCTACTAAAACCACATAGACACCTAGTTTATATAAAATGATACTCAGATTATTGTGGCCACAAAATGTCAATTGAGCAAACACTTAGATAATTGGTCCAAACAAAAAAAATTCATAAGTACTTCAATAGTGCAAAATTGTACTCAATAGGAGTACTATCATAATAAGCACTTTTTTACAAAGTAGAAAATAATACTCGATAGGAGTATTGCATCTACAATATACTTATAGAATTTTGACCAAGCAAAATGTGAAATTTTGGGTAAAGAAATGCACAATACTTAATTGCATACCAAAAGAATTAATGTGCAATGCCCAACAAAATGCTCTTACATCCATTAAAGATGTCTATTAAGATACAATGAATTATGTATCTCAATTAAAATAGGACAAAAATAAATAGTCAAGTCCTATAAAGTATGTCATATCACAATTAAATGTGCACAAGAATATATGACAATACAGATAGATAAGTCATGTCCTATAAGTCTCGAGACATGATACAAAATTATATACTTCTAAAATTTTGATCAATATTAAATTTGGGTAAAAGAGATGCACAATGCATAATTTTATGCCAAAAGGATTAATGTGCAGTACCCAACAGAATGACCTTAACATCAGTTAAAGATGTCTACAAAGATACAATGGATTTTATGTATCTCAATAAAAATAGGACAAAAATAAATAGAGAAGCCCTATAGAATATGTCATATCATAATTAAATGTGCACAAGATTATATGACAATAAAAAATATATAAGTTTCGAGAGATAATACAAGATTATATATACTCCCACTAATCCTTAATATACCAAAAAAATATTAGGATTATCATTAGGGTACACTAGTATTGAAAGTTCCAGTGATAGTGGGATGATGACTTTATATGATAATAATAAAAGTGAATTAAAATTCACTATTATTCTACTTAAGGAATTAGAAAGTAGTAGAATAACAAATGATTAATGAGAGAAGTGGTTAAAATAACAAGAATATGAAACCTACAAATTCATCCATAAGAATAAATAATTCTCGCAAATGGTTTCATAATTAACCACATATTAATCAATCTTTACAAAAATATTGACCCCTATGAGGATCTTGAAAAAATAATTACATGAGTGAGAAAATTGATCACTTGATAATTTTACGTAGAATATGAGATCATAAGCAAGTTCTCAAGTAATCATAAACAAAAATCAAGTGCTACAATAAACAATATTTACGCACACTTGAGAATAAAACATGATTACACGCAGCGAAAGAATGAGACCTATTCTTACAAATATTAAGGATATAATAATAAATAGTCTCTAACTCTCATCAAAATTTATAATGGACATAGGTTTATTTATATATCCCAAATAAAGCCTCTAGCTTTTACAAGAATACCATTAACAATATTATAAAATATGGTATGGAGAAATTAATCTCTTAAAATTTGGGATTCCTATATTGTCCTTACAAGAATTGCATACTAATATTGCAAATCGATAGAGAGTTTGTTATACAAGAAAATATTTTACAAGAGACCAATATAAAATCCTTAATATAGATCCTAACAATGTGATCACAAATAATGTGATAAGAAAAAATAATTTTATCAAGAACATTTGTTTTTTCACATGTATGATTAATTGGACATTTAAGGTAAAAATCTTATATCACGACAATTTATTTTATAAGATATTAATTAAAATTCTAATATACAAAATCCTTCCACTTGACAAAGAAAAAATAAGTTGACATAAAAAAAAATACCCAGAGGACTAAATAAAATTCAACTATTTCTTTATCAATATATATATATATATATATATAGAAAATTTGCACCACAAAAAATGCAATATTTTTTTTTTTTGTTTTGAAGGAAAAAATGTCCAATTAAAGGTTATAAGTCAATATGGAACAAAAGGAAATGAGAGTGTAAATTTTGGTTCCATATAAATATAACTAAACATGATCAAATGAGGGAAATAAACTGAACATTACAAAAATAGGAAAACATTATGTAATTCTAAAAGTTCAGTTAAAAGAGAATCCCTAAAGAAATTACAATGTACTATAACTTATATCAATAAAATCCTAATACCGATAGGATATAAGAAAATCATTAACATAAGCCAAGAAAAATACATTGTATAACACCAAATTACATTAATAACAATACACCGATAGAGTATAGTTATCATCAATGCAATAAAAAAAATAATTATATCACAAAATTCACATAAATGCATCCAAAATAGTGAAATTATAATTATGTAAATGAAAAAGGAAATTATGCATATTGTCCAATGAATTTGCATAATTTTAATCATATATATTATATGACCAACATACAAAATTCACATTATTATACCCGTGATAGACAAGTAATAATAATGCAAATTAATAAAGAAAATTATGCTCATAAGAGAAGGACAATTAAGATTGTGCATAATTAATAAAATAACCTAAAATCAATTTATAAATGATAATTCAATATTAAAGAGAGTACAGTATAATTGGAGAATACAAATACTGTAAAGAATTATCACAATGAAAATAGGTAAAAAATTCAAGATTATAATAGAAAAAAAAATTTAATTTAATCTTGAATTAATCAAAATTTTTTTATACTAAAAAATACCAATAATATAAAAATATTAAATAAATATGGTATTTTTGAAAAAAATAAGAATATAAAAAATTAGCAACAACATTCAATGCTTTTGAGAATGAATTTAACACACGAATCATCATACATGATCGTATCAAAATCACAAAGTTCTCCCTTGACCAAATCACAAAAATATGGGTATAAAAATGAGTCCATGCAACCCCATTAATACTTTCCAAAGTAAAAGTTAATACAAATATATTATGTTGCCTACACAAATGACTCATATTGGTCAAACATAAAAAAAAGGAAAACTATTAAGTAATTTTGAAAACAATTTACCCCATAATTATTTAAAAAAGAAAACTAGGTTTTAAAAGGGGTAGCACTTAAAAAAAAGTTTCAATATTAATTTACCCATGTAAGAGTAAGGGAATGAAACTTTAACATGTTATTTTAACAATAACAAGTAGCGTAAACCCTCATTTTTTTTATTTTTTTTTTTGTGAAAAAGATAATAGTGAACTATATTATAAAATTTCACTAATAATACAAAAAATCTTCAATTCAAATTTAATTTTCTAATAGAAAACAACCATAATTCTCTAATAGAAAACAACTATAATATGTATATAATTTGGCTCTGATACCAATTGATAGAAATAAAAGAAACCTTAAATCAATAGATACAAGAGTATAGTATGTATAGAGAATTAAATATAAAAAGGTAGAGGAAAGAGAATATGTGTACCTCATATATATTGAATTGAAGTTCTTGATCTTCAAGAACAAAAAACCTATGAATGATTGTTGTAGAGATATGAGTTCAATAAGAACTCTTGAGGATTTTACTACCTACTTTCTAGGGGATTATTTTAGAGAATGTGTATTGTTGTTGTCGTTATAATTTGCTTAATGGGATGGCAAATTTATAATCCCCCAGCGTAGGCAGAGACCCCTCAAATGGGCTTTTTATGATTGACTCAACCCATCACAGAGTCAATCTTACTATAATCTCATTCAAATAATCATAAAGATATTATAAGATATGATTATCACCAAATCTTAAATTGCCAGATAATGATAAAATATAATTGATTAATACCAATCCACTATTATTTCCAACACCTACTACGTACTGTTATATCTCAACTAGTACTGTATAGGATCGTGTTCCATCAGGAGATAGATTGCAATCTTTCTACGTGTACACACTGTTATTACATTAATTGATGGTATCTATCTATATATATATTAATAGAGAATGGCAAATGTGGTGCCAACACAAGCATATATATGGAGTCTTGCTTTTTAATTAACATCAACGGACGCATTCAAAGACTAACTGTTTTGCAGAAAGGAATTGTGAAGCGATTGGTTGAAAGGGCCATCTTTTGTGGAAGATAGGATAAAGGTGTGAGGGAAAATATGTATATAAAGTAAGTTTTTAAGAAAGTTTAATTAACAAGTTGTGAGTATAAGACATCATCAGCTAGTATATATACTTTCGTGGAAGTTATTGCTCGATCAGTGGTCATCTGCTGCAAAATTTCAATAATATTATTTCTACATTACAGACCTTAGACTTTAGCGTTTTGAATGCAGTACTCCAAATAAATTCAGATGCAAATTCAAAATCTGCATTCCAATCTTTCTACACAATATTGTTATTATATGGTTTTGGCCAATGTGGTGCCTAACACGGGGTCATGTGGATTTTTTTTCTTTCTATTTTCCCATTATATAATACTAGGGCAAATGAGGCTCACTGTTATAACAAAACAATGAAATTAATTAATTTCGAGATAGTGGGATGTAGGTTAATCATACATGTTTTAAGAATGATTTTTTTTTGTTTTTTTTGTTTAGATCGATGAATAGTTGTAAAAAAATTGAGTATAAAATTGAAAACAAAATGTGTAAATAGAAGGGTGAATTATCTTTAAATATGTCATAGATAACCAATATGTTATAGCTAGATATTAAACAAGTGGTATAGAAGGTTCTTTCAGTCCTCATGTATCATACTATGTAGTTGAAAACCTAATGTGAAAATAGAAAATCATTCCCATTACTTTTAGGAGGAAGGTATGTTCAGTTTTTAAATTATACACTTTTAAATTTAAGTATATTTATATTTTTAAACTCTGATTTTTTAAAGGTATGTCCAGTTTTTAAACTTATAAAACTTTAAATTCATCTATTTTCAAACTAATTCCTTTTTTTTTCTTTTTGGTACTGTTATTTCTTTTTTTGGGTGGGTTTACCCTAAGGGTGCTAATGGACCATTTAAGATTATATTTGGGGCAAAATAAAATTTTAATCACTGGATTAAATTTATATTTTTTTTTATATAAACCAAATTGATCTAATAAAAAGATGGAATAGTTCAGTTCAAATTAATCATATCTCAGAAAAACACAAATTTCTTTTCTTTACAAAGTTTAAATATAAATTGTTATTCAAAATAAAAATATATAAATAACACATTTAATATAAACTAAGTTATTCACATAACGAATTAAAGTAGTTCAATAATTAAGAGTTTACACGCATGACTAAGCTATATGAATTACGTTTCTTTTTCTAATTTTGATTTTAGTTTTATAGTTTTTCAAAACTAATTCCTAGTTAGCAACAATATAAAATATATAAAATAATAAAATAAAATTTTATCATATAATCATCAAATTTAATTTATAATGTGAAATTCTATAATCTGATTCAATTAAGATGGATGAATTCCAATGATTTTGATCTTATTACAAAAAATTAAGATTAAATTTTATTTTTTTAAGAAGACAAATTTTATTTAGAGACAAAACATCGCGATGCCATAAGAAATGGCTTGAATAGTCTGTAATTATAGTACAAAAAAAAATAATATATTGAATTTCAATTATTTCAATCCTATTAAAAAATAATTGAATCTAACTAATTCGATTGATTCTGTTTATTTAAAACAAACATTCCTATTAGACATGTAAATTAATATTATTTAACTATTTATTATGATTTTTATCAAATAAAGCGTATAAGTAATATAATTTTTTTTATAAGCTATGTAATATGATCTTTTAAAGTTTTTTTTTTTACACTTTTAAAGTTAATTTAATATTTAACTTCACTTAAGTGTTTTATAATTAATTTTATACCAATTTATTTATTAATATATCATGTAACGTTAAAAATGTATATTAGTTATTTTAATTCATGTTGAATCCTGGATTCATATAGAATTTGAAATATTTAAAGAACCTTTATTTGTAAATAAAGCTTACACTTTTTTTATAAAACTAACAAAATAAGTTGGTTTATTCGGCTTATAATAATAAGTGAGGCGGGCTAGCCTAGTATATTTAGGGTAAACTCGATTTTTCCTATCACTGGATGGAATAAGAGGACTTTGGACAAATTTTAGAGAAAAAATTAGTTTTTAGATTTTGTGCTTCTTTCTAGAAAATAATATGAAAATTAATTTTAACAACATACTTTCATTTTTTTTTATATAAAGTCATGCGTTTATAAAAAAAAATAAATAGGAAAAGAAAAAAATAAACATTGCATTATTAGTTTTTTTTTTTTTACAAAATCACAATTTTACAAAAATAAATAATAAAATCATGATAAATTTAATTTTTTCTAAAAAAAATATTTTAGAAATTTGAATTATTAATTTATTTTATATGTTAATTATTGTAATTATTTTTTAATTTATTTATGTATTAGAAAATTTAAAAATAAAATAAAATCTTGCAGGCAAATAGGCCCTTGGCCTGGTGGATTGTTAAGTTAAATGGAACAGGTCATAGGCACTGACGAACTCAATAAACGATTTTACTAAGTGAAGCAGGAGAAGAAGGGTGAACCTTCTGCCATCCTAATTCATTGTGTATTACTATGTTTTCATAATTCATGCTTTTCTGTATAGAGAGAGATTTGGCCAAAATAGGGTGAAAGACATATGGCTTCACAAAATATGGAGAGAAAATATGAAAGTATATTTCCTTCCACGCATTTCATTTGCAACATGTAGCACTTCAGTTTGTTAGGTGGCTAAAGAATATTGGCTAATATTTTATTTTTAGAGCGTTTTTATATTTTATATGAGGTGGATTAATAATATGTTTTCATCTATTTAATAATGTTCCTTTATTAGAATATATTTTGAATTTGTTTAATTTTTTAGAATTTTACTTTTCATGTTCTAAAAATTAATTTCACTTTTTATATGTTTACTTTCCGTGATTGTGATCTTCGTTACATATATTTCACTCATTTTATTTTGTAATAATAATTTTGTTTATAGCAGCTATTCTTATTTTCTTTTTGTGTTAAAATTTGTTAATTTAAACTTTATACTTTTATTCCTTATTAATACAAGTCTTGCAATTTTAAAAATTAAAATAGGAAAAAGCAAGATTGCTTATGATTTCATTATTTTATAGTTTATGTGGATGACATGTTGGTGGTAGGCCCCAACAGAGCTCAAACCTAAAAATTAAAGGCATAATTGCTACTAAGTTTAATAAGAAAGACTTGAGACTTGCAAAAAAGATTTTAGGGATGCAAATTTATCAGCACAAAAAAATAGGAAAGTTTGACTTTCTCAAACTATTTATCGAAAGTTTTGTGACTCTTCAACATGCAAGACTGTAAGTCAATGCCACTACTTGTGAATTATTAATTATCCTCAAATATGAGTCCTAGCAATAAAGTAAAGAAGATGAAAATGTTTTGAATATCGTATGCATGGATGGTGGAAAGCCTTATGTACACTATGATTTGTACAAGATCAAATATTACACAAGTAGTAGCAGCAGTTGGTAGGTTCATGGCACACCTCGATAAGGAGCACTGGAATGTTGTGAAGAGGATCCTTAGATACATCATAGGAACCTTGGGTATTGGATTATGTTTTGAAGGATCGAAATTAATTGTCAATGGTTATGTCTATTCAGATTTTGCAAGTGATCTTGATAAAAGAAGATCTACTATTTGTTATTTGTTTACACTTACGAGAGGGTAATAAGCTCTTTATCCAAGTTACAGGATGTTGTAACTTTTTCTACTGTAGAAATTGAGTACATGACAGCTACTCAAGCATACAAGAAAGTTATTTAAATTAAGAGGTTGATGAGGAACTTAGGCACAAGTAGCAAAATATTAGTGTGAATTATGACGATAAGAGTATTTGAATATCACTTTGCTAGAAAAAAGTGGCAATGGAAGGAAATGTAGTTATATAAACATGCAAAAGATTTACACAAAAGACAACATAATAGATGTTATGACAAAATCTTGTATGGAATTGATTCTCATTAAGTCTATAAAAACATAAGTAACAAGAACTCACAAGAGAAAGCTATTTGAAAGCTCACAAAAGTAGTTTTAAATGGAATATTGGGAACTCGTGTGCAATGATAAAGCCACAATTGCTTTGGTGTTTTTTATGTGTGCTCACGTGACTTTGCCAAAAATATCAATTACCTTGACGTTCTAACTACATCATTTTAATAAATTTTCGATTCACTGCCCCAAAATTATAAATTTTCCTGCTAACTACCCTCCATGCGTGAAAATGCCGAAATCAATATAACTCCCTTCCCTGGTATCAAGAGCTGCACGACGTTCCACCTCAGCAACCTTTTCACCACAAAATTATCCACTAAACCTATTCCCTAAAACCCACAATAATCTTCCCTAACAAAAACCAACAATAGCCATTAAACAACTAATTAACCAGCTTTTGTTCCTCTAAAATTTTAAAGGTAACAACAAACATACCTCAACATACCAAATAAAAGAAACATGACAAACTGAAAAGGCAATTCTTCCACAAATTCAACCATGTGCTCCACTAGAACATTCACCTCCTCTTTTTCAGCATTCGTTGGAGGTGATGGTGTAGAAAACACTCAATGGTTGGAGTAAGAGTTGCCTATGCATAATCAGTACACTTAGACTTCTTTAGTTTCTGTTCTTGCTAGCTGTTTAATAAAAAGCTTCCCACCACCTCCTAAATATAAGAAGTCTCTAATGTCACAACTTCAAATCTATATAATATAACACAATTTCTCAGTTAATTCTACCATAAGGCTGGTAGTTAAGAAATTATGTTAATATATTGAAATCAAATAGAAAATACAATGAATTTAAATTTGATAGGGTACACCTGGACAGTATATCCTAAGTTCCAATTCACTTTTACAACACCTCCATTCTAGGATAGTTCAGAAAACTCTTTCACTCTTAAATATGCATAATTAAACAATGGAGTTTGTATGCATTCCACTCTTTAACGTATAGTTTGCAAATCATATACATGCCTTTGGAGAAGCAATGAACCCCTCAGTGCTTGCATTCTTGTTCTTGTGTTCCACAGATTCAACTCGATCCTCCTTGCTCCTTTCAGGCATGTCTTTGTTAAAGCTAAATATCCGACATTGTTACCTATGAACAGTTGTAAAAAATATCATTGGACAATGTGTATTAAGTGGAAATGCATTTTATCAGTCATATTGTATCAATCAGAGACAACCAGATCCATGAAATCTATATATTTTTTTATAATTATGATGTTTGTACAATCACTACAATGTCAATGTTATCAGTGAAAATAGTTAACTCTTCGAAAAAAACAAGAATACACATTGTTGCAAGACTATTCCTCTAATTTTACCAACTGGAGAATGCAGAAAAAACTCGATTATTTATTTTTTTGATATCTTGTATGAGCAGGGAAGAACTACTATTGGTGGCAAAACTCCATTGAATTTAGCATTAAAAGACTTGGTATCCGTACCTCTTGAAATTTCCTGCATTCAAAGTTTCAAGGAGTAAAAGTCTAGATGTAACGTGTTCTTTTTTATAGAGGAAAGAATTTCATTAAAATATATCTTTAATACCCAGCAAAATACAAGTAGTAAGAAAGAGATAGTTAGTTAATACCCGAAAGAGAAACTCTATAGATTAAAATATCACAAAAAACTCAACCCCACCCGCTACTAACAAGAAGTTACATACAACTCAAAGGGGATAACAATTTACAAGCTACATGTAACGTGTGTACAGTTGAAAGTTGTGGAATATTGATTGAAATGAAAAAGGGGTTAGTAATCAATGCACTTCTTCATAAAGACACCGTATACACATCTGACTCACACCATTTTATCTTCCACAACCATGCCCCCCCCTTCATCCTATCACTTCACAATTCTAGTTTATAAATCACTTCATCATGAGTTTGATCAACTGATTGAACAACCAAAATTGCATAATTTTAAAAATTAAGGAATCAAAATCACTGATTTAAAGATAGTCATAAAGTACACAAACTATATATTAATTTCTCAATTAATAGAATTATAGAAATCATACTACTCTCTCTGGTCCTTGAACATCTGTAAAGTATATTAATGTAGGAACTAATTTGTTGGATATTCAATATTTTAAAGACTATTTAATTTAAGTACTGTTTAAAAAAATACTTGAGGACAGTTTGATGGTCTACCCACTTTATAAAATTTAATGTTCAACAGTTCACTTGAAGAAATACGATTTGAATTTGAAAGAGTTTACCTAGGCTAGCATATCCTAGGTACCAATTCATCAAATAAAAATTTCTCGAACATGGATCTATTCGTTAATAACTTTAATATCTAGAAGCAAATATGTTCACCTATACAGTAATATTTTCCTAATTATAGACTTTTACATGCTTCTTAATAAGTAGGATCTTCAAAATCAACAATATTAGAGGACATTTGTAAATACATCCAAGAATGTTTACATGCATGTCTCAAACTCGGAGTCGGTTTTACTCACAAATTAATGTTATGGGCTTTGTTAACATCCATAGAAACCTGACCAAATTGTGTTAGTTCCCATCAATTTTTATTAACCAACTGCAGAAATCATAACAAACTACAGTTAATTCTGCGTTGGAAGACATTGTATTTGTAACTCATGACTTTTGGTTTCAAAGGTGCATGGATGAAGTGTAGTTTTTTAGCTTTCTAAGGACAACTCAATTAGACAAGTCAACCAGAAGTCAAGTCAGCATTGCACTTTCTGAAAGATATGCCACATGAATAACAAGCAATTTCTTTGTGCATGGGACAACCATTGTCCTCACTTGATATGTTTCATACGAAGTTTCCACAGGAGCGTGCATTTGCCACTAAAAAAGCTTACCCGTCTTTATCTATCCGAAAATAGTCTTCGAGGTAAGTTGCTACCTTAAACATTTTCTCAGTTCTCTTTTGCATTATCAATTCCTTCTAAACAGGAGAATTTTTATACATCTCTGCCTTGATTTTGACCAAATTGCAGGTTTAATACCAGTAGAACTGGGAAATTTAACTCACTTGATTGAATTATCTCTCTCTAGAAATTCACTAACAGGTTCAACCCCTCCTACCCTGGGTCAATTGAAAAGTTTAACACATCTCTTGCTTGATTCTAACGATATTCAAGGTAAGCTCAAGCCTAAAGTATTTTCAAACCTCACAGAAGCTTTTTAAAACCCCTCGCCAATTCACTTCATTGCATTATGGATCCCTTCTAAATTTGGTTAATAGGAGAATCTAATACATCTCTTGCTTGATTTTGACCAAATTGCAGGTCCAATACCAGTACAACTACAAAATTTAACTCAATTGACTGAATTATTTCTCTCTAGTAATTCACTAACAGGTTTAATCCCTCCTACTCTGGGTCAATTGAAGAATTTAATAAATCTCAATCTTGATTCTAACAAAATTACGGGTGCCATACCAATAGAATTAGAAAATTTGACATCTGTAACATACTTAGATCTATCAAATAACTCCCTTTCTAGTTCGATACCATTAGAGATTGCAACACCATCCAACCTCATCCTCGTAGACCTTTCCTTAAACAACCTTACAGGTAAACTACCAAAGGAACTTGCTAACATACCAGACCTAAACCTTTCATACAATTTTTTTTACTTCTCACGAGACCTTGACTCGAACTCCAAGTTGCCAAATTATTGTCATTTTGATAAAGATTCATTAATTGGTTACCACACGCTAAACTTTGCATCATGTCATTTTGTCTACCACACTAATCCTCAAACTAAAAATGTTAAGTTTACTGTGTTAATTGCTCTTCCCTTCACTTGCTTCATTCTTTTGGTGATACTTTCAACAATATTATACTTCAAAAGATGTATGTTTAAAGCCAAATTTGAAGCAAAATCAATAAAAAAAGGAGATTTGTTTAGCATATGGAACTATGATGGTAAAATTTCATTTGAAGACATCATTAACGCAACCGAGGACTTTCACCTCAAGTATTGTATTGGGACTGGTGCATATGGCAGTGTCTGTAGAGCCCAATTGCCAAGTGGTAAAATTGTTGCATTGAAAAAACTTCATCAATTAGAATCTCACAATCCATTGTTTAACAAAAGTTTCCACCATGAAGTCAAAATGTTAACGGAAATTCGTCATAGAAACATAGTAAAGCTTCATGGCTTTTGTCTCCACAACCGGTGTATGTTTCTTATCTATCAATACATGGAAAGAGGAAGCTTATTTTATACCTTGAATAATAATGTCGAAGCTGAGGAGTTGAATTGGAGTAAGAGGGTGAATATCATAACGGAATGGCACATGCTCTATCCTACATGCATCATGATTGTACCCCACCAATTATACATCGAGATGGAACAAGTAGTAATGTTCTTTTAAACTCACAATTAGAGGCCGTTGTCTCAGACTTTGGCACAGCTAGATTCATTTATCTTGATTCTTCTAATCAAACCTTGGTAGCTTGCACATATGGACATATCGCCCCAGGTGAAGTGCTAGCTTCTATTACAAGCAAAAACTATTTATGACTTCTATAATTGATGATTTAATGATATAGTATAATTAAGAAACCGAGTTAACTTTATTGATTTATTATTGTTTCATTACAGAGTTTGCCTATCCAATGAATATCACAGAAAAATGTGATGTTTACAGTTTCGGAGTGGTGGCTTTGAAATTTTAATGTGAAAGCATCCTTGAGAGCTAATCTCATCTTTATCAAACTCAAATACTCAAAACATGTTGTTAAAAGACCTTTTAGATGATCGTCTTACTCTTCCTAACTTTGGAAACGACACTTAAGATATAATGCTTGTAGTCAAAATAGCATTAGCATGTTTGTGTTCCAAACCAAAGCTCGGGCCATCAATGCAGCAAGTGGCTAATAAACTTTCTAATTTCAAATTGTCATCACTTTCTTCACCTTTCCATGAGATTTCGATCCATCATTTGATGACACGAGAGATATCTGTCCTTCATCCAAGTGTCAGAAGAATACAATCTGGTAAGCAAAAGAAGTAATCTTTGCTTTATTATGAATAATCAAGAAATTTTCCTTGATAAAATACCAAACAAAAGCATGTTGTTGTCTTCATATTTATTTTAATAATTTTGAGGCATATTTCGTTTTCCTTAATTTATTTTTTATATGAACTTTTTGTTCTCTATATTTGAACTAATATTTTAGGCGGTACATATGCTACAAAATAGAAATTTATTTTATATAATTAAATGTTATAATAAGTAATTTCTTTCGTAAAAGAGAGCATTAAACCCTTAAATTTTACATTTACAACCTTAAATTTTAATTTTACTTAAGTCAATCTTTAAAATTTATCTTATTTATAAATAGACAACTTGAATTTAAACTTATTCTAATTCATCCTTAAAATTTATTATTTTTTAAAATAATTTTCATATCAAATTTGAGTTAAATTGTTTATTCTAAAACTAAGCCAATCATTCATTAGTTATTTTTTTCTTATTCTTTTGCTACAATTCAATTTTTTTGTATTAAAATATAATAAAATTTTGAAAATTTAGATAGGCAAAAAAATTATATGATTTTTTAGTTATTATGTTTTAATGTTTGAACATTGAAAGAGATATTTGTAAACAAATAAATGATTGAGATTTAACATAACTAAATTATTGAGATTTCTTATTTGTTAGTAGTTTAAACTGAATTTAATATAGGAAGATATTTATGAAACGGTAAATTTAATAATTAGTTAAGATGAAATTATTAACATGTTTATTAAAAAACAGATAAAGTGTAATGATGTATTAGAGTAAAATTAAAGTTTAAGGTATTTATTTGTTAAAGACTAAAATTTAAAGGGTCAATTAGGATAAAACTTAAACTTAAGGTATCTATCCACAGAAGATGTAAAACGTTGAGGGATCAAATACTCTTTTCCCTTCCTTTTTAAATATATAAATTTAATTGTAATTAAAATTAAAAACAAATAAATCTTTTTAGACATCCCAATTAGATTTGATATGCTTTTGGTCACCAACATGTTTGTTTGAGCGAAACTGAATTTGGGATTCTTGATGACCCAAAAAATTATGATTTTGATTCATTAAATTAATGCGTTTTCATTTTTAGTCTTGTATTTTTTTTTTAAATTTAAGTACCTTTAATGTTAGAGTTTTATTTTTGTCCATGACATTTACCTCATTTATGAAAATCATCGAAGATTATGTCATGTTAATGTCATTGACATTGACATATTGCAACATAAAAAAAAAAAAAGTCACGTCATGAGCCTTATGTGAGAAATTATGTCATGTGAAAAGTGTTACATTATTATAACATAAGAAAAACTAAAAGTAACAAATATAGAGAGATATAATATTATTGTTAATTATTTTAAAAATTATTAAAACTCAAATTAGAATTAATGATATTAACAATAGTAAATCTAAATAAACAAGAGATTAATGAAAATTTTGTAAAAAACAAAAAAAAAGCAATTAAAAGAATAATCTCATTAAAGAATTGCATCTTAAAACATACATTAAAACAATTAAAAAAATAGTTTTACTTTTCAGTTTTCTATTTAAAAAAATAATTTTATTTTTCAATTTTCTATTTTTATTTTAAAGACTCAAAATATAATTAAAATATATTTTTGTTTACTTTTTATTAATAAAATTTTAATGAATATAAACAAATTTTTCCATTTTTATATTTTTAAAACAATTTTAAAATACTATTTATCAAACAAGTTTTTCTTTTTTTTTAATGACTTAAAAGCTATTTTTAAAAACTAAAATCTACTTTTAGCGAAAATATAACTTTCAATTAACAAAATTAACTTTCCTACACTCGCCTTACTAATTTTCAACTTTCCAATATATAGTTTCTCAACTACTTTAATTAATAAAATAATTAATTAATTGCATTGATAGCAAACGGCAATCATTGTTAACAAGACAACGCATATTTCCTCACTTTATCAATAGTATAACTGCTACATCATTCTAAAAGAATCAACAAAAATTAAATATTTAATACAAATATAGAATTGCCACCAATTTTATTATCAACACCATATTTTGTTTATAGCCCTTGTCCGTACTCCGTAGCTTTTCTAAGCACACATATTCCTCTTTTCTTGACAATTCGGGCATTTAGATGAATGTCTTGCATCTTATAAATTGTCATTAACATTTTCATATTCATCAGTAACACTATTTCCGAATGCTTAGTATCTGATCAAAAGAAAGTCATTAGTTATGAACGTGAAGTAAGAGAGCTCATGAACCCCTTAAAAACTCACAAACTTGCATAAATACCTACACTTACAAATTTATTGAGATCTTGATCAAAGGTATCATGGCCCATATAGCTTATACCTTTACTAAACACAAATTTCTTTTGAAACTTCCAAATTCTTTCTAATTCTTTTCATTGATCTCCTCTAAAGTAGGATAATTTTAAAAACATATTAGATATTTTTTTTTAGAAAATCTTACCAAAACACATTCTTAAACTATAGAAACAACTAACAAACCTGAGCATGCCACATAAGAAAACATAACAAACAACAGCAAAAGCTCCAAGAAATTCAGTCATAAATAAATAGGCAAACAGGTTTTCATTACATCCGAATTAGTCTACTCATAATACTGCAGAGTGCAGCATCTACCTAATCAGCCGATAAATATATCAGATACTCTACCTAGCTGCAACTTACAACACTGAAACTACATCCTATGGTAATAGACATCAGACATGTTTGAAACAATCTTTAGATAAGAGAGAAAACACTGTAAACATAAAAACAAAGCAGCTGAGTCATGAATGTTGTCAGCAAGAGTAGTTGAGGAAAGAGAGTGCAGGTTGACCATCAACTTAACTATCAGGCAGAGATATGTTAATATCAGTAGCTGACTTTCTTGAGTCTGGCATGGAGTGCATGTTGACCCAGTTATCTCTTCTAAAGGCATTGGGAGGAGTGAGGTTAGAGTTAAGGGTTCCAGAATTTTGCAGTACATGTACTCCACCCATAACATTCACATCCTCTTTGTCAGCATTGGTTGGAGGTGGTGGTGGTGCAGAAGATACTGCAATGGCTGGAGTAACAGTTGCTTGTGCATAATCAGTAGACTTGGGCTTCTTTAGTTTCTGTTCTTGCTGGCTGCTTGGTAAAAAGCTTCCCACCACCACCTAAATATAGAAGAGGACATGCATAAGTCATCTAAGACTAAGTACCTTTTACGTACCTAACTTTATTTTGGATATAGAATTTACAGAATTGATTTTGATTAAAATTAGATTTGAAGTGAACTGATTTATACAATGAGAAAATGTTATCTCAAAATTATAGTAACCAAAGATTTTGATTTGCATTTTGTAGTTACTAACATGTCATTTGTTGTAAAATTACACATAAATCAATATAAATGCATTATTGGGGAACATGCACCACTGATCCTTTGTTTGGCAATCTACAGACAATTTGTCAGGGCATGCAAGCTAGCCTCTCCAGAATAGTCAATCCTTTTTTGGCAAAGTACTTGAGGAATATGGTATGGTTCAGTTTTCAAGCATACAAGTAAATGAGCACTGTGCATAATTTAGTATATACAGTCACTTACCTGCACAGGGCTGGCAGCTACAAGAAGACCGGCAACTCCGCCACCAACAACACGGCCGTCAGGGCTAGCCAACGAGACAGACATTCCACCAGACCTGCTTCTTGTTCCTTGGTTGTCGGTAGGCATGAATGATCCAGACAAGGAAAGTATCTCAAAACGGCCCTACAAAAGAAATATTTTCAGAAAAAAAGAAATATTTCCACAATGAATTTATGCAAATTACCATCTTACAAGCAAGTAAATATCAAAACCAGATTTCTATGCCAGTCATTTCCCAACAAAGCTTAACCTTGTTCATTTCAAATATCCACACATTAAGTAAAACCTACTCATGCACTTTTAATATGAAGGAAAAAAACAAGTAAAAAAGCTCAATTATATTCTATTATTATTATTATTATTAAGTACAGTAAATGTCATTATTTCCAATATACCCTCTCACGCTTAAAGCTAAGTTTTAAGCTTGTTACAAATAAACATTTTTTTTTAAATCAATAGATGTTAGTTGTTGGTTTTGTTAGTTTTTGTTAATGAAGAAATTCAAAACTACTACCTGTACTTCTGTGTCCTCCTCTTTATGTGAATTTTATCACTATACCAACTTCTATTTTTTTCTTTTTTATAATAAGAGACAAATATAAAATACAATGTTGCAAGGAGGTGAGAAGACACCATACAAGACCTCTGTGCAAAGAGGTTCATCCACAGTAAAATGAAGAAGCTAAAAATAGTAAAAACTGACAATAGTTGTCGAAACAAGACAATCCACCACCAGAATTTAGATCAGCAAATAAAACGAAAACCCCAAATAAGTCAGGTGACAGCAGTAACTTTCTGGAACTGGGACCTTGAACAGAATGACTTGAGGATGCAGATTGGAGAGTGATCAGTAGGACAGTTAGAGAAAAATGCAACTGGAAAGGAGTGGATCAGTCAGAAAAACAAAGTGGAGCGATTTTTCAATGATGGTCTGTAAGAGAGTATGACTGGAAATTCAATCAAGGGCTTTTTATCAATGGCCAGAGAGGCCTGCCAGAACTCTGGATGGAAGAATTAACATAAGAAATTGTAAACTGTTGCCGAAAATGATGTTAAGTTGGAAAAAGTCACCAGAGATTGTCAACAGAAGGTTGCAGGAGAATTCCCAGGCAATTGTAGGTAACTGGAATGATTCTGGTAGATCAAAAGCAGTGATTAATTGATTATGATGTTAATAGGCAGGATAATTGACTACTTACAATTATAGAGCAGACAGTCACTTAAAAACAAATCACTTCCATATTTTCAGAAATGGCTGCAGAATTGTGAAGTGACAGGTCATGACGGATGATGAGCTCTCATACCAAGTTTAATTTAAAAAAGGGAAATTAGAAAGTGTGAATTAAGAGTGAATAGTGAAACAACTTCTTATTCATTAGAACGTATAGTACATGAGTTCAGCATGTCATTCATATATATAAACTGCTGATAGACTTAGTGACTAATTCTGAAACTTCCTCCCTATAGGAAAATGCAACTGGAAAGGAGTGGATCAGTCAGGACACCAATGCTAGTATTTCAATTTATATATTTATTATAAATTATAAATATCAAACATAAAACAACAAAACCTAGACAAAAATGTAAATAAAAAAAAACTTGCTAAAAAGGAAATGAAACATCACATCAACAATAAAGCTCCCGTTTTAAAAAAGCTGAAGGTCAACACGAAATACTTAAGGGAATAGGCATGAGGAAGAGTGAAACTGTGAAAGTTCCATTTATATATGCTTATTTCACAAAATTTATAAGTTTGAGGCGAGCAAAATAAATCTGAACGGAGGTTTTATCAAACAAAAGTTTCAAATGAATTTATAAGCTTTAAAAAAATCAAGATTGTTGAATAAAATGGCATTAAAATGTCATTGTAAAAAAGGAAAGATTGCAAAAATGAAATAACTTAAAATAATATGACATAAATTACTGCTGCACCTCATAAGTTAGAGTACCCCCAGAAGAATCAGGCTGACGAAGTGTAACATTTGAAATTACACCATTCGCAGATAAGATACATATAGCTCGTGGCCCTTGTTGAGAAAAGGATATCACCTTCATCGTAATGTCCTACGACAGCCAAAAAGCAGAGCAAGATAACCTCAATTAACTATCTTCTAGAGAAAGTTCTACCATCATGAAATATACACAATGCTTAGGGAAAAAAGTAAGAAAGGCTTTGCTCCTTCAAACATTTTGTTATGAACTAGAAACGGAAGAAAGAAATATAATTGCCTACTAACCAGAGTATATTGCAGATCTAGAACCAGGTAAAAAATTATAAAAGAGTTTTAAAACAATACTGTATAAGAATTAAATAACCACATGCTAGTCCTACATCAACAACGACATTTGCAATAAGAAATAAGCTTTACTCTCTGCTTATTCCTATCATGAGATACATCTTAACAAAAGGAAAAGGAAAGAGTAAATCAAACCCTATAGTTAACAAAAAAATCTGCATACGTATCATTTGATGCAAAATTTCATAATACCACCAAGGAATCACCGAAACTTCCAAAAAAGAGTCATACCAACCCATGTTCTATTCATGTGAATGTGTCCAATGCTTCACAAACACTTCTGGGTGTTGATATTCCTAGCTGCATTTTACAATTTTTTTTACTTCTATATTTTCAAGTTTTATACCAAGAGGAGTGCTAGCAACACACTATCATTTGTTGAAATTTATTGAAACTAGAAAAGTAGGATTTATTCAATGACAACTAAGACCCACATAAATTTGTGTTTTTCACCAAATTTCAATCAATCACAGAGTGTGTTTAAAAGAGTGTGTCAAAGAATGTGTTGCTAGCATATTTTTCTTAATACCAAAATAGATGAAAATGCCATAATTATTCATGATAGAGTTTATTCTGTTTACAATTTACAACCACACATGCTTGTTTTAAAACATCAATTCTATCAATTGATTCAATTTCAAATATTAGTGTTTCTATATTTTGTATTAACTAGTGTTATAGTTCTTCATTTATGTACTTTTATATCCTGGTTTTGGAAAAGACCACAATAATATATAAATACAAAATAAAACAAATGACAGGAGAACAAACTTCAATTCCAGTTTGTAGTTGTTAGTATGCATCTATAAATGGCATATACTCCATTATCCATGTTATTGGACACCCATTTTATTTGACATATTTAATAGCATTAATTTACAAAAGAGATCATTATTTTGTCAAAGGAACGTGTTATAAACCATCTAAACTAATGTATAGAGACTTCTGCACAATTCAAATAAAAATAAAACTAACATAGAACATACAATAAAATCCTACATACAAAGTTTTCAGTGCATGCACTTTCAACTAACCATGGTAACATTGATACCACACAAAACCAACATAACATAAAATTGCATCTCTCTAGCTGCATCACCCCCCTTTATTAACTATTCTCATATTAGAATGTTTAAGATTTTTAGACATTTATATTTATTTACTTATTTAATCATTTATTCACATACATATGAGGATGCAAATTCAAAACAATGGTAAGAGAGCAATAATTCTGAAGATGAAAGTTTAGGATCATAACACCAAAGTGGATAGACACAATTTTTAGACTATGATAACAAAGATGGGGGGAAAACAATAAAAAAGAACAAGTATATGACACCATGAAAAGGCATAAGCCTTTTAAAAGGCAGAAAAATGTGGCATGGCTAATGAATAATATCTGATTATATCACTGCAAAGAAATTCATAGGGCTTTCAATTATTTGAATTTATTTGCAGGCAGAATTCCTACTGAATAGGTATCTACTATCTAGATAACCATATTCCAATATCTTCAGTGATTTTTTAGGGGAGGATGGGAGCACAAGAGTACAGTTATCTAGGAATTGTCTTGAATTTCCATTATGATTTTGCAAACTCCATTTACAGAACAAAGAAAAAGTTGTATATATTTCACATCCGCATAACTAAAAATAAATAAATAAACAATTGCAAAAAGAATATGTTTTCAGTAGATTTATAATTTCAAAAAAAACAAAGAGCAAGCAAATGTTCAATGTCTATTTGGAAAATGCAATGTATACCCAAAATCAGGCAAGTGAGCAAGACACTAAACAATGAATAGTTTTAGTCTTTTAGACATAATCAGCAGGATGTTAGACAAGCAAAAAGGCAGATATTATTTATTAAGGGCCTGTTCGTTTCCTATTCTTGAAAACTATTTTCTGTTTTTTAAAAAGAAGGGGAAAAAAACTAGTTTTATATGAGTAGTTTTTGAAAATTGTTTTCAAAAACTAAAACCTCTTTTCAAAACTCAACAAAATATGGACATGTTTTACAAAGAACTAAAAAGAATTCTTGAAAAGTAACATCGTCCGAACTTAAATTCTTTGTTATCGTTTAGTATCTCTTTCTTCTTTAAGTTAATAACTACAAATAATATTTTATACTCAAATTCACAAGAAAACTCAAGATTGTCTTGAATTACCGTCATTATTTAGTCTTCCAATTAGAGAAGATTTTATTACCGCAGAGTCATGATAATAGTACATAATTAGCAGATACATTTTGTTTTTGTATATTTTACAATTATGTATAATTTAGTATTTTTCAACTTTTATTATTTGTTTTTGTATATATGGTGCAAGTTATTTTATATACTACTACAATCCAAGTTTAAAAAAAAAAGTACACAAAATTATACAAATAATATATACTAATATACTATATCAGATTGCAAAATTAAATGTCAAATTGAAAACCAAAAAATGCAAACACACATGGGCAGCAAGTGTTCTTCCCTAGTTGTAAGAAAAGACAAAGAATATCTGTAAGTTGTTTTTGGTTTCTACTCAGTTTTCTATGACCATTTTTTCCCACTCCAACTATCTAACTAAATTTTTTAAAACTGTTTTATAAATTAGTTTTTGAAAACTAAAAAACAAAAGTACAATCAATACACCCTACAACCTACATCCACCACCTCATGAATTATGGACCCTCGAGGATAGGAATAACGAGAAACAGTTAAGAGACAAATTCAAAGCAAATGCAAATCAGGTGAATTAAATGAAGTTTTTCCCATGCCCTATCCCAGTGAAGCTTACCTCGCCAGCATTGACAGTGATGATATGTGGCATAAAATTTGTCCCATCTGAGCATGCATTCAAGTCACCTACAGAATCATAAACACGAGTTATTACTAAACTGAATTGAAACTTAGAAAGTAAGAAATAATATTTATAAAAGCATTCATATATGTTGTCGGGATATTTGTGTTATTTGAATTATTTTAGAAGTGGTAGAAACTTTAAATAAAAAATAATTAGATTAGAGATACTTTCAAATGCAACTACAATTAGGAGAGCGGCCATGCCATTCAGAGGTTAAGAAGTGTCAAACTGTCAATTGAAATTCAAGACAGCACTCTACTTAAGTAGACTTGTAATGAGGATGACTAAACTAAATGATAGTACCTTTCAAGAATTTCCATGCCATTTCAACAGATACATTCAATCTCAATAATGTTACACGTCTCATCGTCCCCACAAAATATAAATATAAAAGATGTTACAAACGAAAGTCACAAGACTCACTTGCTAACACAAATTTCCTTATCCATGCATGAAAACAACAAACCTCCCAAGTAAATACATTGTACCTTGCTTTGCAGAAATATTTGGTACAACAAAGATGGCTTAATAAGCTATTAAAAAAATGATAACTTTGTCCTGGATTTGTGGAAAGTAGTCTCCAAGTTAGACAGAACAAAACGCAAATTCAAAGCAGCAAGACAAACAAAAAATTTTCACCATCAGAAACAAAAACAAACTTGAAACTTCACCAAATGACAAGGTTACCAACAAAATAAAAGTCACTTGATAGTTGATAAACCATACTATTTACCAACAAGAGCAATTTCCATTAAACTCATCAAGAGACAAAGACTCATGCATTACCTAAATAATCCAAACCAACTTTTTTTGACTTTTTGTATTCCATTCCCCGCATTTTCCCCCGCTTCCCAGATGAAAAGTCATTAGAAGTTGGTGCAGAAGATGATATTGGCATTGGTGACAATGCCATAGTGACAGACCCATCAGGACCATATTTCCTGGGTCTTCCCCGTTTCTTCTTAACTGCTGTTCCATCCAACCCCACACTCACAGGTGAGACAACAATAGCTGCAGCAGCAGCACCGCCGCCGCCTCCGCCGCCACTACCATCGGGGAAATGAACCTGGTTTGGAGCTTCACTCCTCGGTGCCACGTGGTAAGCTGATGGAGCTTCTGCCCCTATCACTGTAACCCCAGAACTAATACCTTCTCTGGCTTCCATGCAAATATTGAATTTGCACTTCCAAGCCTATATTAACAAACCAACACCTGCAACCCCAGAGCCCATAATAGAATAAAGAACAATTAGAAAGCAAACAGATTATTGGAGCATAATTCATTAAAAAAAATATATCTTTTAGCACAAGCATCAATGCCTTCAAACCTTCTATAGCATGGTACAAAGACACAGTGAAAATCCATTTAACGATCCTATTGACGAGTAAGAAGGCAAACTAAAGATACAAACTTTAGTTTTACAAGAAGCTCTATGCAATCGAAAAAGAAAAAACTAAAAAAAAAAAAAAAAAAAAATTAACACTTGGGGTTCAGAGTAGAGAATCATAACAAGAAATGCAATTATTTACTATTAAAGTTAAGTTTTTTGGCCTTTGTTCTCATCTCTGAAAAAATGGGTACTTAGTCTCAGACACAGGAGATTTACCTCTTAACAAGAGATGAAAAAGAAAAAATAATATTAGCCACTAAAAAGCAAAATAACAAAAATTAGTAAAATAGTACAATTTTAAAATCTTTAAAAATATTCCCCACTTGGCTAAAATAATTATGAAAAATTGGTAAAAATTAAAAACAATCCATTTGCTTCAAATATTTCTCAGGCTGGAGTTCAAAAACAAAGTAGAAGTCATCCAAAAACATCAAAGGCTTTTCTTAAACAGAAAAACAAACAACAACCTTTGGCATAAATCTGCTTGATACCCAGCATTTTTATAAACTTTAAAAGAAAGATGGCTGAAACAGAGGGAGAAAATAGTAATAAATACCAAAAATAAAAAAAACAAAATTTAGAAACAAAGCTCCATATATATTCTCTTATGGAAAGCATATCAACATCAGGATGTGGATATTCTTCAGAATGCAAAGATCATGACCTGTCACTGTGATTCCACACTTGAGCTAGCTTCTTCTCAAGCTGAAAACTTGTATTAAGATTTCTTTTTCAGCTCAACCAGAAACTCATTAACTCAACTGAACTCAGACTCACCCCAGAAAGCCAAAACACAAGAACACAAAGGAAAAAAACACAAAAAAAAGAAGAAAAAAAACTGTTTGTTCTGGAAAATTCAAGGAAACTTACAAATAGGTGAAAAAAACCCGTTTGGCTGGTTGGTTTTTCCAAAGCTGCTTGAATTGAAAGTTGAAAAAGAGAGAAAAATGGAAAGCACAAAATAAATACTACTGTTACAGCAATTAAAAATAATAATAAATCAGGGAGAAAAAACCAAGGATAAAACAAGAGTGGTAAAGTGTATTTAAATTAAATAATAATAAATATTAAAGGTTTTTTATTTGATTTGAATAAATTCCTAAACCCGATAAATACAATTTGGTTAAGAGCAATTTGACGTCCGTGAGGGGCAATTAAAAAATTTTATAAAAAAAATGTGTGTACATATTTGAAACCATGGTTAATATGGTAAATTTGTTATAAAGCAATCTAATTTAGAGGAAATAAAGTTGTGCCTTTTTCTTTTTTTATTCACGAATTAATTAATTTTCCTATTTAAAGCTGCAAAGACAGGGTTGGACGGCCAAAACTTTATGTTGCCGCTGACCTCCTTTTTGTCTTTTTTCTCAAAAATGAAAGATGAAACCATATATTATGTCCTTCATGTCACTCATAATTACCATCTAATGCCACTGAAGTGGAATTGTTTTTTTTCTTCTATGCTTTTTCTATTCTTTAATTCATAGGAGCAATAAAATTTTGTTAAATCCATTGAATGTGTTAGTTTGGTGTTAATTAGGATTGCTTCCATTCACAAAATTGAAGTGTGACCAAACAAAAAGTCTTTGATTGTATTCATTTAATAGTGATATTGCGTTCATAAATATCCACTAATTATTATTATATCATTTGATGGTCGAACAATATGTTTGTTTTTTTAATTTCTTTATTTACAACTCTTTTTTTTAAACAAATGGCCAAAAAAATTCAGACTTGAAGGTTGAAACTTTCAAAATATATATAACGCCAATTACTTCTTTGAAAATAGCAACCTGACAATCATCTTAATTATTTGCAGAGTACTTAAAGAAAAGTTTAAAATGAAACATTAAATTATTTTTAAGAGAATTTAATGTCCCGTATTACTTTTGCTTCATTTAAATAATTATTACTAAATAATAAAGCAAATACATATCAATCTATTACACAATACTCTTGTGATACTGTTTACTATAAAAATTATAGTACTTATTTTTTGGACAATAAAGTAATTTTTTAATATTTAAATGAAAAAACATTGGGATTTAATAGTTATTAAGATTAGTGGTGAAGTTAGATATTTTTGGGTTTGGTAATAAAAAAAGGTGGTATATTTGTAATGTATGGATGACATAATAATAATGTATGTGCAAACAATATCTAATAAAGAAAAAGAAAGTGAAGAAGAAGAGATCTTTATTACATAGTAGAATCTGAAAGCACACAGTGTCACGTGACAGTGGGGATTGGTCATTGTAGCAGGTAAGCCAGCTCTGCCTTAGTTAGGAAAGACTTTCCTTACCCGTGAGTGAAAGAGAAAATAAATAATATATATATTTTTCTACAAAAATAAAAGAAAAAGAAAAAAGCATATCTTGCCCACAAAGTCATGCCTTCTTCCATCAACAAATTTAAAGTTACGTTTCATCTAATCTAGATCTTATTATAATTATAATTTTCCTAACGTTTCACCTTATTATGTTTTGAAAAAATTATTATAATAATAATGAAAAAAGTTAATGTGAAAAACTGACTAATTATGTGCTGGGGTTTAATTTTAGGTAGTATCAATTTTCAAACCCTGTTAAATGCTTATCATGATAGGTGTAAATTACATCTTCATCCTTTAAGCTTTCTCAAAACAACAGTCCACCTAAATTTATTTAAAATTTTGTATGATAGTAATTTCTAACTAACTTGTTTTCTGCCTCTAATGGAATATCATTGACTGGAAGAGGGGGAAGGGAAGAATGTGAATTATTTTTCCTCTAACCAAACCAAATTTAGCTTAAACCATAACAACCAAAAAATCAAGAGAGTCTTTTAAAAGCAAGGGGGTTAGATCCTTAGATGTAAGAGGAGTTAATCCTCACCACATGTAATTAATTAAGGTTTAATTTTTTATTAAAAATAAATATGTTTCATCTTTCATCATGTTTTGGATAATATTTTTGAAAAAATAAAAACTACAAAATATTAATGGTAATTTTATTTTTTTAGGTCTTTATAATATTTGTGTTAAATATTTATTCAAACCATTCGGACTAACAATATGTTGTCAATGGTATAGTTTAGTTTGATAAAAAAAATGATTTACTTATTATTATCAAAATTTTATATTATTTTTACTTTCTTTTCTATTTTCAAAATTTAGTATGAAAGTGAAAATAATAATAATAATTTATTATTATTATTTTCTATGTATTTTTAAAGTAAAAATAATATGTCATTTTTTTTTCATTAAAAGTGAAAAATAAAATAAAAATAAAAAATTATTTTTTAAAAAAAATTACTCATAAAAATAAATTGTTACAAGGAACACATACATACATTTAAAGTATTTTGATGTGACTTAACATAAAGTGACTTTTTTCACTTTTGAATCATGATTTAAATGTAAACTATATTAAAATAAACCTCAACTATAATTCTCCAAATAATTTGTTGATAAATTCATAAAACTCGATTTATATTCTTCAAACTGTGATTTTGGTGTGTTCAAACTATATAATTCAAACATGTACATTAGTTTCCCATCTTTATCACACACACACAAAATGTACATTAGAATTTCCCTTCTTCAAAAGTTAATTTCCCATGTTCCAAAACTGAATTTAAATAGGCAAAACAAACGGTAATTGGTGTCTTTTTTGTTCACAAGACAAAGTAATTCTCAATAAAGAAAAATTATTATGCAGCTAGTGTAAGTTGTTATTCATATTGCATAATTTTTTTATTGCATACAAACCAATCTGATTATTGAATTCCTAGTGGAAAAGTTACATATCTAGTTACTTATTATGCTATAGAGGTTCAACAATTTAAATAATTAAATTAACAAAACACAAAGTTATATTTATCTAGTTATCTTCTATCAATTGTGTTCAGTAGAAGTAGAAAACAAGTTAACGCAAATGAAATAAAGTGAAATTTAATTTTTAATAGGTTTGGCCTGGAGTGTTTCTTAAAGAAACCTCAAAGATCGAATGCGTAATTTATTTTAACGTAAAATGTTAAAAAAATTAACACAAGATTTTTACTTTATTTTTACATATTTTTGTGTGTATATAAAAATGATAAAAATAATTAAATATAATATCACATACACTATAATTTTTTTATATTCAAATAATGAAAATCTAAATCTAATGTACAATCACGTCTTAAAGGGAGATTTAAAGCTGGAAAACTCTAGAGGGAAAAAATTTATTCAAGGCAAAGTACATTTCTTTTATTTTTGGCCAAACACGGAATTTAATTATGTCTGATCCTTGTACAGACTAAGTTTTATAACTTAAAATTAATAAAAATTGGCATAGATATGTTTTTAGTATATAATATATTAGTAAATTTTGTGTTAAGAAAATTGTTTTATTTTGAGTCTTACTAAATTTTTATTTTAAAGCATTGTTTAAAATATTTTTTGTTTAATTATAATTATTTTTACTAAATAATTATGTTTGAACCTTATAAAATCAATATAAATAATAATAAATTCTCTCTCCGAATGTTTGACGAAGTTAATTCAGGTGGTATTTTAAAACAATTCAAAACATTTAAAAAAAAAACATTGAGATCCAACATAATACAAAATTATATAAATAAAAAATGGTTTTCAACAGAAAATAAAAATAAAATAAAATTTTAAAACATTATACCAAAATTTAAGGACAACACAAGTTCACTCCCATATAATTAACCTACAGCATAATTAGCATTCTAAATTATACACTTCAATTATAAAAATGGTTTTCATCTTTAACAAGGATCACATGCCTTATTCGTTAGTATAATACTTATATTTATTAATATTCTTTGAAATATTGTGATAAATCATAGATCAAAACATGCGTGTAATGTAAATATGTTATAATATTCAGAATTCAATTTGAATTATAAGTCCTCCTATTAGCTGTACATCAATTTCCTACGATATAAAATATTCAACTCTTGCCGTGACAAAAACGATTTTTCTTTTCTAGCTGCTCCACAATAATTGATTGCTTAATATGATAATATCTTAAGAATTTAGCATAATTAACTCTCTTTTTTTCCTGTGGGCTGTGGTCTTTTTAATTGAGTGTGGCATCTTTGTCTAAACTTTTCTTCTAATGAAATTTCAAACACAATCATTAACATTAGATTTTCTTACTAAAGAATCCATCCGCTTGCTTTCTCTGAAATCATTATTGCTCAAATATATTTATTTTCAGAATAAGATATCTGTTCATTATAAAAAGAAAACTTAAATAATAAATTGGTTCTTACAAAAATAAATAAAAATATTATTTTTTAAAATTTTTTATTTAAACAAATTTTAGTTTCTATGATCAAATATCAACGTTAATATTGATAATATAACAATAACATTAGTATTAACTAATATTATATTATTATTTTATCAAATTTTTTTCATTTCATTAATTTTTTAAAAATACATGATAAATTAAAATACCCTTTATTAAAAAATCATATTTTATTATTTTGTTAGATTTTTATGATGCGACAAATTATTGAAAAATGAATATTGTTGTCAGAGGAACCTAGAAATCCAGCACTCGTTTTTCTAAACACATTTTTATGATTTTATTTATTGTTAAATAAGTTAAATTTATGTAAGTGAGTATTTCTTATAATTTTATGATTTTTAATAAATTATAACAAATAATGAATGTTAAGGGGAATTTGTTGCTTACACTCTTCTGAATGCTATGTAAAATAAAACAGAAAATGTAAAGAATGAATAAAAAAGTTATTTGAATTAAAAAGAAAGAGTGAAAAGTTGAATAAAAAAAAATAGTAGTGGTAGTGTGGTGTTTTTCAGTGTAGATAGAGAGAGGTGAAGAGCAGAGTGGAATGTGTTATCCACGTGTAGGGTGGGCATATAAAGGAAGTTGGATTTAGGACTGAGGCATAAGCCGTTACAATTGTCCTAGGTTGCTTCACCTTTGAGACACTCTTTGCACTTTAGAGTTTAGACATTAGACATTAGACATTAGACATTAGACATTAGACATTAGACATTAGACTAGGTCCATGCCTCCCTCTCTTCTCCAATAGTGCTGCCCACATGCTCTGTCCCTTTTACCATACGGTCAAACCCAACATCATGCTACTTTGTCTTCTTCTCCTTCAATCCAAACATCAAACTATCAAATTCATTGCATTCTTTAATAATCTTATCAATTTTAGTCTATCCATACATCCCACACAAGTAGCTGAGTTTGGGAGTGGGATCTCGTTGGTTACATTCTCAAAACACAACATTGACTTGCAAATGTTACATTTTATCAGGTTCGAGTGTCAGATGCTTTTCTGGACTCTCGAAGTTTCTTGAGGTGCTTTGAAGCATCATTCATCTTGAACAAGAAATCTTCATCACTCCTTGGCTAAGTGTGTTACATGTAGGCGTATTGTTTTATTAGTCGTGTATGGAAAATAATGCGTTGCTATCTTTCAGGCCTCTTTCCACACATTAGAATATGAAATCTTAGTCGAACTCGGTTAAGTAGGTAGGGATAGAATTATGATTAATCAAGTTATAATTTAAAGACAACTTGTTCACTTTGACAACTTGATTTTTATCAAGGATGGAGTGTCTCACATGCTCCTAAACTCTAGGATTTACCCGAGGCGCTTTGAGGTGTAATTCACTATGCTCTAAAATCAACATCGTTCTTCTTGAACGTGGAATCTTGGAAAAGATTTCATGTTTAAACATAGTTTAAAAATCCAAATGACCTGACCAATATGAACGATTGAACCGTAAGTCGGTGATCTCACCGGGTCAGATTGATGACCTCACCAATGTGATATTTTAGACTTTTAATATTAAAAATATTTAGTATTTTAGATTATTATAAATAATTATATAATATTTAGTATGATATTATTATAGTTTAGTTAGTTTAAAATATAGTAAAATTTATTTTAATTATTTTAAAAAATATATGTGGGTGTGCGTTGTAAACTGGTCCGTTATATGAACTTTAAAAAAAATCATTTATTTTCGGTGACTAAGATTTATTGTGTCCGTTTAAAATATGATTTTGCAAGTTAAGGGGACCAACCTAGTCCGTTCACCCACTCCTAGCCTGAACTAATAACTCAGTGATTTGACTTTATCAATGTTATCAAAATTAAGAGTCTTTATAGATTCGTAAGATTCCAACAATTTCAACTCCTGTAACATGAAGGTTTACTGATAAATTTTCATCACATATAAGTTCATATCCAGATAATAAGTCCAAAATATTTAAATAAATAAAATTAGATTTGCAATACTCAAAATTTCAAAATCCTTTTAAGATATAAGAAAAAATTATAGTCAAAAAACTCAAAATTTGAGTTAACACAAAAGCACAACGCAAGAAGTTTGTTCGAGTTTACTCACAAGTATACTTACAAGTTTAGTCGATTTTACCGACTTTACTCTAAATCTACTTCATTTTATCGAGTTTACTATCAATTTACTACCTTTCTATTTTTATGTATGATTTAATTCATTAGTAATTTATAAACTCGTATATGAGTTAACTCGTGATTTTAATAACTATGGACCCAATCATTCAATTTTCAAATAAATATTTTATTTTTAATAATTATGACTTTTTATTAATTTTTGTCAAATATGTTTCTTTATCATTTTATTTTCTCTCTATTCGCGATCTTTTCTTTATTGTTAGCATATGATGGTTGAAATTATATATTTGTAATACACATGCTACAAAACTAAATTGTTATTTGTTACTAGAGATTATCATTGCAAATTACAAATTGTTATAAATTTAGAATTGTTTTATTAAGAATGAATTTAATTTCAACTTAGTTATGAGTTTCTTAAATCTTATTTAGTTGTGATGTTAATTAATTTGAACTTCAAGATAAATTTGTGAAATTATATTTAGTTATGATGTTACCATGTGTTGTTTTTTTATAATTAAAGTTGGTGAGTGTATTTGTTATTAAAAATTGGGTCAATTATTGAATTTCGGGTTCGGTATGTGTCTCAACCAGAACAACCTTCAAAATTTTCAAACTATAATTTAAACCGTTGATTCAATATGTGACTCACTCAATGTAAGTTTTGTTTTGTTTTCACTTTGAATTTTATATATATATATATATATATATATATATATATATATATATATATATAAATAAAGAGAACAAAGAGTGTACATTGTCGGTGTGAGTTTATAGTATAAAAAATTTTATATTAACACTAAATTACAATTATTTATTTATGTTAAATTTGTTGATTTTATCAATTGATATTATTTAAAAGGTCATATAAATATAAATAAAGAGTTGTGATTGAATCGTAGTGTAAAACTCATTAATATTTTTACACTCTCATTGCATATTAATTAAAATCGTATAAAAACTATTTTATGAAAAAAGTTTATCATATCGTATTATTGACGTCCTTTTCAAAAAAAAATCCTAATTGTAACATTCCAAATTTATATATATAATTTACATCATAAATTCTTTCAATAATTATTTAAATTACTATTATCTATATTCTCAAATATTGAGATATAATTTTTTCATCATAACACAACCAATACAACATCATATACATTTTCATGTATTCAAAATAAAATAATAGTGCACACAATCTTAACTCACCCAGCGAACCTTGTCACCTGGCGAGACCCACGGTAGTTCGCCGAGCGACAGTTGTCATCCAACAAGGACCTTGTATCAAACTGTCCCGATAATAGGGACTTCACTCAGTAAGACACGTCACTGGGTGAAAACGATTTATTTCTAAATAGTGTATAATTTGTTTTAAACGAGACATCTCGCTGGGAGCAAAACTGCAAAAAATAAGTTGACAAAGGTTAAAACTCGTCAAGCGAGACTGCCGTCCTACGAGACCTTATAGATAGCAAAATCTCCCATGCTAAAACCAACCAATCTGCTGACATATAACTTTACATTCTTGTAAGATGCATATCATAATTCGTTTATATCTTTACACCATGTTTCACACAATTTATATGTAAAACATAATGATGACATAAACTTAACAATAATGTCTCTAAATTCTAATAACAATATTTCTACACAACTTTCATATATATATCAATAATAAAACAACATCATCTAAGACTTCCGACACCAATTTGACATACTTTACTCTAGAGCATTCTTCATCTCCGCATCATCACTACTATCTGTTTCCATGTAAAGTACAATCATCAAGTCATATAGAAAACACAAACATTGCAACGTAATATACCATTACATCAGTCATAGAGCATGAAAGTCACACAACATTTATATTTAGTACAATCAACATATATTCACTTATATAAACAACCAATCAATTACTCTTATGTTCCATCTTAACATAAGCACTCACAACTAATCAATCAAATCAAACACACTTATACTCTCCTGAATACAAGCGTTTCACACAACAACATGTTCAAACTTGACATATTCCAAAATATCTACATTGAATTCGGACACTGAGGCAGCTTAAGACACTTTCCAATTAGCGACATGCATCCAATATTTCTGTCTTACCACCAATTTAAGTCTAAACAATAATCATCTAACAATCATAAATTGATGTCTACCTAACACCTTGTGACACATATTCTTCATCTAAGTATGTCCTTTTGACACCCCTTTACATATTTGGCATCAAGACCATAATGTAAATCACAGGAGTATCCCATTCCATATCTGATATTCTATATTACATTGACCCCAACCATATCCCTAACATCAATGTACCTCACCAAACACATCATCGAAGGCTAAGTTATCCAATTGTAACTGCCCACAACCAACAACATCCCTAAATATATTCTCATCATGTATTTCAATCATATGCAATACATCACAATTACAAATAATACATTGTCATTCCAATAATTCAATTACAGTCACAAAAAATCAATTCAACCAAAACTAAGTTACCTTACTATAATCACCACATCCAAACTATCCAATAAATCATTCAATTCAAGATCAAACATCACTCATAATAATACATCATATATCTGAATCCATTCTCATTAATTTCCAAGAACCATAATTTATTTCAATCATGTGTCAATTCTCAAAATAAGTATTAGCTCAACACATTATCATGCATTCAATGTAACACTTTATCACTATAATTTATAAATTGACATACATGTTATCTTAAATAGTTCAACTACAAAATCTCAATACATGTTATCTCAAATAACTCAAATTACAATCAATATATGTTAACTCATATCATAATTGATAAATACGCTAACTAAATTAGTTCAAATCAAAATCAAATACACATTATATTGAATAGCTCAAAACACAATTAAAATAAATTTTATTTTAAATAGTTCAAAATATAGTCAAAAGACTTGTTATCTTAAATAACACAAACTTCTCAACTACTAAATCAATTGTCCATTGACAAAAATCAATAAAAGAGTTTCCCTTACCTATTTCTTCATCCAAAAGTCAATTAAAATAGAAGGGAAAGAATCAACCCGAAGAAATTACACAGGAACTTGACAAGAATTTCAATTTCAACAGGAACCAAGGAAAATTAGAATTTCCAAAGGAATAATTTTTTAACGAAAACTATCGAAAAAATGTTTAGAAAACTACGATAAAATATACCTATACTGATCATATATTGGAATCAGGGGTAATGGAAGAAACCGCGTCAAATTGCGTTAGCTCGAAGGTCACCATGCAAACGAGAGAAAATTGAAGGTGCAACATGGCTAAGGAAAGAAAAAAAATGAAGGATGAAAGAAAAAGGTAAGAAAGAGAGATTATATAACACTAGGGTGTATTTAGTAAATTGGGTTTTCTAAATGCAATCGCCCTTCTAATAACAGATTTTTCGTAAAGTTTTCGAAACTCAACTAAAATCTTCCGAAACAAAAGAATAATAATTATCCTCATCTTTCCTCATTATTCTACCATCATTAATAAAGTCATCACATCTCAGTTCAATTAGTAATTTGAATATAAACTTAAATTTAATTTCGTTCGCTATTTATTTTATTTCATAAATTTTTCTATCATCAAATCATAGATAAAAATAATTATTTATATTTAAATTGGTTGAGTGTGACTTCATGGAAAAAAAAAGTGTGAATTCATGTAAATTTTGCTAACGATATTAAATATATCAATCAATATAAGTAATTTTAAAATCAAATTACCAATCAATATTTTTCTTATTATATTTAGAGAGATTACATGTATCTTCTAACTGAACAAATCTTATACGAGTTTAGCAGAAAAAATTATAAAAATCGTTTAAATTTCTATAACATTATTATTTAAACAGTAGTAAAATCAATATTTTATCATATTTCTCAATTTGATTTAAAATTTAGAACTTTATAATATGATTTAAAATTTAAATTTAACGACTAAATTTTCAAAATTAACGATGCTTAAAATAAATATAGACTGGGAAATAACATTTCACAAACATGACACATAAATATTTTTTATCATATTATATGTTCAAAGTGACTGCATATTGCATGGTGACTAATTTTTATCAGATAAAATAATTTATTACTTTTAGTACCAAAAATTTTTAATTACATATATAATTATTTTTTAACATTACTTTACAATACATATGTAAAACTTAAATTTAATTAATAAATATTACTTAATTGGGCCATAATTTTTAAAAAAGACTGTTTTAAAAACTATATTTTAAATATTTTTTGTTAGTTTTTTAGAATTTTTTTAAATACACTGTATATCATTGTTATAAAATAAAAATAAATAATAAATTAAGTTACAAATTACACATCAAAACTAACACAAATTAAAATTAACATATAACTAAATTGTCAAGCAATAATAACTAAAGAAATATTTGTTCAAAATAAAAGTAAACACAATTTGTTTAAGTTAACAAAGTCATAAAAATAAATATAAATTACACAATTTTTAAAATAACAAAAGTCACAATATTTCAACCAATCATTAATAATAACAAAAGTCAAAATAAACATATAATAACAAAACACATAATTTCAAATAATAATAATAAATAATAATTTAATATTGAACTCATTCCAACATGTTGTGAATTGGGTTTGAGGGAATTTCAATTAGTATTATTCCTTATTTGAATTAACACCTACTCTTTTTAATTTTTTTCCTAAATTCCCATTTTATCCTAATTCTCTCATTTTTTTACATAATTTTCTCCACTGACAATCTTTTTCTTCTCTCCCCACCTTATATCCCTCTCTCTTCTCTTCCCTTGTCTCTTGATCGGTGTATACATGTAATATAATTATTTAATTTTTTTATTTTTTATAATATAGTAATTTAATTAATTATTAGTATACTTAATTTATTATTTTAAGTATAGTTATTTAATTTATTATTTTTTTATTATAATTATTACATATTTATTATATTAATTTATTTGATGAATTACGTGTTTATTATAGTTATTTAATTAAATATTGGTTAGTCTAGTTAATTACATGTAGTATAGTTATTGAATTTATTTTTTTAGTATAGTAATTTCTTTAATTTCTAGTGTACTTAATTTATTATTTTTAGTATAGTTGTTTAATTTATTTTTTTATTATAGTAATTACATGTTTATTATATTAATTTACTTAATGAATTACATGTTTAGTATAATTATTTAATTAAGTATTTGGTTAATATAGTTAATTACATGTAATATAGTCATTTAGTTTCTTATTTTTTTAGTATAGTAATTTAATTAATTTTTCATGTACTTAATTTATTATTTTGAGTATAGTTATTTAATTTATTATTTTTATTATAATAATTTCATGTTTATTATATTAATTTACTTAATAAATTATGAATTTAGTATAGTTATTTAATTAAATATTTGGTTATTGTAGTGTAGTTATTTAATTTCTTATGTTTTTAGAGTTAATTTCTTATTTTTTAGTCTAGTAATTTAATTTATTAATAAATTACATTTTTAGTTTAATTATTATCTTTTATCTCTCTTATTACTCTCTGCAAATTGGTTGCCGGAAAGTAAAAAAATTTGCTTTTGCTGAAGAGTAAAAAAATTTGTAAATGTTTTTTACTCTCCAGCAAACGGTAGTCGGAGAGTAACAGAAGAGATAAAATGAAAGAGATATAAGTTTTTTACCATGAGAATATGTGTTACTTCAAATTAGAAGAAATGTTAATTCAAATTTCCAGGTTTGATTGGCTGAGTAAAAGTTCACTCAATCACAAGAAAACCCAACTCAATATGTTTGAGTTAGATTGAATCGAAATGAGTATTCATATTATTTGATCCAATAAACACCCTTAGAAAAAAAGGATGGACTTATAATATAAAAATATATAAATTATATGTTGAGATAATAAATGCATCATTGTAATATATATATATATATATATATATATATATATATATATATATATATATAAATAAAGATCTTTTGAGAATTTTCTGAATTGCAAAATTGTTTAGCCACCATTTCTTTCTTCTTTTTTTTTTATAATTTCAATTAGGTCTTATAAAAGAAGATTGTTATAATTTTTAAAAGTAGAAGAGAATAAAAAATTAAGGGGAAGATGTAATAGAGAAAGTAAGGTGTATTGATAATTGAAGATTATATAAACAAAGTGACTACACTAGCCTTTATATAGGCTCTAACTAATTATATTTTTAACCACCCGTGCAAGCTGAAAGGTGTTTGAAACACTTCCAGTTTGGAATGGATAATATAAGTAGAGAAATCAAAATCAAAATTACAATAAACACATACTAAAATAGATATAATGACTAAAGCCAACACATAAAGTGATTAATCATTAAGCAGAAACCATAACATAGAGTTTAACCACTTGATAGAAAAAGAAAAAAAGGCTTAACAACCTAAAAAGCAGAAACAAATATGCTTAACCACCTAAAAGGAAGAAGCAAACAAGTGAGAAATGTTTAACCACCATAGGGCAAAAACAACAAAACTTAGCTATTTAGAGCAAAAGACAAAACATAAAGTTTAACCACTTAAGATAGATGCAAAAACACATTTCAATGCTTAACTATCAATGAGAGAAGCTCATACATGCTTAACCACCATGGATAGAAGTTGTCTTAAAAAAGGACTAAACATATTGTGAGCAATCTTGAAATGGCTAGACTAATGCTTGAACATCGTAACTAATAACCTACCAAAATAAATAATAAAAACAATCATCAAACACCTGGTGTTCAAGAGAAATAACCAAGTGGAAACTCAATTACCAATGAAACAAGCACATTGAAACAAAAAATAAATCAACTCGTGTGCAAGAAAGGTGGAGGAAAGTTATTGTCAGAATCCTCAACTAAGACAAAGTTGGTCACAACAGAGTCAATGACGGTGATGACGATGTTGAGAAAAGAGGCACATTGACAACGACAATCTAGCTCCATGGCGAGAAGACATTGGGAGAATGATTAAGAAAGGCATTGCTCATGGCAATTGAAATCAGAATCAAAATCGGCATTGGAACATTGTACATTGTGTGTTAGGGTTAATCGCAATCTGAGTGTGACTGAGAGGAGATAAAAAAATCAAGATTTAGATAGAGAAAGTGTGTTTAAAGGGCTTTGTTGAAGTCATTGTTATGGAGGGAGACAAGAGCAACAACAAGCCTAAATATGGTATTGTTTATAATAGTGGAATCAGTGAGACATTCCTTGAAAATGGAAATAACAGAGTCCTTGTTGTTGGGAGAAGAGAGATAAAAGATAAGAAGTTTGACGATTTAGAGAGGAATGGGAGAATCTTGGTGGATCTAAGAGATATCGAATGAGAGAGAAAAAAAAGCAAATGCAGTGGGGAGATATTCAAGGGGGATGATATCGCTCTGATACCATGTTAAATTAATGGTTTAAAAATAGAAAAGAGGAAAAAATTAAGCAAAAAATGTATTAGAGAAAGTAAGGTGTATTGATAATTAAAGATCATGTGTATAGAGTGAGTACACTAGCCTTTATATAGGCTCTAATCAATTATATTTTTAACAAAGATATTTAACTTGAGAGTCAGTGGTTAATAAATCAAAGAAAAAGTTACCTTATTGGAAGGGTATAATGTTTCTATTGGTGAAAAGGTAGTTTTTATTAATTCAAGACTTTCAAACTTACTCTTACTTTTCTTTTCCTTATATAGATTCTTAAGAAAATCATTAGTATACTTATATATTCAAAAATATTTTTTTCTAGAATTGAATATCATAGGAAAGGATAATTAGTTGGATCCCATGACCTTTTATTTATCTCCTAAAAGACCAAGACAACTTAGGTATTAAGGATTTGGAAAGCTAATCATAGCCTTCTTGTTGAGTAGAAATAGAGAATTTTGTCTAAAGAATTTGCAATATGGTAGCTTATCCCAAAGCATGCATAAATATGGAATTGCATACAAAGTTATTTCTTCTACTACTATTCCAACAATTGCGTCCTTGTGTATAGAAGGATATGATTAAAATCCTATGAATGGTTTTTGGACAAAATTAAGAGAAATATCGATGATGCAAATGACACACATTTTTTGCATTATATATGGAGTGGCTCAAAAACATCAATAGCATATTTCTAATCACTTTTCAATGTCTCCTTACACAAGGATGTTACAGGCACAATTTTTATTTATTTCAAAATAGGTCTGCTTACAACCTACTTTTAAGGTTGGAGAAAAATGTTATTTTTTTGAAAGAGAATTTTCTTTAACAATTAATATCAAGATTCAATAAATTATATTTCATTGACATATAGAAGATTCTTAGCGTCTATTTAGCAACAGTTTTATAAAGCTGTTTTCAGTTCTTTAGTATTTAAAAACTAAAAATTTTTTTGTTTAGTGTTTTTTGTAAAATAATTTTCAAAAAAAGTGTTGATTTTTTAGCTTTTAAAAACTGAAAAAATGAAACAGCTGAAAATGGTTTTACTTTTTAATTTTATATTTTTTTAAAAATTAAAATTAAAAAAAAAATTATTTTTCATTAATAATATTTTTGTAAATATGAACAATTTTTTTATTTTTAACATCTCCAAAGTAATTTTCAAACACTTATCAAATAATTTTTTTTCCCAAAAAACAATTTTTAATTTTTTTTTCAAAACTCTTTTCAAAAATAAAAAATAAAATAAAACCAATCAAACTCTTCCTCCTTAATTTCAGATTGTGTGGTTGGCTTTTCAATTATATAATTGTACAAGGTAATATGAGAGACATCTTTTATCCGAACTAGCAATTTTCCTCTTCCAGATTGCTCATCAATTTTGTGGCGAACTGAAGCACCAATGGCAAACCAGCTTATGAGAAGAAATATTAACATTTGAAATTACAGCATTTCATGTTTATTTTGTAATTCACAATACAACGCATCTTGTTTTGCTCTACCTTCATAGTTAAATTTTGGCATGGGGATTTTAACCGGTTAGGTGTCTGTGTTATTATTCCTTAAAATATCTCAGCTTTTTTTTTAACAATTTGGAAGCATTATTTTTGCTATAAATTTTGGAAGATGAAAACGCATTTTTTAGCACGAAGAATTCCATGGTACTTGAGGGCAAACATTTTGATTTTGATATTTTGCTTAGGCAAATTATTAGTCTTCGTGGTTGCCTAATCCTTTATTATGTATTAGGATATATAAGTAAAAGCTGGCTACTATTTAAAGTGTGTTTAGAAAACAACATTTTAGTTGTTTCCCATTCCAACTATTTCCAATAATCTAAGGATGTTTGAGAATTTCACTTTTATTTTTTAAAAAATAAATTATTTTTAAGAGTGAAAATTTAAGGTTATGATTTTTTTTCGACAATTAATTTTTCAGTTATTTTTACACTTTTGTTTTGTACTTCATAAAAGTTAATTTTTTATTAGATTCAAATAATATTAACTATTTTAAAATTAATTTTTAATAAACTTACTTAAAAATTTATTCTAATTATAATTTATTATTAAAATAATATATTTTTTCAGTCTTTTAAAACTTACTCAAGCTCAATTTTTGTTTCTAATGTAATAATAGCTTTATTGTACTCTTTGAAATTTTTATTTGAATAAAATCTTTTAAAAGTTCTTTTTTACCATTAAAATTATAGAAAGTATAATCTCTATTTCGATGAAATTCAAATCTGAATCTTATTTATAGATTTCTTTTTCCACTTTCATTGGATTTCCTATTTTCTTAACAGACCTTTTATAGTTAGGCCAATTTTTTTTTTTTTTTTATATTTTTTTATTATGCCTCTTTTTACTTTGGGGGTGAATATCTTATCTTGCTCATCCCTATCTAATGAATATAAGAGCGTACTTGAAAAAACTAAAAAAAATTATATTATTTTCATAATTAATTATATATATACTAGATTATAATAAAAAATATTTTTTTATAAGTTTGTAAAAAAGTTATGTGAAAATAGTTAATATTGATTTGATACAATAAAAAATCAGTTTTTATACAGTAAAAAATATAAAAATAAATTGTTAAAAAATAATCATAAGATAGGTATTTTCAATTTCTTAAAAAAACTTTTCTTAAGAAATCTTTTCTAATTTTAAATTGGATTCTCAAATATCCAACTTTTTTAAAAACAACTTATAATTCAAATCATAATTTTTCACTAACGTACTATAATACTTATTTTGCCTCTCAAAGAAACCTTTTAGAGATTTTTATTTTGATTTTCATTGTCGAATAACATAATAAATTGATGAAATAACAATGTTTATAATTTAGTGACTTGTCAAATCATCAAACAACTTGACAAATAGTTTCATCTATTTTTTTATATATTATATATATAATACTTATAATCTACTAAATTATAAATAATACTTATCATTACTGTTGTATTATGAGTTAAAATTATGGGAAAAAAAAGTTTGTAACTAACTTTCGACTAGCGTTTTACTTTTTAATTTGTTTTGTAAAATAATTTATTTATATATCACTTTCAAATTATTGATTAATAAAATTAATATTATTATAAATAAATAGGAGTGATTATACTTTAACATTATTAATATAAAATTCTAAATTATTACTTAACAAGATTAAATTAGAAAAATATTTAAAATATTAAAATAAAAATAGAAAATAAAAAATATTTTCTCCTATTTTACGAAATATATTTTTTTATTAATAATAACAAATTGAAAAGAATAATTTTTTAATTTTTTATATATAGATTTTTCCTAAGCCGAAACTTTGCGGTCACCATACACTCGACAACCATGCATATAAGAAAAGTTTTCTACACATAAAACCCAATTCTATCATGCTAACAAAACAACAAGACAATTATGTCATTCCAGGTGTCACTTACCCATAATTATAAACCATTTGACTAATTATAAAAATTAAGTATTATTTTTTATAGATAAATATCAATTGTTAATATTAGTTTTTGTTAATAAAAAATTTTATTTTAGGATTTCTCTTTTTTTTAGAAATTTATTATATATTAATTATTTTTATCAATATATTATTTTTTTTGTTATAAATTACGATTAAAATGTATTAACTAATTAAATAAAAAATAATAAATAAAAAAGAAAGATGATACATCTCAATTATTAATTTAAGATTAATTTTAAAAGTTAATATTTAACTAATGTGTTTAACTAAATTAACTATTCTTTTAAGAAGTAAATATGTAATGTAGTAAAAAAAAAAGTTGAATAATATCAAATATTAGATTTAGTGTATTACACGAAACAAAAATGGGAAAATAACCTTTTTGTAAATATAATGGAAGTCAAATGTGGTTGGTGTTGGTTTGATAGAATAATTTATATACGGGTAAATTCAACCACTACAATACTACCAATATCAACCAAACTGTCCCAATCAAAATGGTTGGAAATTGAAGATAACTACATATAATTAAATTTAAACAACTAAATAGAGGAAAGCTTAGTTAAGAATACAGCTATCAATAATTAATAAACTAAACAAATAAAATATAAGAACAATCCAATCCAATTTATGTGTATGGCCCAAAGACAAGAATCCCATTGAAGTATTTTCATGAGACTCAAATTGTTAATGTGATATGTCACATCCAATTCCACCATAGCAGTGTGGTTTAAGTTTCACAAGTGGTAGCCAATGCAAAATACACATGCTCTCAATAAATTACCACCAGCATTTCTCAGAAAGAAACGAAAATTCCAGTTCCTTCTTCTTTTGTCATATTTGTTGACTTAACTTCATCTTCCATAATATATATATATATATATATATATATATATATATATATATATTATTGTAAATCAGTGCTTCACAGCTAGAACTGTCATGAATCATCATGATCTTTGGTTCATGTGTTCTTGGAACGTGTGTTCCTGTTACTGTGGAATAAATAGCAAGTAGGGGCATCCTAGTTAATGTAGTTCTCTTTTATTTTATATTTTGCTAAAATTAATTTTAAGTTGTTTTTTAAAATAATTTTAACTTGTTAAACCTGGTTAGATGTGGATTAAGATTAAATTAAGAGTTTAGTTGGTAAGAATTTTTTAAGATTATTATTGAATCCGTGGTCTTAAGTTAATAACATTACTTCTATATTTTAAGATGAATTTAATTAGTATATATTAATCGGGTAAAACAGTTTTACCCTCATATTTTATCGTAATTTTTTATTTATATAATTTTTAAAATATTAATTAATAAAATTAATAAATTTATTATTATTATAAATAAAAAATTATTATTAAATATTATTATAATAATTATATATTAATTAAACTCTTTAATATAAATTTAATAGATAAAAATAAAACAAAATAAAAGAAAAGATTCTTTACAAAATTATGTTTGACTGAAACGTAAATCTGTACTGTACCTAAGAATTAAATATCAACCGTTTAGAATGGTTTTTAATTTTTTATTTCAAAATATATTTTAAAAATAAAAACATGTTGAAAAAAAATAATTGTGATTTAATTTTTAGTATTTTTAAAACAGTTTCTTTTTATTTAAAAATAATGAAAGTTAGTTTTAAAATTGAAAGCCTAATTGTATTATATATTTGAAAACTTAAAATCAAAATTAATTTTGTTTTTATAAATTTAAAACTAAAAAAAGACTTAACGTGAAAAAAGTTTTAATATTATCTGAAAAACATAATGATGTTTATTTAGTAATTTAATATAACTAATTTTGAGCATGATTATAATCATTACTGTATAAAAAAATGCTGAAATTATTAGTAGAACTATTAAAATAATTTATAACTTGAAAAGAAATAGAAACATCTTGGCCACTGAATTTCAAATTGCAATCTTCTTTTTGTGCAGAGATAGGAATAGTTGACAATTGACATGACATTAGTATTCCTTCTTCATATGATTCTGGTCTGCCTACAAACTCAAGATTTCCATACAGTAGTGGGCCAAAGACAAATGAATATTTTAAAACCAGGGCAATTCTTTTTTTCATGCAAATCTTTATCTTCTTCACCACCTTATTTAAAATATGACTAATCAATATAGGGTGTAAAAAACATTTTTCGAGATATAAAAAGAAAAACCTTAAAACCATATTGTCTTGAGATGTACTAGTTCATGTTGTTATTACATAAACCAACAAATTTTAAAATCTTTAATTCTTTTTATAAAATCCAATTTATAATATCTAATGAATTGGTTTTTCTTGGAAATATATCTTCTGTTAAATTTATTTTGTTTACTTTAATAATTATGTAAAATATAAATAGTTTTATTTTATTCTTGAAATACAAATACTATGGATTGGAAACATTAATAAAGACAGTATAGTTTTGAAAAAAAAAATATAATAATCATTATTATTTTCAACTAACAATCAAATCTATTAACTTTTTTGAATTAGTTATTTGAATACAAACATAGAATTAGATATATAATGGGTCTTGCAATCTTAAGTGTTTGAAAGTCCAAGCTAGAAACTTAGTAACCTCAATTTTCTTCTTATAATAATTCTTTAATAAATATATTTAAGAGAACCATTTAGCATTTCTCATGTAAAATATATAAATTCATTTAAGAATTTATAAATTATGATTGCAATGCATTTTATTAAATTAAAGAAGGTGTATTATCAAATTTACTAATCAACTAATTCTCACACATAATTGTTTCAGTTTAAAACAGTCTCACATTCAAATCTTATTTCGTACAGTTCATTAATTATTTAGAGAAAGAATTTGTAGTGATCCCACAAAATATTAAAATTATCTATACTAAATAAATACTAAGAAAAATTAAATAGTGTATATTACTATTTATTTTAAAAATAAAATATTTTTTAAAGAAAAAGCATGGATATGTATAGGCACGTGATGTACGTGTCAAAACTTTCTCAATTCACTCCCCTTTTAATGCGAATTATTTTATGGATGCATTCTATTTTTTATTAAATTAAATCTATAAAACTTTGCATTGATTTAAAATTATTCAATAATTTATTATTATATAAAAATTAATTTTATGTATATTAATAAGAAAATTAACAATTATATATGTAAAATAGATGAACTAATATTTGTTTAATCAATAATTTAATTAGTATAATTATATTGAATCACATTTTTTTATTCAATTATAATATTTTATTTATAATATATTTATTACTTTACTGATTAATAATTTTAAAATTATTTAAATGAAGAATTATAGTTGAATATATGTAAAATAGATGAACTAATATTTGTTTAATCAATAATTTAATTAGTATAATTATATTGAATCACATTTTTTTATTCAATTATAATATTTTATTTATAATATATTTATTACTTTACTGATTAATAATTTTAAAATTATTTAAATGAAGAATTATAGTTGAATAATTGTAATTAAATGTAAATATAAAATTTTTGTGTACTTTTTGTATATACTAATTAAACTTTAATTAATATTGTTATTGTTGTTAAATTTTTAGAAGTTTTAACAGTTAAATAAAAAAAAATATACATACCAAGTTATTGAATTGAATAGTATAACAAATGTTAAGTCTTACCTCGAGTGGCGTGTTTTTTATTATTTTTTATCTATGCTAGTTTTAAATTAAATACACAAACGTATCAAGGGCTCTAGCTCTTAGCAGTAGGTACGTAAATTATGTATGTTCAATTTTTATCGGAAAAAAAAATCCACCCATACACTAACACGATTAAAATAGCATAGTAGAATAATAATATCATATAAGCAATATAAGTATGAATTCATATAATTAAATGAATGAAATGGTATTACTTTATGGTGTGAAAGAACATTGATTATAAATAAAGAATACAATTCAACCGCATTACCTCTTTCTCCTAATCCTGAAGAATGAAAACTTCCTTTCTCTTCCCAATTCCTTGCACCATCACCACCAAAGCAGAAACTCTATATTTGCTTCCTCTCAAGTCTCAAGCTCTCTCTAACTCTTTCAAGTGCAATGTGATTCAAGTGTGTAGAATGGGATGGCATTTACCGTCGCTTGGTTTATATAAACCATGTCAAGATGAGCTAATGGAATGAACTAACATCCTTACACCTAATTATGCATGCATATTCCTTTTCTTACCTCTTTTTTCCTTATCACTTTACACACATATTCATTTTTGTCTATTCCATGTTTAATCAATCACAAAGGTATATAAGCTTTCCAGGTAAAAAAATCAAATTCTACTCATTCTAGTCTGTTTAATCACTTCTGGAAGATGAAGGCACCTCCAAAGATAATGTTTTTTGGTTGGAGATTGTTTTGAGACAGACTAGCAGCAAGAAGCAACTTGCAAGCCAAGGGAATTCTACAAGATGAAGAAGTGTTTTTCCCTTTCTGCCATAGTTACACAGAAACTGTTTTCCATGTTCTATTCATATGCACTTTCTAATCTTAGGTATGATTATCTTGGTATAGACAATGTGGTATCCTTATTGCCCTTCTTGAGAGCATTGATGCACACTTCTGACAACATCTTTACTGGCATGGTCCATATAGCACATACCCTCTATGGGAGGTTATATGGTTAGTGATAGCTTGGAACATCTAAATCATGAGAAACAACTGTATTTTTCGGAATATAACATTTGATCTATCTGTATTATTCCATCAAATGTTAGCTTGTGCTTGAAATTGGTTTAGAGGTTTTTACCCGCAGTGGGATTATTCTTATGCTGAGTGGATGGATAACCCTGTTGCCTATTTAAGACTTCTCTTGGAGTAAACTTTCTACATATATGGTAACTAATATGGTTTGGGTAGTCTAGACATACTTGTCCATGCCATCTTAATTTACCTCATGTGTATTGAAAGTTCTCCTTTTTTAAGTTGGATAAATGTACTCTCAGAATTTAGATAAGATCATTTAAGCTGACTACTTTGCTGGGGAAGGGGAGGAGGGATATTGGATATTAACATCCTTATTTGATATCTTAATAGTTTTAACTGTATTATGATTTCTTCTCTGTCTTTATGTTTACTTCTTTTAATTCTTGTATTTACTTTTGCACTTATGATGCGCATTAATATATCTCACTTGTTTAAAAAAATAAAATAAAAGGTATGACATTTAGCACAACCATGTGGTACAATACATATACTCATTATTCATACATTTTCTAAAATTTTTGTTTCATAATTCTTTTAGTGTAGAACTAATAACAATATTTATTTGCTGTTCACAGTTTTTAAATATATACGATGAACTTTAGCCTAATATTTGTTTAATTTTTTTATTAATAATTTGTAATCACTTTATCGAGATTTAATCACATTTAAATTTCTTCGCCTCGTGTCGTTTACGATATCTCAGCCTTTGTTCTTTGTTTAAAACCTAAACATATATTACAATATTTATGATATTTAATACTTTTCCGACCAAAAAAACTCTACACAAACTCCTATTCCAATATTTTGTCCTTATCTATTATTTGTTTAAAGTAATGGGTTGAATGGAGAGTTGGATGGTTTAGATCTGCTTTGGGCTTCTAATGGGTGGAAAAGTAGCAACCCATGGCATTCTATTGCTATTTACACACGCTTTTTACTTACTACACCTGTTATAGAAGCATGCCAAATTTTCTTCCAGCACCCCTATTTTACTGTACACTCCCTCCAGCTAACATTTTTTTTTCCTAAGCCCTACGCCCTACAACTAACAGTTTTATGGGGGAAAATATTCGTAAACTAATAATGTAAACAAAATTATACAATCATTTAATGATATCATTAGTGTAAGTGTATAATCATAAAACAAACCTACATCTAGAAACTATCAACATATTTTGGATTTTGGAATTTGGAAAAACCAAAAATCGAAGCACACAAAACCTCACACTGCTAGCAGGAATCCTCCTAAGAGACTTTTGATCTTGGCATAACCGAAAACCAAATTACATATATAAACAAAAGAATGATAGAGAGACAGACTCCAAATAATAGACTTCGGCATATCTGAAATCCGAAATATAATATAAACTTAAACAGAAAAAGAAATGAAATCCAAGGGATTTTGACCAAGCTAAAATCCAAACCCCTTCAAAACAAATGTACAATCAATTAAATTAAAATTTGAGGATAAAATTAGCATAATCACCGATTAACACCACTCCCCATAAAGCAAAGTGAGACCTACCAAAATATCTGTTGGATAAAAGCTAGACCCACTGGGTAAAAGGAGTACACCCACGGTAAAAAGTATTGACCGCCAGGTAATAAACACATTTTTTATTATAAATACAAGCCAAGATGTACGTGTCAATTACTCATTCAGGAAAAAACATATCTCACTTTGACTTCTCTCTCTTTCTCTTTTCTTCTCTCTTCCCTTTTTTGCTCATTTATTAACTTGAGCGTCAGAGTCCTCTTTTGCAGGCCCTCTCCCTTTGTGGTCCGTTTCAAAAGATATTCGGATACTTCTTCAATCTAGTCTAATGCATCTAGGAAGGTTTGAAGCAGTTTGTACCCAGATACATTTCGGTTAGAACAATAAGTTTATTAATTTTACCAATAAATATTTTAAAAATCATATAAACAATAAATTATGATTTAATAGATTAAAGTTGGATTGTTATAATCAAAATAAGATTTTAATTTAGAGTATAGCTTTAACCCTTTAAAACTAATAGAAAATTGAGCAAGTTGATGCTTTGAGAAAATCTTAAATACATGTGGCATTAGATTGATAACTTGATTAGCTTTTTATGTTTTTGCTATTTGATATCTGTTGACATTGCTATGCATTTTGTATTTTTTTTATAAGCAACAAATTTTATTAAAGGAGTATAAGGAATATTCAAAAATTTAGAAAAAGGGGAAAATGATGGTTAATTAATATTTGTATGGAAGAATTAGTTAACTATCACAATCATCTAGATAAAAAAAAAAGCAAAATACTTACATCAGCACACCTATAGGAATTTTTTGCATTTCCACCCCCACAAAATAACAACCCAAATTTACATGTATGAAATAACAACCTCAGAGTAAACAACCCAACATTATATCTATTAATACCAAGTATAACTATAACATTTTCAATTTTGTCATATTCCCCCAAATCATATTCAATCCTTTTTAATCCCAGTTAAACAACAGGCAAGGTTCATGTTCTAAACAGAGAACAAGTAGGGAAAACAAGTATTAAAGGAATGTAGGCAAAATCAAGTATAATAATGAATTTTGTATTTGACATACAAAGTTATCCCTTTTTCTATTACTAGCAAAAACACATGTATTGTCGTGTCTGTGTATTTGCATTTCTATTTTGATAGTTATAACAATTTAAAAATTTAATTTAATATGTTTTGTAATAACATGATAGAATATAAATAATTTACTGTGTCATTTCGCGTATAACATAATAAAATATATTTTGTTAATTTGTATATTTTTTTATTTATGATAACATGATAGAAACATGTCATATCATCAATGATTATGAAAAATTTGCAATGAATTTTAGAAAATAGGGAGAGGAAAGAATGTAAATAAAATTCAAAATGTTGTTTTGCTTGTGTATTCAAATCTCTCTTGTGACAAAATAGTTTATTTTTTAATTTTCAAATTAGTATAAAGGTAGAATAAATATTTTGAAAAGTGAACATTCTCCCTTTATTAATAGTATAGATAATATATAATATAAAATATAATTTATTGATTAATTACACATATATAATATAGATAGTAGAACAATTAAGTATGTCGTATATAATGTTTTAAAATAATTTTGTTCTTAAGGTTATAAGTTAAGAGTTTTAAAATTAATCACAATATTTCATTTACATGACTTTTAAAGTATTAATGATTAAAGTTAATAAATTTATCTTATACAAAGAGTTATGATTATGTGTCAGTGTAAAACTTTTTCACACTACCAATGTGTACGTGTTCTCCTCTAATGTTAAACTAGTAGGAAAATTTACATTTGACAAGGTAGAGGTTGTGGGTTCAAATCTCTCCTATAATAGAATAATTTATTTTTTAATTTTTAAATATGTATAAAGATAGAATAAATATTTACTTATATAGATAAAAGGGAGGAGATTCTTAAGCAAAAGAACCAATCAGTAACCTCATATCTTGATTTTTTAAGAACAAAACTTTTACTTGTAATAATGTTGTGTTTAGGAAAGTAGAAAAAAAAAAACGCTAATATAGGCAACAAAAAAATGTACAAAATGATGGTGATACAAAAAACAAAACATAAATTAAAGAATAAACAAAAAAAAACATCGCGTGTTTTAAAATACTCTTAGTTAATTTATTAACATTTGTTATTCTTCTATTAAATATATTTGTTATTTTACCAATTTACAATTTACAATGAGAAAAATTCAATCGAGCAATAACCAAAAACTAAATGATATATGTAAGCAAATATAGGTTAAATATGTAAAAAGTCAAACCTACTCCTTGAAAAGATTGTTTTGATTTCGCTAATATTTATTGTCGAATAATTTAGCAAGTATAAAAGATAAGACAACAAATAAAAAAAAAGAAATAGAATATTTTATCATATCAAGTCTACTAATCGGTGAAAAGATAAACTTTTGTATATAAAAAATCTTCAAGCTTTGAAAATAAAAAGAATTATTAATGAACGCAAGTTTAACCATTTTTGTTGTTTTCTTTATTCTTTTGTAAACCTTTAAATTTAAAGGTTCAAAAATTAGTCCGAAGAGAGTTTGATATTTTTTGTACGAGCAAAGAGAGTTTGATATTAATAAATAATAAGTTAAACATTAAAATATTTTATTTTATTTTCCAATTTAGTTTTTGTTTAATAATAGTATTATAAAATTATTTTCAGTAATTTAGTATTTAAAAACTGAAAAACTTGTTTGATTATTATTTTCTTAAAACTGTTTTTGAAAATAATTTTAATTTTTTAATTTTTAAAAATTAAAAAATAAAAACAATTATAAGTAATTTATCTTTTCAATTTTTTTTTTATTTTAAAAGCTCAAAACATAACAAGTTTTTTTTTTTCAAAATAATTTTTAAATAACAGATATTAAACCATCTCCTTCTCTAAAAAAATAGTTCTTAAAAATTATTTTTAAATTTTTTTTTTTAAAAACTAAAAACAAACGTGACTCTCTTGTTAAAATTGTATAGCTCAAATTACTAACTTTCTTAGTATACCACTTGTAAGTCCATAGCAAATTATAGTATAAAAAACGAATGTGATTAAGTAAAATTGTCAAACTTGCATCTTTAACATATAATTATATTAAACACTGGAAAGAAAGTTTGTGCTCACAACAATCTGACAAAGGTAATTAAATAAAAAAAATAAAAACATTTATCACATTCATCAAAATCAGCACATTAATAAAAAGATTAATTACTTATTTATTTTTTTTGTACAAATCAGATGTGTAGTTGTAAAATGCAATATTATTTGAACTAGACAGAATGACTTTGTGTGAATGAATAAAAAGGAAACCAAAGTGGTACATGTTGATGCTTATTATTAAATTTGAGAAATAATAATAAATTTTGTGAAGGTTAAATGAAATAAAGAAAGACACGATTTATTAGACAAAAAAAGAAGAAAATAAATGAAAGAGCTAATTAAAGGATAGATTTATTGAGAAGCTGAAGAGGAAGGTGAGGTGGACGTTAAAAAGCTAAAAACAACAACAGGATAGCAACAAAAAAGAGCGTTGAGTTGAGTATTGAGTAGATGGTGGCCCGAACCTATAACTAACAAACCACACAGTTCAGTTCCGAACCCAAATCCAAACCCAAACCAAAAAACGAGAGACAGATAGAGTAGAAAGTAGAAAGAAGAGAGAAGAGAGAAGAGAGAGGAGAGAGAGAGAGTGTGAGTGTTTGTTTGTTTGTTCACTTTCCCTTGTGTGAATCAGAATTGAGAAAGTGAGTTCGATGAATTCGAATTCGAACAAGAAGCAGGAAGAAGAAGAGGAGGTGTTCCTCCGGCAGTCACAGGGGGCGGCGGATCTGTCACCGTCGTCGTTCCTCTTCCCGTCGTCCCCGTCGTCGTCCCAGTCGTCGCCGTCCCCTACGTCGCCCCCGTTCATCTCCCCGGAGCCACACATCTCGTCCCAATTCTACACCTTCACGCCGGCCTCGCACGCCCTGATGGTCCGGTCACTCCTGCTGCGGCGCCTGCCGTCCCCCGGAGACATCCGCGCCGCCGTGCCTCGGTCGGTGCTGTCGTCGTGGCGGACGGTGTGGAAGGACAGGAACGAGGACACGGCGTTCCTGACGGCGTGGAAGCGCATCCAGGACAAGCTGACGACCCACCAGGACCCTGTGACGAACTCGCACTTCCTGTGCTTCAAAAACAACCCTCACCAGTTCGTCCCTCACCTCCACCAGTGGCAGCACATCGTCATGTCCCACCACGCCGACTCCGACCTCCACCACCTCAACCTCAAAGACACCCTCGACCGCATCAAGCACCACTGGACCGTCGGCGCCAAGTTCTACGGCATCCCCGAGAGCTTCATCCGCGTCTGCCTCGCCGCCTGCCCCGTCTGCTCCTCCTCCCACTCCGACGCCCAGCCCTCCGCCTCCCGCGGTAAGCGCCGCCGCTTCGAGTACACCGAGAGCTTCGACGTCCCCGCCCGCGACGTCCCCTCCAAGCTCCAGCAGCTCGCCGCCAAGCACAAGGTTGTCCTCTGCATCCGCCAGAAGTACATTCGTTATAAGCCTTTCATGGCCGAGGTTAAAGACTACGCTTGCCACCGGGCCGGCGAGCCCGCTGCTAAGAAATCTAAGGTTTTGAAGAGGGAGCCTTATGCTTCCAAGAGGTGTGGCTGTGGGTTTAGGATTAGGGCTATTGTTCCCATTGCCAATTACAACGAAAAGGATAAGTCTTTTGTCTACCAGGAGGAGGGGGTCGCTGTTTTTAAGCTTTATGCCGTTCATTCTGGCCATGAGCCCGGTCCCTTGGATGGGAATGCCCGTATTATGCATAGGGTTGTTGGGCATAAGGGTGGTGGGTTTTTGATGGATCATGATAATGTGTATGGGGTTAGTGAGGAGATGATGGATGGGGAGGCAGGGTTTGGGTTGATGGGGAAGGAGGATGCTGGTGATTTGCAGTTTCAGGTGTTGCAGCAGGTTCAGGAGTTGAGGAACGAGGTTGTCATGTTGGAGGGGAAGGTTGCCAAGATTCCCAGGGACTTGTTGGGGGAGGTCTCCAGGGAGTTGTTTGAGGTTTTGAATAAGGTTAGGAGTGTAGGGGAAGTCCGGTTGAAGCCCGGGATTGAGCTTATTACGGATAAGGCCGTGCCCGGGGTCGAGGATGATGTGTTGGTTGTGGACAATGATTTGGCTAACTGGAGTAGCCATCATGAGAGGATTTATGGGGATGGAAAGGACACCGAGCTGATTGAGGATGACGAGGACAGTTTTGGCCGGACTCTGGGGGAGGTGGTGTCCTGGGGCGATCATATGAGGTCCGAGTGCAGGAATGACAAGGATCTGATGAATGACAGCTGTAAGCCCGAGAAGTGGTTGAAATGCAGCGATTTTGACGAGAAGAGCATTCTTGATTGTGAGGACAGTAAACTGAGCAAGCCCATCAGAATGATCCGACACGACGAGGGGATGGTTTCGGATGTAGTGGGTCTTGGCTGTATGCAGGTTGATAGTTTCTACCAGGACAATTCTAAATGGTATGATTCTCCTTGTGCTTTGGATACGGGTGCTGATTGTGGAGATAGTGGATTCCGGCATGGAGAGATTTTATAGCGCCATGAACAACATTCCAGTTAATCTACTCTAACTTAGAGATTCGAAATCCGTTGTGGCTAATGGCTATTTACCCCTTCCAGCAAATAGAGAAGAGGGATTGTACATTTATCTATACAGAAGATTGGAGCCCCTCACATCATGCCTTTTTAGGTCTATTTATCATTGCTTGTGGTTCTGTAAAGTATGACCATTATGTTTCTTGCACATAACTTTGTTATGAGTATGACTATATCTGTTAACCTTGTTCACGGCCTTAGGCTTTCTAGGTCCTTATAATGCACATGAGCACATCCGTGTTTTCAGTAATATGCTTTTGAACGTATTAGAGATTTTTGTATGTATGTATTGTGACTATGAGGAACTACTACTACTGGTGATTTATTTCCATATTGAACTATTGTGTGTGTGAGAAGTTTTGTCTGATACTTGTACCTGTTGTACTCCTCCCTAATTTATCCATTTGCTTTACATATTTACTCATTTCTTATATGCAAAAGATCATTTAGTTTCTGGTTCGATTGAAGATCGGCAACTTTTATGCCATAAGGGTGAGACCACCCAATATGTCATCACTTCATCAGTAGCTCGGCCCCATTGTTTATTTCATCTTGGAGCATGCCTTGGCAATCTCTTTCAAATCAAATAGAAGGGTGAAGGTTTTTGGTGCCATAACAAATGCCTTCAGGTACACCATGTTTTCCCTTTCTGCAACATCAAAATTATGGTACTTGTGGATTCTTAACCTCCTCCCAATATCTTATACTGTGGTTCTTCTGACAAATTGATGCTTGAATACATGATTGCCTTGCCTATGAAATTAAATAATAATTTTGAGGCAGATATGCCATTTATTCTGTATCATATGTAATATCCAAATCTTAACATTGACTGTGGTAATAAAATGGCAAGTACATTGCTCCTTACTCCTTAGGCGGGCAGATATCTAATTATTCTTTAGTTGGGTAAAATGAGTACCACGCTTAAGATTGAACTTTACCACAAATACGACATCCTACATAGTTTTTATTCAACTGATAGTTTTAAGAACACATCTCTGCCCTCTCCAAGTCAGGGGGCATTCAATGCATTAATATTAAATTAGGCATGGATTCCAACAGTCTGTGCCAAGGGTCACAATTTTTCACTTTTGCAAATTGCAATCGAGTTAACAGTTAGGAGTTGGATTCCTTGTTGAGTAAATAAATGTTTCAGAGATTTTGGTTTCGTTATATGTTGCACCATCCTGCCTGAAGAACCATTTGTAAATTTGGTTAGACTCCTACCATTGTTAGATGGTTCAGTGAAGAGCATCATAAATGAGTACCAAAATTTGAGTGCATTGTTGTATGTATCTAATCTGTATGTTACGATTGGATTCTTGTTTGGGGGAAGCATCGTTTATGTCAACTAATGAATTCATTGGCTGCCATCAAATATTATTCTACGTAGCTTGTACTGCTCATTACATTTTCTTTAACCATTTTTCCTACATACAATCTTTAAATAGGATATTTCCTTGTCAGATTAAAGTGTGACTTCTAGCTGTCTTGTCTATTTTAAGTTTGAAGGAAAAACACGGTTAGGACTGTCAGGGTTCTTTCTAATGAGGTTACAAACCCTATGGTCAAAATCTTTACATTATTGTTCTGTATTAGTTGGTCATTTTGCTTTTTAAATTTACCTGTAGCTATGCTGTGCATGGAGGTTTACATCTTTTAATGTTTTCTGTAACATATGCATAGGTCAAAATAAAGATGACATTTTATTTTTGTTTCATTGCTAGAGTTATTAACCTTTTTTAGTGCCTAATTGTAATTTTACATCTGTTTTTGTAAGGTCCCATTGGCTCTGAAGGATACTGATAGATGCTTCAAGGACCAAGAAAATCACAGTATAGCCTTAAATTAGGTATGCTTCCCTTCCATTTCCATATATAGTTAGTGGGCTTGCAATTTTGCACTGAAACCACTCCATAGGGTCTAAGCCTTGTTTTTCACTATGTATACGTTCATTACTGTGGTAGACATGGTCCATTTTGAAGTCTCGAATATCGATGACAGGACATTCTCTACCATACTTTTAATCTTTATGAGGTTTGATCATATTCTTCATTTCTGGCTTTAACATTGTGATTCTTCTCAATCTTTATAAAAGTAATTATGCTCTAGATTTCATTAAGTTGAGTCTAGCACGGTAGAATTTTGATTTGATCTGACAAAAGTATGCCAAGTTGGGCTCTGGATTGTTAATTTGTTAGGTATACTGATTCATCATATTGTGCGATGTCTCACAACATACTCTTAGAACATAACACCATATATTGAGCAATGTCGCACAACAACAGATTTTTCATCATTTTGAGGTGTTAGTATCATTGTTAGGTATACTGAAAACAAGATCTGGAATTTCGGATAAATACAGATACATATATTGTTTTCATAGTTATTTTTTAATATTTATGAAATTTGGTCATATTCTTCATTTGTGGGTTTACTTTCCTTTTGGTTATCCTCAATATTTATCACTGTAATTATGCTCTAAGGTTCATCATATTGAGTCAACGTTCGAAGAATTTTGATGTGATTTGTGTTTTGACACTAGTATGTCTAGTTGTGCTCTGGAATATTCTACTATTTGCAACTGGTGGAATATAATGGCATATGCTGTCTAATGTCTACCAACAATAGGTTTGAGGTGTTGAAGTTGTACATATACATAAAACAGAATTTGGAATTTCAGTATATATGCGTTGATGCGTAGTGCAGTAAGCCTTAGTTGTTGTATAGAAGAATATATTGTTTTCATATGTCTTATTGAGAATTGTGCAAGAGACTATGTATTGACTGATGCATGTGTACCATCTATTACCTTTAAACATCACAAAACATGTAAATACCATCAGTTGCACCCTTTGATGACTGAGAAACGAATAGATGTGGCCCTGCTTTGATTTGGCAAATGATTACAACAACAGCCTGAGGTGATCTGACTAATGATTATGGGAAAAGAAAAAAAAATTGAGAAGCCCAATACTCTTCCTTGTTGGCTTCGTGTACTTATGACTTCAATTCTTTACTTGCTTTGGCAAGAATGTAGCAAACCTAGACCTGGAACTGACATTGGTTTTTTTCTCTTTGTTTTATTTGGATTTGGGGTATTCATCTCTGAACCTTAGCTGTTTTGTTGTTCTGCGTTGCCAGTGTTCAGAATTTTTTTTTTTTTTTCTGTGTATGTTTTATTACTGAAAATTGTGAAGGCATGAAGACCTGAATCCTAGTATTATGAACCTTCTTGCAACCTATAGTGAAAGTGTGAAACAGACTTGTCCTTGACAGAGTTACTCTGAAACTAACAGAAGTTTTTGTAAAATTAATTTCTTATTCATATTTCAAAATATTTCAATCAGGTTTAAAAAGGCTTACAAAGATATTCCTAATTAATAGGCTCATGATTTGTCCTAATTGATAAAATAGAAGATAAGAGATCCCTAATTAGATCATATTTAATAATTATCCTAATTAATAAAATATAGGATTCCTAATTAATATAATAATAACTAACAATTATCCTAATAAAAAACAATAAAAGATCTGAAATAAGGGGTTCGAATATGCAGATCTTGTCAAGATAGGAAAACACAAACAAACAAAATTAACTGAAATATTATAGTTCAAGATTTAAATATTATAATCCTAATTAGGGGTCCACGTCACCTAGTGTCTTTCTGTTATTAGTCTCGTGCAAATAATCGAATGTGACATTGACAGTTATTTACTATGTCTTAAATAACCATTCTTATGTTATCAACATATGTTACAATGGTGCAAATAATACCATTAGATACATTATTGGATATGATACAATACTACAGTATACGCATGGTGCTGATTCTGAATTAATTGAATTTCAGTTGCTATCGTTGGTGTCTTGGTGATATATACAAACTTGGTCTTTAATATTATCATAAACAGAACAGCAGTGGCTATTTTGCTTTTCTGTGGGCTCAGTGTATAATAAGCCTTGTACTTACTTTGATGAAGTTCCAAAGAAACAAGACATTGCTTTGGTAGATAATTTTTGGTTGTTAATTGTTATGTTATGTTTGGTATTTCTGTGTCACTGTTGGGTGATAAGTTGCTTTGAGGAAAATGTTTATTGCACAGCAGTTTTGAAATGAGTTGTTGCCGGAAGATTGCAAATGAGTTTTTTAACTTGATCGTAGTATACTAATTCTTCCCCAGTTTGTGACGAATCAAGTTTAATAAAACAGCAGACATGAACAGAAAGTTGCGTGGAACTGAGTACTGTTACTTCAGTTCAGTATCATTCATGGAATATTTCAGCGCCGGGTGGGTGGAGTGGAGTATTTAACATTATCTTGTCACGTGGATTGTTCCTGAATATTTGATTCATTTTTGTTGTTTCATTGTTATGTTTTTCGGCTTGTGGTTGATGTGTCTGTTTCATGATTGGCAACAGACTCATAGTCACTTTCGAATACGGTGGCCTACTATCAGTGCAAGTTTTGTTGGTTTTTACTATTTGTAATCATATGTCATTGACGGAAATATTTTTAAACAATCTGCGTTTTTAAGTTGATTTGAGTAAACGACGTAGAACTTGATGCTGTTGCTTTTTGAACTTGAACTCCACTCTGATAGGCCCATGCTTTACTTTATATGCCAATGATTGTCATCCAAAGATGATAATTGCATTTTTGTGAATGTTTCAGCTTTTAAGTGTTTTTGAAGCACCGGTTAAATAATATAAACTACTAAATTTTTTTATACTGTTGTATCTTCTGCCTGATTTTTTATTCAATCTTGTCAACAATTTTCAGTAAGAATTTTATTTCTAATGTATTCACACTTGTAAAAAATTTCATTTTATGCCCAAATAATTCAAAACTTTCGCTCATAAATTTGCTATTGTAGAACGTTCTCCTGTTTAAAGCATGAATGTTTCATGAGGATGTCTAAATTTTCGGTCCGTTATAGTTTACGAATTGAAGTTGAAACAACGAAAATATTTGGCGTTCGTCTTGTTAATTAAGCCTCCTTACCCCATGTTTAAAGTTGGTGGTAGCTTAGAGCACTTCTGAACATTTAGATTTTCTGAATCAATGGATAGCAAAAGACCATTTTAACATGTAACAATATTGCATGATGGAAAAATTACATCATATTGTAGTTATTTTGGCCACGTATTCAATTACCGCAACTAAACATGGAAAATTTCTTTGCCAAAGAAAGCGGAAGTAGCAATTGGATTTGTTACACAATTCTTCACATTTGATAGTACTCTTCCAGTAGTGCAGTTAGCAACATTCTCAGCAAATTGAGTTACGCACTAGAGGACATGATTTAACAAAAGCATTGGCATCAAACTAGAAGAAAATGACAAGCAAAGTTATCTTGTCCTCAGGGAGAGTTAGATTGCTGGAATCTTACTCCAGGCAAATATTTGGTGACAAATTCTCGAGCCAAAGCTTGCAGTTCCCTATCCTCAATTTGTTCTGATTGGTTGAAAACGATGCTGCTTAACTCTAATGATGGTGAGTGTGGTTGCAGAGGATCAAAGTGCATAGGGGCACTTTGCAAATCAGCATTCGAAGCTAAATGATCCGAGGAATGAAGGGTTGGTGGTGAAGAGCTTTGAGGGTGTAGAAGAGGAGCTACTTGCATTGGCAATCTCTGCATTGTGGCAAGACGGGCCTGGACATAGGTTAACTCAGCCTGCAAGTTCATCACCTGCATCATTCATATTATGCTCTAGTCTTAGATTTGAGAGTTTATCATCTATCTAGTCTGTTTATCTATCTATCTAGTCTGTTTATCTTAGATTTGAGAGTTTATCTATCTAGTCTTAGATTTGAGAGTTTATCATTCATATTATGCTCTAGTCTTAGATTTGAGAGTTTATCTGGACATAGGTTGGCAATCTACCACATTATGGCATATAAACAAACCTAAATGCATTGTCTTAGATTTGAGAGTTTATCATCTATCTAGTCTGTTTGCGCAATTTACTAGTTAGAAAGTAATGATAAAGCTAACATAATGAGTACTAAATGAATGTACTTATCATGATAATAGCATTATAATGTAACCAATAAATTCTAAGTGATTGATAACTACATTGATTGACACCTTAAAATCCACATAACCATATTGGTCTATTCAGCTATCAATTGTTGATTCTGAATACGCGGTATTTCATCAAGTGGCTTGTTTGATAACTATCTTTCAACTTTTTGCCCATAAATCTAGTGGGTATGGCACTATTGTATATTCAATTAATTTGTGACAGTAGAGTATAACTGTTGCCTTAAGCAACTCCGTTTTCACTAAACTGGTTTTTTTCTTTTGTTATTATTTTATTATGTGAAAGAGCCATGTAACTCTAGCCCATTTATAATAAAGGACAACATAGTGACAATTACTATATATTTGGAACGCTAATGAATGACAGCTGATAATAGAACAAATTTTCGATTAACTGATAAAAAAGTGCTTTTACCCAATCTTAGAACTGATCAATAGTAAAAGAATGTCAGAGATAAAGATCAGAGCCACTTACCTGAATCATGTGCGGGCATTTTAATACAATTACCATATCGCGAATTATACGTGCAGTGAAGAATATTCTCATATATAGTGTTAAAAGATAAGCTTAAGTTTGATATTATATTTTGACTGCAACATTTACTTCACTAGTTTAATTGCAGCAAAGAAAGACAAAATCAATCTTATCCAAACAACTTTTGCTTTCTCTTGCAGAGGCTAGAGAATCTAGAAGGGAATACTTAATTGGTATTTGGTAACTAATCACATAAGCATTGGAATTCTACCTAATTAAAGTTGAGGAATCATCAATTGGTGTATTTCTGCCCAATAATGGCAACAAAATGGGAATAAAAACATTATATTTTTGGTGTACTGCGTGCAAGTATTAACTTACTATTTCTGCTGTGGTTAGTCACAGTCTCAATGGATTAATAGCAGAGGTTAAGCCAGTCAATTATTGCATCTTATAATTTAGATTATAGTTAATGCATTCACAAAGATAAGGAAAAAACTTGTTGCTATCGTATCACACATAAGATTATACTACTTTGTCTAGTACAAAGATCAATAATAAATAATATTATAACCTTAACATAGACTTGTCAAAGAAAGCATTAGAAAATGGTAGGTTCTTCTGCGCTATATCTTACAGTATGCAATTTAATAAATAAATGTACTTTACATATTCTTAATTTTTAATTAAGTAGGTTCAGTGTATAACGTTTTACGATTCAAAAGCTAATTGGTGCTACGTACTTTTACACAACTTTATTTTAACTTATAAAATGGAATTTAAAATACTTGTAAATCTCTACCGTTACATTGCACATATATAACGTTTAAACTTAAGATAATATTGCATAATTTCATGTACCATTTGAAAATAAAAATAAAAATTAAGTGTATATTTTTTACCAACATCCACAAACAAACATTAAGCAAAGGAGAAGTGTATTATGGGAGAAATGACCATGTGGGAAGAATTATTAACAGTTTACATATCTCAACCATCTTATATATGTCAGTGAGAATAATTTCATTGGGAATTCTTGTGGTGGTGAGACATGTGAAATTGAGTGAAGTCAGAAGTGATTTATAGAGTGTAAAAGTTAGTAAAGCATATATATGTTTGAAAGTAACTATCTTTTCGAGTCTTCGGTTAAGTATTTAATTAACAAACACATACATATGAGACTAATCCCTTATATCAGAGAATGCTAACAGTAAAGTCTTTTCCACCCCTCCTTACAATCTCCAATTTAAACTCGTTTAACAGTGTGGATAAAATTTTCAACAACTCTACTAAACTTTCTTTATGTACTATAGCTAATTTTTCAGTATGGTATTTGAGTTAAGTGTGCTGAATATAATAACATTAAAGACAAGCGTGTGGATTTTTAAAATTTTATATATGAGACAATCTCCTGCTATTCAGTGGTCGTCACATTAAAAAAGTTATTAATTAGCATCACCACGTTTCAAGTACAAAACTAGATATTAATTAGTTATAGTTAAAAAATATTTGCGTTGGACTAAAATTTTCTTACAAATCAAATATAAAGGAATCATTGGATTTGGAAAATTCACTTGAAGGAACATCCTCATAATTTTTAATTATTACTTAATTTCAATACATCGTGAATATTAATTACCATTTGGTAATATACAAATGTATGAGTCCTAAACTATGTGTAGCCAGCAAGAGTTTGAAAGTCAAGAATAAAAATATTTGAATATTTCTCGAGCTGCTAATTGCGTTGCTTGGTAGCTCCGGCAAGCAACAAACAAAGCCTCCATAGTCAGCTACACCCACTTGGCGGCTTCCACCACCACCCCTCTCTTTATAAAAAATATTCATGAATATCACAAATTTGTTCGTTTGTGAACCTAATTTTCACAACACATCGATTCAGGTGCCTAAATTTTTATGCTAAATCTAATCTAATTACACCCTCTTGGGTAGGTTTTATTATACTAACATAGTAACATGGTATTAATTAGCTAGTATAGCGTATACTTGATTTTGCATATATATGGATACCTTGAAACCACAAACCTACCTACACTTATAGGGGGCGTCCTAAATTAAGTAGTGTATGGCTTCCATGGAAAAATTGTCCAAAAGCTTACAAACGTGTCAAAGCAAACAGTACAATGTACAAACTATAATAATATCCTAAATGGTAAGATCTTGACCTACGAGGAATGCAAAACAGTGATACTTGTCAAGCGACTATACACTAGAGTAGTACACAAACAAGTATAGGACTACTTCACACCAGGGCGCATGTTAGCCTGATCACCAGCAGTTGATGTGTTATTTAATCCGTATACATCTTCTTTCTCCAGATAAACTATAAAATAATCAAGCCTAATGTACTTAGTGGTGAATGATTGATCTAATTAATACGCAGTGTGTATGAGCTAATTAAGGATTCGATCGAGAACAATCAAGTTAGCATAAGTACTTATTCCTACATTTATATTCGGTGTATCACCTATTCAAAGTTTATAGTTTAAAAACAAAAGGAAAAGTAAACTCGAATAAATAAAATCACTAATAGAGAAAGAGCGATAAAGAGGGTGTAGTAAGGGATAAGATTAATTTCCACTCATTCATTTTTTACAACAATTCTCTCAACTTTCCAAACTGATGATATTTTTTAGTACCTCTTCACATTCTTCTTCAGAGACAATTTTATTTATAGGGCACTGTCGTTAAACTTTGGTTCAATTAGTACATTATGAGAGATTATATCTTATCATCACTAAATTATTCAACCAATTGTTTCTAGTTTATGATATGCATTAATTCCTACATCAATTTATTTCAGAGAAATTAAGTTTTTTTTTTATCAGTTTCCTTTGTAGATATTTTTTTGAAGAAAAAGAGAGATTATTATTTTCAAAATCTAAGTAGTTGACAAACATGCATTATCTGGTGTTTAGTCATCAGAAATGCAACAAGCGAAACCACCAAGGAAAAAAAACATACAAATTAAACCATTACTGGATTTGCTTCTATAGTACTTTTTTTACTCATTTAAAAAACTCTGGAGACCAATCAGAAAAGAAATTTAAGGAGGAAATAAAGAGATAAGTTTGATGAAGGAGAGAATTAATTGGAGTGAGATGTGGATGAATAGTACCTGTTGTTGAAGAGCAAAGAGGTGACCAACACAACCATAAACGGGGTCTCTAGCCCTAGCAATGGCCTCATAGCAAAGAGTAACAACAGCATCAAGACGTTTGTGTGCTGGTATCCTCATGAGTAACTTAGAGGCATTGCTAGCACCAAACACCTTGTGCACTGCAGCAAAATGAGCAGTTCCTTGGTCTGAGTCAAAGTATGGTGCAAATATGCAACCCTTCACACACTTTCTCCTCAGAAACTTGCAGGCACCACAAGGCCCACCTCTTTCACTTCCGCCAATCTTTCCCCCACAATCCATCATCTGCTGCTAAAGGGTGTTGGCCTAATCTTGGTGGAACCAAAATTTTTGTGGGACACCAAGAAAGAGATATATATAATGAGGTGTGGAAGATATAGATGAAGGGGTTTGTATGTTACTTGCTAACTTGATTTTGATTTGATGTAGATGGAGAGAATAATAAGTGAATGCTTTTGGTGGTGGGTCACTCACTTGAGATGGACTACCTCGGTGGTTCAATTTTAATTTGGCTTATGACAAAGACTTTGATTTCAGTAATTCTATTTTATTACCAAGAAAAGTATTACTAATGCGTTTCAAATTAATCATATGTGTTATGAGTATATTAGCGGAACACACAATTTCTTAAAGTTTATATAGTAGACTGTACTATTCTTTCTTAAAAAGTGTTATAACAAAATATTCTTTTAATACCCTTTTTCTAATACTTTTTCTCTAGCTCCTTAGTTAAATTTTAATAGAAACTACAAATTTATTAAATAAGGAATGAGACTCTTTCAATCTTGTAACTTTTAACAAATTTAGGTAATAATAAAGGGCTAGTCTTACAAAATGTGTTGTTTACAGTGCAATAATAAACTATTAGTGTTAAAAATTTAGAATCCTTTCTGAAAAAATGCTTACACTCAGTGTTTGAACATGTCTTTAAAAAATTGTCTTAAAAAAAAAACAGAAGCTAGTGCGACAAAAACTGCTTTTCTCTTCATTTAAAAAGTTTTACTCGTAATAAAGAATATTATTAAAATTTAAATTAGCATAAATTATTAAACTAGAACTTTCCAAGTAAAAAAATAATATAAGCAAACATATGAGAAACACATCTATGTTTTGCCAAAAAAATACATTAGTTCATAAACGAGAAACGTTTTGTTTATGTTTTTATAGAATTATAATACTCATATATACAGATATACCTAATTAAAACTTTCATTTTTTATCTATCACCTTTCGTATGATCTAACTCATCTAGATTCACTTGTTTATTCATTCTCTTTGTCTCTAAGAATATTTATAGGCAAGTGGGTATCAAACTATATATGAATTGAATATTTGTGTATTTTTATGAGTACTATATATTTTGGTATGGACTTATGGTTATCATCTCATGGTTAATTAATATTAGGCTAAGAGTGGTGTGTTGTGGTGATTTGGTTCAAAGTTTGAAACTTTAAAGCGACGCAAGCAAAGTTAAGAAGGGAATATAGAAGGGAAAGAAAGAAGAGGGCTTGCGTGAAGCAAACACAGTGCACAACACAGAACATGGTGTGAGAGAGTTTAGTAGGTGACAGCATTGGGTTCCAACCGCCACTAGAAGAAGCCACGTGGCAGAGCAGCACGTGGGAGAAACATACATCCTATCTCTTCACTTCAATTTTCATCCTAGAATTCTAGACCCTCTTATTCTCTCTCATCTGTCACACTCTCATTCATTTTTACTTAATTTCCTGTTCCTCTTCCAAACAATGACACAAAGCACACAGAAGTGACACCATGAAATGTGAGTTACTATTGTTGCCCTGTGCTTCTGCTAATAAAGTCTAACTTTCTTTCACCTCCTACAGATTCTTCCACTGCTTCATTCTGTCCAGTACGAGATTGTTTTCCCTCTCGACAATGCCACTCTTCTGTCTTTCACCTTTCCCAATACTTCTCATTTTTGTTCTTCATCTGTCACATGTTTAAATATGAACTATTAGTCTCAGTCTTTAATTTTGTATTATTATGCCTTGTGCGTGAATCACATGACCTGTTAGATCCATGCGTTAGCTTCTTCTTACATATGGCTTCAAATTTTGAATCTTGACACTGCATGCAGATAAATTTAATTACTTCTGTTGCTGTTTTCTTTCACTGTGAATTTGGTGTTATGTGTTTAATCTACAGTATTAAGATACCAGTTTCTTAACTAAGTGATCCAATGTTAGTTCTCATACCATGTTAGAAAAACATTTTATATGTGTATATGGTATCCGTAAGAAAAAGAAAAATAAAATACCAATTCATCATTCATTTTATATGTGCAAAATTTTATGCATAGAGATGTGAGGATATTTTGCTCATGATATATATGTATAGGTTTTGGGCCATTAAGGCAATAGTTCTGAGCTTAAATTGTATGTGTTGATCTTTATTTTATTGGTCTAGCTTCTCTACAATCTTGCTAAATATTCCATTAGCATTGGGCCCCATTTTTGTTTTGTTGGACTTGGATGGATGATAGGCTTAATTTCTCCATTAGCTGGTTATTTCCATTTCTCACACTCCTTTTCTTCTCATCCAGTCGTATGTATTATATGTCTTCTTCCTCATCTGTTGCAAAGACTTGCTAGCTATTCATTTTGAAGTTGGCAATTTAGGAATTTTTTTATTAATCTAAATGCTAAAAAAATTAAAGGACTGGATTAATTGTTATTCTATTTGCTTTAAGATTTTTGAGTCCTTAGCAATGAAAGGTTGATTATTGAAATAGCTAGATAAATCTAAGGTGTAGAATCTTGATTAAATGATTCCATTAAAAAACTCTTAAACGATATTAATATCATTTTAAAATCAAAATTATAGTTTAATATAATCATTAAGGAAAATTTGTAATATTAGTAAATTTTAACATTGATAGAAAAATAGCAAAATGAAAAAAAAAACGGATAAAATGATTTTCAATGCTGACCAGTAAAATTGCCAACACTTTTAAAAACAGTAACTAAGTCAGTTCGTACATCCTTTATTAATGAATTTCTATACCTAATCTTTTAAACTCTTTTTTTTTTATAAGCTAATAAAATTTATTAAAGTGATGTAATATCACAAGAAATGCTTGCATATTAGTACCAAAACATACAATATCCATAATTGTAGTATGAATTAAACACAAAACCCAATTGTACACCTTGAATAATTGCAATTTCCTCCTTTGGTTCTGAAAAATTTTAACATTCTAGTTTTTCATAAATATTAAATACCTACAAACCAAATAAAAAATCTCCTTGTCTCTTTCACCCCCGAAAAGTTCTATAAAAAAATTTAGCATATCTCATTTCTATTATGTGTTCAACAATGTTTTATTGAGCAATGTTATTTAGTGCAAAACGATTCTCCAATAAATAGTACAAAATACATGATATACATAGTTAGTATCCTCTTCATTTTTTCTTTTCTCCATTTTTTTCCATTACTAAGATAGTAAATACATAAATGTTATATCTTGGAAAATTTATATATTCTATATTTAATTAACTTTTTCAAAAACATAGAAAATAGTAAAAAATAGAAGAAAATAGACAAAAAGAAAATGGAGAAGATGCATTTCCAATTGGTATATGTGGGAAATGGATCTCTCCATTTCCTGTCCATTGTTTTTCATTTAATTTCCTTTTTGAAAAACTTAATTAAATGGAGATGAGGTGCAAACTTTGTAGGATGTGACATATTTATTTATTTAAAATTATTTGATTATGGTATCAATTATTCTGTGATAAAGACCTAGGTATAGGTTAAGTTCCAGTTTACTCATGGTATTCAAATGTTAATGGTTAAACAAAAAAAAATGAAGCCTTAATTATGGCAGGATAATTTAAAGGAAAAATTGTTTATCCGATGATTATCACATTAATTGTCCTATGAGCCCTAGGTAGATTAACTACAACTTTGTTATAAATTTTGGTCAGTGTTGCATGATTTTTTTGCATTCTTAAGCATTTTTTATTTATTAGTTTTTTAGAGCCATCAACAAAGAGAATTGATTTATGGTATGAAAAAAATAATTGCCTAAAATTAATTAATACTATATATTATTTTCCTTTCGAATCATTATATGCATTTTCAGTTTATAATTCATGAGTGTGATTGTTTCCTACCAAGTAGCAACAAAGGAGATTGATTTATATAGAAATTTTAAAAAAAGAATATTGGGTAATTTGTAAAAGTATATAAAAGGAAAGTGTATGCATGATGTAAATTGTTCAGTAATATAAAAACAAATTTAGAGATGATTAACGAATTGAAGAATAACTGATTGAAGAAGTGAAGTGAGTGAGTGAGATAGAGGACTAATTAAAAGTGTGTGAAAGTGAATGCAACGACTAGGAAGCACAAAAAAGCATGATAAGTTTTGATGTGATTCACAACACATCAAGTTACAACACGGGGCAAAGGACCCACCAATGGTGTGTTAATGTTGTCATATATATGAGAAGGGTTAGCACTTAGTACTACTGCTTGAACATATATGGTGATGTGCTTGAACAGATATGGTGATGTGCATGAACCTTCGTTCACTCTTCACTGTCTTTAATTCTATCAACTCCATGTACTTAATGGGAATATATATATATATGATATATGTTCATGTGGTTCTGTGGTGTTTCCTTTTCGTTACCACACTCTCAATATTATAATGGGAACAATTTTTTTTTCCTTCATAATAATCTGGAATTTACATCCGAAATTTAACTTAAGTTTTTTGAGTAATTAATGTTTCAATTTTAAATTTTGTCAAAAAGAAAATATTAATGAAAAGATATGAAGATTATGTTAAATTAAGATGATATAACGAGGTTCCTTAACAAAAATTGATATTAACAAATTATATTTCACATCTAAAAATAAAATAATAAAATACTTGAATTCACAAGTCATGCTGCCGAAGGTATATATTTCTTAAGGGAAATTTTTAAAATTATTAATTGTATACGTACAATATTTTTTTTAACAAATACAAAACTAGTTGACCCAAACCTCAAAAGTTAAATGCCAAATGTAAACCAGGTAGCACAGCCCCAGCTAGTCCAAAACATTAGAGGGACCAACTATAAAAATTAATTAAAGCTAATCCAATAAATATATATTCAACAAATTTAATACAAAATTTTATAATAATATATTATTATAAACATTAATTATATTAAGAATCTAGCAAAACACTAAAATAATATTTTTATACCTAAAATTAACCACTATTTTTAAATAATAAGATTACAAATAATTTTTTATACATGAAATTAACCATTTTTTAAATATTTGGTAGAGTAAAATGGAATAGAATACAATCGAATAAAAAATTTTTTGAATTAACAGTACTAAAATTAGAAAAAAAAATTCTTTCGATTTTCTCGACTAAACACAAATTTTGTTTCGATACATTCAAAGTTTTATTTTGCTTAAGATCGAGGTTAAATATATTACATTATTAATTTATTTTTTATTCTATCAAATAAAGGGTTAGGCTATGTTTGATAGAGATGGTAGAAATAGAGTGAAACTAAAAAGAATGAGCAAAAATATGTGAAACTAAAATAAGAATTAAAAGTATTTGATAAAAAAGAAATAAAAGAAGAAATGAGAAAAAAAAGAAAAGAAAGAGATGAATGAAAATAAATAATTAATTATATAATGGGCTTCACTATTTTAAAATCATTTTCATCTTACATCTACTTATTTCTATCCAATATTATCTCATGATTTATTTTTACCTGACTTAACATTATATAATTCCTAAATTGTCATATGTTATGAATGGAGTTTAAGAAAAAAAATAAAAATGAAAATTTTAAAAACCCAAAATATAGTTTTTTAAAACACATTTTAAAAGATAGTGGATTTATTTAATTACGTTAAATATATTTTGTCCTAATTAAGTTCTTTAAAGATTTTAGTTAAAAGATTTTGAATTTAAATTTTGGTGTCGATCATTGTATTATAAATGATAAAAAAATATAAATTATTATGAATTACAAACACTAGAGAAATTACTATGGGTAAAAGAGTTTTATGAAAGGTATAATTTGTAATGTTCATCGTTACTGTGATAATCTAAAGTATATCAATTAAATAATTCATAAAAATAAAAATTTTTGAAATAATAAATAAATAAAAAATTCATCTTATAAGATAAAATTCTTAAATGTGTCTCTAAACAATATAAACAATAGCAACAAAATATTTATAAAAGAAAACCTAAACTACAAGCTAAGTCTTCATGTCTTTTTAACCTTCACGACTTGCTAATCTTCTAACTCTGACCTTTTTAATGAGATGAAAATTTCAGTGAATAAAACAAGTTTTAAAAAAAGGTTTGCAAATAGCCCTGGTGTGGAATCCGAAAAAACAACCATGGTACTCACAAATAAAATATATTTTCTTTAATAAAAGAATTATAATTTATTTCCAACAATTCCTAATATGAATAATTAATATAAATGAGAAAAGAATTGTGTTTTTAATTAACACCCTCATAATCCATACATTCACAAAATATAGTTATATTCATGATCACTCGCTCCACTTTATGGTTCCTAAAGCCAAGGTTTTTAGTAGATTCATGAAAAGGGTTTATGAGTTCATATTCTATACAATGGTGTCTCATTACCTTCCCCACGCTATTATGGAGATATCCAGAATCTCTTCTCTATCCTGGATGGAGGTATTTAAAACTTCTTCCCCGTTTTAAACGGAGGTATTTCATACATCCATCTGGGATGAATGTATATCAAATTTTACCACATTTCAAATGGAGGTATCTCAAATAATTATCAAAACAATTTTCAAACACAAAAAAAACTAATAAAATCATACCATGAGGGTTAAAAAATGTGTTTTACTCACCCCTTAAAGCGAGATACCACCCCTTTAATCTGTTTCTTCAGCTCCTATGTCCCCTTTTTCTCAATCCTAGAATAATAAACTAATCTATGATATTTTAAGGGACCTAGTTAGCCCTATATATAATAGTTTAGGGTTGATTTGCCCCTTTCTATATTTTTTTATAAAAGATTAGTTTTTCCATATCAAATTCAAAATAGTATCAAATCTTTAATTATTTTATTTTATTTCTATTTTAAAGGAAATATTATCTGAATTTTGGTTATTAAAAGTGATATAAAATCTTTTATTTGTTTTATTTTATTTCTATTTTAAAGGAAACATTATCTTAATTTGGTTATTCAAAATTTTTTAGAGTTTTAATCTTTTAATATTTTTTTTGCAACCTAATTTTTTTTCTTAACTAAGGGATTATTCGAATGTTTGAATTTTGAATTTTAGGATGTTACACTTTCTCCCTCTTCAAAGAAATTTGTCCTCAAAATTAACGTCACTAATATACTTTAAAGACAATATGCCTAAATCAATCAATATGAAAGGATGTGTTGCTCCTAAATCAATCAATATAATTATTTATTTCTTTAATAAAACCCACACCTTGAATCGAGCCATTAGACTCCTTCACCTTTTCTCCTTGGATGGTATAGACCCTCCCTTGGTTTTGGGGCCTTGGCTAGGATTGTTCTTCATTTCTGCAATTTCTAGCATAGTGTTATGTTCTCCCATAGTTGTAGCAAGTAATGTTTAATGCGGGACACGATTGATCTCCATGAATTAAGCCACACTTACAAAATTTGCTACTTTTATCAATCTTAACTCCCTATTTGTAAATATTTACCTTTGATGGTGGGAATTGGTTGAAGATGCTTTTGAAATTGGTCTTCCTTGTCATTATTTTTCTCCCCTTCATGGTTAGCCTTCTCCTTAGGCCGTAGTGCCATTACTGCTTGCATATTTTGTTCTATCACCCGACACTTATTTACCAACGTAGGATAATCTCTAATCTCCAAGATGTCAACACTACTCTGTAACTTTGGCTTTAGGCCCTGCTCAAATTTGATTGCTTTCCATTTATCTTGAGGATGATCTGTCAAAAAATGAGAAAACCTAGCCAACATTTCAAACTTAACCACATACTCTATTACAGTCATCTCTCCTTGGCAAAGGTTAAGGAACTCAACCTCCTTTTGAATGCGAACAGTGTGAGGAAAGTATTTTTCCAAGAATACTGCCTTGAATCTGTCCCAAGTGATATTAGCTCCTTGAGTTGCCAAACCACCTCAGGTGTTGTTCCACCAATATCAGATTCTAACAAGTAAGTAGTGAAGTCCACTTTTCTTGCATCATCACATCTCATAACTCTAAAAATTTTCTCTAGCTTCTGGATCCATTCTTTTGCCTCAACGGGGTTTGAGCTACCTAGGGAGGTTGGTGAGTCATGGTTACAAAATTCAGATAACCCCGCGTATTGGGTATATTGGGGTGCAATTGCTCCTGCGATTGCTCCACCTCTGTTTTGCTCCATCTAACGGATAACATCCGTCTGCGCTTGCATAACTGTGACCATCTGGTCCTAGGCTGCTGCAAGTGCATCATTCGTGTTTGCCCCATGCCTATTAGTTGCCATAAAGCTGCATACCATCAATCAAATATTGGGTTAATCAAGTCCAATACTTAAAAAATAGAATGCAATTTTATAACTCCAATAAGCAGTCCTATGCATCCACATTAGATTTTTAGAAAAAAACAAAAAAAATCCACTACCACAGTCCAATTTAGGATCAAACTGCTCTATACCATAATGTAACATCCGTCGTTACAGTGATAATCCAAAGTATATTAATTAAATAATTCATAAAAATAAGGCTAAATTACCACTGGTGCCCCTCTATTTAGGGGGTAGCTCACTTTGTGTCCCTCAATTTTTTTTTTTGCGCACCTTTTGCCCTCCAACTTTTTCAAAAGAGTAAGTTTTGCCCTTCCGTCAAATTTAGGACATTGACTGTTAAAAATGAAATACGTAATTAAGTGACGTGGTATGGTTATATTGTAATTAAGAGTTAATTAAATTTAATTAATTATTTGAAAATGTTAATTTTAAAATATAAAAAACATGTACTATGGTAGGAATCGAACCCAGGTCTTAGGAAATAAAAAGTTAAAGCTAATCTACTAGACCAAAAGTAATAATGTATTTTATTTTGCAATTTCAATATATTTAAACTAATCAATAGCAATGTTAATTTTAAAAATATAGAAAATTTGAGAAAGGCTAGAATTGAACTCAGGTCTAAAAGTTTAAATGCTAAAGTCATACCACAAGACCAAAAGTCAATATTAATTTTCTTGTGATATTCAAATTTAATTAAACTAATCGTGGCAAGATTAATTTTAAAAATATATTAAAATTTACAACTTTTTTAAATGGAGAAATTTTAATTCTCAATTTTAATTTATGTCTTTATTTTTAATTAGATTTTAAATTTTATATTGTTGTTAATATAACTAAATTTTAGTTTTAGTTGTTAACCCTTAAATTTTAATTTCATCTTTTAATTTTTAATTTTAGTTTCAAAATCACAAATAAAATATATAACATAAAATGGCCTACAATAGATTTAAAATTAAAATATACAAATAAAATATAATTAAAAATAAAAGATAGAAATTAAAATTTAAATTAAAAGTTAAAAACTATAAATTAAAGTAACAACTAAAACTTAAATATAAAATTAAAAATTAAAAAAATAAACTTATTCAAATAGATTTAACATAAAATCAAGCTAAGTAGTTCTTAGAATTTAAAAAAGTTTCTTTATTTAAAAAATTTACAACATAAATGACCAACAATAGTAAAACAAAACAAAGTAAAAGAGACAATAAAACCAAAATTGGCTTACTATCTAGTGGTATCGTCTTACAACTCTCACAGGTCCTAGGTTCAAATCTTACTTTGTCCAATTTTAATATAAAATTAATGTTGTCACATGATTAGTTTAATTAAATTTGAATCTCACAAAAAAACTAATATTGGGTTTTAGTCTAGTGGTATGATTTTAGCAATTAAACTTCTAGACTTGGGTTCAATTCCAACCTTGCTCAATTTTTCTATATTTTTAAAATTAACATTGCTATTGATTAATTTAAATACATTGGAATTGCAAAATAAAACAAGTTCTGACCTTTGGTCTAGTGAATTGGCTTGAGCTTTCTTTCTCTAGGACCTGGGTTTGATTCTTGCTATGGTACATGTTTTTGATATTTTAAAAATTAACATTTCTAAATAATTAATTAAACTTTAATTAACTCTTAATTATAATATAACCATGCCACGTAACTTAATTACGTAAATCAACGTTCATACAGAAGGGAAAAAGTTAAACTTTTGAAAAGCAAAAGGTGCGCAAAAAAAAATTGAGGGGCACAAGGTGAGCTACCCCCTAAATAGAGGGACACCAGTAGTAATTTAGCCTAAAAATAAAAACTTTTGAAATAATAAATAAATAAATAAATCCACTTTACAAGATAAAATTCTCAAATGTAGATGTTTCTAAGCGAATATAAACAATAGGAACAAAATATTCATAAAAGAAAACCTAAACTACAAGCTAAGTTTTCACGTCTTCTTAGCCTCCACGACTTCCTCCTCTTCTGCCTATGAAAACAACACCTTTTAATGAGATGAGAATCTCAGTGAATAAAACAAGTTTTAAAAAAAGGTTTTCAATTAGCGTTGTTTTCAGCCGGTGCAAAATCTAAAAAAACAACAATGATACCTGCAAATAAAATATATTTTCTTTAATAAAAAAATTATAATTTATTTCAAACAATTCCTAATATGAATAATTAATATAAACAATAAAAGAATGGTATTTTTAATTAACACCCTCATAATGAACACAATCACAAAATATAGTGATATTTATGATCACTCACTTCCATTTTACGGTTCCCACAACCACGGTTTTTAATAGATTCATCAAAAGGGCTTATGAGCTCATATTCCATACAATGGCGTCTCATTACCTTCCCCACGCTATTATGGAGTATCTAGAATCTCTTCTCCATCCCGTATGGAGGTATCTAAAACTTCTTCCCTGTTTTAAACGGAGGTATTCATACATCCATCTGGGATGAATGTATCTCAAATTTCACCCCCATTCTATATGGAGGTAGCTCAAAAAATTATCAAAACAATTTTCAAACACAAAAAAAACTAATAAAATCATACCATGGAGGGTTAAAAAAGGTGTTTTACTCACCTCTTGAAGCGAGATCTCACCACTTTAATTTGTTTTCTTCACCTCCTATGTTCCACTTTGACTTTTCCCTCTCTATATTTTTTTATAAAAGATTAGTTTTTTCAAATTAAATTCAAAATAGTATCAAATCTTTAATTATTTTATTTTATTTCTATTTGAAAGGAGATATTATCTGAATCTTGATTATTCAAAGTGATATAAAATCTTTTATTTGTTTTATCCTATTTCTATTTTAAAAGAAACATTATCTTTTATTTGTTTATTTCTATTTTTTATTTGGTTATTCAAAATTTTTTAGAGTTTTAATCTTTTAATATATTATTCTTTTTTGCGCCTAATTTTTTTTTTCTTAACTAAGGGATTATTCAAATGTTTGAATTTTGATTTTTGGTATGTTACATATTTTTGCCTTGATAGCTAGATGTGGACAGATTGTCAACAACAAGGTATAATTTCATGCACGGAAGAATAATTTAGCCTAGTGACGGGTTATATGGAGTTTGTGGTCAAGTACTAGAAACAGGTTTGCACCGTTTTTTTTTCCAATTGTACTACTGTGTATCGAGCATGGTATGCTCTGTGTTGTTGGTGGGGATCTCTTCGGCATTAACCATTTACCTTTGAGGTTAGAAATCATTGTTATCAGTTCATGACTCTTGTTGATGGATCAAAAGAACTTTAGGAAAGTCTTTACAAGTATATTTTTTTTTAAGACAAAACAGATTATACATTACAAGTAACTATAGGATGAAACAAAGAGTTTCATAATTCTGTACAAGTGCAAAAAGGATAAAAACATCCTAAGATGTCTTATGACCAGACCGATTCCACAATGACACCACCCCACAACTAAAAAGAAACCTAAGAAAGACTACTTACTTCATGTTTAAAAGGCACAAACAATGATTACTATACCAATTAGAAAAAAAAAAACTCTATTAAAGTCAAACTTATACAATAATCACTCTCAAAACAAGACTTGAATAGACAACATGATATCAAAAAACTTAATTCTTCTATAATTAAAAATAATAGAGTTTCTAGATATCCATATACACTAATAAACTACATGTGAGAATAAATATCTACATTTTCTTTTGTATTTATCAATCATCCACGAACCAGACAAGTGAAACAATGTAAATGTGATTTAATTCCAATCCACTTCAAAACTCTATACCACATCACAGGTATCTAACATTTATAGAAGGCAAAAAATACGATGATCTTCCGAAATAAAAGGGTTGATGTTTAACAAATACTACAAGGACTAAACTCCTAGAAGTGATGTTAAACATATAAACTTACATAACATTTCCACCTAGAATGTGTTATGAATTCGTGTTATTGTATTAAGTGGATGTGACAATTTTACTCTCTTTACGAATTTATATTTTACTCTGGATCTATAATGCTTCTTGCTAAATACACATCTTGTGTGATTTATTAATAAAAATCTTGTCTTATAAAAAAGTACTAGAGAAATGGGATCCTGTAGAAAAATTAGTTGAAACAGTATACATTGTTGATGAATGAATAGGTAAACCTCCATTAAGTCTTGTGTATCACATGTTATAATTAAGACCTACAAATAAGACATGATTCAGTAAAAAAATAAATTAAAATTATGAATTTTATTTGCAAATTCTTTTTAAAAGTAAACTTTAAAAATTCTATGTCGAAAATCAATTCCTTTGAGGAAAAAGTTTTAATTTCCATTGCTCCTAAAAATTCCAAAATTATATCGACTCACCACATATTTTTTATTCTCAACACCGTACCAAAATCTACCCAAAAGAAATAGAAACCCATATTTTGAAATTTTTATGGAGTTTAACAAGCAATTGTTCCGTATACGTACTACTACACTTTTCTTCACCAAAAAAAAAAAACTACACTTCTTTTAAGTAAATATTCCGTCCGAAGAATATTTTCTAAATTGTTTTACATAGATATATAAAAATCAATAAATATACGAAGGATGATAATTTGATAAAATTTAATTTAATATTAATATTATACTGAAAAGTTAAAACAACATTGTTATGTGTACCAGTAAAAAAAATTACATTAAAAAATAAATATAATATTTAATTGAAAATACGACAGTCAAATTATTTTTGAAAAGGAGTGATAAAACAAAGTTGCACCATAAAGCGAATCTTAACAAACAGTGTTGGAAGAATGAAAAATAAAATAGTTATATTTTAACAAAAAAATTGTAATTCTTTTGAAAAAATTATATTTATTAAAAAAAAGTTAGAGAGTAAAAAAAATAAAATAAATATACTACTATAAAAATAATTATAATTCTTTTAAAAATATTTATTTATTAAAAGAAAAAAAAATTAAAAGAATTATGACTCTTTTTTACTCCTAAACAATTCTTCCGCTGTCTTTAAATTATAAGGTATTAACAAACACTTTCTTAGCCGCTTAAACAATAAAACCAAAGTCATTAATTTTTATCACGAATAAAACTTTAACGATCTAAGCCGCCTGAAGTATCATCGTTGCACGCAACATACGTCTTTTTTTTTTACTATGTTACATTTTTTTTTTAACAGCAAAATATATATTTATATTAGATGGAAATATACAACAGGTAAAACACAACGTTTCAGTCTGCCATACAATGACCTAATTACAAATGAGACTATCTCAAATTCATCAAACACAATCTAGGCTGGGTGCACCAGTCAGAGTACACACACCCAGCCTTAAAACCAACAGAAAACAACTTTTTACTATGTTACATGCAGAAAATAAATTGATTTATTTCCAAAATTCTATAGATATTTTTTAATATGATCTTATCTTTTAATTATTTTTTTATGCACCAGGTTTAAACTTGAAATATTATTTTAAAAGACTCCGATCCCATTCTACTTTGGACTTAATTATGTATATTAATTAATAATGTAAACTCTCTTATAAGAAGGATAAAAAAAAATACTAATAGTGTACGAGGACGTGCTTTAATTGGTTGTAAAAAGTTAATAAATGAAATCATCTTTAAGCACGTTGATAACTTTAACTAGGCTCAAGAAAATCGTCTGTACACAAAAGAAGAGTCAAATTCTTTTCCCGTTAATTTGAAAACGGGCTTCTTCGGTGGTTCACGAGTGTTACTTTTGGTCAAATTGGTTTTGCCACTTTCTTGCATCTTTTGAACGCATCCCTGTTATGAGGAAAGGTGCCATGCTGTACATATATGATTTCCACTTAGTTTGTTTTATGTAAAAATAACAAACGCATATACTTGATAGACAATAATAAGATACCCCATGAGGGGAAATTTTGGCTCTTGCATGCAATAGAAGCATAACTATTAGTGATCACAAGAGTGGGGGGTGATAGGATCATAAGGGGCCTATAGCCACTAGATGCATAGATTCTTTGACTAGAATGAAATAATAAAGTTATAAAAGTGATTCTTTGATGTCATGATTGATCTGGTCCAGGCCCTTTCTTTGACCCCTTTTAATTTCAATATCCAAGTCTCTTAATTAATATCATCTTTTTTTCCCTTTGCCTATGGTTTCTTAGGTTTAGGTTCATAAATAATTGTACTTAAGAGATAATTTGCCGCTTGTTCAGGTGACATCCTGTGGTTCAAAACACAATTATTCAAACTGAAATTCCTGAAAGTGGTCATTAACTAAATTGATTGTGTAATTTTTTAATCATCCCCAGGTGTTGACCGCACGAGTGGGGGGAACTAGTGGGGTCCTTAATTAATTAGAATAGATTATGAACCTCTTCAATCTTCATGGTGCATTTTTGCTGTAAGCAGAAGCTTAATTAGGCAGGCCTAATCACAGGACACTTCCCAAACAATTAAGTTTATGGTCAATTCAAAGAGTAATTCAATTATGGATCTTGTATCATGTGATACAATGCACAAGTAGGTTCTTTTTATTCATTTTTATTATTATTATTATTTTTTTTAGTCTTACAAAAAAATCTTAATTTTATTTACTTTTATTAGATAATCCTTCCAAATTTTTATTTTCATTACATCGATACTTTGTAGAATACAAATACTACACTGTTAGGAAAGTTAAAATAATATAAAAAATAAAAATTAAAAAGATGATAGGTAAGGACAAATTTCAGAAGTGTAGATCTAATTTAATCTTATTATTATTATATTGCAAATCCTTGACAATTTCACTTAGTTGGAACTACCTATATTGTATGACAATGACTTTTGACATATTTAATATTGATTACATTGTATTTCAGACAATTTGGGGCCTGTACTCTCAAGGATTGATTTTATGTCCGGATAAAGCTGTGCATAATTTATTAATTGCTGGAATGGACAAAAGAAATATAGTTTAATTTCTTTTCCCAAAACATGCACGGCTTATAAATAAGTTTAATTGATGGAATGGACTATAAGATATATAATTTATTTTCTTTTCATAAATTTTACATTCAAATCTTACATTTAATTATCCTACCACATACACATATATATTAAAAATTATAAATAAGCTTGTTGAAAAACAAAGTTGTATCTAGTTTAAACGTCTTTGACCATATAAATAAGTTATCATGAATGCCATATTAAATTTTAAAAATATGTTTAGATCATATAAATTAGTTTTAATTCTTATAAAATTTTATATAGATATTCCATCTTTATCTTTGAAGTTAAATTATTACAAATTAGGCCCTTAAAAGGCTTGTAGGCAAGTCCATGATTGATTTTATATAAATCAGGCTTAGGTATTAAACAAGTCTTTGACAAGTAAATATATAAGGCTAATACCACATAATTTTAAGATACATTTTATTTACAAGTCATACATGCTATTTGATATATCTTCTTTCTCATATTTAGTTTTATATATTTTAAAAAATTATTTATAATTATTCTTTTTGTCATGAAGTTATACTCATTGTCTTATTAATAATATTTAATCCTTTTTCGATATCTTTTAGAATTTTATCTCTTACCTCCTCCCAAAAATCCCACGATACATCTCTTTCTTCTATATTTATTTTCTTTTTGACAAACATCCTACTTTCTTTATCATGTATCGCTTGTCTATTGTGTATTGTATTCCTCTGCTATAAACTTTATCTATGGCCACACACACCTTTTTCTAATTGTTAGACACCTTTACCATACCATTGATTTGCTACCGTCACTTGTGAGAAGTTGATTATCATTTCTATTTTGTGTATTCAAGATATTATTTCAATTTTTTAATTTTATGTAATAGCAAGTAGGAATTTACAATTACAATCAAAGATATATTGTTTATTTTTTAAAGACAGATTGCACTTATCAAAATAAAGATTATAAAATAATACTGGATAGAGTCAAGGGCGGATGTTGCAGAAAAAAAAAATAGGGGAAGGGGAGGGTCAAATACGAAAAATACATTATTTAATAATATTTATAAAAAATATTTTAATTTATTAATGTAAGAAAATTATGTTTGTCGAAAATAAAATAATCATGAAAGGAGGAGATATATTATGAAATTTTTAGAAGTAAGTGGTGAGACTATGGTAGGAGTGAAAAAAGAAATAATTAAATAATGTCATCAGGTCAGGAGTGTATGTTTAAGAAAGAAAAGAACAATTATAAATATAGATATTTTAAAAAATATTCAAAATAAGCCTGAGAAAGAAAGTATATCGATTATTGTATAAAAATATAGATGACATGATACTAATTTTAATCTAGCCACACACAAACCTGGCAAAGCCTAACTACACTAATTATTTTTATGTCAAATTAAAACATTTCTTTTTTAGATATTGTAATATTGATACAAGTTAGTTATCGTTTAAAGTAATGTCTAAACTTTCTAACAAGATAAGTACACATAGAATAAGTATTTTCATCCTAACATAATTTATTCCAATTGTAAAGTAACATTATTAAAATTCAAACATCAGACTCGGTTTAACAATGATTTGTATATAATGATAGGTTATATATATATATATATATATATATATATATATATATATATATATATATATATATATATATATATATATATGTGTGTGTGTGTGTGTTAAAAAAAAAGTAAAAAGAAAGAATGGAGAGTAATTAATAACTGTCATATTCAATCACTTTAAATTTAGATTCATCATTTGATGGTTTATGTATAATGTATATATAACCCATCAAATTGATTGTTAAGATGAAATATGTGTAAAAAGATTTCATTTTTTAATTAAATAGTTTATTTCAGAAAATAAAATAAATACTTATTGATAAAAAATAAATTGATGATTTTACTTAGATAGATAAAAAAAATAGTAGAGACAAAGAAATCATTTATAATACTTTCATAGAAGAAAAGTATTATAAATTTTTTACAAATTTTATTATAAAAAATAAAAATATTTAAACTTGTAAAAATTACTCCTTTGAATATTATAAAAATTGAAATAATAAAGTGGTAAGATTAGGATAACAAATATACTACGACTCCTTCAAAGAAAATCATTATTAAATATGACAACTTTCTGTGTATTTTAAATGTTGTATGGTTTTTATTTTTAATATTATAAAAAATTAAAACAATAATAGTGGTAGAATTAGAATTAGCAAATATGCGGTCTTATTTTAAAGAAAATAATCAATGACAACTTAAAGAGTCTTCCTCTCGTGGCAAAATGGCATCGGAGAATCAAAAGCAATCATTATGAATAATTTTTAATTATTAGTCAAATATCAGTGAATAATATGTTAGATTTTGTTATAAAGAGACTCAGAGTCCACAGTTTTTTCCTTTTATCTCTCTAATATACAACCAATCAATCTTATAATTCTTGAAAAAAAAATATTTATATTTTACAAACATATTATTTTATAATTATAATTGTTTGTATCTAAATATGATTTGGTGGAACTGTGTCTGCAGAAGACGTACACCCCAACTAGCTTAATTATTATGGAAATTTCCTACAATCAAGTTACAGATCTATAAAATTATTATTTTCAATTATTTTATGTTTATAAATAAATGTATTAATATTAAGTTAAGTTGCATTTTTTGTTCTCTACAATTTCTTATCTATAGATTTATTACTCTAATTTTTAATTTAATATTTTTAGTACCTTAATTTTTAAAATTTTTTTTATCTCATATATTAATTTTTAATATTTTATATTAGATTAAAAATTAATAAGAAAAGAGTATTCACCATCTTTAAATCTCAATAAGTAATGATAGAATATTCTTTGAATAGAAGGATAAAGTGATAAAGGTCAACATGAATATTATGAGTTCAATAATTGTATATGTATGATATTGTTATGTTCTTAAAATATCCGTTGTGATATCATAATCTTAGTTTAAGTTAAATGTTTCCAAGTGAGTAGGTGTAGAACCATGAGCTACTAGTATGAGAGAAGTCCACAAGTTTTACTTCTTTGGAGGTTAACATTTAGAAATTATGCACATGTTTCGGGATTAAGTTCTTAATAATATATTTATGTTTGATCTATTGTGATTTATATATTACTTTCTCTTCAATGATAAAACATGATCATATAAATCAAGAGAGTGTTAGATATTTTAATGTTCATGGATGTGTAAAATATCACCATTTAAAAACAAACATACCTCACATTAACCGTACACTGAAGTCTAAATATTATACTCAATGGACTTGATCTTATTCTCAATTAATTCAATTTAAAAGTAAAAAAACAATTAAACAAATCAATATTTAATGAGTGAGTCTAAATAATTAAGAATTGGAGTAGCAAATAAAATAAGAGAAAAATTTGGGTTTAGAATGCAATGAATTAAGACTCAGGATTGTGATTTCCACTGCCATGTTATTGTCCCTATTTATTAAGTAATCTCATTCTTTGTCATTCAATGATAACCTAGAAAAGCACTATGTTGTTGTAGTGAGTTTGATCATTCACACCACACTATAATCCTAATTTGTTGTCCAGTTTGATCATATAAGATTCTAAATTAAGATCAGTTTATTTTTATCCAATCGGATGTTTGCTTGATTAATTTGGTTGATTATATCAAGACAATAACCTTCTTACTTCTCATATCGTTTGTTTAAACATCAATGATCATGACTATTCAAACAACTAAGATGTAACTAATAAAACAAAGAAGTAATCATGTAAAGTGAAGGGCAAATTACAAAAAGTTACATCACAACCCTAGAAAAAAAGGCTTAGCCAAACATGGATAATGCACACTCAAACATCCTTTTATTAGTACATAAAACAAAAAAAAATAATTACTATATGAAACACTCTAAATTACCTCAAACCCAAAGTTTATTTGCTGTTCTTCATCTCTTAGGTCATATATCTATCTCTTCTTTTGAGTCAAAGCAAGAATCCCCTTTTGTATCTTCTTTTCTAGTATTTATACGAGGGTTTGACTTTTTTGCTTCTTTTTTTTTTTTTTTCTGATGCCCGAGTAGCATGATTGTACTACTACAAAGCACGATAGTGCTTCGTAAATTTTCAATCACAACACGATTGTGCTGCTTCTAAGCATGATCATGCTCATATTTTTGTGATCACAACATGGTTGTACTGTTTTTAAGCATGATTGTTTCATGTGACTGACTTTTTGAACTATGTTGACTTAGTACGACTACTAACATAGAGCACAACCTTGATGACCTGAATCTTCAATAATTACTCTGGAAATGCTCAATTTTGCCCATTTTTCTTTGTGTATCTTAAGTACATGTCTAAAATAAGAATAAACACTTAAAAAATTAGTTTTGCCAATAAATATGCAATTCTTTTCTTATAAATAGATATTAATTATGATAAAAATATAGGTAAAAATTCAGTTTATCAACTTCACACACTTAAACATTAGTTGTCCTCAAATAATTTAATTTAGCTAAAAAAAACATTCATTAAATCATTTTTCCAAAAAAGTTCTCACATAAACTCTCTCTCTCTAACATTTTTGAGATCAAATCAAAATAAACTAAATGACAAATTTCAAGTCAAGGTAAATCAAGTGAAACCTTTCAATAACACCTTTGAGAAATGCAAAAAATAGGGATGATAATTATACTAAATTTTAAGAATATTTTTATAATTTATTACAAAACATTTAATATTATCAAGATAAGTTTAGAATATGAGAATTTCAAACTCAATGTCGAAAGGGAACGTTTGAAGTTTGAATTATTCTATTTAGAGAAGTAATTCAATTTGTGAATTGAACTCAATCCGAAAGTTTTAGTTGAAATCAAATTGGTCTAGTTAGTTATCGAAGATCATGTGTTTGACATAATGGTTACGTTCATTTCATGCACAAAAATGCGTCCTTGCACAGTTGAGACTTATTAAAGCCTCTTCAGTCTTCACAGCAGCGCCACACCGGACGGCGCGGTCCACACTGTTACAAACTGTTGCCAAAACTTTTTCATTTTCCTTTTTAATTTCTGACACCAATGGAACATTTTGATGTGAGTTTTAGCGTTGACAATTCTTCTTTCATGTACTTTTCAAGGCTATACCCCCATTTGCATTTAACACTGCTGACACTCTATAAATGAAGATCATATCTAATATAGTAAATATGAAAGAAATATTTTACTTTGCTTTCTCTTCTTTAAAAACATAAACTTATCATTTGTCAATAACTTATTTATATAATTTTAAATTAAAATATGCATAATTGCATTATTTATACTAATTAATTATGTAGCCACAAGTATAAAAAATTTATGTAGCCACGTTAAACACTTAACTTATTTTTTCTGTATTTTTATATGTGAAAGAATGAAGATAATAAGAAAGGAAATTAAGTTTAAAATTAATAAGCTTATAGGAGTATTATTATTCATTAACTTTTGAACTTTAGGATAAAGCATACCGTTTAATAAATTTGTTGCACAAAACAAATGTTACAATGTTATACAATTTAATATTCAAAATGTTTCGTTTTAAATTATTTTACAGAAATTAAGAAAAATTAATAAATAAATGAAAGTGGATGATAATTTTATATAAATCATCTTTTAGTAAAAACAATTAACATTAATTCAAAAATGAAATGTGACATTTATTTTAGCAAATATCTTTTTAAAATATAACATTTAATTTGGAAGGAATCACACCATTATTGATTTGTTAATTTTTATCGTATTTAATATATGCCTTGCAAACATAATTAAATAGTGGATAACTCTTCTTAACAATTAAATTGTATTATATTTTGTTGCGTATTTAAATACACATGGTATTTATTTAGTTGAGTGAAACAAGTTAACACACTTATAATATATAATATATAATATATAATATATAATATATAGTATATAATATATAATATATAATATATAATATAATATATAATATATAATATATAATATAATATATAATATATAATATATAATATATAATATAATATATATATATATATATATAATTACTAGAAAAGTAATAATAAAATAAATAATTTTATTTTAAGAGTTTTATCCTTTTATATAAATATTGATGGGTCACAGGGACACCTTCTTGACCATGTAGTATATAAAATAATTTTTTTCAATAATAATAATGAAAATACTTTTAAATATGTAATTACGAAAATGGGTATGAATTTTATAGATGAATATTATTATTTGATTATCTTTCAAGATATATTTGAATTGATAATATATTAATAAAAAATTGAAGGAAACATTATAAATTAAAAATGTTAAAATATTTTCATAAAATAAAATTTAATCGATAAGATAGAATTTAAAATATAAAATTTATTAAATTACAACAATATAAATGTAAAAATTAATAACTAATAATTAATAATCAAAATTCATCCAATTCTCTTAAGATAAAAGCAACTCCAATTTAGTAACATGCATATTAATTGTTTATCAATATTGATAAATGTCTTCTTTTAGAAATACTCAATCTTATACTGCAAGTAGTTTTCTTTTATATTTTCTTTTTTCTTATCACTTTTAATCATATAAACAACACATGTCTAATATTCTATAATATATATATATATATATATATATATATATATATATATATATATATATATATATATATATATGTCAACGATCTACACCTCAAAACCATCCATGCATTAATATTTTTCTCAACACAAAATTAAGTTGGAAAATGAAAAAATTCATTATTATTTATTAAAAATATTATGGATTGCATAAACAAATATATAAAAGATTAAATAAATAATGAGGTAAAAAAATCTATTCTTCAAATTTGTTTTTAAAAATTCAAACCTATAAAAATTATATTAACTTTTAAAATTAATATGTTCAAAATGATTTAAGAAGAGTTTAAAATAAAAAAATAAAGTAAAATAATTATTTAAGAAGAGTCCTCTTTATATAAAGTCTCAAATAAAGAAAATAAGTGTGAGAAGCATAGCTAGGGATCCAGGAGTGTATAAAAGGGTCAATTTTTTTAACAATTATTTAAATATTTAATTTATAATAAATGATAATATTTTTAAAATATTTATTATTAATTATATTTATAAAATTATATTTAGAAATTTTCATAAAAAAAAGGAGAATTTATTCTTTTTTCTTTCCTTTGTAGAGAAACGGCTAATGGGTCCCTTCTGAGAAAAATTTTACTCGGTCCTTACTTTCGCAATCATCCATCACACGTGCCGCGATCGCATCTAAGTGGGCCGTTCTTTCTTTTTCCTTTTTTGAGTTTGACAGATTATTGTCTTGACTTTTTTTTTTTTTTTTTTTTCCTGTTTTGATAGGAAATAATATATGTACTCTCAACTAACTGTGTTAAAACTTTGATATTATTGCCTTGAGTTGAAACGAAGAATGGGATAGCAAATCGATTAAATTATCTTATAATAACTTTTTTATTATTGTCCACAGCAATCTACATAAAGGTTGAGGATAATAAACTTTGTTATATATATAATTTTATATATTTTATGAGTTAATTATTATTGATATATTATTACCATGTGTATTTAAATATGAAAGAAGATTATTTATGTTTTTTGTTATTATCTTTATTATTGTTGAATTCATATTATCATTTTATAGACTAGCTAGTTATGCATTAAATATATAAATTTTATGAATATGACAGTTAAAATCAATTTTACTCAATGAAAAAAATCACTTCTCTAAAACTCAAGCAATCCATATACCATATATAGTTAAAATATTTTTTATTTATGTTAATTTTTTATAACAAAAATATAAGTTGTTTAGAGCATTAATTTCAACAATGAGTTTACCTTATTTTTAATACTATGGAAAATTGATGCATGGTCAACCTATTTAAAAATTAACAAACTAGATAAATAAATTTATCAATAAATAAAAAAATAAAAATGGAAAGAGTTAATTTATTCAAATTAAAATTAAAAGTTATACACTGAGTTTGTGCATCAATTGATAAAGGATTGTTCCAGTGTATTTGAAGAGAGAATTTATTGTTCATAATGATTCTACATGACTCAAATGGTCTCAAGGATATATGTAGTTAAAAAAAATAATTAAAATTAAATAAGAAAATGAGTGCGTAAATATGACAAGTAAAAAAAAAAGAAAAACTAATTATCTTACGTATAATTCTACCCATATTAATTGTTTATATATGAGTGGAAAGTACGTAGAGGAGAATCTTCATCTGATTGGATTGATATGATAAATTTGGTTATCTAATAAATCAATTAAATTAGGTTCGAATTAATTTAGTCAATCAATTCATTTGCCTTCGATCTCTACATTCATCTTTTCTCATATGTGTTGAACTTGTCATCTAATATTATTAATTGCCAGTAACTATATTTATATATGTTTAATTATTGTATAATTCTGTAATGTGTTTGCCATGCATATTGATATTTAATTAGAATAGTGTTAATTATAAAGCTGCTTAAAATTATTAAAAAATGAACTAATGAAGAATCTCCACAGAATTATAGGCTTTATAGCAACTAAAAGATAAATTTTAAATAAAAAAATAATATATAAAAATTAAATTTAGAAATTCTTTGATTAATAATACAATTTAAAGTTAATCAAATCATCCCAACCTAAATAACTCAATTTTAAGGAATGAAATGGACTCTAAGCAAAAAGACTAGTTTCACATATATAACGAGACAAATTAGGGTTTGAATTAATCACTGCTACAAAATTTGTTTAAATTTAGTGTTTTACGTGTATCTCAAACAAGCTTGTTTCTAAAAAGAGAATGTAAGCGGGAAATAAAAAAAAAACTCAATATTAGTTGAATTAATTTAAGTCCTGAAAATAACAGAAAATTTTTTCAATTAGTATCCACTATTAGTACAGAAATTGATATTCATTCATCATTATTCATTTATAATAATGTTTATCTTATTAATATTTTAAAATCATAAAAATAAAAAGTTACGAGTGATAGTCGGTCGTGTAATTTTTCACCGGTGCATGCTAATTCAAATTTTTTTTAAAAGAAAAATCAAAGCATTCAAACCAATGAAATTAAAAATAGTGAATTAATTTGAATTTTATATTATGGTATAGTGAAAACGACTCTGGTATATATGAGTGTAGTTGAGGTGTATATATAGGTAGCAAGGGTTACATAAATACATTATAGCTGGTGTGCATTTCCTCTGAAAAATTCTCAGACACACTTGTTATTGATGAGAAAGCACTGTTTGGTTAATGGTTACTGAGTCCCAATATAGTAATTAGGCAATTTAAGAGAGCTTGAGGGATTCACGTCATTTTCTTGCCTGAACACCATCAAATATAGTCATATATGCAAGCGTTTTGGCACTTTGTAACAAAGAGCAAGACAAAAGGGTGAGTCATTTTCAACCTTGGTGATTGAAAGAAAGAAAGTATAGTTAGCGTCTTTTGTCCTCCACGCAGCTTAAAACACGCACTGGCAAATATAGACACTCCCCTCCACACGTTTTCACCCCTCTCTCTCACACTTATTTCCGACTCTGCAACAAAAACCTCTTTCAACTTTTACATCACCCTTGTTAACTCCACATCAAAACCTTCCTTCCTTCCCATACATGCATCACATGACCAACAACATAAAAATTTATCATCATCAGCATCATCATCATCAGCATGTCCTTTGAGAGAGAGAATGAATGAGCTTTTTTGGTGGATAAATAAATATATATATTCAAGAGATGATAATATTGAAGAAAGGCAAAAGAGGAAAAAACCAAAGGAAAGACAAGTTTGTGTTGAGGATAATAGTAAGAGGGGCTTATCGCATGTTTGCTTCACGCAAACAACTAAATATGTGGGGGTTAACCCTTTGCTAGCTCCCCTCGCGTGGCTTTAAAGACTTCTTCTATATATCCTTTTTAAATTCATCATTAAAATACTAACACCTCACCAAACCCTAAATTCCTAAAATACAAACACCACCACCATTCACTCCTTCTCTTCTCCTCCTTCCTCCTTTTCCTTCTTCCATCAACAACCCCTTTAGCTAGCTCCACCTTTTCTTACCTTGGAAAAACTCATGATCTTACACTAACCACAAACCAAAGGAAAACAAAAAAACAAAAAGACCCTTTTGAAGATGAGTATAAACTCTAGTTGTAGTATAAGTGGTGGAAGTGGTAGTGGAGGAAACAATAGTGGTGGTGGTAGCAGTGGCGGCGGTAGCCCTTGTGGTGCATGCAAGTTTTTGAGGCGAAAGTGCGTGCCCGGTTGCATCTTTGCACCGTACTTTGATTCGGAGCAAGGTGCCACACATTTTGCCGCGGTGCACAAGGTTTTTGGTGCTAGTAACGTTTCCAAGCTACTCCTTAACATTCCGGTACATAAGAGGCTTGATGCTGTGGTCACAATTTGTTATGAGGCACAGGCACGGCTTAGAGACCCTGTTTATGGTTGTGTTGCTCATATCTTTGCTCTTCAGCAACAGGTAATTCATAGCAATTAATTCTTTCATTATTAGCCGTTTTTGTTTATTAATTGTTAAGGATCGTACATGTGATTGATTCTAGAGATAAGGATGAATCATGATTCGTGGAGACGTTAGTGCATTGTATATCTATTTGTTAATAAATTATTTGTTTGTTTGCTTCTTTGGCTGTCTTATCGTGTGAGTATCTTCTCCCTAAGCTTTAGCCAGCTATAGTAGCTTTAGCCAGCTGAATCTTAGAATGTGGTCAGCTGTTTTAGACTCAACCTTTTTTCTTCTTGACCTGAGAATACGTGTGCAGCTTAATATGGATTTTCTAGGTGTTTAGAATTAGAAGGTCGTAGATTGTAGATGGTGGATATTGATTCCTTTTTTCAATATTCATTTAATTTCTGTACATTGTACTTTGCCATAAACTGAAAAATAAATAAATGCATATGCGTTTATAAGTTTAGTGTAACCCCCGCTTTTGTTTTGTTTTTTAGCCAAGCATTGATGAGGGGGATACTAAACCCCGAGTTTTGATCACCACATCAAATTTCAATTGTTTTAGTTTTGATACTCAACTTTTTTTTTTCCCCCTGCTGATTTTGATACTGGCTTTGTAACTCCTTACACTAGCACCAATAAAAAAAATTGTATAAAACTTACCACAGTTTTTTTTTACAATGATAGCAATCAGTTAAAACCTTGTGCAAACTGCCCAAATTTCCACCATATATTTCTATCCTTAATTATAATATTAGTGTTTAATATTGATATAATATCAATATAAATAATTTATGCCATCAACTATTAAAAAACCAAGAAAATAATGTATACATCACTTTTTTTTAGTCTATGTATACATCACTTAAAGGATTTTTACATGTAAGTGAAGTTATAATGAATATCTAACATAAATTCCATTATAAAAGTGAAAAGATATTTACACTGTCAATTTATTCAAATTAAATTATTTTTATTATTTCAGTTTGTCAAGTACTCACCCATTTATAGTTAGAGCGGTGATAAAATTAGTCAGCTTATTTAAGATTTTTCAATGTAATTTTTTTTTTAAAAATTAATCTTTTTTGTCTTTGTTGAGAATTTACAAGCACTCATTCATTCTGCTTAATTAAGTGAGGCAGACCCATATAATAAAATCAATTTTATTTCAACATACAAAAAGAGGGCATAGATATATGATTATAATGAAAAGTTTTGAAAGAGAGATAATCCCCATGCTAGAACAAGAATGGGTTTACATACATGGTAGGAGGTCATTGTGCCCTCTGAAAGAGGAACAAAAGTTGAGTTGGGACCTTTCGGGAAAGAGGAAACAAGGTAGGGCATGCAAAGAGCCATGGAACATAGGGGACAGTTTCTATGCTTTTTGCTGAAATCCACAACTCTTAAATTGATAAACAAATGATGTGGTCGGCGGTTACACTAATGGGTCGAGTCTTATAGTCTATGCCTTAATTCAACCATTTACGTCTTTGGTTTTCGCTGGTTTTAGGGAAAATTGGTCGGTTAGTTTCTTGGGTTTTGGCTACAATTTCATAGGCATGGTACGTTTTTCTGTCCCTATCCTTCGTGTAAAACCTCCATCGTACGTTTTTCTGTCCCTATCTTAACATAAAAAATTAATGACATTTATAGAAAAGGAAAATGTTCACCGTAATCCTATGCTTTTTCCTTTTATTTTATTTTTTGAAAAATAGAGGTGATCTGTGAGAAAGAGACTACACCATCAAATCAAGCCAGCAATCTTCCTTAAATGGTGGACTTTCTTTTTCTTTTTTGTCATTTTTAGGAATTCATATATATCTTGCTTAATAAACTTAGCTCTTGTGTTTTATTTTGCTTTATATGCAGAATTAATAATAGCAATAAGATAACATCAATGGTGATTATATGTATTTTTTTGTGCACAAGTGATTGTATGTATTTGATCCTTTACTTTTCTTCTTGCAATTAATTCTATACTTCAAATACCATATTCAAAATTATCTGTGCATAAGTTCGAAAATGACAAAAGATTGTAAAGATTTTTCAAAGAACATATGTTATGAACACACATGCCTTTGTAGAATGTTAATATATATAGTTATATATATATTGTCATGTGACTGTTTAACCAATAGTCAATTCATCCTCCTATCATAGATATTAGTAATAAATTATTTATTGTTTAATTATACAAATGCTAATTAGCTAATCCCTATGTTCTCATAATTGATCATTGTCAAAAAAATTGATTTTTATACAGAAGTCAGAAGTCATTTTCAAAATATACGTTGAAGATTTGTAACATTTCAAACTAACATTTTTTCTCCTTTAAGTCTAATCATATAAATTAGTTTATTTCCCCCAAATGACAATTCCTACAAAACTCTTGTTTATAACCTCGAGAAATTGTTTTAAAGTCACGCTTTCATACTTGTGATTCTTATACGTTTATTCACTTCCATTAAAATCAACATTTTTGCGCTGTTCAAGGTCCTATTAAAAGTAGGATCACAGGCATGTGGACAAGAATACCCCCCTCACTAAGTTTTTCATAATTATATTATATCCACATGAACCAGCTTGGATTTCTCATGACTTTCATATTAAGCAAACACCTCTTACTATAATTATACCAATGAATTAAGTCCCATGTAAATTCCCTCATTAGTTATGTATCATATATAAGGACAAAAGTGTGAAAATAAAATTATAGATCAAGGATTTTTTTTATCATCCCTATAATTAAAAACCCTTTTCATTATTGAAAGTCTAGCAAATGCATTTGGCTCCTCTGAATTAACTATGAACAAGGTAAGTAGTTTCAATCATTGTTAAGGAAATTAATTATTGACATGTCTACATATACTTGATGATATTCTCATCTCGTTATAACTACAAAAATTGATGACTTAATTTACCTCTAATGTGATTTTTTTCCCGACAAGCTATTTAGGATTATGTAAAATAGTTGAGCATAGTGTGTGATCTCGTAGATCCCTTCACACGTGTTATACTTTTGTATATGTGTGAAAAAGAAATGCAAGTTTACGGAGTAAAGCTAAAAAATTCAAACAAATATTTATTATATTAAAAAATATAAAAAATTGTAATGGGTGTTATCTTTTGAAGTAATGAAAAATATTTAAGGTATTTTCATTAATGTCTCTTAAAATATATACATGATGTTATTAGATAATATTAGTTTTTGTTAGAAATGAGAATGGAACCTTCCAATTTTTTTCACTTTTATTATTTTTTAATCAAGGCCGTCACCTTATATCTCATACACATGACACAAGATAAAAAGTTATTTTTTAGGTTTACAAAGTTTTTTGTTTTTAAAGTTTCATCAAAAATAATTTTTTGTCCTTAAAATTCAAAAATATTTTTTTAGTCTCTAAAATTAATTTGGTTGTATTTTTTTAGTTCCTAAAATTAATTTATTTTTTGTATTAACGTTGTTTGTTTATAAGTTATGATGTATTTAGTTGTGTCACACGTGAAAAGGAAGATTGAAGGGTTAAGATCGGGGAGAATAATGTTTTACAAGTACAAAAACATATTTTCTGTCACTAATTTTTTAACGGTATTAACTGGAGAAGAGTGACTAAATATAAATTAGAAGATAAAAAAAAAAATGAATTTTAAGAATGAAGTGATTTTTTGTGAGACTTTAAAGATAAAAAACTTATTTAAGTCTTTTTTTAGTATGAGGTTGTTTAATGTCATTCTTATTTGATGATGGCTTTTCTTGCTTCTGTGTTGGACAGGTGGTGAGTTTACAAGCAGAGCTGTCTTACTTACAAGGGCACCTTGCAACCCTAGAGTTACCCCAACCACCACCACCTTCTTCTCCACAAGCAACCACCATGGCACCTCCAGTGATCTCAATACCTGATCTTCCATCATCAGGCTCTGCCTCTTCAACAATGCCACCCACATATGACCTCTCTTCACTTTTTGATCCCATGGCCCAGACTCCTTCATGGGCCTTGCAGCACAGGCCCATAGAGTCTCGTCAATATGTGGGTAGTGGGCCTGGTGGCACTTCAGCCAGTGGCAGTGATCTTCAAGCATTGGCCCGTGAGCTTTTACATAGACATGGATCTGCCCCAGTTGTCGCATGCTCTAATCCCTCCTCCTCTCACTCCATCTCCAAATGAATCTTTGACTTAATCAACTAATCTTTGCCTTCGCTTCATATTGTGGAAGACTAAGAATTGAAGAGATCTTGAATTTTCAATGGTTCATATGAGAAAGTAATTAATATATTGGTTCTTTATATCCCCTTTAATTCTCCCATCTTTCTTTATTCATTATGTCTTAAATGCTAGTGATCATGAACTAATATGTGGTTTATGAATTCAACTAATTATTTTCCCCCCATTTGAGTATGGCCAGATTGCAACGACAAAGTTAATTTATTCTCTCAGGTACTTCCGATTCATGTATTTTCAAAATGTTTTCAACTTATAAATTCTGATGATATATTAAAAAGGATATAGGGAAATGCTACAAGTATAATTAAATCACTGTGTATTGATGTAATTAGTTGAAATTTCATCATAAAATGTATTTCTTATATAGTCTACATATTTTGTTATTTTACTCTAATAAAAATTTTAACAATTTTGATTATGTAATTTTTCTTATAATATAGTATATAATTAATTGTGCGCTGCGCAATGAAATATAAATATGACTACAGCTTTAGTCAATAATGTTTTTGCATGGCACATATAAAAAACTTAAAAATCAATCTCTTTATTAGTTGAGTAAGTCTAGCTTATGTTTATTTCAACTTAAGGCTTCATGTGTTTATGGATTTATCCCTAAATGAGAAAGCCAATGCACCATGGCCGATAAAGAGAAGAAAATGAGAATATAGCTGAGATGGGGAACGTCAAACCACAAATAGTTTCTGATGCCACCTTCACGGTCAGAATTCGGTTTTTACGGTGGCAAACATCGGAAATGATTTTCTTTTTCCCTTTCTTTTCCTTATTTCTATTTTTATTCAGTTCTAACTTATAAGGAGTAGAAAGGTTAATAACGAATTAATACTGATTGGAGATTTTTATTTCCACCTATTCGCAGAAAGGTTAATAACGAATTAATACTGATTGGAGATTTTTATTTCGACCTATTCGCTTAAATAACTTTTGAAAAACTCAAAAATACTTTATTTATTCTAATATCTGTCATAATAAATTAATCTGATATATCTGAATATTTACTTTAATAAATTAATCACAATTACTCATATTTCAAAATAAAATAACTTATTTTATGAAATAAGCTTTTCACATAAAAAAATTAATTAAAAAATTTATTTAACTATTTATATTATCTTTATAAATTTTTATATTTTAAAATATAAAATTTATTACGAAATATTCTCTTAACTATTTATATTAATCACTCATTATTTTGAATCTAATTACTCTAATTACTTTGCGTCTAATTACTCTAACGTTAATTACAGTATGTTAATTACTCTAATTATTATTATTATTATTTTTGTTATAGTCAAATTGAGATTGATAATATTTATAAGTAATTATTTAATTTAGACGAATAACATTTATGAGTAATAATTTTTTTTGTCTTTTTCCTCTCCAGCTATGCAAAAAAACATTGCAAATTTTATAAATATTGTAATATATTATATGAGTAATATTATTTTTATTTGCAAATTTTATAAATATTGTAATATATTATTATTTTTGGTTATTTATAATATAAATTTTTAACAATTATGAGTAATTTAATTTTTTGTTATAATTAAATTGAGATTAATAACATTTACGAGTAATAATTTTTTTTTCAGGTTTTTTTCTTCTCCAGCAATGCACCGTTGGAGAAGAAAAAAATTTGCAAATTTTTTTACTCTTCAGCATTGTACTGCCGGAGAGTAAAAAATAAAGGGCATAATGGTCGAAATGAAAAATGAGTAGGTATTAAATAAAAAACTCTACTTATTGTATTGTGTTGGTTTTTCAATTCTGTAAAATCCTTCTTTGGCCCAACTTTCAATCCTCTTTACAACTTCCTCCTCTATACTTTGTAAAACTCCCCCCTCCATATATCCTCGGATAGTATTTATATTCCTAATCTCCCATTTTCTCTTACTCTTCTATTTTACATAAAAAAAAAAATTAATGCATTTTACTTTGTTGTTGGGTGCATGCTTGAAATGTTGGTAGTTAAGGAAGCTATAGGCGTAGTGGGTAGAGGAAATACCTAGATGGCAAAGCCTTTTGAAGTAGTTGTTTTGTTCTTTTTTTTTACTTTAATTTTTAATTTCAATCATGTTGACCGGTTAATTTTGTTGTATTGAAATTTAAGGATTTGCAACAAACTTTTTTTTTATTTTTTCATGTTTGCTATTTACACCCTCCATTATATTAAATACACCTTTGCAATTTGGGTTATACATTTTTGTTTACACCTTCTTTTCGCGCCAAGCATACCTCCTTTCTATATATATTTCAGTTATGGATTTTGTTGGTTACACATTTAGATTACTAAATGCACCCCATTTTCATGGGTGTACTTAGTAAAGACGCAAGTGTAAATAATAAGTGCTTATTTTTGTTGTTTTTGTTTTCTTTATTGAATTGAGCTACAAAAAAACTTATTTTAGGCACAAAAATTGAAAGACAAATGCTAATAAAAAGTATAATAATTCAGACAAAATTGAGTGTTTACACAAAAAGCTATCTAAATATTTGTATATCTTGATAGTTACTTTTGCTTCATTGTATGACCATTGTTAAAGATATTTCAAAGTCATTTAATCTATGTAACTTTAAATATTTTAATTTAGAAAAGAACTTGAAAATGTGTGATATTCAAGAATACTTGAATGTTTAACTTGAAGATACTACTAAAAAACAACCTAAGGATAAACTACAGTGATTTGGGAAAACTACAAATGATAAGTTAGTGAAACTTGATGGTTACCAAGAAATTAAATGTAGTCTTAAGATTAGAGATGAACCAATATAAAAATATTGTATTTATTTTTTTACTAACCTTAAATTGTTAGCATTTATAGAAAGATTTTATGAACATGGCATTCAAATTTGTATTTTGTCTTATATAAACCATATATCAAATACGATCGGTAGAACATTGCTTTGTGAAAAAGTTTCCGGAATTGTGGAACCAACTTAATGTTAAAGCATTATACAAATGGATAAATGGACTTATTTAACCTGTTTAAGTCTACAAAATCCATATTTTAAATAGGTTGGATAAGTTTGATATGTCAAAATAAATAAATTTTTAATATTTTTTCATGCACCTTCCAATTTTCTTCTTGCACCTCCATATATTTTCAAAAAGATAAAATTTTCTTCAATTAAAATCTTCATTAACAAGAGACACACCTCCATCTCAATTTCACATTTTCTATCTTTGTCCCATGTCTATTTGCTGAATTTGATCCTTAAAGAGCTTTGTCCCTCTTTACGCGTGCTTATCCTATTCGTCTTCATTTTCCATCTTCATCTTTAGGTATATGCCCTTCCCCTTGAACTCCTTATTTGTGTTCACTAAAAATTACAATTCAGATTAGTGAAGGTGTTAATTCGGATTCAATATTTGATATGGTGTTTTTTGCTTTGGATTAAGTCTTCTGATTTATGCAGTTTAGTAATCCGAATAGGTGAATATGGATGAACAAAATCATGTAAGGAACAAGTCCATATTGAGCAATCCAAACTCCCGTTAAACCAATATACATTGATTTTAGAACAATCTAGAACCAGTCCGAAACAGGCAATCCAGAGCCGATCCAAGACATGCAATTCGGAACTTGTTTCTTCAATGTTTGGTGTATCTAATTTAGATTACTTAATTTTGTTTTGTGAATTTGGATTAGGTAATCCAAAGGTTTTTTAGCAAATGTGAATTACCTCATTTGGATTCATTAACATCTTATTTAAGTGTAGAGGAGGTTTGAATTAAGCAGTGAAAAAAATGCAATAAGAGGCAAGAAGGGAGAAGAATAAAATGCAAGCATGAGTATTATTGTTGTTGCTGTCACAAAGAGGAAGGCGAAGAGCTTACAACAATGTAAGGTTATAAGAAATTTTTACCTGAGGAGATTTTTATTTTTTTCAAAATATATAGATGTGTAAGGAGAAAATTGGTATGTGTAAGTAGAAAAATTCTAATATTTTTAAGAGTCTGTATTCGGTTCACAAAATTTGTGGACTTAATGGATCGGTTCGCAGACCCACATATATTATTAATTCTAACATTTTTAAACTAACCAAACTCTATATTATACTAAAAATTATGTTATCATTTATAATAATTTAAAATAGTAAATATTTTTAACACTAAAAATTTAAAATATCACAATTTATAACAAACAAGTCACAACACTAAAACAAGTTAATAGTCCAAATGAAAAATTTATCCCTTTATGGACCAAACTTGTAAATTCATAGATTTAGCCAGTAAAATTTGTAAACTTTATGGACTAGACTCAATTTATTTCTATAATTATGCTTCTTTGAAAATAAAAAAAAGTTCAAAATCACACATGAACTTGGGAGGTTTCATAGATCCAAATCCATATACCTCTCTAGATATGTTATGATGGAGGAGGGGGCTTGACCTGCTATTTTTTATATTATTTATTAATTATCTTTTTATTATGATTTAGACCCTTTATAATTTTAACCATTCTAGTAAAAAGTTCAATAAAATAGTAACTTTTTCAATATTTATTTTTCATACACTTCAAATACTATTTATATTAACATTACCTTATTTTTTTATGTTTTTTCTCAATTGTTTCCATCTTTTTCCATTATCCCATGATATATCTAAAATTTCATTAATTCGGTATTGATTTCAATTCTCTGTCTACTCAATTTTGTGTTTGGTGATTAATTAATTTCTTTTGAGACTTTTCAATTCAAAGTAATTAATCAAAGACATGTTTTTTAACTTTTCAATTCTACAACTTTTAGTTGACACACACTGCTTAGAGTAATTGAAGTTACAAGAAATTAAAAACCAAACTTCAACCTTCCACATTTGTTTCCCAACGTTTCAATTCTGCACTTTTGGTTGGCAGACACTGCACGCATGCACACTACAATTATTTTTTCCATTCAATTAAAATATCTAATACTAATTCCTATATTTATTTGGTTATTAGTTTTAATTCTTTATTTAAATATTTTTAATTTGATTTATATTTATTTGCAAATAAGAAATTGACTGAAAGTATTAATAAAGAAAAAATCTACACTTATATAAATAAAGTGTTGGGTAAGAAATTTTTTAAGTATTATTATTTTTTATAGTTGATTTCTTCTTTTTTTTAAGTCAAAGATATATTATTAATAATAAAATAAAACACTCAAAATCACAAGATATGTCTTCCGTTATGAGTATAAAAACCATTGTTTTAAAAATCAAATCGAGCTGATAAGTTTGAATGGAAAATCAATGAACCGATTTGGTAACCAGTTCGATCAATGTTAAAAATTGGCAAACAAAAAACTGGTATGAAAACAAAAAAACTGGTCATATACCGATAATTCAACTGGTTCGATTAGTTCATAATTTTTTTGAATTTTTTTTTAGACTTTGCTAAATATACCCCCTCGTTTTCCAAAGTCTATCCATTTTTTAATTTAAACATTGATTAAAAAAATGGGGTTAACTTAATAATATGAAGGTATATTTAATAAAACTATTTTTTTCTTTTATAATCACCTCCTTAATATATTTTTTTTTATAATATTAAATTATGATAGTACATTAATAAATACAAAATACTATTTTATTAAGACTTATTCAACTACCGGTTCAATAATAGTTGAACTAGTGAACCATAAACTATTACTTTCACTGGTTTGATGACAGATCCGATTTTAAAAATATAGATAAAAACTATTTAACATCAGAAATGAATTATCTAAAATGCAATGTAGAGAGCCTCAATTGACACTCAAAACACATCATGACCCCTTTTATAAACATAAATTAACACATTCATAATCCACTTAGCAAAAGTCTGAGAGGTTAATTGTGCTGCCCTGCTTCATTCTCACGAACTGAGTTGAGTTGAGTTTTCATAACAATGACCCTAACATATATGTTAGAGAATTGCATGAAATGACTTTGGTATGAATTTGTAGTGTCGTAATTTGAGTTTGAATTGAATGAAATGACACACTAACCACATGAATGACCAGACCATCCGTGTTGCTTTGGTGTCATTTTTTCCAAACCTAAGAATTGCACAAAATAACTTTAATTTGAATCTATAGTGTCGTAGAAATGCGTCACCATGCACATAGTTTGATCCAAGCTCTAAAACTCACTGTGCAAGAGAAGAAAATATGAGTTCCTAATTCCTTTGATCCATCACACAAGCCACACCTATTTGCTTGAGGTAAGATAATTCCACGCTTCACCAAATTATCCTATGTAGGTAACCGACACCATGCGGTCTCCAAGCCAAGATTTGTACCTTGTGACAAACTCCTTTAGCCCAAAATTCTTTGAAGAAGTCCTCCTTAAGATTTCGTGAATCTGTTACTAGAATTTTGTATTTTGATGAGATTATATAAACCTCTGTTCTTGATGTTGTCCAGGTCCACGAATCCTTGTTTTTTATAGCCAGGTCCACTGAACCTTAACACAATCTATTTAAAACAATCCTACCCAAGTTATTCCTTAATTCATCCACCATCTCTTCCTCCCGTTGAAAAGCTCTCTCCTTCAATCCTATATCCAAATTTCCTCTTCTACTTTCCACACGTCTTTAATCGACACATTTGAGCTTACTGCAAACTTAAAAAGAGATTAAAGCTCTTTTGCAAAGAGTTTTCCCCTACCTACCTATCATGCCAGAATCTGGAGTCCCCTCTATCATAATTCGCCTAAAAGCATTATTGAACCATCACCCTCTAGTATAGTTTTATCTCTGTCCTTTATTATATTGGTTTAGAATTTATGTTACTATTACTAACACTTATTTATATTTACATTATTATTTAAATTTTTAATTAAATATAATAAAATTATCAATAAAATGTATTGAGTCAAACCTATCCAAAATTCAATTAGTTTTGGTTAAAAGTCAACGGGTGTGCAGTGACTATTTCCATAAACTGTGGATCACTTGAACATTTTTATGATTAATTTTCACGTATGATTAACGAAAAGAATTATGAAAAATCATAATGGTACCCACAAATATCCACTTTAACGACACAAACTGAAAGTACCATGTTGTGATCCTCAAGTTTTAATAGTGATAGTTTGACAATCATCACAGGTAGGACAGAAGAACCATAACTTCAATGTTTACGATGTAATCCACAAAATTTATGATTCATCAAAATAACTCCGTTTTAAATAGATAATAATCTTAGGGTGGCATTGAAAAATCTAGCTTAAAAGATGGTTGAAATATGAAAAAATAGTTAAAACTTAATTGAAAATTGAAAAATTAATTGTAATTGTTGGATGAAACTAGCTGAATAACTAGTTAGAAGTTGTAAAAAAATAAATAAGAACATTATTAATTATTAAATCAACAATGAGGTAACTAAAAAAATTATAACATATTTTAATAATATAAATCGTTTAATATTTAAATTATAATTTTTTATAATTACATATTTAAATTATAAATTTATGCAATTGCATATTTGAATTATAATTTTTTTATAATTATATATTTAAATTATAAGTTACTATAATTACATTAACAAACCAAAGAAGAAAAATATTGTGCTTAATTGACAACAATTTTATAAAATTGTTTTCAGTATTTTAATATTTAAAAACTAAAAAACTCGTTTGGGTAGTATTTTCTGAAAACATTTTAAAGAACAGTTTTTTTAAAAAATAGGAACAATTGATAATAGTTTTGCTTTCCATTAATAAAATTTTAATAAATATGAATACGGTTTTTAATTTTTACTTATTCAAAACATTTTTCAAATAACACTTATTAAATAAGTTTTTTCTTCTTCCAAATAACACTTATTGAAAACTATTATTGAAAACTCTTTTAAAAAACTAAAAAACAGAACCAAACCAGTTAAATAATGAATGAAGGTGAAGTTATAAAATAAATTTGCTAATATATTAAAATAAAATATTTTTTGAAAAAACTAATTTAAAATATCTTAAAAAACGTCAGTTAAATAATTAACTGTTAAAACAATTTCGAGAATAATTACTCCTCTTTCATTCAGGCATTCTTCTTCTCAATTGAAGTACAATTATATAAGCACTGTTAGCAGCTTATACATAAAGTTAGGAAACAACTTTACAAAATAGAAAACAACTTATAAATTTACAACCTATTCCCAACTAAGCGTAACATTAATTTAAATTCAAATTCTATCTTCAACAGTCCCCCTCAAGTTGGTGCATGAATATCACTCATGCCAACTTGTTAATGACTTCTGCAAACACCCTTCCTGAAACAACCTTTGTTAATACAGCAGCAAGTTGATCTTCAGACCGAACATATGGAGTTTGAATTTCTTGATTATCTAGCTTTTCCTTAATAAAATGTCTATCCACTTCAACATGTTTGGTTCTATCATGTTGAACCGGGTTATGTGCAATTTCTACTGCAGCCTTGTTGTCACAGAAAAGATTCATTGGTTGTTCATATTTGATTCCCAAATCAGGTAGGATGTTCCTAATCCATAGTAATTCACAAATGCCATATGCCATACCTCTAAATTCAGCTTCAGCACTAGATCTTGCAACTATCTTTTGCTTCTTGCTTCTCCATGTGACTAGGTTACCTTCTACAAATGTAAAATACCCTGAAGTTGATTGCCTTGTAGTTTTATCTCCAGCCCAGTCCGAATCTGTGTATCCTTCTATGCAAACTCTATCATTTTTTGAAAATAATAAACCTTTTCCTGGTGAACCTTTAAGGTATTTGAGGATACGGTATATTGCTGTCATATGTTCTTTACTAGGAGAATGCATGAACTTGCTTACAATGCTCACAGAATAGGCAATGTCAGGTCTAGTGTGAGACAAATAAATTAACTTTCCTACTAACCTCTGATATCTATGCTTGTCCGTCTCAATCTGGTCTGGATATACAGTAAGAGAATGATTCATTTCAATTGGAGTATCAGCTGGCTTGCAAGCCAACATTCCAGTCTCAGATAGAAGGTCTAGAATATATTTTCTTTGAGATAGAAACATTCCTTGTTCAGATCTTGCAATTTTTATGCCAAGAAAGTATTTTAGTTGTCCTAGATCCTTCATTTCAAATTCAGCAGCCAGTCTCTTCTTAAGTAATTTCATTTCTTCCACATCATCTCCTGTTAACACCATATCATCTACATAGACAATAAGTATGGCCACTTTTCCTTTGTTATGCTTTATAAACAAGGTATGGTCCGAATTACTTTGTTTATACCCAAACTTATTCATTGCTAACGTGAGTCTTCCAAACCATGCCCTAGGTGATTGTTTAAGGCCATATAAAGCCTTTTTTAATTTGCAAACTACACTCTCTTTTGAAGGTGCTAGCTATACTCTTGGTGGAACCTCCGTGTAGACCTCCTCTTCTAAATCACCATTCAATAAAGCATTCTTTACATCAAATTGTTTTAGGGGTCAATCTCTATTAGCTTCTATGGAAATTAGGATTCGGATTGTGTTGAGTTTAGCCACTGGAGCAAACGTAGCTTGATAGTCTACCCCATATTTTTGTGTGTATCCCTTTGTCACGAGTCTTGCCTTGTATCTATCAACACTTCTATATGCTTTTTAACTTCACAGTATATACCCATCTGCATCCAATTGTCTTTTTTCCACTTGGTAAAGAAGTTATTTTCCAAGTTTCATTTTTCTGAAGTGTTTCCATCTCTATGTTAATTGCTTGCTTCCATCTAGGATCTTCTAATACTTCCTGCACACTGTTAGGAATAGATACAGTGGATAATTGATCAATCGTTAGAGCATATGATTCAGATAATCTGTGAGATGATACATAACTGCTAATAGGGTACTTTACTTTCACTCTCGGATCTGGTTCATAAATTGGTTTTGGTATACCTTTATTTTGTCGTTCTGATCTTCTGATTTGTGTATTGTGAGTGTTAGAAGAAGTTGTGGTGGAAGAGTTTACAATAGGGATAAAAGTTACCTCAGTAGTAGGTTCGAGATGTGTTTCAGAACTGTCCATAACCGGTGATTCTGGTATGTAAGGGAGATTTGGTGTCTCACTTTGTGGAGGATGACTTGCATTGACAAGATCTGTATCTGGAAGATCGGTGGAGACTTCAGGAGAAGGATTTTGATTTGGTGGTAGACTGTCCATAATAAGAGGAGATGTTGGAGTAGGAGTCATAGGTAGAGGTAAACAGACTTCTTCTTCTCCAATATGATGAATCTCCCCCTGAGAAGAAGAAGGGGTGACTCTCCCTGAATAGAAAGGTTCGGACTCCCTAAAGGATACTTCAAGTGTGACATGCATTTTGTGGGTTTGAGGGTCAAAGCAACAATATCCTTTTTGGACACCAGAATAGCTAACAAAGATGCATTTTTTAGCATAAGGATCAAGCTTGCCGCGTAGTTTTTTTGGAACATGAACATAGGCAGTGCAACCAAAAACTCGAGGTTCAAGATTCATGACATGAGGAATAGAAAAAAAAGTTTCAAGCTTCTGTTGAGGGGTGAGAAAACCTAAAATACTTGAAGGGGTGCGATTTATAAGATAGGCAGTAGAGAGAACTGCCTCACCCCAATAATGGGAAGGGACATTCATGTCAAATAATAAAGCTAGTACTACCTCCAACAATTGTCTGTTTTTTCTCTTAGCTAGTCCATTTTGCTGAGGTGTATACGTACAAGAGATTTGATTTTTTATCCCTTTAGAAGTTAAGAATTAAAAAAAGGATCCATTCTTATACTTGAGATCATTATCCGATTGAAAAATTTGGATGGAAGTATTAAATTGTGTTTGAACCATACTGTGAAATTTCTGAAAAACAGGGAAGACATCATTTTTATGTTTAAGTAAAGAGACCCACACCATTCGAGTACACTCATCAATAAAAAGATACATAATAATAAGAATGAGAAAATGAAGGGACCTTAGCAGGGCCCCAAATGTCAGAATGAATGACTTGAAAGGGAATACAACTTTTATTCAAACTGGGATAAAAGGGAATGCGATGGCTTTTAGCCATTTCACAAGTAGAACATTGAAATTCAGAGGGATGACAATTTGAAAATAAATTGGGAAATAATTTTTGAAGATAACCAAAGGAAAGGTGCCCGAGTCTCTTATGCCAAAGCCAAGTAGTAGAATGGAAAGAATTTGGAGTGTTAGTAGCAGATGCTCTGCAATGCAAGTCAGTACCACCATCAGAGACGTCTAAGAAGTAAAGATTACCACGTCTAACACCATAGCCAAGAATCACCTTGGTCTGGACGTCCTGAAAGACACAAAATGTGGGCCAAAAAATCACACTACAGTTAAGTTGTGATGTAAGCTGACTAACAGATAACAAATTGAAATCAAGAGAAGGAACAACAAGAACAAAATGAAGAGTGAGAGTTTTTTATAGAGTAATGGTACCTTGACCAGTAATGGAGGTAGAACCACCATTAATAATGGTTATGGTGGACTTACTGCATGGGAAACAATGGTTTAACATAGAAGCATTATGAATCATATGATCTGATGCGCCAGTATCAATTATCTAAGTAGAATTCCTAGAGTGAGCAGAGAAAGCAAGAGTTTTACCTAGGATACCTTCATACACAACATTAGCTTGAGGAGAGGGAGAGGAGTCACCATCAGAAGAGGAATTGAGGGCTTTGGAATAGACTTTTTGGCGAGGACGTTTGGTGAAGTCCCACCACGTTGGATACCCGATGATTTCATAGCAACGATTCTTGGAGTGACCAGAATCACCACAATGAGAACATAACAAGGGTTTTCCAGAGGAACTATCCTTACAGTTTTTAGGAGGATAATTGACCATGGAAGAATGAGGAACCTGAGATAGTAGAGCTAAGGAATCCGAGGTAGGGGCAGGACGACCCATAGTGATATGTTGCTGCTGTTCATGACGGACATATGCATATGTGATCTCAAGGTCCAATTTCGGGTCTTTACGAAGAATCTCTCCACGAACTTGGTCAAAATCAGAGTCCAAGCTGCTAAGAAAGATGTGAACGCATAGACGAGCCATGGAAGAGTGCATCTGGACCACGCCATTCACGGTGGTTTCAGAAGAAGACATACGATGATCAATCTCTTGAAATATGGAGAGTAGTTCGTTATAATAAGTAGAGAGGGGACGACCATGTTGTTTGGTGGAGAAAAATCGCTAGTTTAGTTTGAAAAGGCAAGTTTCATCAGATCCATCGTAGAATGTGCGAAAAGTTGCATCCCAAATTTGGTGGGCAGATTCAAGGCGGATAAACCGCTGCATCAACAGGGGGCTCATGGAGTCAATAAGCCAGCTTTTCACCCGTTTATTCTCAATAACCCAGTTATCATAGGTGGGGTCATCAATGGAGGGTTTCGTCGTTACGCCAGTGAGGTACCCCGATTTGTTTCAAGCACCAATACGCATGTCCATTAGCTGGGACCAAAAAGGGAAGTTAGAGTCATCAAGGATAACAGTGATGGGAAATGAAGAATTGTCCTGCTGAATTATAATATTGGAGGACGAAGCAGCGATAGTAAACGGTGAGGAGGTGGAAGCATTGTCCATGGCTAAATTGGGAATTTAGGGATTGAAAAACAGTACGGAAATGAAAACAGGTGGTCCCGAAATTAAACAATGTTAAAACAATTCCGGAAATAATTACTCCTCTTTCATTCATTCTTCTTCTTCTCAAATGAGGTACAATTATATAAACACTATTAACATCTTATACGTAAAGTTAGGAAACAATTTTATAAAATAGAAAATAACTTATAAATTTACAACCTATTCTTAACTAAACGTAACAATAATTTAAATTCAAATTCTATCTTTAATATTAATCTTGCTTAAAATCACTTTAATAAAACATTCAAAGTTAAAATCAGAATAATTGTTAATATCTTTTAATATAATTTTTTGCCTTTGTTCTCTCCTTAATTAATATCTTTAAAACATTAATTAAATTTACAGTGTCACAATAGCTGGCACCGAACCAAAAAGGAACTTATTTACTTCTCAATTCTCATCCCAGTGGTAACAGTGTAAAGGGAATCAAATTAAACAGTTTGAACCTTTTCAAAATTACAATTAATGTTATATTTTTCAGAGTTTTGTCTGTATTTGACTTGAGTCAGATTATTATAAAGGAAAATTTCCATGAAACATTTAACATAATTATACATTCGTAGTTTAACATAATTATGCATTCGTAGTCTGAAATTGACACTTTTGGTTAAACTTTGAATCAGATGTTTGATGCGAAATCATTGTTAATATTTTAATTCTTTAAAAGGTTTAACGTAAAAGTTAAATAATTATTTATCAATATTTATAAAAAATAATTATATATCAATAATGTAAAATATTTTACATTATGATATTATCGATGCATGTCCCTTCGTCTCGTTTTTAAAATAGTTATTCTAAAAAGTTATTTACATGGTATTTTAAAACACGAATTACATTTAACATAATCATAACAAAAGTAATAGTTATTAAGAGTTAAAAAAAGTATTTATATAATTTTACAAAATTTGGAAAAACGTTATCGTAATTTGTTTTACTTTATTTTAGAAAAATGATAGTTTTTAAAAATAATAGTTTAAAGTTATCTTATAGTAGTATTATATGTATATAGTTTAAAGTTAACATAAAAATATTATTAGAAAAGGAAAAGAAGAACAATGATTAAAAGCTTTCCAATTCCCCGGCAATCTGGAACACTTAAAAACCCATAATAACCCTTACATTATCCATTTCATTACATGCACTACTCTCGTATTTTACAAATTACGTAGGGGCTCTTACGTCAATTCACTTCAAAACGCGATCTCAGAAACTCAAATTTCCAGTAACCTTCCCTGCAATTCAGATCCCTCACACCTTGCTCACTAACTCGTTCTCTTCCCATTCTCAATTCAGTTAATTCACCGAGTCAACTCGCTGTCGCAGCTCATGGCACCAAGATCCTAGCGTAGACGCGCCCGCATTCAATTTTCCCCGGAATATCTCACGCGGCGTCGCCGAGTCGCTACTCGCTCCGAACTCGGGAATGGCTTCTTCGGAAGCCGATTCCCGGCTGAGTCAGGTCGTGGTTCCCGCGCTCGAGAAGATCGTCAAGAACGCGTCGTGGCGAAAGCACGCCAAACTCGCGCACGAGTGCAAATCCGTCATCGAGAGGCTCAGCCACCACCAACCGCCGGCGCCGGGATCTCCTTCCGAAGCCGAACCGGAAGCCTCCATCCCTGGACCGCTCCACGACGGCGGTCCGGTTGAATTCTCCCTCGCCGAGTCCGAGTCCATTCTCGCGCCTCTCATCAATGCCGCTGGCTACGGCGTCCTTAAGATCGCTGATCCCGCCGTCGACGCCATCCAGAAGCTCATCGCGCACGGCTACCTCCGCGGCGAGGCGGACCCGGACTCCGGCGCCGCCGCTCCGGAGGCCAAGCTCCTCTCCAGCCTTATCGAATCGGTTTGCAAGTGCCACAGCTTCGGCGACGATGCAATGGAATTGCTGGTCCTCAAGACCTTACTCTCCGCCGTGACATCCATTTCGCTGCGAATACACGGTGATTCCTTGCTCCTCATTGTGCGAACGTGCTACGATATATTTCTGGTGAGTAAGAATATCGTGAATCAAACGACGGCGAAGGCGTCGTTGATTCAGATGCTGGTGATTGTGTTCCGGAGAATGGAAGCGGATTCCTCGACGGTTCCGATTCAGCCGATTGTGGTGGCGGAATTGATGAAGCCGGTGGAGAAATCTGACGTGGACAATTCGATGACGCAGTTTGTTCAGGGTTTTATAACTAAGATAATGCAGGACATTGATGGCGTTTTGAACCCTACGACGCCGAGTGGGAAGGCTAGTTTGTTAGGTGGACACGACGGTGCATTTGAGACCACCACGGTTGAGACTACGAACCCTACTGATTTGTTGGATTCTACTGACAAGGACATGTTGGATGCCAAGTATTGGGAGATTAGTATGTATAAGACGGCGTTGGAGGGTCGTAAGGAGGAGCTTGTGGATGGCGAAGTGATGGAGAGGGACGATGATTTGGAGGTTCAGATTGGGAACAAGTTGAGGAGAGATGCTTTTTTGGTGTTTAGGGCGCTTTGTAAGTTGTCCATGAAGACGCCTCCGAAGGAGGCTGCCGGGGACCCGCAGTTAATGAAGGGGAAGATTGTCGCTCTCGAGTTGCTCAAGATTTTGCTGGAGAATGCTGGAGCTGTGTTCAGGACCAGTGAAAGGTATCACAATTTAGTAATGTTTCTTTTTAGAGTCCCGTTTGGATAAATTTTTCCATAATTACTTGTAGGAGAAGTAAATAATAAGATAAAATGCATTGAGCATTTCCCATCTAAAATCCAGTTATACACCTTAGTTTTTGGAGTAGAGAACTTAGATGGGAGAGTCTCTAGTAAAAGTTAAGTGCGCAAGTTGATTTTAGCTTGTAGGATAATCTCGATGTGAATGTTTATGGGGAAATTTTTCCGAACAAGATATACGACTGGTTTGAACATTAACATTGTGGTCACTTAGGCAGAAGACGTGTGATATTTTAATTTTGCGGGTAGATAACAAGGCGTAGTTTCTGAGTTAAAATTAGTAGTGAAAGTGGTAGACTGGATTGAATTGTATGTATGTTTTGTCTAGGAGTTCACTCATAATTTCTACTTTCTAACCTGTAAATTGTATGGTTAGTGATCTAGAATCTCATGACACTAAGTGACTAATGTAAGAATAAAAGTTTTATATGAGATGAAATGCTGTAGTCTTTTAGAATTTTTATGTGGCAGATATAATAAATTAATAATACTCACCCAAAGTAGAATTTAAGAAAGGTAGTCCATCTTGATACACATTTACTGATTTTTATTAAATATTTCATTCATCAATTCACTCTACTAAGCAGTTCTGATGTAAGAATTAGCATACTTACAATACAACTTGTCCTTGTTGATGATGATTAGACAATCTAACCATTGAGATATACCCAGTCATCACGAATTTCACTTGCTTTGGAATATTTTATGTCTTAATATTAATATAAGGTGATAGAGTAAAAATAAATCTTGGATTCATGTAAAGCATTTCAGGCATGATATGCTGGACTGCTGGTTGTATACTTTCAATCTAGTGACTGATTTTTTAAAATAATCGTCCTATAAAAACCATTTTTGTTGGTGTAAGAAGTAACAATGAGATTAATTATGTCGGTGTTAACAGATGCACAAATAAGAATAAATTTAATTACACAAACACATGAAATCATCTATTAGATAATCTAAAGAGAAACACGTCAATTTCATAATGTTGTGTCTGAGAATTGCTTGTTGGGAATGATTAGATTAGGCTTCACAAGTCTGAGAATATTTTTATCTTTACAATCAGTGTAGTCTGAGCAATTCATGTTCTATGGTTTCTACTAGACTGGAGCATCATTTCTTGTTTGAATATTTTTATTCCATCTTTCTGTAAGACTAATTGATGTGGTCATTACAAGGGTGGTGGCAATTGTCCATTTTAAAATTTAAAGTAATTTAGTAATTTTATGTGCAGTGGGCTCTTTGTTGCTGTTGACACCTTGCTTCTTCTGCATCCCCCTCCTTTCTTTAGACCTTATAATCTGAATCCCAATGCAAAGTTGCAAACGACAATATTCAATGTCTTTTTGACCTTTTCCATGTTGAAAATATTAGGAATTAGGATTAAAGAAGTATTCCCACCAGTATTCTCTAGGAGTTTTTCTATTTTGATGGGAGTGAATACCAATGTCATTCTTGGAGTAAAAACTTTGTTATAATCTTGACTTGTCAATTTTGTGCTATTCCTTGATTTGGCTGTAGATAGAATTGTTTTTATTTTGTTGTCCCTTTCTCTGCCTATTTGCCTCTGGAACCTGCAATCTGGAATTTTCAGAACTTACACATAGATGCAATTAACATGTACTGCCACCGACAATGTAAAAAATTTTCCCTGTCCCCAAAATTGCAGTGGCAGTTAAGAGTATATCTGGTAATCAAGATATATTTATGTTTCTCAGGTATTTGGGATTATTTTGATGTAAAAATTAGGAAAAATATTTCTGTTAGAAATTTAGGAGCCACTTGAAATACCTACTCTGATTACTACTAGTCTTTTATTATTTTGTTTTTAGCCTGTTCCTTTCAATTTCTTGCAACTATGGAGTTAGTCAACCGTGTTATGGTTTTATTCCCCTCATAATAAATTATGTATGTACTTCTTGATTTTTGAATTTCCCTCACCTTAAGAATTATTCATAGGATAACATGGCCATGAAAGTCAAGTGCTTTAGCGAGCTATTCGTATTTGGAGCTACATAAATAATTGAATGCACAAAATGATCATTTTGATCTTGCATAATTTTTCATAATTTAGTTTAACATTTTTAGTCACAAGTTTGAATTCCCCTTCTGTCCTCATGTCTGATTCAGCACGAACTAGTTGTATAATTAATTAAACATGTGAACCTGCTCTGTGAATAGCATGTGCTTCATCTTCTGCTATTTTATTTTGGTATGAACTATTAATGGTTTCAATTTCTTGTTGTGTTTGTCTATGGAATTTAACTTAGCACCTTTTTTTTTCTCTCACTATGGATGCAAAGTAGCATTATCTTGCTCTATTCTATACACCACTTTACGCTTTTTTTTTTTACTTTATATTTTTCTGTATAACAAAAAATAATACTGATGATTAAATTTGGTTGTGGTTGAGCAGGTTTTTAGGTGCCATCAAGCAGTACTTATGTTTATCCTTGTTGAAGAACAGTGCTTCAACTCTTTTGATTGTCTTTCAGCTGTCATGCTCCATTTTCATCAGTCTGGTGTCAAGATTTAGAGCTGGGTTGAAAGCAGAAATTGGAGTTTTTTTCCCTATGATTGTTCTCAGGGTCTTAGAAAATGTTTCTCAACCTAATTTTCAGCAGAAAATGATAGTGCTTCGATTTCTGGATAGGCTATGTGTTGATTCACAGATATTGGTCGACATATTTATCAACTATGACTGTGATGTCAATTCATCAAACATATTTGAGAGGTGTGCTATGTATTATTTTATTTGTTTTACTATATAAATACCATGTTGTTGGATTGTTTTCCATACACTATTCATGCTGGTGTGGCTGAGGTTGTCTTGATTGTCACTTATTATGCTCTCCATATTTTATATCTAATTATTATATTCTTCCTAGGATTGTCAATGGACTTCTTAAAACTGCTCAAGGTGTTCCACCTGGTGTAACAACCACACTTTTGCCACCTCAAGAAGCAACACTAAAACTTGAAGCCATGAAAAGCTTGGTTGCTGTTCTAAAATCAATGGGGGACTGGATGAACAAACAATTGCGCATACCTGACCCTCATTCAGCCAAGAAAGTTGAAGCAACAGATAGCATCCCTGAAACTGGAAGTTTTACCATGGTAAATGGGAATGGAGAAGATCCTGTCGATGGATCTGACTCTCAATCAGAAGTCTCTATTGATGCATCTGATGTTTCAACTATTGAGCAACGCCGGGCGTATAAACTGGAACTCCAGGTAAACAAATGAACAATGTTTTTATTATAAAGTATATCTTTGTTCTAGCTTTTTACAATTGAAGCTAATACAAGTGTATGGCAGGAAGGTATATCACTTTTTAATAGGAAGCCTAACAAAGGAATTGAGTTTCTCATCAATGCCCATAAGGTGGGTGATTCACCAAAGGACATAGCTGCTTTTCTTAAAGATGCATCTGGGTTGAACAAGACTTTGATTGGTGATTATCTGGGAGAAAGGGAAGAGTTACATTTGAAGGTTATGCATGCCTACGTGGACTCCTTTAACTTTCAAGGGATGGAGTTTGATGAGGCAATCAGGGTCTTTCTTCAAGGGTTTAAACTGCCTGGTGAGGCACAAAAAATTGATAGGATCATGGAAAAGTTTGCTGAACGTTATTGCAAATGTAATCCAAAGGCCTTTTCTAGTGCTGACACAGCATATGTCCTTGCCTATTCTGTTATAATGCTCAATACAGATGCCCACAATCCTATGGTGAAGAATAAGGTGTGCTCACAATCCTATAGTTCTGTAAATTGATGTACCAATAATTGTGACAGATGTGATGGCTTATTTTCTTTTCGGTTTTTGAGTTATGCAGATGTCTGCTGATGATTTCATAAGAAACAATCGTGGCATTGATGATGGAAAAGATCTGCCTGAGGAATACTTGAGGTCCTTGTTTGACAGAATATCTAGAAATGAGATCAAAATGAAAGAAAATGATGGGGCACCTCAACAAAAACATGCTGTCAACTCTAGTAGACTTTTAGGCTTGGATAGTATATTGAATATTGTGATTCCTAAACGTGCGGAAGAGAATATGGAGACTAGTGATGATCTTATCCGTCATATGCAAGAACAATTCAAAGAAAAAGCCCGCAAAACTGAGTATGTTTTTATTTTTTTCCTTTCTCCAGAAGTGATAAATTATTTTTGAAATACTTTTCTAAGGTTGAGCAAAATATTTAACCTGGTGTTGTTTTTGGCATGATGAATCTTCTGTTGACTTCAGGCTGTTTATGAACCCGAACTCATCTACCTAGTATTTATCTGTTTTTTACATGATCCATTTTGTTTGAAGTGTGGCGTGTATCAATCTAAAATGTTTGCACTAGTTTTCCCCCTTTATTTTTATTTAATGTCTAAATGCCAATTATATCTCTTGTTTGCAATTTTTAGACTTTGAGTTGACTTGTTAAAGAAAATGGTTCCCCGATTTTTTATTCTCTTGATATGCATTTGCTTGCAATTGGCAGGTCAATCTATTATTCAGCAACAGATGTTGTAATCCTTAGATTCATGATTGAGGTGTGTTGGGCACCGATGTTAGCTGCCTTCAGTGTTCCTCTTGATCAAAGTGATGACGAGGTTGTAATATTTCTGTGTCTTGAAGGCTTCCGGTATGCTATTCATGTTACTTCTGCAATGTCGATGAAGACTCATAGAGATGTTTTTGTGACGTCATTAGCAAAATTTACTTCACTGCATTCACCAGCAGATATTAAGCAGAAAAACATTGATGCAATTAAGGTTAGCAAAATTAGAATTCTCTCTACCTGGCGTATGAGTAACATGAAAGCTGAAGTGATTATAAATTAGCAATTCTCATTCGGTGTTATGTTACTTCCTACTCATAGTGTAAATTTCCCCTTTCAAAATGCATCATTCTCTGTGTATTATTGCATTTCCTTGACATCTTTTATCATTTTAAGTTCATGTATACATTTTCCCTTCAATGGATGTTTTTATCCTATCGAAAGCTACACTCTGTAAGTGCTTTCTTCATGCATATCAATATAAACAAAATTAGTTTGGATTTTCCTTTTTCCACAAATATGAATATGATAATTACAATTTAATGTTGTATTTTTGTGGAGTTTTTCTGCATTTGCTGAAAAAGATTCTTGGAACAATATCTGGAGGCATATGATAGTCACCATTTGTTGGATCTTTTACAAGTTTTGGATTATATTCTTGGTACCTGAACTCAATGTTCAGTTTTTGTTGACTACATTATATTAATATGGCTGAGCTTGTCATCTGTTTTGTTACTAGGCGATAGTTGTTATTGCTGACGAGGATGGAAATTACTTACAAGAAGCTTGGGAACATATATTGACTTGTGTTTCTCGGTTTGAGCATCTACATCTTCTTGGAGAGGGAGCTCCTCCAGATGCCACATTCTTTGCTTTTCCTCAGAATGATTCAGAAAAAACAAAGCAAGCAAAGTCAACCATTCTTCCTGTTTTGAAGAAGAAGGGAGCTGGGAGGATGCAGTATGCAGCTGCTACATTGATGCGGGGTTCATACGATAGTGCTGGAATTGGTAGTAATGGTTCTGGAGTTACACCAGAACAGGTGAACAATCTAGTTTCTAATTTAAATATGTTGGAACAAGTTGGAAGTGCTGAAATGAATCGCATATTCACTCGGAGTCAGAAGTTGAACAGTGAGGCCATAATAGATTTTGTTAAGGCTCTATGCAAGGTCTCCATGGAGGAACTGAGGTCTCCATCTGATCCACGTGTTTTCAGCCTTACAAAGATTGTTGAGATTGCGTATGTATTACTCGCTTATTACTTCAAACATTCTGCCTCTTTGCCTTACCTAAGTTTTTTTTTTTTTTTTCTCATGGTTCTTGGGATTCATTGGTTGGCGGGTTATTACAAGAGAAGCATAGCTAATAGAACTTGACAATATTTTTTGTTGTTTATAAAATTAAACATTTTTACACCTTTTTTTAATTTTTTTTTGGTTGCCCCTTCTAAATTCCCAACTCATGTCACTGTTGTAGTTTGAAAAAATTGTTTAATATAACTACATTTTTTGTTCAACTCTGATAAAATATCATGCGGTTGCATGTGAAGAGGTTACCTATTTCTTTTAACTCCCAGTTTCGGTTCAGATGATAAGACAAGGGATAAAGTGCTTAATTTTAAAGAGAAGGACATTACAAGTGTGCTCAATTATGAAGGTGGGAAAGTGTAATTGTTTGGCTAAATGTTAATTTTGGTTTATATTATATTTTAGTGTTTTTTCGTTTTGGTACATTAATTTTTAAAAGTTTCATTATGATCCTTTATGTTTTCAAAAGTTTTCATTTTAATCCATTCTTTTGTATTGTGTCTGTATTCGATAACTTTAAAAATTTGAAATAGTTAAATTAAAATCGTAATAGCCAAAAACGTTACTCTTTATTTTAATCCTATTAATCTTCTCAAATAAATAGAGATGTAATCAATCATTCTCAACACAATTCATCTTTACATCACAACCACTATAGTTGCGCATAATAATTTTCTCAGTGACACGAAATGTGTACAGAGATAAACCCTCACACAAATCAGGTAGGTAAGGGGCAAACATGTAAGTATTTTTTTTATAAAGGACCAAAATGAAAATTTCAAAACATAAAGGATCAAATTGGAACTTTTAAAACATAATATACTAAAAAGAAAAAACACTAAAATATAATGGACCAAAATTAATATTTAGCCTAATTCTTTTAAAAAGCAAATGTTTGGGCAGAGCATCAAGCATATGATTTATGTTGCATGATTGATTGATGTATATATGCTGCTATCTATTGTTTAACTTGATTATTATGTAACAGGCACTATAATATGAACCGCATCAGGCTTGTTTGGTCAAGTATCTGGCATGTTCTCTCTGATTTCTTTGTAACTATTGGCTGTTCTGCAAATCTTTCAATTGCAATTTTTGCAATGGATTCCTTGCGTCAGTTGTCAATGAAGTTTCTGGAGCGGGAAGAGCTTTCTAATTATAATTTTCAAAATGAATTTATGAAGCCTTTTGTCATTGTTATGAGAAAGAGTAGTGCTGTTGAAATTAGAGAACTAATTATCAGATGTGTCTCTCAAATGGTTCTATCTCGTGTCAACAATGTCAAATCAGGATGGAAGAGCATGTTCATGGTAGACCTGATAAACTCTTATTGTCTACAGAGAGCTTCAATTAACACTAATGTTTGTTGAATTTTTTTCCTCCTCTACTTATTGCTCATAGACCTAATTTCAGGTATTCACAACAGCCGCTTATGATGATCACAAAAACATTGTACTCTTGGCCTTTGAAATTATTGAGAAGATTATTCGAGATTACTTTCCACACATCACAGAGACTGAAACCACAACCTTTACAGACTGTGTGAATTGTCTAATTGCTTTCACCAATAGTAGATTTAATAAAGAGATCAGTCTAAATGCCATTGCTTTTCTTCGCTTCTGTGCAACAAAACTAGCTGCAGGAGACCTTGGCTCGTCATCAAGGAATAAGGATAAGGAAGTTACTGGAAAGATTTCCTCATCTTCACCTCAAACAGGAAAGGAGGGGAAAAAAGATAATGGAGAGGTGACTGTCAAGGATGATCATCTCTATTTCTGGTTTCCTTTATTGGCAGGTGAAGACAGCATAAATTTATCTTGACATGAATTTTAGGGGAAAGTAAAGACATTATGTTTATTAACTTCGTCAATGATTAGTGCTGCTTTTGCTATCATCTTGCTTCATATCTAAGCTTAGCATGTTGCAGATGTACTTATTTCTTGTCTATTTTCTTCAGGTTTATCTGAGCTTAGCTTTGACCCAAGACCTGAGATTAGGAAGAGGGCCTTGGATGTTCTGTTTGAAACCTTACGCAACCATGGCCATCTCTTTTCACTACCTTTATGGGAAAGAGTATTTGAGTCTATCTTATTTCCAATATTTGATTATGTTCGACATGCTATTGATCCTTCGGGGAGTAGTTCACCGGTCAATGAAGTAGAGGCTGATGGTGAGCTTGATCAAGACTCTTGGCTTTATGAGACGTGCACATTGGCTCTCCAATTGGTTGTAGATCTGTTTGTTAACTTCTATGACACCGTCAATCCACTTTTAAGAAAGGTTCTGATGCTGCTGGTTAGCTTTATAAAGCGTCCTCATCAAAGCCTTGCTGGCATTGGTATTGCTGCTTTTGTTCGTTTGATGAGCAACGCAGGGGAGCTATTTTCTGATGAAAAGTGGTTGGAAGTGGTTTTCTCATTGAAAGAAGCAGCAAATGCAACACTACCTAACTTCTTGTTTCTTGAAAATGAGGACTTTACTAGAAATCATGAACATGCTTCAACAGCTGAAGATGATAGAGATCTTGCTGAGTCTGGCTCCCCAGATAATTTAGAGAACTTGTGGATTCATCGTATTTATGCTCATTTAACTGATGCAAAATGCCGAGCTGCTGTTCAACTTTTGTTGATTCAGGTGAGGTTCCTCCAAAATATGTTAGAATGCTCTGCAGAGAGAAATTATGAAGGAGCCCAAGTGCTGTAGGTGTGGCGTATAGTTTAATTTATTCTGAAAGTCTGAGACTGCTAGATTAAGATCCTTTATTATTGATGTTACTTTAGATTCTTATTATTTTATTTAGTACTAAAATTGTGGATAATATTAGGACTATACACCTGATCGGAGCAACCAAGTTTTTTCCTATTCAGTAGCTCAGTGTGCATTGTTGCATTGGTGTTCACTTTTAATGTGTCCCAGTAAAAAATAGATGTGCATGTGATGTTGAAAAATGACGTTAACTCTATTCCTGAAATTGGCAGGCGGTGATGGAGATCTATAATGTGTATCGTACTCACCTTTCAACGAAAGCCATGCTAGTCCTGTTTGATGCTTTGCATGATATAGCGGTACATGCCCACGAGATTAATGGCAATGCTATATTACGTTCAAGGCTTCAAGAGTTTGGTTCTATGACCCAAATGCAGGACCCTCCACTGTTACGTCTTGAGAATGAATCATACCAGATCTGCCTTACATTTTTACAGAACCTTGTTATTGACAAACCTCCTTGTTATGAGGCGGATGAGGTTGAATCTCATCTTATCCAGCTTTGTCAGGAGGTTTTGGAGTTTTATATAGAAGTTGCAGGTTTTGGACAAAAATCTGAATCTTCTCATGGTACACAACTACATTGGTTAATTCCCTTAGGCTCTGGGAAGAGGAGAGAATTGGCTGCACGTTCACCTCTCATTGTGGCCACTCTGCAGGCTATTTGTAGTTTAGAAGATATTTCTTTAGAGAAGAACTTGTCTCATTTCTTCCCTCTTATCTCTAACTTAGTACGTTGTGAACATGGGTCCACGGATGTCCAGGTTGCTCTCAGTGATATGCTTACTTTATCAGTTGGACCTGTTTTGCTACAGTCATGTTGATCATTCGGTAATGATTAGCCCTACATTTTGAGATGTAGGATATTTTTTTGTTTAAATCTTTTTGTTCATAGTTTTCTCTCCTCTCCGTTGCCTTGGATTACTTGTCAATAACATACTATTACAGTGTATGAAAAGTTGGTAGTTATTTTATCTTTAGCTACACCTTCCTAACTTTTGTATTTTAGAAGCTAGCTTTTCCAATCAGAATTGATATGTATTACCATTTGGCCCAATGTTGTATTTTTATCTTTTACTCATTTTTTTAAAGAGTTTTGCAGCATCATGTCCTGTTAAGATTAGCGTAGCGGAATTTTCTTGTTATGTGGTGATTACTATTCTGGTTGTAATGTGTTAGTATTAATCAGGTTTATTTTAGATAAATTTTCTTTATATGTATTTATAGGGGAAGAAAATAAAAAGAAAAAAAATCTCTTTTGTTAAGATTACCTTATATATAAGTTAAATCACATTTGGAAAAAATTAATGAGAACCTTTAGGAATTAGTTTGTAAGTTTTCTTTTTTTCCTTCTAAGTATTTATAGAGAAGTATAAAAAAACACAACCTTAATTAAGTTGTTCTTTTATTTGAATTTGTTTTAATTAGAAACAGAATATTTTGCTAAAGACAATTTTAAAGAAGAGAAAAAAAGTGGTGCCATGACGGTTGTAAAATAGTTTTATAATATAATCTAATTCAAATGACCTTGTATAGGAAGTTTATTGTTGACTTTATAATAATTGTTTTAAAATTTATTCTGATGATTATTTGTAATTAGATGAAAGTAAAAAAATGTTTTACATTATTACATTATCTTTAAACTCTTATAAAAAAAACTGAATTTTAATATGATGTTATTGTAAAGATTTTTACACTATAATTAGAAGAGTTTAATTGGTATATACTGACAGTCAATCACAACCTTTCATTCATGATAGATTTGTTGACTTTACTCATTATTACTTAAAAGTCACATAAATGAAAAAGCCATATGTTTGTGTAAAAATCTTTTACCCTAACTGTGTATACCAATTAAACTCTAATTAAAATTAAAATTGCTTAATATAACTTTTAAAATAATTATTATTAAAATTAACAATCTTATTATATATGACAATTTATAATTAAATTATAGTATAAAAAATCTTTACATTATTCATTCATCTTAATTAAATTCTTGAAGAAATTATTATAAGTTTTTTGACAGATTTTAAAAAAGCCAATCATTTTTCTAAAATTAGGTACAGGTAGACATATAATTTATTGACAAATTAAGTTTTGTGATCAAATCATAAATATGATATATTTAGTTTTGGGCAAATTTCAGAAGTTGCTGGAAGTACCCTGACACAATGTCTTCAATTTTTATCAGAAAAAAAAATCATAAATATGCCTCTATATTTACTCCCAGTCACAGCAAACTACAAAGAAAAAGAAAATGTAATGTTATCCAATTCTGAAATTAAATTTGTTGTAGCTAATGGTTTCAAATACTGTATAGTGAAGTATCTATAAGAGTACCTGGCATTGGGCGATACCAATACGTGAAGTACATGCTATAAATGTTTCATGCTCTCCAATCTCATTACAAGGTTGGATTGGATATTATGTAAAATGGCCTTCCTCATGAATGAAAGAATAAAGATGACTGTCTTTTTGTTCACAAAATCCAAATACGCATCAAAGAAAACTGCTTTGTCAATTTCAAGTTGCAGTCCCGCGGAGATCACAACATACATAACAAAACAGTTTTTGGCCTGTGCTATGAAAGCGAAAGTTGCTAATTCAAGCACATAGTATGGGTGATTTCTTTTTGACTTTTTCTACATCAGCCACCAAATAAGACCTTAATCAATCCCTCTAAATCCATCCTTATCTGCTTGTGTATCTGACTCAATGATTTAATCAAACAAAATTTCAACTACAGCAGAAAGAAAGAAGAGAATATGGAGACACCAGGTTTTGTCTCAGAAAATGTTCAGCCTTTTGTAAAGAGCCTAGAGAGTTGAGAATTGAGATCATCTCGGAATAAAACTTGGAGAATTATACAATTTACAAGGTGACAAAAGGGCATGGTACAAAACTACACCAAACACATGCTTAACAAGTTTCTTTTAATATTATTCATTGCTTATGTAATCCACTCTACTATTACCACCACAGTTCTTATTCTCAATCTCCCTTAACCATGTTACAACCTTTCACTTCTTGTTTCACCTTTCTTCATAGGAAGACCAAATTCTTCCTCCACCAACCAAGAATCAAGGGCATGATGAGTGCATGCTGTAGAAGAAAACAAACTAACAGAAAATTCTCTTCAAATTCTGACTTGTCAGCCTCTTCTTTCCTTCACATGGAGCTTTCCACTCAGTTTTATCAAGTTTTCAAGCTTATTGACACTAATGGTGATGGGAAGATCTCAACCACTGAGCTAAGTGAAGTGCTTGCATGCCTTGGATACAACAAGTGCACAGCTGCTAAGGAAGCTGAAGGCATGGTGAGAGTGTTGGACTTCAATGGGGATGGGTTTGTGGACTTTGATGAGTTCATGGTTGTCATGAATGGCACGGAAGAAGAAGAGGAAGACAAGATTGGAAGTGGCATGAAGCATGATGATGATTACCTCATGGATGCTTTTCTTGTCTTTGACACTGACAAGAATGGACTGATTTCAGCCAAGGAACTGCAGAGAGTTCTGATCAATCTAGGGTCCGATAATTGTAGCCTCAAAGAGTGCAAGCGTATGATCAAAGGTGTTGATAAAAATGGAGATGGCTTTGTGGATTTTGAAGAATTTCGATTCATGATGCAAAGTGGAGTTGCTAATTAGAACTTGAAAAGGGTTTGTGCGGTATTTCACTACTTTCTTTTTCTCTTTTCACACTACAGAAACATCTTAAAATAGCATGCTGTGATATATGTTTGACTGATAATCATGCTTTTTAAGTATGTGATTTAGGCCAGGGTTTGATTTGCAAATATGTATATATGTAAAAATATTTATTGAGAAAAGCTAACTTTTTACATGAATTTCAATATTTTAAAGAGTTTATCTCTAATTTTAAGAAATACTCAAAATTCCTCCATTAAAACACATTTACTAAGATGTATAGTATTATGTTATGGTGTATAAATTATGTTAAAGTTAATGGGGATGTTGGTATTATTTGCTTTTTCTTTTACTTCACTTACTAGTACTCCTACTCCATAGGAGTGTCAAATAGAAGAGATGAGAGATCATGCAACACTTTTTTCTCTTCTGATTAAGTTGATTGGTAGTTTACAGATTATTATTGTATATTAACTGTTTAGGAAATGATTTTTCAAACAAACAATTTTGTGGTAAGATAGATATTGGTTGGCTTTTCATTTTTCAACAAGGAAAATGATAGGGTGACATCAAGTACACAGGAATGTACACATGTCTCTGATTTCACATCATGGATTCTTTGCACTCATTTTCTTGGGATTTTTTTGTGATCAAGTGGATGACATTTGATGAATTTGTCTCATACAATCATAGTGTCTCTCCACTCTGATGATTTGATAACAAAGAAAGAGATTAACATGACAGAGTCATATTGGATACCACACTTTTTTCATAATATGCCAAGGAAACCTTCTACTTTGGTGGAGCCCTCAGCAGCTCAACTCAACCCCAATGAAATGATAGAGCACAGTATTTAATATTTATCATGGCTTCTCTTTGTTTATCCTCCAAAATACGTTTTCTCATTTCAAATAATAAATTTATTTAATAAATTTTAATACTTTTTATTAACGATACTTCGATAAATATAAACAAATTCTTTATGGTAAACAGTTTTCAAATAATATTTATTAAACATTTTTTTATTTTTTAAAAAATAATTATTAAAATTATTTTTCAAAAACTCTTTTCAAGAACTATCCGCACTTAAATCTTAACATTTCAGTTTTGAGGAGTTAATTATATTGGGCCTACAACTTCCATTCAGTTCGCTTAAATTCACGTGGCCAGCCCATTTGGAAAAGGTTTTCATAATCCAAGATTTTTAAGTCGTGACGCTAGTTGCACCTTGATTTAATTAATAATTGGAATTTTATTGTTCAGCATTCAATATTTTAATAAATTGTTGTGATTTTCTTCATAGTTCACTATTTTAAAAATATAAAAAAATTTAAGTTCTTGTTAGATAAATATAGAGAAGAATTTTAAAAGATTATATGCCTGTTTACTAGTTTTAATTTGATTAATTTAGAAAGAGACATTTTTCTTTAGGTCAAAGTTTCTGGTGATAAAATTTTGATTATAATGAGAAATTCTATTTATACACTCATTATTAGGCCCTTCTACTCACACTCTTTATTACGTATTTGTTAAAATCTACTAAAAATAACAAATTTTAGTAAATATTATTTTTTATTTAATATTTATCTCTACTAATTTTATAGTTCTGATCAATAGTAAAATATGTATTGGTGAAGCTACTCTTATAACTTTAGGGTTGTATAGAATGTATTGAACATTTTCTATTTTTTTTTTTTTAAAAAAAATTATAGCCAAACCTGCTGATATCGATGATACAAAATAATGAGTTGTTAATCGCTTCATTGACGCACTTAACTGCGTCCTTCCTCCGATTTGGTAATAAATAAATTGTTTTATTCATAGGCCTAATCCATCGTGCAAAAGAATGAAAATTTTTATATATGTATTCTATAATTAAAGAAATAATTGTTACATGATCAAGTGCATACATATGAATCCCGACAGACACGAGTTTTGTTTCATACAATATTTTTGTAATAGTAATAATAATATGATAATATTAATAACTAATATATGCAACCCTTAATTTTACTTATTTTAGAATTGCCTTGATTAGACAGAGAAGGACAAGAATGATATATAAAAAAGATTGCATATATCTTTCTCACAATCTATAGGTTTATAATTAAATTAAAGAATAAAAAACTAAAGAAATAAACATACTCTGTTAACGATGGGATTTTATATCTCAAGTGGCTTAATCGACATGTTTTTTAAGTAATTACCTAAAGCAGATGATACGCGATATTGTGTTGTGACACTTTGAGTAGTATCTTAGACATTAATCTATTGAGTTGTTTAGGTTCTACCAACAATCATTCCCTTCCAATTAGAAATTTTAATGGCGAAAACGAATTAATTGAATAAAAATAAAAACACTTTTTCATTGATAACTTAAACAAGAATGTATTAAAGAACCCTTCCCAGTCATGTTTGTAAGTAATCATTCTTTCAAAGTGTATTTGTTTAAAGACAATTCCGTTTCTCACAGATATCAAACACCAATATGTCATGGCAGCGTTCTTTTATTATAATAGTGCTTATTATAAGTTCCCTAAGCTCCAAGAAAGTTCATTTTTATTACTAGTGAACTTTTAAAATTTGCCACAGAAGTTTCTAAACTATAATTGCTTGCACTTCCAAATATGTTGGAACTTAATTAATTATAAATTCTTTAAGCTTGCTACTATTTCCTTTTTTTCCTCCTAGGCGTATCAGCCTATATTAATAAATTATAGTGTATAATATAAATAAGGATACAAATCTAAATATAAAAATTCATATCCAAATGAATAATATATTTTTTTACTACCACTCCTCTTTCTATACTACGATTCATGAAACATGGTACTGACTTTTTTTTGGTTTTGTTCATTGACTTGTTTTTTAGGTAATTTTGTCCAATGAATTAATATATCTTTCCGATGAATTAGATATTTTATTTTGCACTATCATATAATGATACTTTTATAGAATTATAAAGGGTTAACTTTTGTTATTATTATTTAAAAAGTCAGAGTAATTTTTAAATGTACACAATGTAAAGTTTTTTGCATATCTAAATTAAACTCTTAATTTTTCATCTTATAATTTTTTATTGTAATTGACTAAAAGTTATTTTTTATTTGATATTGGTTAAAATTTTTTAGTTGACATTGATTGAAATTATCTTTTGATTGATGTTGATCAGAATTATTCTTCAATCAATTTTTGTCAACTATTTTTTCAATACTATTTATAGGTATGTTAATTATTAAATTTAGATTTATGCTCTTGTGGTTGAGCCTATCATTGTGGGAGTTGCATATAAGGTACATCGAGTTTTAGTATACCAACCACAACACTATGACTTATTACATGTTGAGTACCAAAGTGACAAAATAAAAACTCAGCTAAAATAAGAGATGAAAAAAATAGGATTTGAACGCAATAATTTTATGTGGAAAACCCTTATGTGAGAAGGGAAAAACCACATAGAAGACTAGAGAAATATTTTTACTAAGTTGAAGAAATATTACAACCTCTCTAAATATAAAGAAAGAATAATTTTATACTCTCTTTTATATTAGGAGAATGCTCTCACTTAGAACTCTATTGTTTCTAACTCTCTAAATGAGAAACTACTAATGGTGACTACACTTTTGGTGGGATGCAAGAATGAACAAATGGAATGACTATTTATAAGCAAAGATGAGAGTCATTGCATTTAATGCCATGATGAAAACTTTCTACTACCCAACCAATTCTAGGCTAGCACATAGATATTAAATTTCATCCCTCCATTTTTGACTTTTACCACAAAAGTGGCTTTAGAATTACCATTACATGTATTCACAATCTCTTACTTAAAGCTACTTTTGTGTGTTTTCAATATCTCCCCCTTGCTAGTTCTTGTTGCTTACATTTCTGATAGGCCAAATGAGGATTGACTTCATGAAAACTTGTTTGCATTGATTGACTTCATCATAACATCTGCTATGTTGTCATTAGTGTGAATCTTTTACACTTCCTTCCTCTACTACTTCTCTGACAAAGTGATATTGAATTCCTATGTGTTTTGTCTTGAAATGAAAGGATGGATTCCTTACAATGTGCAAGGCATTTTGACTATAAGAATGCACAATAATCTTCTGCTGTTTATGCCTGAGTTCCTCAATAAACCTTCGAATCCAAATAACTTCCTTGCATGCTTGGTTAGCTACCATGTACTCAACTTCTATAGTAGATAGAGCTACAATATCTTATAACTTGGACAACCAGCTTACTACTCCTCCCCCAAATGTAAGCACATAGCCAGTAGTAGATTTTCTTTTGTCAAGATCACCTGCATAATCTGAATCAACATAGCCATTAACAGTAAATTTTGATCCTTCAAAACATAATACAACACTCAAGGTTCCTTTAATGTATTCAAGGATCTTTTCACAACATGTTAGTGCTACCTATCGGGATTTTCCATCAACTTGTTAACTACTCCTACTGCTTGTGCAATGTTTGGTTTTGTAAAAATCAGGACGTATATAAGGCTTCCCATTGCTGATGTATACGGTACTAAAGACATTTCTATCTTCTTCGCTTAAATGCTAGGACTCATTCTTGAGAATAATTTATAACTCACAAGAAGTGGGGTAGAAATTGGCTTACAATTTTGCATGTTGAAGCACCGCAAGACTTTTAGTAAATAATTCTTTTGAGAAAACCAAATCTTCCTATTTTCCCTATCTCGATGAATTTGCATCCCTAAAATCTTGTTTGAGGTCTCAAGTCATTCTTATCAAACTCCCTAGCCACTGTTCCTTCAATTCTCAGATTTGAGCTTTGTTGGGACTTACCACTAACATGTCATGAACAAACAACAACAAAATGATGGAATCATTATTATCAAACCTATTGAAGTATGTACAATTTTCTGAACTCATTATGTTCTAACCAAGGCTAATAATAAAGAAATCAAATCTCTTGTATCAAAACCTTGGTGCCTACTTTAAACCATATAAAGATTTGGTCAACCTAGAAATCAAGTTTTCTTTTTCTTTTTCTTCAAAGCCTTCTGGTGGGAGCATATATATATATATATATATATATATATATACTCTTCAAATTCTCTATGGAGAATCTTTACATTTATCTGTTCAAGATGTAAATTAAATGCAACACACATAGGTAGAACAACCCTGATTGTGGTCAATCGAACAACTAGCGATAATATCTCGTTGAAGTCAATACCTTATTTTTGAGCATATCCTTTGACAACTAATCTTGCATGATATTGTTCCACTTGATTTTTTCATATCGTTTGATCTTATAAACCCATTTGTTTGTAATGGCTTTCTAACTCTTTGGAAGTTCAACAAGTTCCCATGTCTTATTTCTATGCAAGACTTTCATTTTTTCATGCATTGCTATCATCCACAAAGAAGCATTTGAACCACTTACAACCTCTTGAAAGGTTGATGGTTCCCTTTCTTCAGTTAAAAGATAGTACGCATCATGGTTGCCATGACAAAGTCTGAGTGTCAAGATAGTTTAAATTTCTATTTCATTGATTGCCGAACATCTCCTTCATCATTGACCCATGTGTTTTTGGTTCTTCATGCTCATGTTTTACTTAAGAAGAATCACCTTCTTTAGACTTCTCTATTTGCACTATAGTAGTGTCCTCGATAGTACTGTCATTTTTCTGCTTACATTACAATTTATTTTTTGCAAAAACTACATTCTTGCTAAAACCAGCCTTGTGGGTAGTGGGATCCTATAAATGATACCATTAACATTGTCAGCATATCCCAAGAATATACATTTCCTGGATTTAAGATCCAACTTTGTTCTTTTTTGGGAATAGTACATCATGTACACAAGACATCGAAACACATATAAATTCCTTGAACACTAGGAACACATCTGACTTCTTCTTGATTTGATACACCCACAACCTCCTAGAGTAATCATAAAAAAAGGATAGAAAATATTTTTCTCCTTCTAAGGATACTTCTAGCGATTCCTAAACATTAGAATGAATCAAGTCCAGTATGTGCTTGCTTCTGATAGTTACTCTGAAAAACTCCAATCCAAGTTGCTTGCTTATCACACAATGCTCACAAAAAGATAAATTCACTTTCTTGAGCTCAGGTAAGAGATTGAGTTTTGCAAGTATTTTCAAGCCTCGCTCATACATATGACCAAGTCTACAGTGTCACATCATCGTCGCTTCTTCTTGATTTGTTGTTGTATCTGATGAATCTGTTTCTTTTAATGTATCCCCCAAAAGCTTGTATAGATTGACTACAACCTTTTTTGTTTTCATCACTACTAGATTTCCTCTCACCATTTTTAAGATCCCACGTTTAATATGAATATTGCACCTAAGGTTATCCAATTGCCCAATGGACAATAAGTTCTTCAATCCCTTTACATGTTGTTCCCCTTGAGCTGTGAAAACAATATCATCATACATTTTTAATTTGATAGTACCAACTCCACAATTTCCAAGACATGATAATTTCCTATAAATATAGATCCTTTCGAGACAGGTTCGTAAGTGCAAGACCAGTCTTTATGTGGAGTCATGTGCTAGGTTGCACTTGAATCCAATATCCAACAATCATGGACTTTTCTTCTACCTTTAGAACTAACTGATTCTTCAATATATGACACTTTCGCATCATTTGAGGTACTTGCAACACAATCTTGAGAGGTTGATGTTTCTGAGTTCTTTCCTCTACTCTTCTTAATTTTCCAACAATCTTTTCTAATGTGCTTTCCCATGCCACACTCATAGCATTTGAAGTTCTTCTTTCTTTGATACTTTGATCTACCATGATTTTGACTCTCATTGGAGCCACGTTTTGTCGATCTACCTCTCATCATCGTCAAAGCCTCTGTTTGCTTTCAACTTTCTAACCTGTTTTCCCTATTCTTTTGCCTGGATTCTTCTTCAAGAATTGTTCCAACAACATCATCACAAGAGAGGCGACTGACAAAATTGTTGTTTGTTATATTGATGACGAGTTGATCGTACGAATCAGGTAAACTCTGAAGTAGAAACTCTGCATATTCTTTCTTTACTATGTTGAAATCAGAAGCTAAAGGTTGTGCGAATAAAGTATTCAAATTGTTGATGTGGTCTGTTACAAAAATGGACTTACTGACTCAAATAGTGTATAATGTTCTCTTTAAAAATATTCTATTGTGATATTTCACTTCGTATGATTTCACAAGAGTATTGCATATTTCCTTTGCAGTTTTTTTTTCTTTGCAATGTTGGACAAAACCGAATATGCCATAACAAGGTGCAAATTGGCAACAACATTGTCATCCATTTCTTCCCACTTTTCATTAGTGATATCTGGGGGTCTACCTTCAATTGCATGTAGACAATTTGTCCTTTCATAAAATTGCTCATATCTTCAATTTCCATAGGGAAAAATTACTCCCCTTGAACTTCTTTATCTTATACTTTGTTGCTATGATTTTACACAACTCTCACCAATACCAAGTCTTTTCTTATCCAAAACTTTCCTAGACATGCAATTTCACACTACCTCACTATATATCTAGTAATAAGAATAATTCTTTTTTGATGTGCAAGATCAGACTAATCGCAATCACAAAGCATACTAAGAATTTTCTCTGACACTATACTAGTGTACCAGCGTGTATTGCAATAGAAATTGGCTTTGATACCACTGTTAGGAATTAGAGTGGCAAAATAATTGGATTTAACACATAATAATTTTCCATGAAAAACCCTAATTGATAAGGAAAAAAACCATGAGTAAGACTGGAGAAATATTTTTATTAAGTAGAAGAAATATTACAACCTCTCTAAATATAAGAAAAGAACAATTTCACACTCTTTCTTATACCAGAAGAATACCGTCACTTAAAATTCTCTTATTTCTAACTCTTTAAATGAGCAACTACTAATGATGATTACATTTTTTTGTGGGGTGCAAGAATTAGCAAATGAAGTGACTATTTATAGCCAAGGATAAGCCATTGCATTTAATGATATGATGAAAATTTTCTACTACCCAACCAATTCTAGGCTAGGCACATAGATATTAATTTTTCATCCCTTCATTTTTTACTTTTACCACAAAAGTGACTTTACAATTACTATTACATGTTTTCACATTGTACAAATGTGAGAGATGCTTTGAAACCCTATTATGACATGCAAATTTCTAACACATCAGATACACAACTGTGATTTATAGTACAATAGTATTGACAACCACATTTAAGTCAACATTACTATAGTTGATCCCACCTTGTTGTAAGAGTTTTATCAAGGGTATATAGAGTTTCAGTGAGTAATTTATAACATTATGAAATAATCCACAATATTGCAGGAGATGAATTGAAACAGTTAGTGTAGCATGCGAAACTCTAGAGTGTATGTATAGCCATAGGGTTGTGACCTATTTCACAATGTTGTGGGAGGTGCAATGATGACCTGGTTTGGATCCATAGTATTGTGGTCGAACCCACCTTGTTGTGGGATACTAGGTTTTGAAAACTGAATCGATTGCTTCAACCAGGAACCGTGTTAGTGTTCGGTTCATTATTTTCTAATAACTGAGAACTTTCAAAATCGGGAAAAAACTTACAGAACCGACACAAAACCGGGAAGATCAGTCGATTCATGGGTTAACCTTTTTTTTTTAAAAAAAAAAAAAATTATAGGTAAAAGAATAAAAAAAAATTGGAAAACAGTAATTCTTGAAATTTTAGGCACACAAATGAGAAGTATTTTAATAAGGTATTGCAAAATAGAAAAAATATTTATAAGAAATTTTCACAAAAAGTACTTAAGGTTATAAAAAAATATTTAAAATGAATTTTTGCAAAAAAATATTTAAAACTGAATAAGATGTATTACATTTGTGTACTATAAATTATATATAATTTAATATTTTGCTTAGTATATTAGTAGTAAAATATAAAAATATAATATTTTATTAAATTTGATTCAACCTCAGTTCTACTCTAATTGAACTTTTGAACCCTAAACTCATGTTTTTACTAGTTAAATGACCGTTTTGATTTTGAAAACCTTGGTGAGATATATTATGCTAGGTGCTAGCCACAACATTGTCAGCTATTTTACATTGTTGTAATATATAAATGGAAAAATTATTTAGTCGACATTGGTTGAAAAATATTCATGCAATGTCAGTTGAAAAATAACTTTAAATTTTGTTAAATAAAATAAATTTAACTGAATTTGATAAAAAGAAACTTTGTTTAATGTTAACTAAAAAAATATTAATTATATTAACTGAAAAATTTTTGACAAACATCAACAAAAAAAATTTAGCCAAAAAATATTATCAATATTTTTTAATCATTAAATATTTTTTAATTTTAAAATAAATTATTATTTTTAGCAAGGGATTGAAATACTCTACTTAATAAAATTAAAATTCAATAAATTTAAATTAACTCAAAGTATTTAAAAAATAAAGTAATTTGAATCGGAAAAAAATTTAAATTTATTTCAAATTCCTTCCTTTTCTAAAATTCTGTATGCATAGGTTCAAATTTTTACAAATTCTCAACTTTTAAAAGTGGACCAACTACCAAATTATCGGGATTGTTTGTTATTGTTACTTCGTTTCTCAATTCAATTAGAGGAACATATAAAGATGAACAAAATTCATAAATCATATATAACAAAGAGAGCATACACATAAGGAGTTACAGAGAGAAGAAAGGTTCATAGACAGGATATAGGAAGAATGCAGGCTACATACATCTTTTCAAAGAACTAAAATGCCATAGATGCGATTTGAATTCTGTACAGAAGTGTGTGTAATGTTCAAAATCCATATTCTAACTCTATTCTCATTCTATTTATAATGTTATTTTAAATTGTAAAACTACTCTTAGGCAACTCCATAAGTGCTATCCCATGTCGTGCTTGTTCCCTTGGTGTGACCGCTTCACAAACAACTGTTCTTGACTCTTTTTCATAACTGTCTTCCAATTTCAAGCGTTATCTGAAAGCCTGTGACAGGTTCTCAACTTAGTTCCTGTCACCAAGCATTCAACCACCCCAATAGTATGACATGTTCAATTGACCTTCAAATTCTTCAATCATCTTAATTTAAAAAGTGTTGTTATGGTTGTAAGAAATACAGGTATTTTGATACAACTTTTTTGGACCAATAGAGGAATTAGTTTAAACATACAAAGGAACAGTATTTTATGTACATTGGACCATTGGATTTATCTTGAAATTCATGCCTAACTTGAACAGAAAACTGAACATGCACGAAGAGGGAGATAGGTTTTCTCAAGAACAACATCAAACTCTTGAAATTTTAAGAAATTTTAATCATAAATTTTGTTTTTACTAGACAAAACATACGATACTATTCAATAAGTGTTTTTTTTGGTTATATTTATGTTTTTCTTCAATTAGAGTTGCTTTCTTATCTCAATTATTTGTATTGACATTTAGTCTGTGGTTAATAAACTAAATTAAGTGAAAATATTTGAATTAAGAGAACGTAATATATGAATGAAATTCACACTAATTTTTTTAATATTTCCGTCCGCTTTCTTGTTACAGTACAATACAAGATGCCAAATTAGGGATTAATGAAACCCTTTATTACTTGGACTACCAAATTTAAATCATGTTACCCAACTAGCTAGATCCAAAATTTTGTCCTTTCTGATGTAATTTAAATCTTGAATAAGGATAATGTTTTAAAGAACAAGGGTCATTAATAATGTTGACCCAACAATAAATGTGGCCTTAGTCCATCAAAATTCAATGTATTCAAATTGAAAGTTCATAGTTAACAAAGAAAAAAATAATTCAAAGTACATAGTGGGAATTAGAATTTAAGATGGGCAGTGCGGAGCATGCAGGCATCAATAAAAGAGAAGCAAAATCGTTGACATAATGCCATCAATCGTTCATAGAACTTCATTTGGAAAGAGGTTAAAACTAGGAGGCAGGTGCATGATGACAAGAAAGGTTCCAAATCTATCATAATCCGTCACATGAAGACTTCAGTTTGGTCGGTTGTTTAGCACTTAAAATAATGGGATGCAAATGGCGTTCCAATTAATTAACATAAAATTGAAAGCTTTGGATTGGCTTTCCATGGAAGACAAGAGATGTGTGTGCAACAATCTCAACCCACTTTGAGTGAAAAGCGGCTTGTAAAAGAGTGAGAACATGCACCATCGTGCTAGCTTCGATGCAATAGGTGCCCTTCACATGGAATTGACAGTTAATTTTTTTTTCTTTGGAAGTGGCCCACGCTCTATGGATTAACTTTACTAACATTTCTTTAATCAACACCTACATAGTGGGTTCCATTTGTTAATTCGCTTAATTAGTTCATGAAAGTTTATTAAGATAACCATAGTTTATATTGCCGTTCTTGCACTAGTACCATGATGTTTCAACAGGTTTTTTCCTTCAATTGACACATCAATTCATTAATTTCTAAAGGGTATGATTATGTCTCTCTCCAGGACTAAATGTCATTCACAAAACTCGAAACACACATGTCCACACATGGTTTATATATATTTTAGGCAAAACGTGAACCAAACGTTATTAAAATCAGTTTTTGGATAGAGTTTGAGGTACCCTTGACTCTTGACATTTTGATCCAGCTTTAGTTTAGGGTCACTGACAGAAGCTTAAGTAACATTTGTGAAGTACTCAAAAAATTTATGCTTACACTATAAGAAATATATATATATATATATATATATATATATATGTAAATAACTGCATATATGGTTTAGCAGAAAAAAGAAAGTTTGAGTTCAATTCAGCGTTTTAAACATTAATATATGAGCCTTTTTCACTGATCTTTGCATATGGCAGGTGTTGTAATATGCTGCTGCAAATTTATGTGTCTATCTTTAAGCTGCTTCATTGGTGAGGAAGCATATGAAAAGCTGAAGAATGCTTCAACAACTAGTTAATTTATATAGTGGAATTCATACTAAACAGAAGAATAACCTTTGAGAACTGGATATTATTAATATAAATTCCCAAAACATCAATCAAATAAAGAACAAAAAAGAAGTACCGAAACTAATGAAATGCCTATCACATCATACCTATAAATGCATGCAAGATGGTAAGTTCTTTTTCTTTCATTATTATTATAAAATATAGATGACCTTATTTAGTGGTCCACAGATATTAAAGGTGGCCAGCTCTGCCCAACTAATTAAAATAGCTTGTGTCATCTGTTACAACATCGAAATATAATAGTTATTTCTTAGTCATACAAAGCACTAAAGTAATTATAGGTATTTCATTCGTCAAGCTTTACCTAATTATCCTTTTGTGATCAATCAAGTTCCGTAACTGTGTATCGGCCAAAAACAAGTCCTTTAACAGCATGTTTGAGAGAGATCGATCATACTCCTTAAATTTTCTTTTGGAAGTAGCAAATGGAATTTTGTAAAAGATAATCATGTTTAATAGTTATTTTATATAATCAATGTTATTCTTAGAAGTAGTACATTTGAATAGTATAAAAAATTGTTTTTTATATTAAAGTTTTACTACAAAGTTGTTTTAAGTTTTTAAATATACTCGCTTCAAACCAAACATATATCATTAATTTTAATTAAAATTAATATTACACAATCAAGATTATATAAAACCAAAGCTTGTAATTAATCATTCACTGAAGCACGTACACTATAAATATGTTTTCTAACTAAATTGATCACTAAAGTGCTCCTAATCATCTAAGTGATATGACAACTAAAAAATCTAGTACAGGAAAATAAAAGAATAACTACAGTGCACACTGCATTTTATTCTTTGATTTGTTTTGTAATAAGCAGTGAGTACATAAAAATACGTCGAATTATGAAAGGAAGTTACACGTTATATTTAAAATCAAAGACTAATTACCACCAGCCAAACATGTGGCCTTCCAGCAGTAAAGGGATATATGTGGTCCAAACAAAAAATAAATAAAATTAAATACACTTATTTATTGAGATATAATGTATACACAAATTTAATTAAGATCAATTATCTATGACATATGTAAGATTATTAGTCAACTATTTCACATCATGTTAGAATCATCTAAGGTGATGACATGATGTGAAACTAAAATATAGCACAGGAAAATAAAAGAATAGTGCACAGTGCAGTTAAACTTTGATTTAATTTTGTCTTTTGAAAATAAGTAGTGAGTATAAGAAAATAAGCAGGAGTTGAAAGGGCATAGACATTATATTTAAAAGAGCATGATTAACCAATTGATAATAGGTGACACATTGAAGAGTGAGGGGGTTGCATAATGTACATTGGTGAAGAAGAAAGTTGGAGTTTAGATCCTAGGAACTGAGTTGGTGAAGGAATCGTTGACCACAAGATCGAAAGTGATGCTTTTTGTTGTGTTGCTATTTTAATCTAGCGGCTTAGTTTTTATTTATTGTTTGTTAGTTTCATGAGAAAGAGATGTATTATTACACTTTTATTTTATAATTGTAAGGTTGTTTTCAACTTGTCCTCATCTTATAGAAGAGAGAGATTGATAATGAGATTAGAAGGAGGAAAATAACGTGAAGAGGGAGAAGAAGACGGGCCGGTACTTCCGGGAGTCACCCTTAAATAAAATTATATTCTTCCATCATCAACCAATTTTCTAAGCTACCTATCTCCACAAATCATCATCTTCTTATGTTTTCTTTCTTTAATTAAAGGAGTTGAAATTGCTCTCAAATTGATCAACTCATCATTTTCATCAAGATGTTGTTAGAGTGCCATCAAGGGTCATGCATGCATCTAGTCTTCATTAGGTTTTTATTCATATTTAACTAATGTTTTTGAGCTTAACGGTGACAATTTTCGTTTTCATTAAGTGTCACTTAGTATTAATTTCAGTTACCATATATGTCTTTTTTGCCTAATCATTTTTGTGTTAAGGTTATATAATATGATCAAGAAAAAAACTAATATATATACTTGTGTCAATTCAATCTAGGCACCTTTGAATTACTAGGTAGTTATGTAATGTACAAATTTTAATATTATGCGTCAGCTGTTTTTGTTGGTATTTATGTTTTTAATTAATTATTGAACCTACTTGTATATGTGAATAGAACCAAGGTTTTTTTCTTCTTCATGATTTTGAGGATAAGCATCTTGCAATTATTCTTAAAAAAAGCATCTTGCAATTAAAAGATGGGTTAATCCTTTTCCAAAAATATTAGAATCTAAAAATGTTATTTTAAACATATTTAGTTTCGTTAGTAGTAATTTGTTGCAGGTTTTATGATTTTAAGCAAATTTTACCTGTAAAATTAAACTTTTAAATCTTAAAGTCTAGTGTTAAGTTAGATATGTAATTTACGTAAACATCACTTCTATTATGAAGTGATAACTAAATTCACAATTATGCATATAATTTTTTTCAATCAAAGAAAGAAAAAAAAATCTGTCAACAAGTCACTAAGGTAATTTTAATTTGAATTACGTGTAATTATAGCTTCTTAATTTGTTGAAAAGTATTTAGGTTTTTGTACTTTTATTTAAATATATTTTCGATTTTGAATAAAATTGATATATGAAATGATTTCAAAATTTTAGAAATAGAAAATATTAGTCAAAAAATAAAGAAGTATGAAATATTTTAATTATATGATATAAGATTAGTGTTTGAAAAGAAGAAATTTTAAATTTTTTATTAGGGAATGTAATTTAACATTGTTCTTGGCGAGTTTTACATGAAAGTGAAAGTTTTAATTATTAGGGGAGAATTTAAAGATTTACATGAAATAGAATCGAGAAAGAGACTGAATTTACTAAAATTTAAAAATAAAGACTTAATTAAATAAAAATATTAGAAAAACAAAAAATAGTACCAAATTAAAATGACTAAAATTATAATTAATCTTTTAAAAAAAATAGTGACAACCACTTGAGTTTTGACTAAGTGATACAATGCTCCAATGGGTATGTTAATACGTTTTTTAAAACATCCATCTCCATGGGTATGAGGCTATATAAACTAATATAATAATACGTGTCACTTCAATCACTCCGATGATAAACCATCATATAATGGTATATGCCAAGTGGGGGCGAAGAAAAGCCAAAGGAGAGGAAAATAAAATACGTTATTAAGTTAACACGTATTAGCATTAAAAATATATTTAAATCAAAATTAAGGAGATTGGATCAAGGACAAGAATTTAATCTCATACAACGCAATTAAAAGTAATGAACTAATTTTTTAATCCTCTGTTGAAAGAGGTGTCCACGTTTAATAACGTCCGTGTCTTGGGAACGATATATTGTTTTAAAGAAAATGCTAATCAATACCCTAATTAAAGAATTCAAATGAGAAAAAAAAATTAGAATGTAAAATTGTTTTTTTATGATAATTTTTAACTGTTTTTCCATTAAAAAAATTTTTAGTTTATTACGCGTTTGATTTTGCCTATTATTAATGAGTTTTGTTAGTAGTAAAAAAAAATTTATGCTAACGTTCAGTTATAATATTTAAGGGTATGAAGATTATTAAATAAAATTTAATTAGTATGCATTAATAGTATAAAAGAGTTTTACACTGACATTCAATAATACATATTTGTTTATATGACTTTTAAAGTATAAAAATTTTTACATGTATAATAATTAAACTCATTATTAATAACATAAATTTAATTAGTATGCACTATCACTATAAAAGTTTTACACTCATATTCAATGATAATGCTCCATTTATGAAAAATTAATTAACTTTATTTATTAACACTTTAGAAATCATAAAAGATTGTAATTAAATATTAGTATAAAATTATTTTACGTTATTATTATATACTAATTAAATTTTAATAATATATATCTTGATTTATATATGTATAAAAAGAATGTATTGGGATGAGGAGAGATACTCGCTTATGATCTTCAAGCACAATTTACATAAGTGAGTAGGATTATAGAACTTAATTAATTGTATATTGCAATATTTTCTTAGAAATTAAAAAAATACTACAATTATTTTATTAAGATAAGAAATAAGAATTTATCCTTCAGAAGGAAGTCGTGTCTTAAAAATAAATACTCCAGGTTTCCACTTAGATCCTAAAAGCATAGCAGATATTGATACTAAATTTGGGCTTGATTTCTTTAATTTAAGATTGTGCATATTTAACTATTAACCTTTTATTTAAAAACTAAAAGTCTATAACCTAATTGTATAGATGGCAAAGCTATAATCATATTAAACTAACTTTGCATGCACCTTTAAGCTTGGTTAGATCCTCTTCATGTGTGAACCAAGTACTAAAAGAATTTATAGCTATATCCATGTTTCTTTTGAATAGAATATTTCCATAATCAGGAGATAGATTTTCAACCTTCCTTATTCGGATTTTAAAAAGAAGTAGTGTTTTTTAATATAAATACTGATTTAAAATTATTTGCAATAGAGATATTTAACAAGTTGTTGCATTATAAACTCAATATACAGTAACTTTAGCGTACGGATAAGGCGACAGAATGTTGTTAATTGAAACTAATATAACTTTTTACCTTAATTTACATTTTGTTCCAGTATATTTTTAATAATAAATATTCTTTGCATTAACGATATACATAAAGTGTTTTAAATTATCATCAAATCTGATAATGACCTACACAATACATTTATTGATTTTTATAATAAATACTTTAAAGTCATACATACTATAATTTCTAATAATTAATAATATTAAAAATTTTATATTAGGATTGGTGGTTAAAAAATGTGTGACAAGACCTTGAAAAAAGTAATGGTTTGATTTCCCAAAGGATATGGGTAGGATACAATGATTTTCAGAAAGAGTATAATTAAATTGTTTATATGGACTCATGTTAGAAAATAATGTAACCGTTAAGGTCATGTAGGAGGGTGAGTCTAAGTGAAAATGATCTTGAGAATGACATTATTTATATGGGAGGAAGGAAATGGTAGAGGAGTTAGGAAATATATTGGAGTCAGTAGTATTGCTATAAGGGGTACATAATAAGTGTGTTTGGACTTAGAAGTAAAAAAAGTCTAGTTAATTTTGTATTGTGTATCGTTATGTTACAGGTCCTTAGCTTTGCAAAATGAGGTTTTAATAGATGATCTTTTTTCAAGCTACTATAGATGAAAAGAGCATCACCTTAAGTGAAATAGGTTGCCAATAAAGAAGAATGTATCTGTTAAAATGAAAGATTGATAAGAGTCATGTAGGCAGACAAAGGAAATAAGTGAATACATTTTCATGACTTGCATAATGTCTTCCAAGGTATGAAAAATATTATGTAACTATGTGGGATATCCACGACCATACATAATAAAGTCAAAAGTTAGTGCCTTTAATTTATATGTTGATCAATGGACTTAACAAGAGAAGGAAAGGCATGACATCCTTTGTTTAGTTTGTTGGGATCTGGTAGATATGGAAAACCAGAAATGCAACGATGTTTAAGGTGTAGCGACTAGAGGTATAATCATTCACGCAATACAATTGAGTTTATGAAAGTGGTGTCACATAACTAAATTAAATCAGACTCTCATATAAAATAGTTGATAGATCCTTTTTTCTAATTGAAGGATAACGTTTTTAGCTAGCTTCGTTACCCTTTTTTTTACATTAATTGTGACACTCTTTATTTTTAGATGACGTATTCTGTTTTTTTTTTTAAAATAGGAAGATATATACCTTGTACTTTTTGTTCTCTTTTACAATATAATTTATTTGACTTAAAAATAAATTTAGTTGATTCAATTTCTAGGCTTACATATCATCATCATTACCACATGAATAAATATTCCTTAATTTAGAACTTCAACTTTACCTATTAAATCCATTTTATAGTATAAGTCATGCAAAGTTATCAAAATCGAGAATTTACATACGTTCGTGAGAATCTAGTAAATTCAACTCATAATCTTGTGAAAATTTATTTCATTAAAAATATACTTATAAATAACATAGAAATTAAAATTTTCTAATACATAATAAGTTAGAAAAACATAATAAGTTTAAATGACTCTACATAAATACAAATTAGAGTTAAAACATTCAATATTTCAAAACTTTTTTTGGATATAAAACAAATTATATTTAAAACACTCAAATTAAACTTAGTATAAGAAAACACCACCCAAAAATTTATTCACAAGCTTACTCCTATTTCCAATTTTATCAAATTTATTATCATTCTAATTTTACATGTGATTTAACTCATAAGAAACTTGTAAACTCGTTTTATGAATTAGGTTGCAATTTTGATAACTATTAAAAACATATGCATGTGAATACTATGATATATATGCATATGCTAAAGAAACAATAAAATTAATGGGCACGAGTTAATATAATAGTAACTTAATTTAGCAAGTTTAATTTATAAATAAATTTTGTTATTGAAGAATAGAAAAGAAAAATTGATTTAATAAGTAGGTATGATGCAGGAAAGATGAAAGTATTTAATAATAAGGAGGAAAGGGAAAATAGAGGATGAGGAAAAATTGAAATAAGGTGTGGATGGATGTTTAGTTAATGATGAAATAGTAGTGAATAGGTGGATTTGTTTGTGTGAGAGACAAGATGGCGATGAGAGAGAGAGTTGTTGAGAGAAGGTGTCTGTAGAATGAGAAATGGGCCCCTGAAAGGAAAGGCCACTCTGGAATCGTGCTCTTTCGTGTTCATTCATGCCCATTCACATTGGTTAGCCATTCAACCTACACACCACTCTAAATATACACACTTTCCATTCATCTTCTTTTCCTTATCCACTCTTTCCTACTTTTCATCCCTTCTTACTACTCTAACCTACTCATCCTTTCCATTTTTCATTATATAACTACTTTGCTTATATTATAAATCCTTCTTTATGTTTTTTTCAGTGTCTTTTTTTATTTATTATAACCATATACACTTTCTGCTTTTTCTATGGGTCTTTTAATTTAATAAAGTTTGTTTGGCCTATTAAAATAAAAAATTTTAAAAAATTCATTTAGTAGATAATAATAATAAATTTATCTTAAATTTATTTTTTCTAAAATTATGTTTGTTATCCGTATTCGTTTTTTTCCTTTTAATTATTTGCCATTATACATTTTTAATTGAAAATGTTTTAATCTAAAACAATTAATGTACATTTTTAATTGAAAATGTTTTAATCTTAAACTCTTAATTATGATGAATTTAAGATCAATTATACTAATGGATCCATATCAAGAGTGGTTATTTTGTGTGACGGTCCCTTCTATCATAATTTTTTTTAAAAAAAGACAAATATTTATTAAATTAGCAAAAGTAAAGCACTTCACAGTCACAAGGTATGATATGAAAGAATTTACTATTTACAAGTACATGTGAAAGTTAAATTGAAAAATAGATATTTGCATATGGAATGATTGAAATTATTCTCCCCAATATTACCAGAAACAACCAAAAGACATAAAGAAGATACCACAACTAAAATTCCTTTTAGCAATTCTATAGAAGCACAATTCCATATGAGTACAGACCATTAGACAAATGATATGCACGAAGCGTTAAAGAACCCTTTTAACCAAGACCAAATCCTTTGAAGAGATAACTGACAAACTTCCTTTGCCACAAAAGGTTGTCCCTTAAATATTATTGCATTCCTAGCTAAGCAAATACCCCACAATGTAGCCAACCAAATCACACTAAGAACATCCATGATAAGTTTTCCTTTCCCATAGGAGATGTCTAAATGATGCCATAAACTTGATTCACAATCTAGAGGCAAGACAGTCAAATATCTTAACCATCCATAGCAATACATTCATACAAAATAGCTAGATTTACAAGTAAATAGTAGATGACTTACAAATTCAGGACTGACTTTGCACACCGAACACATAACATCAACGGGTAATACGATCTTTCTCTTAGCTAATTTCACCTTTGTAGGAATCCTACTATGAGTCACCTTCCATGAGAATTTCACTACCTTAGATGATGCCTTTAACTTCCAGAGTCTATTAAAAAATATAGAATTATGGATCTAAGAACCTTCACAAACTAACCAGTATGCTGCCTTCACAGAGTACTGCTTTGAATATCGAGTCTCATCTTTTCACCTAACCATCCTTCTATCGTCGTGGTGTTATTATCTCTATTTTGCAAGCAAAGTTAGGAGTGATTGCAATATAGGAATAAGTGAATATTGCTATGAACAGAGATTTTTTTATGCTTAGCATTAATCGGATTATAAACATAATGGAAAGGAAGTGTGTCATAGTTGCTTTATCATTTCCTAATGACACATCTAACTTCAGGCAAACTAAATAGTTAATGCACTTGAAATTTTTTATTTTTCATAAAATGGAGAATGTAGAATTTTTTATTCTACTCCTAGTTTTATTTGTTCACACAAAAAAAAAGGTCCTAGTTTTATTTGCTTACAGACTCGCCTACTGTAATTTCTCTTGTGGATTTTAATAATCATTTTAGTTAGGGCCATGCCCCTTATTTGCGAAAAACATTATTATTATTTATAATAATTTTTAATTTGTTTCTAATACGATTTTAATTTTTCAATACTTATTATTAGGGATGTTTACGGATTCGGTTTGATTTTATAAATTTGGTCATTTGAACTAATCTAATTATATCTTTAAGTTGCTCTAAATGTAATTACATCAAATTTAATCCAATTTAATCTTAATCATACCAATTCATGGATTTGAACTCTACAAGTCCCTTGATCGATAAACAGATTATACCTATTTAATCTTTAATGTTTATATCTACACTGACCTTCAATCATAACTTTTTATTTATGTGACTTTTAAAGTACTAATTAGTAAACTCAATAAACTTACCATAAATGAAGGATTGTGATTGAATGTCAGTGTAAACACTGATAATATACACCAATTAAACTCTCTCTCTCTCTATATATATATATTGAATAGGAACAATCCAACATTAGCTCATTTCACTGTAAGTCTTTTTGTTCACTCGATTACTCAAAATCATTAGTCAAATGTTATGCTTTCATTCTTTAAACTCACAAGTCAAGCCCTAACAACTTTATCAATTATTGAGTCTCTACTTAAGCACTAAGTACATTGTTATTATTGAACCTTGATATCTTCATGCTCACCTTTGTAGCTCCAATAACCATCTTGCATCACTAGGAACCACTTTCAGAACTTTGGTGAACTATTGAAGTAATTAGTTTTCCTGTTTTTATCGTTTTAAGATTTACTTTTTATTTTTTATAGACTACTTAGTGTATTTTTATATGTTATTTTAAAAAATCATTGTCTATTGAATATTTTATTTACAAACTTTTATATTTAATATCTTGTTTTCTATATTTTATAAAAAATAAATAGATCTAAAAAATTTGTTTTGTAATTTGTGAATCCTTTCCAATCTAATTCATTTTTAATTAGATTGGATCACTAATTTCTTTTTTACAAATCTAATTCAACTAAAATTAGTCAGATTAAATTTTATTTTATATCAAATCCAATTCAATATAATTCGTGAATAGCTTAGGTAATAACGAGACCTTAAAATATACTAATTAATAAGTAGTAGATTGGAGATATTAACTAAAAAGATTTTCTTTTTTTCAATAAGAATCTCTTAATGACATATAATTGGTTGGTTTTAATACAAACTTAGAAAAAAATTATATTTATCATAAAATCACCAAGCGTGTGGATATAAAGATTCTTTCCGCCTAACCAAAAGTTTTAACTTGAAGTTCTGAATATTAAACTTCATCTAATATTTGAAGGAAAAATTTGTCACTGATAATTACTCTATAAGGTTGGAACAAAATTATTTATATGGAATTTGAATTCTTACCTTTTCGCTTTGCATTGACCGATAATTCATGTTATCAATTTGGTACAAGAAGCCAAGTTTCTTGTTTATTGTAAGATGGCGACAAGATATAAATTAATGCTATTTAATTATAGGATTTCAACTACCAACTTATCCACAGCCATGTGGTGTACACACTGTTAAATTCTTATAAGTTGTAATAAGATCCAAACAACTAGGCAAGAAGCATAATTCACCTCTCAGATCATCAAATTGGGAGAATATATTACGGATTATATGCCTAACCGAAGTCATTAAAACATTTGTTAATAAATTTTCTACCTCTCAATAAATACTTTTCCATTTTAATTCATTAGATCACTTGTTAACATTTCCTTTGATAGACTATGTGTAGAGAATTTAATTTCTATGTTTTTTTATTGATTATTGTGATGTTACTAATTATGTGACATGAGAAATATCTCACAAATTAAGTAAATTGTAACAACATTGTTATACCTTTAATAAAATGTAGTTGCGGTGATTGTATTGACTTACTTGCCAAACTAAGTCTAAATTCATTAGAGTAGTGGTTTAAAATAGTTCTATATTATTCTTGTAAGTTACAACTCTAGGTATATAATTGTATTATAACTTGTCACTAAAATAAATTTTAAATTAATCACAAAAATTTAGTTGTTAATTTGTAGTTAATTTTTAATAAAAAATTAATTAATATTTAGGTTTAAAAATATTGAAGTAATATAAGATAAGTAACTAATTAACTTGAAAGATAAGAAATGTTGTAGTCTTTAAATCTACTGAAGATTTAAGAAATTGTTCAGGCTATTCAACAATATTTACAAAGAATGGTGTCGTATATGAAAATTTGTTTCCAATTCTCATGTTAAATAAATAGGTTATGAATCCCTTTCTGTTATGTTGAACATTTGTAATAATTCTCTATAATGTGTTTTTTATTGTACATGATGGTATGATTTGACGAAATCACATCTTGTGTTTTTGTTTGTTTTTTAATTTTTTTTCATTTATAAAAAAATATGTTCTAATTAATTTGTATGTAATTTTAAAAAGTTATAGTTATTTTCTAATTCTTTAAATAAAAAATTACATTACTAAAAAGAAAAAAATAAAAAAACACAATATATGTCTTTTTAAAAGTTTTAAAAAGATTACAATAGACTCAAAGGAAAAAAAAAGTCTAACAATGAAAATGTTTATTCTCTAATTAATTTGTGGTGATATTACATTTTAACTAAGAAAATAATATTAGCAGTTAATATATAATTAATTAATTTTAAAATAACTATTAAATTTTTTGTAGTTAAAATTTGTGCAAAAAAAAATGCCAACTGAACAAGAAAAAACGGTTAGAGAATGAGAAAACAAATGCATTACAAGGAAAGTAATAAAGGTAAACACAAGACAAATTTATGAAACTTTAAAACCAATCCAATCGTGAAATACAAAGAACAACAATATAAAATTTTCTTCACATATGCTAAGATTTAAGTACTAAAATGATCAATGAATGAATTTCAACGAGGCAGCATTTGAACATCTTGTCTAAAATCCACCTTAGTATATTAATTTCTCGCTCATTGGATTGTTGGTCAATGATGCCATTATTTTATAATATCTCCTTAGCTAGGGTGATGAATGACGACAAAAAAATGGAGAAATCTAGAAAGAGTCATCAAATTTGATAACAATAAATCACATTGTTGAAAAAAAAAAAGAATAAAAAAAAACAAAGCTAGAAAATTCTGAAACTTGCAGAACTTGATCCCTTGATTTGGAGTATATTCCACCAATGCCATTGGAGTATATATCCAAAACTGCCTTGTAAATAATTTCTAAACTAAAAATATCGTTTTTTTTAAGGCCCATGCTTTAAATGTGTATATAAGAAAAGGAAAAATTGCAATTAGAATATTATTTCTAACTCATACTTTAATATTAGTAAAATTTATTAAAAGCTATAAGAAAAACATATTAAATTAATTATAAGGCACAAAATTATAATTTTTAGATAATACTTACCTTTTAATTTTTTTTTTCCTTTCATTGTTCTCTTATAAGTAGTGTCAATACAATTTAACGAGGACTTTTTTGTTTTTTAAGCAATTGAAATATATTAAACGAACCAGAGGTGCAATAGAATAATACAAGAACAAAAAGAGGCAAACAAAAATACAGAAAAAAGGTCATGGTAGGATTAGAAGCTATTAAGATATCCAACAAGCATCTCAATAACCATTAACCCTAGCAAAAAGCCATCACAAGTAAACTAGCCTAAACAATCCTATCTAAATTTCTGATTGTGTTGTTTTCTAGCAAAAGAAAGAAGGAATTACAATACTCATGAAATAAATTAAAATAAATGAGGGCATGTATGCCTAAACTACTTGAAACAGTAAAACCACAACAATCACCATATATGCAAAAAACTTACTCCAAAAGGAGTCCAAGGTAGATAACAAGATTATTCATTCACTCAATAAAAGAATACCCCCATTACGGGTAAAAACCTCTAAACCAATTCCAAACACATACTAGCATTTTATGTGAGTATACAAATAGATCAAATGTTATATTTCAAAAAATGCAGTTGTTTCTCATATTCCAAATGTTCCAAGTAATTACTAACCAAGTAACCTCCCATAAAGGATATGTACCAAACGGACCATGCCAGTAAAGGTGTTGCCAGTAGTGTGCATCAACGCTCTTAGGAAGGGCAGTAAGGATACCACATTGTTTATACCAAGATAGCCATATTTGAGATGATAAAGCGTATGTGAAAAGAACATGGGAAGAAGTTTTCGTGTGACTATGGAAAAAAGGCAAGACACATCTTCATCTTGGAGAATTTCTTTGGCTTGCAAATTGTTTCTTGGTTGCAGTTTGCCCCGGAGCAATCTCCAACCAAAGAACACGACCTTTGGAAGGGCCTTAATCTTCCAGAAGCGATGAAACAAACCAGAAGGGGTAGAATTTGATCTTTTGTACTTGTAAAACTGCAAAAGTAGATGAAACTGAATAAGATCCTAAATATTCTGGGATCCGTGACCATGTATCTAGAATCCATCGTTGTATATTAATACCCTCTAATTCCCCTTCTAATTGTCTCAATAAAGTCTCTTCTCACACAAACAATTCTCGCCTCCACTCTAAACCTCACATCCACCTACCATCCACCCAGTTACCCACTTCACTAATTTTTGCTTCCTTTTGTATGAAGTTTAGGAATAACTTGTTGTATTTTGTCTACAAACAGTCATCACCCAACCACACATCATTCTAGAATAGTAAGGACTGACCATCACCCATATTACATTGCAACATTTCATCAAACCATCTATGATTAGTCTTGGAACCACAAATTTTTTGAGATGCCGCCACCATATTGACATATTACTAGTATCTGCTTCCTGAAGAAGTCCCTTTCAACATTATATTTGGAATTTAGGACTTGATGTCATAGTTGGGGATGGTCTGATACTAGTAGTCATCTCCATTTTCCAAGTAAGGATTCATCGAAGGTGAAGACATCTTTGAACTCTAGTCTCCCATTTCCCTTGGTTCACACATCTGCTTCTAACTTACCTAAGATAGTTTCATGTTCCCTTAATTATCACCTAAACAAATTTTGATTGTAGGTCATTTATTATGTTTAAAAAAGGATAGGTAGAACATGGGCACTGCGGACATGACAACCTTGATAAGACAAATTCTTCTAGCATAAGACAGGTTCTTGTGTTTCCAGCTATCAAGTTTATGTGAACTTTATTAATCACAAGTTTCCAAGTGTCCATGTTTCTCAGGTTTGCACTAATAGGTATACCAAGGTAAGTAAATGGAACAATTAGAATTTTGCTATTTAGTATCATTGCATACCTCTCCACTTGCATGGTTGATAAGCCTAGATTCTCATAGTTGTTTTTGTGATAATTGACTTTTAGCCTTGAGCAAAGTTCTAACTATTGAAGATTTCTTTGATTGTCAAGACATTTTGTGGTGAACCCTCCCTAAAGAATATTGTGTCATCTAAATATTGTAGAATTGACATTGGAATATTCTCCTTTCCCACCTTATAAGGTTGATACATGTCTTTTGATACAACCTCCTTGACTAGTCTGCTTAGACCTTAGCTACTATTGTAAATAACAAGGGTGTCACGGGGTCACCCTTCCTAAAACCCTTTGTCGGTTGGAATTCTGCAGTGGGTGAGTCATTTACTAGGATAGATATTTTGCTTGACACTAGGCTGCCCTAATCCAGTTGATTTAAGTTTGACAGAAACCAAGTCTTTGTAGCATATAGAACAGGAATTCTCATGAAAGTAAGTCATATACTTTCTCAAAATCTACTTCGAATAGAAAGTAGTTTGTTTTCTTCCTCTTTGTTTCATCCAGAATTTCATTCGCAATAAGAATAGTGTGCAGTAAATGCTTACCAGGCAGAAAAGCACTTTGGCAATGGCAATTTACCGAGGGTATTAATATAAACAAATTAAAGGTACATGTTTTTAAAATAAAGAAAAATTTATGTTGAGTCTTGATGTAATTTGAAAGAACTTCACATGTCAATATAAATATATAATTATAAAAAATTATAATCTAAATATGTAATTTAAAATTTATATATTTAATTATAGAAATTTTAATTTAAATATTAATTATAGTGATTTATTATTTAAATATGTAATCACATAAATTTATAATTTAAATATGTAATTATAATTTAAATATGTAAGTATAAAATTTATAATTTAAATATATAATTATTTATATTATTAAAATATGTTAATTATTTCAAATACTTCATTGTTGGTCTAATGATTAATGATCTCTTTATTTATCATTTTACAATTCTTAGTTAGTTGATGAACTAGTTTTACCAAAATATTTATAACTAGTTTTTCAACTTTTAACTTTCAAGTAGTTTGTCACCTTTGAGTTAACTTTTCAGCCAGTTTTTTTTAATACACTCTTTATAAAATTGATCTAATAACAAAATATATGTCATAAAAAAATATAAATTTGAATTCTTCAAATAACATATTAATAACTAATTTTTTTTATAAAAATTAATTATATAATACCACAATAAAACACGAATTAGACAAAGAATATGCCGATTCCAATAAGGCACTTGTTCTGTAATGTTGGAGGAAGCAATAATTATTACCAAAGAAAAAAGAAGAATAAAAAGAATCCAAGAATTAATTTCAAAGCAACAGGAGTTAAGACAGAAAATTATTCTTAATTGCCTAATTGTTTTTACATTCACGATACATGATCCTACGAGTAATCCACGCCAATTGAGAGTGGAATACATATTTATTGTGTTCCTCGTAGTGTTAATGATGGTGCCAAAATTATGCATAACGAAATGCACGGGTGAGATTGATTATGATCGTTTGATTTCTTTAATTAATGAATTGGGAAGAAGAATTAATTAACTTTCACATTTTTAATAGGCTTCATTCTATTTTTCTATTTCAAGCATTGCACATTTTCTATGTTTTTATCGTGTAGGTCTTTCAAGTATTTCACATTTTTTATATAAAATTGTTGTATTTTTTACGCATATTTTAAAGAAAATTGGTTAATTTATACTTAACAATATATTAAATTTGTTAATATTTTATGTTATTTTCTAAAATTACTATTAAAATTTTTAAAACACATCATCTTCTTCTTTTCATTTAATTATGTACTCTCTACCTACTCAATTAATATGTATTGATAATCTTCTTAGATCCTTATAAGATATAATAAATTTACCTTATTTATTTATACTTTTTCTATCCTTTTATAGATACTTTCGACATAAATATACAACCAATAAAGTAGTGAAATTAGTTAATTTTATTGATTTTTAAAAACATTACTAATATACCTAATTCACTCCCACTTAATATTTCTAAAATGATAAATGTCATAATAGTTGAGAGTTTAAAAAAAATAAAAAAATTTTATAAATGACTTTTAAAATTCTTATAAAAATACAAATATTCATAATTTGTTAGCAAAAAAAATATTCAATACTTCATAAAAGTTATATAAATACCTTATAGAAAAAACTAATAGTTGTTTCCAAAAAGTATAGGATCGAGTAACATTTGCTGTAAAGTAATAAAATGTATGTTTGGTTAAAAAAGAAATACCTGAAAAAATATTATAAAAATATGAAATAAATTTATCCAAATAATTAAAAATTATTATTTAATTTTTATAATAGTCAGGGATAAATTTATTCAACTAATCAAATAGTATGGTTAAAAAGTTAGAGACGATAACCATAAAAGAATAAAGTTAAAGAAAGTTTGGTGTGGGGAATTATAAGTGGGGTATTTAAATGAAATTGATTTTGAAATAATATAATTTATGTTTAAGTGCTATTTTTATAAAGTATTTGAAAATGATCATCATTTATAAAATAATTTTATACTATCCTTCAATTATAATATTTTATTTTTATAAATTTAAAAACAGAAAATAAAAAATAAGCTAAATCTATCTGAGTTTAATTTTAAATATAAAGTGAATTTTATAACCTAAAATAAAACATGGAATAAATGCATAGTACTATAGAATATAGATACACATAATGCATGCACGTGCGATAAGTTGGAAGGTTGTGTGTGAACATGATAACGTGGGAGCAACATCCAACGGCGCCTGACATCAGGTGGGTCTGATCCCATCCTCATTCACTCTCCTGTCTAACCATATGCATTGCATTCTCTATCCATCTCTCATATTCCTCTTACACACCAAACATCATAATATTTTAACAAAAAATAAAAAACCTGCACCATGTCACGTGGGATATGCACATAATTGAGTTACTTACAAAAATAAAATAAATTATATACACATTCTTATTCTTATGATTCGGAATGAAATTTATTTAATGCAAATAACTATCCTCCTTTTCAACTTAGTTTTCACAATTTAAATGTTCTAATTTTAATTCCTCAAAGAAATAAAAAATAAAATTATTGTGTTTGACAATTCAAGCACTGCTTGGATATGTGGAGAAAAGATAGTTACTCTAGTTTGGTAATTGTATATGTTTTCTAATTACTTATATTTATACCTCTGTAACTGTTGACAATAGCTAACATCTTCTCAATAATTTTAATTTTTTTACTTATTTTTATTAAATGTTTAAATATTTTATTTTTAATAATAAATTATTTTTATTGGTGTTAGTTTTTTTTTGGCTGATATTAGTTAGTCTTATAGGTTATTTTAATCCTTAATTTTAAATATTATAAGTTATTATCTAATTAATCTATAACAATATTAAATTTTATCTAAGAAAATAATATTGGTAGTTAATACATGTTAATTAATAGCTATTATTTTTTTTGTAACTAAAATCTGTAATAAATTTTAAAAATTATTCTAATGCTAATATGTAGATTATTGAACATGGTTATAATTTTAAGAGGATATCGTGACTTATTAGAAATGAATACAGAAAAAGTATAATACTTTTTAATATCTTTAATTAAAGCAAACTAACTAAATGAGTTAGCTGACTTCACTAAAATAAAAAAGGAAATTAAAACTCGATTAATACTGGCTAGAGACCTTAAAGTGAGTGCGATAGGTGCATTGCGGTAGTAAGTTTAACATTAGAAAATAAAATATTTTTTGGATATACAAAAGATTTTATTTGTAAATTTTAAGGAAGAAAACTTATTTTATGTTCAAAATATTTTAAAAAATTCTTACCTTGAAATGACATAGGTTAATTATTAAGATAGAGTTAGAGGGTGGGGAAAGGACACGTAAGAAAGTGGAGCCCACAAACCTGGAGACGTCGAGGTAAATGAAGAGAGAGAGAGATAATTGCGAAAAACAACGATTGCTCATCCTCACCTTAATTGCTATGATGATTCCCTTCCCAATTTCCCATGACCCCACATGTTTCTCACTCACACACTTCATTTTCGAGTTTCCACTGTTTTACTTTTATTTCATAATTTATTTTAAGAGTATTTTAGTAACATTTTTTTAACACGTCTTTAGTTGAAATATATTAAAAATTATAAAATTTAAGACAAAAGGTCAGTTAATAATAACTAAGACATATAAATTAGTGTTTTTAAAATTTCAATTGATCATAATAGAAAATACACAAAGAGTATTTGATTCGTAATTCTAGATACTTGAAAGTTAAAAAAATAATTGAAGTGATTTAAATTTCGTTTTAATAGTAAAATTTAAGAGTTTTTTTAAATGACTATTACTTTTTTTAAAAAAACTAATTCAACTAATTTTTTTTAAAAGATCTCTTATTTTTAGCTATTAATAGATTTTACTTTTACATATTTATTTTTTATTAATTAATATATTTTTCCTACTAATTCTCTTTCATCACATTGTACAATTTCTCTCTCATTCATTTTTCTCTTTTACATTAATGTTATTATAGTAATTTATAATATAAATATATAATTATAAAAAATTATAATTTAAATATGTAATTTAAAATTTATATATTTAATTATAGAAACTATAACTTAAATATTAATTATAGTAATTTTTTATTTAAATATATAATTACATAAATTTATCATTTAAATATATAATTATAATTTAAATATGTTATTATAGAAATTTATGATTTAAATATATAATTATAATAATTTATAATTTAGATATATAATTATAATAATTTATAATTTAAATATATAATTATTATAATTTATAATTTAAATATATAATTAATTTATATTATTAAAATATATTATAATTATTTTGAATACCTCATTATTAATCTAATAATTAATGATATTCTTATTTATTATTTTTCAACTTTCAGATAGTTGATCAACTAGTTTTACTAAACATACTCTTAAAAAAGCGTATTAAAAAGTGTATTACTAATATTTTTTTCATAATTAAAAAAAAATTATAACATACTCTTTGATCTATTCTTTCTAATACATATTTTATTATTGATTAAAAAATTTATTAATATACAAAACAGAAGAGAAAAACATATGATAGAAAACGTATTAGACAATGTATTGCTATCAACTCTCTTAGTCTTATAAGTAATTTCAATTTTATCTTGACCCTATCATTCAAAAAACTTAATATTTTAAAAAATAGATGCCGTAATTTTAACGAGTGTTGCATATAAAAATTTTTTTTAGTACTAATGTGAGCAATTTTATTTTGTTTCTAATTAGTTTTACTAACAGTGTAAAAGAGTATAAATATTTAATTACAACTCTTTGTTTAAAGTATTTAAAGTATTAATATCAATGATAATAAATGAAAGATTGTGATTAAATATTAGTATAAAACTTGTTGCATTTATAACAAAATTTTTTTTTCTCCCTCTCATTCTTCTTTTTCTCTTACTATTTATATATTTTCTTTCTATTCCTCCTAAAAAAAACCTCTCTCCATATTTTATTTTGTGAGTTATATTTCTTTTAAATTCTTACATTAATTAATTCTCATTAGATTTAAATTGAAATCTTGACATTCTAGAGTTAGCTGCTCTTCTTAGATAAGGTACATAGTATGTAAGAGTTTGAGAATTGGTTAAAACAAGATAATTCAAAAGAAATAAAACCTACAAAATAAAAATATTTAAGGAGAGGTGACGAGATAAAAGTAGAGAAGGAATTGAAATAGATAAGAAGGAAGATAAAAAAGAAAGGGAAAAATGTTTCATTAAGGAAGAAATTAATATATGTGTTGATAAGGATTAAAACTAAAAAAATGCTTCTATATAAGGACTAAAACGAGTAGTTTTACAAAGTTACACACATTGATAATGTTATAATAGTACCACATCCTTCACATTTTAACAATGTTGAGTATTTTTAAAGTAAAAAACCAAATAAAGCTGAAAGTGCTTGTATAGGGACTTAAATGGGTGGATTTTAGTCTAGGGATTAAAAAAAGGTAAAATTTGTGTAACTATAAGATGAAAATGTAAAAATAATGTAAGTACAAGAATTAAAATGTAAAGTGTATAATAAACATATGTTGCGTCAATATCAAATAAGTTATAAGTGTCACATTATTTCCACATGTGTCATGTTAGCACCCATTAAAAATGTTAAATATTTTGTACTTAACAAGCAACAAAAGAGATCCAAAAGTGGTTGTATATAAATTAAAAAGGATGATTTTCAAGAACAGGGATTAAAAAGTTAAAGTATGCACAATTATAGAAACCCAGTAATTCTTTTTTTTGTTAATATTAATGGTGTTTTTTAGTCACTTTGGGAATGTGTTTTGTTATGTATTTTAAAGCTAGTTGGACCAGATATGTGGGATAGAAGCTTGAAATACTAGATTCTACGTCAAACACACAATTATATACATATTCAACACAATTTTTGTAAGAGGAAGTATTGCCTTTCAACATAATTAAGTACCAAATTAGGCTTATTCCTTTCCTATTTTTTTTTTCTTTCCACACCTTTTTTTATAAATGGAAATGAAATTATTAAGAATGTTATAATAATTTATATATCTAATAACTTATCACATCATTTGAAAATTAGATAAAATAGTATAATATAATTTTTTTGTTAAACTGTGTTTTTTTTAATCATTTATCAATTTGTTTAACAGAATCAATTATTATGGACAAATGAAAAATTAAAAACATAATTTAGTAAAATAATTATATAAAACTAATGATCAAAGTTTTTTATCACGTGATAATTCATTGAATTTATCAATATTATAAATTGATTATTAGTTGACATTTGATTTATAAGTATTTTAAATCTATATTTTTTTATATAATATATTGCATTATAAATGAAACAAGTCAAATGGCTTAGTGGTTTAGAAAATAATTATAGTAGGTTGTGAGTTTAAATTTTCTCTTAATTTCTATTACCATTTTTAAATCATAAATTTCATTATAGAACTAAAATGGTGTAATAGAAAATTTAATTCGGGTTTTTTATTTTTTTTAAAGGAGGCTAGCGCGCTAAAGCATTATTGTAGGAAAATTCACGTCAACGATAGACACCAAATACGTTACTTATAATATTTAGGATGTTTATAGGTTAAAATTGATCTAAGGAACCCAACAATTTAATTTGGACCAATTAAATTAGTTTTTTTTAAGAGTTGAACTGAGCCGATTTAATTAAGACTCAAATTTTAATCAGTTTAATTTTTTATTTGAGATTTTATATTTCCAACCAATCAAAAGTGAGCCGAATTAATTGATGACAACCCAGATGTCTTTTTGCAAACACATACTTCTTTAAGAAAATATATTTATATATAACTTTGGTTAGTTGAATATTTAAGAGATTATATTTTTTTCATTTAGCGTATCTTAAACATTTAATATTTTAGAATAAAATTGTTAATTTAGTTGAGTTGACTTACGTTAATATATGTTAAACATTTATATTCTTTAATTTATCTAATTATCATATTAAGATAAAATTATTATTTTTAAAATAATTTTTTATTTTTTTATAAGATTTTTAATGAATCCAACCAAACCAACTTGATCACTATTGTTTCAATTTAATTTAATTAGGATATTTATTTAAAATATAAATTAATTAAAATTAATTAGTTAATTTTTTTCTTCTGAAACCCAAACCAAATTTAACCACGAATATCCCTAATATAATGCAAGCTATACTTTATTAAAATAAAAAATCAGAAAAAATATATATAGACAGAAAAGGGAAGCCCTATATTGTTGGAAATAATAGTGGATTGATATTAATCAATTATATTTTATCATTATCTGACAATTTAAGATATGGTGATAATCATATCTTATAATATCTTTATGATTATTTGAATGAGATTATAGTAAGATTGACTCTGTGATGGGTTGAGTCAATCATAAAAAGCCCATTTGAGGGATCTCTGCCTACCCTGGGGGATTATAAATTTGTCATCCCATTAAGCAAATTATAACAACAACAGTAACAATACACATTCTCTAGAATAATCCCCTAGAAAGTAGGTAGTAAAACCCTCAAGAGTTCTTATTGAACTCATATCTCTACAATAATCATTCCTAGGGTTTTTTGTTCTTGAAAATCAAGAATTTCAATTCAATATATTTGAGGTACACAAATTCTCTTTCCTCTATCCTTTTATATTTAATTCTCTATACATACTATAATCTTGTATCTACTGATTTAAGGTTCCCTTTTATTTCCATCAATTGGTATCAGAGCCAAATTAGATACATATTATGGTTGTTTTCTATTAGAGAATTATGGTTGTTTTCTATTAGAAAATTAAATTTGAATTGAAGATTTTTTGTGTTATTAGTGAAATTTTATAATATAGTTCACTATTAGTTTTTTCACAAAAAAAAATGAGGGTTTACGCTACTTGTTATTGTTAAAATAACATGTTAAAGTTTCATTCCCTTAATCTTACATGGGTAAATTATATATTGAAACTTTTTTTTAAGTGCTACCCCTTTAAAACCTAGTTTTCTTTTAAATAATTATGGGGTAAATTGTTTTTAAAATTACTTAATGGTTTTCCTTTTGTTATGTTTGACCAATATGAGTCATTTGTGTGGGCAACATAATATATTTGTGTTAACTTTTACTTTGGAAAGTATTAATGGGGTTGCATGGACTCATTTTTATACCCATATTTTTGTGATTTGGTCAAGGGAGAACTTTGTCGTTTTGATACGATCATGTATGATGATTCGTGTGTTAAATTCATTCTCAAAAGCATTGAATGTTGTTGCTAATTTTTTATATTCTTAAATACCATATTTATTTAATATTTTTATATTATTGGTATTTTTTAGTATAAAAAAAAATTGATTAATTCAAGATTAAATTAATTTTTTTTTTACTATTATAATCTTGAATTTTTTACCTATTTTCATTGTGATAATTCTTTACAGTATTTGTATTCTCCAATTATACTGTACTCTCTTTAATATTGAATTATCATTTATAAATTGATTTTAGGTTATTTTATTAATTATGCACAATCTTAATTGTCCTTCTCTTATGAGCATAATTTTCTTTATTAATTTGCATTATTATTACTTGTCTATCACGGGTATAATAATGTGAATTTTGTATGTTGGTCATATAATATATATGATTAAAATTATGCAAATTTATTGGACAATATGCATAATTTCTTTTTTTTATTTACATAATTATAATTTCACTATTTTAGATGCATTTATGTGAATTTTGTGATATAATTATTTTTTTATTGCATTGATGATAACTATACTCTATCGGTGTATTGTTATTAATGTAATTTGGTGTTATACAATGTATTTTTCTTGGCCTATGTTAATGATTTTCTTATACCCTATCGGTATTAGGATTTTATTGATATAAGTTATAGTACATTGTAATTTCTTTAGGGATTCTCTTTTAACTGAACTTTTAGAATTAGATAATGTTTCCTTATTTTTGTAATGTTCAGTTTATTTCCCTCATTTGATCATGTTTAGTTATATTTATATGGAACCAAAATTTACACTCTCATTTCCTTTTGTTTCATATTGACTTATAACCTTTAATTGGACATTTTTTCCTTCAAAATAAAAAAAAATATTGCATTTTTTGTGGTGCAAATTTTCTATATATATATATATATATATATATATATTGATAAAGAAATAGTTGAATTTTATTTAGCCCTCTGGGTATTTTTTTGTTATGTCAACTTATTTTTTCTTTATCAAGTGGAAGGATTTTGTATATTAAAATTTTAATTAATATCTTATAAAATAAATTGTTGTGATATAAGATTTTTACTTTAAATGTCCAATTAATCATACATGTGCAAAAACAAATGTTCTTGATAAAATTAGTTTTTTTCTTATCACATTATTTGTGATCACATTGTTGGGATCTATATTAAGGATTTTATATTGATCTCTTGTAAAATATTTTCTTGTATAACAAACTCTCTATTGATTTGCAATATTAGTATGCAATTCTTGTAAGGACAATATATGAATCCCAAATTTTAAGAGATTAATTTCTCCATACCATATTTTATAATATTGTTAATGGTATTCTTGTAAAAGCTAAAGGCTTTATTTTGGGATATAGAAATAAACCTATGTCCATTATAAATTGTGATGAGAGTTAGAGACTATTTATTATTATATCCTTAATATATGCAAGAATATGTCTCATTCTTCCGCTGCATGTAATCATGTTTTATTCTCAAGTGTGTGTAAATATTGTTTATTGTAGCACTTGATTTTTGTTTATAATTACTTGAGAACTTGCTTATGATCTCATATTCTACGTAAAATTATCAAGTGATCTATTTTCTCACTCATGTAATTATTTTTTCAAGATCCTCATAGGGGTCAATATTTTTGTAAAGATTGATTAATATGTGGTTAATTATGAAACCATTTGTGAGAATTATTTATTCTTATGGATGAATTTGTAGGTTTCATATTCTTGTTATTTTAACCACTTCTCTCATTAATCATTCCTTATTCTACTACTTTCTAATTCCTTAAGTAGAATAATAGTGAATTTTAATTCACTTTTATCTTATAAAGTCATCATCCCACTATCACTAGAACTTTTAATACTAGTGTACCCTAATGATAATCCTAATATTTTTTTGGTATATTAAGGATTAGTGGGAGTATATATAGTCTTGTATTATCTCTCGAAACTTATATATTTTTTATTGTCATATAATCTTGTGCACATTTAATTATGATATGACATATTCTATAGGGCTTCTCTATTTATTTTTGTCCTATTTTTATTGAGATACATAAAATCCATTGTATCTTTGTAGACATCTTTAACTGATGTTAAGGTCATTCTGTTGGGTACTGCACATTAATCCTTTTGGCATACAATTATGCATTGTGCATCTCTTTTACCCAAATTTAATATTGATCAAAATTTTAAAAGTATATAATTTTGTATCATGTCTCGAGACTTATCTATTTGTATTGTCATATATTCTTGTGCACATTTAATTGTGATATGACATACTTTATAGGACTTGACTATTTATTTTTGTCCTATTTTAATTGAGATACATAATTCATTGTATCTTAATAGACATCTTTAATGGATGTTAAGAGCATTTTGTTGGGTATTGCACATTAATTCTTTTGGTATGCAATTAAGTATTGTGCATTTCCTTACCCAAAATTTCACATTTTGTTTGGTCAAAATTCTATAAGTATATTGTAGATGCAATACTCCTATCGAGTATGATTTTCTACTTTGTAAAAAAGTGCTTATTATGATAGTACTCCTATTGAGTACAATTTTGCACTATTGAAGTACTTATGAATTTTTTTGTTTAGACCAATTATCTAAGTGTTTGCTCAATTGACATTATGTGGCCACAATAATCTGAGTATCATTTTATATAAACTAGGTGTCTATGAGGTTTTAGTAGGGAATTTATGGATTTCCTACTTATCTTTGGATTCTTACATAGTCACTCATTTTTGAAACTCGGATTAGTTAAATGTCAAATATTATAGAGCATTTATGTAGCCTATATGTAATTACATATGTTATTGGGTTATGATGAATAATTAGATGCATGTAAATTATGCTTTCTCACTTATATAATTTTTCGGACTCAAGTAAAAAAAAATTATATTAATTAAACATTTTTTTATTCACTGATCAAATACTTAACTTTGGAGTTTTATAACTCATATGGTTTAGTTAAGTTTTGATGTCTTAGATCAGTGGGAGTCTGAAAACTTTCTTATGAGATATGTGTGGAGTAATATCATTTTAGTAACATATCTCTTAGCATTTTTTGGATGCTTGAGACCATGTAGTATCATATTATTGAACTACATTATTCTATATACTTTATGAGAAATATTTATGATATATATCCCTATCGGATATTATTTTATAACTCAAATTTCTCATTGTCTAATATAAGATTTGTCTATAATTGTCATTCTAGCTTAATGATTTATCTTTGTATTATTGATTAATACTATCCAAGTGGGAGAATGTTGGAAATAATAGTGGATTGATATTAATCAATTATATTTTATCATTATCTGACAATTTAAGATATGGTGATAATCATATCTTATAATATCTTTATGATTATTTGAATGGGATTATAGTAAGATTGACTCTGTGATGGGTTGAGTCAATCATAAAAAGCCCATTTGAGGGGTCTCTGCCTACCCTGGGGGATTATAAATTTGCCATCCCATTAAGCAAATTATAACAACAACAGCAACAATACACATTCTCTAGAATAATCCCCTAGAAAGTAGGTAGTAAAACCCTCAAGAGTTCTTATTGAACTCATATCTCTACAATAATCATTCCTAGGGTTTTTTGTTCTTGAAAATCAAGAATTTCAATTCAATATATTTGAGGTACACAAATTCTCTTTCCTCTATCCTTTTATATTTAATTCTCTATACATACTATAATCTTGTATCTACTGATTTAAGGTTCCCTTTTATTTCCATCATATATATCTATAATGAGAATTTTATTTCCTCAAGATCGAGAACCGGATATAATTAGATTTGAAATACTACTATCTTTTTATAAGAGGATTTGAACATAATTCACACAATTAAAATAGTTAAATATATATTAAGATAGTTAATTTTATTATTTTTTAATAAAATATTACTTTTTTATTGTTAAACTCAAGACTCTAAGTAAACTTCTAAAAATTCTATAGACTCACTGTGTATTTATTTTTGTGTCATGGATGTTGTTCTTCATTGTTGAATGAATGTGATTTCAAGTTTGTGAGATGTGGTTTCAAATACTCACCTAGATTTATAAACTTATAAAAGTTTAATTCATATATAATAGAAAATATCTATAAACAACATACTAGTTGAACATTTCAATAACATAATAAATCTTAAATTTCACAATAATTAAATAATAATGTTAGCAATGCATTGCTATTAGATAATAGTTTGCAAATATATAATCATAGTAGAGTATTCAATCTCATAATTTGTTATTGTTAAAAAATAAGAGTTTGATGTTTTTGGAGACGATGATTCATTGATTAAATTAAAAACCACACATATCAAATAAAGATATGTTAAATCCTAAACATGCTCCAAACAGTTAACATTTTGATTTTTTTTTTAATTTATTGATTCATTAAATTGATAGTTAACAGAATTTACACAAATGCCATTTAAAATTTATTAAAAAAAAGTTTGTGCATAAATTAATTTATTAAAAAATATTTTACATTATGAGTACCTATTTTACATTTATCTCTTTCACTCTTCCTAAAAACACAACATAATATATTATTTTTTCTTATATAATTATTTCTCTTCTATTTTCATCTTCTCCATTCCTATATCATCTTTACCAAATTAAGCACACCTTCTCCATCCATGCATGCATGTGGTGTACAATCCGACTCTAAATTAAAAATTTTTAAATTATTTTTTTTTGTTACCAAATTAGAGAAATGATAGATGTTTCAATATCTTTTTCTTTCTCTCCTTTTTCTTTTGTCGTATTTCTTGTATACGAAACACAACGTCGAATTTTTGTTTGGTGAAAAATTAACAAATGGTTGTATTTTGTTTTTTCCTCTGTAAAATATGATTGGTTTTCTGATTGCTGCCTGCTTTTCTAATTTTTCCTTTAATTATTAATTACTAGCAAATACAGTATATATTTTCAATAAGTTTAATTTTTAATAATTTTGATATTTATCAGCCGATAAAAATTCATGTGAAAGGATGTTTTTTGAATTAATTAGTGTAAAATTAATAAAAAAGTTTAATTAATATACAATAACAATATACAAATAATTTTATTACATTAAATTATAATCTTTTATCTATAATAAGTTTGTTAATTTTACTAATTAATATTTTAAAAGTAATATAAATAAAAAATTATAATTAAATGTTAACGCAAAAACTCTTTTAAAAGTATATAGTAATTAAACTATTAAGAAAATTATAACACATACAACAATATTTTATTACTGCAGTATAAAATTTATTTATAAGAAGCCGCTAGATTTATGAATGTACAAAACTGCGCGCAATAGAATTATATATGGACAACTTGTTAGTATTAATTTTAAATCAATGCCATTGTCACGGTCAAAGTGTGTTTTTATATTAGTTTTTCCTATCTATTAATTGAATAAACGGTTTTCTTTGACTTCATAGTTTTCCATACATCACAGTGGGTTGGAAACTGTCAAATGATAAATTTTGATTAAGTATATATTCTTTTGTTTGTTGGTACGAATAATTTTCCTGAACAGAAGAAATATTCATTTTTATAAAAGATGCAGCTCCAAAATCATATTTATAATCCTTTTGTATATATAGTTAGATTTTTCTGCTGGTGCGTGTGTGTATATATTTAGATTGACTATGAACGTCTCCTTTAAGAATAAGATATTTGGTTGCGATATCGAAAATGAAAATAAAATAAAGACTCTAGAAATCTTCTCATAATTTTTTTGGTTTTATACACCGTTTATCCTCAGTGGCCACATCAGTTGCAAATTTTTTAGGTGACCCAATTTAGCATTTCAACTACTAATTTATTTTGTTGCTAAATGATGTTTACTTCTGTAGTGTGATAATTTTTGCTTGGCTGATTAATCAATTATTATGTTTTTATAAGTGAATGTGAGTTATTAGTGTGCTAGTTTTATTAACGAAGAAATTTCAACCCACAACTTTGTGTCAACTTTTTTATTGAACAAACCTTGTAACTAGTCAACTCTTGTATTATCATGAAGGAAATTTTTTAATTATTTCATGATCAACCATACATAAAGTTTCACAAGAACAACATCAAGGACGTACTTCTATAAATTATTTGAAACTTCTTGTACATGGTTTTTTATTCGGAATCAATGATTATAAACTTTTTAATATCATTTTATTAGTTTTATGAAAAAACTAAAAAGAATGAAATTGAGTGCTTATTATTATACAATGCCATAATTCATTTTGAGTATATCTGACGAAGAATATTGTTGTATTTATTAAAGTAGATTGTGTTCTATACAACATGCAATTTAATTAAACAAAAATAATATTGTACCAAACCGTGTGAAGGATAAGTGGTGTGTGTAAAATTTTCGGTATAAAAATGCATATTTAAATTGCTCATATTAATAATTAAATTGTATAACGCACAGATAACTTTTCAGAATTGCTTTATTAAATTTGAATAGATAATTACGTTAAAGATCGAAAGAGTTTTATAAGTTATATGTAATCTAAAAAATAATTGCTGATATTAATATATGTGTAGTAGTTAACAAATATAATAGATTATAACTTTTGTTTGAATTTCTATCTTACTCGGGAGTAGAGTTTTAGAAAGAAGAAACAGTGTTTCTTCAATAATTATTTTTTCTATAAAAAGATAAAATTTTAATGACAGGAAGGTTACAAAATATATGTATATTATTTTATGTAAGAAGAAAGTTTTGAAGCACGGGATATGGCTGAAGTTTGAAGTATACCGATTCTGGGAACCATCAGAGGAAGCAATAATGAGTTCCAAAGGCAAAGTGATGAGAGTGAGAGAGAGGTGGCTGGCTGAAAGTGAAGGTGCTCAGAGAGATCACAGCAAAAGAGCTAAGGATTAAGGATCATGGACTGAGAAAGGTTTTTGGCCAATAAGTGAAGGACACTATGTGTTCTTATTTGCAGGCTTTTTGGACAGAGAAGAAGGGTAGTAGTAGTAGTGTTCTTAAACTTCTTACACATACACATTCACATTCATACACTAAACAACAACACAACTTGGGTTAAACACTTAAGAGAGAGAGAGACATACAGAGGAAGCAAAGCATGGTCTTCTTGAATAAATGGGGCCCCCATAAAGAAGTGTGGGGCCCACACACCGCCCATGCGCACGCTGTCTTTCTTACCGATATCAAACCCATCATCCATCATCGATCCGATTCCTTCGACCTAACCCTACCCCAACAACGCAGTAATAACCCAAACGGGGTTTGGAACTAAAGCAAATACCAAAAAGCCATAAAAGAAAAAAAAAATTAATAGAAAAGAAAAAAAATCAAATTAATACCATGACCACCATCTTCCATATTAACCCACACAAAAGCCCCCAAACTCGTTTCTCTTTCCCCTTTCTTAGAACTTTATTACCTTATTCCCTCCAAACCCTGAACTACCTCTCCCTTACTCCCATAAAGGTAGCTTAGCTTCAGATGCCAATCATCAAATTAACCAAACCACTCCACTCATAGAGATCATCATCACCAAATGGTGGTTTGTTCAGCTCAAAATTTGGTGGGGTTTTGCAAAATTCCTTCCCTTTTCCTTTTATGTTGAAGGTAAGTACTAAGTAGCATGCTCCCTACACCTCAACCTCAAAGTAACCAAACAAATCCCTCAGAAAACACCACCATCACCACCTTCTAGATCCCATCTGTTACCCTTTCAATAAGTTTCAACTTTTTTAGGCTTGTGGGAGTTCATTTCAAGGCCTTATTCTAGGGTTGTGATAAATGGATCCTGTAGCAGCACAAGGACGTCCTCTCCCTCCACCTTTTCTCACTAGAGATCTTGTCTTACACCCTCACCACCAATTCCAGCCCCATCACAACCACCAAAACACCGAGGAAGAAGCCGGCAATGGCCGCGGCCAGAAGCGTGACCGCGACGATAACGCCGGCGGAGGAGGGGCCACCACACCCCCTCACAACGGCGGAGAAGGCAAGGAGCCCGGGTCAGGTGATGGAGGAGGGAGTGAAATGTCGAGAAGACCAAGAGGAAGACCCGCAGGCTCCAAAAACAAGCCCAAACCACCCATTATCATCACAAGGGACAGTGCCAACGCCCTCCGATCCCATGTCATGGAAATCGCCAACGGCTGCGACATCATGGAGAGTGTCACCGCCTTCGCAAGGCGGCGACAGCGCGGCATCTGCGTCCTCAGCGGCAGCGGCACCGTCACCAACGTCATCCTCCGGCAGCCGGCCTCACCCGGTGCCATCGTGACCCTTCATGGAAGGTTTGAGATTCTGTCCCTGTCCGGATCATTCCTGCCACCGCCGGCTCCACCGGCGGCATCAGGACTAGCCATTTATCTGGCTGGCGGACAGGGACAGGTAGTAGGTGGAAGTGTGGTGGGACCCCTTGTAGCTTCGGGCCCTGTTGTTATCATGGCTGCTTCATTTGGTAATGCTGCTTATGAGAGACTACCCTTAGAGGAAGAGGAAACTCCGGTGCCAGCTGCCACCGGAGGATTAGGATCACCGGGAATTCCGGGGACACAACAACAACCGCAATCGCAGCCACAACAACAACAGCTTGTGGGAGATCCTAATAGTTCTTCTCTTTTCCATGGAGTGCCTCAGAATCTTCTCAATTCGGTTCAATTGCCGGCTGAGGGTTATTGGGGTGGCAGTGCTCGCCCTCCTTTTTAACAAATGTCTTACTTTCATGGTTTCTTTCCGGTTCTCTTTGTTTTCTTCTTTTATTTTTGTTTGTCTTTTCTTTTTTTTTTTTTATAATTTCGACTATCTCTTTATGATCATCACTGTTCATTCTCCTTCTTGCTTAATTATAACTTAGTTAATTCACTCTTAATTAAAGACTTTGATCGCCGTTGAGTTGAAGAAGGATGTATAAATTCCTGGATTTTAGGTGGGTTTTGATGATTATTACATATCTAAATTCTTGTTCGAACATGTTTAGTTCCTTCAAGATGAACCAGCAGCTGCTATAGCATGTGCTCTCTCTCTCTTCATGTTTTTGCTGCATTTCTAGTACCTTGTCTGATCATTTATCAGTCAATCTTTGCAGAAGGTAGGGAAAGAGAACGGTTTTCTGTTTTCATTTTATTTCTCTTTTCAATATTTTTTGGTTTGTGACTTTTTGCTGTGTGGAGTGGTTTTTCTTGAACTTCGAACCTAGATTCAGATTCTAAAACACGATCTGAAAAATAAAAATAACCGTACAGTAAATTGAAACAAAATAATATATATGAAATTGTTCTAAATTTTATATCTATTTAAAACAAAAGGTCTTGGACACAATTATTATCCCTCTTGTACTTAGAACACACTAACACAACCATCATTACCACTCACTCTCACTTTCTCTTCTACTAACACCTATCATTACATCCAAACTCCCACTGTTTCAACACCCATATTCTCAAAATTAGCACCATCATTACTGCCGTGTTTCATGAACATTTTCTCCTTATTTTAAGCAACCATACTACTAGAAGACTACCGGTTTTATGGCTGAAGTTAATTAAATGTTTAGATTATTTTATTATTAAGTTGATAACTCTTAGAAAGTAACAGATGTTGGACAGTAAAATTCATGCATTTCTAGGAACAAGGAGAATGGTGGGGGTTATGGGCTTCACTATGTTTTGTCTGTCTCTATGTCATTAGGGTTTACTAGTATTATTGTGGCAGAGATGAGCATTGGGTGTTGGGTCACACGTGCGCTGCTCGGAAAAAAAAAAAGGGTTCCTTTTCGAGGCAACAACCAGAACAAACAGACCTCAAGAGCTAGCAAGCCTCCCTAAAGTGCCATTGGCACTAGACAAATAAACGGAGTGCAAGTAAAATCAAAAGTTTGAGGTAAGTTAACTAGTAACAGTAATTTACTATATGGCATAGAGCATGAGGATGAATCTATTTATTTTGAAAGTAAGGTTAAAAAACATAATTTTTATTTTAAAAATTTATTTTTTAAAATTTAATAATTAAGATTAATTATTTATTATATTATTATATTTTAATAAAATGAATGATGAAACTATTTTTGGAGAAGTAAATCTGTCATTGTACAGTAGTAATATTAATTTAATATATAGTATATGAAGGGTAAGAGGAAAGAGAGATAAATAAACTCGGAGTTTTGTCTTGACTATGGAATAGATGCTCCTTGAAACCCTAGTTAGCTATCTCTACTTCTTTACACTGTTATTCCACCAATGCCAATATGTGCTTTGTTAATTTATTAATATCTATCTTTTCCTTGGATTCTATTCGTAGCCTTGTCCAGTTCCTCTAGCTTAGTTTTTTTCTATGGATCGGCACTTCCCAAAGATCATTCTCAATAATGAATGAAACACTGCCTGAAAAAGTCTTCATAAAGCATTTCTTGTGTTAAGGGAGCCATTTCGAACACACTGTCACACACACGGTTCATATTCTTCTTCTAAACAACATGCAATAATGAATATAGGCTTGGCATAGTGATTATTTCTTCTTCTTCTATGGATGAATCTCAGTTCTCTTATAATATCCTTTTATTAATTTTATTCATTCAACGAGGAAAATATTATTTTCTTTCTATATTTAAAACATTAAATATATTAATTAATTTTTTATTCAACGTCTTTTATTTATTTGTTTTTTGGTGATGATTCAACATCTTTTATAAAGTATTAATTAGGAGGATTATAATATTGAGGAAGAATAAAAAATACACTTATTCAATGTACACATCCTATATATATATTTCATGATAAAATGTATATCTGTTATTAATTTCACTGAATTCAACATCATTTTTCATGGAAGCTACACGGGTCTTACGCTAAAGAAAAGAAACTGAAGAATCTTGAACTTATCAGAACTTTAATTGGAGTCCTCTAGTTCTATGTTTTTTCTTTCGTTATTATTATTAATTATTATTATTATTATTATTATTATTATTATTATTATTATTATTATACAAAGAGTTATAGTTAATTATCACTTCAAATCTAGCAAGGTTGGAGCATCAAAACCCTGGAATAAATAAGGGCACGTAGCTTTAGTTTTTTTTATCGTGGTCTTTATCTTTATTACTTTGATACTTAATAGCTTTTATACATGTTTTTAGACCTGTAATGCTCGTATTGGTGGACCATGACTACTGTGCTTTAGATTAGATGATTATACCTTTCTGCTTCATCATAGTGAGCATCACTTGGAACTTGGAACTACATTAATTATTATAATATACAAATTTTTAAGATAATAAGATTCCATTCTGATCAATATCTTTCCATTCACCTTCTTGTTTACACCAAAAATTCGTTATCTTGATGATAAACCCTGGGCCATAAAGATCAAAGCCGACATTTCCCAACGCCATTAACATCTTCTATTACTAATCTCACCACCTTTCTGTAGTGCTGTTCTTTTCTGGATAAAATTTGGATGCTATTATTGAATAGGGGAGATCAGGTTATCTAAGAGTGCCAAAGGTGAAAATAAACTCAAAAACTAGAGGAAAATTAATAGCACTTCCTGAAATTTTTATGGTGTCTGCCATTCTTCTTTATTATTTTAGTAATGTAGTCTGCACAATTTTAATTGCACTCACAAAAGCATTTATAAAGCTTTGGTAGCATCATAAATGATAATCCATATCAAACTTTCTCCTTTACGGTGAGAAGTGAGTCCAAAATCAACTTTTAATTAGTTACAAATGAAAAACAGTAAATAAAAATTAATCAATAACTAAAATTGCTGATTTTATTGTTACTCATTTTTAAAAAGATAAATTCATAACCCTAAAATAAAGTAAGATATATAATATATTTATGTTTTTTTAACTGTAATATTAGTATGAATTATTTATCAGTTATATCAATACCGTAATAGATGTTGAACGCACACATGGCCTTCAATATATATATATATATATATATATATATATATATATATATATATATATATATATATATATATATATGCATATACATATGCGTGTTTGTTGATTAATCTCGAATATGAAACCAACAAAGTGAGTTTCACATAGCTAATAGGTGATTACATCATTAGTTATACATTATTAGTCATCCCAATGCAAAATAATGTTTTGTTACATATTCTTTACCTTGAAGGAAGTAGTCCCTCCAATTGTTGGTTAAGAGATATTCTTAGTTATAGAACATAACAATGAATTAAAAATTTTCTTTATACAATTTGAATTCAAATAACCGAGATTTCTAATGAGAAAATATGAATGATAAATATATTTAAATGGCTTATTAAAGTTATAATTCACGACATTTTTAAATATTTTTTGTATTGTGCACGGTCCAGATTTATAATTTTTATTTCTTTCAATGATGAATTCTCAGTTAGGCTGCATATGTACACACCCATGAATATATTTTCCTTTGAAGAGAATCATAGCAGGCCTCTTTGGTAAAGGAATGATGAAAAGAAGGTTAAATATATTTTTAATCGTTATACATAGCATAAAAAAATTTTCATTTTTCTCCTTAGAAACATGTTTATTTGATTTTATCCCTAAAATCTAAAACTAGTACTTTTGATTTTATATGACATAGACTAACGCAAAAGCTTATAATATACTAAGTCAACCTGTTAAAATAATGATGTTAAATTAAAAATTTAAAATGAAAACCAAAGAAAAAATGTTTTAAAGATGGACTGAAATTTGTTTATTATATGAAGACGAAAACATACTTTAAACACATATGGCTGGAAATTAAAATCAAATTCTCTAATCCATGCTCAAGAACATTACTAGTTGAGTTGAGTTACAAATCTCGTTCTTATTGAACTTAGGACAAGAGAAATAATGACTAATGGGCTATATGATCAGTACCCAACTACATTACCTCAAATCTGGTTAATACTAGGGTAAATATTAATAGCTAGTTCCAAATTCTAAATTAGAAAAATTAGCTACATGAATTATTTTAAAGCTGAATGTTAACTGGTAACACTTTGGTCGTCTATTTCTCTAATACTAATATCAATTGAACCACAATTGAAATCTTATGGTTTTAAAAACCTTAAAAGCTTACAGTTGCAACTGGGGTTCGAAGCATAATTTAAAATTGAGGGAGGGATAGAGGCATATAGGAAGAGAGAGATGGACGATGTAATGCTTATCCTTTTGTTATTTTAATTTGTATACGAGGTTCATTGTATCGATCACTTCCTCTTGTATAGGAAACGACCAGGATAAGTATATATTATCTAAGCCAATGGTACAAAAAACACGCGACTCTATCCAACATACACGAGAAGAGACAAGTTCAAACACATCGTGTCAACTAAAATAATTAGAACATGTTGAAGATTTTTTATACGGGCATCTCGTTTGCACTTACAACGCCCAGTCCCTCACGGTATGATCCATATTTCAATTCAATTTTATCACAAATTTATGAAAAGGACTACTTTTACGTTTATTATAAGTAGTTAAGCCCTATGATTAAAAAACTAGCTATACACTAAAATATAAAATTTTGAACCCAGATGACGAAGTTTGAAAGTTGAAAAATGAGAATCCAAAACAAAGATTTGAGGTTTGATTATCTACTGGATCAGGATCCAAAACTGGATTCAATATACTGGTCAACACATTCTCTTATATTCTTTTTTCAATACACTCTTTTGCATTGGTTAAAATTTGGTTGAAGTATTTGCCTTGAACGCAATAATTAACACACTTGCTAAAAGTGGTTACTTGAACTATTTGCGATTGAATCATATGATAAGAGTTGAAAAGTCCCAGAAATAAGGAGAGAACTAAGCATGAAGATTTTAAAATAAAGGAGAAAGTTCAAATTATGATACATATGATCCGATGATATACAAAGAGAAACAGTATGAGAAAAGTAAATAAAAGGGGCAGAAGGATTTGCCTTGCCCAAATAGAAGGAATCTAGTTCTCACATTTTTCAGAGTATCAACAGTAACTAGATCCATTTGGCTTGGTTTTGAGCCTGCCCTTTCACACGTTTTAACGGGCGTGTGGTGCGTGGCTGTTAAAAGGTATCATATGATATGATGCATCATTAAGTTGAAACTTGAATTGAAAGAAAAGGTTCTGTTAATATCAGCAATTCATTAATTTCATTGTGGTGATGGACTAAGTTCAATCACACTAGACTGTGACCTATCTTCAGTAGCAGCCTTTACAAATGTGGCAGCAACTTTGTTAGCTCACGGAATTGGTGTTTCATCACCAACAACTTGCATATACACACCTTTAGGTCATTGACTAGATGTAATCTTATGCTTTTGGGCTTATTAATTTACTTAATTTAATATGTATAGCTGTCTCAAATATTCGATGGAATGAATTATACACCGTTTTCTTAAATACATAAATTGAGACCAGTAGTGTTTGTGCTCTGAAAAAGCACCAATATAGGTGTGCGCTATAATTATTTGAATATAAAATTAAATTGTTATGTCTTGGAATTTATTTTATGTCACGGAATAATTCGAGTTTTAATTATAGTTATACATTTTATTGTCTTTTGCTTGCAATGCTTTATTTAAATTGTAAGCATAATAAAGAAAGGAATATCAATGATTGAAATAAAGAAGAAATATGTAACAGTTTGTGTTATATATGGATAATTGGAAGAGAGAGTAGAAATTAAAAAAAAATTATATGAACAAAATTTTATACTAACTAAAAATTTAATTTCTGATTAAAAGCTATTGCTATAAATTAATTACACTTTCAACCATTAAAAATGTTAATTAAAGGATTGTTTAAATGACTTTTAAATTTAACAAGTTTATTGATAATTTCTAATTAAATAATAAATAAATTATAGTAATATCTTTTGAGATTTCATGTAATTACACAAACATTTTAGTATAATATTTTAAGTAATGCTTTCAAAGATACAAGAAGATTTTAGTATAATATTTTAAACTTAAAAGAAGATTAATGCTGAAAATAAAAGTAGTGGTGTTGTATGTAATTTTAATAAAATTTTAGAAAATATTTATGCAATTTAATCTAAATAATAAAGGAGCGTTAATATCTTTATGGATGGTACTAGGAAAATAATGTTAATATAAAATTTAAGGAACTGTTGTTATAATTAATGTTTTCAAAACATATAAAGATATTTTAGTATAAAGTTTTAAACTTACAGAAAGATTAATATAAAAAATAAAAAATAGTAGAGTTGTGTTTAATTTAATAAAAGTATTAATGTAATTTACTCTTAAGAGTTAATATGTTTTTGGTACCATGAATGTTAATATAAAATTTGAGGGAGAAGGTATAATGTTTTCAAACACATAAAGAGATTTTAGTATAATATTTTAAGGAGTTTAATTAGTATACAATGATAGTGTAAAATAGTTTTATACTATTTTATACTGATGTTTAATTATAACTTTTTATTTATACGATTTTTAAAGTATTAATTAGTAAAGTCAACAAACTTATCATAAATAAAAGGCTATAATTGAATGTTAATGTAAAAATTTTTAAATTGACTGTGTATACTAATTAATCTATATTTTAAAGGTAAAAAACAATTATAATGTAGAAAAATAAAAAAATGTAGAATTGTACATAATTTAATTAAAGTTAAAATGTATTGATGTAATTTACTCTAATAAAGGGTTAATATGTTTTTGCCTTTTTCGTATCATAAAATGCACCTCAATTTAATTTCAGTAACTTAGATTTTTTTTATTGATTTTTAGTCTTTCCAATCTTAAAATATGTGAAATTGATCTCTTATCATATGAAAGATTCAAAATATGTTTGATAAAAAAAATACATAAAACTATCAAGTTAAAATTCTGGATAGCATGAGTTACTGACAACAAAATGTTTAACGAAATTAGGATGAGAGAAACCAATTTAACATATTTTCAAAGACCAAAATATGTATTGTTAAGGTATTAATCCTAATATAAATATCATTTATATAATAACCATATATGTAAATTATTTATACATGTAATATTTTGCTTAAATATTTTTTTCATGAGCTTTTACCACCGTTTTTTAAGTCTTAATTGTACCATAGGCCCCTCTTAATTATAATTAAAAGTTCAACTGGTTTCTTTATAAAAAAGCTCAATAAGATGTAATTATTTCAAAAGACTACAGTCGTATTATTTTCATAAATTTTGGTAGTTTATAATAAAACATTAATCTTTTCCTTTTGGTTACAAGAGGAATGTTACAAAATCAGAAGCGAATGAATGCGGTTTGCATGGCATCAGTACAGAGAAGAAGGCCTAGTCCTGTTCGAGCTTGTTAGAGGAAGACTAAAGCGTTGATCAGTTTGATTTTAGCTTTTAGTTTTTAAAAATAGATTTCAAAAATTGTTTTCGAAAAAAAAAAATAAATTATTTCATAAGTTTTATTTAAAACTATTTTAAAGATATAAAAAAAAACATGTTTATATTTATTAAAATTTCATTAATGAAAAACAAAAAACAATATATTTTGATTATATTTTGGATTTTCAAAACAAAAATTGAAAACTAAAAACAAAATTACTTTTAATTGTTCTTTTTTTTTAGTTTTTAAAAACTAAAAGAACAGAACTGTTTTCAGAAAACACTACCCAAACAAGTTTTTACTTTTTAAAAATTAAAATACTAAAAATAGTTGTATAAAACTATTAGTAAACAAACACTAAATCGTAATAAGAGGAGGATAGTTGACAATATTCACAATCATAATAAAAAAAATTAATTTAAATATTATTTTGTAATATATTTATTACAAAATAGTTTTTCATATTATATTTAAAAAGTTTCATACAAATTAACTTTGCTTATTAATATTTATGATTTATATAGTAATGGTAACTTTTTATATATAATAAGGGATCAGTCCATGATTGGTAATATCTCACATTAAATTAATTTTAGTTTATTTTATGAAAATCATTGCAATTATTATTTATCAGGTAAAATCTTACTTAATGCGATATAGACCTAACCATTTATAGATGTTAAAGGTTTTTTATGAATATCATAAGTATTATTTAAGCAAGATAGTTTTATTTAACTACAATTTAACTTTTGTATTCCTTAAAACTATAATAAGAGAATTTATTTATGATAATATATATTTTTAATATTTGTAAAAAATTTAAAATATGAGTTTAATTCATTTTTTTTAATTTGAACACCAATTTTAATCTTCCAAAAAAATTTTAATAAAAATATTCAATTAATAATTAAGGTCTCATTCGGGTGGTTTATAATTTTAGATTTTGAAATTTATAAAAACAAAAACTATTTTCGATTTTAATTTTTTAAAATTTTAAAAACAATGGTTTGCAAATTTGTAACATTGTTTTCAAATCTTAACAACACTACAATTCTTCCTCCAAAAGACCCAAAACCGACAATGGTGATTGGTGATCACCATTGATCAGAGGTGGTAGTCGACGATCACCAATTGAAGGTGGTGGTTGAATGTCAATTGGAGGTAACAATCAGTCGTTGATCAGAGGTGCAACTGGTAACCGTATGTTATTCAGATGTGGCGACAGGTGACCGATAATTAAAGGTGGTGACCATGAAGGTTGGTTGTAGGTGACGGCTGGTGACTGTCAGTTACACGTGACGACTGACTAGTGACCACCAGTTAAAGGTGGTGATCATGATTGTCAGTTGTAGGTGACGACTGATGACTATCGGTCAGAAGTGATGGTCGTTACCGTTATTTGAAGTTGAAGGTGGCTACCTGCAACCGTGAGTTAACAGTGACAATTAACAAAATAACAAATATGTCAAGTGATGAATTTAAGTAATAACAGAATCAAAAATCTGAAAACCAAACTTTATTTTATTTTTTATATTGAATGAAAACTGTTGTAAAAAAAATTTAAAAAACCAAATCAAAATTACTTTTATTAAAAAAATTTTTATTTTAAAAATACATTTTAAAACAAAAAACCAAAATCTCAAAATCATCCAAACATTATGCACATGCACAATTCTAGTTTATTTTAAAATGCAGAAGCATTTGTAGTGTTTTTGTTTTTTTTTTCTTTTACTGCAGAAGCATTTCATAGGTTAATAATTAGATGGAAAATAAAGATGTAGCGTGAAAACTATTTGTTGTAATTGAAGCCTATTATAATAATGATTACACAATATTTCATTAAAACTATGTTCATATTTGCATGTAAAATGAAAAGTGGAAAATTATTTATACAGAAAAATAAGGAGAAAGTTATTATTTTTCTAATTTGTAGAAAAAAACATGAAAATAAGTAGAAAATATATTTTTTTTCTAATTTTTTAGTTTCTAGTCAAAACACAAACAAAATGAAATAAATTCAAAAAAAGAATTTGACTATTTTAAAATTATTTTTTATTGGTCAAATATATGAAATATCAGTTAATAAATACACAAATAATTTTATACCTGTATTCCTTTTAATTTATAACTTTTATTTCTTTTTAAATCAATTTTTTCTTAACCAAGAAACTTCAACTTCTACTTTATTTTACATTTTTTTCTTTCCTTAATTTTCTTTATTATTTTTTTCCCTTTTCTTTCCTTATAATTGAATAGATCCAAAGAAATAAAAGTTAACCTATGTTCAGATGCATGAAAAAGAAAAAGGTAAATAAAATATGATGAATGAAAAGAGAAATGAACTATAGTATAAAGTGAAATTATTCGATTAAAAAAATAATATTAAAATAAAAAAACTATAAATTAAAGTGATTTCAATTATAAAATTACTCATACATTTATTAAAAAGTCTCTCTTTCCCACAAACAAAATATGAATAATTTTGAAAACACTAATTTTTTTTCATTTCTTTACAATAATTTTGAAAATACTAATTCTTTTTCATTTTTCTCTTCTACTTGTCATTGTACCCAACTAGAAAAGTTATTTTTTCTTCCGATTTAACTGCATCGATCAATAACTTACAAAAGGCCATTAACCAAAGTACTAAACCTAAAAAGGGAACACAGGCCATAGGTTAAAAAAAACAAAGACCACATATATAGCATATAAGACAAGAAAAACTAACCCACCAACCAGCTGATATAATGATGTGTACACAAATGAGGGAACAAAACTTGCATCTTATAAGGTCGAGAAGTTGAAATAAAACTTGCATGGTATTGCAAATTCCAAGAAACTTTTTATATTTATTTTCAAATTCCAAGAGATTCTTTTATGAGAAATTTCAATTATCAAAAGTTTGATTGGTTTGATTTTTTAATTTTTAAAAAGATTTTTTAAAATTAATTTTCAAAAACTGTTTTTTAGAAGAAAAGAAAAAAAATTTATTTAATAAGTATTATTTGAAAATTGTTTTGAAGATATAAAAATGAAAAAATTTGTTTATATTTATTAAAATTTCATTAATGAAAAGTAAAAAATAATATATTCTAATTATATTAAGTTTTCAAAACAAAAATAAAAAACTAAAAAACATAACTATCTTCCGTTATTTTTGTTTTTTATTTTTAAAAACTAAAAAAATAGAACCATTTTCAAAAACTACTCTAAGAAAATGTTATTCATACAATTTTTTTAGTTTTTAAATACTAAAATACATAAAATAATTTTATAAAACTGTTATAAATCAACACTAAATACCTACCATACTAAAAATAAATTTTAAAAGAATTTCATGAAATAAACGCGCGAATCAGTAATGCTAATTCGAATCAAGTACCACTCATATATTTATATATTGAAAGGATGATAAAGAAATTCATTCAAACTCTTTTTCTATATATATAATGTGATTATTTAAAATTTATTTAAAATCATCAATTTTTGCAGGTGTTCCTTGTTAATAAATAGTTATTTTTTAGTGATTTTTAATAAATTTTAACTGATTATACATAGAGATTCGGATTAAGTTTTTCTAAAATTCCTCTTGTATATTATATTTTGTTAGGCCCAATATTTTTTATACCTAGATAAATATTAAAGTGAGCTATTTTAAAATTAATAATAATATTTTTAATTAGTAGGTTAATTTAGATAAAAATTAATATAGTTAAATATGAACGTTAAGGCTAGTTTCCTGGCAACATTTTGGGTTAGAGAATAAGTCTCTAGTTGTAAATAAGAAGAGATAGAGTCATCAAATAAAAAATAAAACTTATCAAAAGGATTATTTACAATAAATTTCAGTAGATAGTCGAAAAGAAATCAACCACGGGAATAGAATAGTGAATTTTAGTAAATTTAGTTAACTACAAAAAAATGTTGAAAAAGTGTGTCAAAGTGTTAATTTAAAAAGGCATATTTGATTTAGGTCACAATATTAAAAACATAAGTAAAATTAAAAAAGTATATTTCCCTGTTAAACAAAGCTCACTCGTCAGTTCTCAGTAAACACACCTCTCCTGATTTTATTTTTTTTTAAACATTAACAAATATTTGGATCATGTGAATATATATGTTTGTTTGTGTCTCGAGAAAAAACATATCTTGTGATTTTTATTATTTGAATATTAATAATTTTTTAGATTATAAAAAAAATATAAAAGGTGATAATATAGTTAATAATCATAATAATTATTTGAAAAAGCTTATTTAAAATAATTCGGAATTAGTTAAACAATTAATTAAAATTGAGCTTCTTGTTTTTTAATTATTATGTAGTTTAGTAGTCGTGTACCTTTCTAGGGACAGTAAAACTGGGCCTGTCCCGTTAATCATAGGCCACTTTTATTTATTTAGTTTTAATCATAGTCGTAGGCCACTGTTATTGATACCTATACTATATTGATGGGATTAAGTTTTAAAGGTATTGTATTTAATTGAGGACATAATGAGTCTGAGATTGATAAACATCATACCTACCCAATTGCCAAATTGCTCTTGAAGCATATGATAACTTGGGGAATATGCATATTGCAAATGCCACTGAAGCCATTCTTGTTGCTGGCACAAATGGTGATGGTTTAACATTCTATATCAAAATGACATTCTGAGTTTCAAATCCTACAACATTTTATTACATAACACAACGAGTTATCACTTGTAACAATCAATCTTTCTACAAGGAATTGTTGACCTGTTAAGGTATATGTTTTTTAAATTATCAGTTAATCAAAATCATTATTGACCTGACGGTTAAGATAATTAGTGGTAATTTATCATACAAAACTGTATAAACAAATTTTATTCAGTTTAATTGATTTTAAAAGTATTAAAAATTTTAGGCCTCTTTCTGATTTTATTGTTTGCCGCCTGGAAGAAACAATGGGACAACCTTAGTATTTAACTATTTATTACACTGATTCCTTGGTCAACGCTCGCGATCTCCTCTGTTTCCTAACTAATTCGAAGCCTAACCGTTGTTCGGTGCAGCAATAGGGTCGGATCTTACCTTAATTCGAGTTTTATGGCCACGTTGAAGAGCTATTGTTGTAATAGCATGTTGCTGAGAGGACCCGGTTCAGTGTTTTCGCGCTCCAATGCCAGCACTTGCACCAAGAGGTAAACTCTGTTCTTCTTATTTTCTAAGTGTTTAATTTCTATATATATATATATATTATATCAGTTTAAATCTTCGTGTTGGTATGATTTTATAGGATGATGATTATGACAGTGAACAAATTTATGATACATCACAGCATGTGATTGGAGGACATGCTAATTGCTAAACATCTTTTACATTATTAGTGTATACATAAAATAACTGCTCTCAGATACTGATTAAGAACTCAAAGGATAAATTTTTCATTGATATAGGTAAAATTATATTTTTTTATAATTTTTAAGGACGTTTACATATGTTTTTTAACAAAAAACTTTTCTTTCTGATTTCTTAGCCAGTGTTCCAAGAGGGTTAGTAAAACCCTCACTTTGTTTCTGGTCGTTTTCTTTTTTGCATGGTTATTGATGAGGAAGGAGTTATAAGATGACCTAAAAGTAAAGGTCGAGTGAAAAGAAAAAGGAGGAAGAAGAGGTCACGAATTTCATTCTCATTGATTGACACAATTTAACAACTAATAGTGATTGATCTGTAGTGACTTTAAGATGACTTATCTTTCAGAACATGTCTTGTTCTGATTTTGTTTTATGTGTACATATGGTGTTTCATTTGTATATCATGGAAGAAGAGGTTAATATGAGCTTGATAATAGTTAGTGAGGTTATAAATTCACTGTAGTTGAGCAGTTATTATTGATTATATATTTGCAGTTTTTTTCTAATGAAATTAACATTTAGGTTGGGTTATTGAATGTTTACATTCTTGCCGCCGTGACAGCAAATGATGATGGTGCAAGCTTAGAAGTTAGCATACTTGGTTCCATCAATTTTTTAGAAATAATTGCTTATTTGCAATAAGTTTCATAAGAGAGATTTTGAAAAATAAATGATTATTTTGGAAATTTTAATCTTTCCCAAACATGCACTAAAATTAGTTTAATCACTTTAATATTTCTTAATATGGATTCCAGGAACTCATACTGGAAGCCTCCACAAGCATCTGCAAGTAATGATTTTCACCTCCCAATTAGCAGCTCAGCGGTAAAAAATAGGTGGATTTTGAATGATGAATATTCTGTTCCGTATGAATTTATTCTCCTGTTAAATTGTTTATATTCCATTTGTTATCATTGCAATAATATGTTATTTTATGTATTATGTGTACTAGGTTGGAACATTTGTAATCTCTTCTCTGGGTAGAATTTCTTGAAGGAGTTATAGAAACTGATTTTCTAATCTACCTTGTGACACAAGCATTCGGAGCTTTAAATAATTTGTATTCATAATTCCTGTAAATCACTTTGAGATATACAAAGCTTATATTTCATCTAGATCTGTATCTGTGATCCGCAAGGCTGTTTTATAATTGTTTATAGTTTATACAATACAAATCTGCAATTGGACACGTACAATAATAATTTTTAATGAACTTGCTAAAAGGCATAGATGTGTATACAATATACATACATCATACATTTTTAGCTTCATGACATGACTGTCTTTTGTTGACTAATCTAAACCTGTTAACCAAAGTTTTACATTTATGTTCACAATATCAAAGATATATAAATAAGCTTTGTCCAAACTTGTCCATGGAAATAAATTTTACATGTTTTATATTTGCAGGACATCGATTGATGATATAAGGAGTCTGCGATTGATAACGGCGGTTAAAACACCATACCTACCTAACGGCCAAGTTGATCTTGATGCATATGATAATCTGGTGAATATGCAGATTGCAGATGGCGTTGAAGGTATTCTTGTTGCTGGAACAACTGGTGAGGGCCAACTAATGACCTGGGATGAACAAATAATGCTTATTGCACACACAGTAAACTGTTTTGGTGACAAAGTTAAGGTTGTTGGTAATGCTGGAAGCAACTGCACATCAGAGGCAATTAAGGCCACTGAGAGGGGTTTTGATGTTGGAATGAATGCTGCGCTTCATATAAACCCTTACTACGGCAAAACCTCATGGGATGGTTTGGTTGCTCACTATAACAATGTGCTCTCCATAGGCCCCATAATCATATATAACATACCTTCAAGGACTAATCAAGATATACCTCCTAGTGTAGTTCAAACCTTAGCTCAATGTCCTAACTTAGTTGGTGTCAAGGAATGTGTGGGAACTGAGAGGATCAAGCAGTATACAGATCAAGGAATTGCTGTATGGACAGGAATAGATAAAATAAGCCATGATGCTAGATGGGAATTTGGGGCTGTTGGAGTGCAATCTGTTGCTGGCAACTTGATTCCTGGTTTAATGAGAGAACTCATGTTTGAGGGCAAAAATCCTACACTGAATTCAAAGCTGATTCCTTTGTTTGATTGGCTTTCCTCGGAGCCTGTCCCTATTGCTTTGAACACTGCTCTTGCTCAACTTGGGATCATCAAACCAGTTTTCAGGCTACCCCATGTACCCCTGCCTGTGGAAAAAAGAATAGAGTTTGTCATTTTGGTGAAAAAAATCGGTCGAGAGCATTTTGTTGGACAAAAAGATGTTCAGGTTCTTGATGATGATGACTTTATCTTAGTTGGTCGATATTAATGTAGTTTATCTTCTTAAAGTCTTATTTGAAGTTACACTAATACACTTCCTCTTGGCTTGTCAAGGGTCAAAACCAGATCATTTACCATAGCATCAGTTCAAGTAAAACAGAAACAATTGTGGTGGGAAACTGTTTCAAAATAGTTCCAACTTATTCTATCTGCTGATGAATTTTGTTTGAACTTTGTTTAAATATTAGCAAAAATGTATTTGACATAAACAAACATTAATGTAAGCAGGGCGAAGAACTCTGCTGATAGATTGAAGATGAACTACTTGCCTTAGACCAAGTGGAGTTTTTTTTTTTTTTTTCTTACTTTATTTTAGTTACTTTTTCCCAAAATTAATTTGGAGTAACTTTAAATTTAATTTTTAAAATGGTTTACGTGACAACTTCTAACTTTTATATATTTTTATCTTATCAATTTATTGACTATGGAAATGTTCCTTGCTTTCATAATGTCTAAAAAATCTAATTGAAATTCACACAATTTAATAAATTGAAATCTTTTTAATAAGTGCAATTTAAATTTTTTATTAAAGATAAGAAAAGTAGTTAGGTTTAATTTAATCATGATATAAGTACGGAGAAAAGGGTATTCTTAACATTTCCAATTATCAGAGGTGTCAATAACAAAATGGTAGGTGTCGCAATTGGTAAACTATCTCCTTACATGTTAAGTCCACAACAATTCTTGTCAAAATTTTTCTCTTTGTTTTGCATAATTTTCTCTCTGAACCTCCCAAAATATAGAGAACAAAAATATTTTTATAACCGCCATCCGGAATAGGTGTTCCGTAGAATTTATGGAATGGAATGATGGATATATCTAGAACAGTGATTCCGAACTTGTACGTATGAAATCTGAAATGTCTATATCAGTTCAGGACAGTATTGTTATTTAATGGAATACTTTGTAATTGTTCATCAAAATCAGAAGGATTGTTTAATATAATAGTTGTTCATAGGTTCGGGTCATTTTAAAGAAATTGATAATCCAAATTAAATTAATTAGTTTATTTTAAATATATAATTTATTGTTTGTATTGTATTTGATTGTTTTAATAGTTTAATTGATTAATTTAATATAAATAAAATATATAATATTTTATTATAAAATTATGAATTTAATAAATTAATAAATTTTACTAATTTAAGGTATAAATTTTTTTTTATAATTTAATTAAAATAAATTTAATTTTTTAATTTTTTAACGATTTTTTCTTAATCAATTTGATGATTATTGATTCGGATTAAAAAAGAACATTCTAGTAATTCAAATAAACCTAAATAAATTAAAATTAATTAATTCAATTTTTTTTTCTTTTAAATTAAACCAACCCAAATTATAAATACCTTTATTTAATAATTACATAAATAAAATTTATATACGCAATTAAAATCCTTTTCTTATACACTATTTTTATCTCTCCAATTGTACAATGAAGACAATTACAAACATTCTATCAACATTTCTTTCTTTCCTTACTAATTATATCAATTACTTAATAGAAAAGTTCATATAAACGAAAAAGTGAGTTCATATAACAATATCAAATCTCTCTTCTAACAATATTCACCATTAATATTTGGTTATAAGAAAAATATTAATTATTTATTTCTAAGTCTTCTCTTTTTTCTCAAGATTTGGTGCCGTGTCAAATAGTACAGTTACGTGCTATCACCGAATAAATGCAGACTTCATCCCATATATCTATTATACTATTTTAAAGAGCTATTCTAAGTCGCTGTAGATTTATTCCAAAAATAAATAGTAATTGTAAAAGTTTAAAAATAAGAGATCATTTATATTGCTCACCTTTTCCTTCAATTTTCATTTTTCTTTCTCGTAAGGTTATATGTTTTACTTTGCGCTTGAAAATTGATTTTAGATATTTTAATTAAAATTTTAACATATTTAATTTCATGTTAAAAAATTAAATTTAATTCTAAATTGTTCAGTTTCTCCACGCCCGCAAATTTTATTCGATGTAACCTCATAAATAAAATCTCCAAACTTATAATTAAATTTTTAAGCATTATTTCATTATCAAATAATAATTGAAACTCTTTCTCTTTTTTCGGTGTTCCTCTATAATACTGGTTGGGACAAATAGGATCAGTGGTAATTTTTGCAAGCTTTTGCAGATAGCACGTAATTAATTTTGGTGACTAAACCATTTGGTGAGTGCAGCAAGGAATTAATGTCAAAGAATTGTTTCTCTTCTTATAAGCTTCTTAATTTGGCATACAAAATTTTCCCCACACTTTGCCATTTTGCGAAAATTCCCCGCATTCCAAAGTTGTTTGGAAAATTCGTAAAGTAACATATGTCGTGGATTATTTGACTACCTTGTTCAGATAATGATTCTTGATGAGAAATCTTTTTTTTTTTTTTTTGGCTTCTTCTTCATGACTTGATCTTAATCCGTTATCTTTCTTGTCTGTTCACAATGATGCCCTTTTCTGAATAATTTATTTATTTATAATAAAATACGATTTGGGTTTTAATTTTTTTTAAATATTAAATATGTTTTTTAAATTTTTATTTCTTTAATTTTAAAATACATCATTTTTAATTTTTTAAATTTTAAATGATTTAAATAAAATTTTATAAAAATAAAAATAATTAAATAGACTTTAAAGGATTAAAAAATAATATATTTTAAAATTCAACTATGCTATTTCTTACGATAAGATAAATTCATAAATTACGAAAATAAAATTCAAGGGTTATGATTTGTTAAATAAATTTTGAGTAAAAGGATTGAAAACACGAAAACCGTCATTTAACATAAATAAGAGTTTTTTCGAATAAAGAAAAACATAAATCAGTTACTGGATTTTTATTCGTAATAAATAGCATTTTCGTTAAAATTAGAGAAACCAATTAAAAAAATGAGAAATGTATTGAATAATTTAAAATCTTTTCACGAACAAACATATCACCCTATTTATTTTTATAAGTTGTCGGTCCATAAGGTTATTAATGCTCACCAAAAATGGATCCATGGTTTCTGTCAGATGCTTATATGTACTTAAATTAAGCATAAAGATTACGAATTATATTTTTTTATAAGGCAAATGATATATTAATAATAAGAGAAAGGAAAAAAAAAAAAAAGTGTTTGATAGATTTTATAAGATATAATAACTAAACAACAACGATAAAAGTTAGAGATGTGCAAACAAATTCGAACGGAATACAACTTGTTTTAAGTTGAATTAGTTTAATAAAAAATAATCGAACTGTTTTTTCGGTTCGATTGAATTATTTTTAAATTAATTCGATTTGAATTATACTAGTAGTTTAATTTATTGGTTTATAAAAAAAATATTTTTTTTATATTTTACATTTTTATAAAACTTTTTACTGTAAAAAATACTTTACTAGAAAAACATTCTATCTAGTTATCCAAACTATTATAGTCATGTGCATAACACTGTAAAAAAACTAAAAAAATAATTCAAAATTAATTTAGAACTAGTTTAATATAGAATTGTTTCGAACTAGTTCTGAATAGTTTTATAAAAAAAAATTGGTTTCAAACTAATTTTCTAAAATAGTTTGCTTTTTAAGTTTAAAAACCGAATTATTTCAAATAATTCAGTTTAGTTCAATTTTTTGAAAAATCAATTTTTGCTCATCCTAATAAAAGCAAGTGACATATGAGTACAGACTTTTGAAAAAAGTGTGACACCGATCCCATACAATCAATTATTTGTTAATTTGTCATCATCTATGGTTCAGACTTTTGTCTTAAAGACCATATCATTTCTAACCTTCCAAAAAAAAAAATCATACTATTTATGACTTGTTACCATCCTAAAAAGTAGTAAAAATGACTTTAAACATATTTCCAAAACGTGGGTATTTGATTTCTCACCAGCAACCTTGATGTTGTCAAACACGATAAACTTTGGCATAAAGTAAGTATAGGTAGGTACCAAATTCCCCAAATGTAGCTTTGGCAAAAATGAAGGTTTATCATTTTATCTTATCATTTTTTTAATAATGAGAAGGATTAAAATTTAAATATTAACTTTAAAATAGGAAAAGAATTCTATGGTTTGTTGGTAAAACCCACATGTAGAAAGAAGAATGAGAGAGAGGTCATGGTTTAAATCCTTCCACTAATATATTAACAATTAAGATTTGATCTATAAAAAAATTTAAAATAGAAAAATATATAAAATTTAATAAAAAAAATGATATTTTTAATGAAAACTTATCAAGCTTGCTAGTACTCCATTAGACATAAAACTACTATATACCAATGCACACTTACTATTATATTATATATCTGATAATGAATCCTCGTTTTATAAATTATTTGCAATGCAACTAATTTTGGGAGTTACTTGACTTTGAGTAAGCCATATGTTTTTATCACAATTAATCCTATATATGTATAATTTATTTTTATTGTTTAAATCTTTTGTTTTTTCAAATATTTTTTTTCATTTAAATTTAATTTGATTTAATAAGTATTCTAAATTAAAGAAGTTTTTAGTCATCTCAAGTCTCTTTATCTTTATTTTATATCTATACTTGACTTTATTAATTGATTATTTTTTAATCCACTATTTTGTCTTTATTTTAAATTATATTTATTAATTTTTAAAAATTAATAGTTAAAAATAAATTTTTATCATAATAATATAAGTGATTTATCATAAATGAAAGATATATTTTATATGGTCAAAATATTTATAAATTTTCATTATGATATAATTCATAAATTTAAAATATTTACTTATTTATGATCGTATAAAATAAATATTTATTCCATAATGAGCTAAAATACTAGTTAGAATTATCTCTCAAGTTGTGTACTACTTTTTTTTCGTTTAAAATTAATTTTGATATGTAATATATATATATATATATATATATATATATATAGTAAAATAATAGTTGATTAGACTTCGTTTGTCTGGGCTTAATTTTAGTTTTAAAGTTATTTTTAAATTAAAATAAAAATTAAAACTTAAAAATAAATATAAATATTTTGTAAAATTTATTTTTTTAACTTAAAAATGGTTTGATGAATTATTTATTATTGTCTAATAAGAATATAATTATAAAATAAACATTTATATTGTAAAAAAAAAAATTTAAAAACTTTAAATATAAAAAATGTTTGACCTAATTTTTCTTTTAAAAGATAAAAAAAATAAATATAAGTTTGATGAAACATAATCATATAATTATATCTCAAAACTGTGTGCTGTTTTTGTTATTGATCTGCATAAAGTAGAATGGTGCAGATAGCTAGTAGATACCCATACCTGTTACGTGCATCGTTGGCGAAATGAAATAGATCTGTACATGCATGTGCTTCTGAAATCATCATGATTCTACAAAGACACAGGTAAGTTAGAATTCCCTCCCACATTCAATAATTGCTTCAGACCTTCATTATCCTGTAAGAGGAAAAGGAGCATCATATGCATGCATGAAACCCCTCAATTTATTTCTGAAATTATCGTAATAATTTCTTACATTCAACTTATCTTCCTACAAGATAAATGTTGTATAAATTATCTATATTCTTTGTTGTATCCAATTCATTTATATTATTCTTTGAAAAATTTGTAACACAATGGATGGTTTAATAATTAAGTTATCTACCCTCTATAAAATACTAAACATGCATATTATATAATACATGAGCTCAAGAAATTAATATATTAGTTATTTCCCTGTACTGCATGAGATTCCAGTCCCAGTATCTGTTTGGTACACATTCATGCAGAGCTATGATTGCACTTGTTTAAAAATTGTCATGATGATCTTGCAACGCTCAGTTGGGAAGAGATGAAAATATACAGTGAAGAATAGCAATTAAGGATCGAATCAAATTTCGACAAATTAATACTCATTTAAATCTTCCAATCTTCTACATAATCTTTCACCCTTTGACTCCTCATGAAGTGGACAATAAATTTACCTTTAAAGAATAAAATAATTATTGATAAAAAAAAATCGACAATCCATATTACATGTATATATTATAAACATAACAAATATGGACGTATTAAACTTTTCATAGTCGATTTTCTCATCAATGAGAATGACTTAGATTATTGTTTAATCAATGTAAAGTTAAATCCATTATACCTACATGACTTATTATAAAGTATATACATCAATTTTTGTTTTTATTTCATTTTCATCCGATATATTTCTTATATAACACTTATTCCTCTATTCTTTTTCTTCCTTTCTCCATCTCAATCTATTTCAAAATAAAGATATTAATACAAAATATTTATTAATATATATATATATATATATATATATATATATATATTACAATCACATTTAGTGTTGTATTTCCTTTCTCAGACACGGTATGTTGATCTTGAAAATAGAGTGGAAGTTTAGATTTTTTCATTCTATATTGTATTATATAGGGGTCCACCAGGAGTTTCACTGAAAGTTCTTTCCCCAAATTGATTGTGTGGGGTACCAAGTTTACTCCAAAATAAAATAAAATCATATCGAATAGCATGATGGCGATGTTATAGACAAAGAAAGTTAGGTTAAGTGATGATGAGCAGGAGGATGTGTACCAATTTCGAAAGCAATCAATGGCATAGTGGATAATTGAGTGGCATAGAGAAATAAAATAATAAATTTCATATTTGAAATGAAAGGAAATTAGGATAAAATCTTGTCTTATTTCGTGTTTTTTTTTTCTTTCTTTTTTTATTAATTAATAATTTTTTATGAATTTTTAAATAACTTATTAATTGACATTTTTTATTAAGAGAGGAAAAAGAAAACGAAATTAATAAGAACAAAGATTTCAATGAAGAAAATTGTTATGCATGTTGAGGTGGACAACAAGATTGATGGTGAGATCGAGGTGCATGAGCTAGCAGTCGGGGATACTTGGATACTGCATGTGAAACTGCTGCAACACTTCAGCTTCATTCAGATAATAGTTTATATATGAGCATGCATGCATCCCAATCTATCTATGAATATATATAATAATACAAAATAAAAATGGCTTTTATGAGAAAGTTGATCCTAAAATGAATGAATAAAAACGTATTTATTCTTTAATTTTAGTGGTTAAAATCAATCTCTATTTCAAATTAAATTAAAGGGGTTAAATATATTTTTAGTTCTATAAAATTAATGAATCTGGTTTTTTGTTTTTGTAACTTTTTAAAAATTAGAATATTCTTATCATTTCTTTTTTTAATTTGCTTTATATTCCTATGTATAATTGCATGCTTAATTAGCTTTCTATCCTCATTTCCTCTTAGTCAACATAATTAATGCCACATGAAATTAAATTTTGTAACGTGGAATTAACAAATTTCTATGTATAATTGTATGATTAATTAGCTTTCTATCCTCACCTGATAATCTTTTCTTATATCATTATTTTCTATATTATCTTGAAATTCATATTTCATGAAATTAAGGTAAATCCTAAAACTATTTGTATAAAAATCATTGAGTATATTATGATCCAGAGTCAATTTTAGTTTTTTAATTTTAGTCTATAAAATTTTCATTCTTTGATTTTAGTTCCCTCCCTAACAATTTAAATTCTAATTTTTAATCGTTAATTAATTTTCCGTCTTAGTTATTTCGATCTAGAATAATATTTAATTTTTTTAAGAAATATTTAATCTCTTCTTCTATTTTTATTTTACTAATATCATCACAAAGTATTGTTCATCAAACCATTGCTAGGAATAATAATGACAAATGTAAACATAGAACCGCCTAACATTAGCATCTTTCTTGGACTCATTCAAAGCCTAGCCTATAAACCTATATTGTAAACTCCACTTGGTAGAAAATTATCATGCCTAGAAGAAGTGTATTATTAGAAAAGTAGAAAAAGTATTTACATTTGTATTTAATTATAATCTTTAATTTATGGTAATTTTATTAATATTTTATAAGTCATATAATAAATAAAAAATTGTAATTAAATTTCAGTCTAAATTTTTTAAACTACTAAGTAAATTTGGCCAAAATCTAACCCATAATATATTGACTCGTAAGTATTCCTAATTAATGAAAACAGTGTCAACATTTCAAATTCTTCCAAGTGAGCTTTTTAGTTTAAATAAATTATTAGTTATCGATGAATAAGGTATATTTTGAATAAGATTGATGTAGTGGATTGATTTTTGGATGTAGTTTCACTTCCATTCTTTTCCTATATAGATGAGATGAACGCGGATAGAGAAGAAATTAAATATCTAAATTGACTAGATAAAATCATAAGATAAAAAAATTAATTATAAAAAAAAAGAATTTATATGTTTAATTAGGAACTAAGATTGAAAGGTAAAAATCTTAAGGGAGCAAAATCAAGTTTCAAATTTTGGGGATTAAATGTCAAACATTGTGCCATGTGGCACCATATGGTGGCATGTGATACACCCAGAAGACTAACACGTGCTATCCATCAACATAATTGTGACGTGTTGCATTCAGGTGGATTTTATTTGACACATCAACACTCTAAACGGATCCAATCTAATGTTGAGCACTAAATATGCTACTGAAAAATTAATAAGAGACACATCTGTAAAAAAAATAAAATAAATTGAGAGTTTATATATAAATTGAAATTTAAATTGTTTAAATAATAAAAAATTATCTTTTTAAAGAAAGGTATATATATTTTATTGTTTTGAAAATCTTAAATATATTATCTTTTCTAAAATTACTTTAATACATTACAAAAATTGATTTTGTTCACTAAGTTGAAAAATGTACTTTGAAATAAAACCAAACATAAATTTATTATCACCAATTATTAAGCAATTAAATAAAAGAATTCAAAAAGAAAGAAAGAACATTGAAGTAGAACTCAATTACACACACATGTAAAATTTATAAAATTAAAATTTTTTTATTGTGAAAAATGAAAATTATAATTATAAATAATCAAATTATATTTAAATAATAAAAATTAAAATCTAACTTAATTAATTTATTTTTTTAATGCTAGTGATTATATCGAAAAAAGGTTAGTTGTTAGTTATAATTTTTGTTAGAAAGAATTAAACATATGATTTCTCCTTCCCTTCACAACATTTTTCTTAACCTTTTATTTTCTTCGATCTATACTTTTCATCTTTATTTTTAAATTAAATTTTAATATTTTAAAAAGATAAATAAATTAAAAATTATCTATTATAATGTATAATTTATTATCATAAATATAAAATATATTTAAAAATATTTATTTACTATAAATTAATTTTAATTATATAAAATAAAATGTATGAGATACATTACAAAACTATAAACCAAAAAATCTCCTGAGATGGGTTGTGAGAAAAATATGCAAAAGAATTTAACATTAGACATTAACATCTATCTACTACCAATGTAAAAGAATTTTACACTAACAGTTAATCACAATATTTGGTTTACATACTTTTAAATTATTAATGGGTAAAATCAATAAACTTATCATATATAAAAAGGTTATAATTAATTGTCAGTGTACTCCTAAAGGCATCACCAATGACCTTTATAACCTCGCCACTCACGATCATAAAGTCGCCCAAGTCACCAACCTATCCTAGGAACCCCAACCAGCGCAGCTCAAGCAACCTATAAGAAGGTCATTTAAGAAGACTAGTCGTCGATTACAAGACAACTTAAAGAAGCATTTAATGGGTAATAAAACATCATTAGTGACACATTATGAATAATAAAGTACCATTAGTATCACAATAATCATGTTTTAAGTATAAAGGAAAAAGAAAGGTAATATAAAAAATCATCTAAGAATTAACACTGAATCACCTTGTCTGACTTGAGCGTCAGAGTGTTTCCTGCATGTACCTCCAACACTGCTCTACCGAGGATTTATTTGGTGAACTTGTCGAAGAATACACAAGCCATTTTCCGATAAGTACATTTGACGTCCACTGTGGGGTTGCATAAAAATTTTCCCGACCACCACTTCATCGCAAAATAATGGCGACAACAAAGGCACCAACCTTCTCTTAGCTTCAGAGATAGAACGAAGAGCTACGACTCACCATCTCACAACTGCACGCCCACAACAACAACAACCATAAAGGGACGAGCCACACCCTCTTCCCCTCGCCACAACCGAAACAACATTACTTCCTCATCGCACTATCGTCAAAGCACTACTCTTCCACATTGCTACGATAGTCGAATCTCTCATAGTCACTTCACCCCATCTGGATGCTCCTTTACTAGACTAACTTGTCATCACAATCACGATGATAACTTCGAGAGACACTTTTTTGTCCCAGAGATCATAAAAGTAGACATGCCCCGCAACTGGAAACATCTGACTCTTGAGAGATACAAAGGCCTCATTGAGCCCAACACCCACATCAACGACTATCTATCCTAGCTCGACCTAAATTCCTCACACGACGTCATACGTTGCAAAGTGTTCCCAACCTCTTTAAAGGGAGAACCCTTACTTGGTTCACCAAGCTCCCTTCTAACTCGGTTCACAACTTCCAAGAACTCGTAAAGAAATTTAAGGCCCAATATGCTACTAGCCGACCTTATACAATTAGTGTTACAGCGTTAACTGGCCTATAACAAGGGGAGAACAAGCCCCTGCATGGATTCATTGACATATTCTTACCTACAACCATCAAAATCAAACGAATTCACCTAGAGATCGCTCTCGAGTATATGCTCACAGGGTTCCGACCTAGTCTCTTCATGAACAATCTTTGTAAAAGAGCATCTAGCAACATGAACAAGCTTAAGGCTCGAGCAACAATATATATCCATATGGAAGAGTACACCTCTTATAGGGACAATATGCTACCACCCCCAGGACAGACCAACAAGCCCTCCTCCCAAGAACCGGAAAGGTTTTAACGAGGTCTACCACATTAATAAAATACAGTTTTTTTTAACAATCTCTATGTCTCAATTTGCCAACTTGCAAGATAAATATCTTTTTTACAAATCGAGCATGAGCTTGTACATGGTTGAACATGCGCCTCTCATTTGCAAACTGAGTATGAGCTCGTACAAAGTCGAATGCATGTCTTCTCATTCACGAGTCAAACATGAGCTCACAAGGGCCGAACACGCGCTTTTCATTCACAAACCAAGCATATAAGCTTGTACAAGGCCGAACATGCACCTCTTATTCACGAGTTGAAGACGACCTCATAAGGGTCAAACATGCGCCTCTCATTCATAAACCGAGCATGAGCTTATACAAGGTCGAACGTGTGCCTCCCATTCACAAAACGAGCATAAGCTCATACAAGGCCGAATGTGCGTCTCTCATTCACAAATCAAGCATAAGCTCGTACAAGATCGAACGCGCCCTTTCTCATTCATGAGTTGAACGCCAGCTCACAAGGGCTGAACATGCGTCTCTTATTCACAAACCGAGCATAAGCTCATACAAAGCCAGATGCACACCTCTCATTCACAAACCGAAGACTAGCTCGCCAAGACGAAACAATGCCTCTCTTTCACAAGCCGAGTGCAAGATCACAAAAGGCTGAACGTGTGTCTCTCATTCACGAACTGAACATGCATGAGTCGAACAAGAACTCACCAATATCGAGCACAATCCATTTACTCATAAAATAAAAATGAAAGCAACAAAGTTCAACAACTTAAAATGATAGTAAAGCGAAAGTGATAAATGATGAAAAATGACTTTATTCATTCAAAAAGTCATGAAAGTATAGAGTCGATGACTACAAAAGGTCATAAAAAGTACAAAGTGTTTCAAGTAGAAAGAACACAAAAGAATAAAGATAAACACAAGATTATCTACTCGGTTGTTGAAACTCCCAAACTCAGATTTCGCACCCCGCAGACCCAAGGTCACCTCTCTTCTCCCATACGAAGCTCGATTCAAAAAGCTCCAGCGTCTCATAGCTCGAGGTGCTTATGTACTCCCAAAGGCATCACCAACGACCTCTAGAGCCTCGCCACTCACAACCACAAGGTCACCCAAGGCACCAACCTCCCCTAGGAACCCCTACCTGCACAGATAAAGTAGTCTGAACTCCTTAAAAAGGTAATTTAAAAGGACTTATTAACGTCTTCGTTGGTTACAAGATAACTTAAAGAAGCACTTAATAGGTAATAAAACACCATTAATGTCACATTATGAGTAATAAGGTACCATTAGTATCACAATAACCATGTTTCAAGTATAAAGAAAAGAGAAAGGTAATGTAAAAATCTATCTAAGAACTAACAATGAACCACCTTGTTTAACTTAAGCATCGGAGTATTCCCTGTAGGTACCCTCAACGCTGCTCTCTCGAGGATTTATTTGATAGATTTGTTGGGAAATACGTAAGCCATTTTCCGATAAGTACAATTGACAATGTATAATTGTTTTTCTCTTAACATTATTATAATAAATTCATAATTGTAAAACATTATATTAAAGATATTTTCTCATTGTTATGCTGTTCAAGTTATTTATATCAAATATAGGACTTGATATTCATACTTGATGCCTCAAGAAATGATGGGTAATTCAGTCTTTAAAATTTAATTGAATACAACTATTTAGCAAGTTTTAAACATTACACTAGGCTAATGTACCACAAGAAAAAGGAAAGACACAGCTTCCTCACCACCTAACACTACATGTACAATACAAATTAAACAATTAATTTTTTATTATTATCATTCATTTTTTTCGTTATACATTGTATTCCCTATGCCAGAGAAGTTAGAAATCTTATAATATATTTTCGAATAAACATATATAAAAGATTTTATTTCTTTAAGATTTTGTAATGTACCAACCCATATAGAGAGGCATTATCAAGTAACAAGCAAGCTTAAAGCTTAAGTTCATGTTAAAGCTTTTATTTTAAATTTATAAAAATAAATAAATTTTAGTTTTATGTTTTCAAATTTATGAACGTAATATATTTATGGCTATCAATTTTTAAAAAATATTTTCAAAATCTTAATCCACTGCAAGCATCCATCGATGATGGGTTTGACAAATTTGAGTAAATATAAAAATTTTAAAATTAATTTTTATTATTTTTTAAATGAGTAAAAAAATTTTAAAAATAACTCAAAAATTAAATCAACCGAATACTTTTATGTTTTCAAAAGAAAAAACAGAAAATTTACAAACACAAAAGTCTGTACTTAGGTAAATAGTATATGAACACAAAGGAGAGCATGTGTATGTTGTAGAGAGAGATATTAGTAAAATTGTTTTACAGCATATGAAGGTACTAAATTTGATCTTAATTAAGTTTGAGAAAAGGGTATTGATGAGCAGTGGTGGTCCAATTAATTATACTTTAAAAATATAGAGTATAAAACCATATTGAAAATATAGGGTGATTTTGAGATCATAGTTGACTATCAACATCTTCATATATCTCCCCGTAGTGCTAGTATTTTGGCGGTAGTAATACAAGAAATGAGTGAAGCATAGTGGTCCTTCTCCTCATCGAATGGCTTAACCTTTCTTGTTCAAAAAGACATCATGAACCCATCTTCAATTCGAATCAACTTATTTTTATTGTACATATCCTTTTCTTTCTAGGCAAATCTTTATCATTAAAAAATAAAAGAATTTTAGGTACCAATAAAAGTATCTTAACCACAAGTACCGAATATGTGAATTAAACCAGAAAGAAAGAAACGATTAAATGAAATATGTATGAATAGTTACATACTATATATCATTACACTAAAAATAAATAAATAAGAAGATGACGAACGTGAAGTAATAATTAAATAAACTAAAATTCTTCTTTGCCTTATTTATAGTAATGGCCCACGCGTTTTGCCCTAATATGACACTTCGCTTTCCTATCTACAATCTCCACATTAACTATATATATATATATATTGCATATGCTTAGCTTAAATTACTTTAATGTATCTGGACAAAAAATCAATTCATGATTTTTCACCATCTTAGTTGTAATCAACTTTAAAGGATATAAACAAGACTTCCAATGTTAAATACATTAGAAAATTAATTAATTCCCCTCGAGTTTCAAGTTCAAATTGTGAACTTATACGAATTAAGCTATTAATTATTTATTTTTTTTGGAAACAAGTTGAAGGGAACGTGTGAAGTGGCTATGCCGAAATTGGACCAATATACTAGCTCCCACTATACATATACCATCATGATATGAACAAAATTCGCACACCCAGTGGATGTAGGGGGGTATGGTGGTCATAATGATAGAGAAGAAGATGAAGCCAAAATGGGGGTTTCATTTTCTAAATAAATGAGTATGGCTTTGGTACTCAATTACTTGAAGAAAAGGGACATCCAACGGACCTAACCACATTGACTATTACCCCTTTCATCTTCATTACCAGTACCCTCTCTTCCTATACTGCACTCTCTCTCTCTCTCTCACTCTTTTTTTTTATTTTTAATTTTTTTTTTTTGAGAAATATACTGCACTCATTTTCTATTGGCTTCATCTTATTCACATGTGACTTTCACGTGCAACTCCATGTGACTCTTCTTTCCAAGATGGACTAGACAGGGAACCCTAACATAACATGATTAAATTTGGTTAATTACTATTACATATATCGATCGATCACATAAGATAGTGAAAATGGAATACATATAATTGATAAAAGTTTGAAACTCCAAACATTTAACAAATAAAAATTGGTCTAGAGCGAACTCATATTCCACAAGGTCATGAGTTTGAGTTTTGTAACTAAAGTGAAAACACTGTTGATGGCCAATATTTAAATATCTCCGTAATTACTTTTCAAGCTGCAAAATTTTCTTCATCTTGATGATTTCCTGAATACAACTCATCTTATATTTTGTAATCGACAAAAAGAAAAAAGAAACTTTAACCTTTAGTTAATGTGGATTACGTCTCTAATATATATGCTAACCTCAAGAAAAAATTAATGTGTGCTAATGATCCAGTGAGGTCCAGCACGTATATAAGTAATTCACTTTGGATTACACTTTCAAATTAAGCAATGATTAATCATATCTTTAATGACGCAGTGGTATGGATTTTGATTACTGGAACTTTGAAAAACCTAGCTAGAACACATCTAATGTCATTTACATTTGGATAATATAAAGGAAAAGGGAAAAAAGTTACATATGTTTTTCAAATAAAGCCATTATTGCGTATTTAGAGCGTACCAAATGTTATAACCTTTTTAATGTGGAAAAATATTTTAATCCTTAGCTTCGCGATAAGGAAATATCCAAGAGGAATGCTGTAAGAGAATTCAATTTTAACAATCTTACATAATTTATTAAAAGTATAACATTAACGTACGTAATTTTTTTTATTAAGTAAAATAATATAATTTTGACTGTTTATATAGAATTCATTAATAAAAGTTTATTGTTTCTCCGTTTTGCAATAAAATTTCTTTCAAGAGATATGATTGCTTTGACCACATAATGCTGTTCCCCCCGATTAAAATTATCATATTTAGATATTATCCCTCAGAAAACTAATATTTTAATAGTAATTGAAAATTATAAGATGAGTGGTTATTAATAAAAAAATAGAACTACACTCGTAATGAATAATAGATATTTTTAATTCCATTTTCAGTAAAAAAAACATATACATATAAGAGAGAATAAACCCCAAAAGAATATATTCTTTATTTTATTTCTAGTTTCAATATTAACTCTAGTGTCATGTATCTCCGGAATTTCTTTCTACAATATATTCTTTTAAGATTAACTCTAGTCATATTGAGACATATATATTCTAGAATCAACATTAACTCGAGTCATATTGAGACATTTTGTTTTAAGTTTTAACTATAAACAAATGTCATAATTGAGATGTTGGGTACTATCTACAAAACACACGTGCACACCAAATCAAAGATAATAGCTAGCTAATTAAAAGATTATTAATCAATTAATTCATCAGAAAATATATTTTACTACATTTTGAATTAATTATATAGTTTACTTTATACTAAAACATATATTTTAGTTTCTTATAAGATTTCTTTGAAAAAAGTAAAAATATTCATGACCTAATGCCTTTAAATCTCTTTGAGAACAAAGCTGAGAATAATTTTTATGAGGATTTTTCCAACTGTACTGTTTTGTAACATATATTTCTTAGGAATCTCAAAATCTTAAAAGGCCTTCAGAAAAAACTATAAAAAAACAGAATATATAAACATTGTTATATATATTCCAAAAAGGCAAAGCTAGCTCATAAAAACATTGATGAATTAAATGTTTGTTTGACAACAATTTTATAAAATTGTTTTTAATATTATAGTATTTAAAAACTAAAAAAGTTATTTGAGTATTGTTTTTTTAAAATAGTTTTCAAGAACAGTTATGGTATTTTAATTTTTAAAAACTAAAAAATAGAACCATTTAGAAATAGTTTTACTTTTTAGTTTTCTGTTTTTGTTTTGAAAACTCAAAATACAATCAGAATATGTTATTTTTTGTTTTTCATTAATGAAATTTTAATAAATATAAATAATTTTTTTTATTTTTATATCTTTAAAACAGTTTTCAACTAACACTTAACAAACAATTTTTTTTTTTCTTTCCAAAAATAATTTTTTAAAAACTATTCTTAAAAACTCTTTTCAAAAATTAAAAAACCAAAAAATCGGATCCTAAATTTTTCACACATTATATAAACAACTAAGGAAAAGCATCTTTAATTTGGTTTCTTTACGTAATTGTGTGTGCGTGGAAGTTGAAGTGTTTGGTACTGCGTGGAAACAGTAAGCATGCAGAGACTGGTGTGGCAATAACTATATATTGTGACTATGAGGAACCATGCAATGGCCCATTCTAAGTGAACAGAAGAAGTAAATGCAGGTTGGCACGTTGAATATCATGTCAAAATTGTCTTCTACCATAATTATCACAGCAATTTCATAACACCCCACGTGACTTTATGACTATTTCCTCTTTCAACTTTGAACATCCTGTGGTAACAGCACCACCTAAAAGCTCTTCAAACCCAAGGGGAAACTTCTAAAATTCGGAACAAACTATCATTAATATTTAACTTTAATATATATATATATATATATATATATATATATATATATATGTTTTACTCTGATATATAAAAAAATCCACCTCAGGAGAAGATATAATTTAATTTTGATAATAAAAATTTCTAAACTCTTAATCAATTACGACTATTTTGTTTAAAAAATCAACTAGGGACTATCTAATTATATGTAAATGTAAGATAATATAAAAAAACAATATCTTATTATACATAACAATACATGATTAGATAATATATTAAAATATTTAATTAAATTAAATTTTTAAACATGCTGACCTTAATTTCATTCATTTTCCTTAGAATAACAAAAAAACTTAATTGGTCTATATTAATGTTCTTTATTATGTGTGGAACTAATCTTTGACTTTATTTTTCCTAAGAAATGCTTGGAATACTATTAGAAGTTAAGGTCACAATTTTTTGAGTTTTACATCCTATATAATTATTTTTAACTTTCAAAAAATTTGAATCAATAAAAATAATTATAAAAGAAATGTGTTGAAAAAATTATTACTAATATTTGTTAATATATATCTTTATTAGAGTTAAATTTTAATATATTGTTATAAAGATGTTTATACCCTTAACCAAAATTTTGGAAAATGATGTGTGATTGTAGTTTTGGTCATCATATGTCAAGATTTGTTAAGTATCCATGAATATAACATTGACCAGTACGTGGTTCAATCATGTTTGTGATTTCTAAAAATCGGTCAATATTTTAAAAATATTGTCAAATTATAAATAAATGTTACTAATATTTTTATACATTTGTATCAAATATTATAGATAGTACATGTTGCTTAAAGATTATAACGAGATAAAGTATATAAAATTATACAAAGACATCTTAACAACATTTATCTATAATTTGACAAGATTTTTAAATATTGCCAAAAGGATTTTAAAACAATTTTGAAAATGTTACTAAAACTAAATGTATGCATGTAGAGTGGAAAAAGCAAAGCAAAATGGCTATTGTAACTGCTATTTAAAAGCAATAATAATTTTAATAGTTATATGTATAATTGTTCATATATGTATATTAAAGCATAACAATATAAGGAATATATGTGAGTTGAATATGGTTGGGTGGAGAGTGGAGTAGTGTAGGACATTGTGTCCAGCCCAGTCCTCATGTCTACGTTACCCACTACCCAAGTTTGAGCCTGATAGACTAACTAGCTAGCAATCAAAGAGGCCAAGAAAATTATACAACACAAACCACTGTTTTTCTTCACCTCTCCCTTTTCTTCCTTCCTCTCATCTATTTCTGCCCTTTGTAATCATCACTTCCTTCTGTCATCATTGCTCTCTCTCTCTCTCTCTCTCTCTCTCTCTCCCACATACAAACACTAATTCACAGCTATATCCCTTTGATTCCTTCTACCACTACTTTCTTATTGTATATATCAATTTCTTAAGTTTCTCATCACTTCTATATAAACCCCCTTCAACCCCAATGCTTGCTCCTCACTTTCAACTACACTTCTCTTCCCATTTAAATTCTATCATAACAAACCTTTTACTTTACCCTTCTCTCATACAATTAACCTAAGTTTTAGAGACAAAACGGTATGTGCTCTTTCTCTTCAGAACACTCACCGTATCTTCCTCTTCACCATTCATGCCCTTCTAAGAAACACCACCACCACCTTCGCTTGAGCCTCCATAAAAGGTATACACTAATTATATAATTCTTTACTTTCTATCTTATCTTTTTCTTTTTCTTTCTTGTCTCTTCCAGATTTGCGGGTGCATGTTTTCTTTTGAGGGACTGATATCACCTCATTTGCTTTAAAAGTTTCCATCACATGCCAATTTTGTATTTATCTACCAATTTCTTTTGAGGGACTGTATACATATATATAACTGGTCTTTATGTGTTTAAAATTCTAATAAAAACTGAAATTTTATCTCCATAATTTATATGAATGTTTACATTAAAAATCGAATTTTTTTTTTATGTTACATTAAAAATCAATATGAATTAATTAGAGAAATATATATATTGTAACTTTATTTTCTAACAGTGTTACTCATTCTAAGTAACAATTATTATAGTTAAACAGTTTTAATAATTTGGTAATATATGATCAAGTGATAGTAATGTAATAGAAGTTGTACATGCTATTCAACAAAATCATATTCTTTGTTTTGTGTTTGGATATAGATATCAATTGATCCTTGTTTGATGATGTCACTGATACAGAAGGAGAGCACAATTGCAAGAAGCAAGACGGAGGAAAAAGATGATTGTCATGAAGACAGAAATTAAGATGAGAAACTTGAAGTTGTACATGGAGAACCAAAGCATCATAGAGGAGAATGAGAAGTTGAGGAAGCAAGCAGTGCTTCTTCACAAAGAGAATCAAGCCCTCTTGTTTCAGCTTCAAAAGAAGTTTTCCCAGCAAAATAACACTAAAACCAATTAATAGCTATATATAAATTAGCTAGCTAATTAATACAGTTTATATCTTTAGGAAAAATTGAAGGGTCTGTCATATTGATCCTTCTTTACTTGCATCTCTGGATCTTAAATGTATGCCTTTCTCTTATATAATTTGTTTCTTAGTATGAGGTCAAATTAATTAATTTCTTGCATGAGTTTAGATTGTAAACCATCACAAGGAATATAGTATTGAGAGCAATGTTACTATATTAGTTTTATTTTGTTAGTTCCTGTTGGATTTCTTGATGGTATGTTCACTGATAACAATATGATTTATAAATATTATAACACTTAATATTTTGCTAACACGTCTCTATACCTATGGACTTTTTCCTTTTGTCATTATTACCGCAAGTTGGAAAAGAGGAAGTCAAAATTTTCAGCATAAACCACATGCACAAATTCATAGAGCATACTCACTTTCCATCCGATTTCAAGAACCAATATAGTTCAATATTGTTATTGAAATTTTGAAGTTTATAGGTGAACATTATATTCAAAAGTTTAATTTAATATAAGTATATAACTCCTCCATTGTTATTGTATTTTTCTTAACAATATTAAAAATTTTAGTATTGAATATTTTTAATATTTCATTCTTAATATTCATTTGTAAGTTGTTCTATTTATCCTTTAATATAGTTAACGTCAAATAATTTTTTTTTAATATTAAAAAAAGTTTAATTAGTATGTTTTGATAGTGTAAAAAAGTTTTACATTAACGTCTAATCACAATTTTTTATTTATATGACTTATAAAATATTAATTAATAAAATCAATAAACTTATCATAAATAAAAGATTTTAATTAAATGTAAATATAAAACTTAAGAATACATACTAATTAAACTCTATTAAAAAACTACTTTTTAGCAATAGAAATTGTTCTCAATTCCTTTAGAAAAAATGTGTGTATTTCAAAATGAATGTAATCTATTTAATCATTTTAGTAAGGTATGGATTTATTATTTTTGTTACATTTAATTATTACATTATCTATATTTTTAAAATATAGTATTTTTAATATTGTAATTCTTACTAAATTTAAACTATTTAGTTAAATTAATATAATATTATTTACAATTCATTATCATATAAAGTTTTCAATTTTCAGGATTCAAATAAAAAATCAAATGTTATTTTATATTTAGAAATTGTTTTAAATCTACTTTCAATAGAAGAAAAATAGTTATTTAATATGCATAGAAAATAATTAATATAAAAAGAATCATTAATTCAAAAAATAACAATTAAATATATGAGTGATTTTACCACTAGTATCTTTATCAAAATATAATTTTTATACATCATATATGTTTTCATGAAGTTTTAGCTCAGTGATAAGAACATTTTTATCCCTAGATATCATTTGAGATCTTAGAACACCTTTTTGTGGACTCTACATTGTTATGTTCTAAAATATTTTCTATTTTTTTCTTCTAATGGAAGATCTTATATTTAGGATCTTAAAATATTTTGTATGTATCCTATAATGAACTCCATTATTTAAATTTTATTTACAATTTATTTTTTGACAAAATATTAAATTTATTTTAAAAGGTAAAAAAGGATGTACATTTATAGTTTATATAGATCTTACAGGACCTTGGACAAGACCTCATCTTCAAGCTGGAGATCCCAATTTCTACTTTAACCGTAAATATTTTCCCATATCAGATATTGATTTAAGATCTCTACTGAAGACCCTACATTAAAAATGCCCTAACAATTCAATAACCTTTTTGGGAGAAGTGAAATGTAAAATAGATATGAAAATGTTTTCTTTTTTTTACATTAACAATAATAATATACATAGAAATTTATAACAAACTTTATACACATACATTTACATTAAAAATTATTATAAAAATAACAATAAATAATATGTCATATTATAATTGATAATAATAATGAAATAGATTATTTAAGTTTAACAACAAAATAATTTTATTTAGCAATTTCAAATCATCCTCCAATCACAAGATATGAACATAGGAGTTTGCATGCAGACTTACAAAACAGTCACTCATACAACATATGAAACTTTTTTTCCTTTATTACCTTCCAAGATGTTGTCACATCTAAGAAGTATAAAGGCAAAAAACACCAAATATCCAACTCAGTGATAACAACTCATCTAAGAATAGGAAGACAACAAATGTGCTCAAATTAAAAGTTAAAACCTTTGAAGGCACTTTACCTCTCCACACCATGTATAACCTTAAAGAAGTAAAGGTTTTTTACCTTCACATGACTATGAAAATCCTTATAGACTTCTTTCACATAATATTCTTCATCATTGTGAGAGTTCATCATCCACTTCCATCCATCTTTTACCTCATGCTTAAATTGAACTCTTTCACGAAAATTGAACCAATCACTCTCCCATTTGAGTAATGATTTTCTCACGCATATCTTTCACTCCCAATTATTACATCAAGAACCATAATCTTCTTGTAAATATTGTGAGTCAAAATATAATTCTTTACACACTTCATTTAAAACATAAATAGATTATTTATGATAGTTACCCTTTAAAGAATCCTAATTTTGAGAGCAACAAACTTCTTACGAACATGAAATTACTTAAACATCAAGAGTAATTAGTTTATGAATTCAACATATTCAGAGGGAATAATCTAAATCCTTCATCATAGCCTACTGATTAAGTTCATCTTCTCTATTCGTATCACAAATATATATATATATATATATATATATATATATGTGTGTGTGTGTGTATGAAAATAAACACATGAAAGAAAATACGCAATAAATTTTTATAAACCATCAATATTAATCTTAATAAACTTAACAAATAACGAGGGCCTAAGTTTGACCTCATGACTCAATCTCACTTGTCTCAATATACAAACTCAACCTTACTCATCTTAATTATTAACTCAATCCTACTTGACTTTATGTATGGATCCATAACTAATTATGATGTTTTACCCCAATCATCAAGAATCTATTCAGGAATTAATTGATAATTGTATATTTTTTCCTAGTTTGATACAACAATTTTCTTAAGAAAGCGAATCATTTGCCCATAACACAATTCTGACCATCTTGCCAATCACAACATTTTTGCCACTTGTCAATCGAGCACTCAACATATCATAAACAAATACTTTACCCATCACAAAACACAAAAGTACATTCTTTCGTCATAAAACATAATCGAGCATTCTTTCAATCCGAGAAGGATATACCCTATCAATCTTGAGATGCTGAGCATTTATGGAAGGTTTTAAATATATGAATATTCCATCCCAAATGTCAACATGACTAAATAGAATATTCATCTATTTAAAATCATCTTAAGAGTCACTTTGGTTCTGTCTTTCAGCTCGTAGTGTACCAAGCTATAACTTTCCAAAACGCAACACTCATGCACCTGCATGGTACCCTTACAAAGGAACGTAAGACTTCACTGAATTCATCTCACAACATTGTAACAAAGTCCCAAAATTCACTCGACTTGGCAATCACAACTCACATAATACTTATATTTCAATCATCATTCACATAATCATTTATAAATTATCTTCAAAGAGTTAAAAGATCGCAATAGATATATAAGCTAATTTATCATCTCCAATTTCTATTGCAAGGATAATAATCAATAATAAGAACAGTCATATCATTAATACATTTAAGACTAAAAGACATATTTTTTATGTGGAAGATAAGGTTAGACTACAATTATAAAGCATACTTAATTTATGACTTTAAAAATTATCATATAACTATCTTATGATAAAAATTATCATATAATGAAAATTTATTAACTAAACTTTACACACCATCTCTGAATATTTTATAAGATATAAATATATTTTAGCATGAATATTCAACATATAAATAATAATCTTTTGAATGAAATATAATATACATATATAAAATTATAATATAGTTATTAATCATTTCAAGAGTAATAATATAAACCAAAGTTGCGGAAATAAAAATTTATCATAATTTAATTTGTGATGGAGAGTGATAAAATAAGATTCAAAGGAAAACTTGAAATAAATAATATCAAAAAACCATAATGTATTATATGAAAATAATATTATGAAAAAAAATTTATCAAAACCAATCAAATATAACTTCTAAAAGATAAGTTGAATGATAGAACAATTGATAATTAATAACAAAAAATCATCCTATGACATCTGGAGAATAACTTAAATAATAATAATAAGAATCAAATTATAATGTTTATAAATAATAAACAAAGGACTAAAAGTAATATTTGAAAATAAGAAATAAAGAACTAAAAATAACATGTGAAAATAATAAATTAAGAACCAGAAGTAGCATTTGTAAATAATAAACAAAGGACCAGAAACAATATATAGAGAATAATAATAAAGGGCCAGAAGCAATATCTAGAGAATAATAATAAAGACCAAAATTATATATGGAAAATAATAATAAAAGACCAGAAGTAATATCCGAGATAATAAATAGAGAACCAAAAATAACGTATGGAAAAACAAAAGTAAGAATAGGTATACCTTACTTATCAATCAACTAAGCATATGAAAATCGAGGTAAAAATAATTACTATATTAATAGACAACCAAAACTTAGTTTTAGAAATAATAATAATCATAAGAGTAGTAAAAATATATAAGCGTATTAAGATTAATACTATAAAAGTTTATAAATTTCACTTTCTCTTTACCTTAGTAAGAACTTGATGAAGAATGATAATGAACTTTTGAATCCTAATCCAAGCCTCTAGAACCTTGTTTTTCCTCCCTAAATTCGCAAATGATTTATAACCAAAATCTAAGATCATTCGATGAGCTAAATTATGTTTGCTAAGCGAAAATAGGTGTAGAGTACTTTCGCTGAGCAAAGAAAGGTTCACTTAGCGAAATTCAGGTTCTTTTGTTTCACTTTGCTAAGTCATGGAAGTTTCGCTAAGCAAATTTCTAGTTCTAATTACTTTTGTTGAGCAACTTATTTTTTGCTTAACAAATTTCTTCTTTAAAAAATTATATGTTGTTGTCAAATCTACTAAGAGAATTTAAATCTGTTAAATAAATTTTCAGAGAAAAAGAGAATTTACAAATTTTAGTAAAAATACTTCATATGTTATAATTAACTTGTTTTACTAAATTTTTTAAATGCAAAACTATTCTTATTATATAATTTCAAATAAATCATGTAATAGCATAATTATTAAAAATATGGGTGTTATAGATAAGCTAAAAATTAGAACAAGACGTTGAGACTATCTAATCTTCATTAGTCCTCCTTCCAAAATATATACATCGATCTTTTGTGAGTTTTGAAAATTTTCAAAAGAGTTTAATCATGGTTATATAATTATAAAAAAAAAACGAAAAAGAAAAGAGCAACGTTATCTATTCACTGGGTTTGCAATAGGGTAGAGACTAGTTTCTTTTTTTCTTTTTGACGAGGAGACTTGTTAGTTAACAATACCACTTAATCAGTGTACGGATAATCACAACTTAAGACTTTTGATTAAAATCCAACCATCCGAAGACAACAGCATGAGTAAGGTTTAGTAATCGACTCATTATATTGTCAAAACATGTGACAGTAAATTAGTACGAGATGTCAACGCCCACTGATATGTTTTCAACATATTTTACATCATTAGCTGAATTTCTTGAATCTTATTAACAAAGACACATCTACAATTTTGCATACCGAAATAGAAGCTTTTTAGGCTTAAATAGCAGCTATTTATGCCAATTTATATATATAACATGTGACATTGCAATCAAGAATATCTCTTGGTACCTACATGGGAAAATTGACTTTGATTGAATTAAGAAAGTATACTAGTGGAGGTGTATGCAAATTAATATTATCTTAAATTCTAAAAATAACAATCAAATAAATTAATATATCTTAATATTTTTTTTAAATAGGCAAAAAATATTTGTTTTAAATAAATTAATATTATCTTAAATCTAAAAATAACAATTAAAAATTAAATAAGAACAACAATATATCAAAAAGTCAACTCTGAAAAAGAAACAAAACATTACAAACTAATTACTTTCTTTATTGTATTGGTTTTCGAAATGTTAATCCTCATTTTTTCATTGGTTGTTCTAGTCATTCTTATTCATAGTCTTCCTAGTCCTTCTTGGAATTCTTATTTGAATGTAAAAAAAAAATTAAAAAAAATAAAAAAAATAAAAAATCTATGTGAACTCCGGCATAACTAATATTGCACCATAAATGACAAAAAATAGAATAACAATGTAACTGGTACAACTAACAACTATCCCAATTTATTAATCATAATGACCCAAACAAGTAAATCACCCCAAAATAAAGATAACGTCATGACCACGAAGAATGGGAAAAAACATTAAAAAAATCACAAGAAATAGGAGGTACAATATAAATGGTGGATTGTCTTTGAGTTTCTCTCTCTTGACCATCTTGCGACCAACTTTAAGGTTGCTTACTATATCTCATTAGGTGGAAGAAACCCTTGGTGAATGTACTTTCATTTACTTAAAAAATTCTAGAAGAGTTTGATAGGGAAGCGATTAGAGATTGAATAAAAAAAACCTAGTAAAAGTGAAGATCAATTTTGGACAAAGACTCAAACCTTAAACCTTAAAAGTAGTATATTCTGACTATATAATTTAATCACACTTTTTTATTATGATAAAATTAACAAATTTATTATAAATAAAAAGTTATAATTGAACTTGAATATTTATATCATAATATATGTAAATCTCCTTATTAAACAAAGAAAAGAAAATGTTTGGTTTAGAAATGTTCTTTTCATTTTATATTTTATCTTTTAAAATAATTTTTTTTAAAATTTTTAAGGTTCAAAAATATGTTTATTTTGAGTTTTTATTTCAATTTTTAAAAAATATTTAACCAATTCTAGTTAATATGTATCACCAAAGTTTTACATTGTCATTTATTTTATTAATTCATAAAATCTACAAACTTAACATAAATAAAAAATTGTAATTGAATATCAGTACAAAACTCTATCCATTAAGTGTTTGTAATAATTAAACTTTTTATACATATTATGTTATTGTATTTTCACTTTGTTTTAAGTTTTAAAAATGCTAAAATGTTGTTTTTGTTTACAGCTAATATTCAAAATATTTTTCAAGAAAATATTTTCTAAACCATAACCAAATATATTTTCATTATTATTTTTATTTTATGTGAAAAATGAAAACTAAATATCTTTTGATCCGAGAGCTCCTCAAGCTTCAAGTTTAACATTCTACAAAGGTAAATGGCACTACAGCAACCGCTTAACCATCCAAGGCAAAAGGAGTAACCATTGCAGGCAAAATAGCTTGGTTTGACCTCAGATATGTTTGGCATTTGGACTATAATCCAAAAAGATGTTTTTATAGATTTCCATGCATATCTGACAATTCAATATACATTTTACTACTTTATCAATCAAAATGCTACAATCAGTAGTTATGAACAAGAACAACTACTCAAATCAGTATATAGGAATTCCCTTTCCCCTCCCCTTTAAGCTTAAATTTTACATTAAAAACTGTTGAGACAAGAGGCTATCCAGCAAGTGGATTAGCATGTATTGTTACACGATTGAGCCTTATCTCTGCAAGTGGTCGGTCCCCTGCCCCTGTTTGAGTCTGCACAACAAAGAAGAATATTATTCTATTTGGTGATTACACACACATATCCTCTATATGAGCAGCATGCCAGCATGAATATAACAACAACAACAACAAAAACAGTACAGATCTTAGTGAGTTACCAAACCAAGCCAAGACCACACAAAAGCTGAGGCTTAGCTTGAGCTTTCAACCCAATTTTTTAAAAAGAGAAAGCAATTTTAATAATGACAGAGGAATAGAATACCTTTTCCATGAGATCAAGAACTTCAAACCCATGGATTACTCTTCCAAACACAGTGTATAGACCATTTAAATGTGGCTGCTTTGCATAAGTAATGAAGAATTGGCTTCCATTAGTATTTGGCCCACTGTTGGCCATTGCCAATATTCCCCTAGCATTGTGCTGAAACATAAAAAAGGAAAACCTATTAATGACCACAATCATCAAATATTGTTCATTAAAGCAAATCAAAATGAAAAGTAATTCACAAACCAAAATGATAAATCAATCACATTTGATGAGATACTAAAATATAACAGCTTTAAGATAATTCTATTTCAATACAATTGACTTTCACTAGCCAGAGAAAGAATTAGCAATCAAGATATATATAAATATAAATAAATAAAATAAACAAGTTGTTAACATGTTAAGGACAATTGGGTAGGTTAAAATAATACTTTGTTAAATATTGTACAATTTCCTTAAAATTACAGAAGAGTTAAAAGACGCAAGAAATACCTCTTGTTTGACCTATAGAGTTTTCTTAGTGGTTATTGTTTAAAGATATAGGAATGACTCTCAAACATGATGAAATATCTCGTAGTAACTTGAGAAACCATTTTGGAGCACGCAAATGTTTTGCAAATTGCAATTGCATTGTCATGATGATGATAACAATATATATCAATTGTACTCTTAATTTAAGTCATGCTAATAAAAGTTGCATTCATATTTCATCCAATGGAAACCATGTACCATTTCTATGCTCAAATTCCGATTGGAATGGAGAAAAAAAAAAGCATAAAAAACATGTACCACCAGAACCAATATATACCACTTTTTATCTTATGTCCTCATTCATTTTATTTTATAATGCATCAAACAAAAAATAGAAATCATATATGCTACAATCTGACCCCTTGTAAGTTGTAACACATCTAAGAAATGCCACTGCCACCTAACGGAATACATGACCTCAAAGACATGACTTCAGAGTGAATGATGAATGAACTCACCTTCAGAGACTCTCTTATCTCATCGTTAAATTTCTTGCCCCATATACTGGTCCCTCCTTTGCCAGTTCCAGTTGGGTCACCACCTTGAATCATAAAACCCTTAATGTTGCGGTGAAATATAGTCCCATCGTAGTAACCACTTGCACTTAGCGCTAAGAAATTCTGGATTGAAACACATTTACACACAAGAGAAATTCACTGTTATTTACAGCTCCCTATAAAACAGAAAAATCAATAATAAAACCTCAGACAAAGGACAAGAATGATAAGTGATAACGTATTTAAGTTTAACCACTATTAAGCTAAACCCGATTCCAAGCAGTCAGGGAATTCAATCATTCATGCTATAAGCCAATCAAAAGCATTGGATGAAAATCAGATAACTCATTTTATTAAGGAAAAGCCAACTAAAAACACACATTTAAAATAAAACTCTACAATCTTATCTCACTGTCTGGATTCATAACCGTGTGAATGCAAACATTCCATTGCTGCTAACATAATTGCACAACTGACACAACGGTTTTGTTCATAGATAAAGTAAAACATCAATCACATCCCTTCAAAATCAATTTTATATATACTCATTCAAACATACACTTAGTATTCATACCCAATCAAAATTGAAATTTACAGCTAATAAAGATTTTGATTAAAATTCGTAAATTTGGGAAATGAAAAGATAGCCCTAAAAGCACAAGCACGCTTCTATGCTGTGTCCTTTGTTCACAAAATCGCTCGTTTTGACAATTAGTGTCATAAAAGCATATTACTTAATTTCAGCAAAAAATGGCATATCAGTGCGATTTTAGTTCAAAACAATTTGTAAATTTAGAGGGAACAAAAAAAGAGAACAATTATTCTCCCAAAATTAAAAAATAAAAAAAAAAGGTAGAAATGAAACGAAGGGGAGAAGATAACCTCGGAGGTCTTGGGAACCTCGTCGCAGAAGATTTCGCACTTGATGTCGCCTAGGTTTGTGTGCAGAGTCACCGACTGAAATCCAAAACCAAAACCAAAACCAAAACCAAAGCAGAGTAAGTTAGAATAAATTAAATAAAACAGAGACACAAAAATGTGTGAATGAATAGAATTGAATAAGTGATGCCACTAACCATTTTACTTTATTTGATTTGATTCGAAAGAGTGTGTTTTTCTGAGAGGGAACCTTTGATTTTGAAGAATACTGAGGTTTGCTCGTTTCTTCCAGAAAGGAGGGCTTGCGTTTTCCTTACTGGGCTCTGGGCTCTGGGCTCTGGGCTTCAGACTTTTGGGGCATTCAATTTATAGGTTTTTTTTTTCCTGCTTTAATAAATTTGTGGTAACTTGTTTCACCAAAAATTAGTCGTTAAAATTTAAAAATATTTTTCTTTTAAGTATTTTACTCACTTTTAATATTTTATTGGGCTCGGTTAATGTCTTTAAAATATTTATAGACAAACAACATTAACCCTAATTCCGCGTTTCATATATCTAGCATAGTTAAATATCAAAACTTATAAATAAATACCACTACTATAAAAACAAATTAATTAAGAGATTAAAAATAATATTTTTGAATTTAAAAAAAAAAAAGTAATTTTTAGAAAAACTTCATAAATAAAAACTTTACGTAATTTTTTTTTTTTACCTTTTCTTTTGTTATTCTTGCATATTGGTAGTTGGAAATTATCAAATTTGTAAGTTAATCCATGAATTTGATAGATGATTAAATGAGTTGGTCATTAAATTTAAAAGTATTGAATAAAAAATTTTAAAATTATAAGTTATATGTGCATAATTGGTTTAAATAAAACAAAATCCTTAGATTTAGGAAGAAAAATGTAAATCTGAAAAGTATATTTTACTAAGATTTTTTTATATATAACCATGGTATTTAGAGATTAGCTATGATCGGAAGTATTCTCGAAATCCTAAATATACATAAGTTGAATATTATTGTATGTCTAAAATAACATGAAGAAGTCATCACTTATACTAACTTTCAACCCATATCATATCAGTTATACTTGACTAAGATTTGAGATTAAAAATTAATATATAAATTTAAAAGTAAATGAAGTTAAGATTTAAGATGAAAATCTTTATGTACAATTTTTTAGAAAATGGTTAACATTTCTATTTTAAAAAATATATAATCATAATGATAATGATAATAAATAAGTGTAATTTCTTTTATAAATGAACTTGTACATGATTTTTAATATATTTGATTCTTGATGTCTTGGACATCAAAAGTTTTATAATAATATCCGCAACTTTGATATGTTTTCATCTCATATCTCAATCATTTGTATTTTAAAATTAATATTTTTAAAAGTCTTTTAAATTTGAGTTTAATTAGTATAGTGTAACACTTTTTATACTAAACATTCAATCATAATATTTAATTTATGATAAATTTGTTAATTTTACTAATTAATATTTTAAAAGTCATATAAATAAAAAAATATTATTTAATGTCAGTGTAATACATGTCACTGCATATTAATTAAACTCTTTAGATTTACTTTTCTATAATAAGACATGCTCGTTTAATTTTTAATTTTAGTGTAATAGTTTTAGTTTTAAGTTACTAATATAACATATTGACTAATATACTCTCATCTTATAGGCATTGATTGAACATCAAAGAATTGTCAATGTCTCCAACCATAGACCTCACAGATCACTATGCAAAATAGGAGGGTGCTACTTGGTTTTCTGCTTAGTTTTCAATTTATATTCTAACGTGGGTTTGAGTTACTATCATAAAGGCAGAAAATTGGAATTTTCCTACAAACACTATCATGAAAAGTTGTAAATATACTTCTGTCGCAATGTCATAATTTCAAACTGGGATTGAAGAGGTACAAGTTGCCAAGGTGCATAACTTGTTTTAAAAGTTGCTTCAACATGGATCTTGTGTGCTGCATAAATATAAGATGTCATGATTTTCATAGCTGCTCTCTGTGACTAGTAGAACAATCAAATCAATAGTGTGGCTACATAGCTTCATACAATGTTTCTAAACCATTCTGGAAGAGGTGGAAACATAGAATTGCTAGGCGTTTATGGAAAAAGATATGACAACCGAAATAACAGACCACTGTGTCTCAGGCTTGATCAGTATTGAGCAATTAAATTTCTTTTTGCAGTGAACAACAGCTCATGGCATCTAAAATGATTGCACCAGCTATGTTTAAAAAGAAACCATTTCTAATATTTGCATTTTTTTACTCTTCTGGATGCCTCAGTTGCTCAGTCTAGTCTTCTCAAAATGCATCCCCAATTTTTTTTTCAAATAAACTTTGTTGAAATCAGAGAAATAGAGAACAGTGAAATGAAATCATGTCCGAATATACAAACGAAAGTATGTTTATATAGAATTATTGTATAAATTACACATAAAGATAGAAGATATTGTTTCCTATAATATTTAAGACAGCATGGTTGCATACTATATTTAAAATAAAGATAAGATAATATCTACAATTCTTAACAAACTGTTAGGTTCAGCTCTTGTAATGACACTTGCCAAAAGATTGAATGTGCTGGCAATCAATAGATCATGAGAAAAAGAAACAACTAGTAGAAAATGTGGAAAATGTGTTGCTTAAGCCACAGGGTCACTCAGTGAAAATCTGTCATTGATAGAATATATTGCCCATCCTCAATTCTTCTATCTTACTTTCTATCTGTCAAAAAATTGACATTGTCAGCAATAGTTTTTATGAGAAAAAGAAGTCAGAGTACAGCACAGGATTATTGTCACCCAAAAAATTGAAAATGATATCCCAAGGAAAGGTCATGCTAGTAATTTAATTTAGCTGTGGGTATGACTCATCAAGGAAGACATGAAGAAAACTAAATCATAATAGTAAATCTCTCTTGGGAAGACAATTAATACTGCTTTTTACTAACACAAATTATGCTGATCAAAAGTTACTGTAAGCAAGGCAATATTATGGCTCACAAAAACTAATATAAGAACTTCATCCAACAATTTAATCATACTGTCACTGTTCTGGATATTGAAGGCAATAATAAAAATTCCCAAATTTTTCTAAGACACGTTTGAACTATGGAAAAAAGAAAGGACCTTTTCTATTGAACAAGATCAAGTTAGAAAACCATAACTAATCAATACAAATTCCTCGTTTATTATAGGATTTGTTATTCATGATATTATTCTCCCTTCCTCTCTTTGCTCTCTTTCAAAAATTTCATTTGCAATCCCAAAAACTCTGCCATTTTATAAATATTTTCAGACTCTGGATGTGACTTATCCCCAGAGGAGAAACCATGCAAATACAAGGAATCAACATTAGAAACATCCACCCAACTAAACCCCACTTCTTTCTTTACTCCCCTCCCTCTCATCCTTCTTCGCACTTCAGCAACTTTCTCCCACTTCCCTTTTGCAGCATATAAGTTTGCCATTAACACATATGGACCTGAATTCAAAGGATCCATTTCCATCAAACTACCAACAACTGTCTCAGCCATCTCCATATTCCCATATAATTTACAAGATCCAAGTAAACTTTGTAACATTGACAATCCAGGCCCTCCTGGAATCTGGTGCATCAACTCTTCTGCATCATCTAATCGTCCTGCACGGCCCAACATGTCCACCATAATAGAATAATGCTCTGAGGTTGGCTTAATTGAATGTTTTTTCATCATGAAGTCAAAGACTCTTTGGCCTACATCAACCATGCCCTTTCTACAACATGCAGCCAAAACAGAAAGGAAAGTGATGGAGTCAGGACTGATTCCTTCCCTCTCCATTTCTGTATACAACCTCATCACTGACTCAAAGTTTCCATGGCGGGCATAGGCAGATATTATTGCGGTCCAAGAAAAAGGAGTTCGTTCATGTGCCTCGTTGAACACTCTCTGAGACTCAATTATGTCTCCACGCTTGCCATACATGTCAAGCAGAGCCCCTGAAAGAATTGGGTCGATGCTTAAACCAAGTTTGAGCAACTGAGAATGGCAACATTGCCCATGTTTCAATGATATATCCTCAGCAGAAGCAATAGCATTTAACACACTACCAAATGTGTATTGGTTGGGCTTTATCTCCTTTATCGCAGACAAAAATGTAAGGAAAACTTCTTTATACAAGCCATTTTGAGCATACCCTGAAATCAATGCATTCCATGATACTGTTTCTCGACAATTAAGCTCCTCAAAAATCTTCTTTGATTCTTGAATGCACTCAAACTTGGCATACATGGTAATTAGGCTATTGGAGACGGTTTGTTCCAATAAAAAGCAGCTTTTTATGCATAACCCATGAATGATTAGACCTTCTGCCACTAAATTCCTGATTGTTACAGCATGTATTAATCCTATAAAAGTAACATCATTCGGATAAACACCATCAATTCTCATCTCATTAAAGAAAGACATTGCTTCTTCTGTGTCAATAGAAATCATTGTTGTCCAAGACACTACATTTCGATTACTAATGTGTTCAAAAACAGATTTTGCATCTTTAGGGACCTCACATTTTGAATAAGTTGACATCAAAACATTGCAAACTGAAACATGGGTTCCATATCCCACTTTTTGGATCAAACAATGTATCTGCCTACCAAGCTCTAAGTTTTTCATATGACCACAAGCAGAAACTGCACCTGTAAGTGAAACATGGTCAATTAACATACCATGTCTTACCATGTTGACAAACAATAAAACTGCTTCCAACCCATAACATTCCCCCTCTTGAGCATACCCCGAAATCATTGCATTCCATGAAACCAAATCTCTTCTGGGCATTTCATCAAACACTCCCTTAGCCTCATCTAACTTCCCCCACCTAGAATACATTGTTACAAGTGCATTCCCTATAAAAACTTCACAACCAAATCCGCATTTAACCACAAGAGCATGCAATTGCAACCCAAATAAAAACCCACAATCACTCCAACAAAATGCAAGAGCAGTAGTATATGTCACCGGATCAAAAGCTATCCCACAAAAATGCATTGAACATGCAAATTTCAAAGCATCCACACTCTCTTCAAACCCTGAAAGCATGGTATTCCAAGAAACTATGTCAGGATGACTCAAATTCTCAAACACAAGCAAAGCCTTCCCAAAATTCCCAGACTTGCAGTACATTTTCATGAGAGAATTCGACACCGTGACAAACGAAACAAACCCCGTGGAAACCACGAATCCGTGGATTTGACACCCAAGTTTTGACTCTCCTTGACATGCTTTGAGGGACAAGGCAATGGTAACCTCGTCGACATTTTCAATAGAATGCAATTGGAAATGATTCTTGAATGCGGCAAGAGCTAGAAAGGGAAGGTGGTCGTGCAAATGGTTGAGCATGGAGTGGTTAACAGATGCAGCAAGTGGGTGGGGAATAAGGTTGAACAGCTGGCGTTCATGTTTGAGAGCGTGGAAGAATTTGAAGCCAAGTTTGAATGATAGTTGTATTGGTACTTTGTGGAGAATTTTGAGAGGGTACAGCATGACTATAGACCCGTTGGCTTGCCTTAATAAAAAAAACAAAATATATAATCAAAATATATAACATAATTTTATTAATCCGCTTTAATTAAAAAATTTAACATAAAAAATACTAATATAACAGTATTAAATACTAAATAAAGTTTAAAAAAATACAATTTTATAGTCCAAATATGAAAATATAATCATAGTTCAAATAATGTAACAACTAACTAATATCCAAGACAATAATTCAACTAACAGCGACATAAATTCATAAATAAATTGACAGCAAAACATATCATAAGTTAATCATCCAAATAAAAAAAGCAAAAAAGCAAACATAAAACTGTAGTATGTTAAATTAATATCACTATACATCCAAATACAAGCATACAAAGATCTTTCAGAATCAGGAATACCAAATAAAGCATGCAGTTAATAAATCAAATATAGGCTATAACTAAAATAAGGGGGAAATGATAAATTTACCACTATGTTCCCTAGAAATGGTTGGAAGTGGAACCACGAAGACCAAACTGAGCTCGTCGGAGGCTGAACCTCGCTGCGGCGTTGGGTGCTTGTGCCCGCCACCCACCGTCTGCACAACGTGAGCTTCAATGATATACCCCTCTGTAAGTTGTGGACGATGATAGTGATGTGGAACAAATTAGGTGACGTGACAAATTAAACTTTGCTGCTCAGAGTGTTGAGCGTAGGAAATTAAATCGCAACTGAAGAAATTTGAAGCATATCTTTTAAGGGTTTCCTAAGCAGTTACTTCACATTCCCAAATAGCAACACACTCCGTGCACCTCACGTTGTGACTAATGTCTCTACTATCAATGCCTTCTTCACTTTATCATCCTCACTCGCCATTCAAATCAACCCAAACAACTACATTAAAACATGTGACAAAAGAAAAAGAGAAAAAAGAACTTAGTGTTCGAAGTGGAAGAGATCGTAAGGAAACTTCTGTTGCAGCTACACATTTGATCAAACATTTGCAAGGCAAAACCAGGACATGAACAGAACAACACCAAGCATAAAATAAATCACGATGGTTAATTTAACACCCTATAATTATGAAAGTGGCAACGAAATTATGAAGCACCGCCACCAACACAGGACCAACCGGCCAAAGCGAGACGCTGTTTGGCTATCAATTCACAACTCACGGCTGAGTAACTTTTTAAATTTGGGAACACAATTTCACATATTTAGACTCTATTTCAATTTTCTAAGAAAATGAGAAATAAAAGTTATGTGGTGTCGTGGTGTAGTTGGTTATCACGTCAGTCTAACACACTGAAGGTCTCCGGTTCGAGTCCGGGCGACGCCAATTATTGGTTTTTTTTAGAACATTTGTTTGATTATTATTAAAAAGCGATTCACAAGTTTGCAAATTTAAATTTATAAAAAAAACCCATAATATTTCTAAGAAACCCAAATTTCAAACTAAAGTTAGTAATAATAACATAACGCACATAAAAGAAGCGTAAGCCAACACTTTTTTTTTACTCTTTTGAAGTAGTAATAGAATGTTAGAGAATAAAAATACACTTTAATTAATATGCAATTACTTTGTATATATACTAATTAAACATATAAAAATAATAAATATAACTTTTAAATTTAACCATATATAATTAGAATTAGAAGTCTATGTAGATATAAAGTTTTATATTCAACTAATCATAGAAATTCAATATTAGAATGATTTGGTGTCGTAAAGTTAACAAAAATTATTTATAATTAAATAAGAGAAAAATTATTTATATTGATGATTAATCACAATTCTTTATATATGATATATTTGTTGATTTTATTAGCTGATCATTTAACATTCATATAAACAAAGGATTGTAGTTAACTATCATAATAAAACTTTTTTACGTTAACAATATGGTGTTAAACTCATTTAATAATTACGAAATCACTTTACACTACTACAAATGATTTTTCTCATATATTTATATAGTCTAGATTTTTAGTTGTAAGTTCATACGTTCTTAAAGTGACAACTGGTATATATCTTTGTAATAAGGATGGGAATGATTAAGCCCATTATTATTTTTGTCAAAAATACACCGTACATAAATGTTATCATTCACGTACAGGCTTCTTATATTATTGAAAGTTATAGTTTATATTACAAAAATCAGAGTCTCGTGTTACTTAAATGAGTCATTTGAGATGAGTTTATATTGAAACAAATGATTAAAAGCAATTGAATTAGTAAAAGCGAAAGTCATACATGCATAAGCATAAAAAAATTATACCATTTAGAGAGAAATGAAGGGAAAAATTAAAAATATTTTATATTTAAAGAAAAATTTATTTATGACTCAAAAATTAAATTATCAATTATTCAATTTTTAAAAATTGAGACAATTAATAAACTATTTATTTGTCAAAATTATTTTTATGAAATAACATGTTACTTATTTTGTCTTTGTGCATTAAAAAGTCTATATTTTATCTTAAAAGATTTATTGAATGATATTTCAAGCTTAATAAAAAACAAAGCTCAAAATTTGTGACTATTAATATGCCATGCATCACAACATTATGATTATATTCATAGAGACATAGAAAGAGAAAGTGCATAAAAAGCTTTCTCAGAATAACGTAGTTATGTCCACAAAGGTCCGGGGAATCTGATGAAAAAGAAAGCATATCAGAGATTTTCACACATTTACATGGAACAAATGTCATAGAAGTGTGAAAGATGTGGTGGAAGAGAAAATGCACCGAGATTTTCCTATAGAAATGTGGTATTTTACATAAAGGTGTATGAGATCCGTTAAAAGAAAAAATATATGAGAAATTAGTTCACAAATATGTAACAAATACCAGAAATGTGTGGAGGTGTATTGAAAGAAAAATTGCATAAAAAATTTTCTCACACTGTTGTTGCACATGCTATAGTGATGTGGGAGATATACTAAAAAAAAAGTGCATGAGGAATTTTCCTTCAACTATATAAAACATTCTATAAAAATATAAAAAACACATCGAAGGAGAAATTGCATCAAAAGTGAGGTGTTTATTCACCGAAGGAGAAATAATATTTGGTTTGCATTTCTATCAATCAAACTATAGAGTCTCTATAACTTGAATCCCATGATGATTTAGACTTTAATCCTTAATATGAATTTTTGTTTCAATTTGTTCCTCAAATTTAAAATTCTTTAATTTGATCTCTTAAAATGTCTTTGTTAAACCAAGTTAATCTTCTATTTGTTTATTATATTAATTTGATTAACTTGATGACATGTGATAATTAGTATTATATATAATTGTCAAACACTTTTACCAAAATTAATATATATTGGTGAAAAGATTGCCGAAAGAACCATTTTAGTGTCTTTAAAACAATAAACTGTAATTTCTTTTTGTAGATAAATGTTAACTGATTTAAATCCTAAAGTAAAAGTTTTAAATCAAACTAACTAAAAATATAAGAGAGCTCAATTATGTTTTAACTCTTTTAAGTCTATGCAAAAAGACCTGCATCTATGACAACGTGTCTTGTGCATATAAAGTCAGAAGTTAGATTTGGAAAGTCCATCGAGACTAATTGAGCACACAATAATTAAAGACTGTATAGCAAACATGAAATTCTGAATATTTGATTAAAACAGTAAACAAGATAGAACATAGTTGCTAAGATGCTATTAATTCTACTTTGTGGTTGTAGGAACGTGGGAGACTATTAGTATTAAGAAACACTCGACGTACATGTGAAATATGACATGCCAGAGTCATGTCTCTGACCCACTGTAGAGTAGATGCAACTCAACTCTATAAAGAAAGTGAAATAAAACAAGCACAGATCAGTAATGGTCTTCAAAAGCAAGAATTGTACTCTGTGCATTCTACTATTAAGGAAAGATAGATTCAAAAGGTACATGGCAGCGTTCTTTGGAGCCACACAAATTATACTAAGCACTTGAGATTTGGGATTAACTGATTAAAGATTTATTTAACTCAACACAAATGACAAATAAACTAGCATTGTCATGAAAAAGATATCCATGAATGTGTTCTGAATTGATCTATACTAAGAATATTAAAAAAAATCTCAGTATCTAAATGCTTGGTTATGAATCAAGCAACTATACTTCAAAGCTACGAAGCCATTTAAACTTCATTTGGAAGAAGTTATTCAATAAAAGTTTTTTACAAAAGAGTTTACTTAATTATTTGTATTTGGACATACAAATTTAAAAGTTTTTATATGTAAATAAAGTGATTGATATATATAAATCATCTCTCTTTATATATATATATATATAAAGAGAGTGTTGGGAGAGAGAGACTCAGTAACAAATTTTAACCATGAGAGATACAAAAAACGTGAGATATGAAAGTTGAAGGAAGTGTAAATTTTCAATAAACTTAAAATAATTTTTTTCAAAAAGTTACTATAGATAGCTTATTTAAATAAGCTTAAAACAGTTTTGAACCATATATAAACATTTTTATAAATTTATCCAAATACCTATATAAGTGTTTATATGATAAAATAAACTTAAGTAAGTTATTCCAAACTGTTAAGAGAAAATGTGGGAGGAAAAGAAAAGAAACCTTGAAGCATTTTACTAAAGTTTACTTCTTTTGGCAACTACATTTTACTGTAAAAATTAAAAAAAATGTCCCTAATGGTTTAAAATGACACATGCACATTAAATGTCACATAAGAATCACAAAAATACTCATACTTGTCATCTAGCTAAACTTGTTTCCGATTTTGACGAGTATTACCTGTTTTGATAGGTATGAGTACGGATATTACCCAATGTGTTGAACCGGGTATGGGTACGGGTATATGACTACTCGCCTCGTACCCTCCTTATTATAATTTTAATAATTATATAATAAGTTTAAATTTATATATTTACTTAAAAATTTTAATTATTTAACTCTAATTTATAATTTCTTGTTATTAATTATTCTTTATATACTTTTTAAATTAAAATATAATTAATAAATTAATATATAATTTATTTAATAATAAATAAGTAAATTTAAATTATAAAAAATAATATAATAAGTATTTGCAAATATACTCAAACCCCAAAATATCTTATGGGGACGAAATAGAAATTAAAATTTGATAATTTTTTTTATACCTAAACCACCTCCGTACTTTGTGGGTAACAAAATGAAAAGAACAAAATGCAAAATCACACTCGCTTAGTTTCCATGCCCACTGCCATCATCTAAAATACTAAATACTTAACATGCCACCTTCCCAATTTTGATGCCATTGATTGAGGATTTACAATTTCGGAGGCATTTTTATCAATTTTTAAATTTTGAAGATCACCTTGACGGCTCCCAACTGCTTCAAAAGCTGCATTGATTTCACTGTTTCCAATATTGGATATTAAAAATGGGGCATTTCAGGCATAAGGTGTCGTGGTGTAGTTGGTTATCACGTCAGTCTAACACACTGAAGGTCTTCGGTTCGAGTCCGGGCGACGCCAATTTTCTATCTCATTTTTTCTTTTCTTCATTGCTCCACACAAAATATGATAAATGTACTAGACGGGCTTGCCACTGAAAACATCAACTAAAGTTGGGAAAAATCGTTAAATATAATTAATATTAAGTTTTTATTTTTTCCATGAATATATAAATTTTTCACGTAATTTGCAATGTTAATTTTAACATAAGGATCAAGCATACAGTGAGGATGACATGATTGAAATGAAACAAAAGACATGGTTAATCTTCTTCATGAAGATCATTGTTCACTTCACATTAACTGATCTTAAATGTTACAAGTTACAGGTAAACAGAAAAAAGAAAAAGAGCTTCTCAGAAAGAAGCATAGCTACACTCATTCAAGTTGTCGCTGATGGTGGTATCAGTGTCGCTGCTACTTTGACTTTTCTCACTTGCTGGGACTGACATTGAAAGATTTGTGTTTGGTATTGCACAATGAGCTTTCTGCATGTTAGTTGTGGCTGAAGAGCAAGGCAACTGTGCAATGGTAACCGCAGAACTAATAGCAGTAGCTGCCGGTTCATGGCTTGTGAAACGCTTTTTAGCACCTCTGTGCATGTGTGTGGCACAGTATTTCTGACCAGGAAGAACAGCACTTTTGCACTGCCACTTCTTTCCGTCTGTTCTCCGGCACCTTACGGGTGCAGGTTCCATGTTGGTTCTGTTATTGAGACATGAAGCATTGCAGCCAGAAACTGAAAATGCAGTTAAAAAAAAAAAAAGCAAGAATGTTCTATCAGTTTTCTGATGAAAAGTTTACCCTTAAAAGTTGCTAATAACATTAACATACTTACAAGAGACGCGCATCATATTTTTATTTTTTCTGAAATGAGGTATAATTTTTGAAATAGTTATAGGAAGTACAAGTCCAGGAAACTGTTGAATTGGACGCTGATAAAGAGGAGGTTATATCATGTTTGAATAATCAAGATTAAAATATAAACAAAGCGTTCGAGATACTATAAGTTAAGAACAATAGTCATAGACCGTTATTTGACAAGTATTCTAGATATATAAAATCTTGATATGATTTAATTTTTAAACTGTTTTATATTTTAACTTTTATATCAATTTAATATGTTTAAATCTAATCATTCACCTGCTGTCTGCATTATGCCGCTGATTTAGTTTCTGACTGCAAACATTACTCACCCTTACTGATCTTGAAATCGCATATTAATATATATAAATCGCTCAATGTATCTTTTCCATAACTCTAGTGAAGAACTAATGTTTGGTTTCCATCTTCTCCCAACAAGTGATTCAAACTAGAGAAGTTAACTTTTCTTCTCTGGAGTTGTATCTTAACATGATCAAGACCAATATTCTAAGTATCACAAAATGCCACGGGCAAGTAAGAAAAATGCATTCAATGGAACACTTAATTCTATGCAAAAAGAACAGCATCTATGAAGGTGTGCTATGTGCATGTAAAGTTAGGACTTAGGAGTGGGATTTGGAGAAATCCATCCAGACTGATTGAGCACACAATTATTAGAGTGCCCTAAAAGACCATATAAATGATATTAGATTCTGAAATTTGATTAGGCCCCACAGAATAAGTATGACAGCAAACAAGACAGAACATACTGGCTCTGATGCTATTGATTCTCTTTTGTATTTGTAGAGAATGGTAGGACCACGGGAGACTATTAAGGAACATTTTGAGCTACATGATCAAGTGAAACATGACAGATGTCATTGACCCCACTAAATGAGAAAGGTTTGATTGTTTTGGAGTTTGTAGTGCTGTAGGTGTGGGGGAAGAAGGGGAGATCTGTCTGAAATCCTCTAGTCCTACAAAAAATATATTGAAAAATACAGAAATTGTTGCAACCCCACCAAAATTACCTTGAAGAACGCTCCTTGGGGAGAAGTCTATTCCAGTAGACATGCCCTTAGGATCACCAATAATGCTTCCTTTCCCACCACTTCTATTACTGATGTTGTTACTCATACAGTTCATGGACTGTTTATCTTTCTTACACATTTTTATGCACTTTTGGTCATCTGAAGCAACAGATGCCGTGCTACTGAAGGTGGCCATCTTAGGGGCAATTGCAGTGGCAACTGTGGAGCCAGGGCACATCATAGAGGCGGAAGAAAATGAGATGAGGTAGTCAGCAGAACTTGCAATATTTTTCGACCTGTTATTCATAGAAGAGCAATTGGCAATACTGATGCTCCTTGATGGGGTACGAGAAGATGTGTCACTAGGTTGAATGGCCATAAGGTTAGGATTTGAAATTTCAAGTTGTGTCTTTGAAGCTGGTTTGGTATGTGATATGTTAGAACTAGAAGTTTTTGTTGCCAAAGGAGAGTTAAGTTGAGACATTTCCACAGGCTTTCTTGAACGATTTCGACCTCTATGCATGTGCCTTTCACAGTATTTCTGACTAGGCACCACATTCTTACCGCACCTCCATTTCTTTCCATCAGTTCTTCTACACCGATGAGGTTCTGGATCCAGCATTTTCCCACGATCAAAACTCAAGAAACTGTATTCTGCAACCAAAGGAAATAAATAAAAATTAAAAACAAACCCATCATTACCTTACAATTACATAAACAAGCAGACCCCTATTAGCATCAAAAGATTAAAATTAGGCTTACCTTTGATTTTGAACATATCAAAATCACAAAAGGGATCCTAACACTAAATAAATCCACTAGTAAGCATTTGCCCAAATCTTGGAACCAAATAAAACAAATCAAAACAAAACTTAGCCTACAATTAACTCCAAAAGATACAAGTAGTAATCATCCTATAACAAACAACAAGTCCACAACTTAAGTGAAAAAAAAGAAAGAAGAAAAAGTAGAACTTTATTATATATAAAAACAAAAATAGAAAAGGGTATGATCACTTGATCAAAGACTATTTATTACGAACCTGACATGTTGCTTGGGAATTGCAAAAGATGAGAAGGTGGAAGAAGTTTATGTGCCAAATGGTTGAAGATGAAAACTTGATGCTGAAGCTCACGCATCTGAGCTTCAGTGATCACATGGTTTATTTCTTGGGGAGCAGAGTGAGAAGCAGAAGCGTCAACCCCGAGATGAAGTTCAACACAGTTGGAAGAGTAGTTCTCTTTCTCTTCCTTGACCATAAAAACCCTCTTTCTCTCATCAACAACACCACCACCTTCCATCGCGTGTCCCATGTCAATCTTCTTCTGGGGTCCACATCCTACCCTCAAAAAAGACACGGACATCAGAACAAGAAGGGAAAAAAAAAACAAAGAAAAAGAATAAAAAAGGTGCTAAAGAAGAAGCATGTGATGATGGGAAAAAGAAGAGAAACCAGAAGTGTTGTGTGAAGAGGGAACAATCCGAAGAGGCTTAGCTTCCATTGTCACACTCACAAGAGAGCTTTATTACCCTTTTTCCTTAGAGGGTCTGTCTCTGAAAGTGATGATAAAGGGCAAAAAAGAAAAGCTTATTTTCTTACTTTAGATGAGTGTGAATAAAAAAACGTTAAAAGGGGATTTGGAAAGGGTAAGCTAGGCAGGGAAGTGCTTATGGTGGTGCCTCCATTTACTTCTATAAATTGAAAGTTGCAAAGCAGAAAACGGGAAATGGAGTGGGAGAGAGAAAGTTGTGTCAGAAGATTCTGACAAACAGCTTATTAAGTTGCAAGGCTCTGCAGCAGTCACGTTCAGACAAACAAAATGAACCTTACGTTATACACTACTACACTTTCCAGGATGTGCTTATATAATACCTTACGTTATAATATTTGAAATTTTTCAATAATTATACGTATTTTTAAAGAAAAATATCCAATTTTTGTATAGGATTTCGAACCTGGAGAATTGATCTGAGAACCTTAACCCATATATTTACCCCTAAAATTTATTAAACCTGAGTAAGATTTATTTAAAAGATACCTAGTATATTTGTGCAGGGAAGGAATTTTTAGTATTAATGATTGAAATAAAGAGGATAAAAATAGAAGAAAAATAATTTTAGAAGAGATAAATAATATAATAATTTTTTTTTAAATAGAGAGATGAATGTAAAAAAACATGAGACGGTTCTCATTTATAATTATCTCCAATGTATTTCTGAAAAATTATCCCATTTCAGTCTACTATCCCTTGTAAGTGGGTTTTTATATACAAAAATAAGAAAAATAAACTCTATCCATTCAATTATACATAAAAAGTTAAAATTAAAAATTATTTAATGATTATCTGAAAATTCCAATAAGTCACATGCTAAGATTCATTGTGCTCTTATTATTACTTGACGTGTGTGAAATAGAAAAAAACAAAAGGAGAAAGATGTGTTATGTGATAATTTTTTTATATAAAAATAAGAATGGTAAATTTGATTTATATAAGAGTTTAATTGAGTTAAATCCTCTCATCAGTAGAATTTTTGCAGCCCTCTAAAGTCAAATTTAGTTGTTAGATTTAGTGAGTGAATGAGGTTATTAGATTACAAATTATGAATTTAAATATAATATTTTAGATTATTCATAATAAATATTTATTTTTGTAATTAAAATATAAATTAAACTATAATTTTTCCCATCAATATTTTTATTTAAAATTTTAACTTTTATTTTTTCCATGATTATAGTCCATGATTTAAAAAAATTTGGATTTTTATAGTATTTATAATACAATTTAAATACTTAAAAATATTTATTTATTGTGAAATTTAATTTTATATATAATTGATGCAAATATAGTTCAATACAGAATATTCATAGATAATATTAATTTTTTATAGATGATAATATTATCTTTTGAACATAAATTTATAACTTTTAATCTAATTGATCTCATTTACTCATTAAATTTAATGGCTAAAGACTTAGCTGGAGAGACTCCAATGTTGGAGAGGATCCAAATTCAGTTTAATTAGTATGCATTGTTACACTAACATGAAACCACAGCATGTTCGTTTAGAATAAGTTTGTTGATTTTACTAATTACTATTTTAAAAGTCATGTAAATTAAGAGTTATGATTGAACGTCAACCTAAAACTCTTTGTATATTTTACTAATTACTAATGACTTTTTTATACCGTTAATGCATACGAATTAAACTCTTTATATGAGATTACTATTTATGATATGACAAGTGCATAAGTCATTTGTAGTAACCCATGAATATATCATGTTATGCAATAAAATATTTTATTCTAAATTAGTGTTTGATTTTATGTCTTAACAAAACAACAAATGTTATGTCATTTAATAAATTATATAAAATATTAAAAAATGAAAGAAAGAAAATTTATAAATGACATAGCGTATATGGATTGATTTGGACAATGAATTTGGAACTATATTCATGAAAAATATGGATCATGCTCCTCATTTCGTGTTGATTATGAAAGAAAAGCAAAGTTAAAAAAAACGAATTGGCGTCGCCCGGACTTGAACCGGAGACCTTCAGTGTGTTAGACTGACGTGATAACCAACTACACCACGACACCTTATGTCTGAAATGCCCTTTATTAAAAATTTACCTTTGCATTTTTAATAAAATACGGTAAAATATGAATAACTTTTCAGAGTCTGAAATGATAGGAAGCTGGGTTGGCCTTCCACTCACAGCCATTTCCATGGAGCAGGCCGGTAATTTGCGGCTTTTTTTGTTTTTGTTTTATATACTAAAAATTATCCAAATGACCTACTTCTTATAATATTTATCTAAATAATTTTTTTTTACTATTAACATTGACAAATTAATTATTTAAATTTAATTTTTTAACATGATTTTTTTTATATAAAAAACTTATAATTTAATTATCCAACAACTAATTTATTATAAAGATTTTTGTAAAAAATTACTTTTATAGTCAATTTTTAAATTTTTTTAGTTATTTATATTTTATTTATGATATGTTTTATTGTTATGTTGTACATTTTTTTGTTGTTTTAATTTTTTTTAAATTTTTGCATTTTATTTTTCAGTTTATATTTTTAAGTTAAATTTTTAAATTTTTTTACAAAAATAATTTTAAATATTAGGTTTAAAAATCTTAATTTAAAAACTTTAGACAGAAAAATAAATTATAAATTATTTTAAAAAAATTAAAATAGCAGAAAATATACACGTAAAAAAATGAAATACAAATTAACTAAAAAAAATTTTAAAAACATACATACATAAAAAAACAAATAAAAAATAAATTAAAACAAATTTTTAAAAAAATATATGAAAAAAATTTAGATAATTTTTAAAGTTTTTCTAAATTTATTTTTTATTTATCTATATTGTTTTAAATCATAAAGTTAAAAATTAAAATTTAGAGTTAATTTATATTTTATTTTATTATATGTTTTATTTTTACATTATGTTTTTTTGCACTATTTTCATTTTTCTAAACGCTTTGTGATTATTTTTCAGTTTATATTTTTAAATTTAAATTTTATTTTATTATGTGTTTTAATTTTAGGTTTTTTATCTTTTTTCGTTGTTTTATTTTTTTTTAAACTGTTTGTAAGTTTTTTTAGTTTATATTTGTTAAGTTAAATTTTTAAACACTTTTTACCAACATAATTTTAAATATTAGGTTTAAACATCTTAATTTAAAAATTTCAAACTAAAAAATAAATTACAAAAAATTTAAAAAAAATTAAAATAATGAAAATGATACACAACATTTTTGGGACATCTCACTTTTATATTCATAACAAGTTTTTGAACCAATTAAAAATCTTATAAATCCTCATACTTTTTCTTATTAATGTGATTTGCACTTTTGGGACAACTCTCCTAGCATTTTTGTTAACATGATTTTCACCTTATACTTATATTTACAACAAGTTTTTGAGAAAAATTAAAAATTTATAAATCTTTCTTGTGTATTGCATTTTTTCACTTAAAGTGGTGACTTGATCTCATCTCAAAATTTCTATTTATAAACTTAGATCTAACTTGAAATGAAGAAGAAACACATATTGAATTTACAAATAAGATCTTTAAAATGTAAATAAATAATAGGGATACAATTATGAGTTTAATTGGTATACACTATTAGAAATTTTTACACGGCTTTATTCATGATAAATTTATTGATTTTACTAGTAATATTTTAAAAGTCACATAAATGAAAAATAAACTTTTCCATGGAAAGTGTATACCAATTAAATTCTAACAATATATTTTTTTTAATATGATCTTAGGTATTTAAAATTAGAATAATTTAAAATCTTTTAAGGTTGAGCAAAATTGTCTTAGGAAGTTATGATCAATAAAAAATCAATGATCATAAATGTTGCCAACCAAAAAATACTCCTTCCCTACCAAAAGGCAAAAACAAAGAACTGAGAAGTTGGTAAATAAAATTCTCCATAACTTATTTGAAACCCTAACTATCTGAAATCAAGAGTAATGGCAGCTACAGGCATTAGGTGAAGTCAATATCTGACTAATTAAATTTCTGATTCGATCTATTTTATGTTGTTAAATGAAAATAAGGATAGATCCTCGCGTGAGATTTTCAATTTTTCATCACAAATTTATGTCAAAATTTTATATTTATCATCTCATTTATTTTTTATTTTTGGAACGCCAATAACTTCAAATTAAAATTATGTTTAACAATGCCATTGAACAAAATCTGGATACTCCATTGAACAAAATATCAAGAAAAAATAACTATAAAAAAGTCAACTGTCATTTTAAGGTGAAGGAAAAAATATGCCATTTTTTTAGATTAAACGAAAAATAAAAATAAAAATTTAAACATTGGCGTCGCCCGGACTCGAACCGGAGACCTTCAGTGTGTTAGACTGACGTGATAACCAACTACACCACGACACCTGCTGAGAAAATAAATCTATTATTTATATAAGATTGTTATGTTTCATACACAATGATATAAGATAGCAGCAACAGTAAGAAGGAACTAAACTACACAACTAAATGTGACATACAATATTATACTACATAAGATTTGTTATTATTGAGCAATTTTTTTTACTATTATGCATGCATGAATATCAATACAAAATTAGTGACAATTGACAATCACTGTAGCAAGCATTGTTTAAAATGAGAGTTACATCAATTCTTAAAGTATGATAAATTTAATCCGTGAAATTGCAGCAATATATGACTGAATGGTTGATTTTAGGATAAGCCGAGTAAAATACTCACTTTAAAGTTCATAAGAAATATTTTTATTTACTAATATTATTATTTGTAAAAAAAAACTAAAAATTATTTACATGATTGAGAAATTTTTTTGGCCACTCACCAAAAATACTATAATTGTGTTATTTTAGATTCCAAAACTTTTGAAAATATATAATTTAATACATTATATTCTTTAGTTTAAAAACATTTCATCCTAACTTTTCTTCATGCCTAAATAAATGTGATCCAACTTTATATAAAGTCAAATCTTAGTTCTTGAAATTATTAAGAGAAAATTAAATTCATACTTGTTGAGGTTTTGTTAAATTATATAAAGTATTTATTCTTTATTTTATTTTTATAATGATCTCCTTTACCAGTTACATAGTGAAATATATTTTAAACTTTAAGAATAAATGTGTAATGTAAAAAAAGTTAGGATACTGTTAGAAATTATTAGAAAAAAATTGTTAGTAATAAAAAAGTAAAAATATTTTGTCTAATTTATCAAAATTCAAAGAAAGTTAGTATAGTTTACTCAATTATTAAATGTTGATCATTCATAGAGTTAGCAAACCATAACCTTTAAAACTTTAAAGAACTAAACTGATAATTGATAATGTCAATAGTTAAAATAACGCTTAGTTGCTTATAATTCTAAGAATTAAACATTTTCTAACATCTAGCTTTCACGTTTAGATGTTTCAGCATTACTATGTGTAATATTTTTTAAATTAGGTATCTATAACTATTATGATGAGAATATTCAATTTTAGTGTATTCAATTTTAGTGTCTAAATTTACGTAGACTTTTTTGTCTCTAAGTAACTACTAAAAAATTAACTACCAATTACATATTTTATGTAAGTTTTCTTTTTTTTTTTCTTTTCAGTTTTTATTTTTTATTTTTTATTTTTTTTATTTAATATATAAAGAGGGGCAAAGTGACTCTCTCCTACTATATTAATAATGTAAAAAAGTATGTAGATAATGTTCAAAAAATTAGAAAAGTTTGTATAAGGATAAAAAAAAGAAGGAATGTGGGACAAAATTTAACAAAAATCGGTTTAATTTACTCAGTTACTGAATATTTATCATTTAGTTCATAAAGTTACTAAACAATGATCTTTTAAACTTTGGAATGAAAAATAAGAACTAAAACTACTATATTTGATAATAAGTTTAATTGATATATATTTTCAGTGTCAAAGATTTTTACACTAACATTCAATCATGATTTTTCATTTATGTGACTTTTAAAATACTAATGAGTAAAATCAATCAATTTACCATAAATAAAAGACTGTGATTAAATATCAATATAAAAATCTTTATATGACAATATACACCAAATACCAATTAAACTCTCTGATAATATTATTATCATTCTAGCACAACATGAATAATTTAATTAGACTAGTTTGTTTTTTTGCTGTGGACTTCAATGAATTTTTTCAACTAAATTTGCACACCAGTTTCAACCTAGAAAACCAAGTTAAACCCAAAATATACTAATGACATGACATGAACTACAATTTTGTATTTCTATAAAATAGTTAGCAGAGAACGTGTACATATTGATCTTGGGTGAAAATCCTCGTCAATAGAACTAATGTAGAATGTGTTCCTTGCAGTTTTGTGCGTTACTTATCTATCTGATTCAGTTGCAGGAACCAAAGCTCACGAAATTGGTACAGTTTGGCAATCTACACTACTAATTTTTATTCTTCTAAAGCACGATAAATATGCATTTCGAACATAGAAACCAAATTACAAGCATGTTCCAACTTCAAAAATTCTTGTCAGTTATTATGATTGAAGAGGATTTGTTTTGCTCTGCTTGGATGAGTTCCTCTAGAAAAATTTAGAGGGCCAACATAGTCAATGGTAAAGATTCCAACAGTCATACAAACAGAAAATATCAATGAACTCTTGAAGAACAGACACATTGGCTCACTCCAATATGCCTGTTGTATTATTTTCGACAACAGTGCATAATTTCATTCCAAAGAACATTTTTTCTCGAATGCTTCCTGCTCTTTGCGACACAAGTCAAACTCATTTGTGTGGTAGTACATGCAGCCAACATATTCATCCATCTCCTTTGTGCACTTTTGGTGTAGATCCTTCAGACTGCAGAACAACCATTTAATCACATCAGTAAGAAATCCTCAAGGAAAAAATCCAGTGTCTAACATAGAATGGATTATACTACTAAAAAGCCAACATATCATGATGAAAACTCAGTTAAGACATCAAATAAATCATACAAAATTACGTGTATCTAAAAACCAACACCAAACAGATAGAATCATAGAAATGAATAATACAAACCTATGTATCTTAGTGCACAAAAAATAATATTATGAAGAAATTATATTATCTGTCACGGATAACATATTAAGAAGTGATAATTACCATAAATGTTTTCTCTCTACCAAAAAAAAAAAATCCTCCTAGAGATGGAGACATCATAAAATAGAACTTTCAACAAGGTGTTTACAACCTTCAATATCTGTAAACAAGAGTAATGATTAATGCCAAATGCAAGAAGCACTACAGGTGGGGGACCCATAATATTATTGAAGTTTGAAACATGCTACATATTTTATTATTGTTATTATTATCCCATCAAATATGTTAGGGAATATCGAAATGAGAGAATGATAGTATTATTAGATGAGCAAACAGAAAATACAGAAGGAATGAGATCCTACTGCCCAAAGCTAGGCCCCTACAGGGTGGCTATTGCCCTCTGTCCATAACAGAATTCACAGATTCAAGAGAAGATGATCCTCTCTCTCCTAACTATTCCCTATATACCCAAAGTCCTCTTTTCCAAATTTTGGCAATTCTGTTACACATTTGCCACCCCAGCCTTACTCTTCACGCCCCTATTCCTCCTAACATATACTATCCAAACTGTGGATCTATCCTCTATGTCCATGCCCAGATTCCCAGTCCTATCAAAGTATATGGTGCTTCTAAGTCAAGAGATCTAATTCTAATAACTATCAAAGAATTAGTTGTGAACAAGATTTTAAGCTCCATTGATTTGATGACAAAATTGTGTAAAATCAACAATAAACAGAGATGATGAACCCACATGATTATTTGATTTGGAAACAACCACAAAAGACTTTCAACAGCGAAAGTAATAATTAACGATACAGTCCAAACATCCCAGCTGCAATACTAAATACTAATACAGCATCTTGAAGCAAAGAGCTGCAATTCCATTCTTTTCTAACTCTAATGTGAACTGAAACACCAGGTGATAATATTAAAAAAAAACATTATTATATTAAATCACTTTAATTTGTATAAATTCAGTTCCCTTAGAATCAACTCAGATAAAATTAGAATCCAAGATTAAGCATAAAAGAAAAATTCATATCAATTCAGTCTAACAAGTAAGAAATCACCTTTGTACCTTATTGCCAACATATTGAATCTCACATTAAATTTCAAATACCTAGAAGTACAGTAACTAGAGATTTGTACAACAAAACCACGTTTTCATCTATAATTTGTTGAAAAGAAAAACGACACCATCATAAATGAATATTCCAATCATCATCAAATCCGATATATAGAATCCAAACTGTTAGTCTGTTGTAGATATTCAGTACTACAATAAAACTAGAAACGTGTCAAAAACAATATGTTGTAGATTGGTCATTAACACGAAACAAAGCACTGAAAGAAATTTCACACACAACAGCAGATGGACATGCCATAAACAACTATGCCTGTAAGAGGAAAAAATGTTTAGATACACTTGATTAAGGATGCTCAACTTCCTTCACCAGGGTCTAATTACCCAGTTAGTATTTAAAATAAATAGGGATAATGCTAAAAGCTTACAACAACCAAGCTTTTCCACAGTAGGTGGGTAAGCTACTTGGAAAAATTAATCTATAATTTTCCATGATGAATCATGTAAGTAGACAAAGTGACAAACAACCTCTAAATCATTCTTAAAATGTTTTCCTATAGTTTTTACTAGTCTCCGTTCCCCTCTCTAGTGAAAAGGCTACCTTCCATCCCATATACTTTACTAAAGATTCTATGGGTCTTCTCTACAGTCCACACAAATCCAAACCAAATAATGATACATTCAACTAGTTTCTCTTCAATAGGTTCTATACAATCTTTCTCTCTAATACATTCACTTCCCATCTTATCTTATCTTATCTAATGCATCCATTTGTATATTATGTTCACTCACCCACAGTAGCATTCTCATCTTTACTACATAAGTTTATTCTCATTGTGAGAAGAGATAAATAAATATTTTCCAAACTTGCTTACAATATTTTCTGCCCAGAAGAATTGAATTATTAGTATTTAATATTATTGCAATGATAATTAACACCACAACAATTTAGGAGGGAGCAATTATGATACTACTACTTCCTAAGATGCATTGAAACTGGCTATACCAAGTATCTAGGCTACATGGAAAAACAAACATCAAAGAAGCTCTTGTCTCCTACAATATTCTTATATGCTACACTCGTGTTAGCCTTTTTATTGTGGTATTTCCTAACACTCAATTCCAATATTCCATACACCATTCCCTTCAGGTTGAGCAGTAACTTTTTTGACAACATTTCCTGTTACAATAGGGTTAATGCTATGAAATGAGGAAAAATAGCCAGAATTTTGAAAAACTTATATATTCATTGAATGCCAGACTCAGTCAAGGTTCTACATGCAACCAGCAATTCCAATCAGTAGTCAAAACTCCAAAGCATAAACAAATTAGAAGATCAGCTGACAATTACAACCGACAACTTCATGAGGGTTATTCAAAAAGCCAGCCTATGACTTCAGAATCTGAAGTTCTGAACCTCATGTAAGAGTAACAAAAATATCAACCCAATAAACAAAAAAAAAAAAAAAAAAAGGATCTTGCATATAGTTTGAGTGATGCAACTGGCACACTTAATTTCTTCACACAACCAAATAAACAAAACAAACCTTTGTCTGCTGGATGCTGACCCCTAATGATAAAACAGTAAATAAAAAATCATCCACGAATTTGTAGAATGCAGAGGGAATTGTTATCTTGCAATAGAGAAACGGCTGTGCAAACATCTCTGTGATATATTTCCATCTTCTCAAATATCACAATAAATTGACATCTACAACCTATCCATGTATCAGAATTCAGATAGCATTTTTTTTTTTATTATTTTGTTTCACACGGGCATTCTCTTTCATAGATAACCCTATTTGAGGTATGTTTAGACACTAAACATGGACACCTCTCCCGGCGCCTGTGACATTGATTCTCAACATCAGGAAGTGCTCATTCATATAGGCGAAAAAAAATTCACCATTTAAAAACCATAAAAATCTAAAAAATGAACAACATTTATTCCATATTTTTTTTCTTAGATAGAATACAGAACTGAAGTAAAATCAGCGTACAGAACACTAAGGGGAAAAGAAAAAAGAAAACATACAGGCCAAGGACACAACGAGTAACATGACGACCCTTATCGAGGCACTTTTCAGGGTTCTGGTCCTTCTTCTTGCACTTGAGAAACTCCAAATTCTCGGAGTGGCACCTAATCCCAATGTGCTTGGACGATGCCATCAACACCGCGGACGTTGGGATCGGATTTCCAGAAGCATCTATAGCGCTCGCCATGTGCACTTCAAACCTTGTTAAGCAGAAATGGGGAAAATAAGAGCTTTTTGGGGAATGGGGGTTTGGAAATGAAGGAGAAAAGTGAGAAAGGAGAAGACTTTACCTTGAATGGCACTGATTTGTGGTGGTTGGGAAGAAGAAGAAGAAGAAGAAGAAGAAGAAGAAGAGAGCAGAGGGCAATTAGGGTAGTGTTCTGGACTGAGGTGAAGAGTGGCCAACCCGCATCATGGGAAGGGGAGGACCGTGGACAACACATTCAGGGACATTCTCGTAATTTTATTTTTAGATTTTTTTTTTCTTCGTGAACATTTTTCTAGTATTTATTTGATTATTAAGTAATTTCATTTTCTCTTGATTGTAATTTTATCTAAAATTATTTTTTTAACTATATCAATCTTATAATTTTTAAAAAAAATATTTTAAAACATTTATATTTTTATTCTATTATCTATAATTTATAATTTATAATCTATAATATATATATATATATATATTATTAATAAATAGGATTTCTTTTTTATGTTTATTTTTTAAAATATTTATTCTATCTTTATACGTATTTAAAAATTAAAAAATAAAATAATTTTTAAATTATTTATATTCTGTCATATTATTAAAAAATATATTAAATTAAAACTCAAAAAAAAAACACGTAAGAATATTTATAATATTAATATGAATTAATTGTCGTAAAAAATAATGACTATTATATTTCTCTATTGACATAATTTTGTCCAATACCAAAGTAACATGATAGCCTATTAGATTTTAATTGCATCAATGTGTCACGGTTGTAGCATAAAAAAAATAGTCTGGATTCTGTAACTATGAAATTTGAGAGAATAAAGTTATACAATTGGATTGATCTTTTTTATGTGACCCATTTTAACACATCCATTTTAATTACTCGCACGCCTTAATTCCGACGTCCAAACGTCGCATCGTTTTATCTTTCCCCATCGCTGCTATTCATCTAAAAGGTCACCATGCTCCTCTATCTTCCTACGTGCTTCCTATAAAATGCATTTTGGTGTTTTTTCTGAGCCAGCACATTCTTAGTTTGCTTTCTTTTCTGAAGACACTCGTATTTACATGGGCGAAGAAAAAGTGTTTGTTTATTCATTTGGATTATGGGTCCTTTATCCTTATGCAAAATTAGACATGTTTAAGTATGAGACCTTTTATGATAACTGAGAACAAATAGGAGAGTTGAGACAAAAATATGTGTTTTCTCATGATGGAGTCAAAGAAAGTGTGATATGTGAGTCATGCCGCCATGTACAATGCTGCAAAGAAATGACGGTCTTTTTTCATGTGTTATAACAATTGTAGAAAAGTTTGACATTTCTTTTCCTTTGAAAAAAAGTGTATTGAGCTTTGTAGATGTTGTCCCGATACAACTACACCCAATAGTTGGGCGTTTTTTAAAGGATTCCAAATTTGAAGCGATAAGCATAGACCCTTCAGTTAGGTTTTTTTTTCTTTCTTTTTTGAGGTCAAACAAATAAACGATCTAGTTGGGGTCATTTAATGGGACCGTTAAGCGTAGTAGGTTTTTATCATTGTTTGCTTCTTCTTACAAATTCAAGGAGTACTATTTTAAGGTTTGTGCCCCAGATCATTTCCCCAGTTTACTCGAGGGATTACCCCTTTATTGGACACAAGAGTCAACGTATTTTGGTGGGTTGCAACTAGTCGACCTATCTCTTGAAGAAAACATGGCTATAAGAAAATTGGAGGGTCTAGGGTACCGTGCGATTAGTTCATTGTTGTCGCTTGAGTACGATATGGTGGGGTTGCAAAAACATATTGGTAGTGCCCCCTAAAATTTTGTGTTTTTCATGTTTTGCATAACTGAAATTGATGACAATCTCACTGTTTATGTGTCACATTTTGCAAAGAAAATGACAATGTCGACAAAGGAGATGAACAAACTATGGAGCAAGAAGGGGGCAGTCACAAAAGCGACAGGTGATCAAGTTACAAGCTCCATAGTTGCAGAAAAACTTGTAAAAGAGAAACAACCTCGTGAAGATGAGGGATCACCTAGGGACAGACACAAACCGACCCAAGGGTACCAATGAGAAGGTGGATGACTCTGAAGCCCAATCGACAGATCTGACGGTGATAGATCAAATGAAAGGGAATCGAGAAGTGGTGACCAAAGATCCATCAAAGGAAAAAGCAATATCATTGTGGTATATGGCGTATGAACATCACACACTAATAAAGACCGATTTTAAAAAAAAAATGGCGATGAGGAACATCTCCGAAAGCAAAGTCTCCTTATGCTCTGCAAAGATCAAGAGGCCATGGCCAATCGACTAGTGGTGGTGTCGGCGGTGGCAAAGGACCAAATTCAGGAGATGCTAGAAAGTCAAGCGAAAATGATAATTTGGACAAGGTTGAAGGAGAAAAGGGAAAGTTGGAGGAGGAGCTAAAAAAGATGAAAGATGCTGAGAAGACGATGGGAGATCAGATTTAGGAGTTAGAAAAATCTGTTGGTGAGTTAACAATCTCCAAGAGGGACTTGGAAAACAAACTAGAAGAAAGCCAACTATAGGAGAAGTTAGCTGTTGACGAAGTGGCATGCTTGAATGTGAAAGTGGTTGAGCAGAAACTTGAAATTACAACAAAATTTGTATAGGGCTTCATGGCGATGCAAGCACAAATCAAAGTTTTATGCTTAGACACCGAATTAAGTCAAATGGGATATTTTAAGGAGGTTATAAATGGGAAAATTGTGGATGAGGAAGGGAACGAGGTCGTAGTAGGAGAAAATGACCGATAGTGTGGCTTGATAGTATGTTGTTCCTTAGGAATGTTGAGCACTGCTTTTTGCTTGCTTTTGTTTTATCTTGCTTTTTGGTATTCATCACTTCTTTTATTTTTGCCCTATAAGCTTGACTTTGCGCCTTCATAATAGCCTACAATAGTATTATTGAATTTTGACGTTGTTTCATGCCAAAGTGTGTTTCATGTCATCGTTTCTCAAACGCTGTTGTATGTGTCCTAGTCATTCCAAAAGCAACTATGTTACTTGTATAAACATTTGGCACTGGAAATGTTTAATATACGTATGATAGATCTATTTGTAAGGAATTATGCATACAACTTGTGTTCACATGGAATCCCTGTGAAAGCCTTTAGATTTTATGTTAAGGGTCCTTAAGCGTAAATCATGTTTACCTTAATACCAAAGTAGACTGTTTGATATCCACATACTTGGGAATATCAGGATCACGCGTGTGTTTTTTGCCCCATGATTATGACTAAACTATTTTATGAAAGAAAAAATAACAGCAAAAAGCAAACATACCAACTCAAATAAAAAACAATAAGTAAACATATCTGCATAGAAGAATACCAAAAAAGAAAGAACAGCTCATGGAGACATCCATTGCATCATTATAGGTCATAAAATCCCAACTATGTTGGTACCTTAAAAGCATTAATCATTTGCAGCACATCTGATGATTTGTTTTCATTGATTCACCAATATTCATATAAGAGCCTTCATAACAAAAGGAAATACTAAATTCAAGAAAACATAAAAAAAGATGCAAACACTAAAATGAGTATGAAGTACAAGGGCATCTAAGTAGGATTGACTGTAATAAGTATGAAGACTAGTAGAATTCCACGTGCGAGGAACATTTTTCTGATTGAGAGTCTCTGACTTGTTGGCCCATTTACCAATAACCTAGATGATCCAATTAGGTGACAATTTGTTGCGTATTTGTACCAATTGAGCTTTTTTCAACAATAAATCACCAACAACAAAATGTCTTGGATGAACCCTGACATTGTAGTGTGCCTCTAATCATCTTTTTGTTGCAACTTCCTTAATAAGAGTCAATTCCCGAATTTCATCAAATAATTCAACGTCAGCATTTCTATGGACCTAATTTTTTTGTGCTAAAAAATTTTACACAACATTAAAATTTTCTTTTTTTTTTATCATGGAAAATATCGTGGTTAGATTGGGGAAATAAGATGATATTTATGAGAGTAGCACAATTCACGTAAAAAGAAATGCATCAGAATGGAGCAGAAAACCTGTTTACTAAAGCTAATAACCTACGGGTTAGGTTCCGTGATTTCAATTGGGATCACGGCATGAGATTCGTACACTAAGGAGAACAAAGTCTCTTGCATAGTCGAGTGTGTTGTAGTATGATATGACCATAAAATCGAAGGTAGTTCGTCTAGCCAAAGAGCCTTCACCGTGTCTAAACATCGCTTTAATCCTTTCAAGACGACCTTGTTTGCCGACTCCGTCTGCCTATTTGTCTGCGAATGTTCCACAAAGGTATATGTGAGCTTGATTCTTAGGTCATCGCATAAACTATGGAATTTCTCAATAGCAAATTGCGTTTAATTGTCAGTTACCAACATCTGTGACACTTCAAGTCAGCAGATTATTGACTTCCATAAGAAGTGTTTCACCCAATCTATTGTAATTTTTGCTACCGGCTCGACCTCAATCCATTTACTTGCATAATCTACAATTATTATAAAAAAAATTGAGCTGCTTCTTGGCAATAGGGAATGGCCAATATGTCGATGCCCCACTTGTGAAAAGGCCATGTCAGGGAAATAAAGTGTAAATTTTCTACAAACAAATGATATAAGTTAGAATGAATCTGGCATTTGGCACATCTCTTAACAAAGTCTCCATTGTCTGATCGGAGAGTTGTCCAAAAGTAACCTACACACAATTTTATTAGCAAGGATTGGGCCTGTTTCCCAATATGGCTCCCAGAGAACACCTCATGGATCTCTCGCAACACCAATTAAGCTTGGGCTAGAATCAGACAACGTAAAAAGGGAGCCATGTATCCACGATGATAAAGCTGATCATTCAACATAGTAAATCGGGTTGCCATGCAAACAGGCGACGATTGGGCCCATCCATGAATCTAACTCTTCCTGGATAAAATAAATTTCTCCTGTCTCAGAAGTCGTGATTCTAGGCACATGAAGTGTTTCTTGGATAACTAAGCAGTGATACCTTGGTTTTTTGGTGCTTGCTAACTTGGATAATAGATCGACTCGAGCATTTTAATCCCTAGGGACATGAGTCAAACTGAACTTCTAAATTTACAAGTCAAAGTCTAAGTATTTGGCCAATTGGGAGGTCTTTTGTCTGATAAGTTCCAAGCACTTGTCTAGTCAACAATTGTGAATCGTTGCATGCTATCAGGTCGATGACTCCCGTTTCTAAAGCCAATTTGAGACTGACTAGGAAGGCTTCATATTCGGATTGATTATTGCTCACTCGAAAATAAAAACAAAGTGATTGCTCCAATATGATTCCATTGGGTCCTTCAATTACAATTCCTGCTTCACTACCTTAAGGTTAGAAGATCCATCAATTGATAGGACCTAAGTACCCTTCTCATTTAAAGGGTTGGGTGGATGAGTAAGTTCCAAAGCAAAGTTTCCCCAAGACTTGAACCTTGATGTGCCCATGCCCCTAAAAGAGAAGACTATACTTTGATAATTCTATCGCCCATTTGAACATACAACCTGTCAGGTCGGGTTTGTACAAAATATGTCGAATAGCTTATTGGTTCATACTATAACCTGGAAATTGTGAAAATAGTGTCGCAACTTCCTTGTTGTGACCAATATAGCCAAAACAAGTTTCTCCATCCTCTGATAGTGAGCCTCTGCCTCCTGAAGAATATGACTCACAAAGTAAACTAGGTGTTGAACCTGATCTACTTCCTGTACAAGAACCAAACTCGTTACTTCATCGAACACAGAAAGATAAAGATATAAAGGGGAACTAGAGATTGAGCGACACAACACCAGAGGTTTGGATAGGTAGTCATTTAATTTAACAGAAGTTGTCTCGCATTCCAGAGTCCACTTGAAATGGTTCAACTTCCTAAACTATTTAAAAAATGGAAGGGATTAGTTCCCCGACCTTGAGAAAAAACGAGACAAGGAAGCTATGTGGTCGGAAAGAGCCTGAACTTTCTTTATTGTGGTGGGGCTATACATGTTGAGAATTGTTGCATATTTGTCAAGATTAGCCTCGATCCCCCAACTAGTAAGCATGAACCCCAAAAACTTACCCGAAGGTACCCCAAACAAACATTTTTCTGGGTTCAACATCAAGTGATACTTGTGAATGGTAAGAAAAAAATCTCACAGGTCAGCCAAGTGAACATTTGGGGTGGTGGATTGATTACCAAGGCAATCAATATTTGGCAATAGATATGAATCCTTTGGGCAAATTTTGTTAAGATTAGTGAAATCTACACACATCTGCCACCTTCCATCTGCTTTTCTTACCATTAAAACATTAGTCAGCCAGTTCAGGTATTGGATTTCACGAATATAACTAGTACACAACAATTTGTTTCCTAAAAAATAACCTGCAAGAATTGGTTTAGTTAATAAGTTATTAGTGGAAAAGAAATAAATGTTACGGAGAATTGAATGTTTAATTATCTTATATTAGTATAGTAGTGGGAGAATAATTGAGTTTATTTATAATATATTTTTTAGCATTAATTATTTTTTTAAAATAATTGGGAGGTGGGAAGTGAAATATAATAATTATTTCTTGATTTCGGAGAGTTTTGATTGAGTTTCGAGGAGTTTTCAGAAATCTGTTCAGGAGGGGATGCAAATAGCAAGTCAGAACTCACTAAACTCACCCTACTCCATTTTCTTTTTTTTTCTTCTTTTTTATTTCTTCCTTTTCTTTCATTTTTTTTCTTTTTCTCTTTTATTTCCTTCTTCTTCAATCTTTTTTTTCTCTGTCGCTTCTATTATCTCGTCACTATTTTTCTTGTGTCCTTTGCATGTGAAGCTTTTGGTTGACGTATTTTGACGCAGTCTCTTCTAAAACTTTTATTGTTGAGCGATTGTTGTTATAGGTAAGTCTGATCTTGAATCAACGAACCTTTTTCCAATCATTTTCGATCCTGTCATTCTCGTTAAAAAATGAATTTCTTTGAAAATCTTAATTTCTAAGGTTCTTGTTTAAATTAGGATTTTTTTCAGGTTCTTGTGAATTTCATCAAGTGGATTTCCTCATTTTCTTTTGAGTTAGCTTTGAAAAAGAGAAATAGGTAAGTGAAGTTTTTTTTCCTTGGTTTTAACTTTGAAAAATTATGATTTAGTTGTTAATTATGATTGATTTAACTTTTGAACTAATTTTGGATGTTATGTGAAATTTGTTATTGTGGTAATTGATGAGTCGCATTGGTTGAATTGATTTTCTATAATGGGAATTAAATTTATTGGAATGCATAATGAGGATATATTTATTTATGTTGGTTGCGGGTGATTACAGTTGGGTAACTTAGTATTGGATGATATGTTTGGCGGGGTACATTGATGTTAAAGACACAGTTGGGGTCAATATAATCCAGAGTATCGGATATGCAAGGGGATATTTCTATGATTTACATTGTGGTTCTAGTACTAGATATGCAAGAGGGTGCCTAAAGGACATACTAAGACAACGATTGTGTCACAGGGTGTCAAGTAGACACTAGACATCGGTTTGTGGTTGTCAAATGAATATTGCTTAGACTTAAATTGGTGGTAACACAGACATCTTGGACGCTTGTCGCCAATTGAAAGGGGTCTTAAGCCGCCTCGGTGTTTGAACTCAATGTAAATATTTCAAAATGTGTCGAGTCTGAACATGTTGTGTGAAATGCTTGTATTTAGGGGAATATAAGTATGATTGATGATATTGTGATTTTTAAGTTTTCTATATTATGAATTTTATGTTTACTCTTGCAATGTATGTGTATTATGTATAACTATGATGATCGTATTTTGCACGGAAGCAGATACCAATGATGGCGGCGGAGATCAAAATTATCAGGATTGACAATGGATTAGTGGTAGTAGCGGAATTACTCATTTTGTGTTTGAAATAGTTTATGTATTAGGATATCTTATATATATGAGTTGTGTAATAGTTAAATTCTAACAAGAAATTGACAGGTTATGTCTCTGTTTTTCATGGGTTATGCTTTAACATGTTTTGGTGGGAAAAGGAAATGAAATGTTTTATGTAAATATTATGTTATGAAATTTGGGTAAATAATTTGAAATATGTGCGTGTATAATTTGATTGTATGAGACAAGTTTAAGTAGAGGGAATTAAATGATTGAATATTACTAGTATGTTTTTTTATTATTTTAAATTTGGAATGTTACATAACCTTGCGTTTCTCGCCCTCGACCTTTCTTTGCTTTTGGATGATGGGTTTTGTCGCCGGGTAAATGGTGAGCTTATGATATAAGAAATTAGGGTCAATGCCCAACATGTTAGATGCATACCAAGAAAATACATGTGAGTGGTCCTTGAGCACAACTATCAACTTTTCTTCCATATTGGTTCCAAGATGGTCACCAATTGTGATGTTTCCTCTCGAGATGGGAACCTATTTCATTCCTCTGTGAGGGATAGGTCGGCGGTCATCTTCGGCTAGGTCAGCATGAGGGTCCAGATCTAACAAATAGACATCTCGAGGAGTGGGGATACTTCTTTCAGTTGTCGCATAAGTACAATGGCATTGTAAAATTTCCTTATAATATTCCCTGACCGCAACTTAGTCTACTTTCAATGTGTTGATCTTCTCCTTATCCAGGGGGTACTTGACCTTCAAGTGAGGAGTGGAGACTATAGCCTGGAGTATGTTCAAAGTAGGTCTCCTGAGTAATATGTTGTATGAAGAAGGGGCGTTAATCACCAAGTATCTGATAACAATAGTTTTGACGAGCTCCTCCTCGCCAAATGTGGTCCTCAGGTCGGCATATCCTTAAACCTCTACTTGTTTCCCTGTAAACCTGGCCAAGACCCTATTATGGGGTAACAGTAGATCCATGGGTATCTGTAGTACCACATATGTGTGCCAAAATATGACGTTGGTCGAGCTCCCATGGTTTACTAAAATTCGGTGAACGTTGTACTCCCATAAGGACCGTAGAGATCATAATGGGGTCATGCTCATGGGGTGTAACTCCCTCAAAATCTACATTGGAAAAACATATTGATGGGGTCAGAGAGCTTGCTTGTGTTGAAACAACAAAAGTCGAACCCCAAGTGGAACAGGTATAACGCCTTCTCTCTACTATGTGGTGCTGCCATCTGTAAAGCCCCCTGCAATCGTATTGAAATTGCCTTAAATGGGTTTCTCATGTTCTGCTAGGGCACAGTGGAAGGCTTTCTTCAACTCGTCCTTTTCTTTTTCCTCAAAGTGGGGCTTGGTAGCTTCTACTTATGTCTCTTGGACATACTTATCCAAATGTCCTTCCTTGATGAACCTCTCGATTTGCTTGATTAACGTGAAAAACTTTCAATGTCATGGTCGTAAGTGCGGTCAAACTCACACCAAGCATTCTTGTTACGACTATCTGCTTGTCCACAATGGGGGAAAACGCATCAAGTGAGTACTATTAACATATTTTAGTATTTGGCGTCTGTCTACAAGGAATGGTGTAGAATGGTAAACATCAATATCTAACTTGCTATAACGATGATGTTTCTTCTTTGCATTGGACAAACTTGACTCGAGCATCTTATAGGAATTATGATGCCAATCTCGTCCCTGTTTTTTGCTAGCAGAAATGACGGACGGTTGGTATGCTTTATCTCAAGCTTTCTTCTGCAACATTACTTTCTCAACGTCGATGTGGCATGCAACTCATGCCCAATCTCTGACATTGTTTTGGGTTTTCGCTGCACTAATGATTCTCCAAAATGGCCAACATGTAAACCCTTAATAAAGGTGGCCACGAACATCCGCTCATTTGGGTCCACCATCTTCATAATTACCTCATTGAACCTTGTCAAGTATTGTTTCAATGTCTCCTCCCTTGTCTTGTTTATATTGAAGAGATCGACCACCATTGTTGGTTTATGCCAGTTGGCCACAAACTGGGTGACAAAGGCAGGAAAACTCTTCAAATCCCGTAACTGAGCAATCAGGAAGACACTGAACCAATCAAGAATCAACGCCATGAGGGTGCTAACAAACATTTTACAATGGAGCACGTCATTTGCACTGCTAACTAACATCTAGGACCAGAAGGTACGCAAATGTTGATTTGGACCCTGAGATCCATCAAAGAGTTCCATCTTCGGAACCAAAAAATGAGGTGGGATCGGTTAAGCTTTGATTGCTTGGGAAGACGACTAAAAATCCCTCTAGGTATTCGTCTTAGGGCGATGCAAGACTGCTACATGAGTTCTCAACTCCTAACGTGTTGCCAATAATTACTAGTGGGTCTCCACTTGGACTTGTTCATTGTGGGCTTCCCCTGCGAATGCTCGATGGTTAGCACTTTTAGTCTCTTTCCTTATTTTTTGAATTTTCTCCATCAAATGTTCAAGGGTGGGACTCCCAAATGAGAAGGTCTCCTGCTCTGTCCCATACAGGGTTTGGATCATCGGACTTCGATCCTCAAAAGGTTTGGATTGGTTGATTTACAACTCCTACTATGATGCCAAGATGTTCTAGTCAAGGGAAGACCACAGATCCTCCTTCAAGCTAGAGGAAGAAAAAAAGGTCCCTTTACCTATCAACGTACCCTCTCTTAAAACTCCCCCCAGATGGTTACCTAGCTTTTTCCATAATGCTTGACCTGACATCGGTTAAGTGTTCGCTCTACAACTGCCAAATCGGTCCCACGATGCCTCCAGTCCATAAAGGATAGAAAAAATAATCTTATATCTCTATATCTTATTTAGACAATTTCTTTTAGTAACTCCAAAATAAAAAAATACCCAAAATATTCTTATATTTCAAATTAGTTAATCTAGAATAGATACAAGGTAATAGAGATATTGTGAACTTTTTAAATTATATTAACTCCATGCTGAGTGAAAATAGCATTTGTACAAGCGTTAAAAGAAAATGTAATTATCTATTATAAATTTAAAATACAATTTATATGTAAAAAAATATTCATTTATAATTATAATATCATTTGTATATGTTCAAAACAAGCATTTACATGTTACGTACTTTAATTATATGAAAATACCATGTACCGTGTATAATGCAAAAGTTAAATGCTAAGGATCAAAGATGTTGTTTTTTTTTAATAAATTTGTGGATTTTCTTGATTTTTTTTTTGTCCCTAATAATTTTTTTTATTTTGTTTTTTTATCCCTAAATCTCTTTAGACAGAACTTTAAAAACTTCTAAAAAAAGATTTAAATAAAACTTTAGAAACAAAAACAAAATAAAAATTTATTAAAAACCAAATAAAAAAAATTATTAAGAACCAAAAACAAAATTTATTAATTTATCAGGATCAAAAACATGTTTAAAACTGCTAATAACTATTAAAAATATTCTCGTTATGAATGAAAAAGTTACATGCATAATCAAAATAACGGGTGAATTTTAGAGAAAGCTAAGATTTAATTTAATTTTTGGTTCCTTGACTGATGTGATTCAGCTTAGGGTTATATTGTTTTTGAATTTTCCTTGGTTATGTTTAAATCAAGGTTAAGAGGGGAAAAAACACATGAAAAGTAGAATAAGATTACTTGCGCACACTTATGGAATGCCACTGGGATGATATACATGAAACTAATTTTAGAAGCTGAATGAACGAATCTCATTTAGTTTCATCACAACGGTGCATTCTTAAAGCCACTTACAACTCTGCACATTATAGATTGATGCACATTCCTAACCTTCCTAACCCCCATAGCGATGGGACTACATACATCGTTCAAGTTGATAAATAGACTTGAACTCGGAGAAACACAGAAATATGTCATCATATTGCAGTTAATATTGCAATATCATAAGTAACATTCAGCTCCAATCTCTCTATGTCACAGATAAACATGGCTGAGAAAATGTTGATATTAGTCACATACACCCATAGGATTCCCATTCTTGATTATCCAAGGATGCTCCATGATCTTCTGAAGTGAGAGTCTTCGTGAAGAGTCTTTTACTAGAAGCTGCATCAGTAACAGATTGCAGTAAGAGAAAGGACTAAGTCTGTTCTCTGAAAGGATATACTTTCGCTTGGATATGAACTTACCCTACTGATGAGATTTTTGGCTTCTGAAGAAACATAAGGAGTAGAAGGGAAGGTTAGATCGACCTTCATTATCCTGCACAAATCTAAATATATTACAAATGCATTGCAAAAGCGACATGTATTTTACGATAAACTACACAGTATATACTAGTCTCATGCATACCTTTTGAAGGTATCAACTTGACTCTCAGCCTCAAATGGGGGAGCACCGTAAAGGAACTCATAGCAAAGGATACCCAGAGTCCAGTTATCAACTGCATAATCATGAGCTTTGTTTTCTACCATTTCGGGTGCTAAATAATCCAAAGTTCCACACATGGTATGCCTCTTGCTTCTAGACTGTACTGACCAACCAAAATCTGCAATCTTAAGACGACCCTGAAACCAAGCCATTATCAAAGTAATTGTAAAAGTTCCTCTAAAGCTCTAATATAAATGGTTCCAACTATTTCTCAGTGAAGTTTGCTTTAGTTCTTTTTCATCTCTTTTGAATGGGAGGAAGGTTAGATAAAGAAAACAAAGGATTGGAGAAGAAGAAAAAACGACAAAGAGAACATGACTGAATTTTTCTAACCCATCCGACCAAGGAGGTGGGAAGGATAAGAGATGATTGAAATGAACTGCAAAATGTTGTATGCTTGGTATTTAGTAAACTGAATTTCTTCAAGATTCAAGTTGTTTTACCATAAGTTGATGCCAAGTGGAAAAAAATACACATTAAATTAGCATGGGCAAAAGGAATGAAAAAGAAGGTAAAAAAAGAGAAAGCATACCTCATGGTCAAGCAACAAATTTTCAGGCTTGATATCCCTGTGAATAACATGCTTCTCATGACAATACGCCAATGCCTTTGTGAGGCTTAAAATATACTATAATTTTCAAATGAAAGAAAGTCGTGGGTCAATGTAATACAAAAAAAAACAAACAAAAGAAAAACACACTAGACTTGCTTAAAAAGTAGTGCAGTGAGCAGCATAAGATATAAACATGAATCCTAGTAAGAAATTTTTTTCTAATCCATTTTCACTCAATTTCTTTATAGTTCAATATTTCAAAGCATGTTGATACTCGATACAATAAATTTTACAGCCACATTTTCACAAGCATATAATAAATTGATAGTATTTAATTTAAAGAGTTCTGCTCTGTTCCCATGCAATCTCTCCAGTTAATCCATTTTCACACAAAACAAATTATGTAACACAGTAAATATAACAAAATACCTAGAACCAATAATCTAACACCATATTGTAAAGCTTCTTTATGCTCTTATTTTCTCTCAAAAGTCCAAAACTCAATTATCAACACAATACCTAGAATCATGTAAATATTCATCATCTACACGGTTAGGCTACTTCCAAACAAAAGGCCAGATCACAATAGTTAGAAGAATCAGGAAGAGGGCATCAATTAGCAATGAAAAGGTTACGAGGAGTGCTACCAAAATACTCTTTGACACATTTCTCCTAACACACTCTTTATTATTAGTTGAAATTTATTGAAAACTATAAAATTAAGAGAGTCATTTAATGACAAATGGGACCCACATAATTTGTTGTTTTCGACAAATTTCAACCATTCATGTAGAGTATGTTAGGAGGAGTGTGTAAAAGAGTGTGTTGCTAGCATTTGTCAAAGGTTACACAAGATAGTCAATCTTCACAACATCAGGAGTCACTACTCTAGGTAAAACCAAGTCAACAAACCAGCCTTATGTCAGTAAGGTAGTTTACAAGTAAAATAATCAACTTTCACACCTTGTCTTCATGTTTTCAAAGGTTTGTATAAAAACAGAATAATAAATAATCTTCTCTCTGTTTCCATACCAACATGAAAATTAAAAACGAAAACATAAGATATTTTCTTAAACCAAACACACACTTAACGCACCATATACCACACATTCCATTGTAAAATTTATAATCAAGTTTAAGCATACATCCCAATCAAGTTCAATGACATTCAAAATGAATTCTACCAAATTCCATTACAAACAGACAAAAAGCGCACGTTTGGCTTTACCATAAATCTAGAATACCACCTCAAAACACCAACTAACATGATTTTAAGTAAATATTCACATTCTTTTATCTGACGTTACAGAATTAATTTTGGATCCGAAATCAATGTTGGGGTGAAGAACATTACGGCAATATATATTGGATCATAAATTTTACACTTTGTTGACTTTTTACATTATTTTAAGAATAAGGTTTTAAATTACATTATCAGTGGCAGTTTTGTAACAGTCCATGATATGGCAAGTAATTGCAGAAAAAAGGTGCCAACGCAGTCGCACTATGATCAGAGAGACCCCAAAACATTGACATTGCGGTCAAAATCACAGTCGCAGATTTTGATTTTGATTTTTCTAAACTTTTTTTAAGAATAATAATATCCCAACATAAAAAATGAATTAAAAATAAAATTTAAAAACATAAATTGAATGTTGAAACTTGAAAACAGAGAGAGATTGACATGAAGAGAAGATTACCGTTGCAGCCTGCTTCTCACTGAAATGGCCTTTTTTGCTAAGCTCCTTGTAAAGCTCCCCATTGTGAGCATATTCAAGAATCAAATAGACGCGGTCAGAGTCATGAAACCAACCATAGAGACGAAGGACGTTCTGATGCTTGAGACTGAACTGAATCTCCATCTCTCTCCTCAGTTGATGATGAATTTTGTACCTCTCAATCTGTTCCTTGAAAATAACCTTCAATGCCACCACGAATTTGCTCTGCAAAAACCAAAGGAGATGAAAAGGAAAAAATGAAACAAATTGCAAATACTGGAAAACCTAATTAAATTTGTGAGGGAAATGGAAACCTTGACTTCTCTGGCGACATAGACTCTGCCGAATTTGCCTTTGCCGAGAGGCTTTCCGATCTCGAAGTCGCTGAGGGACCATTCTCTTTTCGGGTTTTCGTCCATTTTTTCTGTTGCGAATTGCGATGAGAATTTGAATCTGTTCCAAGCCGCAGAACCACAATCCGCACCGTTTAGTGTAGTAAATGGTTTTTTGAATATGTTCGAAGCCAAAACGGTTGTAGCACCTCTCTCACCACTCTCACTAGCTTCCGCACAGGAGTAAGTAGTGATAAATAATGACAAAATTACATCAAGATTTCGTCATTTTTTAAGGAATTACATTTAACTTTACTTTCTTTTTTATTCTTTAAATTAATCCCTTTTTTTAGTTTAAAAATAGAGAAAAAACGTTTATACACTTTTATTAATTAACATTTTAAAAGAGTAAAATGTTATAAGTAATTATCTATACTGTGCTGGACATGAGTCTTAAACTCTTAAATATATTATACTATTATTTTTTATATATTTAAAAACATTCAACTAGCATTTTTTCAAACTTTACATTAACTCATCTAAAGATATGAAAAATAATAATTAAAAAAATAGAAATGTATATATAATTATATTAAAAAATATTATTATAATAACTAAAATATAATAAAAGGAAAAAATGTATTTTAACGTGGATTTAATAATTATATTTTACCAGAAAAAGTATATGATTATAATTACCCAATTATTTATATATAGAAAAGAGTTTAATTGATATATACTATGAGTATAAATATTTTTATAATAATATTAAATCACAATCTTTCATTAATGGTATATTGGTTGACTTTATTTATTACTACTTTAAAAATAATAGATGAAAAATTATGATTGGATGTTACATACCAATTAAACTCATAGAAAAAAGTCACACAATTATTTTTTATTTATTTAAATATTTACAGAGCAAAGGAATATTGACTCTCCTTGTTGGTCCTTGACAGTTAAAATACTAAACACGCTTAGAAATAGATATGGTATAAGACTTTTTTTTTTTTTTAACAGCAAAACAGTATTTGATTAATGGCACAAGAGGTGCTATATATTTACATAACAGGATAGTGATTGTTTTTCCTTCATATATGAACAAAATACAAATAACAATTCCACCATAAAGTTATGGTTTTTCTAGATATGAATGTTGGCATATAGACAAGTGTTATGCATGTAAAAAGATTAAGCTTTAATTCATGTTTAGTCATATGTATTGTTTACTCTAACCAATCCCTTTGTGAGGTAGTGTCATGTTCCTTTTATATATCCATTGATCCCACCTTTCTTATACCTTCTATGAAGCCACATTGACCAAATAACTGATATCCATACCACTCTCCATGCCTTGCAATTCCTATGCTGCCAGAAGTGAGGGATGGGTTGTTTGTGGCAGCACTCCTTGGAACACTTATGTACCACCTTAGACACTGTATGACAGAAGCTCAAATGTATTGAGGATGATTTCTCCAGCACGCAAGAGCCAATTAAATGGATGATAAAGAATGTTGAAGAACCCAGTAACTATCTTTTTTATGACCTAATACATTATCTTTATATACAATCAATCAATCCTAGTTACACAACTAATTAAAATAAGAAAAAAATTAAATACTTACTATAAACATGTATTTATAAACATAAATGACATTTCCTTAATCATAAATGCATTGTCTTATAAGAAGTAGTGATGCCAGGTCTTACACGTTTATTTTCATTTAATGGTGATAATTGATAAATTTTTTCATATTTAGTTTTGTAAAAAAATTAATTAGAAGTGATGTTACCTTTGATTATGAATTGAAATAATATAAAATAATTTCTACGTTAGATTAATAATTTTATATAAAATTTTATTTATATTTGTAGTAAAAACATTTTAACATAAATTATATTATCTCAAAATTAATTTTAACCTAAATAAATTTAAATAAAAATCAATTTTATTAACATTAATTAAACACACACTTAATCTAATCGCAAATAATTTATCTGTTTCTTTTTTATATGTTTAAGGTTATTGTATATAGATTAAAAATATTTAATAAAATTTAAATATTAAATTTTATTAAAATGTTATTATTTAATATTTAAATTTTTAATGTACATACCGCTAATAGAAGATACTCCTTAATACTAACATTTCGAGAAATGGAATAAGTGAATTATTCAATTATTTAATAAAAAATATTAATACACTAATTTTATCTTCACTTAATACTATTGTAAAATGCCTTATAAAAAATATCAACATTTATTTTTAAAATAATGTCTTATAAAAATTGCTAGATGGAATATTTGTTTATGGAAATATTTTAAAAATACTAATTTTAAATAATTGAATAATTCATTCTTCCATTTTTTTCAATGTTTTAGTTTTAAGGAGTATCTACTATTAGTGGTATATATATTAAAAATTTAAATATTAAATTAAAATATTTTAATAAATATAATAAGTTTTATTAAATATTCTTATTTATATACAATAACCTTAAATATATAAAAAAGAAACAAAAAAGTATTTGTAATTAGATTAAATACTTGTTTAGATGAATGTTAATAAAATTAATTTTGATTTAAATTGATTTTGGTTAAAATTGATTCTGAGATGATGTGATTTATGTTAAAATGTTTTTATTATAAATATAAATAAAAATTTAATAAAATTAGTAGTTTATTGTAGAAATTATTTATGTTATTTCAATTAACCCAATATCAATTTTAATTTTTTTCTACAAATATAAATATATAAAATTTATCAATTATCATCATCAGAAGAGAATAAATGTGTAATGTAACCCACTTACACTAACTAATTTTTAGACTGCAATGCATTTTTTAGGATTGTTATTAATTATAATAATAACCTTGGAAAAATGAAGAGAAGATTTTCTATTTTTCGATTAATTGAGCTCTTAAAATACTACCATGACGCAAGATTGCATCTTACATTAGTTTTTATTTTGCATCGAAGTGGTTACTGACAGATTGTTTTATTTTATTTTAATTAATTGCTAGATTGTGATTGATTGTGTAGAAGAGTGATGTGTTTAGTATGTTCCTATACAAGATTTAAGTGGAATCTAGTGCATTTGGTAAGTAAGAAACAACAAATGCTTCTAAAATCAAGAGATGAAGGAATATAACATCATATTCATATCAGTTTAGAAAATTGGACCAAATTGGCTGATTCAATCGATCAAACCAGAAATTAGACCAATGTTTGGTCTATTGTTTCCAAAAAACCAGGGACATAAGGAAATAACCGGGGAACTGGCCAAATCAATCAAAAACCAAAAGAATAAGCCAAAATTGGTCGTTCAAGGGTTAGCCCGTTTTGTTTTTTTTAATAAAAAATCATAAAAATAAAAAATTTGTGATTTTTGAAATTTTAGGTACACAAATGAAAGATACTCTAATAAGGTATTACAAAATAAAAAATATTTAAAATATTTTTTTGTAAATTACGAAGTGTTGATTACAATTAAAATATAAATCTCTTAAAAAGTCATTTTAGGTAATGTGCAACTTTATCTTTTTGTAATATTATAAAGACAACAACACTTAAACTTAATAAGATGTATTATATTTGTGTATTATAAATCATATATAGCTTATTTTTTACTTAGTATATTACTATATTAGTAAAAATAAATATAAAAAAAATATTTTATTAAATCAGGTTTAATCTCGATTGAACCTTTGAATTCTGAACTCATGCCTTAATCGGTTTAATGACTGGTCTGGTTTTGAAAACTTTTTCATATGCAATACTACTTCTTTAGCTAATATTATGTCAAATTTCTTTGGTAAGGTTGAAGCTAGTAATAGCTTCATAGATATCCTAGAAATTGAGAAATTACAATAAGGTTATCCGTAATGTAGATGAAAGTAGTCTAGAAACCCATGTCTTCTTAGATTTGGTGGCATAATTAGGAGACTCAATGAAAGTTGGATAAATGGATTTTGCCACTATATCAACATTGTAATCTTAAAAAAAAAAACTACTTGAAAACATTTATATCTAACCTATATAATTGTCCTATTAACTATAATTTATAATATTATATGTATAATCAATTTTATCAAAGTTATTGCAAATCTATTATATTCGTTGATGATCTAACATGTTTCTATCATGTTAACAACATATATTTCAAAACATACTAAAATGAAATTATTATACTTAAAATGTAGGGATGATAAAGTGGGTCAGGTCCAGTAGGCTGACCCGACAACCCACTACAATTTTGTCCGACCTTGTTTTTGAGAGGCCATAGACAGGTCAGGCCAAAACATATCGAGTTGGTCCGTTTTGTCATCCCTAGCAAAATGATTAAGTGAATTATTTATATTCTATTATGTTATTACAACACATATTAAATTAAAATCCTAAAAATATTATAACATATCAAAATAGAAATGCAAATATTATCTCTATGTTTTCTTTAGTAATAATAATAATATTTAAAATTCAAACTATTGAGCAGTTTGAGTATAAAATCAACCAAACAAATTTAAAAAGAAAATACAAGTTTCGTTCGATTTATGATTTTTTTAACTATTTTTATTTTTATTTCTTATTGGTTTAGACTTGATATATAAATATGAAAATAGAAAAAATATTAAAAAAGAAGATATAAAAAGCTAAAAATAAATAAAAGTTTTGGTGGTAAAAAAATATGTTAGCAGTGACACGTTTTTAGTGTGAAACTTATTTTACATATGGTAATAGAAAATAGATAGATTAATAGAGATTTTTAGTTAATAAAATGGTAAGAGTTTTTTCTATTTAGTAATAGAGTGGGTGCAAAAATAAATCTAAACCTCAATTTTAAAATTAATTTTAATCAAAATCAATTTTGTAAATGAATAACCCTCAAATTCTAAATAAAATTAATGCTTTTAAAAAATAAATCTAAACATCAACCACCTAAATATATCATTAAGTTTTATTATAATAATAATGAAACTGGCGAAGGTAATTGATTAAGAAAAACCCATTGAATTTATATTTTAAAAAATCATACTAAAAATTTGTTAATTAATATTTATATAGAAATGTTATATTTTTAATATAAATATATCATGATAAATAATATTTTTAATTAAATTTGTTTTATTTTTTTATGGTAGACACTACAAATACCATTTTCTAAAAATAATTTTACTTTACACTATGGGTGTTTTTGGTAAAACTAGCCGAGAAGTTAAAAGTTAGTTGAAAGTTGAAAAATTAGTTGTAAGTGTTTAGTAAAATTAACTAACTAATTGAAAGTTGTAAAATGACAAATAAAAATATCATTAATTATTAGATCAACAATGAAGTATTTAAAATAATTATAATATATTTTAATAATATAAATTAATTATATATTTAAATTATAAATTATTATATTTATATATTTAAATTATAAATTTCTATAATAGCATATTTAAATTATAATTACATATTTAATAATTAAATATTTAAATAATAAATTAATATAATTAATATTTAAATTATAATTTATATAATTAAATTTAAATATATAAATTTGAAATTACGCATTTAAATTATAATTTTTTATAATTATATATTTATATTATAAATGACTATAATTACATTAATGAAGGAGAAAAAAAAATGAAAAAGAAAGGTTGTATAATGTGATGATAGAAAATTAGTAGAGACTATACATTAATTAATAAAAAGTAAATACGTAAAAATAAAAAGTAATAAGAGATCTTTTGAAAAAATGACCTAGAGTAATCTTTTTGAAAAAAAAAAATAATAGCTCCTAGATTAAAATGGAGCTCAAATTATTTAAGTTAGATTTTTAACTTTTCACTAATTAAAATGATAAACCAAACACATTTTATAAACAAATTTGACTTAAAAATAGAAATAAATTTGTCATATTTTCCAATACCAAATACAAACTAATATTTTGAATAACTTTAAAGAGATTGAATATTTACGTTCTAAATTAATATATAAATTTTAAATACATTTTTTATTAAATCACAATTAAATTTAATTATTAGGGAATGTTTGATTCCAGATATCTTTTAGCCTGTTTTTTTTTTTTTAGGAATATGGTTATGAGAATATCTATTTCCATATTTGTTAGAAGATTATACAAAAATATTTTCAAGTATATATTATTTTGGAATGTCATATTTTCATATTTCTTCATGATTCATTCATGTATGAAGATGAGAATTTCATATTCTCATGGAAATGGTTATTCATGCATAGAGGTTGGATGTAGCTAAAAGGTTTTTTATTGTACTAGTGTCGATCACTCATGTGCTCTTTGAATCGATAATTATGTAATATATAATTATTTAATTAGTTTATTTATAAATTATTATGCTAATTAAATGATTATATATTATATAATAATTAATTGAGATAATAAACGACATAATGATTCTATTTAATCATTTTTTAATGTGAGACTAGAGATAGCAAAATAATCTGAGTTTGCATATATAAATGAGTATCATAGAACTCGTATATGTGGATATTCGCTACTCGTTAGAATAAAATTATATATATATATATGTTAAAAAAGATAATATTTTTGTGAAAAATCAAATTAAAATATTAATCATCAAAATTCATTGATATCAATCTTATTTTTTTATGAAAAATTCATAATTAATAAAATAATTTATTATAAAAAATTATGATAATATAAAATAAAGATTTTATTTGTATTAAATATTTTTTTATAGTATATTTTACTAATCTACTTTTAGATCTAATTAATCTTGTAGACAATAGTATACTTTTATTTCTAGATTTTCAACAAATAAATAATTTATTCGATAAAACTTCTTTATAAAAGAATATTTAATTCTAAAAAATCTATTTTTTAAAATGTATTAAAAAATCCACGGTTATTTCTATAATGGGTACCTAACATGTTTTTAGCGGGTAACAGATGACGAATTTTTTTAGTGGATCAAGCAGCGGGTTACCACTACCTGTACCTGCTGCAACCCGTTGTCATTCTTATGTAAGACATGGATATAAGAGAAGGAAAAAATGAGAAATTCTTATAAGTATAAATTATTTTTTTTATGTAATTAAAATTTCCCTTGTATCCTCCCCTCCATCCAAGATCCAACCGAATAGACATGGATCCTAATACATGCATAATAAATTATAATTGTATTTTAAATTTTTTTAGATGAAATAAAAAAAATAGAGAAAATAAAATCTAAATTTTATTTTTTGTTATAGATGATCTTGGTATATATTAATAAACTTTGTTTTAGTTTCTAATAAATATTTCTTTGTTTTTTATCCTAATAATTTTTTTAGAAGAATTTTGTTAGAAACTAAATATAAAAACAAAATTATTAACTGCAAAAAAAAATTAAAATTGAAGAAACTAAATAATTTTTATTTTAAATTAGAGAAAGTTATAAATAAAACATAAAACTGTAATTTTATTTTAATATATTCTAAAAGGAGATGAAACAAAAGAAAAATAGAGAAAATAAAATCTAAATTTTATGTTTAGTTATATATGATTTTGGTATAAATTAATGATTTTTTTAGTTTGTAATAAATTTTTCTTTGCTTTTTGTCCCTAATAATTTTTTTAGAAACTAAATACAAAAAAAAAAATTATTAAGAACCAAAAACAAAGAATATACTAACTCACTTTCTCTTCTAGACCACATCTATGTGGTTATAACCACACTGTTGTGACACATGTCATATTATTTTTATTTAAAAGATTCAATAATTTTCAAAATTAAAGAAACTAAATAGTTTTTATTTTAAAATATAGAAATTTATAATTAAAACATAAAAAATATAATTGTATTTTAAGATTTTTTAAAAGGAGATGAAAAAATAAAAAATAGAGAAAAGAAAATCTAAATTTTATTTTTTGGTATAGATTAATGAATTTTTTTTAGTTTCTAATAAAATTTTCTTTGCTTTTTAACAAAATTCTATAATTTATCAGTTACCAAAAATATATTTAAGTATTATTTTTTATATTAAAATAACATAACAAGTTTAAATTATTAAAAAATGCTGATAAAAATTTATAAATTATTAATATTATAAAATAATTAAATTATTTTTTATTTCGTATTTTATATATAAGTATCTAAGAAATATATCTTCTTAAAATATCTAATAAATATATTACAATTGTAAAATAATTTTTAAAAACCCATCTACACATTCCAAAACTTGCAATGATACTAGATTAATTGTTATAAGACTTGCAGATTATGTGATTTTGAATCTTGAATGATCTTAAAAATAAATGGAAATCTCACTTATATTCCAAGAATGTTAATGTCTCTGGTACAATCCCCATCATCTTTCAAACTCAATATAAAATAATTTTCTATTATTATCTCATATGTTATGACAATTAACAATTCATAGGGTCAATCATTAGCCAATGTTGGATTCTATTTACCTAAATAAGTCTTTAGACATGATTAGTTATATGTAACAATTTCAAGAGTACAAATCAAATATGTTTAAAGATTTTGATTCATGATAAGACCAAAAATCACTAAAAACAACTACAAATTTAGCTTTTAAAGAAGTATTCCAAAATCTAGACTAGGTATGTATAAAATAAAATTAATTTCTTTAATATATTATAGCTTTTTTAAAAATTTCTCATGACTTAAATAATCTAATATTACAAATTTTCAGGTTTAAACTCCAACTTCAAACAATTTTCAAAATTTGTTAAACATGATGTTATTACTTTTTAAGATTTATAACTTACTATATTTTCAGCCTTCATTTTATATTAATTGATTAAGTACTTGTAACCTTTTGTTCATCTATTTTGTTAATAATTTTTTTTATTTGACTTTATTAGTATGTGAACAAATTAATTGAAATGTGTCATCTTTCATATTTTAAAGTATGAAACTTTTACTATTTATTTTGAATCTTATTTACTTTTTGTTATTTTGGATTATCTAATTATTATTCTATTTTATAATTTTACTTATATTCTATAAATTACTAATTTATTTATTATTAAAATATTATATTATATTATAATATTAAATACGTGTGATCCACGAACCCCTAAGTTTATATCTATATGGACAAACAAAACATAGTGAGAACATGATCCTTTTGCCAATTTTATATTACTATTCTTTCGTACCTTACATGGACTAATAATTTGTTTTTGACTTTTTCTAGAACATTTTTCTATTGGACATGTTTTCTCTTGTATCCTCCCCTCCCTAAATAGCCTTGGAATTGGAGTTGTAGTTTCGCAGACTTTGATAAAAACCACCGAAGAGAAACAACGCACAGAAACACTGACAAAATGGATCTTTTGTACACCCTTTTGAGTTTGATAGTTTTGTGTTTTGTAGGTATGTTCCTAGTCTTTTGTTTCATCATGTTGAGCACGGTAATGGGAAAATCAATAGGGAACCCAGATTATGCGCCAGTAAAAGGCACAGTGTTTGACCAGATGTTTAACTTCAAGACACTCCATGACTACCTCACTCAAGTGGCAAAAACTCATCCAACTTTTAGGCTACTGGCTCCAGATCAAAGCGAGTTGTACACTGTAGACCCACGAAATGTTGAACACATACTCAAAACCCACTTTGTTAAGTACTCCATAGGAAAGTATAGCCAGGATATTGTATCCGATCTTTTTGGGGAAGGGATTTTTGCTGTTGATGGTGACAAGTGGAGACAGCAAAGGAAGCTTGTAAGTTATGAATTATCCATTAAGGTTCTTAGAGATTTCACTTGTTCTGTTTTTAGAAGGAATTCTGCTAAGGTTGTCAGGATTATCTCCGAGTTTTCCCTTCAGGGTCAGGATTTTGATATGCAAGTAAGTGGTTAATTATGTTTTCCTAGAAAATAGTATATCATTGTGGAAGAATTGGAATTTTTCTTTTCTAATTGTTCAAGAGGCTTTAGTTTGGTTTTTGTTGGATAAACTTTTGCATGTTAACCTATTAAGAAGATTATATGAATTGAGTTTTTCTCCTCTAAACTAAAGTCAACTTATGCCCTTCAGTTTCTCCTATGAAACCATTCATGTGTCTTCTTCAGCTTTGTCAGTTGTGTTAACTAATTGTTTTGATCAAAGTTGTTTGCATGCATCATATGATCATTCTTATCCTAGTATTTCTGATCAGCATAGTCTTTCATCATTACAGAAAAAGCGAACAAAAGAAATATATATGTTAAACCATGCTAACATTATATTGGTTAGAATTAGGAGTTACTTGAATAATTTTTCTTTTCCATTACTAACATCATATGATATTTCACTTGAAAACAATGATTTTTATACAATATTTGTTATTTTTTTAGGACATATTAATAAGAACCACTTTGGACTCCACATTTAAAGTTGGGTTTGGAACAGAATTGAATTCCTTAGAAGGATCAAATAAAGCAGGAAATGAATTCAGGAAGGCCTTTGATGAATCAAATGCTTTGATTTACTGGCGCTTTGTTGATCCATTCTGGAGGCTCAAGAGATTTCTTAATATTGGTTGTGAAGCTACCCTCAAGAGAAACGTGAAAATAATGAATGATTTTGTCCATAGAATAATTAAGACTAGAAAAACACAATTGACTGTTCAGCAAGAATCTGTAAGTAGATCATATCAGCCACTTCTGTTCACCCCTTGATATCGTTTTTTCATTTAAATAAAATAGTATAAGTAAATAAAAATTGAGTGGTATCTCCATAAAAAAAGAGTAGTGTTTAATATATTGATGATAGAATTTAATTTTCAATCATCGTTAGGATAAAGATTTTTCACTTGCTTAAAAAAAAATCACTTTTAATCCATCATAATAGAAATCTCCTTGTATATGATTTTTAATATAGTTACTATAGACGACAATTTGTGACTGCATAGCAATATAAAATAAGAAAAATATAGATATAGTACTATATACATAATTGATGTTTTTCTTCAAGATTTAGAGTTTTACTTTCGTAATAAGCCTAATAAAGAAATTTATTAAATGTTTTTGTTTATTATTGAAGTAAAATCATTTTATTCAAAAACACACCCACACTGTATCTAAGTTTTTTACTATAAAATATTAATACACTGAGAATGGATTTTAATGAAAGGGGAAATACTATCTTTTACGAATTTGTTACCACAAGAAAAATCACAAAGCTTATATCCACATTTGATTTCTATCCAATGCCGTGTTTTCTATTTTTAATTTATAAACAACCAATTATATTATATAGTTTTTCGTGCAATATTAAAAGTTAAACTTACACCTCAAATAGAGTGTAGCGTATACCTACACCTATTTTATAATATATTTCATTATAATTTATTTAAATAATTAATATAAATATATTATAAAAATAAATAAGGATGTGTAATTAATGGAGGTATCTTACTGTGGTAGATTCTCGTCTAGTGCTTTGGAACTTCTTACAATTAAGGAAGGGACAACATTCAAATGGCTGTTTTGATTTTCAGAATGTTAAAGGGGACATGCTATCAAGGCTTTTGATTGAGAGCAAGAAGGATCCAAAGACTATGACCGATCGGTATTTGAGGGATATAATTCTGAGCTTTATCCTAGCTGGCAAAGACACAAGTGCAAACACTCTTTCGTGGTTCTTCTACATGCTCTGCATGAACCCTCTTATAGAGGAAAAGATAGTGCAAGAACTGAGAGATGTCACTTGTAGCCATGAAAGTGAACCAAACATAGATGAGTTTGTGGCCAAAATAACAGATGACACCCTTGATAAAATGCATTATCTTCATGCAACATTGACAGAAACCTTGAGACTTTACCCTGCAGTCCCTACGGTACAATAAAATTTTCTCAAAAACACATTGAATTATCTCTTGCTCTACATTTATTAGTGTTATCACGTTTTACTCAATTATCCAAGTTGTGCTTGTGATAGTTGTTGGAAATCTCACGCTAATTAGTGATATGACTAATTAATAGTATTTATAATATGCTAATTTTACATTACAAGTTAGTTTTGTGGGGTTAAATTAAGTTCAATTTTATCATTTTTAATATAGTATTCAAGTCTATCCTAACAATTTATTATTATCGATTTTATCGGACCAATTATAATTGTTAAACTTCACGTTTGAAATGTCTAATCTTCAACGTGAAAGGGGTTGGACCATCCATAAATATTAAAAGATATGTTAAAGATCCTACATTAACTACTAATATACTTAAACAATAGTATATAATAAGATACAAACCTCTAGTTTTATGAAATTGAATTAAGTCAATTTCATCATTTTTAATAATAGTTGCACAATCTGATTTGATTATTGATTTGGATGATACACACAAGACAACTCGACCTAATAATAGCTGTGTCTGTGTGCATACATCTCTAGTGGAATAGTATGTGCCTTCATCTGATAATTTATGCTTTTTTAGCCTTTTGAGAGAATCATGGATATAGGCTCTAAAATTGTGAGGATGATCAAATCATCAAGAGCATGTTAAGCGATTGTTAGGATCAACTTCATGGACTAAATTGACCATTTATTTGATCAACTTAGCATTCAAGTGACTCTGATATAAAACTGCTGCCATATTACATATTAGACTGGAATTACCTATTTATGTAGATGCTGATGATTTTATCTTTGGTATGGCATAAAATGAAGGATGGGAGAACTGCAAATGAACATGATATTCTTCCTGATGGCCACAAACTGAAAAAGGGGGATGGAGTGTATTACTTGGCCTATAGTATGGGTAGAATGTCTTCTATTTGGGGTGAAGATGCTGAGGAATTTCGTCCTGAAAGATGGCTCAACAATGGAATTTTCCAACCTGAATCACCATTCAAATTCGTGGCTTTCCATGTTTGTACCTCTATATTCTCCTTTAAATTAACTTGCATTTTTCATTCATTACAAATTAAGGAAGACTTAATAATGTTTTTAGTAAATTAAGGGTCTAAATAGATGATTAAATTATCTAAAAAAATCATTAAATACTGTAAGTATTTGATATAATTTATATCAATATAAGTTGCTCCCGTCATCATATGTTTAAATTGATGTGTTATTGCAGGCTGGACCACGAATATGCTTAGGGAAAGACTTTGCTTACAGACAGATGAAAATAGTTGCAATGGCTCTTCTTCGTTTCTTCAGGTTTAAACTGGCAAATGGAACAGAAAATGTGACTTATAGGGTCATGTTTACGCTTCACATGGACAAGGGTCTTCCCCTGTGTGCAATTCCAAGGTCATGAAATAGGGTCACATGTGAACCAAAACAAATCACTTGGCAAAGTATATATAGTCTTTCAGTTTCACCTTGTGTATATTTCTAAGAGCTAATTAACAATATGACTCTGCCTGATGAAGGTGTTATTTTCTAATGCTTTTATCTATTTCAGAATGGCTCTTTTACAATGCTTAATTATAAAACTTAATGCTTGTAAATATGTGTGATGAATTCTAAAGAGACCTATGAAATAGGATTAAATACGTTTTGTGTTTTTCAATTTTTTAATTTTTTATATTTTTTTTAATTTTTAAATCACGATATTGTTTTTTTTAATTTTTAAAATTATTGAATTTGTGTTGATAATAAATTAACTTTGACTATTAATTGATATATATTGATCGATACGTAACAATAATTTAATATAATAATATATCTTAATTATGTGTGATTTAAAAGACGATCTAAATAATAAAAAAAGTTATAATTACTATCATAAGGCTACAGATTAATTAAACCTAATAAATAATGTTTACTTTTCTTCTATAAAGTAGTGTGAAATAATTATAAAAAAAGATAAATAATATAATGAAATAATTATTCTTCTTCAGCGAATGGTGTAATAATTTGTTTCTGAAAAGGATCGTCGTAATTATGCATATAAACTTTTTTATATATATTGTTATTTTGCACTTCAAATCACTTAAACTGCTTACTCAAAAAAGTTTATATATATATATATATATATATATATATAAATATAAATATAAATATAAAATGCTGTGATATTCAATTAAAACTTTTAAAATTTGTTAAGCAACAAAATTGAATATTCAATTAAAATTTTAAAGAATTATAAAAGAATTTATGGATTTTAAAAATATATAAATTTTGGTGATTGTTTTTTAAAATAAATTTTAAAGGATTTCATGTGATTTTAATAGAAAATGAATATCAAACAATCTGGTACAAAATCTTGAAATTTTGTTAGACTTTCTTTTATCTTTTACTTGTTTCTACTTGTTTCAATGGATCATGACGACCATAAACATTACGATTAGATCCTACTACTAACATTATTGTCAAACTACTATTAACATTTTATTCAAGAACATCAAAATTCAGTTCTAAATCAATTGATAAAAAAATATATGTTAAACTAGATCATGTGATCTAAATAATATAAATATAAAAGTTATGATAAATATATAATTCCAAATAACATTTTATACAAAGTACTTTACACTTTTCTTTTAACTCGGAACTAAGTATATTTCCTATCCAACATAAGTAGTGTTTAATCTTAGTCAAGTTTTAAGTTATCAATTTTTTATGCAATTTAAATAAAAAAGTTTGTTTTAAGAAAAGGAGTTGACAAATTTTATACTATTCACATGTACAAATTTTATTGCTATCCCTTCCAATTAAAAATTATAAAACTGTGTTTTTTCTTAAAATTTATGAAATCTATAATTTAAACTTTTTATCTTAATAATCCTTTTGTTTGTCATTTCTTTTTTGAAAATTTAACCTTCAACTACGAAATACCTGCAAAATGCATATACTCGTGTTAAGATTGCTACCATCCTCCCATGTACAATTTTTTTTTATCGTTGTCATCTCTTAATTTTTTTTTCCCAAACTCTTACTCTTGGGGTGTGTAATAACTATTTTTATTTTTTAAAAAATTCTCTTTATCATGTAAAGGATTTTTCCACAAATTCAATTCAAAACAATATAACAATATATTATTCACCTTAGATATAATTTTTGTCTTTTTTCTTTTTTCCATTTATTCACAATCCTTTTACTTATATCTATATATGAATGCTTTCATAAAATGACATTTGTTATTGTAAAATTAAAAAAAAAACAAAAAAGTTCACTTCTTTAATTAACTAATCTTTTTTATTACATTATATACATATAATGCTTCTTCTTCCTTTTTCTATTCATTTATAGGGTGCTTCTGCCTGTAAATATTTTACTGCCCAGGAAGTCATAAAAAAAGTAATTGTTATTTCTATATAGTTATCTTATCTATGGAATTGATTAATGTCCTTGTCCTTATCTGATAAATTAAATTAAATTTAATTGTGCTATTGTTCTTGGTTGTTTTGTTAAAAAATTATTACTTCATTCAGGTAAGTTTTTTGCTATATGTTGCAATGTTGAATTTGGTAATAGGTTGAGGCTAGCTTGTGGATAAAATGAAAAACAAAGAATTAACACAATAGAAACGGGGTAAATAAAAAAAAAAAAAAATGTACATTCTCGTTTGTGTCTCAAATTCTATTTTGCTATCGCATTTCTTACCTTAAAATTGATGTATTTTTTTCAATCTTATCTTATCATAGGTACGTGTGCATATTAATTTTATTTTAATATGTTCTTTTACATTACCTATAAGCCAATTGTATTAATAGTTCTATTTAAAACTTTAATTATTATATACATAAAAAAAATAATATTTTGAATGATGATCCTTAAATCTATATCTCTATATCATTGTATAAGGGAAATTTCTCTCTTTGATGTATAGATTGATTAATACTAATATTACCCTTAACATCTTATACTCCAATTTAATTTAATTTAATAGATATATAACATAACTCACTACACCACCTAATTAACTTATTTTAACTACAACACTTTCTAATTACTTTCTATTCAACTTTATTCTTATTGTATTTATTCTTTTCGACCATTTAATTATCTCTGCTTTAAAAACTTTTCACAGCATAACATAATTGCCAATTATAGTTTACATCTTATAGACATAACTGACAATTTTAGTTTATTTCAGTACATAACATAACTCACTACACCAACTATAACTTACTTTAACTACAAATCTTTTCTCTAATTACTTTCTATTCAGTTTTTTTTTCATTTTGCGTTTACCCTTTTCTACCCGTTAATTATCTCCACTTTAGCATGCAATTTCTCGCACCATAACATAATTGCCGATTTTAGTTTAATTCATATATTCTTATTGAGGAAATTTTCCAGCTTTTGATTCCCACCCCCACCCACCCACCTCAAATATGTGCCATGTTGTAATTTTGTGGCAACGAAACATTGAAAAACCAATGACCACAAGTCAAAATAAAGTAAGAGATATGTTTCGAACCTTCCGGTTAGTATTACACTTTTTAATAATGGTAAATAATTCCACATTTACATTAATCTATAACGTATCAAATTATTTAAACTTATTAAAAATGATGAAATGAATTTTTTAATTTAAGATGAAAACTTCACAAAAAATATTGTTTTTAAAGAATTTTGTTATCTCAAATTTAGGTATAATTTTTTTAGATGTATTTCTGTGTTTATATGTATGTATATTTTTTTTTACTATTCCGCTAAATTAATCAAAATTGCTCACAACAACTAAATTTTATTACTTATTTGTTATTCAAAAGGAAACAAGATCTCACAATTGTATCAAGATTTAAAAAAGTTATTTGGACATGCATTTTAACAAAGAAGTGCATAAGTGATAACATATCACCATTATATTAGAATATTATTTAATTTTTCTCTCTATAATTTTTTGTACTCATTAGACTTATTATATTTTGTAGGACTACGAATTAAAAAATAGAATATTTGAAAGTATCGATAAATAATTATTATTAAACTTTTTGTATTCATTAAACTTATTATTTTAAATTTACCATTTACAAATTTACTCTATTGTATAAGGTCTCTAAAGTAGTAGCATATACAACACAACTTTATAAAGGTTATTATATTCATAACTCACAAGACACAGGTATCAATGATTGTATTAACAAATTTCATGAGTACAAAAATATATTTATCCTTAAGGTCATAAGATATATTATTACAGTTAGATATAACATATGTATACACACACAATTTGATTTATGTTGTAGTTGTTTAAAACTCAAGATAATATGGACAATGTATTCTACTAAGAAGAATTCTTGAAAGGTAATATATGTTATGAACTTTTAATTTATTTTTTTTATAATTTATTATCTATTTCTTTAGGTTAATAACTACAAATAATAATTTGTATTCAAATTCACAAGAAAGCTCAAGATTATCATAATTATTATTAGGTTAATAACTATAAATAATAATTAGTATTTTCATTTTACAGAGTATTTTACACTTATATAAAATTTAGTATTTTTAACTTATATTATTTGTTTTTATAAATATGTACAAAATTGTTTTATATACTGCTAAAATCCAACTTGAAATAACTATTACATAATTAAATAATATGGTGAAATAGAGATGCAAACATATATGAGCTCATTCACACCATTTGAAAAAAAAAAAATACAGTAAAATTAAATTGTTACTTACTCAATGAGTAGCATATATAAATGTATTAAAAAACCTTACAAACTCTATACATATGCAATTATCCTTATTAATTGGTTATTCCTAATGACCTAAAGTTGGGGCAAATAGATCCAATTATGATGATGAGTTATTTATAACAATATATAAATGCGACACACTCTTTTTGTACATAATTTTTAACCTCATTTCAAGAAATAGAAATATATTGCTAATTAACCTAAAATTAATAGACACACCAAATTAAAATAAAACAAATTTTTAAAAGATATTAAATTTCAAAAATAATAAAATGCTTTAATACAATAAAAATAAAAATACATATACGCGTTGATCCATGTATTTTTTGGCTAGTTAATATAAAAAAAATCATTATAAATCTATTGTCCACATGAGTAGTTAGTTGTACTTGTCAAAAGGAGTATTTAGTTTTAGGATATTAATTTAAAATATATTTTATTATTTTGTACGTAAATCCCTTCATAAAATTTAAGCTATTGGTGAAACAATAATCCACTCTAATTCCTTATGAATATGCTGAATGTATTTGGACATTTGATGCTTATCCTTTATCTGTTTCATGTACCCATCACCCTTTACAGTACTCATGCACGTTACTACTCTAATTGCATGCTTAGGGAGAATATTAATGAATTCACGTCTCTTTGCCAACTAATGCGAGTCATTCGCCATCAGGTACAACTTGCATGCCTTTAATATGTATTTAGTGCTTTATGGCAGAAATATATATATTCGTAGGTATTTTATTTTAACTGTGTATGATATAAATATTATTTGATGTACTCAATCATAAATACGTATATGAGTATATAATTATTCGTTTTATATTTGTTTGATTATAATTTTAATAATTATATAATAAATTTAAATTTATATATTTAATTAAAAAAATTATTTCTTAAACTTTAATTTATAATTTCTTGATATTAATTATTTTTTATATATTTTTAAATTAAAATATAATTTAAATAATAAATAAATAAATTTAAATTATAAAAAATAATTTAACGAGTACCTGTAAGTATACTCGAATATGAAAATATATGTTGAAAATAGAGATGAAATTAAAATTTCATATACGCTTTTTTTATACCAAATCCAAATCCATTTTACACAAACAAAAACAAAAAGAATTAAACTTGCACTCACCCCACTCTATTTGATTCCTAACTTTTACCATAGTATGTTCATATTCATCTTTTCTTATACTGTTTGTCCTTAATTCCCATGTTCAACAAGAAGAAGATTAATCCATGATCACTGAACACCTAGTTTGTTTCCTAATTAATTATATTAGTACTACCCGACAAACATCCTTTATGAATGAAAAGTAACTACTTATTTATGTTGTTTTTGGACATTTAGGATTTACCCTATTAATTAAAGATTAAGTAATTTACACTCATTCTTTCATACCTCTTATATGTTAATCCTTCTGAAAGTGTTTGCGGTTTCTTCTTGTGCTAAATCTTTGGTATCTCCTCGTAAGTGCAAATAGTATAAAAACACTATAGTTAGCTTTTAAAATACTTTAAAATATTATCTAAACTATTTTAAGAATCAACTTGTATAAAATATAATTAAAATAATAAAACTATATAAGTGCTGCCTATATGAGCGACGGATCTACTAACAAAAGATGGGGTAAGTGTCCCCACAAGATTTTTATCAATAAGTTGTTATAAATTATATTTAAATATAAAATATAGTTAAAAATTTAGTTATAAAAGAAATTTTTCTCCCACTAATTTATATAAAATTTTTGTAAAATATTTTTTATAAGATCGTATACATGTTGAGTTGAGTTTAGTTTAGTTCAAGGAAACCAAAACTTAATCCAATCATAAAATATTGGGTTGAGTTTGATTGAATTTTTCATTTTTTTTTCATTAAATTCAACTCAACTTAGCCTGTCTTTGAACAAATTGGGTTAATTAGGTCACAATTTTAAAAAAATATTTGTTTTAAAATATTATTTTGTTATTTTTTTAGAATTTTTTTAAAAAGTAGACTATATAATTATTATAATATAAAAATAAACAATAAATTATAGTTACAAATTATATATCAAAACTAAACAAATTAAAATTAATATACAACTAAATTTTTAAGCAATAATGACTAAAGAAAAATTTGTCTAAAATAAAAATAAACACAATTTGTCTAAGTTAGTTAAGTTATACAAATAAATATAAAGTACATAATTTATCCAAACTAACAAAAACATAATATGAAAAAGGACACATGATGACAAAACACTTGATTTCAAATAATAATAATAATTATGGTCGGGTTGAATTAAATCATATGTTTAACTTACTGAACTCATCATCAATCCATAGTGGATTTAATTTGATTAGATTTGGTCAAATTTCACTTAATCACAAGAAAAATTCAACTTAATCTTTGAGATCGAATTATGTCTTTAGGTCACTCGATCTAATTAACACTCCTAATTTTTTATAATTAGTTGAAATTTGTTGAAAATGTTAGTAAACATCAAAATGTTAATTTTTGTTAGCTATAAGAATAGAAAGATGAATTTTTATGATTTAATATGTCATTTAATTTCTTTTTATCTTAATGTTATAATTTATGAACATTTTAACTAATAGCATGTTAAACGAAATGTGCAATAAATATCACTAGCCCACCTCTTAATATATAAAATTATTTTCTCCACTATTAAATTATCCTGTGTCGGTCGGGGACTATGAGGAACCAAAATGACTTGCTCATTAATTAATAACTATAGATTTATGGATGTGAGAACGGACCATATCGCGATTTTAGTGATGCTGCCAATTTTCTTTGATTCTCTCCAGTTTTGTATACATCATAATTAGAATATCTTACACTAATCAATCTCAAAGTCGATCGAGTTGAATACGTGTGTCCATATATAAAAAAGAAAATAAATTATGAAGGGAAGAATTTGTCCATATATAAAAGTCGATCCAGTTTTCTTTTTCTATATGTTAAAATAGATGTCATATTTTCTTTTTCTATATGTTAAAATAGATGTCATATATATATATATATATATATATATAACACTTTAAGAATTTTTAAAATTTACCTTAAATTAAAAAATATACTATTTTTAATTTAAAAAATGTACTACAATTTTTAATTTAAAAAATTTAGTAGCTATTTTAAAGCTAATTAATTATGCATTAACTATTAATATTATTTTATATTTAAAATTAGTTAATTTTTTTACTAGAGATTAACTATAAATTAGCTACTATTAATTCAGGAAATAGAAATTAATTTTTGAAAATATAGGATTTAAATATTAAAACATTTAGGAGCTTTGACTAGTGAATATTTTGTTCAAGACTAAAATCCACAATTTTAAAATGTTCAAGACGTTATAACCAGTCAAACTAAAAATTTAAGCCTTATGAGCTGTCAAAGCAAAAGATTTATTTATTTTTCAAAAATTTAGAAATTATAACTAGTCAAACTAATTTTTAGAAACTAAAAATTAAATTTTTAAAAAGTTAAAAACCTAAAAACTTAATTAACTGAAAACATTAGTTCTAACTCGTAACATAAATCATGCAGTAAACAAGTTTTTAATCTAATTTATAGTTTATAAATTTCAATTAATTTATTAAAAATTCACAAAAAAATTAATTTTATTAAACACAAAGTCGAATCTATTCATATTAATTAATTTTTCCTTTCTTTTAGACTATAAGTTTCTTTGATATTTTATTTTATTTTTAGGGTGAACATTTTTCACTTAAATAATTTTTTATTCTTAAAAATATTTTTTAATTTTGATCTTTAATTTATTTTTTTAAATTTGGTCATTTGAAATTTTTTATGTTTTAATTCTTATTGTTAAATAACAATTTTGATTTTAGTTTTAATTTCAAATTACAATGTTAATTAAGTAATCTTGACAAATTTTTTTGTTACCATGTTATCAAACCGTCTAAAAGAAGATAGTTATATATAATTCTTTAGGAAAAAAATATGTTTCTAATGTTTCGTATATTCGAATAATTTATGTCATCAAATAAGTTTGATAAAAAACTAAGTCCATTAAAAAAATATTATTTTGTGTGATTCTAATGATGTGATAAAACACTTGTAACCATTGTTTTTTTTTAAAAATAGAGACTAAAAGAAAAAAAATAATTTTTTTAGAGATCGCAATAAAAAAATGACTTTAATTGGTGTGTATTTACAATATAAAAAAATATTATATTAACATTTAATCACATATTTTTATTTATATAATTTTTAAAATATTAATTGGTAAAGTTAATAAAGTTACCATAAATTAAGTTTTACACTAACTGTACATATTAATTAAACTCATAAAAAATAATAATAAGTAATCTCCAAAGATCAAAATAAAAATGCTACTTTTTTGGATTTATGCCATAGTTTTTTTAATAATTAGCCTAAATGTATATTTGTTATTCTATTTTATTAAATTTGCAAATTTTACTCATCTATTTTAAAATAAAGATATTTTACTTTTTTTTTTAAAAATAAAAATTTTATGTCTTATGGTTAATTTCATGTTGAATTTAGTAATTACATAACATGTGATAGGAAAAGAAGGGTGGTTAGTTTCAATGCTTCCATTATTAATAAAGACTAATAATATATTAACTAATAACATGGTGAGAGCTGAACTCAAATTTTAATGGTCAATTTTCCCAATGATGGTTATATCATATAATTACTAGTGTGTCAAAATTATTTTCTTTGTACTAATAGAAGACAAACAAGTATTTTTTAATAATATTCGTTTGACCAATAAAAAAAAATTACTAATGACAAAACACATTATAATTAACATTAATTTTTCATATAAAATGTGTTTAATTTAAAGAATCAACTGATTGTGGTTAGTTTTAAAAAGATTTGATATTAATAAGATCAATTATGGAGAAAAAAATTCATCTTTATATGGATATTTTGTTTTTTTATAAAAACAAACAAGATTGACCTAATATTAAAAAAAATAAATTTAATGTATTTAACATGGGAATAAAAATGAAACAGATCTTTATGACGTTTTTTTTGGGGTCAATAAAAAAAAAGCTAAAATAAAAAAACTATATGAATAAAAAAACTTGATGTTCTTTAATAAATGATAATTTTTTAAAATAAAAAGATAAAATGTTTGGTGGTCATGTTACTCAACCCTTTCATATGATGTTTACACTGCAGAACCGAGTAAAGTAACGTTGACTAAGTACTTTGAGGTAAATATAGATGAATTTGTAAAGAAGAGGTTTTCTAGTTGAATTTCTCTATTAATAAAACTAATATATTAGTATTATTTATAAAAAAATGTTTGAATTTTAAATAAACAAAAAAAATTATGAATTTGATAAAATAGATGAAAAAGTTACAATTAAACCAAAATTATTGCAACTTAAAAAGGCGTCATATTTCTTACAAAATAAATATTTGTTATTCCTCCATAACCAGCACGTGACGGGGTCAGTAGTTCCAAAATTCCACACACCTTCGCATTAAATAATAAATAATTTGATATCCTAGTCCCATAAAAGGGTCACAACACTCACATTAGCACATCAAGTTTGCAACTTCCCTGCTTCACCGACTCATTGCTTCCATGGATTTTCTTTCACACCCTTTTTTCTTTGCAGCTTTGGCTCTTTTGATTGTGCAGGTTCTGTTCAGAAAACTGAACAAAAGGCATAACAAGAAGTACCATCCTGTTGCTGGCACTGTCTTCAATCAGATGCTCAACTTCAACAGGCTGCATCATTATATGACTGATCTTGCTGGCAAGTACAGAACATATAGGTTGCTCAACCCTTTCAGATATGAGGTTTACACTACAGAACCAAGTAATGTTGAGTATATACTCAAAACCAATTTCGATAATTATGGAAAGGTTGGTACTTTAGTCTTAGATGAATTGTTTGGTCCGTTGACCCTCTCTTTTGGGGAGTTAATAGATAACTTTGCACATGGATCATTCTAAATTTTCCCACCAAATATTTCTACTGCTCTTCCTATTTATATTATGGGTATGCATGTTTAAATAACTTTCTCAATAAATAATTATAGAAGCAGAAAAAAAAAAATGTAATTCCTGAATGAAGGTGGTGAGTTGCCACGAATTGGAGAGCTTCTAGAATTTCCTAATGTCGTCAAATGTGTTGTGCTGTGGGCTTCTGTTTTCCTGTTGTCATGTATGAAAAATTAGAGCAGTCAACTAGAATTACTGAAGGATTTGTCTGATTTTCAAAGTGATACTTATCTAGTAATGAGGTTTTTGAAAATACTTTTATGTCCTGTAGATCGACAATCTGTTCTACTTTGCTAGTAACTATGTTCTACTTCGTAGTAACTAGTATGTTACTAAGGTTAAAAGAAATATCTACAACATAAACAACGTAAAAAGGAGAGAAGAAACTTGTCTTAGGTGGTTTCGGCATGTGTGGAGATGACATGCAGTACGGAGAGTAGGGAAAGGCAGAGGAAGATTTAGAAAATCTGTATTTTACGAACTAGCACGGGTTATATAAAATGAATGAAAAAGAACTTGTTAGTAGCTTAAACTTTTCAAAGTATTAGTGAATAGGTATTGATTTTGAATGTTTTAATTTGTTTTAAAAAGTTAAGCATTTGAAATATTGTATGATGCTAGGATAATGTTGTCAATTTGCCAGCTTTGTGAAAAATTACATGATATGAAACTTATCTATACTACAGTTCATGGTTCTGCTTGTGGATTCCCTGAAATGATTACAGTAACATCCTGTTTAAATTGTATTTCCGAACATGTATTGTAATAGGAGTGAAAATCAAAGTGAATGCTGTCTGCATGTTTGAAAACTTCTGAATTAATGGTTATAAAGACGAGGTTATAAAGAGGAGAGTACTGAAATTGAAAATTTCCCCTCAACTTTTAGCCATGGTAACTTCATCCATCTTGCTTTTGAAGGTAGATTAGATCCTTTGCATGCTATGGTTGTCGCATTAACTATTAATTTAATGTATTATGTGGAGAATAATTAAAAAAGAGCTTAAGCAGAAAATTCTGAAAAATAATAAGTAGTATAAAGATGGCTGGTATGAGAACAAAATGTTATTAGGTATATAGATGGTACTTTGTGATGATGGATGGACTTATGATCAATTAACACTGCATAAAGGGGTTTGTTAGATTCTCGAAAGAGCTTGGCCTAATGGCTTTAGTTTTATTCCTTCAACTTTTTGTGTAGGGCTTGTACAATTACCACAATTTGAAGGATTTATTAGGTGATGGGATTTTCGCTGTTGACGGTGAGAAATGGCGCGAGCAAAGGAAAATATCAAGTCATGAATTCTCCACCAAGATGTTAAGGGACTTCAGCATTTCAATATTCAGAAAGAATGCAGCAAAACTAACAAACATAGTTTCTGAAGCTGTAACATCAAATAATACATTGGAAATCCAAGTGGGTAAATATATTTTCTGATAGATACTATCATAAATTGCCTTCTTTCATCTACTTGGTTTGCATGTTAACTTTTTCCAATAATTAAAATAGGACCTTTTAATGAAATCAACACTGGATTCTATTTTCCAAGTTGCATTTGGAACTGAACTTGACAGCATGTGTGGATCAAATCAAGAAGGGAAGATTTTTGCTGATGCTTTTGATACTTCCAGTGCACTGACCCTTTATCGTTATGTCGATGTCTTCTGGAAGATAAAGAAATTTCTGAATATTGGATCAGAGGCCAGATTGAGAAATAATACTAAGATTTTAAATGAATTTGTTTACAAGCTAATCAACACTAGAATTCAGCAAATGCAGATGTCAAATGAAGATTCTAGTGTAAGTCTATTACATACATACTGTATTTATATAGGGTAAATGTAAGAGGAGACCATGACAGGAGTTAACTTTAACTATACAATCAAATTGGATTGTCAAGATTAAGCTTAAGTAAACAATCTTGATTATTTATGTATACTTGTATAACCAAGATTAGCTCCTTTTTAACCTCTCAGTTCTCACTAGATGCGCCAATAATATGTGATGCATTTTTCATTCTGCATGTGTAGAGCAAACGAGGAGATATTCTGTCAAGGTTTCTGCAAGCGAAAGAATATGATCCAAAATACTTGCGAGATATAATACTGAACTTTGTTATTGCCGGGAAAGACACAACCGCTGCCACACTTTCTTGGTTTATGTACATGCTATGTAAGTATCCTGAAGTTCAAGCAAAAGCAGCAGAAGAAGTGAAAGAAGCAACAAACACAAAAACAATCAGTAGCTACACTGACTTTGTGTGTAGTATCACGCATGAAGCTCTTGAAAAAATGAACTATCTCCATGCAGCAATTACTGAAACGCTCAGACTCTATCCTGCACTTCCTGTGGTAAGGTTAATTTTAAAGTTAACTTCATCATCACTGGATGCAGTAGGAAGAAATCTTCACTGTGCCTATTTGCATAAATGGTCAGAATTAAATACATCTTTAAGGGTGGCAGGACTTGGGACTGTTTGATTTCCCTGTCACTTTTTGGTTTTAAAAATTCTTTTTCAAACAATTTCATGCTATTCAACGATCAATTTCTCTTATGAAATCTGAAGTTTTGAATTTTTTTTAATCAAGTGTTTTAAAAACCAATAAATAGAGATGTTTTCTCATTATGATACACATCATTGATGTTTTAAATTTGATTTCTAGACCTAGTGCATGATCAAGCTTTCAGATTAGCTCTCACTAATGATCTCATTAAATGTCTCTTATTCATAGACACATCTCTCATGCTCTAAATTACTTGGTAAGGACTGAGGAGTATTGATGAACTTATCGATTTTCTACATCTCCATAGTTGAATTTTATCATTCTAATTAAAACACTAAAAGGCCCTTCATCTTATTTTCTAGTCTAGTTTGGTCCTGAAGTTTAAATGGTTTGACTTAGCTCCCTTAAAGTGTTTTTCTTAAGCTACATTGATCATTCCATCATTTTATTACATTAATGTTGTTAAGTTTGATTGACATGGCAAATCACAGTTTGCCACACGTTATCATATTGACAAATTGTGGTAAACTGACAAAAAAGTCAACTTGATCTAACAAAGACACTTAAAAAGGATCAAAGTGACTTTTTAAGTGTCTTTGTCATGTCAATCTGTGATTTGCCATGTCAATCAAACTTTGTCAATCTGTGATTTGCCATGTCAATCAAAGTGACTTTTTAAATTTAGGAAACTTAACTGAAACCAAAAATAAGAAGAGAAACTGGATACCATTTAATTTAAATTCCCAAGATTGATTTACTTTTGTTGTACATTTGACATGCTTGTAGATGAAATACATTGTAACTCCAAGACTTCTTAATTTCATGCAGGATGCAAAGATTTGTTTTTCTGATGATACCTTACCAGATGGCTATAGTGTAAATAAAGGAGATATGGTATGTTACCAACCTTATGCAATGGGTCGGATGAAATTTATATGGGGTGATGATGCAGAGGATTTTAGACCAGAAAGATGGCTTGATCAGAATGGCATTTTTAAGCCAGAGAGCCCTTTCAAGTTTACAGCTTTTCAGGTTAGTAGAGTCTTTCTTACGACTTTTGACATTTATGTTTACTATTTGGGTTTGCTAAACTTGGCCCAAGTCACATTATGCTAAAAAACTGAAAAATATATAAGCATTTAACAATAAAATCATGAAAATCAAATGAATTGAACACTAGAGGCCAAGGGGGTAAAAATACAATTATGACATGGTCAAACTCATATGCATGTGTGTGTATTTTATTTGAAGAAGCATTTTAACTTGAAATGAATTTCATTCATCTACAGGCTGGTCCTCGGATTTGTCTAGGAAAAGAGTTTGCTTATAGACAGATGAAGATATTTGCAGCAGTATTGTTAGGTTGTTTCTGCTTCAAATTGAATGATGAGAAGAAAAATGTCTCGTACAAGACGATGTTAAATCTTCATATTGATGGAGGTCTTGAAATCAAGGCCTTCCACAGATACAGGGATTAAAAGATTTTTGGAACAATCCAAACTATACTGAAGCTCTAAGTAGTTTAACCTATAAAAATAAAAATAAAAAATAAAAGTGTATTTCAAAATTCAGAGATATGTGTTGTTGACAGATTATTGTTTTCAACTAAGTTAATACTGTATACTATTCTATGTTATCAAAGTAATCATTAAGAAGAAAAGTAGATTGGACAAGAAAATTCCTTCTTCAAAATAGGTAACAGTAGACACACAACTATTCTTGAAAAACATTTTTATGCCCTATTTTCTTACAATTCATTTTGCGTGTCTCCAACATTAGTGTATGAGGTGTCACTATGAGATTGATTTGTCATGTATTTATAAATTATGTCTTCCTTTCACATCTTAGTAAGCAATTAATATTTTATTTTTAATTTTTCAAAATTTTCACTTTCCTTTTATGTCTTTTCAATTATTTGATATTAATATTTGTTTAAAATTTTATTTCTTATTATCGTTTTAGATAAATAACTATTTCAATACAATATAAATAATAATTACTATTCATGTTACGTAATCTTTTTTCTAAAATAAAAAGAATAAATACTATATTTTGCATATTATTTAAAATATTAAATGATTAAATTCTAGCTTAATTTTACTTTTTATTAGCATTTTTAAATAAAAATTAGAGGAGATAATTATCTATTTCATCTATTTATACATGATCTTATTTTCTTCTTCCTCACAAATTGATTCCACCTTCTTTTTTTCTTTAAACTATTGTCATATTAATACATTTTTCAAAGAAAAACTATTCATACTTACAAATTAGTTATCAATATTTTTATTTGTATAAGGAGGTATAAGGTTGATATGGTGATAAAGTGAAGAGATAGAGAGAAATTATGAATTTGAATTCTTTCACTAACAAAAACTAACACATTAAAAATTAATATTTGACCTATAAAATTATTTTTATTTCATAAATTATTAATATTCTTATCCATTGATTTTCAGTAACAAATAATTTAAAATTTAGACATGTTAAGATACAAGCTAGTTTATGTTATATCAACTGTTTTTTTTTATTTACCTTTTCTTACTTATAAATAGGAAAATGAGTAGAATAGTATTTTAAATAATAATTTTATATCAACCTTGTGATTGAACTTGAAGCTAGAATCAAAATTTGTAAAGATAAAATAATGTAATTTTAAATTTTAATATAACATTCTTTTTTTTTTTGTAGTATTAATATAAATCCAATAAAAAACTACCAAAAGTTGTTTTGAACTTTTGTTTTTAAATCAATTTTAAATTATTTTTAACATAAAATTAAACACATTAAAATTTATTTAAAATGAATGTTAAACTCAATTAATTCTCTAAAATCGAACATACTTAGATATCAAAATCCTCTCCAACTAAATTTTTAATTGCACAAATATCAACCTATAAAATGTGGGAGAATTTCTTCCTGAACCATCATAACTTTTCCTTACACATCCATAAATGTAGGAAAGTCTAAAATATCCTTAACTAAAAAAATGAGTTAACTCTTTTTTTCATTTTTCCTTCTTTGGATACTATTACTTCCCTACATCTCCTTCTTCTTCGCGATTTTCCTCTCTTCTCTTGTCCGCTCCTTCTTACCAATTTGGCCTAGAATTTGCTTATATGGTCAATTTTTTTTGGCATTGGTAATTCTGGTAGTGTGATTTTAGGTGTTATCATGCACCTTCTCGTCCATCATTTCTCCATTCCCAAGGCTTCTCAGGTTTTTTCGAAGCCCATAATCCAACACGCTTTGCTAGGATTATAAGATATATTGAAAAATAATGAAATAACCAGAACATGGTTTAGTAATCAATACTTACAGTTTCTAGTTCCTGCCTTTTAGGTTGTGTAGTGTCATGCTAAACCCTTCTCTAACATCATTTCCTTGTCTCTAGACACCATTCACCTCTCTTCAATTTGAAAATTTTTTAGAAGTCTAAATTTACAAATTCGGACAGGAGTGTTTAGATTTGTAAAAAAAAATTACAATTACAAAGTCTGGATGAGCCTGTTCAGACTTGTAAAAAGATTTGGTAAAGAGGTGTCGAAGTCCGAATGCATTCAATAACGAAAATGGTATCTCAGACAAAATTGTTAAATACAAGTAGATATAACAAGCTATCTTGCAAATTGAGAAATTAAGTTAAGTTGGTGGCATACAATGTATGTGTACACGAGGACACATTTGATGGAGAGGTGTCGTAGCTCCTTGGAACTTTTCTTTGCCAATTACAAGTCTGGATGCACATTCTTTTACAAGTCCAGATGAGCTTGTTTAGACTTGTAAAAATAATTATAATTTTTTTTTACAAGAGTGGTGTAAGAGAGGTAATTAAATTTTTACTTTTTTTCATAGAATATTTTTGTCTTTTTAAAATATTATGGAGGTGTAAGAAAAAATTCTCAAAATGTGGAGATATCTTGTTGACAAGGGCCTAACTTTTTTTAAGATGTGTTTGTCAAAACTAGTTGAAAACTAAAAAACTATTTGAAAGTTAAAAGCTAACTGAAAACTGAAAAATTAGTTGTACGTATTTGGTAAAAGTAATTGATTAACTAGCTGAAAGTTGTAAAATAACAATTAAGGATATAATTAATTATTAGATCAACAATAAGGTATTTAAAATAATTATAACATATTTTAATCATATAAATAAATTATATATTGAAATTATAAATTATTATAATTATATATTTAAATTATAAATTTCTATAATAATATATTTAAATTATAATTATATATTTAAATATAAATTTATTTGATTACATATTTAAATAATAAATTACTATAATTAATATTAAATTATAATTTGTATAATTAAATATATAAATTTTAAATTATATATTTAAATTATATTTTTCTATAATTATATATTTATATCATAAATTACTATAATTATATTAATGAAGGAAAGCGAAATGAAGGAAAGAGATTCTATAATGTGACGAAAGAGAATTAGCGGGAGACAATGCATTAATTAATAAAGGGTAAACATGTAAAAATAAAACATCTAGTAGCTCAAAATAAGAGATCTTTTGAGAAAAAACTACTTCGCGTAATTTTTTTAAAAAAGCTAGTAGTTTCTAAAAAAAACTTCTAGATTTTTGTTATCCAAACGAAACTTCAATAATTTCAGCTATCATTTTAGCTAATTTTTCAACTTTCACAATGGTGGAAGTGGTGAAGAAAAGTTATTATTTTGAGAAAATAAACATATTTGGATGGTGTTTTGTCATTAAATTTGTATTTATATTGCCTACATCATTAATTTTTTTTATTGGTTCTTAAAGACTTCAACATATATTATTTTTAGAGTTTAACATCTATGTAATATAAATTTAAATTAGTGTTTAATTACAACTTTTTATTTATGTGACTTGACTTTTAAAATATTAATCGATAAAATTAAAAAATTATTATATTATAATTATGATTAAATGTAAGAATAAATAAGTGTTTTTTTCTAATTTTTAAATTTAATTATCTATTTAAATAATTTTTATGAGGTGGAAAAGAGAATGATGGAAAAGTAATAACTCTTATTAGTTTTAAAAGGGTTGTGCACGGTTTTCCCCCTATATTTCTTGTTGTTACATTGTATAATTAAGTATCCATGTCTCTCTTAGGAATTAAGACGTAGATTTGATTGTAACACTAACCGAATCACTTTCCGTTATTAAAACTATGTGACCAAACAAATAGTGGACCCATGAGAGTTGAGACTTTAATGCAGTCCCTACATACCTTCTCTAACATTTTCTTAAAAAGATATTCCATTAATTTTTTATTTATTTTTTTTACAGTAACACGTTCCAGCGTTCCTTTATTTATTCCTTGCCCGCGGAATTTTTATTAGTGTACTGTCATTTGTATATAAATCCATTTCCATCGTGAGACTTTGTTTGCATATCAATAAGATAAACATTGATAAAATTAGTTTTCAATTAAATTGATTTTACAAAACTTATTATGGTTAAATTGATTTTAAGATAATATAATTTATTTTTGAATGTTTTTATTATAAAAACAAGTTAGTAGTAAAATTTAGTGTAAACTTTTTTATCCAACACAAAATCTACTCCAAGTGTGTGTTAAGTTACATGTTTTGAAATTGATTCTTTACCTTTGCAAAACTTGTTGCTCACTATTAATTAGAAACCCTTGGTTACATGTTCTGATGCCACACAACAAATAGGACAAAGATCATCAATAAAAGGAATAATACTTCTTTTTGCCAATTCAATCTTTGTAGCGATTCTATTCAAAACTGTCTTCCAAGCAAAAGTCATCACCTTAGATGATGTCATTGATTTTCATAACCTTTTAAAGAATGGAGAAACATACCTCTTGAGAAACTTCACAAACTAAGTTGTATGCTTCCTTCATTTAATACTGACGAGAACAACTCTGACTCTCTCCCTACCCCCAATCATCCTTCAAGTCGCACCTCATAGTGACCTCTTTTAGTACCTCCTCCAACTCTCTCACCACTCAGCATCTTAATTAAATAGTTCCCTCCTCCAAGTAAGTTTCCACTCTCATATGTTATTACACCAACCCCAACCTCAGAAGGAGAGCCTCTCTTTTATTAGATAGAGCATGTAGCCTAGGAAATTGAGATTTAAGACCACCATTCACCCTCCATCCTCCATCTCAAAACTTAAACAAAGACCTATCCCCAACTAAAGGTTTAATCTCACCAGAGAACCACTCTCCTAACCCTGCTTCAAAAGTTACATCCAGGATATCCTTCTACCATTAGGACCACCCTATCTTATGCCTCACTTCCAGACTTCTTCTAATATCTTCCCTATACCTAGCCTCCAGAATTTTAATCCAATGAGCATTACCCTCCAAAGAACCCTCCAACACCATTTACCAAAAAGAGCCTTGTTGAATGCCACCACATCTTTGATTCCTAGACCTCCATAACTTTTATCTCTGCACACGTACTCCTATTTAATCCAAGCTACTTTATTGCATTCATCCATACCGCCCCACAAAAATTTACTTTGCATTGATTGAATAGCCTTGACCACCTGTTTGGAATCCTGTAAAAAGACATAAAATAAAGAGGTATGGAGGAGAGGATGGACTTTATTAAACAAACCCGCCTTCCCAAGGATAATTTTTTTTTTTGTCTCCATGGTGTTAGTTTCACTCTGATTTTCTCTAGGACTGGCTTTTAGACACACTCATACCTCACATTCACTCCCACCAGTATCCTAGATAAGAGAATGACATCTGTAGAACCCTGCAATTTAGTATCTTATAAAAGGGAAGCAACTCCTGCATCTTCACCTCTACTCCCCCCAAACTACTTTTATGGAAGTTAATCTTTAGCCCAAAAGCTATTTTAGAGAACCTTAAAACGCTTTTCAAAGTGTATACGTTCTAGATCTCTAGTGATAGCATAAATATGGTATCATCTACGTATTGTTGAAGCACCACCTGAAGACCATTTTCACTAGCTTAATTCCTGATAGGAGATTAACCAAGAGAGTCTTCTTAATCATTCCTCCAAGCTCTTCAACCATAATTAAAAAGAGGAAGGGAGTCATAGAGTCCCCCTTCCTTAAACCTCTTTGTATACAAAACTCCTTAGTAGCACATCCATTTACTAGAACTGAAACTAACGATGACCGAATGCACCTTTGAATCCACCTGATCCACTTCTCCCTAACCCCAAAACGCTTTAGCATGTAGAGCAGAAAAGGCCAACTAATAGAGTCATAAGCCTTTTCAAAGTCTGCTTTGAATACCAATAGAGGTTCCTTACACTGTTTTGCTTCCTGGATAACTTCATTTACAATAACCACACTATTTAGTAATGAATGCAGTTTGAGTTTTTTCAACAGAGAATCCTTTCTTTTATATTTAAAAGAATCTATATTGTTACATTCTAATTCTTCTTGATACCTCTTAAAAAAATACCTAATTGAATTTCAAATTGGCGGATTAGTGTGAGTTTATTTATTTTTCGAAAGATTCTGGCTTTTCAGTACATCTGATAAATCATTTATGCGTCTTCACAAGACTTTCACCTAATAGCCTAGGCTTTTGGAACAATTTGTACTTCACATGATTTCAAAGTGTCTCTGACAAAATACTTTTGATCCGTTGTCCCTTTCTTTTTCTTCTAGAAAGTTGAAATTTAACACAAGGTAAAAGTGAGCCATACTTGTAATGAAAAAGGTGAGTTGTATTACCTAAATTTTTTGTCCTGAAAGTTTGATAAAAAATTAATTTTAATTTTTGAAATTTAAAAATATTTTTTTAGTTCTTAAAATTAATTTGTTTTTTGTATTAATATTGTTTTTTTTATAAGTTTTGATGTATTTGACTATATGTGAAATTCAAGATTGAGGAATTTAGGGTTGAGAAGGAGAGTGATTTACGAGCAAAGTTATTAAAATCGAGAGTTTACGTAAACTCATGAGAGTATAGTAAACTCGACTCGTAAAATCGTAAGAGTTTACTTCATTAAAAATATGACTATAAATCAAATAATAATTGAAAGTTTTCAATACATAATAAGTTCAAATCCACATAATAAATTTAAATTACTCCAAATAAGTAGAAATTAAAGTAGAAATATTTAAAATTTCAAAAATTTTTTAGACATAAGAACAAATTATATTCAAAACACTTAAAATTAGAGTCAACATAGAAAAATATTACCTAAGAAGTTTGTTCACAAGTTTACTCCGATTTTACTGAGTTTACTCCGATTTTACGAGTTTACTCCGATTTTACGAGTTTACTCCGATTTTACCGAGTTTACATTGAGTTTACTACTTTTCTGATTTTACTGCGATTTAAATCTTCTGGGACTTGTAAACTCGTAAACTCGTACGATTTTACGAGTTAACTCGCGATTTTGATAACCATGTTCACGAGTACAAAAATGTGTTTTCTGTCACCAATTTTTTAACAACGTTAACTGGAGAAGAATGACTAAAAGTAAATTAGGAACTAAAAAAATATTTTTTAATTTTAAGGACTAAAAGTTATTTTTTGTGAAATTTTATGGACAAAAAACTTGTTCAAGCCTTTTTATTTTAGATTTTTCTTTGTGCACCTCATGTTTTTCTCTCTACACCTCCTTTGGTTTTTAGATGTCTATATTGTCCTTAGTCTTTTAATTCGGAAAGCATAATATGAATTTAGACTTTTGACAAGTCTGAATTAGTAACTCTAAAGCATTTCCATGCAAAATTGAAACCATTTGGATTGTGTAATACAACTATCATTTTTGACAAATATAAATTACATATTATGAAGCACTAGGAGGGTGGCTACAAGAAAGATAAAATGAAGAAGAGGAGTGGGCAAAAATGACGAAGAACTAATGGTGTTGCTCAGGGGAGGTGAATATTAAGAGCATAGGGTTAGAGGTAAAGAGCAGGAGGGGGGTGAAGACAAGGAACATCAAGGGAGAAGGGAGACAAGAGTGTGAAGCGTCTTAGGAGGAAAACGCATGGGAGGACGAAGTAGGGGATGAGTGACAGAGAGTGTGGGGGAGGATATGACAAAGATAGAGAGTGCGAGGGAGGGGGAATAGAGACAAAGCAGGGAGGAGAAGGATGAAAATGATGAGTAAAGAGAGGGTCGAAATGCAGGGTACCTCCGAAATAGGAAATCTTAATTTGGGTTTTGATAAATCTGGATTACATATTCGAGATCATCCTTGCCCAAATTTAGTGAATATAAAATGATAATCCGAATATATTTTTATAAATCTAGATTACCTATTCCACCCATGATAATTTTAATGAATCTAGAATAAGTAATCCAAAGTTGTTTCTTTTTACAAATTTGAATTACCTAATCAGGACTTGTAAATAGAAGTTCCACTCAAGTTTGGATTAGGTGTTCTGAACTAGGTTCTAATTAGGCATAAAAAGTCTTTCATTCTAGCTTCAAGCCTAATTACAAGGGAACATGCCATGTTAGAGTTAGAAATAAAACCATTCATGTATCATCTTCACCTAATAAATTAAGTGCCCAATTATGATTGAGCATGACATGTTAGAGATAAAGCCATTCATGTGTCATCTACACCTAATAAATTAAGGCCCCTTTAAAGAGGTTTCAAGTTTTTGGTTTTGAAATATATTTGAAAACATAAGTATGTTTGGAAAAAATAATTCTGATTTGATTTTTTAGTTATTTTCAAAATAGTTTTTACCCAATTCCAAAAGCAATAAAATTTGATTTTGAGATTTCTATTTCTATTTTTATTCAAGTTCATCACTTGACAACATTTGCCATCATCCGCCACTACCTGCGACCATCCGTCACTGGACGTTGCCTTTGGTCGATGGTCATTAGCTACCGACAATCGTAGTTTGCCACCTTTAATATTCGGTCACCAACCTCCACCTCCAACACCAATTACCCATCATTGATCGTTGATCGTAAGTTTTTAAAGAGAAAAGACTCTAGTGGGACAAAGATTTGACAACAATGTTTTAAATTTGAAAATCAAAACAATGTTAATTTTTAAAAATTTGAAAAACCAAAACTATTTTTTTTTATTTTATAAATTTTAAAAGTGAATAAAAAACCACTACAAAAATAGTCTAAGTTACCACTACAAAAATAGTCTTTTTGGGAAATAATTGATTTATGACAATTTTTCAACCTTAAAGCATAATGCTTTATATGGTTTTCACTTACCATGTTAGGTTGTAATTACCTATTATTGTTTCACCATTTTATCTTTGGTTTGATTAAATTAAAGGTTTAATTATATTTTTTTCTACCATCTTCAAAATATTTAATAAGTTTAATTAATATATACTACTTTATATTTACGCTCAATCACATATTTTTGTTTATATTACTTTTAAAATATTAATTAATAGCATCAATTTTATCCATAATTTTTTAAATAGTTTTAATGTCACCTCTCTTGTTAAATTAAAGCTAGCACAGTGACATTGATAATATCCCAATTCTTTAAATAATTTCAAAGTCATTTATTTTTTAATAATAAAATTATTTTTAATTTATAATAGATGTTAATAGTATTATCATGTTAGTTTTGATTTAACGGAAAATATGATATTGAAACTATTTAAATTTTTAATAACTAGGAACAAAACTGAATTTAAAAATAATAATAATATAACATTAAAGTTATTTAACAATTGTGGAAAAAAAATAAATTTAAAAATAATAGTCGGACAAAATTAAATATTTAAAAAAATAGTGAGATAAAAATGTAATTAATCGGACCAGCACCCAATATTGTTCGGCACAAACTGAAAAAGATGGTATCTAATATACTGCTTGGTTTTCAATATGGTTTGCATGTTTTACATTTGAGAGAAGATGCTAAGTAATTTAATAATGGAATTTTTCAACCTGAATTTGTCATTCAAATTCGTAACTTTCTGCTGAGAAGATGGCAACAGCTGGCTGGATGTTCAGAATTTAGTTAATTGAAAATTGTTAACAAATAATTTTTTAGATAAATCAAAACATAAATGTGCAATAAAACATCTACTATCCGTCACGCTTTTACTTAATTTTTGTGACAAAAAAATACGAATTCATTACTTGAATTAGTATTTGTCCACGTCTCTGTTCTACAAGTCATTTTGTACACTTTCTCTTTCATTCTCATTGCTTCCTACAGTTAATTTATTCCATTAAAATGTAAAAAAGTATATTCCGGAAAACTGTATTTGAAATTAAAAAAATTATTTTGAATTACATTTTTGCAACTCCCATTTCAATACTTAAAAAATATATTATTGTAAAAAATTTCGAAGCGTCCCTTCCTAAATGAAAAATACATTTTAGAATAGATATTTCTTAATTACAAAGAAAACATTCCAAACCTAATATATATATATATATATATATATATATATATATATATATATATATATTATTTTATTTTATTTTTTTTTAAATTTTTGTTTTGTTATTTTGGTGTGACATACAACCGAATTCATAATAGCGATAAGTAATATCCATATATATTACCCACTCACTCCATCAGTTTCATTAAATAATATCCTATCCTGTTAAACATAAAAGAACACATTATCACTGCATCTTCCATAGCTAAACCATGCCATTGCCATCCATGGATTTTCATTCACACCCTTTTTTCTTTGCTGCTTTGACTCTTTTGATGCTGCTAGTTCTGTTCAGAAAACTTAACAAAAGGCATAGAAAGAAGTACCATCCTGTTGCTGGCACCGTCTTCAATCAGATGCTCAACTTCAACAGGCTGCATCATTATATGACTGATCTTGCTGGCAAGTACAGAACATATAGGTTGCTCAACCCTTTCAGATATGAGGTTTACACTACAGAACCAAGTAATGTTGAGTACATTCTCAAAACCAATTTTGAGAATTATGGAAAGGTAGATTCTGTAATCTGTATTATACTGGATGACTTTCATGGTACCTTGGCACTCAATTGTTGGGGGATGAATAGATAATAATGCTGATTCATAATTCATAATTAATTTTTTTTACCATATATATACTATGACACATCTACTTATTTATTGGTATGTTTGGATAACTTTTTTAATAACTACTTATAAAAGTAAATATGAAAAGGTAAAACAAAATATACTTTATCAATAGTGAAATTTAACTTTTGCTTATATATAAAAAATATTATCTCATGCAAATATTACTTGATAGAAGTTCTCTTATTTAGCATCTACAGAATTTGATTTTATCTTATGCATAAGTTAATTTTGAAAATTTATTTTATTTTACTTTTTTATTTTCTTTATATTCTAGTTAATTTGAAAGAAACTATTAAATATTTTTAAAATTTTCAAAATATTAAATATTTTTATATTTAATACTTTGTTTGCATAATAATAGAAAATTTACTACATAGATTTATGGGAGAGGATATATCAATACAGTTACATAGATGTGTGACGTGTGTTTCTGAGAATGATATGGCGCAAAAGTTTTAAGGGTCTGTTCTATTGTTAGAGTAGTTTAAGTGAAAGTGATGAGTTACCAGTTAGTATCATATAATAGGTTGGGTTGAGTTGGATTCAAGCAAATAAAGAGCTTCTACAATTTCTTAATGCTAGCATTTCTGTTATCCTGAGCTTCTAGATTTGCAGCAGCCAACCAGGATTTGAAATATATGTATACTACACAGTCTACACTTCATGGTTCTGCCTGAGGATATCTTTTTTCATGATGACAGTAGTTATATCATTCTCAAGTAGTTTACAGCACATGTAATAGGATTGAAAATCAAAGCACTGTCTGAATGTTACTTAAAAATTATGCCCTTGAAATTAAAATTTTTGCGATGTTAACTTGATTGCTTCTTGCTTTTGAAGGTACATTGAATCCTTTCCATGCTATAATTGTCACATTAGCAGTATTTTTAAAATAGCAACATGTGGAGAGTACTGAAAAAAAAAGCTGAAACAGAGATTCCAGAAATACTATTAATAATAGAAAGCTGGCTGGGATGGACACAGTGTTATTAGATATACAGATGGTATTTGTGATGGGCTTTTTGATTAATTAACTCAGCATAAATGGGTTTTTGATTCTTCTAAGAGTTTGGCGCATTGAGTGGCTATAATTTTATTCCTTCAAAGTTCACATTTTTGTGTAGGGCTTGTACAGCTACCACAATTTGAAGGATTTACTAGGTGATGGGATTTTTGCTGTTGATGGCGAGAAATGGCGTGAACAAAGAAAGATGTCAATTCACGAATTCTCCTCTAAGAAGTCAAGGGAATTCAGCAATTCAATATTCAGAAAGAATGCAGCAAAACTTGCAAACATAGTGTCTGAAGCTGCAAATTCTAATGATACGTTGGAAATTCAAGTTAGTATATATTCTGAAAGTTACTATATCATATTGCCTTCTTTCATCTGCTTCTTTTGCATGCTAACCTGCTCGAATAATTTATATAGGACCTTTTCATGAAATCAACTATGGATTCAATTTTCGAAGTAGCATTTGGAACGGACCTTGACAGCATGTGTGGATCAAGTCAAGAAGGGAAGATTTTTGCTGAAGCTTTCGATACTTCCAGTGCACTGACCCTTTATCGTTATGTCGATATTTTCTGGAAGATAAAGAAATTTCTAAATATTGGATCGGAGGCCAGATTAGGAAATAATACTCAGATTCTAAATGAATTTGTTTACAAGCTAATCAATACTAGAATTCAGCAAATGCAGATGTCAAACGAAGATTCTAGTGTAAGTCTGTTACATACATACGGTATTTATGTAGGGTAAAATGTAAGAGGAGAACATGACAGGAGTTAAGTATAATAATCTTGATTATTTATGTATAGTTGTATGACCGAGATTAACTCTTTTAACCTCTCACTAAATGTGTTTCCAATATAATAATGCTTTTTTCGCTTTAAATGTGTAGACTAAAAGAGAAGATATTCTAACAAGGTTTCTGCAAGTGAAGGGATATGATTCAACATACTTGCGAGATATAGTTCTAAACATTGTTATTGCTGGTAAAGACACAACAGCTTCCACACTTTCTTGGTTCATGTACATGTTGTGTAAGTATCCTGCAGTCCAAGAAAAAGCAGCAGAAGAGGTGAAAGAAGCAACAAACACAAAAACAATTAGTAGCTATAATGTATTCATGTCTAGTGTCACCGATAAAGCTCTTGAAAAGATGAACTATCTCCACGCGGTTATTACTGAAACTCTCAGACTCTATCCTGCTGTACCTCTGGTAAGGTTAATTTGAAGTTGACCCCGTAATCACTCTATGCAGTAGGAATAAATCTTCACCACTGCTCTTGCTTACATGAATGGTTGTGATTTAGAGAATTAAAGACTTGGTGGTTTAAACTTGATTTCTAGCACAGGATCAAGCATTCAGATTTGCACTCACTAAAATAATGCTTTCATTAAACATGTCTCATTTACAAACACATCTCTCATCCTCTAAATGACTTGACAGGACTATTGAACCTATCAAGTTTCTATATGCCCACAGTTTATTTATTACCATTGTATCTAAAGTCATAATGTACACATGGTAAAGGCAATACCCCACCCTCCTCACAGGCTTCCATGAAATTCAAATTCCCAAGATTGATACGTACTCCTTAATTTCATGCAGGATGCAAAGATTTGTTTTTCTGATGATACATTACCAGACGGGTATAATGTAAATAAAGGAGACATGGTAACTTACCAACCTTATGCAATGGGTCGGATGAAATTTATTTGGGGTGATGATGCAGAGGATTTTAGACCAGAAAGATGGCTTGATGAGAATGGTATTTTTAAGCCAGAGAGCCCTTTCAAGTTTACAGCTTTTCAGGTTAGTAGAGTTTTGCACAAGGCACATATCATTCAATAAGAAAAAAAATAAATTTATAATAAGTTTCTTATCAACATAATCGATTGACTTTGTAAGAACATTGAGAGGGCATGAAAATTAAACTCTCAAAAAATATATAAACATTTAAAGCCATGAAAATCAAAAGCATTTAATATTGGTTTCTAGAAATAACTAACAGAGGCCATGAGGTTAAAATGCAATTAGTCCACATGATCAAACCCATGAGTGTGTATACTAATTCTTTGAAGAAGTATAGATGTGCTAGTAACCTTAAATGAATTTTCATTTATCTGCAGGCTGGTCCTCGGATATGTCTAGGAAAGGAGTTTGCTTATAGACAGATGAAGATATTTTCAGCAGTTTTGTTAGGCTGTTTTCGCTTTAAATTGAACGATGAGAAGAAAAATGTCACCTACCGTACGATGTTAACTCTTCATATTGATGGAGGTCTTGAAATCAAGGCCTTCCACAGATACAGGGATTAATTTGGAACAATCCAAAATCTATTGAAAAGCTCAAAGTAGTTCAATAAAAGACAATGGAAGCATATTTCAAAGTTCAAAGATATGAGTTGTCAGGTTATTATTTTCAACTAAGTTAATAATGTACTTCATTGTATGTTATCAGCATAATTATTAAGAATAAAAACAGATTGGACAAGAAAGTCTCATGTTAAATAGGTAACAAATAAATACACACCTACATTATTGTTGCAGCATAATTATGCGATATACATGTTATTGGGATTCCTAAAAAAAATGTTGTTCGGATTATAACTTGCAGCATTATTTTGCGAAATACATGATCCTCATTGCAAATTTATTAAAAGTAATCAAATAATTTGATTTAATAATAATATTCAAGGTCATGACTGGCGCACATACCAACTGACAAGCCTAATAAGAGCAGAACAATACCTGACAAATATTTTTTCAAAAATAAACATATTACCAAGATTCTATATGAATTTTGGCAAAGTCTCCTCTATATTCTGGATATCTCACAATTTACAGAAAATTTGTTATCAATATAATCTAATATACCATATATTAATATATACCCTGTAACTAAGCTTCCTAATAGTTCCAAAATAACATCAATTGGTCGCTAGCATAAAGGAGGCTACAAAAAAAATTATAGTTGAAATAAATAAAGATGTTAGTAGTCTGTTGTTCAATTGCCTAGTAATCTGGATAATAGAAAGGGTTAAGTCACAAAGATTTAGTGAATTCAATAAATTCTGCAACCGTAAATAACTTATTATGAATATCCAAGAAGTTATGTTTATCATATCCAAAACAATAACATATTTATCATATATGTTAATAAGAAATTTGAAATTAAATATATTAACGTAAAATATAAATAATATGAAACTTAAAAATACAATAGGGATCACTCATGATAGAATCTAGATGCAACTCTATCTTATTGATAACCCTCTCCTCCAATATTGACCTCTTTCTTCAGGTAACTTCATCTAATGAATAACACTCTCCTTATGAAATTATATCCCGTAACAATGTCATATCATATCATCGAGGACAACTCCATCTCGTTCACAGTCCTCTTCACATCCATCTAATAGATAGTCTTCTCCTCCCAGAATCATCCAACTAGGTGCACCTAGGCCGTTATCATCTACTAATGACATACGATGTTCTAACATAGATCCCAATAATATATATCAAATTTATTCTATTTTCTCAAAGTCCCTTCTATATTCAATCTCCAATTTCATAAACATAATTTAAATTTATAAATTTCTCAACCTTTGAAATAAATTTAATAGAGAATAAAATCAATAAAAAGAGTATATTTCCCAATCTTATTAAGTAAACAACATTAAATATAATAAAATGAATTAAAATAGTAATTATAAAAATATTAAAATAGGCCACAATGACCGTTAAACCACTTACAACTATGGAGAGAGTTACCCAAATTACTTCTCAACAACTTCAAGAATACTATGTGAGATAGAAATCAACAGATATGAACACAATAAATAATTTCAACATTTAAAAATTTGTTTGAAGCTTTGCCTATTTATGATCCACAACTCCATATAAAAATCCTTAAAACTAGTGCTCAATGCTCTGAAAATAATAAATAATTCTATCAAAGCTAACATGGTCAATAGTCTATTCTTTAATTTACGAGTTGTGAGTTTACCTTAGAGAGTCAACATGAGCACCTTTATGGTGCAAATATCTCCTTCATAGAGCATTGTCCCTAACATAAAAAATTACCAAACTTAGTTACAGAAAAAAAGAAGAAAGAGTACAAATTTTGGGTTTCATTACTTTCACTAGGTATAGGGAATTTGAGAATAAATTGAATACAAAAGAATGGGAGGTGGCGAGAAGAAAGAAAATAAAACATCAGGGAGAGAAAGTGAATAAGAGAAGAATGAGGGGAAAAAGGGTCTGGGATTCCCTTATATCTTTTCAGTTTCCCTTTTTCTTTTTTCTTTATTTTTTTAATGGAGAATTTCTCCCTACGCCCCTATAAGTTCTCCCTACACCTCATAAATTTTTAAAATCACAAAAAGACCCTTAATGAAAATAGTAAAAATTTAATTACCATGCCCTGCCTCTTTTATCTTCCTCTTTCTTTTGCGACTCTCTAATTTCACACCTCTCTTGTTTACTTCTTTTGCATGACTTCGTTTTTCTGCTCCATTGAATCAGTGACTTTCACTTCTTCTTCTTCTTCGTGCGTTTATGTTGTGTTCATCTCGGTTAAGGTGCTTTGTTCTCCTCTGTTAAGGTTTGCGTTTATCTTCTCTCAGGTACATTATGGAATCAGACTTTTACAATTTTTTTTTACAAGCCTAGACACCCCTGTTCAGACTTGTAAAAAGATTTACAAATTTCTTTACACTAAACAAGATAAGGACGAGGGTGACTGCAAACAAGAAAATGAACAAAGGTGCAGGGAGGTGCAGACTTTAAACGAAAAATGAAGGAGTTGCATGACACAAAACTCCAAAAAGAGGTATAGGAGAAAAAAAGAAAGAGTTAAGTTTTTTTTTTTACAATGGATATTTTAGACTTTTTCTATATTTTATGGAGGTGTAAGGAAAAGTTATTAAATTTTATTATTTTTAATGATACATTATGTTTCAATTTTATTATTTTTAACAATCAACACTATTAATTTTTTTTTCTTTTGGGCGGTAAAACACTATTAAATTTAATCTTACCGTCATTATTGATGCTTCTTATTTTTTACAATAATGTTTTTTTCTCAATGAACTATGCCATCAACACCTGATTTTCTTAGTATACTAAAGAAAGGCGGATGATGCGTTTTGTATTTGTGTACAGCCGGCCAGCCTGGCCAATAGAAGGAGGCAATGACCCTTGCCAAAGTTGGTTTCAAGTGTTTTCGAATCTTAAAAAGTTCTTTTCAAAATGTGCTCAGAAACAAGGAGGTCTCTATCCGAAGTGATGGCTTTCGGAATGGCATAGATGCCAGAAATCTCGGTGGTGAAAGAAATGGCCAAATCAGAGGCAATGTAATGTGTTGGCAGAGCAATGAAATGCACCATTCACAAACTACCCAAACAAAAGTGTATCCAAATGAAGGGCGGATGAACCGTTTTGCATTTGTATACGCCCAAGCCAATAGGAGGCAACGACCCTAAAACCCTATTTATAAGAAAACTCCAATCTTACCCTTCTCCTTTTTGCAAAACCCTGTCCCCACTTATCCTGGATTTCACCATTGTCACTATTGCAGCCGCAACAATCTTCCCAAAGGTAGAAAGCATAAAAAATATTCCACATCATATAATCCACAATTATATAATGTAGTTATATATGACAGATCACAAAGGTAAAAAATGTATACATGGGGCATCACCCAATGCATACGCATTTAGTTAATTGTGCATACATATATGGTTTATTTTGTTTGTAAGTGATTAAAATGATCTCTTAATACAGTTAACCTTGTGAAATAAAATTAATAACTATTAAACATTTTAATTTAATAACCTTTGTGATATTTATTAATTACATATTGATAATTTTGATATAATCATCTTTATTTAATTTTAACCAATTATGCGATAAAATTCATGAGATATTATATATGCAATTGATTATGTGCAATAATAAATAATTTTGTAACACTATTAACCATTCATAAAACAAAGCTAACTATATTTACACATAATATAGTTAAAATTAATAACTATTAAACATTTTAATTTAATAACCTTTGTGATATTTATTAATTACATATCGATAATTTTGGTATAATCATCTTTATTTAATTTTAACCGATTATGAGATAAAATTCATGATATATTATATATGCAATTGATTATGTGCAATAATAAATAATTTTGTAACACTATTAACCATTCATAAAACAAAGCTAACTATATTTACACGTATATATAATTACTCATGTGTGAGGGTTAATAATTTTATGATACTATTAATCAATTATAAAACAAAATTAGCTATATTTATAAATACAGTTAAGCACATGTAAAAATCCATAACAAAATTATTATATTAACATTATTTCAGCTTACTTGGGAGCAAAAGAATCCTATGTAAATCTAATAACCTAATACTATGGTGGTAATCGGTAAGAGTTGGTTGTTACATATGTTACAAGATGTCTTTGAAGCAAAGAGATGCATAAAGACCTGTAATATTCATTCATATACTCTAAAAGCTTATCATTTTATGAGATGCTTAAGCCCATCACCTTCCCAACCAAGCTTGAGCATATGATCGACCACTTTCAAGCTCAACTGCAAGGAGAAACAAGCAGCAAGAGTTACCAGCCATATCAAGTAGGCTTTACCAGAATATTTGAAAGATGTTTTAATGTTTTAATTATCATTATTATGATGAACTGAAGGAATAATATTTTGGATAGTGCAGGTTGTTTGCATCACAAAAATTCACAGCTTTAACCTTCTGTTAAGGAATGAAAATTTAATATAACTACCTAATTTAAGAATAATTGAAAGTTGCATTCCAGTCAAAGTCATACCAGCACTCACTACAGCAATGTAGTAGAATTTGATTTGTGAGCATTCCGTCGTCCAACAGACACAAAAAATCAAAATCTACCACAATGCGCAGGTGTAAATTGCGAGACTCCAAATAATGTGCAACTGTTATTATTCTTGTATGAAACTAGATTGCAAGTGAAATACCAAAGTTTATCGTTTTAGCCAATTTACAAGATTCAATAACAAAATTCATTCCCACCCAGAACATACTGAATATTTAGAAACAACATTCACTCGTAGGCGTAAGCAATGTTGATATTTGACAGTGAACCTTATCAGGAGTGACTTAACTTACAGCCGGATCAGTAAAGATAATTAATTGCTTGTCCCAAGTTGAAACCAAAAGATTAGTGTTATCCTTATTTAGTGCAAGAGCTGTGATATCCTGCCCTTCTCTCAGCTCCAATACATGAAATACCTACGTAATATAGTGTGGTAGAGTGGTTAGCATTGAAAAATAGTCACTGGGAATGCATAGAAACAAGACAACAGTATTCACGAGGTTTGAGATAACGAGAATGCAGTTCTTATTGAAAGTATTTTCTTATGGTGCGTAAAATAAGTAATATGCAGAAAACATCTACTGTAAAGGAAGTTTGCAGGCACATAAAGAAACAGTTTGAAGAGAAATAAAAGATCTGATTTTCTTTTGACATCTCAATTTAAACATCTTAATATTGTACCTCCAAAGAGTGCAAATCCAGGAAGCAAATAGATGGTGAAGGAGCATTTATTTTGTTGCTACCGTGAGTTTCTTCTGAGTCTGAACAAAAATCTTCAATAACTGACTTACTTGATGGTGAATTCCAACTGTTATTATAGGCTCTACCATTTTCTTGAGAATTAATTCCAATCAAAGCACTCCTCCCATCAACAGAAATTTCCATGCAACTAATGCTGCTAGAGAAAGGTAATTCTGTTTTAGCAATCAGAACACCATTAACAGTAAAGGTACTGAGAATATGCTTTGATTCATTCCAAGTCATGATAACCCCTTCAGAAGAAAGGCAGACATGATCGGCCACTACACCATCCAGTCTTCTGATTAAACGTCCCTTTTTCATAGAGTGCAAGAGAACATCTGATGAGTGGGAGCACGAAACCACCATTTGAAGATCAGAGCTGACACAACAACTGAGTATTTCACTGTGGTGCCCCCTAAGCGCCTGTATAGGACCCTCAATACAACGTCTACGATTCTTTTCTAGCAACAAATGTGATGAAGAGCTGCTTCTGGCTGATTGCAGAGTGCCAGTTCCAGTAGAAGATTCTGATATGACACTTGAGTGAGATGCAAGTGCCCTATGTATTCTCCAGAGTAAAACTGTTGTATCTCGAGATCCTGTTACCAGGTAGTCACTATTGGGTGAAAGACCAACACAAGTTACAGGAGCACAGTGTGCATAGGCTGTTTCCAAGGTTTTAGCTCCATCTGAGGATATTAACCTAATACTATTATCGGCATGCCCACCTAATCAGAAGTTCAATTTACAAGTTAGAAGTAAAATATCCAGGCAGTATAAAATGTAGCTACTACAAATGTAGACAAGTTTCTTACATGAAGTTTAAGAGCTCAGAGAAGGAAGAAAAAAATAACTCAGAACAAAAAGAACTATATTCTAGAAAAAAGATTTCTCATGTTCAGTCCAGAATATATAATGGTTTTGGATATTAGAACCATATGTTGAAGGCCAGTTCCAATCACAATATCAATCAAACTTACTAAAACTCCTGCACAATTAAAATGTCTATTTAACAACCTGGTTAGATTAAATATATATATATATATATAGTTTGCTGCTATGGTTTCTGTACATAGTTTCACCTCTGCTTCAATTAGTGAGTATTTACAGAAAATACCTAAAGAGATTGGAACTGTTATAATTTAATCTTTATATCTAAAGAATTTTATTACCCTTATTCTTGTACATAAATGTTTTCCATAATAATTTTTCACTTTGCTGAACAAAATAGGTGTTAATGCATAACTTCAATTGCACATATAATTTTGTGGTTTTGTCTTTTCTAAGAAACACTATAGAACATAGGACATACCAAATGCTATGTAAGTACTGTTAACATCCTCAAAACCCCAGATGTTAATCCTATTGAGAAAAAAATAAATTATATTATGTAATATTTCCGTGTTTCCAGGCATAAGTATAAATAGACATTAATGGTAATGGATATTATCTTAATCTTTTCTTATGTAAGAGATTAATTACCAGTTATGATTTCTTCACATACTACTAGGGGCAGCATATCTTAACAATAAATTTACCAGTAATAATTTTTTTGTCACTTGTTATAGAAACAATAGCTTGGCTTCTAATTCCAGAAACAGCAAAAGCCAATGCTTGGGGATATTGCCACTCTTCACCAGTCCCAGAAGGACCTTTGAATATGCGCACAAGAGTCCCACCAGCAGAGCCTGATATAGATTTTCCATGTTGAAAGAGGAATGGTGTATCCTGGCCATCAGGTGTATTCGGTTGCCACTTGTGCTGTGCAACATGAGCTGCTGGTACATTCATATCAACAATCACAACCATATCTGTAGATGCATGGATAGCAGCCGCTGGTAGATTGCAGTGTTCAGGGGATGGAACGACATATGGTTTGATTGCTTTTGGGTTGCGGAATATTGTCTGACATACAAAGAAATATGTTGTATTATCATTATAATCATATGCACAGATCATAAATAGTTGAAGAAGCATCAAACAATAGAAGAGCATTTCAATAATATTTCATTACAGGTTTTGAAAAAAACTTAAAACAAAGGAAACACCTTCTTGCATATGCATAAAATCTACTAATGACAAACATAACACACTAATGAACAATAGTACTCAGTAAACTCAAAAGTCAAAACAGATAAATGGGGCTTTCTTTCTGACTTGGTAGTGTCTAATCCAGGTTCAATTTATTTTTTCTTTTTATGCTGCTAAGGAAAGGAGAAGGGTTCAGAATATTCTTCAAAGATAATGAGAGTATTTTAAATAAAGAGCTGTTATTCAAGTGGTTCCTTGGGGGTTATTTTTCTGTTACAAGTAGTTGGAGTCAGTTACTTAGATTTATTTTTTCTTTTTCTGCTGCTAAGGAAAGGAGAAGGGTTCAGAATATTCTTCAAAGATAATGAGAGTATTTTAAATAAAGAACTGTTATTCAACTGGTTCCTTGGGGGTTATTTTTCTGTTACAAGTAGTTGGAGTCAGTTACTTAGATTTGACTGTTGTATGCCAGCTGTCTCTATGGCAGCTCTGAAACTGTAAGCGTACAAATACTGGGTTGTAACATTTCTTATTTTTGTCCAATAATAAAATTTCAGAGTAGTTTCTCACTTTCTCTCTTTTCTCTCCCTGATTCTCTTTATCTCTATTCTCTGGTTTCTACTTTAATAGATAGGATGGAAAGATATTGATCTCAGGCATGATTTTTTTTTATTCATGGAGAATTTGGCTGAAGGATATCAGGATACTTTTGTCTGTTACTGGGATAAGACTTTTCCAAAAATATGTTTAATAAAACTAAAGTTATGAAAATAATACATGATTGCTAGCAGCTGCCTTAAGTCCTTTTATCATAGTAATTTGTGTAATAAATAATTTTCTTAAGATGTATCTACTACCTTAAAGAGACAAATAATATGAGATAGATGTAGTATCTAACATTAAAATTAATAGGATCATTTTTTGTTTAAAAAATACTCAATGGTGTCAAGTAAATAGTATGTCAAATATAAAGAAAGGGGCAGAGTATGAAATTTGGTCAAGTTCGGGATTTTTTTTTAATATTAAGAAATGTACTTTTTTCTCTTAATATTATAAATATAAACCAAAATTAAGAAAAACAGCCAAATAAAACATGAATGCTTAATCATGAATTATCAGTTAGATTGATGATTTCTGTATGTAAATCAAAACATATTGCAGAAAGCCAAATAAAACACGAGGTAAGAAGACCGAGAACATACACAAGCATAAATAGATGCATTCTCAGAAAGAGCTCAAAGAACTAGTTGTATCAATAGGTGTCACTGTCAAACCAATGCAATCAAAGTTACCTGCAAATGCAGAACTTCAGATAGTGGCTTCTTCTTCAAGTGAGGAACAGTCAGAAGTTGGGATGGTGTTTGTCCAAAATAAGCAATCTGATCTTGTGTGGCATGCTGTTGCACCTTTACTTGTCATGCACAGAAGAAAAAAACTTGGATAAATTATTTGTTGAGGTCTGATGCTATTAAGATGGATTTTGTATGGTTTCCAAAAAATGTACTCCGTGTAAAAATTAACAATCTATCAAATTTTCCATTTTTCTACGTCATAGAATTTTCCTGATTTTTTCACATATAGTTCATAATGGAAAATAAATTCATATATGTACTGGAAAAATGTTCTACAAACAAAAGAAGAAAAAAATTTTAGTAGTTATTCACCCGGCAATAACAAATGATTAACTAGATCGTTGCCCAACCTTGCTCTGTTATGAGTCCATTGAAAGTTTAATTTTTCTTGACTTTACTATTAATAGAGAAAAATATTAAGTTGACTCCTTTTGTCATTAACAAATTGTGAAAATATACAATTTGATTCCTCAAGAACCTCATGCCCTTTCCGTCCATAAATGTTTGCTATATGCAAAAACACCCCATATTTTCTGTAAGTACTAAGATTAGTTTATACATCAATAGTTTGTCACATTCCCTAAGGGAAGTATACACATGGACTGTTAATCTGTTATGAAGGAGTCAGGTGTGCAGTTAACATGTAAATCAGCTCCTCCACTAGGGATTTTGAAGACCAGTTAACAGAAAAAACTAGTCATAACATACAGAAATTCCAAGATTGGCTATTTTGTAAACAACCAATATCCTTGTAATAGGTTGTCAAATTCCCCAAGGGAAGTACACAAATGGAGTGTTATGAAGGAGTCAGGTGTTAGCAGGCCGGCCCGGATGACAAAAGACCCAGTTTGGATGAAAGATTATCATGTTAATTTTTACTAAGTACAGTTTTGCTATTGCTTTGTTTGTGTGTTTTTCCTTCAAGGGCCTTGGTGTGTCTCATTAGGGTTGTTGTATCCCTCTTTTTAATCTCCTTGTCAATAGAGAGATGCCATGAATGAAAACTTTCACCTATCTTCCTATTGTTCCCTTATCTCATAGTTTAGTGTTATTCTAGTAGCTTGTTTAATCTATCATTTCTCTAACAATTGGTGCTTTCACTCTTGTTGCTCATGCCTCCGAGAACAAAAAACAAGGATATAAGTGAGGCACTCCTGGCCCTCATAGAAAAATTTACTGCATTACAATCTCAACTCGAGGAACAGCAACAACACTAGAATGCACAGAACCTTCAATTCTAGAAGTTGATTGAAGCCAGCCAAGATGCCTTGCAATCTTCCATATCATTACTCCAAGATAAGTTCTCAAAAACCTCTAATTTCCACCCACCGCTATCCACCCCTTTTTCCCCAAATTTATCACATACGACATCCACACCACTTATATCCCCCACCATTCCCATATCTTCACCCCACATCCAACATACCTTCTAGCCTCCACCTACATTTGTGACCACGCCCTTTTCCCCACCACCTCCTCCCCTTCCTCCTCCACCCCCCCCCCCCCCCCCAACTACCACCCATAAAAACTCCCAATATTGACCTTAGCCTCTTTGACGTTTCTGCACCTCTCGAATGGTTGTTTCAAGCCCAACATTTTTTCTCATATTACCATGTTCCATTTGAAAATTGGATTCATATGGCAGGATTTTACATGAAAGGAGACGCTCTTAGTTGGTACCAATGGATGGACAAGACCCACCAATTTTCTAATTGACATTCCTTCACTAGAGCCTTTGAACTTCGATTTGGTCCTTCCACCTTCATTAATCATGAAGCTGAGTTGTTTAAACTCAAACAAACTGGATCAATTGTTGAGTACCAAACCCAATTTGAAAGTTGTGCAATAGAGTAGTTGGACTAAGCCAAGCATCTATTTTTACTTGTTTCCTTTCGGGCCTTAACCCAAAAATTAAAAGTGAGCTTACCCCTTTACACCCTTACTCCATACCACAGGCCATAGGGTTAGCCAAACTCATTGAGGAAAATAATCAGGGATTCTAAACCACGACCATTTGGAACCACTCATGCACCCTTACACCTAGCCACCCGCACTCCTCCAAATACATCTGCCCAACCCCTGACCCAACCCACTACATTGCCTATCAAAAGAATATCCTCTGCCTATATGCAAGAAAGAAGGGCCCAAGGTCTATGCTATTATTGTGATGAAAAGTTCATGGTGGGTCACAAGTGTGCCAATGGACATTTCCTGCTTTTGCTAGAAGATGAACTTAATATGGAAACAACTATCTTACCCAATGTTGATGATCCTGATACTATCCACTTTCAGCTCTCACAGCAGGCTTTGTTGGTGCAGACTGGCTATTTTGTAAACAACCAATATCCGAGGACTAAAAGCAATGAAGTTTAGCTAGGGGTGATCCTTTTTTTCTTTTCTTTTTTGTAATACAATATAGATTGGGCCAAAAGGAGGCCAAGATATGGTCAACAAGGAAACCAACAGAAAAAAGAGTAAGCATAAAGAAGAAAAAACAAGAAAGCTAGAGCTTTCCATTCTCTAAGTTTATCAATCCATCAAAGAAACCATGTGCTGGATACCAAAAAGGAGCCCAATTAGAAAAAAAGATGCCTATCCTTAAAGACAGTTTACGAACAGATTTTTCCATACAAGACAGTAGATCGTTGATATAACATTATCAAGTAAATAACATCAAATTTCCTCTAGGACGATTATTTCAAAGGATGGTTTGTTTATAAATGTCAATTTTATGTCAGACAAGAATAATATTAAAGGATATTTCTCCCTATCACTAAAAAGAAGAAAACGGTTTTTCTCTATTTGCTATTTCCCTCCATTCTCTGTAACTTGTATTTACCAGAAGGGAAATATATATTGACAAACTGACACTTAACCACCAGTAAAAGGATTGTCATGTCTATCAAGCTTAAGCTGTTAATTTCATGCATAATCGAAATCATGGAACCAAATACACATACAAGTGACAAACAAAACAATAAATATAATTAACATGTAGTTTAATCCTTTAACCAAAGAAGGTAATTCTCACATGACAATTAATAAAGAATATTCTCATATTTTGACAAGCCTTTCTCTTTTTGTTTCAGGGAGTTGGAATTGCATGTTATTCAGACAACCAAATGAATTGAAAGTATGGAGGGGCAACGGAGACATACTGGGTCAGATATTTTATCAATATCCACTGTTCCTTCATAGGTAATATAAAAGAAAACATTATTTGCTGCAATAGCCTCTTTTCCCTGTTGCTTATACCTGCATGGTTAAACTCATTATTAATGTAACCAGATGTAAATTGTCAAGGGACTAAAATAAAGTGGAAATATAAAAAGGAATTTTATAGATTAGATATCTATATTGAAAATGTAAACTTAAGAAAAATGAAAATCATGAATAAATAAAAGGCAGATTTGAAGCATGTGCACACACCAAAAGAAGGGGGAGAAACTGAAAAGTAGGAAGAAAACCTACCCAAATATGAGGTCAATCCACTCATGCAAATGAGCAGATACATACTCACTCTCCAGAGCCATCCTATGCTTGTGCACAAAATCAACTGGATTCTCAGCCCAGGCAGGAAGTTTTACAGTATCTGGTATGGCAAAAGCATATCACAATCAGAGGTATTAACTGTAATACACATTTGTATATCACAATGTCTTAAAAATTTAATGGAGAAAATCTTAATGAGTATACCAAGCTTATCTCCCAATTGTGTTGTGCCAAAATCAATTGAATTTTCATTTGTGAGGACCTCAGGGAGGTAAAAGAGCTCAGGAACCTGATAAGTTGAGAATAAAAGAGGAAAAAAATCTTAAAATAAATCTTTCAAGAAAAACATGATAAATATTAAACCATAAGTACTACGAACATTGAAATCCTATAAGGACAACTAAAGTATTTAATATAAGGATTCAAGAAAACCAATCATTCTGTTGGAAGTTAGTAAAATATACCAATTCCTTCACATCACTCATGTCCTCAAGAACTCCATTCCAAGTAGCAGAAATATCAGAAAACATTCGATCTGCATGATCAAATTTTCCACCTTGTAGTTTGATTGCAAGAGTAGTGAATGGTTCAACCCTAACAAGATAATACAAAACCTGTAAAAGACAATAACCATTAACTGATGAAAAATCAGCAACTAAAATGCAACCATATTAAATGCTGTCATTTGCATACTGGGGGATGGCTGATGTTTATTTATTCTATAACTCATCAAAGAAACTGAAAATTGAATGCAGAAGCCAAATTGCTAAAATAAATACGGATGCTAACAAGACCCTCTAGAAACTGCCTTTTTGCAATGCTGGGGATAAGGCTGTGTACAATGACCCTTCTCTGTAATTTTGCATAGAGAGGAACCTTTTGGCACTGGCTTATGTTAGCAGGATGCTGACAACGGTAAATAAAAAAAAATTAAAAAAAGCACCACAGATTTAACATGCACAAATAGTACGTTTATCAGCTTTAGTGAGGCATCCTTCAGTATTAGGATTTCGTTGATGTTACTTAAATGTAAACCAACATTATTTTGATGCCTTAAGCATTCATAATTGAATTGGTATTACATGGAAGCCAAAAGAAGCCATTTTGTTTTATCTTAACATGATTGACAATTTAAAACAGACTGGCTATAAAATCAGCGTGGTTTCCCTTAAAAAATCATCTGCCTCAAAATGAATTAATATATATATTCTTTTTTTTGTTTCCCTGTATATGTCATAGGTTCAGATGATTGTAAACTTAGCGCTCCGAAAAAGCTGACATAATGCAACCAAAACTTATTCACATTTTATTTATTGAAGGTAGTTCTGGGATAGTAAGACTTAGTAGAAGAAATTTAAAAAGTTGAAATTTGGCATTCATGCCAAACAATCAAACTTCACGTCAGCTCTAAGTTAACCACATAAGCTCCATTTGGATTAAACAATTCGGAGAGCACAAATTTGATGATAGAATTCACAAAAATAAGAAAATAACCCGAGTAGAAAACAAAGAGCGGGAGGGGAGACGTACTGTTCCTGCACTTGAGTAGTGTGATCCATAATGGAATTTAGGGATGACAGGGTCATCAAAGTTAGTGTATCTCTCTTGAAATTTTTTCAGACGATCTGGGTTCAGAGCTCCAACAGGCTGCATCATATCAAAAGCATTAATAATTTAAAAATATAAAAAATATTTTCCACTGAATTCATTGAAGCAACATTCATGATAACCTTTGAAAGATCTCGGTAAGAAGAAGGATTAGAAAGATCCAAGCTCTCTGAACTGTAATCAGAAAGAATCCAGGGGAAAACTGGATACTACAAAAAATAAATAATGACAAGATAAATAACATAAAGATACGAATAAAGAGTTTAATTATTGAAAGAAATAATTAATAACAAGGATCACCTGGGTTATATCATTATAACTACGCCCAGCCAATGTATTGAGTTGCATTAGATACTCAAAATTACTGATCTGCACAAGGCACCACAAAATAATGCTTTCAAGAAATTGTGTTGTGTTAGCTGTTACAAAAGATTATGTTAACAATTTTCAAGAAAATCAATTATAACAAAATTCATATATGTTTGTGTTAGAGATATCAGAGTGCTGCTGCTGCATGTAACCCAATACAGTGGCATACACTATATTGCTATCCTAGCTGAGTTAGTATGTGTTACTAACTGTAAGAGTTTATGACTGTAATTGTGTGTATGGAGCACACGTGGAATTCTTATTTACAATAAGTGATAGATACAATAAAATGAAAACAAAATAAATATAAATAATGACTAAATCCCTAAAGATAATATACTATTTAATGTAATCAAATCATATCTGTAATACTCCCCCTTAAATTGGAGCATATATGTCACGTGAGCAAATATACTATCAACACGAGAACCCTTGAAGGTTTTAGTGAGCATGTCTGCAAGTAGGTCATTTGAACTAGCAAATTCAGTGGTAATTTCTCTAGAGAGCACTTTCTCTCTAACAAAGTGACAGTCAATCTCTGTGTTTAGTCCGTTCATGGAAGACCGGATTTGATGCTATGTGCATGGTAGACAAATTATCACATATCAACTTTGTACCACCAAGATTTCCAAATTTTAATTGTTTGAGAAGTTGTCAGAGTCATATGATCTTACACGTAGTCATTGTCATGGCATGCTATTTTGCTTCAACACTGGATTTTGAAATTGTTTTCTGCTTCTAAGTCTTCCATAAGATCAAGTTTCCTCCAATAAGAACATAATACCCAGAAGTGGACCTCCTATCTGACCGTGATTCTGCCCAATCAGCATCAGAGTAGCAAACAACTTTGGAATTGCCTTTATCTTCATATATCAATTTGTGACCTAGTGCATTCTTGAGGTACCGAAGAATACGCATGGTTGCTGTCTAATAACCATCACAAGACTTCTACAGGAACCAGCTAAGCATGCTAACTACAAATGTGATGTCTAGTCTAGTGACTATGAGGTAACTAAGTCTACCCACTAGACGACGGTATCTTCCGGGGTCTTTCAAAGGCTCCCCCTAACCTGGAACAAGCTTTTCATATGGGTCTGTCGGTGAGTCACTGGGAAACAATCAAGCATACTCGTCACAATCAAGATGTCTAAGGCATATTTGCATTGGGAAATAACAACGCCAGTGGAGGATTGAGCAACCTCAATGTCGAGGAAGTATTGAAGTGGTCCCAAGTCCTTAGTCTGAAAGTGATTATGAAGATTAGACTTGAGACGAAGGATCCCTCAGAGTCATCATTGGTTATGACGCTGTCATCAACATATATAACCAGGTAGATACACAAGCCTGTGGAAGAGTGAAGGGAGAAAACGGTATGATCAACTTCAAACCATAAAATGATTAGCGAAGTTTAGAGACAAAGGGACAATCAACGGAAACTGTAAAACCAAGTAGTTGATCCATGTAAACCTCCTCCTACAAGTCACCATAGAGGAATGCATTTTTTATGTCTAAATATGTGAATAAAAATTTGATTAAGTAGTATATTATAGATATACTACTTAATCAAATGCATTTTTTATATTGTACCTATCACTCATGATAAATAAGAATTCCATGTGTACTCCATACACACAATTATAGTCATAAACTCTTACATGGTATTAAGAGCTTAGGGTTTCGATCCATCTCTCCTTTTCTATTTTGGAAAGGGATAGTTCAGATTCTAACTAGTTACAATATGGTAGAAACGATGAACATCATTGGAATATAGCTTCTTGGCTTTTCTCCAGAGATCAAAACAATTGGTGAAGACCTGAAGCTATGCCTAGAGGGTAGAAGCAAGGGAGAACCAAAGGACACTACATAAGGAAGCGTTAACTTGTTTCCAACGAGACTGAGTGGCAGCTAGAACATCAGAGAGTTGAGTGGTCAAGTGGGAGTTATTTGGAAACACAGCTGGAAGTAGCAGTCCAAGTACTATAGTTGGCACTTCTAGAGAGTTTCTCACAAGGAATCAGGGAAATGTTGGTGAAGGTCACAGTAGAGTCAAAGGGCCGAGGAGTAGCTGTCAAAAGGAGAAACCAGAAAAAAGGCCAAAAAACAAGAACCAACCAGACACTCACTAAAAAAGGAGCCAAACAGCCCCTAAACGATGACAGATGGAGCAGAGAATGGCGGCGGGAGGCTCGGCAGGGAAGGGCACAGGCTGCAGCGGCAAACGGAGACGCGAGTGGATCTCACGTGTTGAAGAGAGGCAGTGCGTGGCGGCGCATTCGATGGCAATCCGATGCCGAAAATGGTTGCCGGAGAGAGGCAGTTCCAACAGTAGGCTGCACGACAAGTGAGTCTCACTGGAAGTGGTTGTTCCAAGCATCACAATGTACAACATCGGAAAAAAAAAGAAAAAAAAAGAGAAAAGAAGAGATGGATTGAAACCCTAAGCTCTTAATACCATATAAGAGTTTATGACTATAATTGTGTGTATGGAGTACACATGGAATTCTTATTTATCGTGAGTGATAGGTACAATATAAAGGAAACAAAATAAATGTAAATAATGACTAAATCTCTAAAGATAATATACTACTTAATATAATCAAATCATATCTGTAATATACTACTTAATGCAATCAAATCATATTTATAATACTAACAATTATAATACAATATAACTGATTCTATTTAAATAAATAACAATTAACAAATATCACACTTTCCAAAATTTAGCCTTTCTCTCATGTTCAGTTTCTTAATCTGATATCTGTTTGAAGATCCATGGCAGTAGACAATCCTTTTTTTCTGATCCATCTCTCCAATTATCACAACCAATTCATGTCTCTCCTATTTAGTTTCATAATTGATTATGGAACAATTGGCCCTTTAGTATGGATAGGTGGCTAACCAAAATTGATAGCTCTAAATTATGTACCATGCTTATTACAAATAAATATTTGGACCCAAATTGAGGTTTTTCATTTATTCTTAAATTTTGCCTTATAGTATAAACTCATTTTGGGAAATTTATTAAAAGGTTTCATTTTGACAACGGCACAAAATATGTGAATAAAAATTTTTCAAAGAAAAAGGGATAGTTCAGATTCTAACTTGTGTTGGTATCCTCTGCAAAATAAGGTTGCAAATAGAAGAATCATCATCTCCTTCCAGTTACTGGAGTCCTTTTTCCTAAAATTTATTGGGGAAAGGTTTTCTTAAGATTGCTTATCTGATAAATAGGTTGCCTTCTTGTTTCTTGGATGGATTTAGTCATATGTAATATGTTATCTTTCTTTCCTTCTTATTCAATAATTATCATTCTTCGGGTGTTTTTGAGTATCACCTTTGTTCATGTTAGTCAAACCCATGGAAAGCTAGATCCTTATGTAGTCAAATGTATTTTCATTGAGTATGCTTCAAACAAAAGGGATATAAGTGTTATCACCCTCATAGATGTTATATGTCTTTGTGGATGTCAAGCTTCATGAAACTAAGACCTTTTATGCCAGTCCTCAACTTCAGGTGGACCCATCGTCCGATGACCTATTGTCATATTGCCACCTTCCTTCTTGGAGACTCATCTGAGAGACCCTTTCCGAAGATCACCATGCTATCCATGTGTGCAGCCAAACTCAAAACATTGTTGCACACGGCCCCAAGAAGGGCTCTGGTGCATGAAGTTCATGATATGTGACACATCTCTAGAGACATTTTCCAGAGACTCTTCCTGAAGACTTTTCTTAGAGATCCTTCTCGAAGGCTCTTCTCAGTGCTTTTTCCTTATTTTTCTGCCTTATGGCATACTTCTTCTTCTGCTTTAAGACATGCTTTATTTACGGGTGAACAATATCCATTGTTATCTTTTTGTAGACATGTTTATCCAGCACAACCATCAGATTGGAACCACTTTTCGTTTTTAGTTTTATTAGATTTATTAGATTTGTCATAATCTATAACAAGCATGATTCATAATACACACATGCTCTAGAGCTTGCAGGGGAGTGTTAAGTGTTAAAGATTAAATATTATTTCTTTATAAGATTAGATAGTAATTAGAAAATAGAGATTTATTCTTTATTATCTATTATTAGATTGATCTTTAGTCATTATTAGAGAGATCCTATATAATCAACACCGATCCTATTGGCTCATTATAAATAAAGGTATTGATTGTGTGGTCATTCAATACATATTGACACACATTTACAATACACATCTAGAAAGTCATTCAACATTAATGCAATTAGATTGCATAGTTAGCATTCTAAATTAGTCTCTTATTACTATTTATACATCTTCCTTGTATAGTTTCATATCAGTTAAGCATATCACTTTCCTACAGGGACATATCGTCCAAAAGATTTGAAATTTTGAATCAATTGCACCTTCTATAGGAGTGTATATACACGTTAACTTCTTTATTTACCGAATGGACATTTTAGTTCTCCAACACTGCTAATAATTTTTCTAATATAAGAAAAAAACCTGTTGGAGAAACCAGCTTAATATGAGAAAAAAAACTGTTTTCCAATATAATTAATCAAATCCAAACATACAATAGCTAATATAACATGTCTCACCTCCCACCTAGCCCAACGTTCCATAAGCTGGGTTCTTTTCAGAAGTTGTCCTGGCCTCTGAAAAATAAATTGTTTTTTTCCTAAGCTCAAATGCAAAGAAATTTTGAAGAAAATAAAATTCACGAAAAAGGATAATACCTGAGTAGCTAAATGTATATTGTTTAAATGCAGAGGTCGTGCATGAACAATTGCTTGATAAGCATTTCTTCGGCCCTCTCTACTCTAAAGAGGAATATTTGGTAGGAAAATAAGTTCTAGGATTATAAGTTCGTAAAATTTATCAATCATTAGCGAAGGAAACAATGTGGCATATTCAACACTTAATACCCCAAAGTCAAAGAAGAAGTTGGAACGGTCCACCATAAATATCTCCAGTGCACTTCTTCTAAGAAGATATCTGTAACACAAGGAGGGAGAAGTGACTAATGGAAGAAAAATAGGATATCCCCCTCAACCAAGAAACACAAGAAAATTAAACTCATTTGTAGGAGAGTTTTGCAATCTGTTTGCATACTGATCAAAGGAGATTCCTTGAAATAAACCATAAGCTAAGTACTAAATGTAAGTGAGACTACATCGATTATGTTTGGGAAAGATTCTAATTATAATCAAAATTATAATTTGTTTCTTAGATTATAAAATACTTACTCTAGATCCTCACCAATCATTTTTTTTTTAATTTAATAATTGTAATAAGTAACTAATATTAATCATTAAATTTCAAGAAAATGAATAATAAGAACTAACCTCTTATACTTACTTTTCATGGATCCGTTCCCTGTGTATATAAGAATCAAACTAATAACAAGTGCATATAGAATGATACGATAATAGTCATAATGAATTCACCTCCGACTATAAATTTGATGAAGAGTAGATATTAACCAGCTGCGATTCTTTTCTTCGTCCCGTGTCTCAGGACCAAATTTCAAACCATCCTTCGAGGTGGTCATCTGAATACTTTCAACTATAAAATTTATCCTCCTACTAGTCACCTACAACAAGACAATGACAATTCTCACAAGTGCAATTGAAATATATTTATGCCAAGAAAATAATTTTAAATCCTTCATCTATTTTCCTACAATAAAGATAGCAGCACAAAACTATAAGGTAAAGATGATAATAAGCGTAAAATAAAAAACTACTTTTTAATTAGACTTACTTGGAAGGTTCCCTGTACAACCCTGAGTGGCCGGACCATTGTTGATGGTAGCTCAATAACAATTCTTTCGTCAAGCTCACTTGGAACATAACCAGGTGCAAAGGCTGAAGAACTCTGAACAACACTCTCAATGCTTTCAGGTTGAATAGCATTGGATTCTGAAGCCTCGTGTACAATTTGGTCAGCTTCTTTTGAAAATCTAGGCTTATTCTGGTCTTTATCTTCAATGTCATCAACCTTAACATCCAAAATTTCATTGTCTGCCTGTTCTTCGTCTTCATTTACACCTTTTATTGTAATTGCCTCTGCAGATAAAACTGGATTTCCGCGATCATTATTCTCCCCTGAGTAATCCTCATAGTTGGCAGCAGAACCTAAATGATCAGACCCTTGATAATTCCTTCTCATACATCTTCTCATCCGGGAAGAACTTTCCATAAAATCTAGCTTCCAGAAAACCTAGCAAAAAATTAGAAAATAATCAGCAAGGTGAACTGAGTCATGAAAAAATATATCTTGATAATAATTTAATGTTAAAGGGCATGCTTTGGGTAGATAAGAAATCCTCCCAAATCAGAGAAGAAACAAACAGAAAAATAGGAGGTTCATCTGGAAAGAGCAATTCAACTCTTTCTCAAAGCCTGAAGCCCCCTACACAATGCCAGGAAGGCAAGCACAAAAAGGCTACACTAGTTATTTTTATATTCTTGGATTGTTTTTCCAGGCATATACACCAAAAAGTAAGCAATATACACCGTCCTACAGTTTTTCTATATATACTCTGTAAAAGAATTTCAGGCCAGAAAAAAATTAGTAACAAAGAATGGCAGTAACAACAATGTAGACAGTTATAACATACACGAAGTGGGCTGTACAAATAATCTGCAAAAGGCCCAAAAAGACTTCTCATCTCGATTAACTGGCGAATAAGTTTGCGCCATGCATGAATTCCAGTGCTGATACGATGCCGAGATATTATATCTGCACGAGCATGCCTGTCAATCTGGCAACAAAGAAATATTTAACTTACAGTATCTTAATAAAATTGAAAACCATAGTAACAATTAACAGACAAACCTCAGATCGCTGCATATTCCTTGCTAGGGCAAAACTGGCAACAAGAACAGCTATAAATTTATATGACATAGCATTAAAATCTTTCTCGTATATCGACTTTGTATCAACTGGATGCAGACATTCCATCCATGCAACTCCCATTGCTTCCGTAATATTCCACCTCCTAACCCGCTCCATATCACTAGCATTTCTTCTCTGTGCAGATGTAGCCATTGCAACGGCACTAAGACCTCTTCCAGAACCAATCTTTGAAAATCGTTGAAAATCACGAGCAGCTGCCAATGCAGCATCTTTTGCAGCTGCTTTGCTCTTTGGTATAGGTGGGGTTTTGTTTGGGATTGCTGAAGGTTTTTGAAAGCTTGAAAATGTTTGAAGCCTAGCTTGTTTCCGTTCCAGCAATGAGGTTTCACGCCTAAGCTGTGCATTTGCCAAAGGAGCATGAATTTCACTACCCGAAGTACCAGCTGCAATCATAGACAATGCCAATGCAGCAGGTGGGGAAGCAAAAGCAGCAGCCCAGGCTGGAGATATCATATCAAAAGTAGTCTGAAAAAAATGTTAGATGCATAATTAAGTTAACACACCAAAAGACATATAAATGTATAGAACATTAGCACCATATAAAAGCTCTTTATTAGCGCATCTCTTTAATTTAGGAAATTAAATTACCTCAACTGATTCGACATAAGCAGCTAATGCATTATCATCTACCATAAGAGGATTCAAACCATCAGTAGTTGCAAGTTCATGAATTCCGGCCAAAAGAGGACGCCACCTCCTTAAGACTGCAATAAATGGTGGTAAGATAGCCTCAATGTACTTTTTACGAAGAAGCTTTCTGTCTATGCCAACAGCATGGTATACCTGACCAGATATTTTATTATAGTGACTATAATGATGGTGCACAAAAGAAAGACAAGTGATAAATACTGTGGATGACACAGAAAGCAAGAATAATTTTTTTAAAAGATGTCAATACCAACCTCTGAATAAAGCACACAACATGCTACCAAGACTCTTTGTTTCCTAGAATCAGAAATCGGCATGTTGAGAATAGGTGAGAGAACACTGTAATATTACAAGAAAAAATAAACAATACAACATTAACCGGTTGAAATTATATGATTTAGGTAAGAGAAGAGAAAAAGAGAGAATATAGACTCCGAATAGAAGGATATTACAGTAATAAGGCATATTATGATGTCATGGGACAATAGGCAAATTACTAACTCCTATTTACGAATGAAGTTTAATACTAGACTCCTAGGTTAATCAAGTATGGGAACAGTTAACTTAAGATAAGATAAAATCCACTAGAATAAGATAATATTCTTGTTGTAGGACATAATTATGATTTTCTTTACAGATCACTTCCTTATTTCTTTGAGGATTTAAAAGTAGACAGAACATTTATTAATCCAAAAGGCATAACTAAATACTCGTTGATCTATAAGAAAGTTGCTTAACTGAGGTCACCCATGGCTTGCATTAGTTATGGCCTTTTTGGGGGCAGCCTTAATGCAGCCTCAAGGGTGGTGATTTAGTCTCACACCCACTAAAGATAAATCTTAACCAGGCTAATAGCTTTTGGGGGCAGCCTTAATGCAGCCTCAAGTTTTTGAGGTTAATTAGCCCGAAGCCCAAATTCTAAAATTGTCTTATGTACCCCCTTTCTTCTATGCACATACTTAATGAGATTGTTAGTTTCAATCAAGTGAGATTGATAGTTTCAATGAAATGAGATTGCCTTGAATGTAAATATGGTAAACCTGTATTTTAGTGATTAATTTTGAAAATATATCCCTGCTAATTATAGCCCTGCAGATTTCTCTTTGTCATAGGGATCTTATTTTATTTTATTTCCGTTTTTCTGGATCACAATTAACATACATATCTATCTATTTATACCTTTTATGTACCTAGTTGATTCATTGAATGAAATCACCTATTTTCCAAAAATTTCAGAGTATTTTTAAGCGACCTAGTAGTTAACCCCATCAAAGAGTCTCCGTTGTAAGCTCATTTAACCCTTTACAGGGGATTTGAAAAATATCACCTTTTTTTTTCTTTATTTTTCCTTTTGTCAAAGTATTGAGAAGGAAATGTTTTACATCATTTCCTTCAAACACACAAAAAAAATTTGAAGATAAGAAACACAATGAAAACAAGAAATACCAGTGAAACATATAATTTGAAAATGGAAACAGATAACAAATCAATAACTCACTAATTTTTTTCTTAAGACTATTTTGTTATGTGTCCTATGCTTTAGTCTTGGCTGTGAGTTATGTCATACTGATATTTGTACTTTGAATTAATTGTATCCACCCCTTTTTGTGTGAAATTTTGAAGGAAATATGAAAAAATAGTGAAATTCTATTTTGAGTACCTACATTTAAAAATAATAAAAGAAAGAGAGTATAAGGTTACAAAGTAGAAATGAGAAAAGTACATCTTAAGTACTGGGCGACATAGAGAAGCTAATGTCAATGTAATTAACCTTAATGGAACTTTTCCAGGTAATGATAAACTTATCATTCAAGGATTAATATATGGGCCGGAAGTAAGTCAGATCACAGAGTTTGTTTTACCTCCACAAAAGTGCTGACTGTAATTTCCTTCCTTCAGGCATTGCATCATCACTACTTGCAATTTTTGTCAGCGTATCATCTTCCCCATCATCATTTTCCCTCATTGATAGAAGAACCATCCGAAGCATGCACAAGAATGGCTGGTCACTGTCTAAAAGATGGTATAATGCAGTCATTGCTCCCATTCCAGTACCTGACCCTCCACCTATACCAAGACCACCACGATGCCCAGACTCATCCAGCAACAATGCTTCCAGCATTGCCACAGACTTGTTCACCAAAGGAAGCTCAACCCAGTAGCCATTGGCATCTTTCTCCAATAAAGACTTCCAAAAATCCCTTCCACTCCCACCACCACCAAATGAAGCTGTATTTGATGGAAGGCCAACACCATACCATAAACGGCTTCTATATTTCCATCCAATAGCTAAATCCTTAGCGCAGGACCCATATGATACAAAAGCACAAGAAACAGATTCATATGGATCAGCTGCAGCTGCAGCAGCAAGCCTTTCAATAACTGAAGTAGAGATCTGACCATTTGCATCAGCCATTGAAGAAAGCACCTAAAAAATTAACAGCATAAGTCTGACCAATATAGAAACAAACATATGCAAGACTGGGTGAGAAGAGAAAGAGACAAGGGTGCTATAAAAATTAAATTAACAAGAATGCAAATAAACTAAAAGTAGGGAAAAAAGAAAAAGATATTTCTTAATCCAAGGATCTTGCAAAAAGATGTATATATAAGGAGAAAACAAATAAAGCATTGTAAAAAAGGCAATTTAAACTTATATAAGTAACCGATCATCATTATTGATACTAGATAAGGCTTGTAAAGAATCTGATGGTATGCATTGCATGATTTTTGGAGGAATGACAAGAACATCATTGGAGACCATATTACTGTGTTTATGACACATAGCATGCATGCATGTATACTTTTAAATTACTACATGCATACATCAAGAGAGACTCCTCCAGAGTTACTAGACGATGATGCGCGACCACCCCTAACTTCTGTGGATTCTGCACTTGTGTTTGAATATGCTGTTAAGTTATAGTGCATTGGATAAAAGAGAGAGAGAGGAGATGGAGAGCCATCTGCAGGACGTGAAGAACAGGACTGCTTGCTCTGTGATCGTAAATGTTCCTCAACAAGCATAAGTATCACAATGGCATTCTCCACTAAAGCCACTGACAGGTGAGTAGCATTCTCTGCCTCTGCCTTGGCAACATTTGGAGACAAACCCTCAGATGCAACACCAGCAGCAGCCATGGCAATAATTTGAGTCTGCAGTAAGTAAAATCTGAATGTAGACATTATTTCGGTTTTTCTTCCACTCTTTTGAATAAAAAACAAGAAATATATATAATTGAATTTTTCCTTATTCTTGTAGATATACACTTGGTTTTGTAAGTGTGCTTAGATATATGGAGAGATTTTATTTTTTAGATGTGCTTAAATTAGTAACAAATTGAACAATGGGGAAACAACACAAGACAAAAATGACAACATTATCTGGTGATGGTATAAATGAAACAATTTATAAGGAAAATCAACAGTGATTGGAAATAATATGTACCTGGACCTGCAGTTCCCTAGCAGCTAAGTCCAGCAAACCAGTGAAGAGTCTTCTCTTAAATATAGGTAATGATTCTTCACGTCTTCAATACATGAACCAAGGAAGAATGATCACATAAATCATGATAAAACAACTATATCTTCAGCTTTAACTTTTTTCAAGGCAATGGAGTAATATGGTAGTAGAGAAAGAGACTGTAAAAGATTTCCCCAAAAATTTTGATAACTTTTTTCTAGAAAGCTAGACTAGGATCATAGGAAATGTATTCCAAGAGGGAAATTAAATAAGAAAAACCACAAGAAAATAGAAGAGTACATAGCTTCTGAATAATCATGTAGAGCAGTCTTATTCAAAGATCTGCCCATCCATTATATTAATGCTACTAACATCTATTATTCACACCTGTCTATCAAACATATTTGTTCCTCATTGGGTTCCAAATCAATCAATGTGGAACAGAGTTCTGAGAGTGTCTGCATATTTTATTCAGTTTTAGAACTTACCAACAGTTGATTTAGACTCTAGTGAAACTTACAATTTTCTGAAGGTCCAGAATATTTTCAATTCAGTTAACCTTTGGACTACCTTCACAAAACAGGCAAATATAATTTTTGTTTCACTAGCAACAACGAAATAGGATAATATAAAAGCTTCCAAAATTATAGAAAAGCAGTCACTTCCAAAGCTTGCATTACTGTGCTTGTGATAGCTTCTACCTTTGTATGCTTGTGATAGCTTCAAATCTCACAAGCATGATTTCATACTAAGATGCAGTATAAACGTTTAGTTCCAAAACAATGTCAAACAGTATCAAGTAGCAAACGGATCTGACTACCAAGATGAGCTGGATTCATAGTACTAGAATAAAAAACTTAATGAGTTCATAATGGGTGTACTACCTAATTCGCTGTTCTCCTGTGCTAGATCCACCTATAATAGAAAGCCATTCTGCACAATGAATCGTTGCTTCAATATCCTACAAAAAATTTGAGCAACAACAAGCAATATGAATGAACCTGATAAAAGCAGAAATCATGCAAGCAAACAAATAGGATTGCCAGCAACAGATATTACATGGTGACTAAAAATATTCTGCAAAATTTCAGTAGTCAATTACGGCTCCATAGAAAAATTCCAGCTTAAATTAAATTACCAAAAAACAAATAATTAATGAAAAAATATCAACAAACTATTGCATGAGCAAGCAGTAGACAGGATATCATGAAAGTGCATCACCTAAACTAGAAAGTAATAATTGCAAATAAAATCAACCTTCCATCCATCCTTTTGGCGCATTGAATGTTCTAGCATGAGAACAAGGAATTTATATATAAGGTCCTCTATGTCCCCAAGGCTTGTCAAATTAGATGATTTGCTTGGACCCAACTGTTAAAGCAAAACATGTGTGTAAAATAAATAACAAGATTACAAAAGAAGTTGAGTAGTTAACATGTATTCACGTATGTTAAGAATCTGAATAACATCAAGTAAGATTAGAAAAAGATCAGTTTCAGATACTAATTATTTTATATCTCATAATTAATTGTATTGATCTTTAATTAATCTATATAGAGGCACCAATGTTATTGGTTTTGAAGAAATTCGGACACCCTGCAAGCCATGAAACTTTCTTAGGGTGATGGGCATTTCAGCTCTGAGGCAATGTCATCTTTCCAACTCTCTAATATCCCTCACTTTTTTTAAACTATTGAAGAAAGCATTTAGGTGTAGCTCTCATAAACTATAAAAAAATAAAATTTAGAGAGACTGATACAAAGATGAATAGGAAGGGAAAGAGAAAGAAAAAAAGCATAGATTGTAGGACTCAAGCTTGAAACTCAACTCTGCATTTCTTTGCATACCCTTTAGATTGTAGTTTGTATCTCTTTTGGAGTCTAAGTTAGGAACTTAATGAATTTTGAGGAAATTGTTGGTGAGTTAAGAATTTATAACATTAATTACATGGTTAAAAGTGTAATAAAAACTTTTTAGGACTTATTGTGGTGTTTTAGAAGGTCATGGGAAACCTTTCCCTTCACAAAAAGAATTGCATTTTGAGCAAATGTGTAGTTTTTGCGGTTGGGGCTATGTTTGAGAAAGTCAAAGAGTACCCCTACCTGTCTAGTGGTGCGATGCTATTTTGGCACTAAGTGTGGGAAAGTCAAAAAGTACCTCTGACTCTCTGGTGGCACGGTGCTAAGCACAATTTTAATGCTAAGCTAAGAAAGTGTGAGTGTATGACCCTATGAAAAAACACGAGTTGATGTTCTAGTTAAGTGAAAGTTAAAAGCTTATGTTGTTCCCTTTCCATGCGAGTTCTCTATATAACTATCATTGCATAATTGCCTTGTACTCTAATCCTGTGACTGCTTTAATTGCTTTCAAAGTGTGTGTGTGTGTTTTGTGCTTCCATGATTATAGCTACGAATGATATAATACAAGATGTTTGATGTATGCAAACTATGTATGCTAGGATTCTGTAGTATATATGTAATGAGATGAGACAAATGAGGAACTAGGACACAAGAGGTAGAATCTACGATGTGCATCTTCTATGAATCAAGATATGAGAAATATGTTACTTTTTAAAGTACATTATGAGCTAGACTAGTGACACTGTGAAAGGTTATTGGACCCTATCCTTAAGGGTGATGATATCTAGTATAGAAATTCTGTTAAGTTCATGTTAATCCCCAAAGTTGGAGATAACTTACAAAGTTGGGAAACCCTAGTAAGTCATTGGGGGATATTTTCTTATTGGAGAATGGGACAACTCAAATGTACTCCTAGGCTACTTTCACAAGTTTTGAATGGTACACATATGCATGGAGCAGAAATCAAAGGAACATAGCATACGTATGCATTTTGTGTAATGTAATGTGCAAATTGTTTTGTATTGTATTAGGTATGACAAGCGTTATAGTAGATGTTTGTGAAATATGAGTTGACGACATGCTAAGTTTATATGATTATGTGATGAATGTGTAGCAATTAGGCCAAAGATATATATTACTAATTAGGAATGCTTAGCGCTTTTTATTGACAAATGTTAGTTGTCAGTTTGTTAGTTTTTGTTAGTGAGAAGGATTTGAACCCATAACCTGTCCCTTCCCCTTCTCCCTTCAGCCAACAAACTAACCTTATAATGCTGAGTTACTTCTAGACATAGGAAGATTATGCCCAAGCAATGTAAAGGTCAAGATTACTTATAATGCTTTTTGTGTTACTTAAAGAATAGTTGCGAATAAGAAAGGGAAGAAGGGTAAGTCCTAATCTAATGCTAAAGGAAAGCATAATCTTGACCTTATGACATGACCTTGGTGGACGACTCTTAAGTATCAAAGAAAAGATATGTAAGGCCTAAGTAAGGAATGTTAAGTCAACTAGAGAGAGTTATGGCTAGGAGGTGTTACTAATGAGGATGAAATCGACCATAATGAGAACAAACCGGTGTAATAGTAATAAACGAGCTTCTGTTAGGTAACACCAGGAGAGGTGTAGGTTTGACCTAAGGTATGAAGAGTCACAAGAATCTGATGATGGTAAGGCCAGGCAAGATAAATTGAAGGATGCTTAGGTAAAAGAGTCAAACCCATTTGTGGAGTTCTTATAGTACTCACTAAAACTTTATGTCACATTCTTTTAGGTTTCCTTTGTTTTCTCAAGATATAGTGGTAGGTGCTTGCTAATGGAGTTTTGAGGTTGCAAGCAAGAAGGACGTCACTTAGTTTTACATTTTCACCCTTAGTAGGAGTTTAGTTATTTAGATGTATTTGTTTATAATATCATTTTATGTCAAATGTTTCATAGTAATTGCATTAAGTATTTAAGATTTGTTGCTTTAGGGACCTTAATCATGTTTATAACTTGCACTAATCATATTTAATTGGTAATATCCTCTAGGAAATTATAAAAACTATTAGGCTTGACTTGATGATTGAATGTAAGTTATAGTGGTCAGCAACTGAACCAAAATAAGTTCTCGATGAGCTTTTCTCTATCATGTCATAGTGGTTAATGACTGAACCAATTTATATTTTCCATGAACTCTTCTCTATGCAGTCTGGTGATTTAATTTATTCTTAATCTGCACCCTATATACAATTATATTGTTTTTCAATTGAAATTCTTGATTGAATTTTACCTTTACAAGCTCAATAAATTGATTTGCAAAAAGTTTTTAAAAGGGACAAATCCATATATTTTATTTCAGTGATTTGATTCACAACTTATAGCTCTTGAATACTTGGATATGAGTGAAATAAACATTTAAGATTAGTATTAAGTGTGTGTGTGATAAACCTTTTTAAAGAGAAATGAAGGATAGTAAAGAAACGGGAAGCAAAAAACTTCATAAATAATTACCTCATAGTTTGAGATTAGGACCTCCAGAATCCATTCAGGCCATTCCTCCATATTTATCAGAATCTCTCTATTTTCTGGGTGACTGCAAGCCAAAAATAGAAGATCCTGAAATTATAAACAAACACGGAGTTCAAAACTAGGGTGTACAAACAATTACTCTAGTGAGAAATATATGCTTATTCAGAACTCTTACTTGATACTAAATTCCGTAAACAGACATACATATGGTAGTTGTATGCCAATGCACTATATTACTTAACTCTAACACAACATATATTACCAGGCTCAGCCTATCAATTGAGGAAGTGAAGAAATGATTTTTATGTTTCACCACATGTTTGTCAGATCTTAAAATAATGGAAAACTTATACCCTCCAGTCCACCACCAAAAAATATAAAATAGAATGGCATAAATTAATCAAGTATTTTCATAAAAGTAAATTGCAATAAAAAAAAATAAAATACATAAATCAAGCATGTAAAAAAACAAGATAACTAAAAAAATCTCAAAAAATAAAATACAATGTACAAACATTACATAGATATTGTAGAAAAATAGAAGTGGTAAGCTAATACCTGTAGTGCTCTGCTCTGCAGAGGCCTAGGTGCAAATGGAAGAGAATGCAAAAGCACCAATAAAAGTTGTGAATGCTCAAAGCGATGGCCAGAATCATGGAAGTTCAGCCCATTCTCCGTTGAAGAAGCATTGATCTGAAATGAAAAGAAAGAAGACCAAAACGTGGAAAAGGAAAATATCAGTTTTCCTCAATAGATACTCAAAGGGACTTCAAGGCTTTGATGTGTTACTCTTCTATCACTATGGGAGAAATTTTTTCATTTGTATTAGAGTATCATTTTCTGGTTTCAATTAATATGCTTCCTCAATATTAAGGAGGAAAAAAAAAGTTAGCAAGTATGAAATATAAATGGTCAAGAAAAATGCATGAAAGAACAAGATAGCATTTGAATATAGAAATGCATCATTTAAAATATCATCCTAGAAGAACTAATTAAAATAAATGAGGCTTTTGACAAGCCAAAATCATGCAAATTGTTAGAATGTGCTTTTATTATATATAAATATGGAGAGATGGAACTATTTCATTACTAGGGATTTAATTGATTCTTTGTAATCTTAATTCTTTACTCATTTGATTATAAATAGTGTATGTCTGGTATCATACCTTCAGTATGAGTTTAATTGTATACATTGTCAGTATAAAGATTTTTATACTAACATTCAATCACAACCCGTCATACATGATAAGCTTGTTGACTTTACTAATTAGACTTTAAAAATCACATAAATGAAAAGTTATGATTTAACGTTAGTGTATATCAATTAAACTCTTATAGTATTAACATTTTAGGTTTTCACAATCTTCTCTGCTATAGTGGGTGCCTTCTTTTTATGGGTGACTAATAAGTTGTCTGCCCCGCCTCTGCATGTGCCTCCACGAGCACCTTTTCTCTAGCATGTATATCTAACACACCTAAACTAGATCAGCACGTAAGCCATTTTCAGTGTTACCCACACTCCAACAACCCCTTTCAAGCCACTTCTTCCCTTGTTTCCTCACGGCCAACGATTGTTGCTCCTTTGAGCTCCATTCTGTCGTGACATTTACTAATGTCCTCTTGATCCTATGCAAAAAGTTTTCCAAGATAACAAATTATGGAACTTGGGCTGCTACTCTCCAACTATGGCTCCAATTCGAAGGCGAAGGTCATTTTGCTCACTTGACCTCGCATGCTAAGGACATCCCCACCAAGGACCAAGCCAGTTGGAAGCAAATCGATGTCTTCTTATGTAGTTTTCTTTAGTTCTTTATTGCACCTCAACTCTAGCTAAAATAGCAGGCCTTTACAATATGTTATGATGTCTGGACAAAAGCCAAGAAGGTTTAGTCCAATGATGTTAATTGCCAGGCAATGTGATTTTCAATCTAATTTCGGTCAAGTTGCTAAATATCAATGTGCAGACTATCTTGGTCAACTTGATCATTAAATTACTAGTTTTCAAACCCTTATGTTGTTTTCTAGTGCTGCAGCAACTCATGTTGAACAAGGCAATAGTTTTTTTTGTGATTCTTTCCCTTGTCAGTCTCTTTCCCAAACTCAATTTCATCCATAATCAAATTTTATCAGGCTCATGCATTTCATACTACGACATGGTTAGTGAACAATTATTGCAACTCTCCACTCTATATGCTTTAAGTCATGCCTCCACCTATCTTAAAGATTCCTTTGCTCGTCTCCCACTTTTCTCTTCATGGCAGACGAAGTGGGGGAAGTAGTGGTCAATGTCATATTACTCATTGCAAATTTGCAATTACTACTATTCTAATGGCCATGTTGAAGCAAAAGCTAGAAAGATCAAAGTATATTAATGTGATCTAAGTCACCTCCCCTGCTAGTATTGTGGATGATGTTACCATTTTTATTGCTCATTATAATGAGCCTCTCTAGTTTTGGGTAGCCCAACAACCCACCTCACCTACTGCCATTGTGGCTTAGTCTAGTAATATTATGTGTTTTGTTTCCCTGTCTCCTTTCTTGGACCTTGAATACTTGACTTAGATCATATAACAGGTAAGCAATTTCTTTTCTCTCATCTGTCTTTTTTGGATTCTTTTCCTTTTGACTCTCTAGCTAATGGCTCTTAGATAAAAGTCCTAGGCATCAAACAAACACACTTGGTTCCTAACCTTCTCTAAATTATGTTTTATTTTTCCCTAGTTGTCCATTTAATTTAATTCTCGTTAGCAAGGTCATTCGCATCCTTGATTACTTTGTTCTTTTTGTTAATAACTCTAACTCTATTCTTGTTTAGGATAGGCATACCAAATAGATAATTGGAGCATGATATGAGTCTCAAGGATTACATTAGTTTACATTTCTAGTTGTTTGTATATCCAATCCATCCCAAACTCTTGCCCATCGACAACCCAAACATCCTAGTCAAGAAAATTATACCTTGTGGTTCTAGCCTCTCTTCACTTACACCCTATCATTGTGATTCTTATCCGTTAGGAAAAAACATGTCATACTTATAACCCTCAAGTCAATAAAGTGTTTTGTTACCTTATGCTTTGGTTCACACTAATATTTGGGATGCTAGTTGAACATTACTCTTCAGAAGGATCTTTACTTTACTCCTCTTCATTGACTTTGACAACACTTGTTTTGTCCATGACCTCACTCTAGATAAAGATAAACTCTGTTAAATCTCTCAAATGTCTTTTTATGGAATACTCTCACCTCCAAAAGGCTATTGTTGTTTTTATCCTCAACTTCAACAGTATTTTGTTTTTACGAACATTACTCTTTTTTAAGACTACCCCTTTCTTTTCCTCTTTCAGTGATCAAGAAGTTCCTCAAGATATTCCACCTGTTGTTTTAACACCAATATTTCTTATGCTTCAACTCTATTGCTTACATTTCAATGGTGGACACAACCTTCACTAGTGGTTTAACCAATGATACTCTATCATCACTCTTGCTCTAGAGTCCTTCCACCAATGTCTCTTGCACCTAAACTTCCTATTGCAGTATGTGAAAGTATTTGATCTTCTCACAACCCTAATCTCTATATGCTTGTACTTTAAGTATGACTATTTATCTCCCTCCTAATTTTCTTTTATCTCCTCTTTGGATTTTGTACCTATTCCTAAGTTAAAAGGTGAAGCTATGGATGATCCTAACTATCGATTGGTGATAATTGAGGAAATTACCACTTTACATGGTAGCGACACTGGGAACTTTTCCCCTTATCTCTTCACGAAACTAGTGTTGGTTGTTGTTGGGTTTATGTGAAGAAAATTGAATGGAGAGATTGATTGATTTAAAGTTGCTTGGTGACTAGGGCTATACACAGATTTTTGGCCTTGATTATGGGAAAACCTTTTCTCCTAAGAATTCTTGCATGTGAATTGTAGGAAGAGATTTATATGGATCTTCTCAAGTTTTCCTGTCTCAAGTGACTCTCACATTGTGTCATCTTTGTTGGTTCGTCTATGGTTTGATGCAATATCCCTTTACCTGGTTTGGACATTTTACATCTACCTTGCTTAAGTTTGACATGAATCAATATGCAAATGATCATGTTAGAACACACATTGAACACGATCACAAATAGAGAAGGAAAGGGAGAGACATTCAACTCTAGCTTCCCTTTACAGACTTGATCTCTTAGAAAGTAAAATCTTGTCTCGATATGCATGCTTCTCCCATGAGTAACAATGTGTTTAGGTTTCCTGTTAAAGATTAAATATTATTCTCTTATTTATTATTAAATAGTAATTGGGGATTTAATCATTATTACCTATTATTATATTGATCCTTAAGTATTATTAAAGTAATCCTATGTTATCAATAGGAATCTTATTTGCTCATTATAGTTAAAGATATTGTGTAGTCATCCAAGACACATCAACTACATTTACATAGTACCAAAAACTAAACTAGATCCTAAGAACCTTAGTGTCTTAAGTGCCCAAACTATATGCCGATAACCTATGGCCACCGATGGACCCATTGTCCAATGACCTATTCTTTTATCGTTGCCACCTTCCTTCACTAAGACCCTTCTAGCCTTCCCAAATACCATTCTCGATGACTTTTCTCTTATTTTTTCTGCCTCGTGACATTCTTCTCCTTCCGCCTTAAAGTGTGCTTTGTTCATGGGTGAACAAGTCAATTTAGTCATTTGTTGGCTTCTACCAAGCATGTTTATCCGACACAACCACACGACTGGAAATGCCCTTCATTTTTATTCTTGTTGAAAATATGATTTGATCATATTAATTAGAGAATTATACTCAGATTTATGGGCTTGATTATGATAATACTTTTCACTAGTGGCCAAAATAACATATGTTTTCCCTTTTCTTGCTATGGCTGGCCTTTTCCATTGGCATGTACATCAGTGGGACATCAAAAATGGCTTCCTCCATGGTAAGCTACAAGAAGAGGTGTATATGAACCAACACCCTAGTTTTATAGTTTCTAGTTATTGCTGGTTTGTATGTGAGCTTTTCCAATTACTTTATAGCTTGAACCAATCTCCACATGCCTGATTTAGTTGTTTCAACTGTACTTTGCTAGAGTTTGGTATGACTCGTAATGAAGTTGATCACTCAATTTTTCACCTCCATTCTTCCACTAGCCTGTTTACTTGGTTTTTTATGTTAATGACATTATTATCACTAGTGATGATTTTGAGAGCATCCTTTGTCTCAAGTCTCACCTTCATGATCATCCCAAGGACTTGGGACCACTCCAGTACTTCAGCGGCATTAAAGTTGCTCAATCATCAAATGACATTGTTATTTCCTAGCACAAATATGCCTAAGACATCTTGACTGAGACTGGTATGCTTGATTGTCGCTCGAGCAACACACCTATGAATCCAAATGTGAAACTTTTTTCAGGTCAAGGGGATTCATTGAAAGACCTGGGAAGATATCGTCATCTAGTTGGCAGACTTAATTACTTCACAATCACTAGACCAAACATCACATTTGCAACTAGTGTGGTTAGCTTCCTAAAGGAGCTATGTGACAGTCATTGAAACCAACCATGCTTATTCTTCGATACCTCAAGAATGTGTGGATATATATATATATATATATATATATATATATATATATGTATATATAAAAGATAAAGACAATTCTAAAATTGTTTGTTATTCTAATGTTGATTGGGGCATGATCACCTTCAACAAGAGGTCGTATTACGTTCTCATTGAAGAGAACTTGATTCTTCGACGAGTAAAAAGTAAAAAATAGTTTATAGATCCAGTACTGAAGCAAAGTATTGTCCTTGTGCGTTGGCAATAGTTGCTTGTGAGATCACTAGGCTCAGACAACTTCTCCAACAATTAAAATTTGGAGATACCCCATGAAACTAAATCCCTCAATGCCTCTCGCAATGATAGTATATGTAACAAGCTTGACTCATATGCTCTAACTTGAGGGAGAGTGTTGAAGATATGATTTGATCATATTAATTAGAGAATTATCTCACATGATATTTAGGCCTTTAGTCGCTATTATCATCATTATGTTTCCCTTTTATTGTACATGTTACTTATTATAAACAAGAGTATTCATGTGTGTACATAGTACATACACACAATTATATAGTCATTTCTATACATATTAATTCTTGTTAGATTTACCACATATGTCACAAGCTTGATTCATATAACATACATACTTCTCCAACTTGAGAGCAAGTGTTAAAGATTAGTTATTTATGATTAAATGGTAATTGGAATTTATCCTTATTACATATTAGCATAGTATGTATGTATGTATGTATAACAATATATGTGTGAACTATATCGTATATAATTTAAGTTGGAAGAATAATAACTTATGCTCATATTAAAAAAAATAATGTTCATATCCTTAAATACAAACACACTTAGAAAGAACAAAAATCTATAAGATTATATTGGCTAAAACATTAAGCTTATATCAGACAAAGCAGGACATTGCAATTACATATCATATAGCACTTTTGTAAAATAATAAATATCAAAAATCAATTTCCCTTTTTGTAATAATATAAGGTTTAAATATGTTTTAAGTCTCTAATATATTAACGAATTTTGTGTTAGGTCTTATAAAATTTTTGTTGCATTGGATTCTTAATAAATTTTTATTTTGTTTTTGTCCCTAAAATGTTATTTAAGCCACTTTTTAAAGCAATTTAAAGTATTATCTAAAGCACTTTAGAGACCAAAAACAATAAAAATTTAATTAAGGACCCAATACGAAACAAAAATTTAATAGAAACTCAACACAAAATTCACCAATATGTCATGAACCCGAAACATATTTAAGCCTAGTATATAATTAACTTTGAGTAATGTGCTTCTATTGACAATAACATGGATTATGATGTAGGGATAAGGTAGAAGAGTATGTCATACCGAGGCAGTCAACATAGCTGTATACACGTTGTTTGTCATTAACCTAGTGGATGCTGCCTGGAAAGCCTTCTGTAAGGCATAAAAAAGAAAAGCAACCTTATCATCAAACATTGTACCAACTCCATCATGCAGTCCAACACCCAAAAGGTTGCTTGTTGTATCAGGATTAGCACGAGAACCAAACCTCAGATGCCCAGATGCTACTAAAGCACCTAAGAGACGTACAATCCCAACAACAATGCCATCACTTTTATCAACATTATAAACATTTTTCCTAGCATTGTCAGCACTGATGGATAGACTTATGCCTCCCAAATTCTTGACAGATGGTACTTCCGGGGTAAGTGTCATCCTTTCACTATACACATCAGGAGAATAAGGATCAATGTTACTGCCACTATCAACAGATTGAGAACCTTGGTCATTGTCTTGTATAGTGGCTTCACCTTTCCCAGTGGATCCTTCATCTTCTTGACCCGTTTCTGTGATTTCATTGCCACCATCAGTTTCATTTTTTTGACATTCAGAATTCTTTGACAACAATTCAAAGATATCACTTTCTCCTGCTTTAGCTTCCCTTTGGAGCAGAACAAGAAGAGTTTCTATCCCACCACATGCTAGGAATGCTTTTGCAAATGAGTGAGCTCTAGCTGTATTAGGAAGCACAATCAACCTGTAGAAGAGATGTAACACCCTAGCAATCTGGAAAATGAAATAAATAAAGAGTGAAATTTTCTTTAAATTTTAGATAACTGAGATTTTAAAAATGAAACCAAAACTAATAAATTTATGAGTTTAAATTTCCAAATAAGCCTCTTTGAGATTATTGACAACGAAAAACAGAAGATGTAGATTACTTGTGCTCCAACACAGCAGAATATAAAATATCTATAACCCTGAGTTAATTCTAATTTTGTTATTCAAACAATGTAGGTATGGTACTAGTTTACCAGTTCATAATATTAGAGAATGCGACGTGGTAAATAGAAAACAGGGTTTAGTTTTGGGGAATTACCAAAAGAGTTAAATACCCAAACACAATTGTGGAATACACCTTACCATATTAAATGTAAAAGCATTGAACAATTTAGAACCTCCACATCATCTCCTTCGTAGTTAAGGGTGGCAATGAGTAAGACAGTATGGCCTAGCTCGATTAGTTTAATAAAAAGCTAGGTTCAATCTTCTTAAAAAGTCTTTTTAATTAAACAAGTCAGATTATAATAGACTGGCCTCTTTAGTAATAATATTATTTTAATAAAATATTATTACTAATGTGATATATAATATAATATAATAATATAATTATTTTAATAAAACTACAAAGTAATTTTATCTCGCTAACTATTTCCTAACTCTAACATAATGACACTATAGAAGAATATATTATTTATCAATTACATATGTTCCATATAAATAATAATATGTTGATATGTTTTAATAAAAAATAATATATATATATATATATATATATATATAAAGTGTTACTTTTATAAAAAACTACATATACATTATGTATAGAAAAGAGATGAAATTTTAATCATAATTTTTTATTTCAACATATTTTTATATTTGGATGTTTGAGGTTATTTTACATGTATAAGTTTCACAAGGTCTTTAAAAAAATATAAAATATGTTTTTAAACAGGCTAATTGGTCAATTCGGACTTATATAAAGACTAAGTCAAACTTAAAAACTTGACATATAACAAATAACAAGCTCAAACTTGTGCTATAAAATAATAAAATATGTTGTGCTAGACTTAATTAAGCTCGAGGCTAAACCCATTTTCACACCTATTTGTAATCATTGTAATTAAGGTAATAATTGTATTTGTGTGCTTCATATTAGCATCTTTGGTAAGACTTTGTTTTTTTTCCACTGTCCCATAAGAAAAGAGAGAAAAAAGCATCCCATCTCACTGCATATATACCTGACCAGGTTGTCGACAGTCAATCACGAACCCAAGTAAGCATCGGACATCATCTGCGGCCAATGAAGGAGATGCAGCCACTATTAGAAGTTCAATTACCGCCAAGAGCTCGTCAACCAAAGCATTGACCTCACCCACCGGTCTTCTTGATCCAATTAGAGAAAAATTATTCACTGAATCTTTTTCAGGAACGGTCCAATAGCATCTTCTGCAGCCATCTAGAAGCATCTGAATGGCGTTGGCATCTCGCATCACTACCGACTCAGTGAAGACCATGTCAGCAAGTGATGATAGAAGCTTCTTTTGTATTCCATAACTACATAAACTCCAAATTTTTAAATCCAACAACAGGTTAGTGAAGAGCTGCACTTTGAGCATATGGTTGATTTTCTGAGATAGACAAAGCGAGACAACTGCAGCAACAAGTTCCTCATCACCTACATCATCATGCTCTCCATAACCAAGTGAAGACATGGTTTCAAGAAGATAATTTAAAATCTTCGAAAGAATCTCTGGCCCTTTGCAACGAGCCAATTCCTCATTGTTCCTCGGATGTTGAGATGCTATTGATATAATTCGAAATAAAGGACCAGCAAGAGATGTAGTGGCTAAAGACACGGAAAGATTCCCTTGCCGTGGTTCTAGAGTATCCTCATGTACATTGCCAATAGCTAAGGGAAGCAAAGATAGTGGACCACCATAAGCAAACGCCCACAAAGCATCCACTGGTCGAATTCGTGTAGCAACATGGACTTGCCCTAGAACCTCGGCTGGGCGTCGAAGCAATCCTGAATCATAATAAAGGAACAAATCATAATGAAAACAAACATGCAACACATTTTACATGCCTTGATGCATAAATATTTTTTATCATGGTCTGCTAGTAAAAAAGACAAGCATTCCCCGTGTCTACTCTGATAGTAACATATAATTATTTCAATAAACTTAAGGATCTGGATTTTAAATACTGAAGTATTTCTTGCACAATTACTTCCTAAGAAGATTTAGAGGCCAATAGTGTCATGAAGTCCCAAAACAATTGGTTTTTTAAGATGAAATCTAGTATCTAAGCTTATAGCAAGTCTTTGTTAATCGCCTATTCCAGTAGGCTCACCTGTGTGCAGTCATATGTGAAGGGGGTGTTAAGAAATCTCACATCGCCTACCTCAATTATTTGGATGTAACTTATATATCTATTAGACAATTTTATTTAATGTCAATTAGTTTTAAGATGAAATTTATCAAATTGTTTATGTCTATAGACATGATCTATGATATAACAGTATAAGATTGTGGCATCATTTAATCCAACAAACTGTACAGTACTTAAATTGTAACAGCTTCTCTTAATCTATAGTGTATTCATGAGACTAAACTACATAAATGTTTTAGAAAACTGAAGTAAATTAACCAAGTGCACGGGATGCAAATCTTACAAGGCAGTTATATCATGCCTGGCCAGCTAAGAATAACTTACACATAATTCAACTACTTTACTTACTCGTTGATTCAATTAATATTGCATTCTAGCATTATTTGTATTTTCACGGCCATGGTTCTCTGCATAAACGTGAAATTATATTGTCTTGTAAAAAAACTGTTTTTGTACAAGTGTTAATGTTCACTTTTTATAATAAAAACAAACATGCAACTTAGTTTCTTTCAATGCTTTGATAATTTAATTGAATGCAAATTCATAACTATCTGTGTTTATCAAAATGCCAGTAGTCTTGGAGCTATGTGTTGTGACAATAAACAAGAAGCATGCAGTTACAGAAATAGAACAAAGTAAGAAGAATTACAGTGAAAAGTGTCCTCGTATACTCAAACAGATTGTTACCGCAGAATGAGGAAGGAAAACCCTCATGCTACTCATAAATCATTCAAACTTCCAACCCGAAGGGTGTAAAAAATTTCTAGTTACATCATATGAATTTCCAAACAAAACTTAGATCACTTACAAGGCATCAAGGACATTTTTTAATGAAAAATCAACATATACTTAGGCAGTAGCCGAAAAATTTATATATTACCGTAAAATCAACACCGAGAAATTATCTGACCTGCAGCACCAGAAGGTGAAGCATCTGGACAGAAACGTCCACTAAGTAAGCTAGGATGATAGAGTAGGTGAATGAAATCTCCAATTTCTGCATCCAAAAGAACTCTCTCCTCTGCCTTGCTCTGCACATGGGAATCTGTTGCTAGCCATGGTAGCCCTGCCGCATTACCAAAAGAAGGTACTACATCCCCTCCTCTAGAAAACAAGCGTGCCATCCTTTCCGGGCCAATTGGCTCCTTAAAAATGAAAACAGGCCCCATCTCAGCAAATAAAGGGCATTGACGACGACGCCGTTGCAAACCAGCCATAGTAGGAGGAGGGTTAGTTCCTATGCAGCAAAATGCAAGTGGCTTAGAAATCCTAGGAAATTCAAAAGGTCGAATTTCATATAAAGATCCGTCTACGTATAATCGAATTTCATTTTCTGCATTCCCAAGAATACCATTCTTGCTTGTATGTTCAAGACCAATGAAGTACCAGCACTGCGGTCTAAATGCATAAGTAAAATGTAAAGCAGATCTTTTTGCCTTTCCAACACCAATTTCAACAACCAAAAATTGAGCATGAAAATAAGCCTCGATCCCCTGATTATCAGCAGACAAAAAACTGAATAAACGTGGCATGTGTGCCGTACCTTCACCAGCAAGTGCACTAGCTGCTGCTGCAGCTGACATGGCTGATGACTTACCTGACTTGGCAGATGCTGCCGCAGCAATTGCAGCAGCTACTGTAGCTGTATTTAGTGCGTCAGCAAACGATTCAATGTAGATCCAAGTTGCAAATGCATACCCATGGATAAATGGCCAGCGACCTTCACCTGGACCAAGCAAACCAGAACTTTCCCCGTCAAACTCAAAAGTGCAAGCTGGTCCCCTAGATTCTTTATCATTTATTGATTTTTCCAATGCATGCATCAAGCGTGAAGCCCAAATTGTCGTAAGTGTTCTAGTAGTGACTTGAAACCATCTATGAAGATCACTAACACTAAGAGAATGACCCGCCAAGTATTGTATGCAGCGGCACAACGGAGTTCCATCCCACCTTATTTGCCCATTTAAGCCAACATCTACACTGAAAATTTTTTCTGCTGTTTTTAACAATACTCCTAACAGACCAGCCATTGAGCACATTGCTCTGTTTCTAGTGCACGCTCTTAATATGGCAAGTAGTCCTCTTACCATTCGTGTCCTAGGTGACATGACAACATCAGAATCACCTATGTAAGGAAGCCAAGGAATCAATTCACCTGACACAATGGCTGCCCGAGAGTTCAGCATTACACTAGGAGGATTCTCACCATCCTCTTCAAAACTTTCAACACCACCCATTGTTGCAAGAAGTGAATCTACTATTAAGACAGACACGCTCTCCATTTCTTCCCTATTCCCAAATATTTCTACACCGCTTGCAATATTCTTCAGTTTCTCCATACCTTCAGGTTTCCCCATGATAGCAGAATCAATTAAATGTAATAATTCTGCCGAAGTATTTGTCACAGCATTTTTATCCCTAGGCTTTGGTGGTGGAGTCCCAACAGGAGAATATCCAGGTGAACCAAAACTAACTGATGAAGTATACTCCTTGCTTGTGTAACCAAAATGCCCCTCTGACTCAGGGCTACTATAAGAAATGTGATCATGTTGCATGCCAGCAACTGGGGAAGAACTACACTCTGTTGAGTGCATCCCCGATGAATATTTAAAATCTTCATTTCCATCAAATGAGTACTGTGCATTATTCTTCTGTTGTTCTTTAAAAGATACCTGTTCAAACTGGTCCTCGTCCTTACCTCTAGTTACAGAATCAATCCCATGTCCCTGTAATTGTACCTTTTCAGTTGCCAGTCCATCCGCAATGTGACTGCCAGCATTCACATCTTCCTTCAGGGGACTCTCAACAACTTGTCCCACACCACTATTCTTAACTTCATGACTATCTAATCCATTATCAGATATTTTTGTCTCTTTCGTTTTTTCCTCTTCTTCCATTATACTGTCACTGGCAAATATTCATTCGAATAAAGAAAACCCCAATCCACCTGCAAGTAACATAATTAATAATTTCTCCAGTTAAAAATTCAAATGAGAAAAGAAACGAAAACATCAAAACATACATGAAAAATTCGCATTTGACAGCTAGCACGTTGCGAGGGAATTGATCAACTAACGTTTAACATCAAATTAAAAATATACAAGTCAAGATAAGTATACTCAAACAAGAGCACGATTAACACGTAAAAGCATTCTTCAATCCACAAGATAATCATAAAAAAGAAAAGCTGAAATTCGCACAGCTATGTAAGATAATAAACTCGAATCGCCACACACGTGGCGAGAACAGATCAACGCAGCAGCAATGGTTTCATTGCATGAAACACGGAAACATTTGAATGCGAATACAGGAAAAGATGGTGACGAAATTGGCAGTGTTAGGGTGACGTGAGATGGAAGGAAAAAGGAATGGATACCTTGATTAGGTTCAGATGAATGCAGCGTAGAGTGACGTTGAGATTTGAATTTGATCGAAAGTGTGGAATGGAAATGAGAGAGAGTGAAGGTGGAATTGGGATGTGATGATTATAACCAACTGAGTGGCTGTAAGTATTTGGCGCTTCTGCGTATGCGGAGAAAGGCGTTGCCCAGTCAAATATCAAAAAACCAACGGTTAGCTCGCTGCTGCATTTTGTCTCATATTTTCCTCTTTTCCCTTCCATTCAATTTTTTTTCTTAGGGAAAACATATTACAGCCACTTGTTAGTTAGTATAATCTTTGAGAAGGGATTAGTGTAATGTGTAATTTAATAAACAGTCAATGAATGTTCATCTAACTTTCTCTTATAAAAAAAATTACACTCCAATTTGACTTTTTTTTTTACCGAAACGTATTTTTTATATATATACTTAAAAATCAAATATAAACTTATGTAACTGGTAAAATATATATATATACACACACAAATGTATACTCATAAGGGAAAGGAGATTTACAATCATTTTCAGACAACACTAAATTACACTCGTGAGATTAATTATATGTATAAATAATTAAATTTATTTTGTAAGTTGTTTAAATAAATAAATAAATAAATAAAATTATTTATTATTTATTATAAAATTATGCATCATTGCACATTATTGTAGTTAATTATCGGCTATTCTATTGTAATTAATTATATGAGTTTAATTGATATGCATGGATACGATAATGAATTTTACATTAACATTCAATCACAATCATTAATTTATAATAAGTTTATTAATTTTATCAATTAATACTTTAAAAGTTATATAAATGAAAATATATGATTCAATGTGAGTGTAGAAGTCTTTTATACTATTTGTGTATACTAATTAAACTTTACTTGTATCTATAAATATAATTAATTTTATTTCATGATAAATTTATTGACTTTACTCTTTACTATTTTAAAAAATCACATAAATGTTGAAGATTAGTGTAAAAATATTTTACACTGAAAATTAAACTCAATATATAATACTAGAAAGTTATTGACAATCACACCTAATTAACTGAATATGGCTAATTTTATTTCGCAGGTGAGTAAAAATGAAACTTAATTATATTAATTTTTTAAATTTAAAATATTAATATTATTAGTAAAGTTAATTTTTTTTAACGATATGATCAAATTTAAATGAGTGGTTTTATATTACATGATTAATAATATTAGAAGGTTATTTAAATTCATACATTTTTTAATATTGCATGTGTGTCGTGTATATGCAGGCATGTGTAATGGCGACTTTTTGTATTTACAGTTACGTTGTTATATATATATATAATATGGAGAAATTTCATACATTGAGTTTTGGTTATGTACTTATGTTAAATTTCTTTAAAGAAAAACTATATTAAATATTTAGAGAGATAATATAAGATTTGTGTCCTACATCATTTAAAAAATACAAGAAAAAAAAGGAGTAAAAGAAAATATAAAATTTTAAAAAATAATTAATGTAGTATTGTGCCTACATTGACATGTGGTAAATAAATAAAAAAAAAAACACTAACATGTTAGCATCGGAAACATTCCAAATTGAGTAATATATCCAATAAATATAATATCATATGTCTTGTATTGGGTTGTAATTCTATGTAAGATTCTAATTAGGTCTGTGGGAGTTTCTCCTTTGTATGTTGTATGTATTTTATATCTTTTCACAGTTATTTCTTGTGATTAGTGAGTCATTTATAATTGCTAAATGAATTTTGTCATTTGAAAAAAAAAATAATTTCTCTATTTACAGATCATGTCATTCACACACTTAAAAATTTTTCAATTGCAGATTCGTAAGTGTAAAAACAAGCAAACTTTAATAGAGCATGAAAAAATGATACAACATTCGAGACTCTGCATATTGTAAACTCTGCCGGAGGATCTGAATTAATTGTTCCTATTATACTCTGTCTAGGTGGTGGGAACGAGGAAGGAAAAGTACAGGTATGTCTTCTGCACTTCAGTATGTTGGATTATTTGGCTATCAAGGAATGAAGTTATTTTTCAAATGATCAATGTCGAATCCCTTGATATGTTAATGTCCATAAAAATGTTTTCTTGGAAATGGTTGTTGTACTCTTTTGGTTTTAAGGCAGGGTGGGTATTTTATGACTGGTGCTTCCAACCGAGATTATCTATGCTGAATATAAAATAGATTTATAGGTTGTGTGGGTATTGTAATACTATACTAGTTGTACATCATGTTGAAACGTTGTGTTTCAGTTTTCTATAATAAAATATAATTAGAAGTTGAAACGTTGCTGTTAAAAAAAAAAAAAAAATATTGTAAACTCTGAATGGTATGGATGGGGCGTGAACCAACACTAATATCTACTTGAAGGAATGGCATAGATGCGGCGTGAACCAACATCTTAGAAGTTGGAGTAAATATGTTGTAACACTAATTTAATGTAGTTCTTTCTTTAGTATACCATGAACAAATAAATAAATATATATATATATATATAATTTAAGAATGATTTAAAATATTTAATATAAATGTGTAAAAGAAAAGTTGAAATAATGATAACATATATGTATTTTAATTTTAAGAATTATGTTAAGAAATTAAAATAATTTGTTTTACAATTTTTTGTTGTTGTTTTTGTTATTTTGATTATTATTATTATAATTTAAGTATAAAATTATATAAATTATTATGAATTTTTCAGTGTCAACTCAATTACATGCGAATCAATTCCTCACTCTAAATTCATAATTCGCTAAGTCAGTCAAATCTCAAATATCGACTCGAGATTTATAACACTTTCTCAACATCATCAGTAATCAATCCAAAGTATAAATTAAATAAATTAAATAAACTATCACTTAATTAGAGGGAAATTTAGTCCATGTGAAATAAAAATATAAAAAACACATTTTTAACAATAAAAATACTTTGCAGCTATTAGCACACCGTTCAAGTTTTTAAACTCATATCTGACCGCTGAAATTTACTGGTCCACTTGAAACTACCCAAAATACTTTTCTCAAACATTTTGGTTGCCCCGCTTTGTTTCTTTGCGTAAAATGCCAAACCTTTTGCCTTCTAAGACACCACATCAACCAAAGTTTCACGCGTCCGTGTCAGATGGCTTCAAACACTCATCATCACCAACTTCATCAATAAAAGATCATCTCATTTAGTTAGGCCTTTGCAGGGAGAAATTATTATAATTTTTCCTTTGCAGTTATGTGTTAGTGTTTCTGTTGTAGTACTACTATTTGGTTTAGTTCTAAGAACAATAAACTCTGCTGCATTTTTCCCTTTTTCTTCAGTTACTGTGCGCTGGAATTTGCTTACTGCCTTTGGTGGACAAGAACATCAACTAATTAATTAAAACTCCTATCAAGTAAGTACATATTTGGATTTCTGTTGAGAGTTGGTAAAAGATACGTTTACATTCAAAACCCATTTTTTAAACATTAAAATACAAAAATGTACCTTTGAAAATCTTAAAATACTTTCCTAACAGGCACTATGTTGGAGGGACACCAAGTCTTGGGCTTTGGCTTTTTTGTAATTGGTTTATGGCACTTCTTCAACCACATCAAGCTCCATGCACTTTGTTCCAAGTCCTATACACCAACCCTATGGTTTCCCACCACAATATCAAGATACTTGGAGCTCCAATTCATCATGGTAAGCTGCACAATCTTCATTGCCTTGGAGCTCTTCATCTCTCCCAATCGTCACCAACCATTTGACCCTGATGGAACCATTCCCTCCAACCATCTCCACAACTTTGAACATTCCTCCATGGCCATGTCTTTCTTGGTCTATGCCATCTTTGCTCTAATTCTTGATAGAAAAGGCTCTAAAGCCCAACATGAGTTAACTCATTTGTTAGCAGCCATAGCTTTTGCACAACAACTTCTTCTCATACATCTTCACTCTAGAGACCACATGGGACTAGAAGGCCAATACCACTACTTCTTGCAACTTCTGATCTTTGTTTGTTTGATCACAACCCTCACTGGAATTGGCTTTCCCAACAGCTTCTTGGTCAGCTTTGTTCGTTCTTTCAGCGTAATGTTCCAAGGTGTGTGGCTTATGATCATGGGATTTCTGCTTTGGACACCAGGATTTCAACCCAAAGGTTGTGTCACGCACCTTCGTGAATATATGGTCACATGCAGTGATGATGAGGCCACGCATCGTGCTATCTCCTTGGTGAACATTCAATTCAGCTGGCTTTTGATTATCTTCACCATTTTCTCAATGTCTTTTTACTTGATTCTGCTTAGAAGATATGGTAAAAAAGTGGAGTATGTTTCATTGAGAAAGGAGGAACCTTACCGTGAAGAAAATGACTCAAACGTAGACGTTGAATCCCAAAAGGAAAGCACGCAAGAGAGAATTTAAAGCACTTTTTCTAACGGATATTGAGCAAGACTTGCAAAACATAACCACCTTGCTAAAGACCAACAGCACATAGCGCTCGCCTCCATGTTAAATTGATCCAATGCTGATTATTGATATTAAACTGAAACAACTTTCCACCGGTTGATCCACATGCTCCATGGTTATCGATATTTGTATATAAATTACATGTGAATATTAAAAAAATCATGAATGCCGACATATATTTATGTATAGCTTTTCAAAAATAAAATAAAAAAATAATCACTTCATCTATGGACAATGTAATTAGAGGAGTAAGATCGATGTAATGAAAAAATATTATATAGAGTAAAATGGTGGGCAACCGGGGGGGAAAAATTAAGTTGTAAAAAATAATCATAAATTATAAAAATAAGATATTGTTGGCAAAAAAAATAAAATACTTTTTCAAAGAATTTTTTTAAAAATTTAAGTTAAGTTCGTAAACATCCAACTTATTTTATAAAACAACTTATAATCTAAAAAATATATTATAAAAATAAGATATTGTTGGCAAAAAAAATAAAATACTTTTTCAAAGAATTTTTTTTAAAAATTTAAGTTAAGTTCGTAAACATCCAACTTATTTTATAAAACAACTTATAATCTAAAAAATATATTATAATCAAAGGTTATAATCTTGTCAAAATACTCGATATCCATACAGCTATGCAAGTAATAATTTATTATTTTACACATTTATCAACACACAAAAAATGGTAGATGTTCAAGCAAGGTTTAAAACTCGGTGATCGACTCGATCGCTGGATATAATTAGTAGTTGAACCATTAGATCAGTTAAACATGAATTTTTAATTAAATAAAATAATTAATATATATATATATATATAATATACACTTATTTTTTTAAGGATGATATTTATATTGATATTAATACATATTTATATTATATTTTGTACAAAGTAATCAATCTACATCATTGGCTTAGTACTTGTTTGGAAAAACATATTCAACCAAAATCATGTTGGACATTTTCAGGACAAAAACTAAAACAGTTGTTTATACAAGAAAGGCGTGTTCTATTACTTTAAATAATGGAACTAAATAAATTTAAAAGTGTTATATTATTTTTGTCATTAAATATTTATTGAATTGAATAAGAGAAATTAAAGAATGAGATTCAGAGAGAAATATAACAAAAACAAGAAAAGAAAGGAAATCGAAAATAAACTAATGCTTCAAAGAATTAATGAAAGAGAAGAGGAAGAGTATGAGAATAGGAAAATTTATGAAAATTAAAAAGGAAAGAAAAAGAAGAGAACAATCAGAAATAAAAATAAACGTGGATAAAAACTAATTTTTTATTTTTGAAAAAAAGTGAGACATTAAGGAGGTTGGAGTTGGAGTTGGAACAAATCCATATGGGCAACAATAAGCTCAGAGTGAATTTGTCTCTGTTCCAACCTAGGAAATTTTGTAGAAGCCAACCTTAGGTCCCTCTAGGTCCAGACTCTCACAATAATGGAAGGAGGTAAAGATAATCAATAATGTGGGGCCTCAACGACAGCCAAAGGAGAATGTTAATGCAAATCAAAGAGCTTCAGTACAGGAGGAAGCTCCTGAATTAGTGGTTGAAGAGCCCAACTCAAAATAGCTTCTACAAGTAAGTTGGGAAACTAAGGGATCCTAAGCAGCTTGCCAAAGGTAGGGAAGCACCTTTTGAAGGACCATTTGTTCAAGCTTTACTTGAAGAGGTGCAAAGAGCAAATAATAAAAAGGGAGGTGCATCTACATCCTTTAGACCGTGTAGTCAAGTTTGCAAGGAAATAGAGAGAATTTCTCCTTGCACTCTAATAAGTTCTTTTTATACCTCTATAATTTTTTAAAATGGCAAAAAAACTCTTGATGAAAACAGTAAAAATTTAATTATCATGTACCTCTTTATTTTCTCTTTCATCTACATCTCTCTCGTTTCACACATCTGTCGTTTCGCATCTTTCTTTAGCTTCTCTTGCACGACTTTGTTTTTCTTCTCACTGAATTAGTGGTTTTCTCTTCTTTTTCGTGCGTTGTTATTTATCTCTTTTGTGTTTGCTTTATTCTTCGTGGTTCAGCTTTGTGTTTGCTTTGTTCTTCGTGGTTTAACTTTGCGTTTATCTTCTTTGGGTACATTAGGTTTTTTTACAAGTCTGGACACCCCTATCTAAACTTGTAAAAAATTTTGCAAATATTTTTTTACAAGTCCAAATACCCCTATCCGGACTTGTAAAATTTTTGCAATTTTTTTTAACAAGTCCGGATACCCTTGTCCAAACATGTAAAAAAATTGCAAATTTTTTTTTTACAAGTCCGGACACCCCCTGTCCAGACTAAGCCCAGACACCCCTATCCGGACTTGTAATACAAGTCTGGATACCCCTATCTGGACTTGTAAAAAAATTGCAAATTTTTTTTACAAGTCTCAATGCCCCTATCCAGACTGAGACTGGACACCCCTATCTAGACTGAGTTCGGACACCCCTATCTGGACTTGTAAAAAAATTTGCAAATTTGTTACTAGGATTAAAGTTTTTTTTTTACCTAGAGTATTTGAGACTTTTCCTACCTTAAGAGGGTCTTATCATTACTACAGGTCACTCCGATAAAGTAATGGGGCCATTCGTTGGGTTCTCTCAGGTTAGGGATTCGATGGGTAATTCGGAGCCATATGTTTGTCAAAATAGTGTGTTTGGGCTAGGATTCGTTGCTGCCGAATTGCCAGCTCAAAAGGAATTGGTTATGGTTCCGATTACATGGAGCATTTGTCAATTAATGAGTTCGAGAACTCAAAAAGGAAGGTACCAGGTTCGGTGGGTCAAGCTTTTTCCTGTAATTCTGGTGTTGTATGGCAAGATGTTCTGATTCTCCAAGGAGTGGATGTGGTTGCGCCAGTATTAGGGAGAATTCATGTCGATTCTACCAAACTTGGAGATAGACACCTAAGAATTGTTGTGGTGTTTGGTGGAATAGTTTATGAAGGGCAGTAGCTATGGGTAATTGGGAAAACTATAGGTGTTTCTAGTCTTGTATCAAGTAGCTATAGTGCAAAAACTAGTGGAGTTAGAGGATTGAGATAGGGGAGGGCTACTCATAATGGGTCGGTCTTTGGACGTGTGATGAAAATTTAAAATGTTGAACATCTTGTCTTACAATATAAGGGCTATTAAGGGGAGGGAGAAATAGAGATTAGTGTGGAAAAATGTGTCAAAACATGAGATTAATTTTATATGTATTAAAGAAACAAAGGTTGAAAGTATTGATAGAAGTTTATGTTGCACTATGTGGGTGGTGTATGGTTCCTACGATTAACCTGTCAAGGAGACTCTTGTGTGTGTGGAACACTATAGGTTTCATTGTATTAAAGACTTTTCAAGGTAGGGGGTTCCTTGGAGTTAAAGGGAGGTTTAAGTCAGAGTCGAATGAGAGAAAAATTGTCAATGTTTATGCATCCTCCTCTTTGCCCGGGAAAAAAGGTATTGTGGGAGAATCTGTTGGGGTATAAACAATGGTACAGGGGGTGTATTTGGTGTGTAGATGGGGACTTTAACACAGTCAGAGTACCACATGAAAGAATTAGGAAAAATGGATTAATAGGAATATCAAAAAGTGACAGTAATGAATTTTCATATTGTATATGCAAAATGGAGATAATAGAGGTATCAGTTGTTGATCACCAATACACATAGTTTAATGCTAGAAGTAAATGATGCAGTGTACTTGATAGATTCTTAGTATCCTAAGAGTGATTAGACATAGTCCCCAATAGCTTTCAATTGAATCTAGATAGAGATTTCTCATATCACTGTCCAACAATACTGAAACAATCTAGTGCGAAATAGGGGGCTAAACCTTTCAAGTTTATAAATGGAAGGTTGCAGTGTGATGGTTTTGCAGAGTTTTTGAAACAAAGGTACAATAATATAGAAGTTCGTGCATAGGGTGCTTTTGTGCTCAAAGAAACGTTAAAAGCATTGAAAGCGGATATCAAGAGATAGGGTAAAAATAATACTAGCAAGGTGGAAGAGACAATCAAATATTTGAAGGATAAAATTGCTACTTTTGATAAAAGTGTTGAAGAGGGTCATCTTGGAGATGATGGGGTTAGATTGAGAATGGCGGCGACAAATGATCTGATAAAATGGAGCTCCTTTCAAGAAACTTTACTAGCTCAGAGGGCAAAGCTTAAGTGGTTAAAAGAAGGTGATAAGAACTCTCACTTTTTCCATGCCTCAATCAACTGAAGGAGAAAAGTTAATGGAATCCTACGTATGATGGCAAATGGGGAATGGGTTGAAGATCCCCTACAAGTTAAAGAGGAAATCCGACAGTTTTTTTTAGGAGAGATTTCAATCCCAGGAGCATGCGGGTGTCAAATTAGATGGAGTGGAATTCAATTGCCCAGAGGATGCTTTAGAGAGTGAATTTTCTTTGGAAGAAATCCAAGCGGCTGTCTAGGAATGTGATAGCTCCAAAGCACCCGATCCAAACGAGTACAATATCAATTTTGTAAAGTACTTTTGGAATATGTTGAAGGAGGACATAAGAAAGGTTCTAGTAGATTTTCATCAAAATGGAAAACTTCCTAGGGGTTCCAATGCTTTGTTTATTCTTTGATTTCCAAGATTAAATGTCTTAGGGGCCTCAATGATTATAGGCATATATCTTTGATAGGGGTTACATATAAGATCATTGTGAAGGTGTTAGCAGCTAGGTTACAAATGGTGTTACCTACGATCATAGAAGAAACCCAAACTGCCTTTATTAAAGGCAGACATCTACTAGATAATGTGGTTATTGTAAATGAAGTTATTTAGGAGACGAAATAAACATTTATTGGTATTTAAAACAGACTTTGAAAAGACTTATGACTCAGTCAATTGGCCCTTTCTGTTTTACATGCTCAAACGCTTCGAGTTTGGGGATAAGTGGATTGGCTAAATTAAAAGGTGCCTTCAGTCATCATCCATTTCAATTCTTATAAATAGAATTGCTGCAAAGGAATTTTGTATGCAAAAAGGATTAAGGCAGGGTGATCATATACCCCCTGCCCTTCTTATTTTTTATAGTAGGTGAAGGGCTTGGAGGTATGATTAAGAAGACTCTCTCAGAAAATCTCTTATATGGAATAAAGCTGGGTAAAAATGGTCCTTAGGTGGTGATCCAACAATATGTGGAGGACACCATCTTTATGATATCGTTGAAGCTCCATAATGTATACACTTTGAAGAGTGCTTTATAATGTATTTGGTTTGCCATTTCAGCTAGTTGAAAGGTACAAAATTAGCTGAAATGATAGTCGGAATGCTTTCAGCTCCGTTTAGATAGCAAAAACCTAGTATAGCTCCTAAAAAATCTATAAACTTTTTTAAGAGCTACTAGTTTTTTTTAAAACAAAAAACTACTCCAAGTAGTTTTTCCAAAAGATCTACTAGCTTTATTTTTACATGTTTACTCTCCAGTAATTTATACATTGTCCTCCACTAATTCTCTCTCATCACATTATACATTTTCTCTCTCCTTCATTAATATAATTATAATAATTTATAATATAAATGTATGATTATAGAAAATTATAATCTAAATATGCAATTTAAAATTTATATATTTAATTATACAAATATAATTTAAATATCAATTATAGTAATTTATTATTTAAATATTTAATTACATAAATTTATAATTTAAATATGTAAATATAATTTAAATATGTTACTATAAAAATTTATAATTTAAACATATAATTATAATAAATTATAATTTAAATATGTAATTAATTTATATCATTAAAACATATTATAATTATTTTAAATACATCGTTATTGATTTAATGATTCATGATGTCCTTATTTGTTATATTACAACTTTCAACTAGTTGATCAGCTAATTTTACCAAACACCTACAACCAATTTTTCAGTTTAAGGTGTTATGAATTAACATCTAGGTTAAAGATTAACTTTCATAAGAGCAATTTGGAGTAAGGATGGCAATAGGGCAAGTGTCGTTTGGCCTTCCCCTTCCCCATCCTCCCAAAGTGTAAGGTAGGTTAAGGTTTAGGTATAAAAAGAACGGGTATGAAATTTTCTTCCTCGTCTCTATCGGGTATTTTTGGGTTCAGGTATATATGTGGATACCTATAATATTATCTTCCAAAATTAAAATTTACTTATTTATTATTAAACAAATTATATATATTAAGTTATTAATTATATTTTAATTTAAAAAGTATATAAAGAATAATTAAAATAAAAAATTATAAATTAAAGTTTAAGAGTTAAACTTTTTAATTAAATATATAAATTTAAACTTATTATATAATCATTAAATTTATAACGGGGCAGGTATGATTTCGGGTACGAGGAAAATAGTCACATACTTATACCTGTACTTGTACCCATACCCGGTTCAACACATCGGGTAATATACGTACCTGTACCCATACCTAGGCCAAAGCAAGTAATACCCTTCAAAATCGTGCCAGGTTCAAGCGGGTACCCATAAGTATAGGTATTTTTGTCATCCCTAGTTTCGGGGAGTAGGGAGGAAGATGCAAGAGTTGTTGCCATTTGCCAAGATTCTAAATTATGGTGTCCTGAAGATGTCATTCTCTTATTTGGGGGTACTAGTGGGAGTAATAGTGAGGTGTGGGTGTGTCTAAAAGTTTGTTCTAGATAAAAGGAGAGCTAAATTAATACCATAGAGACAAAATAATTTGTCCTTAAGGGGGAAGATTTGCTTGCTTAAGTCCACCCTCACCTTCATTCCTCTTTATTTTTTATCTTTTTACGGGGTCTCGAAAAAGGTATCCAAGGCTATCCAATCTATGCCTAGGAATTTTTAGTGGGGTGGTTTGGAGGAGTGCAACAAAGTAGCCTGGATCAAGTAAGAGTAAGTGTGTAAAGAGATAAGTCAAGGAAGGATTGGAATTAAATATGTGGTGGCATTCAACGAGGCTCTTCTTGGTAAATGGCGTTAAAGGGTTCTTAGGGGGTAGTGCACTATGGATCAAAATTCTAGAGGCTAGAGATGGGAAGGATATTAGAAGAAGTCTAGTAGCGAGGTATAAGAAAGGAATGTCTCAGTGGTGGTGGAATGATATTTTGAAATTAACGTTTGAAGTAGGGTTAAGCGAGTAGTTTTCTGGTATGGTCAAATCCTTGGTAAGGGATGCGTCTTTGTTTAAGTTTTGGGAAGGATGGTGGGGGGTACTTGGTGGTCTTAAATCTTTATTCCCTAGGCTAGATGTTTCATCTAATAAAAAAGAGACTCTCATTTCTGAGGTAAGGGGTTGGTGTAATATCATATGGGAATAGAGGCTTACTTGGAGAAGGGCGTTATTCAGGTTATATTCTTCAAAAGGTTTATGAGCTCATATTCCATACAATGGTATCTCATTGTCTTTCCCATCTGGGATTGATGCAATGTATCTAGAATCTCTTCCTCATGCCAAATAGAGGTATCTAAAACTTCTTCCCTGTATTAAATGGAGGTATCTAAAACCTATTCCCCATATTAAATGGAAATATCTCATACATCAATCTCAGATAGATGTATCTCAAATTGCATCTGTATTTCAAATGAAGGTATCTCAAACAACACAAAAATAATTTCCAAACATAAAACACATCAACAACAATTTTAAAAATCATACCATTTTTAAAATCATATACCATGAAAGGTTTCAAAAGATGTTTTACTCACCTCTAAAAAGGAGATCTCACCACTTTAATTTGGTCTTCTCTTCTTCTTTCTCAACCCTTAATAATTAGTCTATGCTTCTTTGAGGAAACTACTTAACCTTATATATATATATATATATATATATATATATATATATATATATATATATATATATATATATATATATATATATATATAATAGATTAGAATTGGTTTCCCTTTCTCTATCCTTGCTTTTGGTAAAAGATTAGTTTTACTGTTTAAATTTAAAATGAAATCAAATATTATTTTATCTTATCTTACTATTATTTTAAAAGTAAAATTATCTTAACTTACTTTTTCATCTAAAGAACCTAACAGTTTAATCTTTTAATTTTATCTAATGAAATATAATATATTATTTTATCTTTATTTTTCTTTCATTATCCTAAACATAATTCATAAGACTATATAAGATCATCTAAATTCCATATAATATCTTCATATCAAGTCTATTTTCTATATATATAGTGTGAAGATGAAAATATGATAAATGTTTATTTTATCATCAATAATCATAAATTTAAATATAATAAATATTGTATCTAAATGGTAGTAATTATTTCATAACAATAAACTCCTAATATTATTATCTAATAAGTAACTATATTATTATACACCTATATAATTATTTTATTAATTTATTTTATGAGATAAATTTTATTTAAAAATTTGAGGATGTTACACTAAGTCATTTGTTTTTTCTCCTGTAAGACTAATTATCTTGTATGGATGTGATGCTATAAATAGCTTGAGTATGTATCTATGTTACTTATGGACTATGAATCAAGTTACTGGGTGTTTCAAAACTAGTTTGGTTACTGCTCTATATTTAAAATTTTGAGGATGTTACAGTCAACTGCTGATATCTTTGGTGTAATTTGGTTGCTGCTTTGTAGGGAATCTGGCTTGCAAAAAATGTTGTAGTTTTCAAGGGAGACCTTTATTGTAGATCTTCAAAAGTTTTGGATGTGGATCAAAAGGTTATGCAAAGTCTCATCCATTTCTTTCTTTGAGTGGTCCACCCAGCCACATATTTGCATTGCTAGATTCGAGAAAGGAAATGCTTAGGTTTACTTTTAACATGTGTCTGGTTTTTTAGATGTGGGTTTTTCTCACTGCCAATCTATTTAGTCTTTATTATGTGAGGGGGATATTTACTGCTTTTGGATGTTATATGTTATATTGTAAGCCATTTTGTTTTTTTGTACTATCTATGTACAAACTCTTGCTTGTCATCCCTTGTGACAAGTATGTTTCTAAATAAAATTTTGCCCTTTTAAAAAAAATTCAAATATAAATCACATAATTTCAAAATCAATTTTAATCATAATCAATTATGTAAAACTAATTCCATTCAAAATCATTTTTTTGTCAACACACACTTAGAGTAGGTTTTATATTATATCAAAATTTTTACACTAGATTTTATTCTAAACTTGCTTTTTTTATAGTAAAAATATTCAAACATAAATTACATCCTCTTAAATTCAATTTTAATCCAATCAATTATACAAATTAAATTCCATTCAAAATCAATTTTATAAACATTTATCTAAATATACACTTTATTTTACATTGAAAAAAATTAAAATTAATTATATATTAAAGCAATTGGAAGTAACTTTTATGTTAATTAAAGGGAAATTTTACACATACTATTTTACTTGCGTTTCTAGTAAAAAGATCTTTAACCTAAACTATATAATATCAAAATCAATTTTACAAAATTAATTATATTTAAATTAATTTTATTAACTTTGGCTAAACATAGTACTCACTAATAAGTTGAGTTGTAGTTGATATCATCATCCTAATTGAATCTAGGTTTTATCTTTCTTTTATGAAAAACCACTACTAACATGCTAGTAATAATCAATAGTCACCGTGAATGTGTGAATGAACTGAAAATGGTTATTTTAATTTATCATCTAATAACTCTAGAATAATGAAATATTATATGATGACTTTATTTATATTAGCGAAAATACAGACATTGTTGTGCCTGTGTATTTGCATTTTCATTTTAATATGTTATAATAATTTTAGTGTTTTAATTTAATATATTTTGTAAATTTTTATATTTTGAAATATAAATTATTATGTGACATGTTTTGAAATATATTTTGTTAATTTTATATTTTTTGTTTATGAAAACATGATAAAAATATGTCAGATCATCATTGGATATGTCAAATATACAATGAATATGAACAAATGGAAAGAGGAGAGAGTTTGAATAGAACTCAAAATATTATCCCATTTGTGTATTTACGTATTTATATATTTATTAAGAATATTTATCATGAAATGTATAATATATCAATCATGTTTAAGGAATATTGATTTGTGATAAGGTAAAAATTGTGAAAATGTCCATATATTAATAGGGAGAAGTTAATGTGCGAAACTGAGAACAATCATAAAACGTTTAGAAGGTAAAATAGTTATACAATGTGGACACCAAAAGTTCATATAATATAACGTTATATATTATAAATTGCGGATATAGTTGGACAATTATGTATGTTGAATATCAATATTTTAAAATAATTTTTTTGTTAAAGTTATAAGATTGACTTAGTGGTAAAGTTTATGTTTGAGAAGTGAGAGGTTGGTGGTTTCAAGTCTCTCCTATGAAAAAGTAATTTAATTTTTAATTTTAAAATAGGTGTAAGGGTGGAATAAGTATTTTGAAAAGTGAACGTTATCTAGGTGTAAGGGTAGAATAGATATTTTGAAAAGTGAACGTTATCTAGGTGTAAGGGTAGAATAGATATTTTGAAAAGTGAACGTCAAAAGATGATATTGTCTTTATATATAGTATGGATATAGTATATAATATAATATCATATATTATACATTATAAATATAGTTGGACAATTATGCATGTTGGATATCAATATTTTAAAGTAAGCTTTTTATTTAAAGTTACAAGGTTGGTTTAGTAGTAAAGTATATATTTAGGAAATAAGAAGTTACGGGTTCAAGTCTCTCTTATGACAAATTAGTTTATTTTTTTAATTTTAAAATAAATATAAAGGTAAAATAGATATTTTAAAAAGTGGATATAAAAAATGATATTTCCTTTATTAATAGTATATATATATATATATATATATATATATATATATATATAAATTATCAAAATGACTTGTTTCTCTATATTACCCAAATAACATTTTTTTATTACTTATGTTGAGAAATTGATTGAGAAATCAGTTCCCTCTCAACTGATTTCGTGTTGTTTTTCTAAAGTATTTTTTTATTTTAGTTTATGATCTAATAACTCTAGAATAATGAAATATCATATGATGAATTTATATATATATATATATATATATTAATTATTAAGATGACTCACTCTCATATATTATTTATCTAAATAATTTTTTTTATTATTCATGTTGAGAAATTAATTAAGAGAAAACCGATTTTTCAATGTGTTTTGTTTTTTAAAAAAAAAACCCTATAAAAAATCAATTGTTGAACAACCGATTTTTTATAGGACTTTTTTTTTTTAAGATTTATTTTTTAAAATTTATTTTAATTTTTTTATGTATGTGTGTTTTTTTAAAGTATGATTTTAAAAATATTTAAGTTAACTTATATTTTATTTTACTTTATTATGTATTTTATTTTTATGTTATGTGTCTTTTTCGTTATTTTAAAATTTTTTTAAATGATTTATAATTTATTTTTCATTTTAAAGTTTTTATATTAATATTTTTAAACCAAATACATTAAATTATTTTCAAATTAGTCTAGTATGATTTTTAAGTGCATGCATAATTTTTTTCCAATTGTAATTGGTAATAGGTTCCATATATTTATATATATTGTTAAAAATTTATGCATGTTAGTTAGATCTACTCGTTAACCGAAAAATTAATTATTTTCATTCACTCAACTTCAATAAATAATTATTGTATTAAAATAATAATTAAAATTGACGTAAAAATTAAAAATAGTAGTTAGTTTTTCAATAAAAAATAATATTTATCTACTTAATAAATCTAAAAATAAAATTTAAAAAATTAAAAAACATAAAAAAATTTAAAAAATTAACTCATACAAATATAAAAAAATAATAAACAATGTCCCAAAAAACATAAAATATTAAAAATTTAATTTAAAAAATATAAACTAAAAAATAAATTACAAAAGTGTTTAAAAAATTAAAACAACAAAAAAATAAACAACGTAAAAATAACTCACATGTTAAAATAAAATAAAATAAAAATTAACTACAAATTTAATTTAATTTTAAAAATTCAAAAAATTGACAAATAATAAAATTGGAAAAAAATGCCTTAAAAAAATCAGTTTATAAAACATCAGTTATCAGAAGCTTTTTACGGAAAAAAATAAAGCACGAATTTCTCTAACTGATAATCGTTGAGAAATCTCATCTGTTCAAGCTTTTTCAAATTCACTAATAATAGTCCTTTGCGTGAAAATCGATTTTCCCTAATAAAAACCAAAGGACTATAAATCATATGTTCAACCTTTTTCAAATTCACTACATGTCTTTCTCATTATCACTATGTCCCTTGTCAACTTGAAAAGGATTATTTCAAACTTGTCGGTGGAAATAAAAAAAATTTCACATCAAGACATTTATTTGAAATTTATATTTTTTTTGTTCACTAGAATAGACATGCTCTAAATTAAGGCATTAGACAACCAGAATCGACCAATAAATTTACACAAGCATGAAATTACTAGAAATTTGCAATCTTGATTGCAACAAAAGTTGTAGCCTTTCTTACCATAAATGTATATGCTGACAACATTAAAAAGGGAAATAAGGAGCAGAAAAACAAAGAACAGATCTTCCGGGTCAAAATTACTACAAAGAGAATCAAGTCTATCGGATATTGGATTTTATTTTTATGAGGAGAAAATGTTTAAATTAAAAAGCTTGTTTAATCTGCAAACTGAAATTTTTAAGTGGAGGAAGTGTTTTGATATAAAGAAAGTAGATAAAGATAAAAGAAAAAAAAAAAGTTATTCTTGTTTTGACGCCCTGTAATTGTAAATTTATTTCTGTATGTTCGTGTATTATTAGATCAGACTGATTTTTAGACATCAACTTCAAATTGTTTGTTTCTTCATTCTAACTATATGAATAGTTGAAAAAAAACCTAAATTGAAAAATATGCAATTCATATGACATCGGTCTCCTCCAGTATGAGCCTGTGAATGGCACTACAGGGTAGTAGATAAGTAGCTCTAAAAATTGAAATGCTATGCAAGCTACAGGGCCTAATTAGACTTTGAGGAGTTAATCCAAACTACTCAATGAATAGCAGTAACAGAGTAACTTAAAAGAAATTTCAGAAATTAAAAGAACACTACATTTTATACAAGTAAGAAACAAATCCATCACCTTTTTTGGAGCTTGGATGACTTCTCTAAGAGCAGATACTGGCTTCTTGCTACCAGCCTCCATTGGCCTAGCCAAATATTACAAATTTATTTGCATCAGGTTTTATATACACAAGAATCAGAAGAGAAAAAAAAAACAATCTATTAAACTGCTAATATTCGAGAAAATAAAATACCTATTCTTGTTAGCCCTTTTTAATTTGTATTGGTATAAAAATAAAAAATAAAAACTTATTTATTATGTAAAAGTTTTTCCACTAAATTCAATACTTATTTATGCTAATAATATTAAACTAAAAAATAAGAATGAATGAGAAGAGTAAATAAAGCAAAGAGAAATGATCCAATACGATACGACTCTTAATTGTCGCAGACAAGTATAAAGAACAATCTTTCTCTTGCATCCATTAGATATTTTCATGTGAAACACAAAAAAAAGCCCTTCATTGCATTCAGTTTCAATGAAATTATGACGTTTAGGGTCAAAGAATTTCTAAAAGAAGTCATCATTTATTGGCGTGACAAGTGACCCTGTTACACCGTATTTTAATATTTTCACGTTTGATTGGATAGACCCAGAAAGGTTCATCTTTTAAGATATGGTGGGTAAGTTTTTCCAACAAGTACTTCTAAAAACAATAAAAAAAAAAGAAACAAAATAAATTTATTTATAAATTAAAATTAACTTATTATTAATAATTAAGAATTAAATATATTTTTATCATTTAAAAATGTAATTAATTGATTTTAGTTTTAAACAAATTAAGTAATTTTGTTTCTCGAATTTTAAAAATAGATAAATTTGATTTATCTTTTTAATTATACTAACATAACCAAATCAAACAAAGCAGTGATGTTAGACTTTTAAATAACATGATAATTTATCGTTGCTACATATTCAAATCTTGACATAATAAAACAAATCATTTTACTTAATTTCAAATTTTTAAATATCAAATTTTTTAGAGACTAAAACTAAATAAAGTATACTTTTAAAAGACTAAAATGTATTTAATTCATAAATTAAAAATAATTTTTTAGAAAATTTATAAAAAAGCTTCTATGAATTAACATGTTAATTTCATATGAAAAAATATTTATTTATTTTTCATTTTATTTTAAAATAATTATAGAAAAATTTATTTAAACATACTTTTTAAGTCTTACATTTAAGTATTTAAAAAAAAGTTAGTGTCTCACATGTAAAACATAAATAAAATAGAATCTCATTTTTCATTTTCCTCATATCATTAAAAACCTCATATATATATACAAGAATCCAACCACAATGGAAGCAATGCCAGTGAAAATGGACTACCTTTCACTTCTTCCATTAATCACCTTAGTGTGGTTAACCATTCATGTAGTCATCTCCAGCTTCAAACTACTCAAATCCTCCAAATATCCCCCAGGGCCTTGCCCTTTGCCCATCATAGGAAACATCTTGGAGTTTGGCAACCAACCTCATCAAGCACTTGCAAAACTTTCTAAAATTTATGGTCCTATAATGAGTCTCAAGCTTGGTAACACTACCACCATAGTCATTTCCTCTCCACAAGTTGCTAAAGAAGTATTATATAAAATTGATCAAATCTTTGCATATAGGACAGTCCCAGATACTCTTCGAGCACTAGATCATCACATTCTTTCAATGGTGTGGATGCCACCTTTAGCACAGTGGAGGACCCTTAGAAGAGCTTGTGCTACCAAGGTATTCTCTCCTCAACAGCTTGATTCCGCACAAGTTCTTCGCCAAAGAAAGATGCATGAATTGATGGACTATGTCAAGGAAAGATGCAAGAAAGGTGAAGCTTTAGATATTGGTGAGGCTGCCTTTACAACTGTACTTAATTCCATATCAAACACTTTCTTTTCAATGGATTTGGCTCATTACACTTCTGATAAGTCTCAAGAGTTTATGCACATCATTTGGGGTATCATGGAAGAGGCTGGAAGGCCTAATGTTGTGGACTTTTTCCCAATCTTTTGCCACCTAGATCCACAAGGTGCACGGAGAAGAATGAGTGGCTATTTTGGAAAGCTAATTGCCTTTTTTGATGGTCTCGTTGAGGAAAGGTTGCGTGTAAGGAGAGTAGAAAATGAATCCAAGGCGTGCAATGATGTGTTAGATTCTATGCTCGAACTTTTGCTTGAAGATGATTCCAAAGTGACCCGTCCTCATATTTCGCATTTGTTTGTGGTAAGAATTATATATTGGCTACAAATTGAATTCAATTCTTTACACTAAAATTCAAGGTGACCTATAAAGATTAAGGAAACATATACATAATTATGAAAGCAATAGAGTCATTTTTATCAGAACAGAGGAAGATAGTTTTACTTATTTACATCATCTAACATAAATAGTAGATTTCTTTATCTTCTTATTTTAAGAGTAAAATCCTGATTTATTCCTTTCGACTCAATTCTCCAATATTTTATTATCTTTAGTACCCATATAATTTCAATAATTATTTGGATAGATGGAGTATAAACTAAGTTTATGTTTTCTTCTTCAAAGAAATACTTACCTCTCAAACTTATATCAGTAGATCATATCAAACTTATATCAGTAGATCATATCTATAAAAATATTACATACATCAGTATATATCAGGATTTATTTTACTGATTAATCGTATATGTCAGGATTTATTTGTGGCTGGTATAGACACAACATCAAGTTCAATAGAATGGGCCATGACTGAGTTGCTACGTAACCCAGAAAAGGTTAGGAAGGAGCTTCAACAAGTCTTTACCAAAAATGAACAACTTAAAGAATCACATATATCAAAGCTTCCATACTTACAAGCAGTAATTAAAGAAACTTTTCGCCTGCATCCACCCGTTCCAATGTTAGTGCCACGCAAGTCCAAAGTTGATGTTGAACTATGTGGCTTCATGATACCAAAAAATGTCCAAATTCTAGTTAATATATGGGCTATGGGAAGAGATTCGAGTATTTGGGAAAATCCAAATCAATTTACACCTGAAAGGTTCTTAGAAAATGACATTGATTTTAAAGGCCAAGATTTTGAGCTAATACCCTTTGGAGCGGGAAGAAGGATCTGTCCTGGTTTGCCATTGGCTTCTAGAACTATGTATGTTGTGTTGGCCTCTCTTCTATACAACTATGATTGGAAGCTTATGGATGGACAAAAACCAGAAGATATGGACATGTCTGAGAAGTATGGGATCACCTTGCATAAGGCTCAACCTCTCCGAGTCATTCCCATCCAACCATAATATCAAACAAGATTATATTTCTAATCAAATTCTCCATTAAACTTTAAATAATTTTTATGTTAGAAAAATGTAAATGTATAAGGTGCCCTCCAATAATAATAATAATAATTGTTCTCTTCATAAGGATCGTGTGTATGGCATAACGGGTAACATATATTAAGTTAAGTATACTATGAAAATTTACATAAGTATCAAGATGGAGACACAAAAACATAGAATATAGAAAGAAAAAATCTATAAAGATTAACAACCATAACTAATATATGTAAACAAATTTAAGTACTCAAATAGAGTTCTCAGATTAGATATGCTATAAAATAGAATGTAAATAAATCATAATATAATGTGCTTGGACAATGTTCATAAAGCTGCTTTTGAATGCAAATGATTTTATAAATTGAATTTAATTTTTAATATGTTTTTTATAAAAACAATGTTAGAATAAAATTAAGTATTATTCAAAATTACTTCTACTTAAAAATTCATTCTTAATTTAAAATTTTTACCTAAAACCAAATATCTACAAATTGATTTAAAATTAATTTTGAACTCAATCAATGCTTTTTATTTTACTAAAAAAATATTAAACTTTATGCATATACTTGGACCTTTGTAGACTTTCAAGAAGTTGTAACAATATACAATCTCAAATATGTATACTTTTTCTAAGAGATATTTATTTGTTCGGGTCAATCCAAAGGATTCAATTATTTAAACCAATCCAATTAATTTGGTTTTGATTTTTTACTTGATTGAGTCTTATTTGAATTGAACCGAGCATAATTAATTATTTTTAATTCAATTTGCAGTTTGACACTTTAAAATTCTAATCCGAATTGAATCGAGGTGAATCGACTCTAATATTAAATTTATTTTATATTTTTAATTTAGTAATTTATGTTTTATAATTTTAAATATGTTGAACTTTTCTTAGGTTGTTAACTTTGCTATATTTAATTGTTAACATTATTTGTATTGTATTAGGTTGTTTTAGTTTAATTTGAGTAGTCTAATGTATATGGAGTACTTGATATTTTGTTATAAAATTGTGAATTAAGAAATTAATAGATTTCATTAGTTTGAGATATAAAATTATTTTTTATAATTTAATAAAAAAAATCATTTTTTATTTTTTTATTGGCATACCCAAATCTAAGCTAAACCAATCTAATTATCATTGGTTCGATCCGATTTATACAATCTAAGAAATTTATACCAGGAAAAAAAATTTCAACAATCTAAACCAACTCAAACTAATTAAAATTAATTAATGTGAACACCTCTATTTTTTTCAAATTGTTAGAATAATGGACAATAATTGTTTGATTATAATTGGGGAAAAAATCTGTTTTAAAACATTATAATTACTACTTTTTTTCATAAGCTAATCAATAACATGCGAAAATTTTGGGTAACATATGTTTTGAATGTTTTCTATTTTTACTTTTATAAAAAATATAAGACAATACTAAAAATGTATGGTTACAATTTAGAAAATATTTTTTTCTAAAAACATTTTCAAAAAACAACTAAAAACAGAAAATAAAAAAGTCATTTTTATTCTTTTAAAAAATTATAACTATATAAAAATTTAATAAGAATATTATAATTATAACAAAAATTATACATAAGAATATTTTAAATTATATATATATATATACTTTATAATATTTTTACTAAAATTAATTAAATTTAAGAATATTAATTTTTTAAAATAAAAAAATCAATTAAAAACAAACATATTTTCTTAATATTGAAAACTTAAAAATAAAAACAACGCATTTTCTTAAACCAAATACTACCTTAAAAAATCTTTTTTATATTCGGATTGTTTTCTCAGTGAATTTGAAAAAGCTTGAACAGATGAGATTCTAAAACAAGGGACATAATGGTAATGACAAAGACATTCCTTCCCCACATAACATGGAGAAATAAAATATAGTCTTAATGGCACCTATCCGTTCCTCAACCGGTAAATCTTCAATAATTGATAAAAATAGCTCAGTCACACAACATATACCAAGATAATCATCAATAAGGGCTATCCCGAAAGATGGTAGCCAGACTGCATAAACTACTTTTCAGTTTGATGTTATATTCCAGCCAAATTATAGGCCACGAAAGATTCCTAAAGCTACAAAACTATTCCCCGTCACCAGATCTACGATATGGCATGTATCTATGATCCTTTGCAGCATTCCTCCTCCTCTTTTTCTCAAGAAATGCTTCGAGTTTGCCAGATGACTAAAATGATAAGTAGCTAGAGTTAGTAAAAAAGACAATCAACAAATGGCATAATTAATAGATTGAGAGCAGTGGTACACAAAGATAGATGTTTTGAGATATTTACCTTGAGATTATTATATTTTTCAACAAGCCTTTGCTTCCGTATTTCAGCTGCAAGGAATAGAAAAATCAGCATCTATAGTTGATATTTTATTTTGTGTATATTTATGTCTGATAAGTCATTAAATTTATTGGTATGGTACCAATTAATCCTCATTTACATTCATAGGATTGCTTTCCAATACTACATAGATGTGGCTTTATATACTACAGTGAGTGTTACAGAGTAACAAACAGTAAAAATAAAAATAAAAAACTAGCACTTCTCTTCTAACAAAGCATACAAAAGAAAATTAACATCAGCAGAATTGCATTTTCGACATATGGAGAGAAACAGAGAAGTGAGGAAAAGAGAAGGCATGGAAGGAAGGATTACATTTCTTGAGATAAAAAGGACGTTTTCCCTGCTTTGCAGCTTCTCTCTCTTTCCTTTTGTGCTTAGTCAATATTTTTGCATCAATATGCTTTGCTGAATCAGATTTCAGTTGTTTATCCTGAAAAGACATGTAAATATGACCAACAAAATTAACAATACCATGTTTTTGGAGGTAGAAGACAAACTTGTAGAAATCAAGTACTTACAATCCATGATACCCGTTCTTCTATTTCATTTACACGTTTCGGATCTTTAAGTTTTTTCAATTCCTTCTTAAGAGCCTGTTATATAAGAAAATGATGTAATGAGAGGAATTCATAGAATAAGGCCTACAGAAAATTCTAAACTTTCAATCCTGAAGACTACCTGTCGTTCAGCAGGAAGATCATTTTCATATAAGAAATTATATCTCTTCCTAAACCTGAAAGTCCAAGTTTATTTATTACTACAACATAAGTTTCCAGATTTAGTTGAAAGCACTGTTTGAAATAAAACTGGAACATAAAAACCATTTGCATTAAATTGTTCACATCATAGGGTATAAATATAATACAACTGGTAATGATGAAATAAAATCTAATAGAAAGCATACCTTACAACATGCATTTACATGCTTGAATACAGGTTTTGAAATCATATATAGAATTATTTATATCAGAGCATGGTTTCAATATTTATCAACACTTTGATAATTCTTGGTTATGCAATAAGATACAGATCATCATAAGATCCTTCAAAACTTTCTAACAGATTCTAAACACATAGTAGAGGAATAATCTGTTTTAACTTAGGATATCAAGAAGTTTTAATATATATATAGAAAGAGAACTATTTATTACAAGGAAAAGAATTATCTATGACAACTTGACAAGGATTACTTCAAACTTGACTGTGGAAATAAAAAAAATCACATCAATATATTCATTTGAAATTTATATTTTTTTGTTCACTAGGGTAGACATGCTCTAAATTAAGGCAGACAACCAGAATCAACAAATAAATTTACCAAGCATGAAATTACTAGAAACTTGCAATCTTGATTGCAACAAAAGTTGTAGCATTTCTTAGCATGAGTGTATATGTTGACAACATTGAAAAGGAAAATAAGGAGCAGAAAAACAAAGAACAGATGTCCAGCGATGAACATACCCTTCTGGGTCAAAATTACCACAAAGAGACTCAAATCGTGGATCACGTACAACCTGACATGACATAATTGAAAGTAGACAAAATCAGAATAATATCCACAGATATAAAATGGAAAGGTGGTTAAACGTATTTGTTTTCAAATTCCTCATAATTTCCACTTCCACGTCACGTAGCACAAACACTAACATAGTTAAAGGCATTGTACTTAATCACTTAACCCAGCTCATATCTAAATCTACACACATGACAATGAACCCAGAGGCTTAATAATTTGCAAGAAAGCAAGTGCATGCGTAAGGCATACGACAAATGAAGCAACAGACTACAATCGCCCTTCCTCCTCTGTATAAGCCTGTGAATGGCACTACAGGGTAGGAGCTAAGTAGCTCTAAAAATTGAAATGCTATGCAAGCTACAGGGCCTAATTAGACTTTGAGGAGTTAATCCAAACTACTCAATGAATAGCAGTAACAGAGTAACTTAAAAGAAATTTAAGAAATTAAAAGAACACTACATTTTATACAAGTAAGAAACAAATCCATCACCTTTTTTGGAGCTTGGATGACTTCTCTAAGAGCAGATACTGGCTTCTTGCTACTAGCCTCCATTGGCCTAGCCAAATATTACAAATTTATTTGCATCAGGTTTTATATACACAAGAATCAGAAGAGAAAAAAAGAACACCAATCCATTAAACTGCTAACATTCGGGAAAATAAAATACCTATTCTTGTTAGCCCTTTTTAATTTTTTATCTTCTACGGATTTCGATTTCTGGAGAAACGCATGTGCTCCATTTGAACGTGCTTTCTGTAACTCCTCAAAAGTTACATCAGCCAACTCCTTCTCTATCTCTTCCTCCTCCTCCTGTAATAATCAAAATAAATCACACTTCTCATTAACTACAAACTTCGTTTTGGCAAAACCCCAAATGAAAAACATAAAAATCGCAACTTAATTATATTTCTTTGAAGTTACCCACATCTTCTGAAGAACTATGGGAAGAAGAAGACTCGTCTGCCTCACTCTCCTCATATTGGGTTTGTATGGAATCTGGAATTCTGGTTCTTTGTTTCTTCATTACGACAAGTAAACGAAATTGAGAGGAAAAAAAAAAGGTATTAGGTTTAAAAGATGGTAATTGCTGAAATTGAAAGAAAAATAGATGAATTAATAGTTGGAGCAGTACCTGAGTCATGTGTTAGGGAGTAACCGTGACGAAACGATGGCGTATCGTTATTGTCTGTGGTCTGTGATGAACCCTTAAGCTAACACAGCAGCGGATCTAGAACTAGAGGAAGGCGGCGGTTCAAGAAATATTTTTCGCACAATTTTTTTTTATTTATGTTAACTTAAAAATAATCAACTAAAAATTAAAAAAAGTTTATAGAATAACAAAGATAAGAAAAACTAAAATTTACATAAAGTGGTATTTTAATAGTATATAAAAGAGAAACTGAAATATATTGATTGATTTTAAAAAGATTATATTAAAAATATAATTATTAAAATATTTAAAATAAATATAACAAAGTAGGATAAATTATGTTTTTGTTACGAATTAATTTTTTTTAGATTTATAATTTTGATATATAATTTTTTTATTATCAGTCAAGATATAAAAAATTTTTTATCTAATATTTTAATTCTTTTATTTATTTTAATGATGATAAATCATTTTATGAGAAAAAAATAGTTATTCACTACTGACAATATAAAAAATTCTATAATAACATTCAAACACAATTTTTTGATAAGTTGTTTGAATTTAACAATTAATATTTTAAAAATTAAATAAGATATTATGATTAAATGTAAGTATAGAAATATGTACAAATATTAAATTTTTTATTTATTATTATTATTTTATTATATTTTATAACGGTTAAAATTATTATAAATTAAAAAATTAGTATCTATTTTCTCGGCACTCTATGGATTTTAAATTAATATTTTCTTCTATTTCAATTAACACTTATTATGATTAAATTTTTTTTCTAAATTGTTATTTTACCCCTAACTATAATACTGAGGAAGACTGATTGATTTGGGTTCTTTTTTTAAAAAATTACCTAAATGCGAGTTTGTTTAAAAAAATAATTATCAAGGTGTTTTAACCTAATTAAACAGCAACTCGTTTAACTCGTCACGAACCAGCATTCCTTATTTGTCTGGTGGTTACAAACTAGCACAGATTCCAAGGTCATGTAAATCAAAAGTCAGACTTGCAGATTCAAATTTATAGGGATATAAATCGCAAGACCTTGCGATTTGACTTTTTTCTTCACAGACTAATTGGTCAATGCATGAGTAGTGTGAATTTATAGGAATGTAAAACCTAAAGTTTGACCTAATTTGCGGTTTTTATGGTCATTAATCAGCACCTTCTTTTTGTCTTAATGGTTAACAAAGGATAGATTTTTTAAATAGATATGATTATTAATTTTACTAAAGAAATATATGATTATTAATCACAATAAATATATATCACATTTCTGTTTTGATAAGTTTCTGAGAATAAAAATATAAAATACGAATAAAAAAAGTTGAAAAAAATTTTATGAGCTTTTTATTTATTAAAATTACTATTATATAATTTTTAAAAAATTTGAAATGATTGTGAAATTTATCTACAATAATAATGATCTTTAAATTTATTTAAAATGATTAAATATAAATCAGTTATTGAAATATTAAATACACATGTCAGTTATCTTTTTAAATGATAAAATTTACCTTTTTACCTTTCTTTTTTAAATTCCAAATATATACTATCTTTTTAAATTCCAACTTTTTCAAGTTTTCTTCTTAAATTCCAAATGATTTTGATATTTATTTACAAATCATCTTTTTAATTTTTAAATAGAAAAAAACACATCCACGGTATGAATTTTTTGAAAAAAAAGACTGATTTAAGTAATTTTTAAAAAAATGATTCATTTAAGTGAATAAGAGCCATTTTCTTTTTTACTTAAATCTCCTATATTTGATATATTTTTATTTTTTTTCTCTCAATTCTTAAATGCTCCCTCTTACACCTTATTTCTTTAAATTCCCTCTCATTTTCTCTACTTTCTTTCTTTTTAATTACTCTTTCATTTTCTCAATCCTCCATATCCTTAAATCCTTTCACTTACTTGTTCTTCTCCTCTTTTCTACTTAGTTCTTCTTCTCTTTCATTTTTTTTTCTCTTTCTACTTAATTCTTCTACTTTTTATACTTGTTGTTAGAGAGTAATAAAAAAATAAAATAAAAGAATTATAAATCTTTTATGAGAGTAAATATAAGTTCAAATTATAAAAAATGTTAATTGAAATTCCGACTTCATCTCCTATTATCCGTCCTAACCAATATTCACGTGTCCGCACCCATCTCTCTCTTTACCCAAAAAATAAAATAAAGAGTAAAGAATCTAACTCTTTCAAATATAAACACACTCTTAAAGAATCCACGTCTGCACTCTTACCTAATAAATATTGACAAACAAAGGTGAATATTCTCGTACTACTAGTAAAAGTCTAAAACATTCTTTTGTTACACTTATTTCTAATTTCAGTGTTGAAATTTTGACTGTCTCACTATTTTATTTGACAGGTCATTTCAACAATTTATTAACTAGCTAGCTTGATGAAAAAAAAATTAAAATAAACATTATACCAACCTTTCTCATATTATATAACCCCTTGATTTTTAAATTGATTTTTAAATATAAAATTTATTTTTTTAATAATATTGTTATCTTTTCAAGTTTAATTTTTATTATATATTATAATTTTTAAATTATTAATTGACTAAAAATTATAATAATTATAATGTTAAAATATTAAAATTTTATCATAAATGTTAATTTATAATGAAATATTATTAAAAAAAGTGAAATTAATAGTAGATAATGATAAAATATGTCATGCATTAGAAGCACGGAACAATGTAGGGGGAAGGGACTACAAGAAAGAGGGACATGAGAGGATACCGACTGCTGAGGAAAGGGTGTCACACGTGAGTTAAGGTGGGAGACACGTGGGATGGGGCAGTAAGTGAGAAAGATATAAAATTTTATTTTTTTAACCTGTGATAGTTAAAAATTATCACAAAATATAATAAAAATTAGAAAAAAAACCAATAATAAATAACATCATATATCACCACTTAATATTTATTTATAAATATTATATATATATATATATATATATATATATATATCTTAACTTATCAATACAAAATTTATATACCAAAATTATAAATTTAAAAAAATTTATATAAAAAAATAATTTACAAAAAAAAATATTATTTATAATAGGGATCGTAAATAACATGAGTCTTTTTTAAGTAAATGATATTTTTATTTTTGTTCATTTTTTTCGGTTTAAAAAAAATTGTTTTAAATATCTTTTGTCTTTAATTTCACATATGTTCGTTTATAATTTAAAAAATATTTTTTTTCCAGTTGAAACAATTCCTACTAGGTTTGAATGCTATTAATTTTTTATAAATTAAAAATCCTGAATACATGTAATGTAACCATAAATAATAATCTCATATCATAAATTTATGGTACGATTGGCATCTGACGCGCCATACTCATTATTCACACTGCACTGTGTTGGATGTCCTTCCTGTGAGCACATTTATTTGGGTTTAAATTCTGTCCAGTTGCATCAATAATGCACTGCTATGCATGCTTAACATATTAACATCCAAGATTACCACACAAAGCAGAAGAAAAGTAATACCTACATAATATTTGATACCTAATAAGAGAAAAAAAATTATACAAGGGTGATAGAATTTATGATGTCAAAGATAAAAAAATAAGAAAATGATGAAGTATTTAAATTAAATGGCATACATATATTATTATTCAAAACAAAGAATTATAATTATTCATCAAATCATAGTATTAGTGACTGAATTAAATTGGTTTAAGTAAGTTTAATTAATTAGTATTTTTTTACTTAAGATCCAATCATCAATTCAATTATAATAAATTCGATATTAGCTCAAATTTATCATTTTTAAATGTTAAATCTAAAATATGTAAAATTCAAAAACAATAAAAATAATGTATTTCAAAAAGTACAGGTAGATATTATTAGGATTTGTCAAACATGATCCAATTACCTAAGCATGCAAATTAATGAAGGTTTTAGGGAAGATATAGATCACCAACCATAGTCTTCCTTGGCATTATGCTTTGATGGGAATGACTTGGAGAGGCTGAGCCTTATGCAAAGTGATCCCATATTTCTCAGACATGTCCATATCTTCTGATTTTTGTCCATCCATGAGCTTCCAATCATAATTGTATAGAAGAGAGACTAACACAACATACATAGTTCTGGAAGCCAATGGCAAACCAGGACAAATCCTTCTTCCCGCTCCAAAGGGTATTAGCTCAAAATCTTGGCCTTTAAAATCAATGTCATTTTCTAAGAACCTTTCAGGTGTAAATTGATTTAGATTTTTCCAAATACTCGAATCTCTTCCCATAGCCCATATATTAACTAGAATTTGGGCACCTTTTGGTATCATGAAGCCACATAATTCAACATCAACTTCGGACTTGCGTGGCACTAACATTGGAGCTGGTGGATGCAGGCGAAAAGTTTCTTTAATTACTGCTTGTAAGTATGGAAGCTTTGATATATGTGATTCTTTAAGTTGTTCATTTTTAGCAAGAACTTGTTAAAGCTCCTTCCTAACCTTTTCTAGTTTTTCTGGGTTACGTAGCAACTCAGTCATGACCCATTCTATTGAGCTTGATGTTGTGTCTATACCAGCCACAGATAAATCCTAATATATATGTCCAACATAGTAAATTAAACAAGAGAGACTAACAACTTCATGGGAGAGTAAATCTAAATCAAAGTGTTGCTTAGAAGAAAACAAAACAAAGGAAGTTTATATTTATCCAAGTAAGCAAAGAAAATGAAACGAGGACTAAAGAGAGTAAAATATTGGAGGCATAGCCTCAAGGAATAAAATTGTTAATTTTTTTTTTTTAACAATGGAAATTTGTGTTTCAATCCTTTTTTTCAACTAATCAATAAATATCATTTCATTTAATTATATAAAAAATTTATAAAAAAATTATTAAATAACATAATTGATTGATTGTTTGGTTAGTACAAGAATTGAAAAAACAATTTGGAGAGAGGATTCCATCCTCTGTATAAATTAATTTTGTAGAAATTAAAGAATTGAATGTATCAAAATATACTTACTATAAATAAATGCAAAACATGAGAGCGGGTCACTTGCGAACTGCCTTCAAGCATAAGTTCTAGCACAGAATCTAACACGTCACTGCATTCCTTGGATTCATTTTCTAATGCCCTTAAATGCAATCTTTCTTCTATGAGAGCATAAAAAAATCCTAATAACTTTTTAAAATAATTATTACATCTTCTCTTCACACCTTGTGGATCAAGCGGGGCAAAGATTGGAAAAAAGTCATTGATATTAGGCCTCCCTACTTCTTCCATGATACCCCAAATGATATCCTTGAACTCTTGAGACTTATCAGAAGTGTAATGAGCCAAATCCATCGAGAAGAGGGTGTTTGATATGGAATTAAGCACAGTTGTAAATGAAGCCTCTCCTATATCCAGCGCTTCACCTTTGTTGCATCTTTCTTTCACACAACCCATCAGTTCTTGCACCTTCATGTGACGAAGAACTTGTGTAAAATCAAGCTGCTGAGGAGAGAACACTATGGTAGCACAAACTCTCCTGAGAATCCTCCATTGAGCTAAAGGAGGAGTCCATACAACTGAGTGTAGGTGATGGTCAAGTGCTCGAACAGCATCAGGGACTGTCCTATAAGCTAGGATTTTATCATTTTTGTGAAGTACTTCTTGGGCAACTTGTGGAGAAGAAATGACTATGGTGGTAGTGTTACCAAGCTTAAGACTCATTATAGGACCATAAATTTGAGAAAGCTTGGTTAGTGCTTGGTGAGGTTGTTTTCCAAGCTCCAAGATGTTTCCTATGATTGGAAAAGGGCGCGGTCCAGGGGGGTATTTTGAGGATTTAGCTGTTTTAAAGGTGGAGATGATGATGAACGCCAAAGTAAGTAATAGAAGTGTGAGGTAGTAGTACTCCATGTCTCTTTTTGCTTCTGTTGTAGATCAGTTTCTTCATCTATGTGCAAATAGATGCAGCTATAAATTCAATGGTCTCACATTATCTGCATATTATAAAAATAATTATTTAATTTGAATATTATCCTTACACCTACCTCATCAGTTGTTGTAAACAAGAAATCGTACCTATAATAACTAGAAGGGACAAGTGTATACAATGACAAAAAAAAAGGGAAAAGAACATATGCAAAGAAAAAAGATAAGGTTGACAAGGATGTCTGGCTTAATTAATTTGTTCTTGGAAGGATGATACTAAAACATGTGTGAAGATAATGCACTCTTTAACATTTATTCTAAAACACTTTTTTAATACATTTTTTTAACACACTTTTTCAAAATCTGATACTACAAATTGAAAGAAATACTACAAGTAACGAATCTAAAACTACAAGAAAGAACTGAGAAGGTGACGGTTCAAGAAATATTTTCTACACAAAATTTTTAGATTTATGTTAACTTAAAAATAATCAACTAAACATTAAAAAAAATATAGAATAACAAAGATAAGAAAAGATAAGATTTACATTAGTTTTTGAAAATGGTATTTTAATAATAAATACTATATAAAAGAGAAAGTGAAGTATATCTATTGATTTTAAAAGGATTATACTAAAAAATATAATTATTAATAGTCAAAGAAAGGACTAAAATAAACATAAAAAATAAGGATAATGATGATTTTGCTACATGAATTATTTTAAATTTATGATTTTAGTATATAATTTTTTTGTTTATATTAGATAAAGTAAATAAATATTTTTTTCACACATTTTAGTTATTTTATTTATTTTAATCGTTTAGTAATAATGTATCATCTTATTTATTATTATTTTATTAATTAATTTTTTTTATAATTTTTATTATATATTTTAGTATCAAAAGTTATAAAAAATACAAAAAAAATATTATTTATATTTGTCCCCATACTCTGCATCCTTGTCTAGCGCGCGTATCCATGCCACAAGAAATATCTAACTTTCAAAAATACAAATAGTTAGATTGTGATAGCATAGAATCTTAATCAAAATAATAAATTTTATGATAAAAAAATATAAAATATTAAAATTTTAATCGTTGGATTATTACTGAATATTTTTATAGTGATTAAGTGATTGCATGTTTATTTGCGGTTTAGAAACTTAGAATTCTGTCTTGTTGCATCAATGATGCACTGCTATATATACGCAATTTATTGACATGCAAGATTACCCAGGGGAGGGGCAAAAACAGAATTATTTCTTTATCATCATAATATAATAATAATTTAGTAAGTGATTTGATTAATAAATTTGTAAAATTAATTATAAATCTAATAATTTATAATATATAATATCAAAACTAAAGTTATAAATATAAAAATATATTAATAAAAAACTAGTCCAAAAATCAAACCAATAAATTAGATAATATTTTAAGATAAAATATATAATATTAAAATTCTAAATATTAAAAATGTATTAACTAAATATAATTATATGTATATTGACTATCCGTGTAATGCTGCTTATTTTATTTTTTAATTAATTAATTACTTATATTTTATATTTTTAATATTATATACAAAAAAATTATTACTTATTATACTATGTGGCGAGTTAAATTGCAACAGGTTGGTGGACCGTTGCGTCAAACTTAACCAATTTCACACAAAACAAAAAGTCACAATTATTTATCTTATTATATTGACTCAATTAAATGAGTTTAACTAGGCGGGTATTTTTTTATATAGGAGTTGTAGTGTCAAGTATATTTAATTAATTAGTGTTTTCTTTTACTTTAGACCTTATTATCAATTTAATTATAATAAGTTGGATACTAGCTCAAATTTATCATTTTTAATGATAAATTTAAAATGTGTAAAATTCAAACATAATGGAAACAATGTTTTTTAAGGAACATGTAGATATTATTATTAGGATTTCTAAAACATAATCCAATTACATAAGCATGCAAATTATTGAAGCTTTTAAAAAGATTTAGATCACGCAAATATAGTCATCTTTGGCATTATGCTTTGATGGGAATGACTCAATGAGGTTGGACCTTATGCAAGGTAAACCCATATTTCTCACACATATCCATATCCTTTGACTTTTGTCCATCCATGAGCTTCCAATCATAGTTGTATAGAAGAAGAGAGACCAACACAACATACATAGTTATTTAAAAATAATTATTTAATTTAAATATTATCCTTACAGCCAGCTCATAAGATATTGTACGCAAGAAATATTACCTATGTTAAAACAGAAGATTGATAATAAATTTCAAAACCATATGAATGTATCTGAAAACTAATTTGTCCACAACTATTCACTGTCAGAATCCTTCTACCGAGACTTGCAAACTTGCTCGTGCCATTCTCTTGATCATGTGTGGAGTGCTTGTGCTTCTTTATCGCAAAGAGGTAAGTCCGTGAGTTGCTGCACTTTTTTCAATTTCGATGGTTTCTATAAAATTGGTAATCCGAATAAATATATACTATTTGAAATACATCAAATTTGGATGTATATTTTATTTTTCAAGCATCTAAAAAAGTAAAAGACATTTTCAGATTACTCAATCTGAACGTTTAATTAGTAAGGATGTATGTTATTTGAATTACATCCGAATTATGTAATTTAGATTTTCTTAAAAGTTTATTTGAACTTCATAATTTAAATACAATTATCATTGCAAAGGAATAAGGATAATATTAATTAGTATTTTAAAAATTATTAATAACAACATGATATTTATTTAAAAATAAAGTAAAATCAAGGCACTAAGCAAGATTCGTATCAATTCTCAAACCATAAAAAATTGTAATAATAAAAAAAATAATACTAACAACATGATATTTATTAAAAATATAACTTTATAAAAAATGATTTAAAATAAAATTTATTTTAACACAAGAATGAAGAATAATTGTAAAAGAATAGAAAGAAATTGGATCCAATATTAAAAATGTCACGACTCAAATTCAAGGTCATGATCAGCGTACAAATTAACATCTTAAGCCTAACAAAAATAAAACAAAACATAACAAATAAATTTTTAAATTAAACATACTTTTAAGATTTTGCATAAATTTTTTACAGAATCTCCTCTATATTTTAGACATTCTAAAATTTATAAAAAAATATACTATTAATATAATTTGTCAGCTACAATTTCTAACAATATTAATATATAATATCTAAACATAAATCTCATAACTAAAGTTCTAACCGTTACAAAAACCATATGCCAATGTGGAAGTCAACGGTGATTTAAAGGAGCCAGTGGTATAACACATCAATTTGGATCCAAATTATAACAATTAGATGTTGGGCTTTATGATTTGGATTTCCAATCTCTACATTCAAATTCTGACCAAATTTTGGAGGATCTGCAACCGAAAGAATTACAACCTGGGCTTAATGGTATTGGTTTTCATCCTAAACATTTCAATTCGCATAATTTTATGGAGGAGGAAATCTCGAATTGTACTGTCAGTATCAATAAAAAATGGTCATCGTCGTCTATGCTTAGAGATAAAGGATCGGATCAAACAAAACCTTATAATTACTATTAGTCGGAGTGCATTGGGGTGGGGGAGATAGCTGGAACTGAAAACCTTTTTTGGAGGAAGGTTGGAGAATGGAAACAAGAGAGACGACGTAATATAGATGAGAGTCAATTAGTAAAGGGAAATGGGAAGGACCAACTAGTACAGGAGCCATCATGTATTGCTTCATATTCAAATCAGAGAATTTTGGTCACACACCCTGTGGTGACTAGGGAGTCTAAAGATGTACCCAATAAGGAGGTATGGTTTGATGCAAGTAGGATGTGGGAGACTATGAACGTGATAGAGGTGGTAGGGCTTAAACAAGACGTCCAATATGTGGAGGAAATTTGCCGATTGGAAAAGAGAGATAAAGTAGAAAATGAGGGTAGGGAAGGAGGGAATAACGATAATATTTTAATGAAGATTTTTTCATTGAATGTTCAGGATAGAACTAAACAAAGACGAATCAAGAGATTGTTGTAGCTACAAAAAATTGATATATGTTTCTTTCAGGAAACCACATGCAAGGCTATTGCTAAGTGGAAGGTGAAGAAGGTGTGGGGATCGTCAAAATATGAGTGGAGATTTTCGCCGTCCAACAGGCTTAGTGGAGGATTATTGACTATTTGGAGAAAAAGGTTGTTCGAGGTTCAGTGGTATATCCAAGGGGGGAGGTTTATGGGGCTGGGATGCAAATTATCTGGAAGGAATTCACCTGCTTACCTTCTCAACATATACTCGCCTTGCTCTTTGACTGGTAAAAGAAAATTGTGGGTTGATTTGTTAATGTCTAAGAAGGGATTTCCAGAGGGTTGTGGTGCATAGGAGGTGACTTTAATGCAGTAGTAAATAGATTGGAAGTAGTTGGGTCTTTAAATTACCACTCAAGTTATGAGATGGAAGAGTTTCGACATTTCATTAGTCAAATGGAGGTGGTGGATATCCAGGCATATGGAAAGCAATTTTCATGGATTTCTCATGATGGAGGGGCATCTAGCAGGTTAAATAGATTTCTGATCTCTCAATTTTTGTTAAATAAATGGAATAAATGTTTTCAATGGATAAGATCTAGGGAGTTCTTTAATCATTGTTGGATCATGACTAAATATAATAATCTAAATTAGGGGGCTAAACCATTCAAGTTCTTTGATCACTTGTTAGAGCAACCGTCCTTTTTTGAGATGGTGAAAAATTACTGGAGCTTGTACAATGGAACTGGTTGGCATGGTCATCAATTTGTTAATAAGTTAAAAAGTTTGAAAAGAGTAATTAAAGAGTGGAACTCGAAGGTGATATATGATCACTTGTTAGAGCAACCGTCCTTTTTTGAGATGGTGAAAAATTACTGGAGCTGTCCTTTTTTGAGATGGTGAAAAATTACTGGAGCTTGTACAATGGAACTGGTTGGCATGGTCATCAATTTGTTAATAAGTTAAAAAGTTTGAAAAGAGTAATTAAAGAGTGGAACTCGAAGGTGATATATGAGCGAGAGGAGGTGTTGCCATCCAAGGTAAAGGAGTTGAAGGTCGTTGATCAAACTTTAGTAGATGGTATTGACTTTTCAAGTGCATCAAGGGTTTCTATTTTGTCCGAATATTGGGGAAGAGCTAGGATCATTGAAAATACTATCCTTCAAAAATCTAGAGTGAGGTAGGTGATGCAAGGTGACAATAAGACTAGGTTTTTTCATAATTGTTTCAAGCAAAGGTGCCTTAAGAATAGTATTTTGGCTATTCAATCTGATTCCGGGTGGGTGGATACAGTAGATAGAGTTAAATCAGCAGTGGTGCACCATTTCCAGGAGTTGTTTGTTGAGAGAGGAAATGTCAGACCGACTCTAGATGGGTAGAATTTCACCAAATTCCTCAACATGAAAGGTTATCTTTGGAAAAACCTTTTTCTAAGGAATAAATTAAAGCAGTAGTATGGGCATGTGAAGGAGGTAGAAGTCCGAGGCTAGATGAGTTCGGAATGAGTTTCTATAAGTCATGCTGGGAGATCGTGAGGGAAGAGGTAGTTAAGTGGTGCAAGAATTTCACAATTTAGGGAAGCTTCCTAGAGGTATCAAGTCATCCTTTCTAGTCTTGATTCCGAAGGTGAATAGACCTGGAAACCTGTCTCAATATATGACTATCTCTCTCATTCGAGTATGCAAAAAATAATCTCCAAAATTTTGTCGGTGAGACTAAAGAGAGTGTTGGGGAGGTGCATATCTGAGTGCCAAACAACCTTCCTATTTGGGAGATCCATTCTTGATGGAGTTCTTGTAATCAACGAAATAATTGATTAGGTGCATAGACATAAAAAATCTTGCTTTCTTTTTAAACTAGATTTTGAAAAAACATATGACTCAATCAATTGGCAATTTCTTGATTATATGTTGTGCAGGTTGGGATTTGGAGAAAATTGGAGAATGTGGATATCTTCGATAATTTCGAATGCTAACATATCTATTTTGGTAAATGAAAGCTCGACTTCAGAATTCCAACCGGGAAAGGGAATTAAGCAAGGGGATCCACTCTCCCCTTTTCTTTTTCTGGTGGTGGCGGAAAGCTTGGCCGGGTTGTTTAGATTTGCAATTCAAAAGGTGACTTACAAAGAGATTAAAATGCCCCCAAGCAAGTTTCTCGATACTTCAATACGCTGATGATACTCTTTTGATGGGTGAGGCAAATTTCTAATCAGTATGGATACTTAAAGTAATCTTAAGAGGTTTTGAGATGACATATGGGTTAAAGGTCAACTTCCATAAAAGCCAATTTTATGGTTTGAATGTGGATCCGTTGTTTGCCCACGCGGTGGGGTGTCTTCTTAATTGTTCAGTTAACTCTTTGCCTTTTAAATTCTTAGGTGTTCTTGTAGGGGTTAATACCAGATCATTTGAAGTGTGGAGACCTCTAGTGAATCACTTTAAGAAGAGGTTATCAGATTGGAAGGGAAAAACATGTCTTTTGGAGGTTGCCTGGTAATGGTGAATTCTATCCTATCCAGGCTTCCACTGTACTATTTCTCTTTTTACAAGGCTCTTAGGAGGGTGGTGGATGTTCTTAAAGGATTGCAACAGATGTGGGGTGGTAGCATTGATGACAATAAAATTGCTTGGGTTAATTGGTAAAGAGTGTGCCAGCCTAAGTGTGATAGGGGTTGGGAGTTAAATGTTTGAAAAGGTTTAATCTAAGTCTACTTGCCAAATGGAGATGGAGATTTTTATCTGAGGAAAATCCTTTGTGGAGGTCTTTGCTTCGTAGTAGATATGGTGACTTCCAGAACGTACCTTACCAGATTGCATGTAGATCCAAATGCTCAATGTGGTGGAAAGATATTTGGGCTTTAGATGGCCCTGTAACCGATTTTCTAGGGTGGATTGAATCCAATGTGAGGAGGCTTGTAGGGGACATGACACTTTGTTTTGGAACAACAATTGGTTAGGCAGAAGACCTTTGCTTGAGCTCTTTCCAAGGTTGTATACTTTGTCGATTAATAAGCTGGTATGAATCTGAGATATGCAAACCAATGGGGCAAGTCCACATGGGTGAAAGTGGGTGTGGAGGAGGGGGTTGTTTGTATGGGAGGAGAGTTTAGTGGTGGAGTTGGAGGGCCCTCTATAAAACATTGTTTGTTATCAACAGATAAACGACCGTTGGATTTGGTTATCAAATACGAAATGGCAATTTCTCAATGGCATAAACATATAAGTTTTATGTGATGGATCAACTCAAGTTGGTACAATGCCTATGACGCTCATATGTTCAACATGTTTTGGAAAGATAAATTGTCATTAAAAGTTTTATGCTTTTTGTGGAGGATTCTTTTGAATGAGCTACCTATAGTTGATAATTTGCTGAAAAAAGGTCTCAATATTCATCCAGATCTGTAGAGGTGCCCTTTGTGTAAGGAGAAAGATGAAGAGAGTAAGCATATTTTCCTCACTTATTATTTCTCAGATGTTGTGGTATAAGGTCCTTAAGTGGATTGGTCTGGAGTCCCCTTTACTTGAAGGACTGGCCCAAATGTTTCATTTAGCAAGTTCTTAGGTTGTAGATAAAAACAAAAGTAGATGTAGGTATGTTTTTTGACATGTTGTATATTGGTGCATCTGGATATCTAGAAACTCCATTGTTTTCAACCATAAACCTCTAGAGTCCTTAGATATTATGAACTCTATTCAAGTTGTCTTGGAATTAGTTACTAGTTTGGTTTTAATAGGGAATGCGTTTTTCTTATTGGTGTAATAATCTCCGCTTAAGTATATCTACGAAGGTTGCAGAAGGGGTAGTGGTAAGTTTTAACCTAGATGATATAGGAACATAGTAGGAGTCATTATGTAATTTTTTTTTTGTCTTTACATGTGTAGGGTTTTGAAAGTTTTTGTTTTACCCTTTTAGTATTAATATGATTTGCTATTAGCCTTTAAAAATAAAAATAACAGTATTTCTAGCACCAAAAGTTATCAAACTTACTTTCGGAAAGAAAAAGAGAACGAGTATGAGTTTTTGACTTTCATTACTTTTCACTGAGAGATTTGAAAGTAAATGTAATCACAAAAGATAGAGGAAAAAGGACATAAAAATGAAGAAGAGGGAAAAGGAGAAAAGAAGGAGAGAAAAGGAGAATGAAGAGAAAAAGGAATTAGAGGTTAAGTAGATGTCTAACAGGCTCTGCCAGATTCAGTAGCTTATAAACTTGCTTTATTCAATATTATACGAAGATGTCTAACCGGCTCTGCTAGATTCAGTATCGTATAATGTTGATCTATTAATATGAATATTTTCTTTAAGTTTTCCTCATCTTCCTCTTCACCTTCTTTCTTATCTTCTCTTTCTCTCTCTCTTTTTCTTTCTCTCTCTTTCTCTCTTTCTTTCTCTCTCTCTCTTTCTCTCTTTCTTTCTCTCTCTCTCTTTCTCTCTTTCTTGGTATCAGAGCCGTGTTCTTTCCAAGGACGGTTCTTTTATCATGTAAATCTTAATTTTTTGATTGAAAATAGGTATCTGTCAAAGATGGATAGTGTTTGCTAGGATACCCATGGTAGTTGAAGGGCAGTGATGACCAGTGGAGAGCCTTTGTAAGTCCCTAGTTTCCTACCTTGATGGGTTGAGAAACACGTGTAGATTGCGACACCAAATTCAGATATATATTTTCAGCAAAAAAAAAAGTTTTTTTTTTTACTTTCTGATAAGCCTTATGATCTTCTATATTCTTTAATATTTATTGTTTTACAGTGTATTCCGTAGATATCTTATCTACTACTTCTGTTTTTCTGCTTCTGCTATTGTCTATTTTCTGCTGCTTTTCTGTTCTTTTACTTTCCGTACTCCTGTTCTCGCACTCTCGTACACACTATAAAATTTTACAAAGATAAACAAATTTCTTTTACAAATAAATGGCAAACATACAACCTTTTAAAGGAAAAGACTACAACTCAGCTCTTGCAGCTGTATAATCTTTAACAAAGTCCCCTCTAGTGGGATATATAAAACCTACTAATGATACAGATTTTGTTCACGTAGTATTAATAGGACAAAATAACACAATAATAGTTTTACTAGAAGAAGTTTCTAGAAAACTATCTAATCTTATAGATTCTAACAAAAACAGAAATATATCTGATGATATAAATGATCTAGTTAATAAAGTTTATAAACTATCATTAGGAACAAATATACAAACTAAAACAATATGTAAAAATACTCATAAATTTGTCAAAGTAATTGCAAAAACAGACATAGCTGAATCCAATAATAGGAATCAGACTAAATAGGAGAATAATACCTCCAACAAAGACAAAACTGTTAGTTAAAATATGAATTTAAGACCAAATAACAGTTCACAAACATAATTAGACAACAAATTTATCTAGGACATATCGAAAGATTGTCTATTGAATATTTTGGTAAAATAAAAGAATACTGTCAAGATTATCTCTTGTATGCATCTATAGTTGGTTGCTTTCATGATGTTAATATAGGAGACAAAATGTTTCTTAAACTTCCAGGAAAACTGGGACAAAAAATTAGAGAAACCTGGAAAATGATGAGGTTACTCCCATGCTGAATAATCTCTCTATACGAATACAACACATTATGAAAATAATAGAAGACATTTGTTCCCATATAGCTATACAAAAATAGCTCAAGCATTCTGATGCTGGGATTTGCAAACAAATATACACACCCCAATAATATGCACAAAATAGATTTAAAAACAAGAAAAATAAAAATAGATATAATAATACACAAAAATTCTTACGGCCAAGAATTCCAAGAAAAACATATACAATAAGGGCTTCTAATGCCAGAAAGCTCACTCTAAATCCTAATAGACATGTTAGGAAATTTAGAGATAACAAAACTTACAAACAAACATTAAAATGTTGTGCTTGTAGTCAACTAGGACATTTTTCGAGAGATTGTCCAAATATCGCTAATTTTTACACAAAAGAGACGGTCTTAATAAAATCATGTCATATGAATCTTCTTCCCATTGATGAAGTAGTTTCTACTGACTCTGAAATACTATCTGTTATTAGCATAACAGAATACACAGATGAAATAAACCCAGAAAAGGTTTACAAAAATTATGATTTGATAAATGATTTTACAAATAACGAATATAGTCATTTATATCCCAATGATGACTATAATTTCCCAATGGGGGAAGAATATAATGAAATGGGAAAAATATTAGACGATCTAGGATATTGTCTAATAAAAACTACAAACACAAATCTTTGTCCTCACAAAATACAGTTTTATTCAAGGACAAAATCAATTCCTTGCATATACTGTGAAAGGTATTTTCACATATCAAAAAGGGCACATTATCCACTCTGTTATAAAAATTTTTGTATTAAATGTGTAGAAAAACATTTAAATATACAGGAACAAGAAATACCCTCTTTCGAAAAGAAAGAAAATATGAATAAATTGTATAACAAAAATTTAACTGATACTAGAGTTTCAGTATTAGAAACTCACATAAATCATCTATAATAGAAGGTAATTCTTTTAGAAAAACTAATAAAAGGGAAAACTAAAATAGATCTCCCAGAGTCTAGTTACTCATCTGAACAAAATAACATGATGGGAACAATGGAATGTATCCAATTAGTTTGTAACAAACAACAACTAATAATTTTAAAAGTATTAGTTAAACTAACTTTTCAAAAAATAAATAACAAACCATCAACCGAAAAAACTATACAAGCATTATTAGATACAAGATGCTCAGAAACAGTTATATGTAAAACGATAACTCCACATCAAAACATAGTTAAAAGTAAACACATCCAAAAAACCAGAACAATGTGTGGTGAAATTATGATAAATGATGAAGAAGTTAACAATGTTATTCTTCAATTTAGCACAAATTGTGATTTTTTTTGTCATAAAATTTTCATAAAAACAATGAGGGTAGAAAATTTAGTTCCTTCAAAACAAAATATGATAATCGGCCTAGATTTTATTTTAGGTCAAAATAGGTTCTTGACAATAAACAAAGATTACGTTATGATAAGTGATAAAACACAGATGACACCAATAGTTAGTGGTGATTTATTAAAACAAGATACTATCACTAATAAATGTAATTGTAAAAAATTTAACTTTTCCAGGTATATGCGACTGTACTATGGAATTCCCATACATATTAAGCGAAACAAAAGAGGATTATTCTTCTTTATATAATATATTAGACAATACAGTTGAGGCTTTTTCCTCAATAAAAATTTCAAAATCCATAAAATTCGAAAATATTCAACAAATTCTTGATAGGTTGAATAAAACAAACATAATAGGAGAAGATCCTATAAAATTTTGGACAAAGATCCCGTAACTTGTAAACTAGAAATTATTAATCCAGATTTAATTATTAAAACAAAAGACATTCAGTTTAATAATTAAGAACAAGAAGAATGTCAAAATCATATACAAAATTTATTTAGTCCACACATAAGTCTGACTTTTATAGTCAACAAATCTTCTAAACAAAAATGAGGTAAATCAAGAATGATTTACGATTATAAAAGACTAAACGACAACATAGTAGAAGATGATTATTCAATTCCATCTAAAGATGTTTTAATAAACCGAATTCAAGATACCAAATGGTTTTCTAAATTCGACTTAAAAAGTGGATTTCATCAAGTTAAAATGAATCCATAATCAATAAAATGGACAACCTTCTCTTGTTCTGAAGGTTTATTTGAATGAAATGTTATGTCATTCGGACTTAAAAATGCTCCTGCTATTTTTCAGCGAAAAATAGATAATATTTTTAAAAATGATAAATCCTTTACATGTGTCTATATTGATGACATATTAGTATTTTCTAAAACAAAAGATGACAATTTTCACCATCTAAAACAAATTTTATATAAATTGGAACATTATGGATTGATAGTTTCAAAATCAAAAATGGAAATTAGTAAGAATTTCATTGAATTTCTTGGAACAGAAATAGGTAATGGAACTATAAAACTCCAACCTCATATTTGCAAGAAAATACAAGATTTTCCAGATAAAATGGAAGAAATTAAAACACTTAAATCCTTTTTAGGACTTTTAAATTACGCAAGAAGCTTTATTCCTAATCTAGGAAAATACACATCTCCTTTATATAATAAAACTTCATTAAAAGGAGAAAGAAAATTTAATTCTGAAGACATAAAATTAGTGCAAAAGATAAAACAAATGGTAACAAATTTACCAACTTTACAATTGTCATTAGATTCAGATTACTTAATAATTGAATGTGATGGATGTGAACTTGGATGGGGAGTCATCCTTAAATGAAAGAAAAATAAACACATACAAAAAGAAGAGGAACAAATTTGCAGATATTCTCTGGTAAATTACTACAAAACCAAAAATTTACAAAACTAACACAGATTATGAAGTAAATGTTATCATACACGCAATGGATGCATTTAAATTATTTTTGATAAATAAAAAAGAAATAACAATCAGGACAGATTGTTAAGCCATAGTTTCTTGTGGTAAAAATCAAATTAATAATGATAAAAAGCCACATAAAAGATGGTTGCTTTTTAAAGATTATATAAATTTTTCAGGAAAAATGATTTATTTTGAACATATAAAAGGTTCTGATAATACTTGTGCTGATATACTTTCCAGGTACATCAAGTAAAGACTTGAACTTCCACAAAGACCTGTTAGGTCACTCAAACAAACATCCATATGATGGAGAATACAAAGAAGGGAGCTAGTAGCCCCAAACAAGTAAAGTCCCCTTTTGAGGCGGACCAATTCACAAAATTTGGCAAATAAGAGTTGTCAATCCTTACAAATATTTTCCAGTACCTTAGAAGAGACAATACAAATGTCAAATTAAATGTTTTAATTGATAATATTTGGAATATTCCAAAATACACTAGACAAAACGAATACCAAGTCACAAAGGTGAAACAAAGCATTATAAGTGCACTATACAGTTTTTGTTGTCATGACAATATAGGAGTAGCTTTGACATCTCCGACCCCTCCTTCTAGAAAAGGTTTCACACATTTTGCTTTGATAACAGGCAAAAACAAGAGTGTTTATACATCTTTCAGAGACCTCAATGAGGCTAAACAAGACCAATTTTGGTCTACATACAAAGGTTTCTACTCAATGGAAGAAGCCAAAATGGCAATTCGATTAGAAACAATTGATGAAGAAAAAATAAAGACTGTCTTACAATTAGAGTCTTGTGCTCAAACACAAACATATGCTACTGCTGCTTGCAGTATCTCACAACAAATGAATCCCAACATCCTTCTGGGTAAATTCGGGATAATACAGGATTTTCTGTTTGAAGTCCATTCTGAAACAACAACATATGATGGTTTATTCGTAAAGATACAAACATACTTCAATAACCAAAATCCTTGTTTTGGATCTTCTGAATATTGTAAAACTATGGACAAAGACTGTACATGCCAGTTGAAGTTCATAATAAAAAGAGCTCAAATAAATTTGAGTTCTTTCAAAGCACACTTATACAGGGATGTTTTGATAACTCCCATGTTACTATTAGAAGCAGGATGTGTCTATTCTTTGGTGATACCTCCTTCAGACATGGTTTTCAGCCCTGTCCCCAACATTAAACTCCATCATAAATGATATTCAGGCGGAACACATGCAGCAGGTGGCTCTACAAATTACTACTTCTCCTATAAGTATTCACACTCATGATAGTTTAGCCACTCATGTCATAAAATTATTTACTAAGATAAATACTGAGATTCATACTCTGACTTTATTAGAGCATGATTTACCTAAAGGATTATCCTTAAATAAGGACAAAGCATACCACAAAGCATACATTGAAGGATCCAACTGGAACTTCTCAAAACAGGATTCCGAGAGTTTCATACTGTTAAAAGAAACCTCGAATACAAAATTGTATTGGAAAAAGATAATGGGTAATAAATTTCACCCATTCCCAATTGAAGCTAACCTTTCCCTTGTCAAACATTTCGAAAAGGAAGGTTATACAAATAATATATGAAGAAACTGTTTGTTATGGTCAGAACACTCCCAGACTGTCATCCTTCCCGTCTGATTGTGATGACACTGAAAATCAGAATCTTCAGGAACAAATGGAAGAAGAAATACAAGAATTGTCTAAACTCGCTCGAGTAAGAAGAGTAAGCTAAAAATTTTACCTGTGACAAAGTAATTTTACTTCTTTACCGAAGTAATAGACTGAAGGGTAAAATTTACCTACAAAAGAGGTTGTCAGTCATGGAATAACCTACACAGCAGGTCACCAGTCAATAGGTTACCTTTTCAGCCGGTTTTCGATTACAAACTTTGTCTATAAAAAGACCACTTCTTTCTCTACCTCTCCCTCCCCCCCCCCCCCAAATACTTTCCTCCTTCCCTCTACACTTCTCCTCTTTCCTTCCACTTGTAAAAATTTATTTATTCTGTGCAATAATATCAGAAGTTTGTTGTAACCCTTTCCTCTCTCTTTCGCTCTTTTTGTAAGTATTTCTTTTATTTCCTATGCGTTTAATTTTTTTAAATATAAAGTAGTTTACGGTATTTTCGGATACTTAAAACAATAAATATTTAAAGATGCGATGATCATTTAAAAGTTTATCATATGTTAATTAAATTTGGGGAGACTTAATTGGTAGGTGGAAAACTTCTTATACAGAAATTTTTTTAAAGATTAATCAGTACAGATAGAATCATAGTTTTACTTTACATTATAATTTTTTATTTATATAATAATTTTTAAAATAATAATTAATAAAATTAATAAACTTGAGATGTAACTTCCTAAGATTGCATGGTAATTAATCTCGGAATTTTATCTAACTAATGCGTGTTAAAAAGTAGAGAGTCAGACCTTGGTGGTGCAGGAGTTAGAAGTTCGAACAGCTTTTTTCACTTGAGTGTATAGTTGTGTGTCCCAAACGGCACAAAGACATGGATGAAACTATGTTGACGAGCGCAGTGAAGGAGAGTAAGATTAAGGCGAATTTTTGTTGCATTTCCCACGAATTCTCCCGAATAGCGTCCGCAAACCCTGACAAAATCGCAGTGATTCACGCTTCCGGCGTTGCCCACCTTTCCAGAGAGTTTCGCCGCGAAAATTCCACCGCCCCCGACTTCAACGCTGACATTACCACGCTCTTGGAAAAGCGCGTCGAATCCACGTCTCCGCCACTGTACCATGGGGACCGTTCCTTCACTTACTCTCACGTCTTGAACGCCGTTGCTTCCCTCAGCTCTCGCCTCCGCTCTATCCTGCTTGGTGCGGATGACCCACACCTGATCACTGCCCAATCTAAAGGTTGGTTATCACTTCCTGGTGGACCATTTCTGTCAGTTTGTTTGTTAGTTTTCAATTCTAAGTGTAAGCTATGTCACTTGTTTCTCAATGACAACATTAAGAATGAGAACGAATTTCTCGTGTGAGTTTTTCATGTGCTGTTACATGATCCGTTAGACTGGGGAAGCCATTTTTATGATGTGTTTGATTGGATGAAATTGGAGGGAAATTGATGTAATGGGTTGTGTATGTGTTGCATTTTAAAATTATAAACATTTTGAAATGTTTATAAAAGTCATAAGGCAATAACATTACTTTGGTAAAAGTAGAATTGGGCTCGGATTTCTTAACAGGGTCTTAGTTTTGAGTCTTGAAAATGGAAAAGATGCAGTTGGGAGGGGAGATTCTAGTAAAGTTCACGAGTCAGGTCTCTTAGTGGAGATTAGCCATCGGTCAAATTGGTAAACACTTTGCTCCTATTACATGATAACAAAAAAAAAAAAAGTGAATAATGTTTGATTGGAAGTTTAACTCATGTTAAGAAAATATTTACTTCCATTTTCTCAAATATCTGTTTTAAATGTTTTTGCGAATGCCTGAAAAGATGTTATTTGATGGTTCATTATTAATTTATTGATGGAATGGATTAAAATTTCTGCTTGATTTTGTAATGGCATCGCTGTATTCTGCTGCAGGTAATGCTGGTGTCAACCGCGAAGAGGGAGCTGTACAGGCACCCGAATCCTTGGAAACTGTCATGCCTAGTGAAGGGGCAATGGCTGAATCATGCGAAGAGTATAGACCAAAGATAGTGGGGATTTATATGCCTCCTTCTGTCGAATATATTGTTGCCGTACTTTCAGTACTGAGGTGCGGGGAAGCCTTCTTGCCTCTGGATCCATTTTGGCCGAATGAAAGGATATTGTCTGTTGTTTCTTCTTCAAATGTTGATCTCATTATAGGGTCCCAATCTTCTTTTGGTAAAAGCAACTTGGACAATCTTGATGAAACACATTGGCTAGTAAAGTCAATTAATTGTCCTGTTTTGAATTATTCCGCTGAAAACCTTCAAGAATGTAGTGGTCCAACAGATTTAGTATGGCCCTGTGCCAATGAAAAACAAAGATCATTCTGCTATCTGATGTACACATCTGGATCAACTGGAAAGCCTAAAGGAGTGTGTGGCACTGAACAAGGTAACTGTTACTGTGGTTTGTTGTGGTTGTTATTGCTCATTAAAATGTTATATTACATTTTACCCTTGTTAGTTTCTGTGCTACACATGAGAAGAAGCATGTCATATTTATCGTAATCTTCTGATTGTGTTTCCAAGTTTCTTTAATATTATGATTCTTAGTTATTTTTACATCCTTTCACTAATAACTTGTCATCAAAGTTTCTTATCCTTAATAATTTTTGTATTATGTATATCAGTATATATATTGTTATTGTAATATGTTACAATTTGTTGTTATTTTACATTCTTGATAGGTCTTTCAAATCGCTTTTTATGGATGCAAGGAATGTATCCTCTGAATGGGCAGGAACTATTGTTGTTTAAGTCATCAGTTAGCTTCATTGACCACCTGCAAGAATTTCTCAGTGCTATATTGACTGCTTGCTTGTTAGTAGTTCCTCCTTTCAATGAGCTAAAAGAAAATATATTTTCTATAATAGATTTTCTTCAGGTATGCTCTGATTTTGCTTTCGTGATTTATGTAATGCCAATATTATCCAATAATATTACCAAATTTATATTTTAAATATCATGTGTTTGGGAAGCCTTTTGTATTTTATTTGTTTCTATCACAGTATCACTTAGTACTTATTAATAGAATTATGTTTCTTTTCAATTTCTTACATTGCCTGTTATATTAAATGCTTCTGTAGGCATATTTTGTTAATAGGCTTGCAGCTGTTCCATCACTAATGAGGACTATTCTTCCTGGATTGCAAACCCATGCTAACATGCGGATTGAAAATTCACTGAAATTGCTTGTGCTTAGTGGTGAAACTTTTCCCTTGACCTTGTGGGAGATGCTTTCAACTACATTACCAAAGACATCAATCTTGAATTTATATGGAAGTACTGAGGTATGAGCAGAAGGTTATTTTTCTATATGCTCGGGTCTTTCAATAACATTCATAATTTGCATTTGCTGTCTGGCTCCTGATATGGCATTCTGGCACCTAGAGATTGATATAACATAGTTTCTTTTCGATGCATCAAGGTAATTTTGAAATCCTAGCTTGTGTTTTGTTTTTGTCTTTCTTTTGACAAAGGTTTCGCCATTTCAGATTTCAGAAAATTTGTAAAATATTAGCATTGTGTATTTCCACAAGAAAATGAAGCCTTTTATATGTTTCATTGCAGACACTAAGTATTTGAACACTTTTCTGATTATTTGAAATTTTTTCATTCAAATACTCAACTAGGTATTTTATTGCTTGTATCATGTTTGCAAAATTAAATAATCAAGTAATCAAATACCTGTCTTTACACTTATTTCCAAAAAAGAAGATTTTAAGACTTAAGAGCAATTGTAAAACAAATGTTGGGGGTTGCCTATGCCAATGCATATGCACTCATAGATGACCAAGATTAGCTAATCTTCCCAAAAGATATAAAACTGGGAAACTCAAAATGCATAAAAGAAAAGAATTACAAATATACAACATAAAGAAAGTGGGGGAAGTAGGGAAAGAGGAATCATTAAAACTAAAAACAGTGCATTCTTCTTCCATAGAGAAGTAGAGAACAAGTATAAGAATCCTCATCAAGGCTTGTTCTTCTAGAATAATGCTTCTAAGACTATCTATATTTGGATTTGAGCCTTGTAAAAGCTAGTTCAAGAAGTGAAGATTGTGCCTCACTTATATATACTATTTTGACCTTGTTGCTTGTTGATAACTCTCCCGATACTGAGGATGGGACATCTTGAGCATGAAGTTTGCAAAACTTAACTTCTGCTAGTCATCTGATAATGGTATGACAACAAGTGATACAATAGTCCCAACCACAATCAATGGGATAGGCTTTGTTGTCATTTTAAAATTTCAGGCTAGGCCTAAGTCTACTCTAAAAACTATCTCACGGGGTGAGGATTGTCCTCCCACTTGAATACAATCATATTAAGTTGTTTAGATCTCTAGTTGATGTAAGATCTCCAACAAATGCATACTGTCTTTTGGGGTAATATTGTTGGACTTTTGAGTTTTTTCTTTATTTTCATTTACTTTAATATTAAAATATTATGGATGAAAAGCATGATTTGTTTTTGGGTAACAAAAGGATTTAGAACATGGTTTGGACTGGTGAAGGATAGGCTTAAGTTGAGATAAAGTGGTTTTGATGGGGCAAACTTGATTTTGACCGAGTTAAGTAGTCCCATGGGAACTTGGTGCAACTTGGGCTATTTACAATTTTACATTAGATTTTGTCATGAAGATCAACATTGCAACTTGTCTTTTGTGTCATTATCCTTGACTAGTGCATTTCTTTTCTTTTTATTTACTTGTATTTTTAATGCAAATTAATGAGTTTTTGTCATGGTGCACTTTTCTAGTCTTTAGTATAATTGTAATTAGCTAATGCATTTCTGTTTCTTTTCCATTTTTTTAATTAAGGTCTCCGGTGACTGTACATATTTTGATTGCAAGAGGATGCCATTGATTTTGAAGGAAGAAATGCTAACGAGTGTTCCAATAGGTTTACCCATTACTAACTGTGATGTGATGCTTTTTAGTGAAACTGGTGCATCAAATGAGGGAGAGCTATATGTTGGTGGCTCTTGCATCTTTAGGGGCTACTATAATAAATCTAATATAATGTTTGACACATTTGCTAAGTTGCCTAATAAGTACAGTTGTAGTGATTCTGTTAATGTTTACGGAGGCCAATTATACTTCACAACTGGCGATTTAATCAAACAGTTGTCAAGTGGTGACTTCGTATTTTTGGGAAGAAAAGACCGCATTATAAAAATCAATGGACAGCGTATTGCCCTAGAAGAAGTTGAAGAATTGCTAAGGGAACATCCGTATGTAAATGATGCTGCTGTGGTTTGTCGAAATAATCAAGCAGAAGTTCTGCTTCTTGAAGCTTTTATCATATTAAAGGAAAAGGAAAGATTAGGTGAATTATTAATACCTGCATTCAGAAGTTGGATGATTAACAAACTTCCATCAGTTGTAGTTCCCAACCATTTCTTCTTTATGGAATCATTACCTGTGTCTGCTAGTGGTAAAGTTAATTATGAGTTGTTGGTTGGCTCTGCATTATTAACAAAAAATGTCAAGGATAAAGTTGGGAATGTTGACTGTGGCATTCTTTTGCAATTTATTAAAAAGGTATGGTTTCATTATTTTTAATGACTAATTATATTTTGTCTCACAAATCACAACAGAAATCACAATTTCTCCTTGGACCTTGTTGTATTGAATTATATATCATAAGTTGGATTTGAATAATGATATAAGGACTCATTTAATGGCATGCATGACTAGATACAAATTCTAATTCATTTTTCTTCCATATTTTTGGTAAAACTCTGATTATGAGACTCTGCTTTGATTTTGTTGCCTGCCTCTTGCACCTGAAAAACTTCTCACAACTGACTAGAAATGTGACAAATGAAAAGCTACATTGATTTAGTGAGGGAGAGTGAGTTTACATCTGTATCCTTCAAGTGTTTGCTTCAATTTTCAAAAAAAAAAAAAATTCTGTCTGTTACTCTACCAAGCCTTTAGACCTCTGAGAAAGAAAAAACATGAAAATATAAAACCTGTAATTGCAAGCTTCCTGTTGCATACAGAAAAAGGGAACGAATATGCTTTTTTATGCAAGTTCAAACCTAGCTGTCCTCTTCTTAAATTGATTTTTTCCACTAGTTATAATGGGTTTGTGCTTTATTTATTAACATTGGCTTTCTTGGCAATATTCATATCAGAAATATTATTTTATAAGTCAGCTATGACTGCTTGTTTTCCTTTAAGCTTTCTTGTTTTGGAGGATTCTTCACCCCTTTTTCCTAATAAAATTTCTGTAGAAAATTGTGAGTTGCGACAGTTCTAAATGTACATGTCTTTCCGTTGTTTGATCTTATGATGCATTACGAATGATGAATGAGTTTATAAACCTCTAATATAATGAGATATTTTCTATTTGTGTATTTCTAAGCATGTAATTTTTGTGACTCCTAAACTACTTATGCAATAAATTTGAGTCCACTGAAGGTATTTTCTTTCTGGAATTTCATTCAATTATTGTTTCTAACTGAATTAAATTCTTCTCTGAAGAATTAAGGATATTGATTTGCTAAGTGCTTTAACAGGCATTCCATGATACTTTAATGGTTGAAAAGGTTTGTAAAGATGATGATTTCTTTACGATGGGCGGTAACTCTCTTTCTGCTGCACGTGTTGCTTACAGTTTGGGGATTGACTTGAGATTTCTTTACTTCTATCCAACTCCTTTTAAGCTTTGTATGGCTCTTCTTCAGAAAAAAGGATCATGCCCTTTGCATAACAGGCTGGATAGTTGTTTGCAAATAAATACAGACAGAGAAGATAACCATATTTCTACTAATCATGTTGAAAATTCTAGATCTCTTGAGTCAAGGATGATTTCCAATGATAAAGATGATGATTCTTTTCCTTCTAAACGCTTAAAGAGGGATTTGACAGATGTTACATCAGGGGTTGACGAATCATTCTCATGGTATTCCCCTTCACAGTTATCATTCTCATTAAGCCGGTGCAACAAGGTGTTGCGTAAAGGTCAGCAAGTAGTAATTGATTCACACCAAACAACTAGGTCCGCAAATGTTCCAATAGGCAGTAGAGGCCATATGAACGACTTTTGGAAAGTTTACATGGAATCTTGTGTTGATGCTTCACCAATGCTTGTGTTTAAAGGCACAAACATTTATTTGTTCATTGGATCTCACTCTCATAAATTTTTCTGCATAAATGCTAGAAGGTAAATCCATTGCTTCACATTTCTCTTATTATTTATCTTAAATTGATCAAAATTGTGTTTGGGTGAATTTTCATGTTATAGTTTAATCTCCAGCTTCTGATGAAAGTTTGCATGTCACCAAGAAATCATTTTTTCATCTAATATTTGATCAATTGGAAATTGGCATCATGATAATTTCTTGTACACTTGAAAATCTTTTAGTATAGATTGATGTATGATGGGAATTGAGATCCAACCACGTTAGGAGGGATCCATCAATGGATTGGAGGCATTATTATTTGGAGTGTCTAATAGAAAATAACTTATCCTACATTAGTTTTTATTAGAAACTGCATGATGGAGGTTATTCACAGAAAATGACTAATGACTGTTACATATTAGGATTATATCTCAATGTAGGGCGTGTAATTAGGGAAATGTGTTGTTATTCAAAGTTTGTAGACAAAGAATATTCTTTGTAGGAGACTCTTGTCTGGGACAGCTAGAGTATTGCTGTATTGTGTTTGATATGTGTTCAGTATTATATTTTATTACCTTATCAATTGGGGTTGTATTGGGATCACATATAAACACCCACAATCTTGATGATATAGATTTTGTTAAAAAGAATCAATATGATGTAGAATTCTTTAACCAGAAGAACTAGAAAACTAATTAGGGATGCAGGACAAAATTACTATATCGTATGTTCTACTTTTAAAATTGTTAAAACTTAAATTATCCTAAAAGATTGTGATGAAATGAGAAATATTTGATGATATCAATTAAGAATATTTTAGAATATCCTGGAAGATCTCTTATTAGATTTATTTCCTTATTTAATTAGGATCTTTATAATTATAGACATATATGATTACAATAAAATTCATTAGAATCAATAGGCATAGCATATAATGTATATAGGAATAAATTCTCCTTTAATTATTTGTATTTATTTCATCCAGTCTATATAAAATATTAAAATTGACTCTTCAGTTGTGTAGTCATGACACGAAATTCACTCAAGTCTTCTCTTATTTTCTCTTTTAACAGATTGGAAAATTTAACTACTAATCTATTCCTATTGACTAAAACTACAGCAGTGATTTAATTATACATACATTTTATATTGTCGTGTTCTTCAATTGCTGTAATAATACTGATTTGCTTTGTAGCTTATTGAGGGTTAACAATGTAAAGCTCTTCAGCCATAGCACTGACATTCACTATTTATGCTAGAACTATATTTTGATTTCTATTTTTTATTCTAACACTACTAAAGCTGCTACCTAATAATTAGTTTAGTGGTTCTGTACAGTGGGAGACGAAACTAGAAGGACGTATTGAATGTACAGCAGCAGTTGTTTCTGATTTTTCGCAGGTTGAATTTCCTTTTTTACTAATATTAATTTAATCTAGTCCAATAAGATTCTATCCATTTGTTCTAACACGTGGCATTTCTCTAGGTTGTTGTTGGAAGTTACAAGGGAAAAATATATTTTCTTGATTTTTTTAATGGAGACATCTGTTGGATTTTCCAAACTTCTGGCGAGGTATCTAGTTTTAAAACTAAACTCATGTCCTTTCTTGTTTGTGGTTCTATGGCGTGTGCTTTCTTTCATCAAAAGTTTTCTTTTTTCTTTTAATCACAGTAGAAGAGGTTACTGGTGTTGAGGAAGTTTCAGTGTTAGAACCATGTTCGACACTCCAACACCTCAAGCATGATTGTCCATTGTTCGAGATGAAGTCATTCATATAATCATATCACTTCACCTAACAACTTAAGCTTTTGAGTTATTAGTTCATGACATGGTATTAAAGCCTCCTCAAACAAATGGCAGGCAGTCAAGAGTTTGATTCATGCTTCCCCATTTTTCTTAAGAAAATTTGAATTTCTGCACATAGTAAAAATAGGTTGTGCATTTCGGTGCTTCATGTCCATGGGGATCTTGTGAAAAGGAGTGTGCTAGTCTGCTAAAGCTGCAATAATGCCATATATGCAAAAGCTAGTTGGTTTATAATAGTATTTTATTATTAGCATTGTATAAAATGCTAAACTTTTGGTACCCGGTGAAAAAACTTTTACTTTGACCAAACAAATTGGGTGAAGTAACCAAATAATATTTTGTTCTTTACAATTTTATGCTGGAAATATTAGTTTGGAAAGAATTTGACTTTGAAAATCTTCAATTCTTCATTTCTCTGGATAAATTGTTATATTACATTTTTTTATAGGTAAATGTTAGTTGTTAGTGAAGGGATTCGAACCATAACATTTTCCCTCCCCACCTCACCAAGTTACCACTGGACCAACCTTATTACATTGTTAATGAGAAGAATGTTAAAGTGACGTATGTTTTGAGTGTTTTTTGTTTTTATTTTCACAGAAAACTGAAAACGGTACTGAAATTATGCTTGGTTACAATTTAGAAAACATATTCTCTAAAACATTTTCAAAAAACAACTAAAAATAGAAAACAAAAAAAGTTGTTTTAAAAAATTAAGACTATGTAAAAACTTAATAGCAATATTGTAATTATAACAAAAATTATATATAAATGTATTTTAAATTATAAGTACTTTATAATATTTTTACTTTATTTTTTAAAAAATGGAAATATCATGTGAAAACAAATATATTTTTTAAATGTTGAAAACTTGAAAATAAAAACTGGTTTTAAAAAATGAAAATAGAAATAGAAAACATTTTCTTAAACCGAATGTCACCTAAGACACTTTGTTCATTGATATTCTTAGCTGTTCTGGCTGTGGCTGTCTCAAGAGAGTTTTCATTTCTGATATGCAGAGGTGCAGCAACCTAGTGGCATTTTTTTTCACATTCCTTGTATTTTTCTTCTTTTTTTTTATTTAGTTCGATGCTGTATCCTTCCCTAGTTGTACCTTCCCTTGTTTATCTCTATTTTTTTTCATTTATTTGACATCATTTTTTATTATTTGTTTTACTTTATTGTAGTCCCTCCCTCCCCCAGGGTTAAGTTGTAACTATGTTTTTGAACTAATGAAGGTAAAATCACAGCCAGTTGTAGACACATGCAGACAATTGATCTGGTATTTATTTATTTTTTTGCTTCTGTTTCTACAATGTTAAAGTTATCATGCGTACTCTTTATGGTGCAACATCCAATCCAAGTATTTAAGAGTTGGTGTTAAGTTGATAGGAATTTATTTGCTCATAAAAAAAATGAACTGAATTTACTGTGTTGTAATAGACAAAATATTTAGAGGACAGTCTACTGTCCTTCGATTACAAAGGTATCATGCAGAAAATAACAAACTGAAAAATGAAAGAAAACAATGATATAAAAATCTTCCCTGTGGCAATAGCCACTCACAAGTCACAACTACCCAAATAACTACCCTCTCATCTTCCCTCTCTTCTCTTGCTATTTTTGGCCTTTGGGTAGTTGCGGAGAGGAACAGACTGGAATTCAGGAATAATTATAGGTTGACATATTTGCTTTTACTTTGACCTCTTCTCAGTTTTATATTAAATACCGGATGACTTTTCCTGAGATACGTATCAGGCTAATAGTTGTTTCTAAAATTTTACAATCTACAGTACAGATCTACATTCAAATTTTCCTTTTTTTATTTTTAATTAAAAAATAATATACTTCAAAAGTTATCTGATTAACCCACTTCTATTCCCATTGAAAGAAATTCTCACATACCTCATAAAATTTCTTTTGTAATAATATAAATTATTAAATTAGTAATCCTTGTGCTTTAAATAAATAATATTTATAAGTTATAACCATATTTATAATCTAAACACCCCGATCAAAAGAAAATTATTAGATTAGATGCAAGGATGGAACTTTTCACTGTGGAGTTCATGTTCAAAGAGTTTAATAGTGTATGGGAAAATACTTCATGTTCCAATGTATCTTCAGAAATCCCCGATATATGTTTAAAAGATAAGTTGCATGTAGCTTGATTAGAAATTATTTAAGTTTTCAGCAAGGTTTAATGTTTATATAGGTGTGGCTCACATGATCATAACTTATATGCTCTTGACTACAAAAAACATTGCTGTGTGTACAAGCTACCATGTGGAGGCAGTATATATGGGTCACCTGCTATTGATGAGGTGAATTTTCCCTTCTGAATGACACAATACATACATATTGAATAATTAAATATTACTATCGAGTTCTTAGTAATTTTTTTGTGTAGGTTCGTGGCTTGCTTTACGTGGCCTCTACTGGTGGTCGTATAACAGCTATATCAATATCGGTATTATAAATTTAGGAATCAATTAATATACATGCATCAGTGCATACTTCTTATTTCTCTAGTGGTGCTTCAATTTAGTTCTTATATAGAATGCCTTGTTTCCAAATGCCCAAATTCCATCCTTTGGATTGAAGTTTCTTGTGAAAATATTTTTTATAAAAATGTCAGCTTCTTCCCCCTTCAATTCAAAAGAGTCCATTTGTTGGTAACTCCATTAACTATGATATTTTATGTTTATCTTGCAAACTGGCAATCATTATATATCCATAGAGGAAAGAAAGAATCTAAGAAACAAAAAAATAAGAAAAGGAATAGAAAGGATGCAAGAAGTTTTATATTTAACTCTTATCTTGCAAACTGACAATTATTAAAGATTCATAGAGGAAAGAACAAAGATAAAAAGAAGAAAAGAAGCATGGAACTTTTCATGCCCTGAGTTGAGTTTTATATTTGGTAGAATAGATGCATCTTGTAAACTAAAGGTATGGGTTAAAAGAAGTCTATCAAAATCTCCTAACTTACCTTTGACAGGATGACTAAGGAGGTAAACAGTTACATTAATGTTTAACATTTGGAGTGATCTGTATTTTGACAGCTTAATGAATTATGAATGAGGATTTTGTTACTTTCCTGTGGTTCACAACTTGAGCTATTTCATGCACTTCATTTTGTAGAAAATCTGGTATAAATAGTTACATGTTTGCTTTTACATATGGGTATTTTTAGGTAATTTTCTCCATAAGTATTTCTAGGTGAAAAAATTACAAAGAAAAAAGTTAAAATAGTTTTTTTAAATGATGTGAGACTTTTTTACAGACTAATTTTTAAAAAGGTCTACATTTTTTAAAAAAGTTATGTTAAGTAACTTTTATATATTAGCTAAAATTAGCTTGAAAAAAGTCCTACATCTTTAAGAAAGCTTATGGAGAAGCTTTTTTGACTTTTTTATTGGTATTAACTGTTTCTAGAGAAGCTTACGGCTTACCAAAACAAGCTCATAGTTCTTTTCCATGAAACAGCTTTTCTGCCCAAAGATTTGGTGATTGAATTGGAATGGATGAGAAAAGATATAAAAAGTAAATGATGAAATTGCTTAGTATTAGTATTGATCCAAGAGATTAATCCTTAGTTTGAAGTTTTAACATTAGATGCATTAATCTGTTAATGTTGCTGAATGTTGAAGTTGTTAACATGTTCAAGTGAATTTAGCTATTGTCCAAAGTCAGACTCAAATAATCCTTTTCTGAGTCCAGGCTTCTCCATTTACTACACTGTGGCTACATGAATTAGAAGTCCCTGTGTTTGGTTCTCTTGCTGTTGCACACAATGGAACTGGTATGTATTTATTACTCTTCCTTTTGATTGTACTGTATGTCTTTTAACTATTTATTTCCTGTATGTTTTTTCATGTTTCTTGCAGTAATATGTTGCTTGGTAGATGGACATGTTCTTGCATTTGATCCAAATGGATCCATTGTTTGGAAGGTATGAAATATGGACCCCATTCTGATTGCAATTTTAAATTGTATTCGAGGGTGGAAGTAATTTTAACCTGCTTTGTTGCTGAATTTTGCTCAGAAAACTACTGATGGTCCAATATTTGCTGGGCCATGCATACCTTCTGTTCTTCCTCATGAGGTTCGTCAATCTCAGCCTAGATTTTACATGGTCTTTACTTGATTCCTCTCCCACTTGCCTCCTAATATCCTTTTGTAAAGTTCTATAAAATAATGTGCAAGTTTATGCTGCTTTCTGGAATTCTGTTTAAGATACAGTATAACAATAACTAATAAAAGAATGGGTTTGCTCATATTAGTACACAATAGAGTCATCAGGTGAATTATATAACCATCACTCTAAATAACCAGTGAAAGATTTATTTATAGTAGTAATTGTTTTATTTACTCCTCCTTAGGTGCTTGTATGCTCCAGAAGTGGAAGTGTACACTCATTCAAACTGGTAAGAACTGAGAGATAAACTAGTTTCCTTTTTTTTTCTTTTATTGCTTTTTGGTTTCATTTTTACTGTTATTCATGAACATTAACTTCTTATTTTTGCAATATTTATACTCTCTATCTGAGATCAATGTCAATTGCTGGATCTATGTATCTGTTTAATGGCTGGTGCTTGGTATTAGCAGTAATCCCCCTTCCCTTTTTTGACAATGCTCCAATTCATATTGTGTTGTGCTCATAGCTTTAGTCATACACTACTAGCTACTGTTGTGTGTTCCACTCCCACCTCTCTCTCTTCAAAAGAAAGAATATAGATGAATCAACATATCCATCTGATGTTGGAAATTGCTGACTAGATTGACTTGTGGTGTTCCTAAATGCTAATACAAGGTTTGGTCATTTTGAGGATTATAAAATAGTCTGGCTGGATTATATCTGTTTTAGTTTTTCATTAGTGTTATTAACTCTGCCTTTGGGTTATGTGCCTGTGGCATCATTAAGAAAGTATTGTACAATCGATGATGCCTTAAATGGGACACTTTAAAAATGCAATTCTCATTGTGTATTGACTGGACAAACATCTATTCTATGCTCTAGCTCTTTAAAAGCATGCACAAAATTGTCCGTAACTAATTTGAATGTTCATTAACTTATTTTAATAATTTTGGTTAACTTGTACAGGTTTCTTGTTTAACACTTGAAATAAGGTAAATTCATTCTAGAAAAACAACATTCAATCATTGCTCCATGTAAGAATGTGTGTTACCAATGTATTGGTTCAAGTGGAAAGGGCTCAGGTTCATTGAGCATGTGATTCTGGTTTAGATTAAACTGGGAGTAGTTCTTTCGTGCTTGACATATGTAAAGAAATTATTCTCACTTAGTGTTAAGATGTATTCTGGGGAGAAAAAAGTAAGAAAGTGCAGTAATCAAAATGGTTCTCTTAGGTTAATATTATTATTTGTTTTGTTCCGTATGTTGGATAACCAGGAGGAGGGGGACCTTCTGTGGGAATACAATGTTGGAGATCCAATTACTGCATCTGCCTATGTTGACGAGCACTTGCAGCTGGAATATGATGCTTCCCATTCTTCAGACAGGTAACTTTGGTTTTCTTAATTACAAGAGCAAGTGCAACTTACCTGCTATCAACTTCAAATTATTTCTTTTTAACCCTTTTTTCAGGTTAATTTGCATTTGTTCCAGTTCAGGAGGCATACACCTTCTTCGAGTGAACGTGAATCTCTTCAGATATGCAAATCAACAAAGACGTGATGTGCAAGAATTTGCAAGGCTAAACTTGCAAGGAGATATATTCTCTTCACCTTTAATGGTTGGTGGTCGGATTTTTGTTGGTTGTCGGGACGACTACTTGCATTGTATTGCCCTTGAAATTCCTAAGCAACATGAAAGATAAAGCTTTGCTTGTTTAAATTTGTTGCACTTTAGTAGGTCGGTTGATGCAGTTTGAAATCTATGAAAATCAAGGCATACATAGGTGTAACCTAAGCTAGATGTGCTTAAAACTTACTTTATTTTCTCATATAAATAAACAAATCAAAATGTACAGAAAGCATTTATGTTGTTGACTGTAGGGATTCTTGATTGGTGAAATCTTTGTGGATTTGCTGGATTATAAATAATGATGTGTTGTAAAAATATTCGTCTTTAGATTTGATTAAAGAATAAGATTTTATGCCACCTTCAAGTTTTCTAGAGAAAATATATAAGAATATTCGCATATCTACTTGGCAGTGGATATGATTGTTGCAATTTGGTTTTGAAAAGAAAAAAAATATCATACTAATAAACACATTATTATGAAAAGGGAATGTTAGGAACATTTTCTGACTAATGTTTATTAAAAAAGTCACATGAAGGTAAAATGGGAGGGAGAGATAACAAACTCTACTAACAAAATTAACAACTAATATTTATGGATGAAAATAAATTATATGTTTTCAATTTTTTTAATATTTTATTTGTAATTGATTAAAATTTATTAGAAATATTAATTTTGTTTGGTTTTACTTCTAAACTAGGTGAGAGTCATTAAATTGAGTGTGAGATTTAATAAATTTGGTCATTTTTAATAAATTTTAGTTACGGTAATTTTTATATATGATAGGTTTGTTAACTTTTAATAATTAATATTTTAAAAGTTATATAAATAAATAAATATTATTTAATACCAGTTTAAAACTTTTACTGTTATGATTTGCATAAAAATTTGAACTTTTCTCACTTATTGAACCGGACAATACTTTTTAATTTAACAAAGTGAAGTTTCAATATAATCCAAAAAAAATGGGATTTGAAATTCTCTATTAGGCACTTTTTTGTGACATGTTTTTTCTTACACTTCCAAAAACGCACTCTTTCCACTTCACATTTTGATGATCTCTCATACCTCTAACTTCTCCTTTGCAATTTTGACATGATCTTCTTTGTGACCTCTGCATTTTCATAAGTTCTCTCTCACAATCTTAATGCATACTTGTTTTCTCTCTCTAGACTCATTTCTCATATTGTTTGATCTATGATTTTATTATTTTGTTTGATTTTACTTTTTGTTTTATACCTTGTTCGAGGTAGTTTTTAGTTTTAAAATTTTAATAAACCTAAATCAATTCTAGTTTGAATTTTAATATACCTTGCCTGAATATCACTATTAACTAATGTTGTATTAAAAATTGACACAAAGATAATTAAAAATAAAAATTAATTAACCCTCTCCCCTAGTTACAAGGGTGGCAATGGCGAACGATGATTAGACAATAATAGTGATGCTAGTAATAATGACAATGATAATGAAGTGGTGGTGATAATAATGACAATAGTGGCTCTAGTAGTGGTAGGGGATGGTAGCTGTGATGGTGGTAGGTGATGACAACTATCACCACCACAAAAATAATCTTTTACATAGATTAAAATAGGCTTTTTACATTGGTTGTCCAATCAATTTAAAATTGAGTGCCGTAAAAAGTGGAACATTTTAAGTTATCATGAATTTACCCTAATGGTGGTGGTGTTGATGGCAATACCAACAATGGTGAAACAATGATTGCAATGATGGTGGTGGTGAAAACGATGATAACAACATAATGGTAGGTGACAAGGAAAAAATAGCATTGGTGATTGCTACAATGACAATGGTGGTGGGTTGTTTGGTGGCAATGACAACAATTGTAGGGCTATAGTCATAGTGGTGATATGGCGAGGACGATGACAATGATAACGATGATGGTGGCAAAGGCTATAATGTTAGTTAAGTAGTGGTTATAGCGAGGAATGGTGGTAGTGATTGTTTTAAAACTATAAACAATATTGAAAAAAAAATTATTGATTTTTAAAAATAATATAGTGTTTTGAAATTGGTTAAAACCTATTTTACCTCTGCATTTGCCAAATACTATTTTGTTTTAAAAATTGCATTTGAAAATAAAAAAGAAAAACCTCACAACCCTATATGAGCTTACATTTATATATAAAGTTTTATTTCATCTTATAACCCAAAAGGAGTTTCCAAGAAAAACTTATTTTATTATCTTTGGTGATTATGGATTTGCATGTGGCATCTTACTTGAATTATTATAGTATATTTTATAAAAAGTGTTTTAAGAACTTGCTTGACCCAGTTGCATAACAAGTAAATATTATAAGCATGTATAAAATCAATTATAGTAAAAACAACATTAAGTAATTATATTATTTTGAATAATATACAAATATTATAGGAATTGTGTAAAGCAACAAATTTAATTAGTCATACCTTTACAAAATGGATTTTGAATTCCATTTTTTGTATTGGCGAAGTGTGAATCATTTCTTACATCGAATTGTATTTGGCTTCTGTCATGGTTATTTTATTCTATAACTTTGTGAAGACATACCTTGTGTTTTCTCAATGTTTTAATAATATTATCCTTGGCTTAAAAAAATAATATACAAATATTCACCAACTTGCTTAAACCTCACTTTGGGCATTGAGCTCACTTGTTCTAGATACTAAACTCACCCTAAGCTATGAAAGAGATAAGAATAATCAAATAAAGTTGAAATAACTAACTAAATAAATGTATTTAAAGATTGAGATGAGTTAAGAAAGCAGTATTGTCCTCAAGCAATCCTAGAATTAGATCAGATCACATAAAAGGAAGTGAAATTGGTCAATAGGCGTTTTAGTTTACTTATACTTTTTCTAGCGATATTTGTATAATTGTTATATTTTTCATTAGTATTAACAACTCAACTACTCAACATTAAGTACAAAATATTGTAGATAAAAAACCAATTAAAATAATGATAGAAATATCTTAGCATTGAGAGTGAATAACATAGTAGTAAAGTAGGCTTCTAGTAAAGGTATGACTCTTGCAAACATGGTATCCTTTTCTCATCCAAAGGGACAAGAGTGAGAGAAATCTCAAACTAATATAGCAAAAGTCCAAATCTCTATTATTGTAACATTGTGATAGTACCAATGCTCGAGAAAAGTATCATATTACAATATAATATAAGATACAATAAATAGTGAACTTAGAAACCTTTTAGATGAATCTCTAAACCTAGTTTAAATGTTAGCACATAATAATAATTCTCAAATAGTTTGAACAACCTTGAAAGTTGAAAATTTTAGTAGTTTATAATTAAATAGTATTTAAACAGACATTATAAGAAAAAAAATTATCCTATCATTGTGTACATTTGAGTTACGAAAATGATCCATAAATCTAGAAAGTTAGTTGTCCTAGGATTCTCATCATTGACTTGGGTGTTACTGTAATGACAATTTGCAAATGAACTTATTTCTCTATTCACATTGGTAGTGTTTTCATCACCATTTCCATAGGCATTTTATAGTGGTAGATTCCTATGAAAATAATGTTTCTCATTCCCACTATTTTTTCTTCCCTTGGTTTTATCTTTTTGTCATGCAAAAACAAGGTCTTTCCTACATCATCATCATTCATCACTGCAATGTCATTCGAAACCCAAAGCTCGCTTACATTTCTACAACTTCTATATTTCCTCAAATGTGAAGTTTGATAGTTAGCATGTGACTTTTTCTTCTTATCAAAAGTTACAAATATTGCCCAAATTTTATGTTTCCTGTCCACTCTAATTGTTTAACATTTAAGAATTTGGGCATTCAAAAATTAAATCTTCTATAAAAAAAAGATAAACCTTTTAATTATTAATATTATAAACAAAGTGAATCATATAGACATAAAATTATAACATTATCCACTATAAAAGTATTTAAATATTTTAAACATTGAACCCCTTAAATTGGTGCCAACTAAGACACATATATAACATATGGAGAACTAGTGTATGCTTATTTTTTCATTGAAATTATATGTCATGGTTTTTTGCTCATTTTATACAATTGCTTATGAAATTTAACAATTAAGAAAAAAACAATTGCCCTCTTTTAACATGAAAAAACTCATATGTATATCACTATAGATGTATAAGGATGAGGTTTTTCTTATCTGTTATATTTCAAAATAACTTTATAACATTAACATATATGCATGAAAATAATTCATTAGGGAAGAAAATCAAACACTAGATCTTCTCCTTATAGTTATAATTGTGCCTTAGGTAGCACTAGTTGCAAGGAGCTCAATGTTTAAAAGAATTAAATATTTTTATATAGTAGATAAAGTGTTGTTCTAATGTAAATAGTACTATCAATTTAAATCAAGAAAGTTATTAATTTATTTAAAAAAGATTAAAATGTTGTTATAGTATAAAGTTTTTATCCTCTTTGACTTGTTATTAATATTAAAAATTAAAATGATCATTTCTTTAAGAAATATTCAAAATTCCAACACCTAGACTTCTTTACATGAATTGGAAGCATTGAATAGAAAAAGACAGCCAAAACAAAAGTTATATAACTTTTGACAGAAAAAATAAGAGGTCATAAGGTATCTATTAAACTTTTTTTTAAGAGATATGATGCATGCAAAAACTTTAGTAATACATGTGAATTTTATGTATCCAATGACAATGAGATTATAAATAATAATTATGTATGAAAGAGCTTGTCTACTACCAATGGAAAGACAAAATCAGACAAGAGAAGATTAGGAACCAAAAACACAATTTCCATAGGAATCTATCACTATTAATGCATATAAAATTGGTGATAAAAAATTTTCTAGTGTAATAAGTAAAGAAATAAGTTAATTTGCTAATTATCACCAGGCAACACTCTAGTTGTGATGAGAATGTAATTGATCATCTTCGTAACTCATATGTAAATGATGATAAAGTTATTTCTTTCCTGTAATGATTGTTTAGGTCCCAATCAAGGTGATTCAAGTTTTTTATTTTTCTTTTAAAATGTATTTTGAAAACAAAAATGTGTTCCAAAAAAATGGTTTTGATTTGATTTTTTAGTTATTTTCAAAACACTCGTAATTTCAAAATTAATAAGTTTGTTTATTAAATTTCTGTTTTCGTTTTTATTCAAATTCATCGTCATTTCCCACCACCACAACCACCTCCGATCGTCAGTTAAAAAATGTTTTTTTTTTGTATTCTTTTGTAATATTAATTCTTTCCTTAGGCATTGATATTATTGCAATGATGCAATAACAATGATATAGACTTAGGTTATTTAAGTATGAGATTCCCCTTGCTTTTGTCTCTTTAATTGAGTAAATGATACCAAGTTTGCATGAACCATACTTTTATTGCAAATCTAATTTTCATTGAAGCTACTATTCGAACTCCTTTACTCTCCATCTTAAGATATTTCTATGTAGAAATAGAATATTTTTATTGATTATAATTGGTTTTCTATCAACATATGTGGCACTTAAAGTTGACTTATTGAGTTATTAACACAAAGGATCAATTTAGCATTTATACAAGTATAATCACTAGGAAAAATTACAAGAAAAGTAAAACATCTATTGACCAACTTCATACATAACCTCACTTTCTTTTATGCCTTGACCTTACTCTAAAATTTTCCAAACAGATATCCATTTCCGTAATCCATCATCTTTAAACACATTTTATTTAGTTATAATGTTATATATTACATCTTTATTTTTTATTCTTTTTATATCTTACTTATATCTTACCTTGCTAGATAAATGAACTCAATGTTCAAAGTAAGGGTTTCACAAGTTGATAAATATTGTTATACTATTTAAAGTAATTTTATTACTTAACGATGTTTTTGTTATAAGTGATTAAGGTTAAGACAATTTTCATACTTGTTCTAAATTGATAGATTCTCATAAAATTCAATTTCCATGTAATTAAGCCAAGCAAGTTTTTAAAATACTTATTATAAAATAAATTATCATAAAAAAAATCAACTAAGATGTCAAATGTTGATCCATATATAATTATTATGTAATATAATTAAGACATATCTAACCTATTTCAATATCTTTGCATGCAATTGCAAGAATCCGTGAAGTTGTAGGGATAATTTTATTGCTAATTTCTTTCAAGGTTACAAGACAAAAAAAAACTCTATAAATTATTGTAACCTAAATAAGTAGAAGATTAATGTAAAGAAAACAATTGATGTGATATTAAAAAACAAGTAAATAATTCATGTAATCATGATTTTTCAAGCAAATCATTAAATCACATGTGAAAATACTTTATTTTGTGTAATATTTATTGAGTTTTTCATGGTATTAAAAAGGATGAGAGAATTGAATATGATTATTAAAGTAACATGATAAATACATTGACTCTTATTTTGACATTTTCAACGTACAACCACTTGTGTAACACATAAATAAAAAAAAAATCCTTTCTTAAATATCACACATTAGAAGTTATAAGGTTAGTTTAGTGATAAAGTTCATATATAAAGAGAAAAGGTCATGAGTTTGAACCATTTTGCTAATAAAAAATTAACATATTAACCATTAACATTTGACCTAAAATAAATCACACATTATACAAAATAAAAAAAAAAATTATATTCTCGTTATAACACATCATGTTGGATCTTGACACACTTTATTTATAAAATTAATACAACCTTTTTATATAATGATTATAATTGCTACTTTGTTATACAGGGTATAGCACACTTGGTAAATTGGCATGCATGATATATAGTAATCTTAAATATTGTTTTGATATGGAATAAATTTTAACTTATTAAAAAATACAAAAAAAGAAATAAATGGAAAAAGAAAGCAAAGTAAGAAGAATGTCAAAATCACATACAAAATCTATTAAAACTAAAAGTGATAGCACCTAGTGTTAGTTCACACAGAAGTCCGGTTTTTATAGTCAATAAATCTTCAGAACAAAAAAGAGGTAAATCTAGAATGGTTTACAACTATAAAAGACTAAATGATAACACAGTAGAAGATAGATATTCAATTCCATCTGAAGATGTTTTAATAAACAAAATTCAAGATGCCAAGTGGTTTTCTAAATTCGACCTTAAAAGTGGATTTCATCAAGTAAAAATGGATCCAGAATCAATAAAATGGACAGCATTTTCCTGTTCTGATGGCCTATTTTAATGGAATGTTATGCCATTTGGTCTTAAAAATGCTCCTGCTGTTTTTCAGCGAAAAATGGATAATATCTTTAAAGATGTTAAATCCTTTACATGTGTCTATATTGATGACATACTGGTATTTTTTAAAACAAAATATGATCATTTTCATCATCTAAAACAAGTTTTATATAAATTGGAACATTATGGACTAGTAGTTTCAAAATCTAAAATGGAAATTTGTAAAAATTTCATTGAATTTATGGGAACAGAAATAGGTAATGGGACCATAAAACTCCAGCCGCATATTTCCAAGAAAATACAAGATTTTCCAGATAAAATGGAAGATATCAAAACACTTAAATCCTTTTTAGGACTTTTAAACTATGCAAGAAGTTTTATTCCTGATTTAGGAAAATACACATCTCCTTTATACAATAAAACCGCTTTAAAAGGAAAAAGAAAATTTAATTCTGAAGATATGAAATTGATTCAAAAAATAAAACAAATGGTAACAAAATTGCCAATGTTACAATTTCCATTAGATTCAGATTATTTGATTATCGAATGTGATGGATGTGAACTCAGATGGGGAGCAATCCTCAAACGAAAGAAAAATAAACACCTACCAAAGGCAAAAGAACAAATATGTCGATATGCCTCTGTTAAATACACAACAAAACCAAAAATTTACAAAACTAGCACTGATTACGAAGTCAATGCAATCATACATGCAATTGACACATTTAAATTATTTTTTATAAATAAACAAGAATTAACAATTAGAACAGATTGTCAAGCCATAGTTTCTTATGGTAAAAATTAAATTAACAATGACAAACAACCTCATAAACGATGGTTACTTTTTAAGGATTACATAACTTTTTTTGGAAAAATTATACGTTTTGAACATATAAAAGGTATTGATAATACTTGTGCTGACATTTTATCCAGGTACATCAGGTGAAGTCATCACCCTTACAAAGACTTTTTCAAGTCTACATGCTAAAAAATATAAAGAAGGGTGCCTTCGACCCTAAACAAGTAGAGTCCCCATTTAATGTGGACCAATACACAAAGTTCGGCAAACAAGAATTGCAGATCTTTACAAATATCTTCCAATACCCTGGAAGAGATCACACAAATGTCAAATTAAATGTTTTAATTGACAACATTTGGAATATTCCAAAATCTACAACACAAAATGAACACCAAGTGACAAGGGTGAAACAAAGCATCATAAGCGCATTATACAGCTTTTGTTGCCAAGACAATAAAGGAGTAGCGTTAACTTCTCCTGCCTCTCCTTCTGGGAAAGGTTTCACACATTTTGCTCTTATAACAGGCAAGAACAAAGGTGTCTATACATCATTTAAAGACCTCAGTGAGGCAAAACAAGACCAGTTCTGGTACACATACAAAGGCTTCTATTCAAAAGAAGAAGCAGAAATGGCAGTTCGGTTGGAAACAATCGATGAAGAAAAAATAAAGATTGTCTTGCAATTTGAGCCTCATGCTCAAACACAAACATATGTTACTGCTGCTTGCAGTATCCCATAACAAATGCATCCAAATATCCTTCTGGGTAAATTTGGGTTAATACAGGACTTTCTGTTTGAGGTTCATGCTGAAACAATAAATTACGATGGATTATTCGTAAAAATACAAACTTATTTCAATAACAGAAATCCATGTGTCAGATCTTCTGATTATTGTAAAACTGTTGACAAAGACTGCACTTACCAATTAAAATTCATATTCAGACGAGCTCAAATTGATTTGGGTTCTTTCAAATCTCACTTATACCGGGACGTTCTGATAACTCCTATAATGCTACTAGAATCGGGTTGCCTTCACTCCTTGGCGATACCCCCGACAGATAGATTTTCTGCCCTCACTCCAGCATTAAACTCAGTCATAAATGATATTCAGGTTGAACACATGCAACAAGTGGCTTTACAAATTACCATTTCTCCAAGAAGTGCATATAATCCTGATAGTTTAGCCACACATGTAATAAAATTATTTACTAAGGCAAATCTAGAGATTCATAGTCTTACATTATTTGAGCATGATCCACTTAAAGGATTATCTCTAATTAAAGAAAAATTATACCAGTATAACCTCTGGAAGGCATACATTGAAGGGTCCAACTGGAACTTCTCCAAAAGGGATTCTGAGATTTTTATGCTGCTAAAGGAAACCCATAACACAAAATTATACTGGAAAAAGATAATGGGTAATAAATTCCACCTATTTCCAATTGAGGCAAACCTTTCTCTCGTGAAACATTTTGAAAAAGAAAGGTTACACAAAAAAATATACGAAGAAACTGATTTTTATGGCCAGAACACACTGGGACTATCGTCCTTTCCATTCGATTGTGATGACACAGAAGATTCATGTCTTCATGAACAGATGGATGAAGAAACAACTGAATTAGACACACTAGCTCGAGTTCGAAGAGCAAATTAAAATTTTACAATTAATTAAAAGAAACAATTTTTAAAAAAAATAATATAAATTAATAAAAATTTTGGATTTTAGATAGTTTCCAACTTGTTTGAACAAACTTTGAAGTAATATAATTTTCCCCAATTAGATTCAAAATCATTAAACTTCATGAAGAACAGATTTGTGTTATTATTTTAACTAGCAAAAACATAGACGTACCTGTATATTTGTATTTCTATTTTGATATGTCATAACAATTTTAGAATTTTAATTTAATATGTTTTGTAATAACATAATAGAGTATAAATAATCCACTGTATCATTTTGCATATAATAATTTTTGTTTAGTATATTTTAAAATATATTTTATTAATTTTTATTTTTTTTATGATAACATGATAGAAATATATCAGGTCATCACAAATAAGTACTTGATGAAAATATTTACTTATATGTATATGGTGTTTACTACATGTGGAAACAACTTAGGTTAGTTCATATTTTGGCAAGCTTGAGACTAACCTACATCATAATTATGATATATGAGTTTAGCTTGTTTTAATTTATGGGACTTTTTGTAAGTATTGGGTTTGACATTTTTAAAGTATATCTATCTTAGAAATGTAATATATGTAATCAGGACAGTTAAAATTAATGCTAAGATTATTATTAAATTCTCTCATTTCTTATAAACTTTTTTTTTCTCAATAATAGCCGTAGGATTAAATCGGTGCTAACAATATTATTTGCTATAATAAGGGATGTCTATTCAATTGGATTTTTTAAAAAATTAAAATTTATTTTTTTAATTTTTTTCTTAAAAAAAAGTATTGTGATATTCAATCAAAATTTTTAAGATTTTTTAAGGAGTGTAACAAAATGCGTATTCAATTAAGTTTTTTAAAATTACAAAAAGTTTTACAATATTAAATATACAAATTTTGATAAATGGTTGTTTAAAAATATTTTAAAAGATTTCATATGATGTTTTTATTGGAAATCTACCATTAAACAATCTCATAAAAAACAGAGATTTTAAAAGATTTTGTTATACCTTTCTTCTTTTATTTTTCTCCTTATTTAGATGAACCACTATCATCACAAGCACTATCAACGGATTTAGGCAACACGACGAGACCAGAATAAGTATAGCATTCTCTGTTCTCATGTCACTTCCCAAATCCATTCTCATACCTGTTCTTGACAGGTAGAACAGGTATGAAATCTGTCTTTCATTCCCATTTTGTCGAGTATCGGATACATATGCACTCGTTAAAAATGAAAAATTACAATAAAATGATATGCTTGAATATGATGACAATAATTCAAAAGTCGTCTAACTAGTGCAAATTACTCAATTACAAAAATTCCAAAAAGATTAGCAATTACAATATTACATTTTAACAACTTCAATTTCATCTCACATAAATTCAAAATATAGTAGCATTACACAAATCTCAAGTAAATTCTAAACAAGTTTAATAACTAAACATAATTCAAATTTCTTAACAAGTACAATCTTCTAAGTGTTAAATAATGTCATTAAGCTTTAATTCACCTACAACAAAAAAATTTAAAAATTAGATATGAATAATGAAATTGAAAAATTTTTTAAACTAAACTTGAATAAGACAAGAAAATTTACCACATCTATGAATTTTGAAAATGTTGAATAATTCCACATTTAATCCAATTATATATAGGAAAAAATTACATATGGTAAATAAAATTGAAAAATTATAATACTATAATATACATTCATCATCAAATTCACTTTTACTTATTAAAACTATTTTTTCTTCAATTCCTACAAACAAGAAATATAAAATACTAAGTAAGAATTGATAAAGGAAATTCCAGTTAACAATGAGTTGTAATAAAAAAATTACTAATTTACCTAAGTAGTTTGAGTTCCATAATCAAATTTTAGTACACATCAAAGCTTCTACAGTAGTATGATAAAGCCAACTATGGTGTACTAAAATCATGTTCAGAAGCTAAAAGCTACATTGGTGATCAGAATAGTTAAAACATCTGTAATTATTTGAAGTGTTCGATACTTCAACCCATTTGGTTTCCCCTATCTTGATTTCAGGAATCAATGTAATTAATAAATTATTCTTCGCCAAGTAATGATCCAACTTTGTTTTCATAGATGAAGTTCTAGCCTCTTTTTTTTTCCTTTTTGGCTATGCACTCTAAAAAAATAGTAAGTGCATGCCAAAATTGTTGAGTATTAGGCTTTCTTCCTATGTGAAGAAAAGACTCAAAATTGATAAGTCCACCTGATGTCTCATTTAACCTAAATGGAGAAAGTGCTTCTGAAGAGGCGTAGACAGAGAGAAGTTCATTAGTCAAAGAAATACACCAACTGTTTGAGAGAAAATAAGAGAGAAAGTTATTCCCATTTGAGCTGTAACTGTAAATTCACCACTTCAGATTCGTTCACTGTTGGATCGGGTTGATTTTTTCACGGGAGCTTTGGAACATATGGTTCTTAATTTTGATAGTTCGAATCGTTGAATCAAGGTCTGAGTTGGGAGATATTCAGTCTGCACAACTGTAGTATTTTTGAGGTTTTTCATCTTCTTTATTCTCTATTTGTAAGCTTTATTGCTTTATTGTTTGATGTTGGTGTTAACATTGATTATGACACTTGATTGAGACTTTTTTCTACTCTTTATTGATAATAGTGAAATTATTTCTTTGATTTGAACGACTCATGGTTTTTACCCTTATTTTTAGGGATTTGGTGTTTTATTTTGTGATTTTGGTTATTTTTTATTGTTGTGCATTTGTTGTTACTCCTCATAGATTCTTATAATTCAGGGGGATTTATTTTCACTACTTTGTTCATACCTCTACTTCTATCCCATGTTTTCCCCCATCAAAGATCACATTTACTCTCAAAAAATAGCAAGTGCACATGATAAGGCATTCTAAAAAAATGCACTCATTAGTTGTAATAATGTATCCTATTTTTGTAAATGCCTTTTAGAATTCCCTAATTTTATTTAAAAACTCATATTTTTTACAATTGGTGTACCTACTAGTGGTGTTTGGATGAACATTAACAAAATTAACTTTTAATATAATTGCTTTTGCAAAATTGATTTTGGTTAAATTTGATTTTGAGGTGGTGTTATTTATATTTAAATTTTTTACTATAAATGTGAGTTAAGAGTAAAATTCAATTAAAACTTCTTATTCAAAAAAGAAGTTATTTCAAGTTGTTTCAACTCATAATCAATTCTAAATTATTTTATAATGAAAAATCAAACATACTAAAAATTATCTGAAATCAATTTTAAATTCAAAATCAATTTTGTAACGCAAAATATAATTTGAACAGAATAAAGACAATTTAACCATCTCGAGTGATATGTATTACTCTTTGTAGTATCATATCAACTTGTTCTTTTTTGTTTCAAAGGAATGAAACTTGATAGCCTAAAGTAATGGGTTTAATTTCATGCATAAAGAATGTAAAAGAGTTTTATGTTTAATTATAATCATTCATTTAAATGACTTTTAAACTATTAATTGGTAAAGTCAATAAACTTATCATACATGATATTTTTGAATATTTTTTAAATTATTAAATAAATATTATTTATATTCTTTTAATGAATGTTAGAAACTAAAAATAGTAATTTTTATATTATGAAAGAATGAAAAAAAAAATATTTTAGAGCAAATTATTTCAACAACATAAAGTTTAGTGTAATTACACATAAGTCTCATTTTTTAATCATTACTTTCGCACCCTTAAAGATACTAATGTATGGTTTGATGGTTTGAAAAGAGTCCTTGTGTGATATTTTCAAACATATAGGAGTGCTAGTGTAATATTTTTAATAGAAAAACGATCATGCGCAAATAATGTAAAAAAATTTTACACTATTACTCCATTATAATTATTCATGTGTGGTAAGTTTGTTGACTTTATTAATTAATAACTTAAAAATTATATAAATGATAGTTTGTTGACTTTATTGATTAATAACTTAAAATTCATACAAATGAAAATATATTACTAAGAATTTGCTAAAAGTTAATGGAGTGTTGTTGTAATTTGCTCTATATATTACTAAGAATTAAAATTTATTATTATTTCAATTTTTAAAGAAATAAACAAGTAAATAGAAAGTAAAACTCACTTATTTAATAGAACTAAAAACTTATTTTAAACCTTTTACAAATAAAAAAATAAAAATGATTAAAAATATACTACATTTAAAATGTGCGTTGTAGGAACGAAAGGAGGTGACAACTAGTTTTGTAGCTAGTGGGGATTGGTTTAGTTCTTTGATAATTACAGCATACTACTTTTCCCGTCTTTGACTTATGATAGGCCATAGATTATACTGAGGTGGGGGGGTGCAACTAGAAAATATTGGGTGAAAAAAGAATTAGCACAGAGTGATGCAGCCCGAACCAGCGATCTATTTTTGACGGATAGCACTACACAAGAGGTTCTGTTGTCGGCGTCAGTTCGCTGCTGAGGTTGTTCTGTTGTCAGCTAATAAACCGGTTTGTTCCTTTTCTTCTCTTTTCTCTTTGCTCTGTTCACGTTTCTCGTGCATCCTCTTACCTTTTTATTTTATTTTCATTTTTTTCGACCCCATCAATTTTTATTTAAAGAAAAATAGATCGAATATTTGGTGGGGTTTTCAGTGGATTGTATTTTTTATGGGACCTTTTGGTGTATGCTTGTTTAATTTAGCTCGAATCACTTGTTCCTCTTCTTCCCGGAATTTTCCCTATTTAAATTGGTCTGTTTTTTTTTATAAGTCAAAGAAATTTCATTACCAAATGAGAATATTTAAATTGGTCTTCCCTTCTGACAATGTTGTTTTGAATTTGCTTTGTTTTATCTTAGTGGTCTCTGATTGTTGCCACACCCACAGGCAACTCTCATTCTCTAGGGTTCTTGTTTTGAGGGGAGGAGAGTATCTGTATGTATAGGTAGGTATGAATTTGTAATTTGGATTTGAATCCGTCTGATGTGTTGCATTATGCGGTGGATATTGCACCTGGAAATATATGAATACTCGGAAAGGTGATTGCTTTTTAGTTTTACAATTTAGTCAGCACATGTGAACAAGATAAAGGTTTTTTATGTTGTTATTCAACCATGGTTTCTTATGTATGATCTTTACTTTTATGATAATTATTTCAAAAATTATATCTAATTTGAATTGTTTGAAAGTGTAAAAGTATTTACTCTGACTGCGTTTTAAACTTAGACTCTATTTCTTTAACATATATAGAGTATTGAACTTTGGCCTGTGTGAATAAACTTTTTTATAAATACTTATAGAAGAAGAAAATATAAAGCAAAATAAACAAAACTTCTTCAATAAGTTAAAATTAACTCATGCGTCAGTTTTTTTGGAAAAGTTAGATTGGAGAGCTTCTTAAAGTATCGGAGCGCATGAATTGATATTAACTTACAAGAGAAACTCAATTCATTTTGCCTTAATATTTTCTTATCCTGTATGTACTTGTAGAAAGATTTCCTTTAACAGAACCATAGTACATGCATGCTGTCATTGGTGTTAAGCTACCTTACCATGGTAGTTAAATCGGGATACAAATTGTGTATCATGAAGCCTATTTTTTGACTCGTGAATTGTAAGATTCATGATCAAAATTATTAGTTATAAATTCTTTATTAGTAGTTAACACATCATAAAACAACTAAACTATAAGTCTTATAGAACAAAATTATTAGTTATACATGAGTTTGTGAAGTTTTTATTTTAGGAAGCTAGAAACAAAGCAATTTAATAGTTAAATAGTGTGCAAGTATGAAATGAATGAGCAACAAATAAAGAAATGAAATAAAAAAAGAGGATAAGTTCAGAAATATTATTCTTAGTGTTATCAAACTCACGTAGAATCGTTTGATTCTATGAGTTCACTTCCTCTCAACTTGTTGACTCGGATGTAAAATCCAGCGGTGACCAACAAACTCGCACCAAACTCGTGCAGAATCGGTAGACTCGGTCCAGAATCGCGAGTCCACGAGTTCGATTTGCCTAGTTTCAACAAAACCCCTTTCCCTCTTTCTCCATTCATTTCCTCTGCTTAGTTTTTCTTCTCGCCTACTCTGCCGCGCCTCGCACCAAACGAAGCACAGAGTCACGCCTACTCCGCCACGCCTCTGCTCCCCCCTTGCTTACTTGTATTTCAGGTTCTATATAAAAGGTTATGTGAAAATAGACTAAATGAGATTACAGTAAGGGCTTCTGCAGATAAGCATGAGGTATTTTTTCTTTAAATGAAGACATGATAATTTAAGATGTGAAAATAATTACTATCATTTGGTGGTATGTTACAGGTAGAATCATTGGGAAAAAAATATGAAGAGAAATATAAACAAGTAGCCGAAATAGCATCTAAATCAACTATTGTAGAAGCTAAATTTCGTGATATACAAGTAATTAGAAAATCAAAGTTACTTATTGAAACTTAAGCTATTTGTAAGAGGTCTGAGCTATTGAATATTTAATACGCACTACATTTTTTACTTCATTGTTCTTAATCTTAAGTTATTAGTTTAGGAAAGGACCATACAAATTGTCCAATGCGCATAATCTCACAAGTAGTAAATGTCATAGCACAATAGTTGAGTTCATCTTTGGACCTTTCAAGTTGCAATTTATAGGAGCTAGGCTCACCAATAAACTTGAGGATAGGCTTTGAGTCCCATCTGTGGTATGCTTGATTGTTGCCAAACCTTTCTCTGGAAGACTGGAACCTATGTTCCTATTATGCAAGTAAGAGCTTTCTAGTGAGTGTTAATTAGTGAATACATACACTACCAATACTAACTGGCAAAACAATATTCAGCCTATCCACCATCCTTTTGTATCTATCTCTGTAGGTGATCTTGTGTTATCTTATCATCTATTATAAGTTCCATTTTTGGTTCCCTAGGTGTGAGGTGTCTCACAATGTCAACAACCTTGTAGTCTAGTCTTCTCAAAAGTCAAGACTTGTGAAAAGTAACAGCAATTGAAATATATTATATGTCATATGTAACAGCAGTTGAAAGTGGTCTGGAACTCTGGAAATACTTGAATTATGATTGTTCTGAAATGATTTTGAATTTTGAAATTGAATTCTGATTGTACTCTAATTATTTAGGTGTTTGAATGATTTTGGCTGGACTGGAAGTGTTCTAAAATTATTTAGGTATAGACGTATAGTAATAGATTAATAGTATTAGTTACTTAATTAAATGACTGGAGTTTATAGGTATTTATTAATTTTTTTATAGGTATTTGTTACTTTTCTTTTAAGAAAGTAGACTCTTACAATTTTACGAGTTGAGTCTACCGGACTCTCACAAATCTATATAGACTCTCGAGTTTGATAATTTTGCTTCTATATTTGAGTTTTATTTCAGTTATTAAGGAATTTTTCTGTTTTCATTCATTTGATAAAAATATTTAGTATTTATCTATTGTCCGCTAAAGGGGTTTTAGTTTATCAATTTGAAGGCTTTTAATGAGTGAGCTGAAACTCCTATTTGAATCACGGATATTTAAGATCATTGTGGAATTCTCTGGGTGATGGCCGCTTCAGAACTTATAAGTGCAGAGGGAGAGACTATGGTTGTGGATGCTACCCAAAGGAAGCCCCGGATTCTGCTTGCTGCTAGTGGAAGTGTTGCTGCTGTCAAATTTGCAAATCTTTGTCATTCTTTCTCTGAATGGGCAGATGTAAGAGCAGTGGCCACAAGTGCATCTTTGCATTTCATTGATAGAGCATCAATACCCAAGGATATAATTGTGTACACGGATGAGGATGAATGGTCTGGTTGGAAGAAATTAGGCGATAGTGTGCTTCACATTGAGCTTCGCAAATGGGCCGATATCATGGTCATTGCTCCATTATCAGCAAACACCCTTGGCAAGGTAAGCATGGGTGCATTCGGGTAAACAACATGGTTACTTTTTTATAATCAAAGAGAAAGATAAGATTAAATTGTTTTCATGTAGTTATAATCTATTTTCAAAAGCTATCCTGATTGTTTATTAAAATAAGCTATTTTCATATTCTCTCTAAACATCTATATAAGTGCTTGGGTCATAATGTAAGCCTAAATAACTTGTAAATAAGTACACTTTTTAAATTGACAAATAGTGGCTGATTTTGTCTCTTCTATATGGTCACAATAAGATTTTACTGCACATTAAATTAACATGTTGGTATGTCTATGACATACCTAATTACCTATTTATACAGTGCATCAATCAATGATGTGTTTTCTATCCATCTTTTTTTGGTGTTCGGTTTTTATATGTACATCTTATATAAGGTTTACATGCATGTTTATATTAAAGTACTTGAGTATCTACATACAAATTACAATTGTCACTGTCTTCCTTTTATAACTAATATCTTAAATATATGCTATTGCAGATTGCTGGAGGGTTGTGTGACAATCTACTGACATGCATCGTGCGAGCCTGGGACTATAGCAAGCCATTCTTTGTTGCACCAGCCATGAACACTTTTATGTGGAACAATCCTTTCACTGAGCGGCATCTCATTGCCATTGATGAGCTTGGCATTTCTCTCATCCCGCCTGTTACAAAGAGGTTAGCTTGTGGGGATTATGGCAATGGTGCCATGGCTGAACCCTCTACCATTTACTCAACTGTAAGGCTCTTCTATGAGTCAAAGGCTCAGCAAGGTAATGGTGATATCTGACAATCTTGAAATAAGAAACATGTATGAATGACGTGCTACTGTGCTAGGACCTGTCTTGACCCCTTGTTTTATTGCATTTGTATTTGTCTCACATCTAATCTGATAATAGGTAGTGTTTAGATGCAGTTTTTTAGGTGTTTTTGGTGGTGTTCTCTAATTAGAAATAGAAATTGAGTTTCTCCTCGATAATTTACAAAATGAAGATTTGTATTAAATATTTAAATATCAGCATAGGTTAAAACTTTCTAATTGGAGAACTGTACTAAACACCTGGAAAATTTCATCTGTTTTTGTTTTTTCCTATTACTTGTTGAGGGAAAGTGCTGCAGACTCCTTTATGTCTTGTAGAGTGTTGCTTGTATACCTCCTTAATCACTGGACTGGTTGTGTAGGATCTTCTTATACACCCTACACACCCTTAGATGTGTTCCTGTGTAGCATAATTTCATGTGAAATTTTAGAAACACAGTTGTTCTGCTATTTGTAGAATTACCTCGAAAAACATTATTTGATAGGGATAGGGCATTCTTCGAAGTATGGTTTTTGTGTCATAAGCTGAACCTGTTAGAGACTAAAAGTAAGCCCAAAAATAGAACCTGCTAGCTATCTGACAGCAACCACGACATGAAGTTTTTATGAAGAAAAATTAGAACATTAATGCTAATGAGTAATGACTTTATAATGCCACAAAATGCACACTTGTTAATAACCATAAAAACTTTACCTATTGCCATTAATTATCACAAAATGCACATCTTAGTCGTGCATTTTGTGATGCACAACTTCATTTTTTTTACTATTATTCATCTATATCATATGAACTTTACCTGTTGTCATAGGTAGAGCTGTGGTAACCTTAAGGTGAATGAGGTGGCAGTCTTATGCCCCCAATCATTGTGTCAATAGCATGCTATAGTGGGATAACGAAGCAGAGCAGCCTTGGGTTACTATCTATGGGACTCAAATAGTGGAGCAGTTTTCAATAACAGTTATAGTGGCTAGAATGGTGGCCTAAATAGTGGCTTTTCGGGCTCTATAGTGGCACTGCCAATCTGCCATAATATAGACTTCAAAAAGACATTTTCTCCTGGAACATAGTTGTCAGGGTTTTTTTTAGGTAAAATATTCTAAAAGAGGTCACCTTCATTTTGACCTCTATCCTTCACACATTACTAGATTTTATTTTATCCTATGATTTTATCTTTTTCTTCCTTTAACCTTTCCACCCAATTCACATCTTGCTAAATTTTTTTAATCTAAATTTCTTATGCAGGTTTTCTATTAATTTCACTGTCATCTTTCATTTTTTAGTTCTATTAATATGTTCTTATTGCTCTTAGATTGATGATGATTGTGTGTGTAAACTATTTATCATGACTTATTGTTTAACATGAATTTCTTTAATTTTGGATTTCTTTTTTGAGTATTTACATGTGAAAGTATAAAATATTTAATTTGTTCTGTTTTTTGGTTTTATTACTATGGTCATGGTCTTATTGCTCTTTTAGTTTGACGATGATTGTGTGTGTATTGACTTGTTTATCATGAATTTCTTTAATTTTTTTTTTGTTCTGTTTTTTGAGTGTGTAGTATTAAATATTTAGTTTGTATTGTAATATTTAAAAAATAGCAGTCATTTCACTTCTCCGTCACTTTGTTTTTTTCCCTTTCCCCATTATTACATGATTTCCATCAATGAAAACAATAATTATGTGTTATTAGAACAGATAATTAAAAACAATAATAGATTTTTAGCTATCATCCCTAATTTCAATTTTAAAAATGACAAATATTTTTAAAATCATTTTCACATAACACTTGTTACCAAACTCATTTTATACAAAAATTATTACAAAATTTATAACAAGTGAAATGATAGAGGCAAGCAAGAGAATAATGGATCCTTTATGTTTGGGAAGATTGTATATACAATACAGGTGTTCATTTTTTTTGTCTATAAAATCCACATATATTTTAAGGGGGGGCTACTTTTACTTTAATTGAATAGGACTAGTATAACAAAACTTTTTTTCAAGTATATTTAATACAAGTTTATAGTTAAAACTTGAACTCAAAATTATTAATGAAGCGAAACAATTTTGAGGAAATTAATCCACATACTTGGTGGTTTGAGCATTCAAAATGTTGTGAAATATAAAAGTTGAAAGAATATCTAACAACATTGTGAAAAAAGACCCCTTGGAATTTTCGATGTCATTGTAATGAAGCAAATTTACATCCCTCCTTAGACCTTGTCAAAAGATATTCAAAGACGCTATTGCTTTTGGAGAATACTTTTTGATAAATAAGCCGATACGATTTTTATTTTTATTTTTGTGGAGTCTCAATCAATACGATTATTTACAGTGAAATTGCAAATTACGGTATCAAGTAAATTAGTTGAAAAGTAATTGGTGAAATTAATGTTATGCAAATTATTACAAATAGTGCCTTTGCAAAAATTTGGATGATAAATAGCTAATGAGTAGTTAATAACCATGAAATCCAAAATCAAATGAAGATCTCGTATTGTTCTTGCTTTTTTTCAGTTTCATGGGTAATAATATTACACATAAAAAAAAAAAAAACTACCAATTTGTTGGAGTGCAGATGTGAGTTGAAGTTCCACATTGGTAAGAGATTGGAAAGTTGAGTAATATATAAATGAGATAGATCCATAACCTAATGCCTTAAGGTTTTGAGTTGAAAGTAGTGTCATGTTCTCTTATATATGGGCTCGTGTCCCATGGTTATATATCTCCCTGGTATTTAACTCCCTTGGTTATGATGGTTGTGATCGGCAGGTTGACGGTGGATTCCCTTCATCGAAAGCCCCCCTGACAAAGGGTTTCAAGAGGCGTGTACCCTTTGTTTAAAGGCGGTGTAAATAAGGGATTGTCATTAAATGTTGTATGCCTGGAGGGGGAGTTTACAATGTGGAAGAAACTCACATTTGAGGGGTGTGAGTTGAAGTCCCACATTGGTTAGAAATTGAGAAGTTGAGTAATATATAAGTGAGAAAGACTCATACCTATTGCCTTAAGATTTTTGGTTGAAGGTGGTGTCATGTTCTCTTATATATGAGCTCGTGTCCCATTGTTGTATATCTTCCCAGTGTTTAACCCCCTCAGTCTCAACAACTGGTATCAGAGAGCCGATGGTTGTGATCGGCAGGTTGACGGTGGATTCCCTTCATCAAAAGTCCTCCTGATAAGGGTTTCAGGAGGTGTGTCCCCTTGTGTTTAAGGGCGGTGTGAAAGTTTCAGGAGGCGTGTCCCCTTGTGTTTAAGGGCGGTATGAATAATATATAAGTGAGAAATTGGGAAGTTGAGTAATATATAAGTGAGAAAAACCCATAACCTAATGCCTTAAGGTTTTAGGTTGAAAGTGGTGTCATGTTCTCTTATATATGGGCTCGTGTCCCATTATTGTACATCTCTCCAATGTTTAATCCCCTCGGATTGTTCCAACACAATTTTCAATTTGCCACCAAATTAGGTACATTGGTACAAAATTCTTCACAATTCGAATAATGAGATGAGATGTCTTGGTGTGAGAGTTTATCAATTTTAATCAAACACAATATGCCAACAAACCAGCTACCCACTGACCCTAATTTTAGACTTCATGCTACAAAAATGTGTCTCCTAATTTTGATAACCTGGGTTCTTTCCAAGGACAGTTTTCATATCAAAATTTGTAAATGTTAATTTTAATCGAAAATAGAAATCTGTCTAGAGTGGATAGTGTTTGCTAGGATACTCATGGTAGTTGAAGGGCAGTGATGGCCAGTGGAGAGCCGGTGTAAGTCCCTAGTTCCTACCTAAATGAGTTGAGGAACACGTGCATATTGCGCCAACAAGTATAGATGTTATTTTTTATTAGGTTTGTATTTAAAAAAAAAAAGTTATTTTACTGATAAGCCTTATGATTTTCTATATTTTTTAATATTTATTGTTTTATAGTGTATTCCGTGGATACCTTACTTTTATTATATAAATTTCTGCTGTCTTTGCTCTGCTTCTGCTTTTGCTCTGTTTCTGTTTAAATTTCTGTTCTTGTTCTGTTTTCTCTTTTCTGTACATTTATTTTATTCTCACAAATATAAAATTTTACAAAATGACAAATATACAACCTATAAAAGGTAAAGAATATCACTCAGCTCTTGCAGCTATTGAAAATTTTACAAAATCTCCTCCCGTAGGATATATAAAACCAACTCATGACACAGATTTTGTTCATACAATATTAATAGGACAAAATAACACAATAATAGCTTTACTAGAAGAAGTTTCTAGAAAACTATCTACTCTTATTAATCAGCAACACAAAAATATAAACATGACTGATGACATAAATGATTTAGTCAATAAAGTTTCTAAGTTATCTTTAGGAACAACTACACAAACTAAAACAGTCTGTAAAAATACTCACAAATTTGTTAAAGTTATTGCAACACCAAACAAAGCTGAATCTAGTAATAGAAATCAGACTACACAGGACAACAATAACTCCAATAAAGATAAAACTATTAGTTAAATATGAATTTTACACCAAGTAATAATTTACAAACACAAGTACAAGAAATTTCTATGGATAGTTCATCTAATAGGAATCACACATCAGAGAGGTTTCCCGGAACTTCTCGAAGATTAAGAGAACACAATACCAGGAGACAAGATCTCATCCAACATCCTGGAATCTTAGATAGATTTCTACATAGAAGAAGATCTACTAATGTTAGAAGACTTAGTAGATATACAACAAAATGTTGAAATAGGATCTAATTCTCAGATAGATTCTTTAAATCCTAGACAGTTATACAACATAGGGTGGTTAAGTTCCGAAAGAACCAGCCTCTACAGGTATAGGAGAATAGAAGATTTCCACCTACCCGATAATACTTATGAGATAATACCATTAATATCTCAGCAAACAGCCACACAACTCCTAAACCAACATGGACGATATGTTCATATGGGATTAATTACTATTGGTGTAAGATCCCTAGCTAGACATATGATTGGTGCTAGAGCCTTAATAGTTCTCCATGACACCAGATTCCAAAACAATGATTCCCAAAGTATTATAGGTATACTAGAAGTTGACCTAAATCAACTTATATCTTTGATATACCTTGCCCCTAACTTTACACTTACTCTTCAAAATTTTGTAAACCACATCAGTCTAGAAGTACAAACCATAGGATTTGGAACAAATTGGATAGGACATAACCTACACTTAGACATAACCTTCATAGGAAGAATAAGTAATTATATTTCTTCTATGTATAGAATAAACACTAGACCATTAGAAGAAGCCATTAGTTCAATTGGTACACAATTTTTGCCAGCCCAAGCCTTTACTCGAAGAAATGAGGGTCATTTATGGCAAACCCATTTACAAAGGGATGAACAAAATCCCATTACAAATCCAGACACTGTCATTTTACATAATAGGTCTAGAGGTCTTAGTCTAAGTTTTACTGACTACAGAAACACTTCTCTAACAGACCTAGAACAAGATCGAAGGGATAGTACATCTGCTGTTCCCGACAATGATCATATTGCTATGATGAATATCATAGATAATGAAGATGAAGAAGATGATGACATGACTGAAGAAGAATGGAATCATCATCAAGCAAACATAGTCATGCTTAGGCAAGGAACTTTAGAAAGTAATTTTAAACAAGATTCTTTATAACAAAGTATTCTTAGTGAGTCAAACTAGGAACCTTGGGATTGTTTTCCTTTAGAACAAAAAGAAGTTATAACACCTCAAGAAAATGATATAAATGATATAGTTAATATCTTTTTACAAAATTTAAAACTTGAAGAACAAACTGAAGAACAAGAATACTTTTACAAACTTCAAGAAAAGTTTAAAAATAAAGAAGACAATGAATTGTCTACTACCTCTGAAAACACAAAAGTAAGATTAATCAATGAATATGAAGAATCCACTGCTACAAATTATAGGTTAGATCCTGCTGGTACTCAGAATTATAGTCCAGGATTTTTACCCAGAGACACAGTTCAAAATATTGTCCTTAGTGATAATAAATATATCTCACATGGTAAACGATTACCAGTAGAACCACATTTTCAAATTCCAAATCTACTTCTTAACTTAGGAGGAATAGATCCACAACTTCTTCCTACATACATTGAACAATGGACTGCTGCTATAATACGTGATTATGGCATACATCATGAAAAAGATGTGCAGTCTTCCCAAGAAATGATCGCAAAAGGAGAAACATATCTCGGCGATATTGCTAGATCTGGTTGGGAATCCTTTAAGAAAAACTTCCCTAATGATCTGAATACTTTGGTCATAGAACCCGGTCCAAACATTTACAACTTTTGTTCTCTTGTTCAAAGATTGTTTACTTCACAATCCGCCAATGATGGCAATACAATTAGACAACAAATGTATTTAGGACATTTAGAAAGATTGTCCATTGAATACTTTGGAAAAATAAAAGAATATTGCCAAGATTATTTGTTATACGCGTCTATAGCTGGATGCTTCCATGACGTGAATATAGGAGATAAAATGTTCTTTAAATTGTCAGGCAAATTAGGAGAAAAAATTAGAGAAAATTGGAAAAATGATGAGGTTACTCCCATGTTGAATAATCTCTCAATACGTATACAACACATTATGAAAATAATAGAAGATACATGTACACATATAGCCATACAAAAACAACTTAAACATTCTGATGCAGGAATCTGTAAACAAATATATACACCACAACAATATTCACAAAATAAATATAAAAATAAAATAAATAATTCTAGAAGTAAACTTAGAAATATTAATACACAAAAATATTTAGGACCAAGAAATCCTCGAAAAACTTATACAATAAGGGCATCTAATGCTAGAAAACCTACACTCAATCCTACTAGACATGTTAGAAAATACAGAGATAATAAAACTTATAAACAAATATTAAAATGTTTTGCTTGTAATCAACCAGGACATTTTTCAAGAGATTGTCCAAATATATCAAATCTTTACACTAAAGAAGCAAACTTAATAAAATCTTGTCATATGAACTTGCTTCCAATAGATGAAGACGTATCAACAGATTCAGAAATTTTATCTGTAATCAGCATAACAGAATACACTGACGAACTAAATTCTAATAAAATACACAAAAATTATGATTTAATCAATGAATTTACAAATAATGAATATAACCATTTATATGCTAATACTAATGAAGATAACTTTCTCATGGGAGAAGAATACAATGAAATGGGTCAATTATTAGATGATTTAGGATATTGTCTAATGAATACCTTAGAAATAAAAACTTGTTCTCATAAAATCCAATATTATTCAGGGACAGATTCAATTCCGTGCACATATTGTGAACGTTATTTTCATATATCAAAAAGAGCTCATTGTCCACTTTGTTATAAAAATTTTTGCATTAAATGTATAGAAAAACATTTAAACATATCAGAACAAGATATACCCTCTTTTGAAACAAGAGAAAATACAAATAAACCTAGTAATAAAGATTTAACTGATACAAGAGTTTCTGTATTAGAGACTCGCATAAATTACCTAGAAGAAAAAGTTATTCTTTTAGAAAAATTAATAAAAGGAAAAACTAAAATAGATACCCCTGAGACTAGTCAGATTTCTATACTAAATAATATGATGGGAACAACAGAATGTATCCCATTAGTTTGTAATAAACAACAATTAATAACTCTAAAAGTATTAGTAAAAATAACTTTTCCAAAAATAAATAATAAACCTTCTACAGAAAAAATTATACAAGCCTTATTAGATACAGGTTGTTCAGAAACAGTCATCTGTAAAACTGTAACTCCACAACAAAACATAGTTAAAAGTAAACACATACAAAAGACTAGAACTATGTCTGGTGAAATCATGATAAATGATGAAGAAATTAATAATGTTATTCTTCAATTTAGCACAAACTATGAAATTTTTTGTTACAAAACCTTCATCAAAACCATGAGAGTAGAAAACCTAGTTCCTTCTAAACAAAACATGATAATTGGTTTAGATTTCATCTTAAGACAAAATCGATCAATTACTATAAATAAAGACTATGTCTTAATAAGTGATAAAACACAAATGACACCTATAGTCAGTGGTGATTCAGTCAAACAAGAAACTATTACTGATAATTGTAATTATAAAAATTCAAATACATGTAAATGTAAAACAGAATATTTATACACATTAGAAGAAATAAATGAAAATTATTTTTTAAATAATATCTTAGATGATACAACTGAAGTATTCTCTTCTATAAAAATTTCAAAGTCAATAAAATTTGAAAGTATTCACCAAATCCTTGATAGGTTAAACAAAACAAATATAATAGGAGAAGATCCAACAAAATTCTGGGATAGAGATCCCGTAACATGTAAACTAGAAATAATTAATCCTGATTTAATTATAAAAACAAAAGATATTCAATTTAACAATTGGGAACAAGAAGAATGTCAAACCCACATACAAAATATTTTAAAATTAAAAGTAATAACACCCAGTGTTAGTCCCCATAGAAGTCCAGCATTTATTGTTAATAAATCTTCAGAACAAAAACGTGGTAAATCTAGAATGGTTTACAATTATAAAAGATTAAATGATAATACTGTTGAAGATAGCTACACAATTCCTTCTAAAGATATTTTAATAAACCCAATTCAAGATACTAAATGGTTTTCTAAATTCGACCTAAAAAGTGGATTTAATCAAGTAAAAATGGATCCTGATTCTATAAAATGGACGACCTTTTCATGTTCTGAAGGTCTATTTGAATGGAATGTTATGCCATTTGGTTTAAAAAATGTGCCGGCTGTTTTTCAGCGTAAAATGGACAATATTTTTAAAGATGTAAAATCTTTCACTTGTGTTTATATGGATGACATTTTAGTCTTTTCCAAAACAAAAAATATACACTTTCTTCATTTAAAACAAGTTTTATATAAATTAGAACATTATGGTTTAATAATTTCTAAATCAAAAATGGAAATTTGCAAGAATTTCATTGAATTCTTAGTAACAGAAATAGGTAATGGAACCATAAAACTCCAACCTCATATCTCTAAAAAAATACGAGAATTTCCTGATAAAATGGAAGATATAAAAACACTTAGATCCTTTTTAGGATTACTAAATTATGCAAGAAATTTTATTCCTAATCTAGGAAAATATACATCTGCTTTATATAACAAAACTGCTTTAAAAGGAGAAAGAAAATTTAACTCTGAAGATATAAAATTAGTTCAAAAGCTAAAACAAATGGTAATAAATTTACCAACTTTACAATTACCATTAGATTCAGACTATTTAATAATTGAATGTGATGGTTGTGAATTTGGATGGGGAGCAATCCTCAAACGAAAAAAAAATAAACATTTACCAAAAACAGAAGAACAAATTTGTAGATATTCCTCGGGAAAATATACTACAAAACCCAAAATTTATCAAACAAGCACTGACTATGAAGTTAATGCTATAATACACGCTATGAATTCTTTTAAGTTATTTTTAATAAATAAGAAAGAAATAACAATCCGAACAGATTGTGAAGCTATAGTTACATATGGTAAAAATCAAATTAACAATGACAAAAAATCACACAAAAGATGGTTACTTTTTAAAGATTATATAAATTTTTCTGGAAAAATTATTAATTTTGAACATATCAAAGGAACTGACAATACTTGTGCTGATATTTTGTCCAGATTTATCAAATAAATATCAGAATTTCTACAAAGACCTGATTGGTCAAATCCACACATATCCATGACATTGGAACCTACAAAGAAAGGTCTTCAGGGCCCCAAACAAGTAAGATCACCCTTTAGGGTAGATCAATACACAAAATATGGTAAACAAGAATTGTCAATACTCACAAATATTTATCAGTATCCTGGTAGAGACAATACAAATATCAAGCTCAATGTCTTGATCGATAATATTTGGAATATTCCAAAATATACAACAGAGAATGAATCTCAAGTTACAAAAGTCAAACAAAGCATTATCTGTGCTCTATACAATTTCTGTGGACAAAATAATCAAGGAGTTGTTTTAACATCTCCAGCCTCTCCATCTGGAAAAGGTTTTACACACTTTGCTCTTATTGATGGGCCTAACAAAGGGGTATATACCTCATTCAGAGATCTCTCTGAAGCCAAACAAGACCAATTTTTGTCTACCTACAAAGACTTTTACTCTAAAGAAGAAGCCCAAATGGCAGTAAGACTCCAAACAATTGATAAAGAAAAGATCAAAACTGCCTTACAAATGGAACCCAGAATCCAAACTCAAACTTATGCTGGTGCCACTAGTATTCCGCCCAGTCTAAACCCAAATATTCTTTTATCAAAATTTAACCTTCTTCAAGAATTCCTTTTTGAAGCACACTCAAAAGCCATAAAATTTAATGGCTTATTTGTTAAAATACAAACTTATTTCAATCACAAAACTGTTTGTGTCATCTCTTCTGACTACTGTAAAACAGTAACCAAAGACTGTACATGTCAAATAAAATATTTAGTCAGAAAAGCTCACATAGATTTAGAAACTTTCGAACAATTTTTACACAGAGATTTTCTCATAACTCCTATGTCATTCCTAGAGGTAGGATGTCTACACACAATCATAATACCACCTATTGATAGATTTCAATCTTTATCCTCTCCCATAAATTCAGTCATAAACGAAGTACAGGCTGAGCACATGCAAAAGGTTGCTCTACAAATTATTACTTCACCAAGAAGTATAACATTACAAGATAGTAACCCTACAGATGTTATAAAACTATACACAGAAGTGAACCCTGAGTTTCATTCTTGCAAAACATCAGAACATGATGAATTAAAAGGTCTTTCACTAAACAAAAATAAAACCTATCAGTACAACCTTTGGAAAGCACACACTGAAGGTTCAAATTGGAATTTTTCTAAATTTGATTCAGAAACATTGATTCTTTTAAAAGAAACAAAAAATACCAAGCTCTACTGGAAGAAGAGTATGGGCTCCAAATTTCATCCTTTCCCCACTGAGGCTAATCTTACCTTAGTCCGACATTTCGAAAGAGAAAGGATTTTCAAAGAAATTTATGAAAAAGCTGGCTGCTATGGCCAACAAACACCAGGAGCATCAGGAGCTTCTTCTCTTCCTTCTGAAGCAGGAGATGATCAATCTCTTCTTGAACAAATGGACGAAGAATTCCAAGATTTTACTGCATCCATCACTCGTTTGAAATAAAGTTTTACCTGTGACACAGTAAATTTACCTTAGGGTAATTGACTGAAAGGTAAAAACTGATACAACAGGTTTCCGGTAATCAGGTGACCTATATAGCCGGTTCCCGGTCATACATTTTGTATATAAATAGGCCTTAAGTCTCTTATGCGGAGCAGGCTTGAGACACACCCTCTCTCTCTCTAAACTCTCTACCTTCTCTCTAAAAACTCTCCTGTGTAAAGTCTCTCATTCTGCAATAAAATACGAAGATTCTCGTCACCCCTCCGTTCTTCTCCCCTCTGTAAGTCTATTATTTTTCTTTTATGTTTATGTAATTTCAATCATGGAGTAGTCTATTCGTTAAGGTATCTTCGGATGCCTAAAATGATAAATATCTAAAGATGCGATAATCATTTAAAGGCTTATCATATGTCTGTATATTCACCATCTTTCTCATCTTCTTCTGAAAACCTGGGTTCTGCCCTTGTATTTGCGAAAAACCTGGGTTTTGGTAAACTTGTCGAGTTGAATCTGGTATTGCGCGGATTACCGCCGTATAAATCCAGTCTAAACTCATGAGGTGTGACCAGGAATATCTGGAATTGGTCGGAGTACCGCCGTATAAATCCAGACTTTTCTTGCTTCTCTTTTTCTTTGGTATAAAAGAATATTAAATAAAAGAAGAAAGGAAAAGTTAAAGTTGAAAAATCTGGATTTATACGGCGGTACTCCGACCAATACCAGATACTCCTGGTCATACCTCATGAGTTTAGACTGGATTTATACGGCGGTAATCCGCGCAATACCAGATTCAACTCGACAAGTTTAGCAAAACCCAGGTTTTTCGCAAATACAAGGGCAGAACCCAGGTTTTCAGAAGAAGATGAGAAAGATGGTGAATATACAGACATATGATAAGCCTTTAAATGATTATCGCATCTTTAGATATTTATCATTTTAGGCATCCGAAGATACCTTAACGAATAGACTACTCCATGATTGAAATTACATAAATATAAAAGAAAAATAATAGACTTACAGAGGGGAGAAGAGGGGAGGGGTGAAGAGAAACTTCGTATTTTATTGCAGAATGAGAGACTTTACACAGGAGAGTTTTTAGAGAGAAGGGAGAGAGTTTAGAGAGAGAGGGTGTGTCTCAAGCCTGCTCCGCATAAGAGACTTAAGGCCTATTTATATACAAAATGTATGACCGGGAACCGGCTGTATAGGTCACCTGATTATCGGAAACCTGTTGTGTCAGTTTTTACCCTTCAGTCAATTACCCTAAGGTAAATTTACTGTGTCACAGGTAAAACTTTATTTCAAACGAGTGATGGATGCAGTAAAATCTTGGAATTCTTCGTCCATTTGTTCAGGAAGAGATTGATCATCTCCTGCTTCAGAAGGAAGAGAAGAAGCTCCTGATGCTCCTGGTGTTTGTTGGCCATAGCAGCCAGCTTCTTCATAAATTTCTTTGAAAATCCTTTCTCTTTCGAAATGTCGGACTAAGGTAAGATTAGCCTCAGTGGGGAAATGATGAAATTTGGAGCCCATACTCTTCTTCCAGTAGAGCTTGGTATTTTTTGTTTCTTTTAAAAGAATCAATGTTTCTGAATCAAATTTAGAAAAATTCCAATTTGAACCTTCAGTGTGTGCTTTCCAAAGGTTGTACTGATAGGTTTTATTTTTGTTTAGTGAAAGACCTTTTAATTCATCATGTTCTGATGTTTTGCAAGAATGAAACTCAGGGTTCACTTCTGTGTATAGTTTTATAACATCTGTAGGGTTACTATCTTGTAATGTTATACTTCTTGGTGAAGTAATAATTTGTAGAGCAACCTTTTGCATGTGCTCAGCCTGTACTTCGTTTATGACTGAATTTATGGGAGAGGATAAAGATTGAAATCTATCAGTAGGTGGTATTATGATTGTGTGTAGACATCCTACCTCTAGGAATGACATAGGAGTTATGAGAAAATTTCTGTGTAAAAATTGTTCGAAAGTTTCTAAATCTATGTGAGCTTTTCTGACTAAATATTTTATTTGACATGTACAGTCTTTGGTTACTGTTTTACAGTAGTCAGAAGAGATGACACAAACAGTTTTGTGATTGAAATAAGTTTGTATTTTAACAAATAAGCCATTAAATTTTATGGCTTCTGAGTGTGCTTCAAAAAGGAATTCTTGAAGAAGGTTAAATTTTGATAAAAGAATATTTGGGTTTAGACTGGGCGGAATACTAGTGGCACCAGCATAAGTTTGAGTTTGGATTCTGGGTTCCATTTGTAAGGCAGTTTTGATCTTTTCTTCATCAATTGTTTGGAGTCTTACTGCCATTTGGGCTTCTTCTTTAGAGTAAAAGCCTTTGTAGGTAGACAAAAATTGGTCTTGTTTGGCTTCAGAGAGATCTCTGAATGAGGTATATACCCCTTTGTTAGGCCCATCAATAAGAGCAAAGTGTGTAAAACCTTTTCCAGATGGAGAGGCTGGAGATGTTAAAACAACTCCTTGATTATTTTGTCCACAGAAATTGTATAGAGCACAGATAATGCTTTGTTTGACTTTTGTAACTTGAGATTCATTCTCTGTTGTATATTTTGGAATATTCCAAATGTTATCGTTCAAGACATTAAGCTTGATATTTGTATTGTCTCTACCAGGATACTGATAAATATTTGTGAGTATTGGCAATTCTTGTTTACCATATTTTGTGTATTGATCTACCCTAAAGGGTGATCTTACTTGTTTGGGGCCCTGAAGACCTTTCTTTGTAGGTTCCAATGTCATGGATATGTGTGGATTTGACCAATCAGGTCTTTGTAGAAATTCTGATATTTATTTGATAAATCTGGACAAAATATCAGCACAAGTATTGTCAGTTCCTTTGATATGTTCAAAATTAATAATTTTTCCAGAAAAATTTATATAATCTTTAAAAAGTAACTATCTTTTGTGTGGTTTTTTGTCATTGTTAATTTGATTTTTACCATATGTAACTATAGCTTCACAATCTGTTCGGATTGTTATTTCTTTCTTATTTATTAAAAATAACTTAAAAGAATTCATAGCATGTATTATAGCATTAACTTCATAGTCAGTGCTTGTTTGATAAATTTTGGGTTTTGTAGTATATTTTCCCGAGGAATATCTACAAATTTGTTCTTCTGTTTTTGGTAAATGTTTGTTTTTTTTTCGTTTGAGGATTGCTCCCTATCCAAGTTCACAACCATCACATTCAATTATTAAATAGTCTGAATCTAATGGTAATTGTAAAGTTGGTAAATTTATTACCATTTGTTTTAGCTTTTGAACTAATTTTATATCTTCGGAGTTAAATTTTCTTTCTCCTTTTAAAGCAGTTTTGTTATATAAAACAGATGTATATTTTCCTAGATTAGGAATAAATTTTCTTGCATAATTTAGTAATCCTAAAAAGGATCTAAGTGTTTTTATATCTTCCATTTTATCAGGAAATTCTCGTATTTTTTTAGAGATATGAGGTTGGAGTTTTATGGTTCCATTACCTATTTCTGTTCCTAAGAATTCAATGAAATTCTTGCAAATTTCCATTTTAGATTTAGAAATTATTAAACCATAATGTTCTTATTTATATAAAACTTGTTTTAAATGAAGAAAGTGTTCATTTTTTGTTTTGGAAAAGACTAAAATGTCATCCATATAAACACAAGTAAAAGATTTTACATCTTTAAAAATATTGTCCATTTTACGCTGAAAAACAGCCGGCGTATTTTTTAAACCAAATGGCATAACATTCCATTCAAATAGACCTTCAGAACATGAAAAGGCCGTCCATTTTATAGAATCAGGATCCATTTTTACTTGATGAAATCCGCTTTTTAGGTCGAAGTTAGAAAACCATTTAGTATCTTGAATTCGGTTTATTAAAATATCTTTAGAAGGAATTGTGTAGCTATCTTCAACAGTATTATCATTTAGTCTTTTATAATTGTAAATCATTCTAGATTTACCACGTTTTTGTTCTGAAGATTTATTAACAATAAATGTTGGACTTCTATAGGGACTAACACTGGGTGTTATTACTTTTAATTTTAAAAGATTTTGTATGTGGGTTTGACATTCTTCTTGTTCCCAATTGTTAAATTGAATATCTTTTGTTTTTATAATTAAATCAGGATTAATTATTTCTAGTTTACATGTTATGGGATCTCTATCCCAGAATTTTGTTGGATTTTCTCCTATTATATTTGTTTTGTTTAACCTATCAAGGATTTGTTGAATACTTTGAAATTTTTATAGAAGAGAATATCTCGGCTGTATCATCTAAGATATTATTTAAAAAATAATTTTCATTTATTTCTTCTAATGTGTATAAATATTTTGTTTTACATTTACATGTATTTGAATTTTTACAATTACAATTATCAGTAATAGTTTCTTGTTTGACTGAATCACCACTGGCTATAGGTGTCATTTGTGTTTTATCACTTATTAAGACATAGTCTTTATTTATAGTAATTGATCGATTTTGTCTTAAGATGAAATCTAAACCAATTATCATGTTTTGTTTAGAAGGAACTAGGTTTTCTACTCTCATGGTTTTGATGAAGGTTTTGTAACCAAAAATTTTATAGTTTGTGCTAAATTGAAGAATAACATTATTAATTTCTTCATCATTTATCATGATTTCACCAGACATAGTTCTAGTCTTTTGTATGTGTTTACTTTTAACTATGTTTTGTTGTGGAGTTATAGTTTTACAGATGACTGTTTCTGAACAACCTGTATCTAATAAGGCTTGTATAATTTTTTCTGTAGAAGGTTTATTATTTATTTTTGGAAATGTTATTTTTACTAATACTTTTAGAGTTATTAATTGTTGTTTATTACAAACTAATGTGATACATTCTGTTGTTCCCATCATATTATTTTGTATAGAAATCTGACTAGTCTCAGGGGTATCTATTTTAGTTTTTCCTTTTATTAATTTTTCTAAAAGAATAACTTTTTCTTCTAGGTAATTTATGCGAGTCTCTAATACAGAAACTCTTGTATCAGTTAAATCTTTATTACTAGGTTTATTTGTATTTTCTCTTATTTCAAAAGAGGGTATATCTTGTTCTGATATATTTAAATGTTTTTCTATACATTTAATACAAAAATTTTTATAACAAAGTGGACAATGAACCCTTTTTTATATATGAAAATAACGTTCACAATATGTGCACGGGATTGAATCTGTCCCTGAATAATATTGGATTTTATGAGAACAAGTTTTTATTTCTAAGGTATTCATTAGACAATATCCTAAATCATCTAATAATTGACCTATTTCATTGTATTCTTCTCCCATGAGAAGGTTATCTTCATTAGTATTAGCATATAAATGGTTATATTCATTATTTGTAAATTCATTGATTAATTCATAATTTTTGTGTATTTTATTAGAATTTAGTTCATCAGTGTATTCTGTTATGCTGATTACAGATAAAATTTCTGAATCTGTTGATACGTCTTCATCTATTGGAAGCAAGTTCATATGACAAGATTTTATTAAGTTTGCTTCTTTTGTGTAAAGATTTGATATATTTGGACAATCTCTTGAAAAATGTCCTGGTTGATTACAACCAAAACATTTTAATATTTGTTTGTAAGTTTTATTATCTCTGTATTTTCTAACATGTCTAGTAGGGTTGAGTGTAGGTTTTCTAGCATTAGATGCTCTTATTGTATAAGTTTTTCGAGGATTTCTTGGTCCTAAATATTTTTGTGTATTAATATTTCTAGGTTTACTTCTAGAATTATTTCTTTTATTTTTATATTTATTTTGTGAATATTGTTGTGGTGTATATATTTGTTTACAGATACCTGCATCAGAATGTTTAAGTTGTTTTTGTATGGCTATATGTGTACATGTATCTTCCATTATTTTCATAATGTGTTGTATACGTATTGAGAGATTATTCAACATGGGAGTAACCTCATCATTTTTCCAATTTTCTCTAATTTTTTGTCCTAATTTGCCTGGAAATTTAAGGAACATTTTATCTCCTATATTCACGTCATGGAAGCATCCAGCTATAGACGCGTATAACAAATAATCTTGACAATATTCTTTTATTTTTCCAAAGTATTCAATGGACAATCTTTCTAAATGTCCTAAATAAATTTGTTGTCTAATTGTATTACCATCATTGGCGGATTGTGAAGTAAACAATCTTTGAACAAGAGAACAAAAGTTGTAAATGTTTGGACCGGGTTCTATGACCAAAGTATTCAGATCATTAGGGAAGTTTTTCTTAAAGGATTCCCAACCAGATCTAGCAATATCGCCGAGATATGTTTCTCCTTTTGCGATCATTTCTTGGGAAGACTGCACATCTTTTTCATGATGTATGCCATAATCACGTATTACAGCAGCAGTCCATTGTTCAATGTATGTAGGAAGGAGTTGTGGATCTATTCCTCCTAAGTTAAGAAGTAGATTTGGAATTTGAAAATGTGGTTCTACTGGTAATCGTTTACCATGTGAGATATATTTATTATCACTAAGGACAATATTTTGAACTGTGTCTCTGGGTAAAAATCCTGGACTATAATTCTGAGTACCAGCAGGATCTAACCTATAATTTGTAGCAGTGGATTCTTCATATTCATTGATTAATCCTACTTTTGTGTTTTCAGAGGTAGTAGACAATTCATCGTCTTCTTTATTTTTAAATTTTTCTTGAAGTTTGTAAAAGTATTCTTGTTCTTCAAGTTTTAAATTTTGTAAAAAGATATTAACTATATCATTTTCTTGAGGTGTTATAACTTCATTTTGTTCTAAGGGAAAACAATCCCAAGGTTCCCAGTTTGACTCACTAAGAATGCTTTGTTGTAAAGAATATTGTTTAAAATTACTTTCTAAAGTTCCTTGCCTAAGCATGGCTATGTTTGCTTGATGATGATTCCATTCTTCTTCAGTCATGTCATCATCTTCATTATCTATGATATTCATCATAGCAATATGATCATTGTCGGGAATAGCAGATGTACTATCCCTTCGATCTTGTTCTATGTCTGTTAGAGAAGTGCTTCTGTAGTCAGTAAAACTTAGACTAAGACCTCTAGACCTATTATGTAAAATGACAGTGTCTGGATTTGTAATGGGATTTTGTTCATCCCTTTGTAAATGGGTTTGCCATAGATGACCCTCATTTCTTCGAGTAAAGGCTTGGGCTGGCAAAAATTGTGTACCAATTGAACTAATGGCTTCTTCTAATGGTCTAGTGTTTATTCTATACATAGAAGAAATATAATTACTTATTCTTCCTATGAAGGTTATGTCTAAGTGTAGGTTATGTCCTATCCAATTTGTTCCAAATCTTATGGTTTGTACTTCTAGACTGATGTGGTTTACAAAATCTTGAAGAGTAAGTGTAAAGTTAGGGGCAAGGTATATCAAAGATATAGGTTGATTTAGGTCAACTTCTAGTATACCTATAATACTTTGGGAATCATTGTTTTGGAATCTGGTGTCATGGAGAACTATTAAGGCTCTAGCACCAATCATATGTCTAGCTAGGGATCTTACACCAATAGTAATTAATCCCATATGAACATATCGTCCATGTTGGTTTAGGAGTTGTGTGGCTGTTTGCTGAGATATTAATGGTATTATCTCATAAGTATTATCGGGTAGGTGGAAATCTTCTATTCTCCTATACCTGTAGAGGCTGGTTCTTTCGGAACTTAACCACCCTATGTTGTATAACTGTCTAGGATTTAAAGAATCTATCTGAGAATTAGATTCTATTTCAACATTTTGTTGTATATCTACTAAGTCTTCTAACATTAGTAGATCTTCTTCTATGTAGAAATCTATCTAAGATTCAAGGATGTTGGATGAGATCTTGTCTCCTGGTATTGTGTTCTCTTAATCTTCGAGAAGTTCCGGGAAACCTCTCTGATGTGTGATTCCTATTAGATGAACTATCCATAGAAATTTCTTGTACTTGTGTTTGTAAATTATTATTTGGTGTAAAATTCATATTTAACTAATAGTTTTATCTTTATTGGAGTTATTGTTGTCCTGTGTAGTCTGATTTCTATTACTAGATTCAGCTTTGTTTGGTGTTGCAATAACTTTAACAAATTTGTGAGTATTTTTACAGACTGTTTTAGTTTGTGTAGTTGTTCCTAAAGATAACTTAGAAACTTTATTGACTAAATCATTTATGTCATCAGTCATGTTTATATTTTTGTGTTGCTGATTAATAAGAGTAGATAGTTTTCTAGAAACTTCTTCTAGTAAAGTTATTATTGTGTTATTTTGTCCTATTAATATTGTATGAACAAAATCTGTGTCATGAGTTGGTTTTATATATCCTACGGGAGGAGATTTTGTAAAATTTTCAATAGCTGCAAGAGCTGAGTGATATTCTTTACCTTTTATAGGTTGTATATTTGTCATTTTGTAAAATTTTATATTTGTGAGAATAAAATAAATGTACAGAAAAGAGAAAACAGAACAAGAACAGAAATTTAAACAGAAACAGAGCAAAAGCAGAACCAGAGCAAAGACAGCAGAAATTTATATAATAAAAGTAAGGTATCCACGGAATACACTATAAAACAATAAATATTAAAGAATATAGAAAATCATAAGGTTTATCAGTAAAATAACTTTTTTTTTTTTAAATACAAACCTAATAAAAAATAAACATTTGTACTTGTTGGCGCAATATGCACGTGTTCCTCAGCTCATTTAGGTAGGAACTAGGGACTTACACCGGCTCTCCACTGGCCATCACTGCCCTTCAACTACTATGAGTATCCTAGCAAACACTATCCACTCTAGACAGATTTCTATTTTCGATTAAAATTAACATTTACAAATTTTGATATGAAAACTGTCCTTGGAAAGAACGAAGCTCTGAGAAAAAGAGAAGCAAGAAAATAGAAATCTAAAACTGTGTCATGAAAACTGTAATTTACAAATTTTGGCGAGAATTATCTTTGATTATATTCTAAATCCTAAACCTTTAATTACTTGATGTGCAATGGCTCAGTTGGCAACACCGTCAAGTTTGTGGAAGAAGACCTAAAGTTGTCTTACTGAATATACTCTTAAGAAGATGAAGACCTTTAAGTGAAACTGAATTGCGAACCAAGTAATTATGTATTAATAAAAAAAAGGTGTACCTACTACTTAATCACACAAATAAAAGTCCAGTGTGGGAAATTGTTCTTTGCACACCAAATTTTCTTCCTACACCTTTCAGCTTTTAGGCTTTCAGATTGGCTAATCGAGAATGCAAAATTATATTCCAGATCAATTACAGTGTTTTACATTTCAGAATTCAGATTGACCAGTCGAAAAGGTCAAGAAAACATTCCGGTAAGGTGCAGGAAGAAAATAATAGGTGCAAAAAGCAATTGCCCATTGTTAGCTTGACTTGGATGATAAAGGAATGATGCCAATTGCCAACAAAGACCCATCAACAGATTCAGACTATGTCTATTTTAATTTTTATGATATTTGGAATATTAATATACAAGCACGTGTTAATCGATAGGTTCAGTTTATGTCGGTGTAGACGTTGATATTTGGAATAACAGCCAAAAAAAAATTAAAAGAAATGATCTTGACGATAATTGATGGAGAAAGCATGCAGTGTGTGCATCAATTTTGTAATGTTAGCTACAAAGCCATATGTGTCTACACATATTTGACACCTGATGTTACTGTCACAACTCACAACACAACCCTCATCGTTATTCAAATCGCAAGAAGCACATTTTGATAGTGAAAAACCTAGAGAAAGAAAATAATACGGTAATGTACTAGAAGTGTTAAGGGTTTTATGTTGTCATCAAAGTACAAATTGTTCTATAATAAAATTGTTAATTTTATGAAGAAAAAAAATTAGTGTAGAAATTAAACTCTAAAAAACACATTCACTTACATATCATTAACATTTTCTTTTATCATTATTCACAAGCTAATTTTATAATTCAGCGGGAAAAAAAGGCTAATTTGATAAGATTAGTCTTTAAAGCTGAGTTTAAGGAATTAATAGTATGACAACATTATTGAAAAAATATTTATACAGTTTTCTTTATAGGCTATTTATACAGATTTATATCTTTAATCTACTAAACCTTTTCATTCTCAATGATTTTTTCACTTTTTGCCACTTAAAATCAATTTCAAGCGGAAATCATATGAAAAAAATAACATTTAATTTATTATTTGGCTAGTCCAAGACTATCTATGGTTGAATGGAAGAATAGAGAGATTTTAATGAAAGGAAAGAAAAGGAATTTAATGTTTAATGGAGGGGAGAAAAAGGAAAAATAGTTTTATTCTTTTATTTGGATTAAATAGATTTTAAAGTTAATTAATTTTTCATCTTTATTATATTTTTAAAGCCTACTTAACTACCTATTTTTGTCATTTCTCTCTGGTACCTTTATGGATTATGTCTCATCCAAATGTATAATACATATTTTATTTCCACACATCTCTTACATCTCAATGAAAAAATCCTAATGTACATTCTCTTGTAATGTATCTTTCATAGACACCATCATAGTGTGTGTTAGGATAACAAATATCTTATTAAATATTCAAAGGATAGATATTGAATACATATTTAATTATGAAAAGATTGAAGTTATTTAGTAAAATCATATACCTCTCCTCAAAACTCTCCTAACTTCGGATGGAAACTAAAAAGGGATGATGAATGATTTTGCTCATAATCTTTTCCTTTTTAAAAATCGAACCAAACACAATTTTTTTTTTTAAATCTCTCATCCAATCTTTCCTCTATTCCCCTCAAATCAAAATGTTCACTTATATATCTTATTTATGTGTCTAAATAATTACACCTCCTATTTCAATATTTAAATAGATTGCTCACAGTAGTTTCAAGTCCTAGATATGTCACTGATGAAGGATAAATTTCATCACCCAATTCAAATGGCCAACTCTTTATACTTATTAACAGTTTTCAAAACCTTTCATCTTTTATTAAATTTTTTTATTTTGTTTTACACAAAAATATTGAGTTCATTCCATCATAACCTTAAAGCCTATGAGTTATACTATGTAGTAACAAATTATCCACTAACTAATACATAAGAAAGTTTATTACTTATGTATTAACAGTGTAAAAAAGTTTTACATGGACGTTCAATCACAATTCTTCATTTATGTGACTTTTAAAATATTAATTGGTAAATCAATAAACTTACTAGATAAGAAGAGTTTTGATTGAATGTCAATGTAAATTTTTTTACACTAACAGTACATATGTCATTTTCTCTACACAGCACATTTACAAAATTCAATATTATGTATAGAGCAACTAATTTGGACTCATAACTTTGTAAAGACTAAAGACTTGCATCCTCTCACTGTTGGAAATAACAGTGGATTGATTAATACCAATCCACTATTATTTCCAACATTCTCCCACTTGGATGGTATTAATCAATAATATAAAGATAAATCATTAAGCTAGAATGACAATTATAGACAAATCTTATATTAGACAATGAGAAATTTGAGCTACAAAATAATATCCGATAGGGATATATATCATAAATATTTCTCGTAAAGTACATAGAATAATGTAGTTCAATAAAATAATACTACATGGTCTCAAGCACCCAAAAATACTAAGAGATATGTTACTAAAATGATATTATTTCACACATATCTCATAAGAAAGTTTTCAGACTCCCACTGATCTAAGACATCAAAACTTAACCAAACCATATGAGTTATAAAACTCCAAAGTTAAGTATTTGATCAATGAATAAAAAAATATTTAATTAATATAATTTTTTTTTTTACTTGAGTCCGAAAAATTATATAGGTGAGAAAGCATAATTTACATGCATCTAATTATTCATCATAGCCCAATAACATATGTAATTACATATAGGCTACATAAATGCTCTATAATATTTGACATTTAACTAATCTGAGTTTCAAAAAAGAGTGACTATGTAAGAATCCAAAGATAAGTAGGAAATCCATAAATTCCCTACTAAAACCACATAGACACCTAGTTTATATAAAATGATACTCAGATTATTGTGGCCACAAAATGTCAATTGAGCAAACACTTAGATAATTGGTCCAAACAAAAAAAATTCATAAGTACTTCAAAAGTGCAAAATTGTACTCAATAGGAGTACTATCATAATAAGCACTTTTTTTACAAAGTAGAAAATCATACTCGAGCATCTACAATATACTTATAGAATTTTGACCAAACAAAATGTGAAATTTTGGGTAAAGAAAAGCACAATACTTAATTGCATACCAAAAGAATTAATATGCAATGCCCAACAAAATGCTCTTAACATCCATTAAAGATGTCTATTAAGATACAATGAATTATATGTATCTCAATTAAAATAGGACAAAAATAAATAGTCAAGTCCTATAAAGTACGTCATATCATAATTAAATGTGAACAAGAATATATGACAATACAGATAGATAAGTCTCGAGACATGACACAAAATTATATACTTCTAAAATTTTGATCAATTAAAATATGAAAATTGGGTAAAAGAGATGCACAATGCATAATTGTATGCCAAAAGGATTAATGTGCAGTACCCAACAGAATGACCTTAACATCAGTTAAAGATGTCTACAAAGATACAATAGATTTTATGTATCTCAATAAAAATAGGACAAAAATAAATAGAGAAGTCCTATAGAATATGTCATATCATAATTAAATGTGCACACAATTATATGACAATAAAAAATATATAAGTTTCGAGAGATAATACAATATTATATATACTCCCACTAATCCTCAATATACCAAAAAAATATTATGATTATAATTAGGGTACACTAGTATTAAAAGTTATAGTGATAGTGGGATGATGACTTTATAAGATAATAATAAAAGTGAATTAAAATTCACTATTATTCTACTTAAGGAATTAGAAAGTAGTAGAATAACAAATGATTAATGAGAGAAGTGGTTAAAATAACAAGAATATGAAACCTACAAATTCATCCATAAGAATAAATAATTCTCACAAATGGTTTCATAATTAACCACATATTAATCAATTTTTACAAAAATATTGACCCCTATGAGGATCTTGAAAAAATAATTACATAAGTGAAAAAATAGATCACTTGATAATTTTACGTAGAATATGAGATCATAAGCAAGTTCTCAAGTAATCATAAACAAAAATCAAGTGCTACAATAAACAATATTTACACACATTTTAGAATAAAACATGATTACACGCAGCGAAAGAATGAGACTTATTCTTACAAATATTAAGGATATAATAATAAATAGTCTCTAACTCTCATCAAAATTTATAATGGACATAGGTTTATTTATATATCCCAAATAAAGCATCTAGCTTTTACAAGAATACCATTAACAATATTATAAAATATGGTATGGAGAAATTAATCTCTTAAAATTTGGGATTCGTATATTGTCCTTACAAGAATTGCATACTAATATTGCAAATCAATAGAGAGTTTGTTATACAAGAAAATATTTTACAAGAGACCAATATAAAATCTTTAATATAGATCCCAACAATGTGATAACAAATAATGTGATAAGAAAAAAAAATTTTATCAAGAACATTTGTTTTTTTTTTTTGCACATGTATGATTAATTGGACATTTAAGGTAAAAATCTTATATCACGAAAATTTATTTTATAAGATATTAATTAAAATTCTAATATACAAAATCCTTCCACTTGATAAAGAAAAAATAAGTTGATATAACAAAAAAATACCCAGAAGGCTAAATAAAATTCAACTATTTCTTTATCAATATATATATATATATATATATATATATATATATATATATATATATAAAATTTGCACCACAAAAAATGCAACATTTTTTTTGTTTTGAAGGGAAAATGTCCAATTAAAAGTTATAAGTCATTATGGAACAAAAAAAATGAGAGTGTAAATTTTGGTTCCATATAAATATAACTAAACATGATCAAATGAGGGAAATAAACTGAACATTACAAAAATAGGGAAACATTATGTAATTCTAAAAGTTCAGTTAAAAGAGAATCCCTAAAGAAATTACAATGTACTATAACTCATATCAATAAAATCCTAATACCGATAGGGTATTAAAAAATCATTAACATAAGCCAAGAAAAATACATTGTATAACACCAAATTACATTAATAACAATACACCGATAGAGTATAGTTATCATCAATGCAATAAAAAAAATAATTATATCACAAAATTCACATAAATGCTCCAAAATAGTGAAATTATAATTATGTAAATGAAAAAAGAAATTATGCATATTGTCCAATAAATTTGCATAATTTTAATCATATATCTTATATGACCAACATACAAAATTCACATTATTATACCCATGATAGACAAGTAATAATAATGCAAATTAATAAAGAAAATTATGCTCATAAGAGAAGGACAATTAAGATTGTGCATAATTAATAAAATAACCTAAAATGAATTTATAAATGATAATTCAATATTAAAGAGAGTACAGTATAATTGGAGAATACAAATACTGTAAAGAATTAATGAAAAATAGGTCAAAAATTCAAGATTATAATAGTAAAAAAATTTTAATTTAATCTTTAATTAATCAATTTTTTTTTATACTAAAAAATACCAATAATATAAAAATATTAAATAAATATGGTATTTTTGAAAAAATAAGAATATAAAAAATTAGCAACAACATTCAATGCTTTTGAGAATGAATTTAACACACGAATCATCATACATGATCGTATCAAAACGACAAAGTTCTCCCTTAACCAAATCACAAAAATTTGGGTATAAAAAAATGAGTCTATGCAAACCCATTAACACTTTCCAAAGTAAAGTTAACACAAATATATTATGTTGCCCACACAAATGACTCATATTGGTCAAACATAAAAAAAGGAAAACCATTAAGTAATTTTGAAAACAATTTACCCCATAATTATTTAAAAGAAAACTAGGTTTTAAAGGGGTAGCACTTAAAAAGAAGTTTCAATATATAATTTTTCCATGTAAGATTAAGGGAATGAAACTTTAACATGTTATTTTAACAATAACAAGTAGCGTAAACCCTCATTTTTTTTTTGTGAAAAAGATAATAGTGAACTATATTATAAAATTTCACTAATAACACAAAAAATCTTCAATTCAAATTTAATTTTCTAATAGAAAACAACCATAATTCTCTAATAGAAAACAACCATAATATGTATCTAATTTGGCTCTGATACCAATTGACGGAAATAAAAGGAAACCTTAAATCAATAGATACAAGATTATAGTATGTGTAGAGAATTAAATATAAAAAGATAGAGGAAAGAGAATTTGTGTACCTCAAATATATTGAATTGAAGTTCTTGATTTTTAAGAACAAAAAACTCTAGGAATGATTATTGTAGAGATATGAGTTCAATAAGAACTCTTGAGGATTTTACTACCTACTTTCTAGGGGATTATTTTAGAGAATGTGTATTGTTGTTGTTATAATTTGCTTAATGGGATGGCAAATTTATAATCCCCCAGGGTAGGCAGAGACCCCTCAAATGGGTTTTTTTTATGATTGATTCAACCCATCACAGAGTCAATCTTACTATAATCCCATTCAAATAATCATAAAGATATTATAAGATATGATTATCACCAAATGGAGAATGTTGGAAATAATAGTGGATTGGTATTAATCAATTATATTTTATCATTATATGGCAATTTAAGATTTGGTGATAATCATATCTCATAATATCTTTATGATTATTTGAATGAGATTATAGTAAGATTGACTCTGTGATGGGTTGAGTCAATCATAAAAAAAGTCTATTTGAGGGGTCTCTGCCTACCCTGGGGGATTATAAATTTGCCATCCCATTAAGCAAATTATAACAACAACAATACACATTCTCTAAAATAATCCCCTAGAAAGTAGGTAGTAAAATCCTCAAGAGTTCTTATTGAACTCATATCTCTACAATAATCATTCCTAGAGTTTTTTGTTCTTAAAAATCAAGAACTTCAATTCAATATATTTGAGGTACACAAATTCTCTTTTCTCTATCTTTTTATATTTAATTCTCTATACATACTATAATCTTGTATCTATTGATTTAAGGTTTCCTTTTATTTCCGTCACTCACATATTATATCAAAACACTTTGTATGCATAGCATTAAGTTATGTATGCACCAACAAAGACATGACACTTAGAATCAAAATTGTATTAGTGAGACCTACTCCATCTTGATATATTAAACAAACTAAGGAACCCTACATAATCTTGATAACAATAGTCTATTAACAAATCTAAACCATCTCAACACTTAATTTTGTATCCATTATATCATGAGTCTACGAAGGGTTAACCTAGAACTTAGCACATCTCAGATGTTAAATATATTTGCTACTAAGCGTAATTCCAAGTGGATTACGAGGAGATAACCTAGGATTAGCCACACTTGAACCCATATAAGCATGTCTATGAGCCTCACGAAACCTATAAATAGAAATGTAGGTATAGAGGGTAAAGGTAATTGTCCATTCATTTACTTGACTATATATCCCATCGGAGATCTATTATGACATGAGCGTCAGAGTGATTTTTGCATGTTACACTCGCGCACCCAAGAGAAGTAATCAAACCTAGACCTATTAGATTTAACAGTATATTAATATAATATATTATAAGAAAATATTAATACAAATGAAATCTTTATTTTATATTATCAGGATTTTATAATAAATAATTTTATTAATTATGAATTTTTTATAAGAAAATAAAATTTGTATCAATGAATTTTGATAATTAATATTTTAATTTGAATTATTCCAAAAAAATATTATTTTTTTAACTCTTATATATATATATATATATATATATATATATTATTTTAGTTTAGGAAAAACCCATTATTTTTGTGAGTACTATGATGCCCGTTAAAAAACAGATAGGAAAAACCCATATTCGCGGATAACGGGTACCCATTTATATTATCCGTACAAATATTTTTGTGACTTTTATTCACAAGTATCTGTAGACACAAATTTTTTTGTCATCCCTACCAATAAAAGTCAACAAACATTTTAATGGCTTAATATTTTGTCTAGAAGTTGGGGAAGTAAATTTGGGAATCGAATCCAGATGATAAACATAATATTTCTTTTGTTTTACGGCCTAAAATATGTATTACCATGCACATCACTATTTTAAAAATCTTGAATGTTGAAAAAAAATGGAACTCTCATTATTATTAATGCACAAAAGAATTTTTCACATCCCATATTTATAATAGTATTTTTCACATCCTTGGGCTGATCCACAAATTATATTTCAATGAAATTATTTTTTAAGCAATTAATGTCTATACTTCAAATATCTCATTACTATTTATCATTTCTCTTCACCCCGGCCATCTTTCCACTACTACATGTGACTTATCGTGTATATATTTATATCTTTGCACCTTTTTTTTTCTTACAATTAACACATAACTTTTTGCTGTCCACCAATTAATGTTTTCAAAAATGGATATAATGAATAAGGAGAACTGAAGTGTCATTTCAGAAAACTTTTTGAATTGGATATAACCTTTGATATCAGAGTCACGATGTGCTGTCCTTACAAGCCTAAAGCTGGCGTGTTTTTTTCGTGTAGACAAAATGTAATGCAAACTTTTGGACTTTCCATTTCCCTTTGTCAAACCGAAGAGATTTTTCTTTCATTCCCATATACATTTATGAAGGGACTCAGCAATTTGTAAATATATTTTTTCACTTCATTATTTTAATTTGTAAATTAGATTAGTCAATTTTATTTTTGTTTTTTACGAATTTTATTGATACCGAATTGTTCTTTAGAAAGGTTTAAAAAAATAAATGACAATGTTTCGTTACCAATTTATACAAAATCATGCCATTTTGTTATGAATATGACGATAAAATGTGCAAAAGCTACAAATGTAATAATAAATATGTGTAAATTTAAAATATGACAAAATTCACAACAAAATTGATTTAATAAATTTTGTGAATAATAACAATTGAGTAATAAAATATATCAAATAATTTTAAATAATGCATTTTCTTCAACAAGTTCATTAAAAAAGTTATTTTACTATCATTAATTACCAACGTTGTTTATTTATTTATTTTAAATTTATTATCATCATATTAGTTGTTGAAGTCATAACCATGACTAGTTGACTATATATAGACACGTCTTTCACCTTTTAATTAAGAACAGCAAAGTGAAATATAAAGAAATATGAGAGAAGAGAAAATGAGTGAAAAATAGATAAAATTGTAAGTTGTTTAAATTGAAAGAAATAGATAGAAGTAGAAAAGAAGTGAAAGATAAATGAGTTTTTTTTTTTGTAATAAGATAAATGAGTATATGATAAAAGACATATTTATTCTTTTTAAATATATTTACGTTGTAAAAATATATGAGAATAAATGTCCTTTTATTTTTAATGGACCCCAATAGTTGTCTATCTCTTCTTCTCTTCAACATTGAAGAGAGTTTTTCTCCTTGTGGATCCCAGTAGTTTTTTGTCTCTTCTCCTATTTATTTCCCCATCTGAATAAGAGAAAAAACATCATTCTCTTCCTATTTCTATGCTTCTTTCTCCCTTTCCAAAATCTACTTAACTAAACAATGGATAGCATCAGCAAAATGGTCAAACATTGCAAGGACATTTTCACCAATAAGTATATGCAGCAATAAAAAAAACAACTCCAAAACTTGACAAATTATTCATGAGTAGTTATTTACTTTTTTTCACTTTTGTTTGCAAGTCAAACCTAACATTTCATAAATTCAACACGAAATAAGACCCTTTTATGAGATTAAAAAGGAAATGGTAAGTAAGGTTTTCTTATATTTAATGTTTAAAATTATAAATAGATATCATATAAAAGAGGATTTAAATGTGATGTATTAACCTATAAAATTCTTTTACACATGTAAATTTATAACAAATCATTGTCGTTATGATTTTTTAAATAATTATTATAAAAATCAATAAATTTATCATAAATGATATTACTATTATTTAATAGTGTAAAATTTGTTTATATTATAAGTTTATAACCAATTTTCTCTTATATAAAATAAATAAATACATAATTTTATTAAAATTATAATTTAATTACATTAAATGAATAATAGTTTTAACAAATCTTAAAGGATATATTATGTAATTATTATAATTAAGATGTAAACGTGGTCTGTTCTATATTTTTTATTTACTTTATATTATCATTTATCAATTAATTACATATGCATAAGGAATAAAAATTTTCTTTCTCTAAATTATGTCTTGTTTCGTGTTCCATCAGCAAAAAAATTTACACCATTGGATACCTGCAAATTAAACTCATGAAAATAATCATATGAGTAATTTAAATGATACTTGTATTCGCAAGTGTCTGTTATCCCTTAAATTATAATATTACAAATATTTAATTTAAATAATATAATTTTTTAAAAATAAATTAACTTAAAATATTCATTTTCAGTTTTATTGTTATCAATGTTACTTTTTTTTATAAAAAATAAAAAATTCATAAAATTATTTTTTATAAAAATTTCGATAATGTAAAATAAATATTCTATTTATATTAAATATTTTGTATATATATTATATTAATCTATTTTTAGCTCCAATTAATCTTGTAGAAACTTAATGGTATAATTTTATTTCTAGATTTTTCAATAAATAAATTATTTGTTTGATAATATATGTGGATACATGTGAATATCCACGGGTATTGAACAAACTCGTGGGTATTTTTATAAGGGTACCCGACGGATTTTAAACGGATGATGGGTACAGATATTTTAAGACATGACAGGTAGCGGGTAGGCATTACTCGTACCCGTCCTTACTCATTGCCACTTCTAGTACCATCCATAAAAAAACGTTATATCATTTAATGAAGTATATAAAAATAAAAAATATTTATAATAAAAAATGCATTAAATAACATGTCATTTTCTAATTGGTATAAGGGTAACAGGAAATGAGACATAGTGTAGGGCCAGACGATTCCAATCTCTATATACGTATCTATAGATAAAGTATGCATGTGAAAGTGAGTTTGCATTTTCATTCATCCAAAAAGTAAGACAAAATATTTTTAAAAAGATAAATTTATAATTTTTAAGTTCATTTCTATTGGATTTTATTATGTTCAGATAAATTTGTGGGAAATTTATCACATTTTTTTTAATTTTAATTTGTGAGAATTGCAAAATCAGGTTAAAGAGTAAAGACAAATGAAATATTTTTTCTCCGACCATATGGAAAACGGCAATAATGTTGATGACAATTAAATGATTAGTTTAAAAAACGTTATGCAAACTTTAACAGATAATTCTCGAGGATATATGAGTTTAATTGGAACCGCGTTAAAACGTATATAAATTTGTTCTATAATAGTAAACTCATTAAAACTTAAAATATTGTTAGTGATGTTAAAATTGCGTTATATATATTACTAGTTTTTTTGTTATAATAATAGTTTGTTACTTTATGATAGTATTTTAATACTTCGATTATTATAGATTGTGTTTATTTAAGAAAATTATAATAATTTATTATTTTTATCATTAGAAATAAAATTTATTGATAAAAATATTATATTTTTGTTACTTTAATATTTATTGATATTTTTTATTTATGATAATATGATAAATTTAGTTTTTAATATTTTTTAATGTGAAATAAAATTTTATGAATTTACATTTCAGTTTACAAATCATATGAGTTGTTTTAAAACTAGATATGAAGAAATATAAACAACACACAACTTCAAATTGTCAACAGTTTCTTTAAACTCGAAAAGCATTAGCTTTAATAATAAAAAAATGTAACAAAACTCGAAAAGTCATGTTATATTATTTTTCAAAACAAAAAATCCATTTACCTAAAATATAGGGACTATGCCCTCCCTTTTAAGTACACATTCTGCCAAGTAGGACCCAAATTGTTTTTAAGAAATAAGATATTCTTATTGTGCTTCCATGCATTCATTATCCAGCTAACACTACGCTGGATATTTTTGGTCAAGTGATTCTAACCCAACAAATGGCAATATATATATATGATTTTTCAATTATGTACCTCCCTCCCTCCAAATAAATATAATTAAATAATAAGTGAAATAAAATAAAAGTTTCTTTATAAACTACATTATGAAAAGAGCACGATAAATTATTTCAATTTGGAAAGCCATAAAACAAAGGAAAGAAATATCTCACCTTAATAGTGAAGCAACTGGCCCATGCATGACATGATATTGAGCTTATCTTCGCCGGAGATGGATTAGAAGTAAAAAAACTTGTTATAAAAGAGAAAAGGGTAAGTGAGATTTCAAAATCGAATTTCATTTTCAAATAGTGTGCTTCAGTATAATTTCAAAGGCTCATTTGTTTGTATTTTTGTGAAAAATAAACTTTAATTTTTTCAAAATAGAAATCATGTTTAAACAAATTTTACTGTGATAATTATATAATTTTTTTAAACATGTTTTGAAGGCAAAAAAAAAAAACATTTTAACACGTTTTTAAAGTTAAAAACAACAACTTTTGTTCTCTCGATGTGTAATAATATATAAACAACCAAGTGGTTTTTTCAAACTTCTCTAAATGCTTATTTAATTTAGATAATAATTTTGAAGCTAAACAAATGCATTGTCATTTTATTATTTACAAATCATAATAAATGATAATAATTTTTTTAGTATATCTACTAATTTGGGTGGTTACTTTTAGTGTAGTCTTTTTTCTTATTATTATATTGTTTTCATTTATAAGATTTAAATTCATGATCTTGCTTAAGATATCAAGGGTTTGATTGGTTTGATTTTTTTTTTTTTTTTTGAAAAGAGTTCTCAAAAATAGTTTTAAAAAACTATTTTTGATAACAAAATAAAAAAAAAACTGTTTGACAAGTGTTATTTGAAAATTGTTTTGAATATGTAAAAATGGAAGAACCTATTTATATTTATTAAAATTTCATTAATGAAAAGCAAAAAACAACATATTCTAATTGTATGTTGAGTTTTCAAAACAAAAATAGAAAACTGAAAAACAAAACTACTTTTAGTTGTTCCTGTTTTTTAGTTTTTAAAAACTAAAAAACTATAACTGTTTTCAGTAAACACTATCCAAACGAGTTTTTTAGTTTTTAAATACTAAATAATGAAACAATTTTATAAAACTGTTGTCAAACAAATACTAAATCTAATATAATTGGGGCAAACAACTTATATGGATTACATGATATTTAAGAGTTAAAAAGGTGCAATGAAACATTTATGTAGGTAGGTATGGTAAAGGGACGGGGTGGGGATGTGTATGACTATCTCATCTCTATCATCGCTTTTGAAACTCATCTTTATTCTTGTTCTCATACCCAATAGTATGAGATTTATGTACTCATCCTCATCCCCATCCCCATCCTCGTCAGGTATCAGGTATGTCTGTACTCATCCCATACTCGCAAAAAAAAAATAATAAAAAATAATTTGTTTGAATATAATTATATTAATTCAAAAGTTATCTAATAAATATAAAGTTTGCAATTTGTCAGTAAATGTTAAACTTTTCTTTTTTTTAAGACAAATGAATATTTTAGTTATTAAAATAAAAGTGGGATGAGACGGGTGAGTACCTTATAGGGTGGGTATGTATATCTCAATCCTCATCTCCATCTCCAACTAAACAAATTGGGTATCATACATACTCGTACCTGTGTCCCGTCAGATCGAGAATTTCTCGTCAACTAGGGGGCGAGTTTAGAGATTACTCATAAGTATGAGTTTATTTATCATCTCTATATGTAGGGTTGTTCACGGGTATGGGTAACTTGTGAACCCAACCCAAACAAATTTGGATTAGGTCTTAAAAGTAATGGATCATAGCCGACCTAGTCAATAATAACTTGATGTATAAGTTAGGTAATGGGTCATGCTATTAAGACCTATGAGTGACCCAACTAGATGCAGACTTATAATAATAATAATAATAAAATCTAGAGAGATCTAGCTACTCCACAAGTAAATAAAAGAGACTTACTTTTTATCTCTTCCATCTATTTGTTTAAAATCTAAGTTTTGTAATAGATAACTAATTTCAACTATTAGATTTTAAAATGATAAAATGTAAGAATAAAAAGTAAGTCTCTTGTAATTTTGTTTATAGATCAAATGCTAGTATTGATAGTTTTTTTTAGCAGTGAGGATCGAACTCGCAACCTTTCCCCACCTCCTTCATCCTTAACCAACTGAGTCACCTTATATTAATTGGAGTTTCTTATACTTATTTTTTGAGTAAATAGATCTCTTCCCAATATAATATATACAAATAAACAAATAAAAAATAAAATACTTTTTTACTTGTAATGTTTAAGCAATTGTTAAGTAGTACAATTAAGACTCTCCAACATCAAATTGATAGTTTTATTTTGTATTAATGATTTAATGTTAATGTTAAGTTGAGGTTGGATTATTTTGTAGAGAGAAGTGTTAAGAAAAATCTTTCAAAAACTCTCTTTTAGATACTCTTCCTATGATTAAAGTTAAAATGTATCGAAAATAACCCATTTTTGTGGGTTTCAATTGTCATTAAATGACCATTTCTCAAAACTAGTGATTTTCAATCAATTCTAATAATCATAAGGGGATTTCAAAAAAGAGTTTTTGATAGAGTTTCTCTAGCATACATCTTTCGTAGGAGTGATTAACTATGAGTTGAATGTTGTTAAAGAATGCTAATTTCCAATAGAAACAACTATTTGAGTTGCATTATGCATTGAAAATTATGTTATATAATTATGATAGTATCACATAAGTATTAAACAACTCAAACACATTTACTTAAATGATAAGAACTCTAAGAATTTTACCTTTTATATATTTTTTATTTTCAGTCATTAATTGTATTAGGCAGTATTCATATTAAATATCTTATTTAATATTAAGCAACATTTGCTTCATCAAGCTACCAAACTCAACTTCAAGTAACTTGTTATGTCACATAGATATGTTCTAATGGTAAGTAACGGTTGCTTGGGTTGAAGAAAACGTAAAGTAACCCCCACTTAACACATGATCTTGAACATACTATTGTTAAAATTTATTAAAACAATTCAAAATTTAGTAGGTTTCACACATCATTTAATATTTCTATTTGTCAGAAAAAAAGTGTGTTATTAACACTTCTCCTATTGTTAATATTGCATCATAATTCATATTTAAAATTATGTATTAGTTTTTCACTATTTGACTTATGAATTTAAAAAAAAATATTATAAAAATTAATTTATAAATATTTTGACATATAACTAGAATAACACGACTGGCTAAACACATTCATTATTGAATTAAGTTGGGTAAAAAAAAAATGTTAACACACCTGACTTGATTAAATAATTTTTAATTTAGTTGGATAATGGAGTTAATTTGATCAAACCATACCCATACCCCTACATTTACCGATAACTTTTCAAATTCTCTAAAAAAATCCACAAATACTTATAATTTTTTATCAGAAATAAGTAAAAAATTAAAAATACCTTGTAAACAACAACAAGAATTCCTTCTTAAAAAAGAGGAGGAATGACAATAGAAAAAAAAATATAACTGGTGTGAAAGTAATAAATGAAAGTTTTAATTGTATATTCTAACTCCTAATATAAAACTTTTGCCATTTCAGTTTTAAAACTATTGAGTGCACTACATTGGATAGAAGATATGTTAACGACGATAATAAATTCAAAGTAATAGATCATTTATGGACATGATAATGTGACGGTTAGTATTTCATTATGTAATTAAAAATTTTAAAAAGAGTTTAATTTATATATACGCATTAAACTTATTTAAAAATACAGAATCACAATATTCCAAATTAAATATTAAAATTTTTGAGATTAAAAAAAATGGAAGTTGAAAATATAAGCGAAATGTTTGCTCCACTTGCATAGACACAGTAGGACAAAGGTAAAGGCAAAACAGCTCCATGAGGCTTTCTCAGTTGGTCTGAAAAGTCAAGGTCACATGATTTGTCTCAAAAACTGGTTAGGCTCGTGGATACGATAAGACACAGACATAGTAGTGAAAGCATCCAGAAACAGACAAATTCCAAGTGTCATCAAAGCACTGGTCTTAACAACTTTCTTTCATTTTTCACTTTCCTCCGATATTTTCCATAACCAAACGGTCCAAACTGCCATAAGTCATCGTCTCAGACCTCTAATTTATGAATTTTTATAAATGTTAAAAATATTATCTTTAGGGCAACGTATAAAAATTAATATTTAACCATCAAGATTAATAAAAAATTAGATTAACTAATTTTAATTCTATGTTAAAGATATTTATAAAATTTTATGATTTGACTGATTATTATATTCAATAAATGCCGCTTAATTCAAATAATAATTTCTTCAACCATAATTATATTTTATATTATTAATAATTCATTAAATATGTTCATTCATAATAAATTATGAGCATAAAAATTCAAAAATTATATTTAAAATAATTATATATTTATCATAATTAGAAAAGTATCTTTTACTTTTTATATAAATATATAAATTATCAGTATTAATCATTGAGTTTAATGAAAGTATTAAAACAATGTATAATATCATTTAATCACAGATGTTTATATGTTTTTATAAGGATTGTGCAAAATTGTTTATACGTTAATGTATATACATTTTTCTCTAGTAAAAATAATTCATAAAGAATTATAAATTGTAAAGATATTTTATTATTTATTTATTTAAAAAAGATAAATATTTATATGATAATTTAATTAAAATTTACCATTTATTATAAATTTATTCATATTTGTCTTAATTATTTTACACTAACATTTTTATAACCATTAAATTATTTTATTTAACACATGTCACTCATCATTTTTTAATTTTAATAAAAAAGAATTTTAGAAGTAGTACTTTATGCTAAAAATAGACATTAAACCAACTGGGAAATAAATAAAATCACAGAAAATGGTAGTAAAAGGAAAGTAAAGTATAAATCTAATCTAAAATGCAAACAACGTTGAAGATGAGGAGACCCTACAACTAAGCCACCAGGCTTTAATGCTTTGTTTTCAATCCTGTGGAGGGAGAGAAGATGAACCCACAACACTGAAAGTAACCTTAGAAAAACGAGAAAGTTTGCATTATTCGCAGTTTTGAAAACTCACTCAGAGTGGAGGAGAGAGTCCCACACCTAGCATTAACAAGAGGGGGAAAAAATCAACACTTTGGGCCTTCTTGTGGTCTCTCTGCAGAATCTGATTCCAATTGGAGTTCATCTTCTAAAGTGAGACTCTTTAAGGTGTTTTTCTCGAATTTCACTGAAAGTTTGGATTTTGGGTTGACTTGGATTTGTTTTGAGGCTTGAATTTGTACCTTTTACTTATGTTGGTGTCTTAGGTTTGACTTTTGGGTTTTGTTTTGGAAGGTTTGGCATCTGGGAAAATGGGTTTGGTTTCTGGGATTTTTATGGGGCTGTTGTTCGGCATAGGATTGATGGCTGGATGGGCACGCATGATGAGATACCGAAGCGCCAAAAGAATTGCAAAGGTATGTATGGCTGATTTGACTTTGTTTTTGTGGATTAATGTTTGAAAGATGGTGTTGATTTCTCTGTACTAGACAATGTTGGAAAAAAGTTGATGAATAGAGAAGTGATAAGTGGGGGAATTTTTCAATTTTGAAATGAAAAAAAAAATGGTGGGAGAAGATCACACTTTACTGTTTTTAAGCAATTGGTTTGGTCAAATAACCTTAAGGAGATGCTTCTTCAATTTACAGAATTTCTGTCTCAGTAAAAAGCAGAAGCAAAACCTTGTAAGCGATAAGGTTGGATTGGATTTTTCTTTTGCATGGTAAAATACATTGTTTGGTGCGTTTATACTAAAAACAATAATGCTTACACTTCCAGGGTGTTTCTTTGTTCTTGACCTTGTTATGGGATGGAATTATGTCTTTCGCCTCTTTTTTGGTGTTTCTCATGGTTGTTTCCAGTCGTAGCTTGTATTCACATATATGAATGGCAGCTTTGCTGCATTCTTGAATCTTCAGATATGTTGTTGTATCCAGTAGTTCTCTCTCGCTAGTTGTGGTCTTCTATGCTTTCTAATAAAGTTTATTATTTTTTATTATAACAATTTGGTTTTGAAAATTTAAAACACGTTGGAGAGATGCCATGGTGGTGGGATCTCAGGAATGTGATTCCTTTAAGTTTTGGGACGAGACAAAATTCTATAACTTTAGATTGCTTAAAAATTTCAATGAAAGTTCATGATAAAAATGTCAATGAATATAGTAGGGATACAGATTTCAATGTGTAAACATGTAAATCGAAAGAAAAAGTGGAAATGATGTTCCCTTTTTTGGATTTTACATAAGAATTCGATTGGAATGCATGAACAGTGTAATCATGTGTTGACTAATTGCCAATACCAAATATGAAATAAGAATTTGTCTGAAAGCATGATGGCATCGTGCATGTTTTCACTTTTCAGTATGTGTCTTTTTATGTTACCCTTGTCTTCTTGAATCCTGCACCAATGAAAGTAGAAGGAACTTTGGATTGCATAGTTGTAGTGACTTATTAGAAACGGAAACTAAATTTGTATAATGATTTGCAATTGTTTGTCATGATTCATTCTTTGATGGATTCATAAAGGTAACTGTTGAGAAACTGCATTGTGACCCATTATAAGATTTTATAAATGGAGTATGTTGGGAGGGAAACTTTGAATCAAAAATCTTTGCATGTTGAATAACATTCAATATTGCTTTCTGTGTTAAATGAGTTACGAAATTATCAATTAATTAGTCTTTCTTTATCTCCACTTATGGTTTTTTAGCCAGTTCCAAGCCTGGGTACTGGAGTTGTTTTAGACTCTCAATAGCTGACTTAAAACTCATCAATATACCAAACATGGTCACATTAGATTTTGGATAATACTAGGTTTTTATTCGAAAGTAACACAGTGAATTGCTCAAGTACACAACAGTCTTAAATGAGATTTGGTCTATATAATGAGCTGAATAATGTTGTGTGATCCTTGTAGTTAACCTCACTTGGTGAGATATAACTTTTGTTGATGTAACAGTCATTGTCATCTTAAGCCAACTATAGAAGCCTAGTTAATCCCTTTCATTGGAGAAAGACTTGCTGGGGAGGGGGGATACATGATGAATACTGAGACATTAACATTTAATAGGGATATTATTATTATCATGTTGTGTTGTGTTATAAGCTGTTCATATTATCATTTTTTTTAAAAAAAGTCCTGTTTTACATATTTTTTTTCTTGTCCTAATGTTCATTTTTTTTTTTGCAGGCAGCTGACATTAAACTACTTTCATCCCTTAACAGAGATGATTTAAAGAAAATTTGTGGTGAACATATGCCTGAGTGGATATCTTTCCCTGTATATGAACAGGTGGATTTGAAATAATTTTATGCAGTACACATATTATTCTAGTATGATTGTGTAGTGTAGTGTGAATGACTCTTCCTTGCATGGGCTTTTACAGGTGAAATGGCTAAACAAGAAACTGACCAAACTTTGGCCATTTGTGGCAGAAGTGAGTATGCTAGCACACTCATTATGTATTTTTATAATAATTTACTACAGTTTGGGCAGTGCCATCCGTGTATTTCTTATAAGAATTGTTTTATATTTTTTAACTTAAATGTTCCCTAAATTTCTGTAGCTGGGCTTGTTATTTTATAATTTTTAGAATATATTTTTCATTTGGTTTTGCAATCAAAATTAGATGGTTTGAAAGCCGCCTTAATTGCAATCTCAACCGAAGCCCACGTTAGTTGTGGCCTATTTGGGGCTGTCTTATTGGCAGTCTCAACTCTGAAGGGTGGTGTCTAGTCCCACATCAACTAGAAATGTGGCTTATAGACCTTATGATGTTTTGGTACTCCTTACCTTACAAGATAGTTTTGTAAGTATTAGGAAAGAAACTCAAGTCCTGCATTGGCTAAAGACAGTATCAAATACACTATATAAGTGGGGAGCAATCCTCACCTCTTGAGCTAGCTTTTGGCATGGGGTGTATTAGGAAAGAAATTCAGGCCTCACATCACAACAAAATAGCATTTGATATTATCTTTTTAATTATTATATCAATTTTCACATTACTGGCACAATTGTTAATATGTTATCTAGCAATAAACAATTATTTAGATTTTAAATAGCATATTCTCTGCCAAAATAGAATTAAGTTAGATCCAAATCCTGATTCTAAGATTTCTCACGATAAAAGATATTATCATTTTATATATTTTATTTTCTCTTATTAAAATTTTTTCTACAAAAAGTAGTAAGTACCTATGTTCTATACAATATGCACCATGCTTTTCTCAGACACAAACAACTCTGTGTTCAGGCTCTTGGAGACTTTTTACTTTAAATTTCCTTGCAATTCCCCAGAGGTGTATTCCTGCTTTGCTTAAATAGATGACTTGATATTGATGGATTTGGTTTTCCTTAGGCTGCTACTATGGTGATTAGAGAATCTGTTGAACCACTGCTAGAAGAGTACAGAACTCCTGGAATTACCTCATTGAAGTTCAGCAAACTGTCGCTTGGAAATGTGGCTCCAAAAATTGAAGGTATCAACCAATAGTAGTTTCTCAGCACATTCTTTTCCCTAGTAAATTTGCTACTGCACTTGAGGAATATTTAATTTCTGATAATGAGGTTGCTCTGTCTGTCTATATTGACAACACTTTTTTAGATTGTCTCACATTTTAAGAAAAAAAATTGTGAGACCTTTTGTAGAATCAGGTATTCAAATTCTTGATTTCTATGCCTAGTCTTCTCCGAATAATGTGTGGTCTGACCAATAGCACATATTTGCCCTCATTTAAGAGTTCAGACTTGACTTCTAGCGATAGGACCCAACTTCTGAGCACAAATTCATGCTAGATCAGTGTTTGAGCCATGTTAAAAGCTTTTTGGAGCTAGTGAATTTCTTTTTAAGAAAACAGATTTAATTGACTTCTAAATAGTTATGTTTCTGAGTATCTTTGCTTGACTTGCAGATATTCTGCGCCTGCTTTTTTGCTTCCTTTTGAGGGTTTTATGGATGAGAAGTCTAGAAGAATCTAGACAATGGAAGCCATTTTCTGATCAATTTAGAGGGAGGAGACCAGGATGTTTTTAACTAGTTACATAATAATATCTATATGATAGTATGGTACATCATGTTCAATTGTATCTTTTCAAAATCAGGGAACAAATTATTTGTTTCCCAGATGGATAAATAATTTAAATTTAGCATGGAATTTGTTGAGATGAAGCCGTGATGGGAAGCCCCACATTGGGTAGGACCGGATAAATTGAACAATATATAAGTAACCCATACACCTAATGTTTCAAGGTTTTATGTTGGAGGAATGATGTTAAGGTTCACTTATGGGATGTGTTCAAGTTCATTATCTACTATCTCATGTTGGTGGTTAATGCCTACCGAGCCGCAATGTATTGAAATCTAAAATATTTGGAATCAAATGAAACTTCTTTTGTCATACTCAACATAAGCCTTATACTAATGACATTAAAATGTTACAAAATTTTGCAGTTTTGTAGCACCTGTGTTCCTTTCCATTTGTCATGATTTTTTTTATCATTTTAATATGTAAAGAATTTCTATATGCATAACTTCTTCATCCATGCAGGTATTCGTGTTCAAAGCCTAACCAAAGGTCAAATCATAATGGATATTGATTTTCGTTGGGGTGGTGATCCTAGTATTATTTTGGCTGTTGAAGCTGCGCTTGTTGCATCTATTCCTATTCAGGTAAGACATAGCTGAATCATAATTTCATCTATAGCTATTTTGTTGCATCAATCTGTTGGGCTATTGAAGCTTCATTTGTTGATAATTAAAATGTACTGTTCTTAACTATTGCAGAATAAAATGATCTATTTTGTGCTTCAAAAATACTATAACTATGAGATTGGGAATTATAAGAAAAAAAATTATATATCAGAATATAAGCTCTAGAAGCATAAAATCTTTTTATTTTTTAATTTTGTGAAGACTCTATACATAATTCGTCATATCCACATTCCACACTGAAGCTGAGACTAATAATCTCTGTTTCCATTTTTGAAAGATGGAAAAATAAAAGAAAGCAACATATGAATTGGTGATGTGAAAGTAGGGACGACAAATAAATCCGTACCCGTAGATAATCTCCGAACCCGCCCCGAAGTTGATGGGGAATCCCCGGTTTGACTGGGCACGGGTATGGGGAATACCCGATTTGTTAACATAGGGATGGAGATATAAATACCCACCCTATACCCGTACCCATCCTTGTACCTGCCTAACCTCACTCTTATTTTAATAACTAAAATATTTATTTGTGTTGAAAAACAAAGAAGAAAGGTTTGACATTTAATTAACAAATTAAAAATTTTGCATTTATTAGATAACTTTAGAATTAATATCATTTTATTAAAAAAAAATTATTTTCTACTAAAATATTATTATAATTTTTTTTGCGAGTATGAAACGTGTATGAGTAATTGGGTATATGCGATACGCGACGGAGATGGGGATGAAAACATAAATCTCATACTCAGGTATGAGAACGGGGAAGACGATGAGTTTCAGAAGCGGGAATGAGAATGAGAATGTTATACTCACATTTGAGAATGATGCTCCTATTCTTTTGAGAAAATATTTGATACGATAATTATCTAAGGTAACGTTTGTTTTAAATGTTTTCTGTTTTCATATTCACAAAAAAATGAAAACAGAAGGAAAAATATGTTTGGTTACAGTTTAAAAAACTATTTTTTTGGAAACATTTTCAAAAACAAGTAAAAACAGAAAATAGAAAAAGGTTGTTTTAAAAAATTAAAACTATGTAAAAACTTAATAACAATATTGAATTATATCAAAACTATACATAAATGTATTTTAAATTTTATATATATAAATATTTTATAATATTTTTACTAAAATTGATTAAATTTAACAATAATATTTTTTGAAAATAGAAAATAGCAAGTGAAAATAAACATTTTTTGAATGTTAAAAACATGAAAATGAAAATTGTTTTTAGAAAATAAACGTAATGAAAATAGAAAACATTTTCTCAAACAATACACCACCTAATTTTTTTCTCACTTTCTCTTATTTAGTTATTTTCAAACTATATTTCAAAACAATCAAATATTTCTAGGAAAATGATTTGTTCATCGGTTCATATGTTTTTCTATTTCCAATCCTTTCAAATTCAAATTTATTTTTGTTTATTACATATTATTTATATTTTTGTATTAGAAAAAATATAATAATATTCCTCAAAAAATATTTATTTGATTTAATTAATTTCTCTAACTTAATTAGCAAATAAAATATTTTCTTAATGCAAAACTTAGAACACTCATTGGTGTCCCCGTAGGTTCAATACCAAGCTAGTAGTAAATTAATCAAAATTTATTTACTAATCAAGTTGGGTATCTAGTAACACTCCTTAACTTCTCAATGCAATTTACCAATTTACCTTCAAGAATCAATAGAAAACTAATGTAATTGTTAAAATTAGATAAATAGAGAGGAATAATGAAATGAAACTGTGTCTAACTACACAGCAGAAACATGTCCGTATATATTTATTTCATAGATTACACATAAATATAGAAGATATTGTGTCCTATAATATCTAAAGTAATATGCCTACATCCTATTTGGATTATTAATATTCAATCCACAATAATTCTATGATCAAGAATAATTTATATTAAATTTATAAAATACTTATTTTTCATTGTCATGATCTCTATTATGATAAAAATCTATAATCAAGAATCTCAACAAAATTATGATAAATAATAGTTTATTTTTAAACTTAAAATTGATTACATATAATGAATTTGATATTAGACATACACATTTATTCCTGACACTTGTTGTATCAATCCATATTTTGGCTGTTGAAGCTGCACTTGCTGCATCATAATTTTGTCAGATTTCTTAGCATTTGTCAAAATCTGAGTTTTACTGTCTTTTGTTTCAGTTGAAGGATCTACAGGTTTTTACCATTGTCCGTGTGATATTCCAACTTGCTGAAGAGATCCCTTGCATTTCTGCTGTTGTTGTAGCTCTGCTTGCTGAGGTAATACGTGTGAGGAGTGAGTTCATATATAAAGGCATGTAGTTGCATGTGAAAGTATATGGTGGCTCTATATTTTTTTATTGTTATTCCCAAGTTCGTTAAAAATAATATATTTGGTTTTTTAACCTCCCATGTACTGTCGCCTTCGTGCAAACCCTTCTGTTAACTACTGTAAATGTAGTTAAAAGCTTTTGGATTTTGACCATTTACTTCTGTGCTGTCGGTTGTCACTGCAAGATATGGTTATTTGGCATTAATTCTATGATTTTTCTATTAGAACCTGAGTAGGAAGTTGATTAAGCAAAAAACCGTAAAAGCAGATAAGAGGGCCCCTTCATATCAAAATATGCTAATTACATTTAAATGTCAACTTCAGTGAGCAATAAAGTGCTGACGTTTTGACCATATTAGGACAATACACTCTCAAAGATTGTAAATGAGGGGACACTACTTTCAATAACTAAACTGTTTTATTCTTCTCTTGACCCAAATCGACATTCTAATTGAATTCTTGAAAACTTTTATGAACCTTGCCAAAAATACATGATACATGATCCTAGCTTCTTTTTTTTGTCACTCTTGGAATTACTGACTGTTCCATTAACATTTAATCAGCCAAAGCCCAGGATTGATTATACTCTGAAAGCTGTTGGTGGAAGTTTAACGGCTATTCCTGGAATTTCAGATATGATTGATGTGAGTTATTTGTTTAATGTACTGCATCTTTCCCTTGGGTTATTTTTGAAGTAGCATTTATAACACTAATATTTACCCTCTATTTCATAGGATACTGTGAACTCAATTGTTACTGACATGCTCCAATGGCCTCATAGGATTGTTGTTCCACTTGGTGGTATTCCTGTTGATATCAGGTAAAATATTAATCATCTGAAATTTTGCTTTTAGTTTTATTGTTTTTCGTTGCAAATAAAAACATGACTAGGTATGCCATATCCTTTTAACAAAAGTTAAGATGAGTTTGAAAATTGTATAAGAAAGAAAACAGTAGCCTTATCCCACTACTATATAGGTTGGCTACATGGATCAATGAGAACATTGGGTATTTGGGTTAAGTTATAAGCTAAATTCTCTTACTATTTATCAAGAGATCCTTTACAATAATTTCCTCCATGGTCTTTAATTCTTAGAGCAAATTATAATAACACCACTTTTTATCAAATTACACATAATCTCATCCTTTTTCATTTTCCTATACTAACTTCCTTTCAAATTTAAAGACATTACATTAACATGTTTATAATAGATTTAAAAATATTACACTAACACTCCCTCAAACTCTAGACTAACACTCTCCTCAAGAAAGTGAAAATAATAGTTAAAAAAAGTAGAAATATTTGTGTAATTACATGAAACTTGAAGGGGTATTACAATAATTAGCTCTAATCTTTACCCCTTTTTATAGGACTAAAGACCTTCGCGATCTATTCTCCTCACCATTGTCTTAAGTGACCACCACGTCCAAATCAAATTAACTTTCATTTATCTTTTTTCTGGATAGGTGTTAGTCTCCTTGTGTACAAATATACATTGTTTTTCATTTGTTTCTCTTGTTAACTATTTAAAGCCTAGCATAAGGTATAAGATAATAGTATAGAAGTATGTTAAAACTCTCCAAAACTCCCAATCTTTGCAAACTCTTTGATCAGGTTTTCTTACCAATTCAATTTGTGACCTGGAAATTCACTCTTTAGATGCCCACCCCCATACCCTCTTTCAAGCAATTTTTGCCTCTTTTATTGAAAAACGAAAAGTAAGCTGGACATGTCAATTTCCATGTTAGTGCTCAAATATGTTTTGTTACTACTTAAGCAGCACCTTTTGTTTTTCTTGCAGTGAACTGGAGCTTAAACCCCAGGGAAAACTTTCATTGACTGTAGTGAAAGCAACTGCTTTAAAGAATATGGAAATGATTGGAAAGTCAGATCCCTATGTAGTTGTGCATATTCGACCATTATTTAAATATAAAACCAAGGTTATTGATAACAACTTGAACCCTGTATGGGATGAGAAGTTTGAATTAATTGCAGAAGACAAGGAGACACAATCACTCATTCTTGAGGTTTTACCCCTACTAATACTTTACCTCCTTTTTATACTGCTCTTCTGCCTTCTTTTTTAGGGATGTGCTATCACATTTTTGTTTCATAAATATATACCTAAAATTACTTACGAAAGATTGTGACAAGTTTGTTTTCATATACATTCAATATACATGAAGATGAAAATCTGGTTAATTACCTGCTTGTCACTATAATATTAATTAGAAGCATATTACCTTCTAATTTTGATCCTATAGACCATTCGTTTTTAGTATAGGTTTTCTTCGAAATACTTAAAATTTCTGTTAGTAGACTTGGCCTCAAGTCACAAAATTTGCTGGATCTGCCATTGGTGGCAGGTCTATAAGCTCAGGTTTACATATTAGAATAACATCTTGTTGCTGACTCAATGGAAGGTTTGTTATACACGTCAGTTGAAAATTCAAAATTTAATGATAGTTTCTAGACAAGAGGTTCTATGTTATTTTTAGAGTAAATTATACTAACATCTGAAATTTTGTTGGATTACACAAATTATCCCTTCCATTCCATTTTTATCATTACAATGACCTCCATTTTTAGGGATATAAGGTGTAACTTTTTTAAACCTTAAGAGATGTATCTATACTATTAATAAAGAGAATACTTCCTTTTGATGCCCACATTTCAAAATACCTATTCTACCCTTATGCCTATTTGAAAATTAAAAAATAAATTACTTTGTCATAGGAAGGACTTGAACTCGCAACCTCTCTCTCCTTAAATGTTAAATTTGTTACCAAATCCATCGTATAACCTTAAGAAAAAAATTACTTTAAAACATTTATATTTAACATAAATAATGAGAATAGGACGTGTTAGTGTCCATATGTTATGACTATTTTACCTTTCTAAATATTTTATGACTTCTCTTACATTAATAAATGTATATTTTTACAAGTTCTATCTTATCACAAATCAACCTTCCTTAAACATAATTAATGTATATATACCTCTGGTCATAAATATTTTTAACAGAAATGTAAATACACATGCACGACAAGATGTTTAATTTTATTCAAACTCCTTTCTCTTTCCATTTTCTCAAATTCATTGCAAATCTTACATATACATTGATGATTGGACATATTTCTATCATGTTAACATGAATAAAAAACATACTAAACTAAAATTATTGTACACAAAATAAAAAAACATATTAAACTATATTTTAGCATGTTATTAAAAAACATATTAAATTAAAACTCTAAATTTGTTATACATATAAAAATAGAAATGCGAATACACATGCAATGTCACGCCTGTGTTCCCACTAGTATACATAATGTAAAAAGAAGTGTTATTGTAATGTTTCTCAAAAAATTAGGGTAGGTTTGTGTAACGGATAAAAAAAAGGCAGGAGTGTTATGTGAAATCTGACAACTTCAATGGGTATTAGTGTAATTTACTCTATTTTTTTAACCTGGTTCAAACCAAACATTTCATGCATCCCCAGACAGTTATGGCAGTTAATATTTTTATTTGAAATCCAATGTTTTTTCTCCCTACTAAACATAAACCACTTATATATTATTGATTGATTTAACACAATTAACATAAATGATGTTCATTACTCTTCAAACAGGTTCTTGATAAGGATATTGGGCAAGATAAGCGATTGGGAATAGTACAGTTACCCCTTATTGGTCTGGAAGCAGAAACTGAAAAGGAGATCGAATTGAGGCTACTGCCATCACTTGATACACTGAAGGTGAAAGATAAGAAAGATCGAGGAACCTTGACAGTAAAGGTATATGCCCTTAGCAGCCAATGTAAAACTCATTGATATCAAATTTGTGACATTATTATGGAGCTGTGCATGTTATACATAGATATAGATGAAAACTAACATAGAATATGAAGTTTTTTTCTTCCCTTCAGATTTTCAAATCAATCATGTGGGTAATTTAAGCTCACCTATTATATGTTGGTCATGTGCGGTGCTTAGTTAATTGAAAATCATATTATGTTGCAATTTCAGGTCTTTTATCATCAATTTAACAAGGAAGAACAACTGGCTGCACTAGAAGCAGAAAAAAAGATATTAGAAGAAAGGAAGAAACTGAAAGAAGCAGGTCTGATAGGAAGCACAATGGATGCTCTAGATGGGGCTGTATCAGTAGTAGGGTCTGGAGTAGGACTTGTTGGTACGGGCGTTGTCGCTGGTGCAGGGCTTGTGGGAAGTGGTGTTGTCGCTGGTGCCGGGCTAGTGGGAAGTGGCATTGGTGCTGGAGCCGGGCTTGTTGGAAGCGGCATAGGTGCTGGAGTTGGCATTGTTGGGAGTGGTCTTGGAGCCGTTGGTAGTGGACTGAGCAAGGCAGGGAAGTTCATGGGAAGGACAATCACAGGTCATAGTGGTGCCAGAAAGAGTGGTTCTTCAACTCCTGTCAACAATGGACAGGAAAATGGTGGTGGTACAAAGCCTCTTTGATCCCTTTCTTTGCCCTGTAAAAGTAATGAATGCACCTTAGAAGGTTCAAGCTTTGATAATAGATAGATTACCTGTGCATGTGTTGCTTTTTTCTTTACCATAATGTTTTTCTCTAAGGCTGTTAATCTTCTAGATTGACAAAATGATAGCAGAAAAGTCAAGTTAGTTCTGTTATATCATTTTTATCTGTAATTATGTTTGACGTAAATTTTTATTAAAACACAACAAATTGTAAACATTCCTTCTTTAGTTCAGTTGTATGATGCAACTTGTATCATCCTTATCTGTCTTTGACCTGGTTTTCTAATGAAGCTTAAATTTGTATCGGAAATCAGTGTGGTTCAAAACCAAAAGGGAAAAAAGAAATGTTGGCGTAAAGATTCATTGGAGATTTGTAATCGATCGGCAAGGTTCATCAGATTGAATCAACTAAACCAAGAATTCAATCCAAACTATTTAAAACAATTTGGAAAATCTGATGGTTATTGGTTTCTTAATCAGATTTATGATACAGATTTGATGTACTAAGAAAACTAAATGATGCTAAGTCTTTTATTACTCATTATTATGTATAGCATTTTATTATATAATTATATATATTCTTGTAACTTTTGCTATTATTTAACTAATGCAAGTCAATTATATCAAATGTTATTTACACATCTTAATGATATTATTTGTGAATTTTTAGGTTGTAATAATTTTGTTTTTCTTTTTCTTAAAAAAAAAGTGTATATTTCATAAAGGATCCGATTGGTTCCAATCAAATTATGTACTTGAGTTTGGATTGATTTATAAACATAATGGATCCTTGCATTGAAATATTTGTTACGTCAGCCATTCAAATGAATATGATTGGTTATTTTAAAAATAGTTTTTTCTAGTGAATTCTAATACTCTGTTGAGTTTTGATATAACAAAAATTGTCACTTGAATTTGGTTAATATTTTTAAAATGTATGTATATGAAAAGTAAGAAAACAAATGATTATATACGATGCCAGTTATATAATGCTCAAATAATTGAACAGTCGTATAAGTTATACATATAGCATCGTCCCAAGGATATGTTAATTCAAAGTTCAAACACTCCCAATTTTATGTGAGTTTCTGGTTTTTTATTTTAAAATGTATTTTAAAAATAGAAATGTGTTGGGGTTTGGTTTTTTATTCATTTTCGAAATAAATTTTTACTCAATTTTAAAAAAACAATAAAATTTGGTTTTCAAATTTTTGTTTTTATTTAAGTTCGTTAGTTGAGGTTATTTGTCACATCAAAATTGACTATCACCTTTGATAGACAATCCTTGGCTGTCAACTCTAACAGGAAGTCACATGCCAACTCTGACCGGAAATCACCGATCACCACGTCTGTCTGACTAACAGTTACCGACTGCGCCATTTTTGTCTGACTATCACCAGTTGTCATTTCGATCAGTGGTCACCGACCCTTACTTGTGACCAGTAATCACCGATTGTCACCTCCAACGGTTACTAGTCGTCACCTCTGAGACAGTCACGAGTCGTTACTTCCGATCGACAGTCACCGACCGCTACTTCCAACTGGCAATCACCGGCTACCACCTCCGACCATCAGTCACTAGCCACCACCTCCGATCAGCAATCATCGTCACATTCGACCGATGATCATTGGTTGCTACCTTCATCCAACAGTTAGTGACCGCTACCTTTGACCAGTGATAATTGACGACCACCTATGATCATCAGTCACACCGACTACCACCTCCAATCATCGGTCACTGATTGTTACCTTCCGTCACCGAACACCACCTATAATCTTCCGTCACCGAACACCACCTATAATCGTCTGTCATCAACCACCACCTTCGATCGACAATCATTGACTACCACCTTCAACGACTGTCTCGACCGTTATCCAACTAATGTTCTGGTTAAGATTTAAAAACAAAAACAATATTATTTTTAAAATTTAAAACCAAAATTAATTTTTATTTTTATAAATTTTAAAATTAGAAATAAAAAACCACAATGAACAGTACCGTATCCTCTGGTCGATTTTGTTTTAGTTCTCATCTTTCACGACTGATTGACCCAAGTGGGTTTATTTTTTAAAAGAATTATCAGTATGGGTCTCTTTTGAAAAATATTACCAGCATGGGTCTGTTTTGGTAGTTGACTCGATCAAACCGCAATTCCGAACTGCGGTTTCGTTGCCACGTCAACAACGTGATTACGTGGAAGCCAGCGTGGAAAAACGAGTATGAAACCGCAAGTGGGAATTGCGGTTTGACTGGTCTTTGACCAGCACCGCCTTGTTGTCCAATGGGTAAAAAAACACAGAAAACGATGCATGTAAAACCGCAAGTCAGAGTTGCGATTTTACTGGAGTTTAACCGACCTCCGTTTTACCTGACGGTTGCAAAAAAAATACAAATTTCTACTCACATAAAACCGCAAGTCGCATCTGCGGTTTGAATTAAATATTATTTTTATCATAAACCGCAAGTGCAAACTGCGATTTATGTTAAATATAATATTTGATACTCATCAAAGTGGCTGTAGTTTAGTGGTGAGAATTCCACGTTGTGGCTGTGGAGACTTGGGCTCGAATCCCACACACTATTTTTTAAATATTGTCTTGTGTAATAAATATTTTTACTAAAATAATTTCAATTAATTTACGATAAATATTTTATATTTTATGAAAATTGATAATAAAATTAAAATATATTAATTAGTTAGCTAAAAACAATTAAGTGAAAAGAAAATTATGATGCATTTCAATAAAATTAAATTTAATTTTGAAATTTAAATTTAAAATTCATGTTTTCAGTTATATTAACCAGCGATTTCAATAAAGACATATGAATTAGTTAAATATATTTTCTAGGAATCCTGCTCAACAAAATAATTCATTTTATATCATTTGATATTGTCTTTTTTCTTTCTAAAAAATAAGATATTGTCTTTTTTTTATTATTCACAAATAATTATAATTTGTTAGTTTTTATCAAACCTACTTTCTGTGAAGCACTCGTTTATATTATCAGAACAATCTTATGATCTCGTTTAACATTGTTGTTAGGGAAATGCTATAAAAAGTGACCTAAAACCTCTTAAAAAAAAGTATTATAATATATATGATTTGAGTTACAATTAAATATGATTTGTATTAAGAAATTAATTTCTCTCTATAACTCATTAATCATTGCTCTAAAGACAGCCGTTCATAAGACCATTGTCATACTAATAGTGTTATTAAATTGATTTTATTTTATTTTTAAATAAATAAAAGCATTCAGATACTATATTTAAATTTTTAATATTGTCCTTTTATTTTCATAAGCTTTAAGAGAAGTATTTATAATTATATATACCCACTTCGTCTCAAAATAAGTGTCGTATTAAATTATTTTATATAAATAAAAAACATAATAAATTGATGAAAAAGAATAGTAATTTTACAAAACTAAATTACATAATTTTATGTCCTTAATTAGAACAATGTGTAGCTGCTGGAATTCGAGCCCAAGTCTAGCCACAACATGAAATTCTCACCACTAAACTAGTGGTCACTTTGATGAGTATCAAATATTATATTTAACATAAACCGTAGTACGCACTTGCGGTTTATGATAAAAATAATATTTAATTCAAACTGCAGATGCGACTTGCGGTTTTATGTGTGGCTGCTAGATTCAAGCCCAGGTCTCCATGGCCACAATGTGGAATTCTCACCACTAAACTACAGCTACTTTGATGAGTATCAAATATTATATTTAACATAAACCGCAGTTCGCACTTGCGGTTTATGATAAAAATAATATTTAATTCAAACCGCAGATGCGACTTACGGTTTTATGTGAGTAGAAATTTGTATTTTTTTTGCAACCGTCGGGTAAAAGGGGGGTCGGGTCGGTTAAACCCCAGTAAAACCGCAACTCTGACTTGCTGTTTTACAAACATCGTTTTATGTGTTTTTTTACCCATTGGACAACAAGGCGGTGCTGGTCAAAGACCAGTCAAACTGCAATTCTCACTTGCGGTTTCATACTCGTTTTTCCACGCTGGCTTCCACGTAATCACGTTGCTAACGTGACAACGAAATCGCAATTCGGAAGTGCGGTTTGACCGAGTCAACTACCAAAACAGACTCATGCTGATAATATTTTTCAAAAAAGACCCATACTGATAATTTTTTTAAAAAATAAACTCACTTGGATCAATCAACCCATCTTTCACTTGGCAACATAAGTTAGATTCTTTTTATTCCCCCAACCCTCAATGGCCATAAAATATTCATTCTCCAACATTATAGAATCCTTTTCAGGAACAGTGGTCTACTTGTTTTTTTAAGAGGAAAAGTGGGGTCTAGTTTATAAACAAATAATAGTTCCAGGTCATAATGTGACATTAACGTATCAAACAACAACAACAAAAATATTTAACTGAAGTCTGAAGATTATATCACCTAATTTGTAGAGTACTGATTATCGTAACGATTTAATTTTTTTAAAAAAATCACTATAATAACAATGGAGTTTTATATGTTTTGGTTGTTTTCAAATTAAATTAGAAATAAATTTCGGTAATGCTCATCGATCAGTCATAGTACTTCTATAATCCCATTATTGATAGTTCTTTTTATTGGTAGATGGTTGGTAGACAAATTTTAAAACAAATTCTAATGATAAATAGTGCTAGAGATATCACCATAATTAAAGTGCTAAAACTTTGTTGAACCCCATTAAAATTTTCATTGAGATATTAGTTAGAATTGGGTAATTGATATCACTATCTCTAGTTATAAATTAATCAGACTAAATAATCAATTATTTACGTATTATGTAAATATTCTTTTTATATTATTATCTAATTACATAAATCCTTTTGTTTAGTTTAATCACAGGTATAGTTGCATACACATGTTTAGTAATTAGTAAGTTTATAAATTATTAGAATAATTATCGAATCATCCTAAAAATATTTTTTTTAATTGGTTGATAATAAATACATGTAAAATGAATTTAAAAATGAAAAGAAAAGTAACACTATGTTTGTTTCATAAAATTAGTATAACTAGTATTTTACAGGATATATATAATTAAAACTTATCTTAAATAAATACTTTTTTAATATATAAACTATTATACAATTAGAAATATAATAAATAAATATTTTTATATATAAACTATATTTTTAAATTTATAAGAAATAATTTAAATTGTAATATAAAGTTATTTTAACTGTTGTCTATTTCATTAAGAATATTATCAAAATAAAAACAGGTGATGTAGTGAGAATTAAGAAGATAGGAAATTATGAAACAACTTATATTGTAATAGAATGATGGTGAGCTTTAACCTGGTAGTTTTAGAAATAGGCAATTAAGAAGATAACTATAAATAAATGGTAGTTTGATATTGATGAGAGACAACTTTTCTAACTAATTGCGTATATGTGAAACTCATCTTCAAAGTTCAAAGAAGTAAAAAAAATGTTGAAAGTGTTTTAGCTAGAGTAGTTTTTGAATCTTCATGTTGCCACTTCTACGCTTAATTTATGGCAACTGTCAAAATTTGCTATTAATTATTTATCTTCAGTAAGTGAATTCATACTTATAAAATTCCATAAACCTTTTTTATTGATGAATTTATAATTTAAATGTAATTACATCGTACAGGTAAAAAGGGCGAAAGAAATAGTGATATGAAATCAGAAATGGGACCTTAGGTGATAGAATTATTTGCAGGAATTAAAGTATGTGTCCTTCACGAGATCATTATGATGAATCGTATGGTGTTTTGTCCACTAATGCCATGAGTCACAGGTAACAAACAGTTCAAGCCAAGGTTACCTTTCACCCATACACACCATTGCTAATTCCTTTGGTCCTTGCTTTCTTATGCCAGTCTCATGACATGTCACATCCTCTCCCATGGCGCTTTAAATTCAAAAATCAATTAGCATCACTGTACCTTCTCTTGGAGATTTATTGTATCTTTGAATTTTGGTATACATTGGTACACTCTCAGAGATATTTTCTTTTCAAACCATTAAACAAAAACATTGATACTACATACAGTGTGTTAAAACCCCTCGCCAAGGATGGGATAGAAATGATTCAAGTCAATTCATTTACTTATTCTAAATTTAAATTTTTCAATTAATATATTAACAATTAATATTTGTATATAAAAATATTCGGACATTGAAAGCAACCATTTGAGAAACACAAACAAACACAAACCTTGTTGAGTAATACAGCGGGGAAACTATGGAGGAAGGGTGGATGGAGGTAAGGAGAAGAAAGGATGCCAACGGAGGAAGGAAATCAATAACGGAGGAAGGGAAAGGAAACGGGTGTATAACCTCTGTCTTTTTTACCCATTTTTCGGAAGACTATATGACAAAAGATATGTGGGAGATCTTCGGGAAATATGCCAAAGTCCAATATGTTGTGATCCCAATCAAGAGGAACAGGAGGGGACAAATGTTCGGTTTTGCCAGGTTTAGGGACGTAGAGGATGTGAAAATGCTGGTGGTTAAACTGGACAATATTTTCATTGAAATGGAAAAGCTGTGGGTCAACTTACCACGGTATGATCAGCGAACAGAGCAGAATCAGAGAAAGATGAACACATGGAGGAGGAAACAAGTTTAAAACGCATATCATACAGTTGCTAGGCAAACGGGGCAACAGAGTGGGTATAATGGTAACATGAGAAAATCCTTTGCATCGGTAGTATGTGCTCATGGGGGTTCTAGGAATAACAATGTGCTACTAGAGGCAGAAAAGAAGGAAGACACGCAAATGAAGCTGGTGTACACGGCACCAGCGGAAAACGTGATTCACCTCCAGAAGGCTTATGTGGGAGAAGTACGTAACAGAGGGACGACTTTCAGGATGCAGCTATTCCTAATGACTCACGGTATTTACAATGTGAGCACAACTCCCATAAGGGAAAACAAGGTACTGTTGGAACTGGAAGGGGGGAGACATTACAAGAGATCATGAAAAGGAAACAACATTGGTTTGACCAATGGTTTGCCGGGATACAGAAGTCAGAGCCGGGATCGGTTGACACGGATAGGAGGGTCAAGGTAAACTGTTATGGGATTCCGTTACATGTATGGGGAGAAAATTTTTTCTCTACGTTACTCGCACCCTTCGGAGAGCTGCTGTATGTGGAGGAAATCACTCTAAAAAAACAAAGATATGATGTAGCACAGATGGTGATGTCCAGGAAGGACATGAAGCAGCTCGACGCGACTGTCCGGGCGAACATTGACGGGTGGGAGTTCGATATCAGGGTAACGGAGGTGGAAGAGGTGAATGAGATGAAGCACAGCCGAGGTAACACTAGCTACGGTTCGGAAATGAGTTCCTGTCCGGAGGAGGAAGAGTTTGACGAGTCGGCAGAGGCGGAAAGAAGGCTGGCTGAGCTGAAACAGGAGATGTTTCACAAAGGAAACTGGAAGGAGTGGGAAGAGGTGGAGTTTCGGAGCGCCGAACGCGATGGTCTGGTTCTCCGGCCGGGAGGAGACACAGTGGTCAAAGATACACATCGGTCCAGATCGAGAAGCGGAACCTCGGCGGTAGGGACGAGGGTCATAGGACCGGCGGTAGGCGACACCAATGACGACTCCGACCGGGACGGACAGGAGCGGCAGGGAGGGGAGGTAACAGGAAAGGGGACAAGATCCCACCTTTCGCGCACAGGATTGAGGCCCGAGTTGGGAAAGAAGCAGGGAGTAGGTGAGAATGGCAGGGGTAGAAGCAGAGACAAAATGGTGTATGCGAAGAGCTTTTCAGAGAAAGTGGGAGAGAGGACAACTTTACGGGCGTGTGATGGGGAAAACGAAGAGGGAAAAAGTTTTCTACGTAGGGGGCGCGTCGCACGGAGCACGAGATCTAACAGCATGTCATGTCAGAGGGGATAGGCTGACAGCGACCGGTCAGTCAGGCACGGAGCTCGAGACACTCACCTCGGGCGTGACGCACAGCAGGAGACAGGTCACAGCTTCAAAAATCGGACCATTGCTATCGGGCCAGCTTCCATTGCGGAATCCAGACAGATTCCTTAATGGACAATCGGGCAAATAGCGACAGGGCTTGGGCAAGGAATAGTGTAGGTCACGTTACGGGCTTAGCCACAGGATTTGCTATTCGTCACGACGGGAATGTTTCCGAAACTGCTATTGGTCACAGAGGAAAAGGGGTCATTACGATGAATAGTGATTACAGAAAAAATGACTCTATTTCTACACTACCTTATGACTACAAGAAATGGGTATTAGTAGGTGGAGAAGAGGTGTCCGGAGGAGGAGAAGGGCAAAGGAGAGAGGTATCCATATGGAAGCAACTAAGGAGAAATAGTTTTGATAGGGGTGAATTAATGAGGCGAGGGCAACCGGATGCTCCAAAGGAAAACGAGAAAGGAAAAGGTAATAAGGAGGATGAAGCGGAAAAAATATGGAAGGTGATGAAGGAAATCGGAATATTTGGCCAACAACCAGATAAAATATACATACAGGAATTAAGAAACATGGAAATGCGGGATAAGGGGGAGAAGGAAAGAAGGGAAACAAGGAGTGATCGGAATAATTAAATGAAGATTCTTTCTTTAAATGTGAGGGGATTCCGAGATCGGGTCAAGCAAAGAAGGATAAGGAGAATGTTAAATAATAATGACATTGATATTTGCTTATTACAAGAGACAAAATGCAGGACGGTAAAGGATTGAGAAGTTAAGGAGATTTGGGGGTCGACAGGGTGCGATTGGAGAATACTATCGTCAACAGGGCTTAGTGGAGGTTGTCTGACAATTTTGAAGAAACAGATGTTGGAAGTTGTCTGGGTTATACAAGGGCAAGGATTCCTTGGAATTGGCTTCAGAGGAAAGATTTCAACTGAAGTTAATTGTGTGGTTAATGTATATGCTCTATGTTCGTTACAAGGAAAAAGGAAGGTATGAGATGATCTGATGATGACAAAACGAGGATTTTCGGAGGTTAAGTGGGTACTGGGAGGAGATTTTAATGTTGTGCTAGATAGGAGTGAGTTTAAAGGGAGATCAAATTATCATTCTACAATCGAGATGTCTGACTTCAAATTCTTTATCCACTCAATGGGTCTGTTAGATATTCTAGTCATCAGAAAAGGAGCAACGTGGATAAGCCCGAATGGAGAGTCATCTAGTAGGTTGGATCGATTTTTATTTTCCCCAGATATGATGGAGGAGTGGGGAGTTATAGCTCAAAGAATGGGCACTCGAGAGTTCTCTGATCATAGCTGGATACTAACAAAAGTGAATACTCAGAATTGGGACCCTAAACCTTTCAAGTTTTTTTATCATTGGTTGTAGGAGCCAGGTTTTATGGACCTAGTGAAAGAGTTCTGGACATCAGATCACGGGCAAGGATGGAGGATGTATCAGCTGGCAAGTTAAAAGGTTTGAAGAAGAAGATTAAAAAGTGGAAAGAAGAAAATTGGAGTAAAGATGAGAATTTCCTAGCAGAGAAGGTATTAGAATTGGAGAGGGTGGATCATCAGCTAGGCCAAGGGGTCAATGGGAGTGGTCAGCAGAGACAAGATATTTTATCAGAGTATTGGGGGAAGGCAAGGAGAATGGAACAGTCCATGTTACAGAAATCTCGGGTAAAATGGGCTCTAAATGGTGATAGGAATACAAACTATTTTCATATATGTTTTAAGGAGAGATGTTATGCAAATTCCTTACTGGCAGTAAAATCAGATGTTGGTTGGTTTGAGGGAGTTCAAAATACTCGGGATCATGTGTTAAATCATTTCACAAGGTTCTTTAACGAGGAACAAGAGACGAGACTAAAGATGGATGGGGTGTCTTTCAATCAGTTGACTGATCAGTAGAGACAAAGCCTAGAAGAGCCTTTTTCAGCGGAGGAAATAAAAGAGGCAGTTTGGGCTTGTGAGGGAGGGAAAAGCCTGGGCCCTGATGGTTTGGGCTTTCATTTCTATAAATCATGTTGGGAAATAATAGGGGAAGACGTCGTAAAGGCAGTTCAAGAATTCCATCAGTCAGGCGTCCTACCAAGAGCAGCGACATCATCTTTTCTTACCCTCATTCCTAAGGTGGCAAGGCCAGACAGGTTAGCGCAGTATAGACCAAACTCTTTAATTTCCAGCATTCAAAAGATTGTCTCCAAACTGTTGTCATTGAGAATGAAGAAAGTTATAGGGCATTTAATCTCTAAGTGTCAGTTAGCATTTTTGCCAGGTAGATCGATCCTGGATGGGGTACTGGTAGTGAATGAAATAGTTGATTGGGCTAAGAGGAAAAAGAAACCATTTTTTCTGTTTAAGGTGGATTTCCAGAAGGCGTACGATTCGGTAAATTGGGATTTTCTGGATTATATGTTGGCTAGACTGGGGTTTGGGAGCACATGGAGAAAGTGGATGTATAGTATTGTCAGAAATAGCCATGTCTCAATTCTAGTCAATGGGAGTCCAACGGATGAGTTTAGGCCGGGGAGAGGTTTGAAGCAGGGAGACCCACTCTCTCCTTTTTTGTTTCTAGTGGTAGCTGAAGCCTTAACTGGATTGTTCAGGACAGCTGTAGGGAAAGGGTGTTTAAAGAGCTCAATTTTGGTGTTGAGACAAAGTTTTTAATTCTGCAATACGCAGATGATGTTATTATGATGGGGGAAGCTGATATGTAATCAGTATGGTATTTGAAGGTTATTCTTCGTAGATTTGAGCTGACATCGGGGTTAAAGATGAATTACAGCAAAAGCCAATTTTTTGGTTTAAATGTAGATGATTCATTTATACGAGCTGTAAAAAATCTCTTGAATTGTGTTGTATCATCACCGCCATTTAAATTTTTGGGGATTTCGGTGGGAGCGAATCCAAGGAAGGTAGAAATGTGGGCACCAATCATCGAACAATTTCAGAGGAAACTGGCAGCGTGGAGAGCAAAACGCATGTCGTTCGCAGGAAGGTTAGTTATGATAAATTCAGTATTGTCTAGCCTCCCACTATATCTCTTCTCATTTTACAAAGTGCCCAAGCAAGTCCTAAAAGCCATTACCGGTTTACAGCGTTCCTTTTTGTGGGGAGGGAATGACCAAGAGAACAAAATTGCGTGGGTTAGTTGGGAAAATGTGTGTCGACCCAAGGAAGAAGGAGGTTTAGGGGTAAAGTGTCTATGGAACTTTAATTTGAGTTTGCTTGCAAAGTGGAGGTGGAGGATATTAACAGAGCAAAATGCAATATGGGCAAGTTTGCTGGAGAGTAAATATGGCCAGACATACAAATTCAATCAAAGACAACAAAATTTATTTACAGCTTCGCAGTGGTAGAGGGATCTATGGGATATTGATGGGCCGAAAACGGTGATACCAGACTGGTTTGGGAATAATGTCATTAAAAAAGTAGGGAACGGAAATGATACTTTTTTTTGGGAACAGAATTGGACAGGAGATGGACCTCTTAGCTTAAAGTTTCCCAGGTTATATGGGTTAGCGGCAGATAAGAGCACCACTATTAACCAGAAAAAAGAAGTATTAGAGGGGTGGAGATGAGTATGGAGGAGGGAACTATTTGTATGGGAAGAAGATCAGCTCCGTTTTTTACAAGCGTGATACAGCCAGTGGTAATTGTGGATTACAGGTTGGATAGATGGAGTTGGAGGTCTAGTAGGGATGGAGGTTTCTCAGTTGCTGAGGCTTATGTGACACTGCGCACGCAACAGACCTCAACGAGACTAACTGAGGTGGAACCTAAGGATTTGAGACGAATGTGGAAAGATAGACTACCCTCCAAGGTAATTGCTTTCTCATGGAGATTATTGTTGGATAGATTACCAACCACTGACAATCTATTGAAGAGAGGTGTTGAGATTCCAGGAGAGGAGGCTCTATGTGTCTTTTGTAAAAGTGATATGGAAGGTAGGAATCATTTGTTCTTAACGTGTGCCAAGGCCCAATCTGTGTGGAGCAATATCATTAGCTGGCTGAGAATCCAAGGACCTATTCCGGGGATTTGAATCAACTTTTTCTTTCATCGTCAGCATGGGTGGTTGGAAAGAGAAAGAAGAAGTGCAGGTATGTTTTCTGGCTGGCTGGTTGTTGGGGTATCTGGATTACGAAATCAGATTGTTTTTTATAACATACCGGTGGATTCAGGAGACATTCTGATGGCTATAAAGGTAATCTTGTGGAAATGACTATCATATTCCTTCGGGTTTAATAGGGGGTGTGTGTTCTCGGCTTGGTACGCGAATCCTAGATTGTGTTTATTAAATATGACATAGGTGGATAAGTTATAACATGCTCCAATAGGATAAGGAGGAGTATGTAATTCGTATGTATTCTAAGAAACTCTTTGTTTCTTTTATTGAATATATTCTTAGCCTTTCAAAAAAAAAAAAAAACAAAAACCTTGTTACGTGAAGATGCAAAAGTCTAGGTAAATGTTTAACTAGTTATGTGTATCATGTATTACAAAACTTTAAGAACATGTCCCATAAGAGTTACTTCCGTAAGTTGTTAAATTAACAAAAATATTATGTTAATATGTGTCTTACAATATTAAGTGATTAATGTGATTTTCATTTAATTCTGACCAATTACAGAAAGAATTTAGTAAAAAACAATTTTTAAAAGAATTTTGCCAACACTCTTCTATAGTTTGGTAAATGGATGAGGAAGTCCTATATTACCTTAAAAGATTATCATGAATATTAATTGATACTAGATAATGGTTTTGTAACATATCTAAGATTTAGGGAAACAAGAGGAATCAGGAAAACTTTCTTCCATTTCCAAAAGAGGCATCTCATCCTTTGCGAGGCTATCTCTTAAAGAAAGGTTAACCAACAAAACAAATCCAATAATTGACAAATAGTATCCATATAAGATCCTACGGTATCTTATTTCGGTGAATAACAAATTCACGTACTTCACACCCTAAAATAAGTGTGTTTTAATTTATGTATTTTAAAAAAAATCTTGAATGGTCCACTGAAAGGAAGAAGAATGTCGAAGAATAATATGATGGAGTAGAATGAGTTATTTCTTCTGTGCAGAACATGCAGAAGTTATGTGAGGGGAGAAGAAGACAAAAATACAGTAGAGCATACATTAATACATTAATGAACAAATTGATCGTAATGTTCACACAATTCCTTAATACGACAATCACTTCGTTCTCATTTGAAACGATCATACAAATACATTATGTTGAAGACACAACAATACTCACTCATCACCCACAATATCTGTTATAAGAAGACAAACAACACTGTCACATTCCTTATCGTCTACTAACATGGTTGATCCGTTTACGAGGCTGTAGTCATATACAACCAAAATCTTCACTATAAGCTCTTACGGCATGAAAGAAAAAAAAAAGAAAGAAAACGAAAAAAAAAAATAGAATAAAAATTAAAAATATGAAAAAGTGATATTTTAACAATTACGTCACTTAATTTTAACGCGTAATATGATATAAAAAATTATATAAATATTTATTATTAAATAACATATCTAAAAAAATATAAATTCTATAAAATTTTATAAACATAATTAATAAAATAATACCTCTTGAAGTTATCCAAAACATGAGTTGCAGCTATCAATCCTATCCCATTTAACAAATATTTAATAAAACTAAAATTGTTATACTTAAACTAAAATATCTTTATTTAATATTTAATATGCGTTAATTTTTAATCTTAAACTTCTAATAGTAGATATTAACTAAGAAAATATTTATAAAAAACATTAATACTATAAGTTTACCAAAATAAAATCTAATGTCCAATATAATAATTAAAACAAGGAATTGTAATTAGGGAAATTAATTAAAACAGTCACAATATAAATTTTTTTATATTATCATCCAATCAATCATAGATTATCATTAACATATGACCGGAACAATTATTTAAAAATCTGGTGTTTAGACTATTCTTTTTAGTTAATTCATAATATAAAAAAATTATAGTTTAATTATACGATACACAAGTATGTACATAGATACCAAAACACGTTTTACAAATTATAGGACATAATACGACCAGCATATATAACCCATAAAACTAATATAGTATTAGCATATATATATATATAAGCACAATGAGCGCGTAAAGCTTAAACATAATGATAAGGGTATATAGTCTTGTGATCTGAATATCACATGCTTAATCGTCAAACGTTCTTTTAATAATAAAACTGTATGAATTTACGCCATTGGCCTTTTCAGAATTATAAGTAAAGATGTGGGACAAAATTTAATTGAGTTTAACTAGTATCTATTACTTTTACACGTTCAATATTTATGATTTTTAAAATATTATTAGTAAAATTAATAAATTTATCATAAATAAAAGTTATGATCGGATATTAATATAAATTTTTTATATTATCAATATATATTAATTAAATTCTTTAAATTGATCATGCACATTAATTAAATTTATTTTAATTTAGGACAAAAATATTAATATTTTATAAATCAACAATAGTTATTAATTAATGCATAATAAAATATTACTCCCTATATCCACTTGTAGACCTGTAGGTTCTGGCTTACTTACTCTTGGAAAAGAATCCCATATACGTTTTATAAAAGTAATTAACTATTAATTTTTTAATATTAGTCTTTGTATTAATAAGTGATAGGAAAATAAATAGAATTATAACATTTTAAATTTAAGTTAGATATATAATAGCTTATTATATTAATTTTTAAGCAATTATCATCTTTAATTTATTTTCTATTCTAATAACATCTATGATAAACTTATAAAACTGAACCACTTTAAAAAGATAATAAATTAAAATATTTTTTGGAAAAATAATGAACTAACTGAAAAAGTGTTTTTTCAAATAAAAAGCTGAAAAAGAAATGTTTTTCTAAAAAAACTGAAAAATGTAACAGATTAAAAATGGAATTTAGTGTATTCCTATCTCTAAATTAAACTTCAATATTTATTTAGAAAAGTTCAATAGTTTAAAATAGCCTTAAATCATAGTTTAATTTGTTCATTGTAAATGTAAAATATAATTTATATATTTAAAGATATATTATTATAAATTTTTATGATATAATTTATATATTTAAAATATTTATTTTATTATAATTTTTAACATAAAAGTAAAAATTTATTAAATTTATTTTCATTATGATTTTTAATTCATAGAATTATAGTTTTTGTTATATCCAAGTCAAGTTTAATTAATTCGATTTCCTTAAATATCATTTTGCGTTCGATAACCATGATTGAGAGGAGAAGAAAGCGTACGAAATTCATAAGTATTTTCTTTTTATTTTATTGGAAATAGTATTTTTTTGAAAAATGAAAATATATATATTTGCTTTTAAAATAGAAAAAATAAAATCATTTTTAAAAATATTAAAAAAGGGTAATAATATGTTTATTTTAAAAGTTAATAAATTCAATGTAAATAGTTCTTTTTAAAATATTAAATTAATTTATAAGATTTTATGACTCTAGACACATGGACCTTAAGCATTTTGTTTCACAGACAATCTTGCGAAGGAATATTTTCACGTTCAAATTGGTTGCACCTTACGGACCTTAAATTGAAAAAAAATACTAATTAAAAAAGAAAAATATTTATACACGTGTAAAAATTTTACTTTGATATTTAGTCTAATCTTTTATTTATATATATATATATATATATATATGATAAATTTTTTAATTTTTTTAATAATTTAAAAGATATAAATAAAGAGTTGGTAATTATAAAAAGTAAATGTTATCAATATATAAATATCAAACTCGTTAAAAGTATTTGTGTAATTATATTGCAGTATTGCAGCTTTTTATGTGGAATTAATTGTATTGCAACTTCAATATTACGATAATCAGTTTAATTTTGGAGCTCGATCAATCTACATTTATAATGTTAATTAATTAATATTAATAATTTTATTATGTATAATACTTTATGATTAAATGATAGTATGAAAACATTTATATTGTAATAATATATTTGAATTAAATTTTTATAACAATTCTAAATATTTTTTACTTCGATGCACTAATATGTTTTAAAACCAAATACTATCTATATAATTAAATAATAATCAAAATTATATAACACTTCTGAATCGTACGGTAAACATATATTTAAAAATCATCTTTTATATTAATACATTTATTTAAAAGAAAAAAACTTATATGCTGTGTAAAAAGTTTGACCTGTTTTTGTTTTTTAAGTTTTAACTTAAACTCCGGAACATGATTAGCATTAAACGTCATAACATAATTAATATATTTTTAAAAAGCTCAAAAATCAAAAGTTAGGGGATGTTTATTTATATTTTTATTTTTATTTTCACTTTTTTTCATTACAAAAATACCAGCATGCCATTTTATTTTTTATTTATAAAGTACAAGTAAACACTCCTAAGTCCTAAGTCTTGCTTTTATTTCTTTTGATTAATTAAATATAAAAAGAAAACATAAAGTATAGTCTTGTTCATAATGATCAGTTAGGCCTTGGAAATATCGCTATCACGGGTCAGCTCTGACCCTCGACAACCATGGGCTTCTACTCTCTTTTTTTCCTTTTTTTTAACTATTTTTTTTCTGCCTATAAGAAAGTGGGACTCACATGCTATATTCCCATTTTTTTATAATTTCACAAAAATTCATAAAGCTTTTCTTGATAAGATCGTGAGTCTATGTGTATATTTATATAAATAAAATAAAGGGTTTACACATATATACATTTATCGTACTGTTTTTTCTTTGAATTATAATAACAATACTGCGTGTGCGTGTTTTGAAACATACAAGGAACACAAAATCACAAGGTATTAGTATTACATCTCCTTTTTTCTATAGGAGAAATAAAATGGAGAGGAAAGTCAAAGTATATTAGTGTAGAATAAATAAAAAAACATTAGTTAATTGTGTTGGGTTTGTTGGCATTAGGCCGTGGAAGTTTATGAGTTAGCTGTAAAAGGTAAAAGCAATAGGGTACTTTTACTCTATCTTGTATTTTGTTGTTTTCGAAAACCTTTAGATTCCTCCTACGAAGTTTACACGAAGTCAAAGACTGTGTTTGTGTACCTGCCACAATACCTTTCACATTAATGTGATTTGGATTATGTGTTGGCTTCGTTCCACGCATGCTTGTCCCAACATTCTTCAAGCTACACTCCTTTTCAGGACAAAGCTTAGAGCTGTAATCCACTGGGATTCACCACCATTAGGGTTGTTACTCACTCTTCTAAACTCTAAAGTATTACACTACTAATTGACAAATCAATGGACCAAGTACTAATTGACAAATCCTGATTCAGATGCTTTAACAATAGTATTTTTATTTCAAAATTAATATTCACTTTTACACTCTTAAATTCATAATGCTTAATTAAGGTTCCGTGAGAAAATATTTTATCTTTTTCAAATATATTTTTTAAAATAAAAACTTATTTAGATAAAAATTATTATGATTTGATTTTTTAGTTATTTTCAAATTCCTAGTGTTTTATTGTATTTTTATAATACTAACATGTTTGACAAAAAAAATTTTGATTTATTTTTTTAGTTTAAACAGTTTTCATCTAATTTCAAAAATAATAAATTTTTATTTTAATATTTTTGTTTTTATTTTTATTTAAGTTTATAATTTTATGTTACTTGTTACCACTAATCACCACTTCTTATCGGTCATCACCAACCGCTAGATCGTCACTTATTACTTTTCAAATTTTTGTTTATGCTTTTACTCTATTAGGTCGCTTGTTGTCATTTCTCGCACCTACCATTTTAACTATCACATCTGATTATCAATCATAGGAATCCATATTTAAATGTTTAACGACTACCTTAAATCATCAATTACCCAGTTACCACTAATGTCAATGGTTACGACCTTTCATCCTTATCAGCAACCATCACCTCTAACGCCCATCACCTGCCACCATTGACTGTCACCAAACATTAGTCTCCATCTCAGTCACTTGTTACCACCACCATCCTTAATGATTAATCATTGGTTGGTGTAAATTATTGGTCATCAGTAATACACCACTAATTGTGACTATTATCACATAAAAAATATTTTAATGGGTTAAGATTTAACAATAAGAAAAGCTATTTTGTAAATTTAAAAACTTCAAATTAAAACTATTTTTATTTTTATAAATTTAGAAAATGAAAATCAAATCATACTAAAGATAACCTAAATTAAAAATTCACAAAAAAGCCCTAAATTAATGTATATATCGTTAGAGGCAACTAATTTAAAAGTTACACAAGATCTCCTTATTATATTCAACCCATGACACTTTTAACATGTCTCTTGTAAGGAAAACTACTTTAAAGCAATCTTATCAAATTTGACTCCAAACATAAGTATTGGGTCAAATACTTGCAACATTCTACTCATTTCAAGATTTCTTTGCATTTTTGTTAATATTTTATTCTTTTATATAATTATACAATTTTTTCAGCGGAGAACTGAATTGAGGTCATAGTCAATTCAGCTCAATATTTACTTCTTACTTATTTGTCGCATCCATTGGTTTTCTAACAATCGACTCCGGGTCAATAGTTACTCCACGTAACTCGGTAAGCATTTATAAATAATTTATAATCTTTCTAATTTTATATTTAAAAATTATAAAAATAATCAAACTATAAGTATTTAGAAAATAAATATATATATCTTTCAATAACTAATAATTGAAAATATATCACAAGACTAAAATAAAAACACATCGATCACTGAAAACAATAATTAATCATTGTACCAAAATATCAAATAGTTAACCATTTTTTAATTTGAATATTCTATAGATTTTTTTGTTTTTCTATTTTATCATTGTTTTAAAATTATGCAAATTTGGTCATGCTAATATTTTAACTAAAACTCTCAAATTATTGTTGTTTTATTGGAAGAATTAGAAACATAGAATAATTTTGAAATTTATGGGCCAAATTATAAAAACGATAAATTTCAAAGGATTTTATTAGGACATTTAATTAAGGTTTAAATAGATAAATATTAGTAGAAAAAGTTTAAATAAGTTTATTTTGTCAAATTTTTTTAGAAAATAAAAACTTAAATTTAATGTTTCTAAATTATATTCTTAAAATTTATCAAATTCTTTGATATTTTACACATGCATTTTTCACAAATAAGAGAGCGATATTTTCAAGATAATAATAATAAATTAAAAATAATTAAACAAGAATATTAACTATATTTTAAAAATTTTATTAGTATGTATTATAAATGTAAAAAATTTTATACTGACATTTAACACATAACTTTTTATTCATGTTAAGTTATTTAATTTTATTGAATTAATATTTTAAATGTTATATAGATGAATATTTATAGTTAAATATCAATCTAAAACTCTTTTATAATGTGTGCAGTCGTATTAATTAAATTCTAATTTTTATTTGTATACCAACTTTAAAAAAATATTTATGACTAAATCAGTTTTTAAGTCAGTATTCATTGGGAAAAATAACGTCTCAATATGATTTGCCTATTTTAAATTTTAATCATTAGTTACTTCCTTTCAACGACTTGTTTGATAGTACCTAAAACATTATCGAAAGAAAAATCAACGTCAAATTCTTAATTTCCAAGGCAACGCTTTTAAAAATGAGTTAATATTTCTAAATTTATATGAATGATTTAACCATGTTAATTTTATAGATAAAATTTATATTTTTATTATTTAATCATGCATTATGATATAATTAGAAATTGATTTTTACAAGAGTTACTTTGAAAATGCGTTTAAGGTAATATATTAGTATCTAATATTTTAATTTTTAAGAGAAAAAGTTTGTGTAAAGAAATTTCACAGAGTCATTTAATTACAATTAAAATTATATAAATTTATTAATTTTGTTGATAAATAGTTAAAAACTCATGTAAAAAGTTATATAAAAAAGACAATATATTATATAGAGAAAAACATTTATACATTTTCAGTGTAAATATTTTATATTTATTGTTAATCATAACATTTTATATATATGATAAATTTTTTAATTTTATTAATTAATAATAAAGTGTAATTTTAAAACTATTTTAGACTGGAATGTTAAGCGCTATCATATATCAGTATATCACGATGTCGAGAAACATTATATGCAAACAAAAAGAAATAAGTAGTAAAAATGAGTATATGTTTCACTTTACACATGATGTTCAAAAGTAATATGTGTATAAATATATCCAATTGCTCTTTTACACCTAGCATTCTAGTATCATTGTATATAATCAATTATGATTAATTTTTTTTTTTTTTATGTGTGATCCTCCAATAATTACTTTTATCTTTAAAACTCATAAATCATGAGATTGATTAAATATAATATAAAACTCTTTTATAAGGATATACGTTTAATTCATTTTTAATGGTATAAATAATTTTAAATGAATAATTTTTCAAATTTAAGCCGATTTTATATTATGTTATTATTTCACCCATCTACCATTTGAAAAAAAAATCTTAAAAAACCTAATTCCACTATTTGACACTCCTATTATTATGAAAAAAAGTAACCGATATAATTATATTTTACACAAAGAAAAGTACTTCATGGACTTACAAGGAAATTTATTTAATAGTGGATTGATGGCTGTTATGGCTGTTACGAATTTGGCCCCCACCCCACCTAAGTATGACTTGATATCATCTTTTCTCAAATAATCATGCACTTGTACGTTCACTGTTAAACAAGAAGCTCTTACTTATCATCATCATTATATAAAGTACCACCAGGTAACTTAAATAGGAAGTAGGACTAGATGCTAGACCAAGCCTATCCAAATTTTATCTATGCTAAAAATTAATATAAAATAAATTAATTACCAAATTTATTATACTTTTATTTATTTTTCTATTTTTTTAATATGCAAACTTATTTAAAAAGAGAAAGAGAATAAATTTATAAAGTGAAACTCATTATAATATTTATATTTCCCATTTTAGTTGTGTAAACAATAACTTGACGGAAGCCAAGCGTAGAGCAGGGGATGATTGGTGTGACAGATATAATTAAACTGTGGGATCGATTTCTATATATATTGAATAAACATAGTACAAACTTTAAAACGGTCAATGCCGATTTAATAATAATATAACGGGCATCAGATTTGGGGTGTTACCACTGGACTTTATGGTTCACATAAATTCTTTATTACTCAACTTGCATGAAAGAGACCGTTTTTTATTTATGAAATTTTTACATTATATAGCTGACACTGAGGGGAGAGGAAGTGAAAAGGTTATGGAAAAGAGAAGAAAAGAAAAAGTAGAGATTAACCAACAGCTACAGACTACAGCATGCAGTATGGTTTAAGGTCAACCCTTTTTCTGACCTGAGACTTATTCACTGTCACTCACTCATCACCATTGCTTTCTGCTGAAGCCTTACATTCTCATAACCCAACCCATACCACTAACCATGTGGCTTTATCAAACCAGTACTATCTCATTTCAGGATTTTGCTTTTCATGTCAGTTAAGTTTATTTCAAAATAAAATATTTCATTTCAGATTAATATACTCAGAATATGATATTTAAAAACAGATTAATTGTTTTTAATTTAGAAAACATTTTATGTAATTTGATAACTTTTTTTAGAATACAATACCACTATAACTTATTCTCATTTTTAATATACATACATATTTAATAAATATCACCATATTACCCCACCTAACAAATAACATATTTAATATAACTTATTCATTTAAAAGTATTAATAGGAGTCGTCATAGAACAATAGTTACAAGAAGTTAGACATAAAATTCAATTACACATTAATTCACTTGAACACAGGATGATTCAAGTGTCATTTCAAGTTGTGGACTTCTTAGTGTAGTCTTTCGATAAATATAATTACATTTAATTTAAATATTTATGTAAAATCTTGACATTGTATGTATATTATTTATTTTATTAATTAGCATTGGTTGAAATAAGTGATAATTGTATCCCAAGAAATTATAATATAATTAATATCTTTTCTCAGTTAATACATTAATTTACATATAAAATTATATTTAAAATAAGAAAATTTACAGACAATATAAAAAATCATGTACTGAACAGCTCATTCAACGAAAAACTAAGGTATTTAGCCTAACAACACGTGTTGCCCAGCAAAAGGTCTCGTACATGAACTTTCAGTTAAGAGATCTTGCTTAACGAGAGGTGTTGTTGGGCAAAAATTCCCTTGAAAAATATAGCAGAAAGTGTTTTGCGCTAAGCGAGACATGTTATTGAGCACAAAACTCGCTCAATGCAAAACACAAGAATTAATTCACGACAATTTTTCACTGGATGAAACTTGTTGCCTAACGAGATCCTGTAGACCTATAAAACCTCTATTGCATAATTTTCTATCATTCCAAACCTAAAAACAAGCATTTCATTTATCAATAACATTCAAACACTAACCATTTATATATGCAACTTGCATATCATAGGCATCATACTTCTATCTTATATTTTGTTTCTACAATTCTAAAACATTAAGTTTAACAAGTTATGTTACTTTACAAAACCATGATCTACATATCATAAGCTATTCCTAAAAGAGATCATCTGCCAGAACTAGGCTATAATCCTCAGTCATGTTGTCCTTGCCCTTTAACTCCAATGCTAGTATTTACTCTCGTGCAAGACACAATCATCATAGTCATGCAGAAAATACAATACAATACAAGTGTAAGTTCATAATAGCGTAAATTAACATGTATATGAAAGACATTGTGAATTCTCATTCATGTTTATCACATAAACATGTCAATAAAAAAATCACACTGAAACATTCAAACGTATGTTTCCTCAAAACATAAGTACTTAGAATCACATAACTAAACGTTTTTCAGAAATACTAACTACATTGAATTCGAATACCAAGGTGGTGACCTATCTGACTTTCCTCACACTAGTCTCTGATTTCTATTTGACCGATCAGATAACTAGTTAAATTTAGGCGTACTCATTTGATACTCAACGGATGTCCAGTCTACTTTACCCAATTTTTTGACATCCAGTTGGTATCTAAGTATACCATGTGGTGTATAATCGCCCAAAACAAGACCTTTATCATTGCTCAAAACAAAATCCTAACACTGCATTATCACCTGAAACATTAGCATCAATTCAGTTAAACCTATCTACATTCTTAATTCAATGTATCACATCAAGAGTATGCTACCTCCCTCTAATAGCTCACCATACAATACATTACTCATTATTTTCAACATCAATCCGAACACCTCAAATTAAAGAAATAACAATTGTGCCCACCCTCTAATCTTACTAAACATTATTTAATTTCAATTACACAATATTAATACAATTAATACAATCAATTACTCCTCAATTAATTTATCAAAGAAAAACTTAAATTTAATTTCTCTTTCTATTAATTTTATAGACACTTATAACATATTATTAAAACATTCTAATTGTTTGTATCTTTTAAATTTGGTAGTGACTCACTTTAAGTGTTGAGTAAATCATATTATGAAAGAAACATCCTTATGTGCAATCAAATTTTCAACTAAATTTAGTTACTGTTTCCTGATGATATTTATGAGTACTATATCATTATTAAAAATGATTGTTTTATTAAAATCTTCTTAAACTTGAATTTAAGTTCCAGTTAAAAGTAGTATGATTTTGTTTGAAAGAAAAGAATTATTACATTGAATAAAAATATAATATAGTAATAAAGATTTTCATTTTTAATTTTAATAAAATCTTAACTTTTTTTCTAACTGAAAATTAGTTCTACAAACGGTGTTAATTAATATTTTTCTATGAATATACCTATTCATTTAATTTAATTATTAATACAATTATATATAATATTTATATATACTTGTAACATATTATAATTATAATTCTTAAACTTTAGCATACTTAGATAATTTTTAATCAAAATAATTTTATTATTATTTAATAACATCTTAAGGATACCGAAGGTATAACAACCGTGTATGTAATAATTTATCATTGCATCAAAGTGTATACATATATATATAAATATAAAAATATCTACTTATTTTAATAATAAATATAAAAATTTAATGATTAGAATTAATTACTTATTATAATCCATAAAAAAGTAAGTTTTCTACGATTACCAGTGGAAGAAGTAAATTTTTCTTTTTTTATATAATAGAAAATAAAAATAATACATGGTGTATTAATATACCATACATTTTTATGGTTAGACAATATTAATATTTCTATTACGGGGAATTGAAGAATTTCAGATAGTTATGACAACTCCAGCACTATAATCAACTAACTGAATTAAATCTCTTAAAATTAAATATTTTTATTAGTGTAAATATAAAAAATAATGATGGAGTAACATAAAAATAAAATTTTATTTCTTCTATAATTGGATCTTCAATTACTAATAAAATATTATTATATTATTCTTCTTTACGAACTTTTTCTTAATGCAAGAGAAACAACAAAAAGGAAAAAACAGAAGAAAACTAAGACTAAACTCGACAGGAGTGAAAAAAAAATCCAATTGACATCTTATCACAAATTTGTCGATAACGATAGAGTGGAGTAAATGTTTGGTGATGCATAAAGTTGAGCATAATTAATAGATAATTGAGTTTTTAAAATATGGCGTTAAAAAGATGAAATATTCTTGTGATATTTTTACAGCAGTTGGAAAGCAACTGATCTTATTTTATGGGATACATTTGTTGAGGAAACCAAAAAACATGGTGTGGAACATGGCTGTGCCGTCGGCTAAGGAGGAAAAGTGTTGGTGCTTGATGCACGTGACTCTTGCCACGTGCACTTCCTTCGCTCGGGTTTAACTCCTGTTTTCAACGGGATTTTCTCGTTCACTCTCCTGTCATCACGAGTTCCACGATTCCTGATTTCCTGTACTCCGTATGTATTTGGATCTGATAAATTTGACATCAATAAAGAGGAGCGTTAAGCATTCTCTTTCCTTAATAGATTTCACTTATCATTAAATTAGTGGTTTTTAATCAATTTTAATTAATCACAACAGAAAATCTTTACAAATACAATTTATAAGAGATATAAGACAGTTTTCATATTACTTCTTTTTTGTGAATTATTATTATTTTTCTAGGTGTTACTTAACATATTTAATAAAAGATGTTTCAATACTTAAATAAACTTTATGTATGTTCTTTCGTTTAGAATCCTGTGTTTCGTGGTAAAAAATTATGAAAATGAGATAATTTGACATCTAATTTCTTTTTTATATTGGAAATGTCTAGTAAAAGAGAGAAAAACATAACTTTTATATGAGACTCATCATGGTAAATGAGAACCGTGTCTTTTATTAACCTACAGGAGAGGATTTATTTTTCCACAGGTGAAAAGTTCAACTTTTTAAAAATACTACGCGAGTATTTTTATGCTTTGCAAATAGTATGAAAACAATTTAAAAAGAATGTCATGGTTTTCCCTCTTTAGTTTTTAAAATGTTACACTTGCATAATTTATGATTTTAAAATTTTCCCCAAGAAACCCTTTGTCCAAACCTTAGTCAAATGTACCATTATAAGGTTGTTCAAAAGTCATTGATCAAAATAAAAAATATTAACATAATATCTAAAATTATTGATGAAGTTAACCATGACAATGGGAATCTTTAACAATAGAGGATGGAGTGTCACTAATATGTTTTATCAAAAAGTGAGGTATTTTGTTCATTCAAAATAAGAGGAATCCATGTCTAATTATTATAAATTTCAGGTGTTAAAGGTAATTTTTTCAATCATTTTGAATGAGTTTTATTTTAAGATAACACAATTTATGTTTTTCTTTTAAAGAATATGATTTATGTTTGAATGTTAACTATAATAAAATTATAGAATAATTTGTTTTATCTAACCATATAAATTTCAACCCACAGTTGATTGAATCTTTTTCTCAGACAAAAAATAAACATGTAAAAATTGAAAATTTATTTAAAATCAACTTGAAATCAAAATCAAGTATGTAACGGAAAACTAAACACACACCCCCAACTAGTAAATTTTGATCAACCATTATATTTTCCATCCCCTTTTTACTGCCAGCAACATCTACGTATGTAATTATTTTTTGCCACATAGTATTATTTTGAATTTCTCTAAACTCAAGTAGTATATTTAAAGTTAAAAAACTATTATATTTTAATTTAACAAATGTTTCGCTTGTTAAATTGTTTTAAGTGAAAAAAATAGGCGAAGTATCATTGTGATATATAAATTTTATTTCACATAAGGTAAAGTGACTCAAAGAATAAAATATTTCTAAGAGTGTACTTTAAATGGGAAGTGTCACAAGTATTTACTAAAATGTTTATATTGAAGCTGTTGATCAGGGAAGCGCCAAGTATGTGGGCTATCCTACGTGTATATCAAATGGGAGCACTGCAAATTGCCATGAGTCCAAAGCTTACGTGTGCAAGATTTTTTTTGTAATTTTTTAAGAAGTTTTATTCACTTATTTTTATATAAATATTTTTCGTGAAATTTTTACTTTGTAATATATGCACTGGTCACAAATATGTTAAGATGCATTCCAAGCTGGAGCTGGAATATCCCTGCCACGTGTTGGATGCATGTAGTGGGTCTAGTTGGCGCCTCCGATTCAAACAACTCCATTTTGTTAAACACTATACCATTATCATTCTAATTATTTTTAAAATTACATTTATTTTGTAAAACCGCCGCTAAATCACTCAGGTCAAATTACATACGGTTTTGAATCTTTATTTCTCTACTACAGCTGGTGGACCGTTGCCGTCTTGTTTAATATCCTTAAATATATGACACTACCACATCAACTCATGATATATTTTTACTATGACGTTTAAATATAAAAAAGAAACATCTTTTTTTTAAAATAAGATTTAATGAAGTGAGATTGTGAGAATGATACACACACACATTAAGAATGTGAGAATTACAATAATCTATGTGCAGACTTTATGAGCAGCCTTCCTTTGTCTTAATTTTTTAATAAACAATCAAAGAATTAATATTTGAAAAAAAGAAGAAGAAGTTCAAACTATTATTTATCAACTCTTACCAATTTGACCTATTCATTGATAGTCCTTTTTTCACATTTGATTTTGAGTTATCCAAACTGTCAAGATCAGTTCAGCAGGTAACAAGGATAATTTTCCACTTGATTTGATTTGTTTTACCCTTTAATTATTCATTGTCACGGTGCACTTTACATAAAGTCCCATGTAATTATTGTTTTAGTTCTTTTTACAATCTACCTAAAATTTCTTTTATATAAAAAATATAATATAGTGACAGATAATATAACATATATATATAAATAACCTCTTAAATAAATTTCAGTTTGTTGATAAAGTTAGTAATTTCCTCTGAAACATACCTTGAATTCAACCCAACTATTTATAGTACATTGTTTGTTTTAGATTTTTTACATATTTAAAATGAAATATGTTTATAGCATTTGTTAGGAGGCAGGTGCACAAAGAGAGTCCCAACTTGCAACTACCCTCCAAACAGAAGCACTTATGAAAGGTTTGAACTTTATTTTCTCCTAAAATTTTGTCCAACATAATAAGCTTTCTTAAATAGTTAACTATCACACTCAGACTCAGTCCCTCCCTTTCAAAACTATACAGAGCACAGCACAGCACAGCACATCCATTTATTATTTGATTAGAAAAAAGGAAAAGAAAAGGGGAATCTGAAGATAATTTTATTATATTACATTTCTTAAAAAGCATCAGTTCAATTATTTATTTGATTTCTCCATTTATCTATCCCAATATTGGTTGGCCAAGGAAAACCAAGCCAGAGTCACTCCTCACTGCTACTCTTACTCACTACAATACTCTATTCTTCTCTCTCTCTCTCTCTCTCTCTCTCTCTCATGAATGGTTTTCATTTAACATTTTCATTTCACTTTCATTATTATTATTATTATTATTACAAACATGCCATCGCGCCCGCCGCCATCCACCCCTCCCGCGGCGGCCGTTAGCCACCGCCGAGAAATAATCCTCTGCGGCGCAATTGCCGGTGCTGTCTTTTTAACGGCGTTAGTAATCTCCGTCACTGTGTTTATCTATCGCAAACTCTCGTACAACCGAACGGCGCCGTTTGAACACAACCAGCGCCGTTTCTCCTACTCTGTTCTCCGTCGTGCCACGAACTCGTTCTCTCCGTCGACGAAACTCGGTCACGGAGGGTTCGGTTCGGTTCACAAGGCGACGCTCCCTTCCGGCCAGACCGTGGCGTTAAAAGTGATGGACTCGCCCGGTTCGCTGCAGGGGGAGAGAGAGTTTCACAACGAGTTGACGCTGTGTTCGAATCTGAAGTCTCCATATGTGATTTCGCTGCTCGGTTTTTCGTCGGACCGGCGCGGGCGGAAGCTGGTTCTGGTTTATGAGTTGATGCCAAACCGGAGTTTGCAGGACGCGCTTCTGGACCGGCGGTGTCCGGAGTTGATGAGTTGGGGGAAGAGGTTCGACGTCGCCGTTTCGGTGGCTATGGGGTTGGAGTATTTGCACCACGTGTGTGACCCGCCGGTGATTCATGGGGACATTAAACCGAGCAATGTGTTGCTGGACCGGGATTTTTGTGCCAAGATTGGGGATTTTGGGCTGGCTAGGGTTAAGGCGGTGGAGGATCTGGGAATGGTGGATGAGAATGAGAAGAAGAAGGATGAGGAGTTTAGTGTGATGGAGGAGGGTGAGAGTGTGGTGGATGTGGAGCGCTCGCCGGAGAGTTGTCCGGTGAGGATTTTGGATTCCGATGCTTCGCCGGTGGGGGGTGATAAGTTGAGTGTGGTGTCTGATGGTGCTTGTTTTGATAGTGTTGATAGTGGGAGTGTGAGTGTGAATAAGAAGAAGGGTTATGGTGGTTCAGGGAGGGATTGGTGGTGGAGGCAGGAGAGTGGGGGAGGTGGGGAATCGGGGAGGGTGAAGGATTACGTGATGGAGTGGATCGGGAGTGAGATAAGAAAGGAGAGGCCCAAGAGTGAGTGGGTAGATTCGTGTTCTTCTTCTTCTCCTAAGATGGAGAATGAGAATTTGAATGAGGATGGTAATGGGAGTGGCAAGAGTAAGAGTAAGAAGAAGAAGGAGAGGAAGAGGTTGGATTGGTGGGCTTCGCTTGATGAGGAGAGGATGAAGGGTAAGGTGAAGAAGAATAGGAAACCCCGGGAGTGGTGGAAGGAGGAGTTTTGCGAGGAATTGTCCAAGAAAAGTAGGAAGAAGAAGAGGGGAATGGAGTGGTGGCAGAGGGAGGAGGAAGGGGTGGAGCAGAAGAGGAAGAGGAAGAGTAAGGGGAGTAGAGGGAGTATTGATTGGTGGTTGGATGGGTTGAGTGGGGAGATAAGGAACAATGGGAGGAGGAATAGCCAGGATTGGGGGGCTAGTGGGGATGTGCCAAAGAGTGGTGGGATTAGTAGCACTCCTAGTATGAGGGGGACTGTGTGTTACATTGCTCCTGAATATGGTGGTGGGGGGCAGTTGTCTGAGAAGTGTGATGTGTATAGTTTTGGTGTTCTGCTTTTGGTTCTTGTGGCCGGCAGGCGGCCTCTGCAGGTGACGGCCTCGCCAATTTCCGAGTTTGAGAGGGCTAATTTGATTTCCTGGGCCAGGCAGCTTGCTCACAGTGGGAGGCTTTTGGATCTTGTTGACACTTCAATTCATTCCTTGGATAAAGAGCAGGCTCTGCTCTGCATCACCATTGCTTTGTTGTGTCTGCAGAGGTCCCCTGCCAAGAGGCCTTCCATGAAGGAGGTTGTGGGTATGCTTAGTGGGGATGCTGAGCCTCCACACTTGCCTTTTGAATTCTCACCATCGCCGCCCTCAAATTTCCTGTTCAAGGCCCGGAAGAAGGCCAGGTGAGTGTGTGGAATAGTTCTGTGACTGTTCTTGTCATGATCATTAACTTGTGAGAGTGTATGGTTTTAGCTTTAGGCAAACTCTAATTGATTTTCTTCATCACCATTTGTAGAAACTAATGCTGAAAAGAAAATGGGAAAATAGTTTGTTACAAGCACTGTTGCACAAATCCATTACTTCCCTTTCTCTTTTTTTGTTTTGTTACGGTTATTTCTTTTCATCATAGACTGTTTATTCTGACCTGGTTCTTGCTTTTTAATCTGAAAGAACTTTTCGGGTGCATGATTCTGGCACGAATACGTGTCTTTCCTTCTACAAATGAATTTCAGGAAATTTCGGGTCCTCTAAAGTTGAGGGAACATTTTCTTTTACTTTTGAAGCTATTTGGCTTGGCCACTTTTTAAAGAATATTTTTTGTCTAGTGCATCCTGACTGTAACTGTGTAAGATTTTCAATTTTCACGACCTTAGTGCCTGCAAAGGACCCAAGGAAGATTTATTTATCTTTTTGGTTGTTCGAACTTTTTAAAGTTATGTGCACATTTTGCCATTGTTGGTAGTATCGATTTCAGTTGCAGCGAACAAATTCTGACCCCATTCGCGTCTTTTACAAGTAATTATGATGTTACTTTGAGCTAAGTGGAGGCTCCACTGTCCCTGGAAATAAACAAAGAATATCATTTTATCATCAGTGCTTCGAGGACCTACGACAAGCCTTTTCACTCATAAGCTTTAACCCCTTTGGAACAAATAAAGAGCAGATTTTTCTTTAAAAGCTCTTGCCAACCCCGTCCATGGAAATCCTAAACAGAGTAACAAATTACAATAGAGATCAATTTTGTCTTAAGTTTCGGCAGAGTTTGTGCATGGCATTTCTGAATTGTCTGGTCTCAGTCTAATATCTTGGATGACGATGACCTGTGGTTTAAGGACTCTGCACAAATTGGGTTAGCATGATTTTCGTACAGAAATCAAGTTATTTATGCATTTGTTAATCTACGTTCTGAAGAGTCCCCTGATAAGACAGTACATAATTTATGAAAATCATTTAAAATTTAAATTGAACTAGTATTAAGCAATTGAAGAATTAATGAAAACAAATGCAGTAATGATGTATTGATGTTGTACCCCTGTTTCAAAAACAAAAAAAACTGGAATGGTGTTCTAAATTCTAATACTTTTTGTTTAATCTACCATATAGTATGACAATTTATTGTCTCACCTCCCAATTGGATTATGATTATTCACAGACATGGAAGTTGCAGTATGGAATTTTGTGGCTACTCAAAGATACTTCTTGTTTATGTTCTTGATTGATAGCGTTCAAGACATGAAATTATTGACCCCATCTAAGAATTAACAATCTGTTCTATGCCGCCTTTCAAAATTAAGCTGATTGATGTTTCACATAGTAAACATCGTACTTTATTGTTATTTGTTTGGTAATTTTCGTCTATTTATGTGTGTAATGGTATTATATGAATATGGTAAAAGCTGAGCTATAAATTTTGTACTTTGCTTTTAACAAAACCATGTGATCAAAGAGGAACATCCATTCCATTCATATGAAGCGGGAAAAAAAATGGTGGGAATATGGCAGGTAAAGGCGTACTAGATTCGGACTTTTGGGCTTCTGTTTGGCTTTCCGCTTGATAAGTCGAACTTGCATTACTGAAAAAGCTTATTTTCTGCCCTGTTAGAAGCCATTAGGCATTAAGCCTACTCCAATCCAAATCAGTACCGGACACTTGCAATCATAGACAGGTAGGCGTGGTTCAGAGCTTCCACCTCCTGATACTTATTAAACAATGAAAATAAAAGAGCTCAATAAAATAACTACTATTTTATCCTGTAATGAAATTTTTATATAATTAGAGTTTATAATAAATTATATTACACTATTTTGAATTTATAATAAATAATTTATTTTGTGAAAAATATTTTTTAATTATTAAAGTCAATTTTAAAATAAAAATGTAAAGGGTAAATGAAAGATATAAGCAATTAAGAAAATCAAGCGTTTGGATAAAAATGAAAGAATGGTTTGAGATAGTTTAGAAAGTGATTTGGGGTTTGTTAAATCAAATTATTTAAGGAATATATATGAAAGGAATAAAAATTAAAAAATAAACTAAATGTTCTATACAAAGAAATTAAGATGAGACGTGCAATTCAATAAGGCTCAATAAGAGTGAGAGATGAGAATAGCTTCTAAAACCATTCATTTAATCATAATCACTAAAATCACTTGTCTAATAATAGCTCTTAAAAAATACTTCTATACAAGGATAAAATTTTAATATGTTATTAATTTATCAGTTTATTTTTATCTTTTACAATTATTTAAAGTGCATGATTAACTTTCATTTGCCAAAAGTATATATATGGTTGCTTAATGAATTTAATAATGGCTATTAGAAGAAGCCTTGGTTGGATGGTGATAATCGACATGGTCGTGCAAGTGTGTGTGATCTTTCTCTTCTTGCAATGTGTGAACCCAACAATTTGTGATGAAATTGGTTGGTTTCTTGGTGGCATCGCGATATGAGATGAATGATGCGTCGTTACATTGGGTAGCTTAAATTTGCGATACAGTTTGGAGTATGGTTGTTGTGTGAAATAAATAACTACGGAAGTGGTCCATGCATATTTATTACTTGTTAGTGCTTCCACTGCACATTCATAAATGTCATGGGATTTCAAATCTGATTCATCACGTATCATACCATCGGTTAAGAAATTACTACTAGTTGTCTTCTACCTTTTTATTTGTTAATTTATTTTACAATATTTACTTTTTTAAAAATTAAGAGGTCATTCTTTTAGTCTATAAAAAATAAGAAGTCATTCTTTTAAACTTTTTTTTTTTATTTACCAAGTAAAATAATTTTTAATTAATAAAATAAAAGAATAATATTGTCAAATAATTTATATACAGATTTAAATTGATAATTATTTTAAAATAAATTAAATATTTATTAGCTTGAGTTAATAGATAGGCTTGCTCAGGCTCTTTTATTGGGCCGAGTCAGTTCATACAGACAAATAATTTCATCATCCACTGTCTTCATTTTGTCTGATTGTTTGCACAAAAAAAAAAACAAACAGAAAATGAGCATAAACATTTGGCGAAATTTACATTTTTACTTTATATTTTAATTCAAAAATTTCATCTCACTTTACTTTCATTTCTTTTTATTCCCCTCTTCCAAATATAACAATTTACTCACTCAAGTCCACCTAACGGCTTCATCGAACATAGTCCATTATTTTTTATCTCAATGAAGTTTGGACCCAAAGAACGAAAGTTTCTTTTGTAACCCATATAGAAAAAAGAGGTACTAATACCATTCTCTTCTTTTCTCGTGTTCTTTATTAGTTTTGTCATATTCATGTTTAAGGATAGGTTATAAGCTCGGTTTGTTTGTTTTCAATTTGGTAATTGTTATTTACACGTTCTTTTTATTACTAAATCCCTATTTATGGTTTGTTTTTAATTTTATTTTTTGCAAAAAGGCCTTCTCTTGATAACCAAAGTTATGGAATTTATTTGAGCAATAACGCATTTTTGAAAATTATTGTGTTGTATTATTTACACCTCCATGCTGTAATTAATATACCTCACTTTTACATTATTCTAACTAACTCCTAAAATACCGTTGTAATTATATTTTCTAATATAAACTTTTTCAGAATTAATTTTTATTTTTTATATAACATTTATTACTAAAATTTCTTTATACAAATAATATGAATTCTAATTTTATTGTATATTCGTTATTCTTTAAAATTTTATAGCTATATTTTTGTAACTCTCCTATATTATTCTTAAACATAATTTTTGTTTGATATCTCTGTCAATCCTTTATCTCTACTTTGTTATTTTTGGTGATTTTTCTTTTGAGTTTTCTTAAACAAATTTGTTCATAATGGATCAGAGAAATTATGTGTGCATTTTATTTTTCCGTATTATAACGAGATGCATTTTATTTTTCTGTGTGTACTTCGTTCATTCTTAGGTTACGATGAGAGAACACTATATGACATGATTTTTTACTTTTCCAAAATGTACTTTCTAGAATATGAAGTTATATTTTTTGAAAAGCAATATTTGTTTCTTAGAACCTTGTATAAGGTTTTAGAAAGTACCTTCCAAAATCTTGTATTTTCAAAGAACCTTTTGGGAAAAGTACTTTTTGGAGATTACATTCTCAAACAATATATAATCTTATTCATTTCATTTGTTTGAGAATGCAATGAAAATTGAACAACACAAAAGCTTTCGTTGTTTCATTCAAGAATGAGAATGAGAGAGAAAGGAGAAGATGTATTGTAGAGGAGGTACATGTGGCAAAAACATTGATAAGAGGTTGACTTGTGACAAAAAAAAAACCTTGTTTAAGAGCACCTTCCATGAGAGGTTCTTAGATGCATTGCTTAATATTAAAACTACTTTTAGTATGAGTTCTAAAAGTTGAGATGCTTAAAATTTGAAGAGAGTCATGTCCCAACTATAACAATCTATAAATAGTTATAAGGGTCTAGTGACAAAGTTCCCGTGTGAGAAGAAGGAGATAGAGAAGTCATGAGTTTGAATCTTTTCACTAATAAAACTAATAAATTAACATTTATCTATAAAAAAATTATAACAATTTATACTTGCAAAGAGATACTTATTTTTATCTTACTTTTTCTCAAACAATCTCACACTTCACAATTTTTTCTTGCTTTTGTTACTTACGTATTTTTTTCACATTTTTATTGTTCTCTAGACATTTCTATCCCTTATTTTTCATTTCTTTAAATTATTTTGTGAAAACTATTTTTCGGATATAAATTTGAGAACAAGTCAAACTTATAGGAGAGATCATTTTTCATATATATAAAATAAAAAAACTTTCGTCTTTTAGTTCCTTAATCATTTTCCAAAGGATATGGTTAAAATTCTCCGACAAAAGAATTTGATAAACTAAATAAAATTATCATATAAATATAGTAATGTTGTTAACATTTTAGGATTTTTTTAATCAAATAAATAAACATTTACTTTTGATAAGCAAGAAATAAACGTTAGTAATATTCATTTGTCATGGGTGTAACTATAGAATAGAAATCAAAGTGCATAATCTTTTTCTAATGAGCGACTTTTCTAATGAGCGACCGTGAGGGGGAGTGGAGAGAGGTGCGCGGAGCTAGGCCACGGTGGAGGAATAGGTCAGACCACCGTTACAGAGGATGTGAAGTCGAAAACATTCGCATGGGTGGACTTAGCTAGGGAGACAACACTACTTTCTTCTTCACTCATTTCCCAAACAATTTTGGTGCTAAGGAAATGTGTGAGGTGTTTAGATGTTATAGGTATATTTAAGAGGTCGTAATCCCAAACAAGAAGGATGAAAGAGGTTATAGGTTTAGCATTGTTAGATTTGCAAGGGTGCTAGATGCAAGACTAATAGCTTCAAGACTTGATAAAATCTTTATTGGTGAGGAGAAACTTTGGGTCAACCACTCAAGGTTTGAAAAACTGGTGTCTAAAAGAGCAGGTGGGAGATAAGATCCTAGCCATCAGAGAGACAACAAGAAGGAGAAGAGTACTCTTGAACAGGGGAAAAGTAAAGAAAAGGTAAAGGGGGTGGTTCCAGTGAAGCATCAAAGGGAGGTTGAATCTTCTTACACTAACGCAATCAAACAAACAAAGAAAAATGTTCTCAAGAGTAACAATGCAATTGCTGGGAGTATTATGAAGGTTCCAACTTATAATTTCGCATACAAATCTGATGCTAAGGAGGTGGCAAAATTGTCTAAAGCATATGTAGGTAAAGTAATAAATAAAGGATCGTCTTATGTAAAATAACAAAAGCTACATCAAGAGAGGTTATTTGGCATTAGAGCAACCCCAATGGGATTGAACAAGGTTCTCTTAAAGACAGATGCAGTAAAAAATATAAAGGAGTACATTAATGAAGACATAGATGGGGTCCAATCCTAGTTTTCTAAGATAGTCCAATAGGAGCCTACTATTACAAACTTGGAAAGATTAGTATGGATCAAATGTCTTGGTGTCCCAACTCATGTGTGAAATGAGAAGTTTTTTCAACAGATTGCAACATTATATGGTGATTTTCTGTTTATGTACAAAGATACAAAAAGAAAGGAGTGTTTAGACCTAGCAAGGATAATTCTAAGTACCAATATAATTAACTATATTTTGCGTGTTAAAATTGATGACCAAATGTTTGTGATTAAAGTAATTGAAGATGGTCATGTAGACAGCAAGCATAAGCCAAAGGTGAATGTAATCAAACTAGGTCTGAGTGCAGTTCGTGTAATACAGGGGTGGATGATTTAGAGTTTTTTGAGGAAGAAGGTAAAAAAGGGCCGTTAGGATTGGATATTGATGATGAGTGGGACCAGGTGGTAAAGGCAAGGTCAGTTTTGAATTCAAATTCAAATGACAATAACCAGAAAGTTGTTGATTACATAATGTAGTCCCCTAGGAAACGTAGGAACAAAAGACGTGAATCTAACCTCTCCTCGTTTGGGTTAGATGAGCATACTGGGTGCCCTAGATGATTGGTCCTTAGCCTAGTTGTGGAAAATGAAATTTTAGAGTAGCAAGAAGTGGTTCCGGAAGTAGAGAGTGCAAGGGAGGTGCAACAAGTAATAGGTGCGGGTCTAAAGAAGGAGTGATGCATCTTCAACACCTCATAGTACATGACCCGCATGTGCAGCAACCACGTTCTCAGCAATTGGTATTCAACCCTTTTGGACGAGCTTCTTCTTCGTGTGGACAAATTAGTGACTTCGCTGATCATCACGTTCATCAAATGCAGCTACAAAAATCTATGGAATTTCCTCATAACGGGGGTCTCAATAAGAGATGATATTCTCACTCACAAATATGATTCTTCGGAGGTGAAAAAACTGTATAACTTCAAGCAGTGGTCTCTGATTGGGTTTGAAAATCAGGTGGCACCTGAAGATTAATAGCAGCAATTGGTGGGGGTATGGAGGGAGGTTCGTCGGTGAAGTACTAGGGGGAGCGACTTCAGAAGCCCTAGCTAAAGCAGAGGACCAGTGGTGGCAACATGTGGAAGAAATTGCAAAATTGGAGATTAGGGATAAGGCAGAAAAGAAAAGGAAGGAAGAACAAGTGGGGCAATTTATCAGAGTCATATGAAGATTTTCTCTCTTAATATTAGAGGGTTTAGAGACAGAGCAAAACATCATCATATTAAAAGGATTATGCATGCGAAAAATATTGATGTATGTATGTTGCAAGAAACTAAATGTAGTGGGATTGATCAATGAGAGGTGAAAGAGGTGTGGGAAAATGAAAATTGTGATTGGAGGGTGAAGCCTTCAAATGGTCTTAGTGGTGCATTGATTGAAAACAACTTAGGCATTTCATGTTGTTTGATAAATGTGTATGTGTTATGTTCTTTGGAAGGAAGGAGAAAAATGTGGGAGGACATACTAATGACAAAGAAGGGTATGCCTGTAGGTTAGTGGTGGCTTGGAGGGAGGGGTTCAATGTAGTAACAAATGCATCTGAAGTGGTTGGTTTATCGAATTATCATTCCATCATGGAGATGATAGAGTTGATCGACTCTTGAGAAAAAGAAATTTTAAGGTCTACTCTTGAAGGTGTGTACTTTACCCAAATTTCAATGGAAGATAGCATTTGACTCGAGGAACCTTTCTCTAAAGAAGAAATAAAGGATGCAGTTTGGGCTTGTGAGGGTGGATGGATTCTAGACCTGGATGGTTTTGGAATGAACTTTTATAAATCATGCTGGAGACAATAGGGGAGAATGTAGTTTTGGCAGTTCAAGAATTTTATTTGTCTAGTAAATTACCAAAAGTTGTCACTTCTTTTTTTTATTGCCTTGATACCTAAGGTTGGGAGACTGCAGAATCTATCTCAGTTTTAGCCTATTTTCCTCATCTTGAGCTTGCAAAAAATAATATCTAAAATCCTTTTTGTGAGACTTAAAAGGGTATTGGATGAAGTTATCTTTGAGAGCCGAACAACTTTTCTTCCGGGCAGATCCATTTTAGACGGAGTATTACTCTCTAATGCAGTCATTGATTGGGTTCATAGGTAGAAAAAAGCTTGCTTTGTTTTTAAAGTAGATTTTGGAAAATCCTATGATTCAGTCAATTGGTGATTTTTAGATTATATGTTTTGAAGGCTGAGTTTTGGTAGTAGACAGAGTTTCAATCAAGGAAGGGAATCAAACAGGGTGATCCACTATTACCTTTTTTGTTTTTAGTGGTGGTAGAAAGTTTAGTGGGGCTATATAGATTGACAATTCGAGAGGGTGGTTACAAAGAGATCAACTTAGGGGATGAGACTAAATTTTCATTGCTACAAGATGCTGATGGCACACTGTTGATGGCTAAAGTTGATTTTTAGATATTGTGGATGATGAAGGTAATTTTAAGAGGTTTTTAGCTGGTGTCAAGGGTGAAAGTGAATTTTCATAAGTCATTTCTATGGTTTGAATGTTGATCCTTTGTTTTTACATGCGATGAGTTGTATGTTGAATTGTAATATTGCTTCACCACCTTTTAAGTTTGAATGTTGATTCTTTGTTTTTACATGCGATGGGTTGTATGTTGAATTGTAATATTGCTTCACCACCTCTTAAGTTCTTGGGGGTTCCGTTAGGGGTGAACCCTAAAAGAGTAGATATTTGGGAATTGATGATTCATAGATTTAAAACGAGATTAGCAGGGTGGAAGACTAAGAACTTATCTTTTGGGGGTTGGTTAGTTATGTTGAGTTTAGTGCTAAAATGTCCTCCATTATATTTTTTCTCCATTTATAAAGCCCCAAAGAAATTTTTGAAAAAGTTAACTAGTTTGCAGAGGAATTTCCTTTGAGGAGGTGATGAAGAAGTTAGGAAAATAGCTTGGGTGACTTGGGATAAGGTTTGCTTTTTGAAGGTCGAAGGGGGGGGGGGGGGGGGTTGGGAGTGAAGTGCTTAGCCAAATTTAACGTAAGCTTGTTGGCTAAATAGAGATGAAAATTTTTAAATAAGAAAAAAGCAATTTGGGTCTCATTGCTAAAATGTAGGTATGGTTCATTTAAAATTACTTCACTCGAAGTCCTAAGGCGGTCAAATTGCTCCATTTAGTGGAGGAATGTATGGGATCTAGATAATGTTAGAAGAAAGATTGGAGACGGGAGGGACACTATGTTTTGGCTTCATAATTGAGTAGAAAAAGATTCACTTAGCCTTAAATTCCCTAGATTGTTTATGTTGGCTCAGGTGAAGAATGCATCAACTCATAAGATGGGGATAGACTCAAATGTGGTCCCTTCGTGAAGGTAGTCTTAGTGTAGGGAGTTATTTACTTAGGAAGAGGAAGGTTAGTATTCATGAAAGAACTATAGCTGAAGTTCAGTGTGACCAGCAGTTCAAGAGTGACGAGTGGAGATGGATCCCAGATGTAAATGGTATCTTTTCTGTTGAAGACGCATACAAGAGTCTATTTGCTACTTCATGACAAGACATTAGGAATAAAGTAATATTTTATTTAAAGTAATAATATTTAATAAAAGTGTAAAATAATAATAAAATATTTATTATATTAATAAAAAACTTCTTTTGAGCAGTAAAAAAGAATAAGAATTTTATTATATATTAAAATTAACATTAATATAAATAATAAATTAGGATAAAATTATGTGGCTAATAAGTATGAAATAGTGAGTTTGTTTTTGTGATTAAAAATGGTTCGATGTGAGTAAGTGCGTGTGGATCAGCAATTGGCAAGTACATTGAAATCGTCGGCATGAGTGATAACAAAATGAATTTTAGTCATTAATTATAAAGGAAGGTCTGAAGTTTTGAATAAAGAAGGTTGTTTGAATAGGTAGGTCTGGAGCAGGAGGATGTCAGAAGCATCGTCCCCGGCCATGGATCCGTACGAGTTCCTGAAAATAAAACTAAACCCGGACGGTAAGACGCTGAGCCGAGAATACATGGTTCCAATGGTTCCGCCATCTCCAACGCCCTCTTCTGAACCGGCTCTCTCCAAAGACATTCCGCTCAACCCCGCCACCAAAACCTCCATCCGCCTCTTCCTCCCCAACCCACCACCCGGCCCCGCCGTCAAGATCCCTCTGTTGATATACTTCCACGGCGGGGGATTCATCCTCTACCACCCCTCCTCCCTCATCTTCCACCAATCCTCCTCCGCCCTCTCCGCCTCGCTCCCAGCCCTGGTCGCATCCGTCGACTACCGCCTCTGCCCCGAGCACCGCCTACCCGCGGCGTACGAAGACGCCGTGGACGCCCTCCGATGGGCGCAGGCGGAGGCGCAGGAGCCATCGGAGGCCTGGCTCAGGGACCACGCGGACTTCTCGAAGTGCTTCCTGATGGGCAGCAGCGCGGGGGGAAACATCGCCTGCTTCGCGGCCCTCCGTGCACTGGACATCCCCCTCTCCCCTCTCAAAATAGCGGGCGTCATAATGAACGTGCCCTACTTCAGTGGGGTCCAGCGCTCCGACTCCGAACTCCGCCTCGTCAACGATCGCATCGTGCCCCTTCCGGCCAACGACCTCATGTGGTCCCTCTCGCTCCCCGAGGGCGCAGATCGCGACCACCTCTACTGCAATCCCACCACCGTCGATTCCCATTACGGGGACAACATCGGACGCCTCCCCGCCTGCTTCATCAACGGCTACGCTGGGGATCCTCTCGTCGACAAGCAGAAGGACCTCGCCAACATTTTCCAGGCGCGTGGGGTGCGCGTCCACACTCATTTCTTCCACGATGGCTATCATGCTGTCGAGATCTTTGACAAGGCTAAAGCCCTTGCTTTGGTGGATAACATCAAAAAATTTATACACTCTGTTATTACCCAATCCTCTATCTGATTCTCCCCCCTTCTTTTTACTTTTACTATCTTTCATCTTTCATCTTTCATCCTTCATCTTCTTATCATTTTCAACTTTATTTTATTATGTATGTCATCTCTCTCTTGTTCAATTATATTGTGCTCTTCATCAATTTATATATCATGCATTCATGTAGGACATTGGTTATTCGTTACCTTCAAGTGAAATTATCATCGCTGCTTCCCTAGTGTCTAGAAAACTCATAGTCAAACATTGGTCTACAATTTTTATTTTTTTTAAAACTAATAGAGCAAATTAAAACAAACATTTTAGATGACGAGCAATTAATTAAGTGAAGTTTTCATCATTTATATCGATTGCAACAAAAGGAAATTCGAATTCCTCGAGCTGTAACAGGTTGCGATATATGAATTTATGAAGGTTGCAGATCCTATCCAGAAAATTTTTCCAAAGTGTACTCGGTGTGTTGTTGTGAAACGATGCATTAAAAAAAGGTTATTGTTGGAGTTGAACTGCCGGGTGTTTATGAAACGCTATGTAAACTATATATATAGTTTGTATCCTCACCCGATAACTCCATATTGGGAACAGCTATTTCTAATGATCATGAAAGTTTTACAAAGGTACGATAAGCTCTTGTTAGTGTGTGCAATTCAAATTTCATTATTTTTCTTCTTGAGAAAACTAGGTAAATCGATCAGTTTGTACTTAATATAACAGATTGGTAATATACTGGATGAGGCTTAAGAGTTTGGCAAATGAAGGTTGAAGATGATTAATGAGGACCATGTGGTAGTATCGTGAAGGCTATATATGGTATGGTTTTGGTTAATTTGCAATTCTCAAACCTTTAGTATTTGTAATTAATTTAAATTATTTTCATTTTAAGATATTGTTTTAAAAAATATTATTTTATTTTTAAAATTTTTTTATACTTTTAAAAAATTATTTATAAATTAAATATTTGTTTTACTATTTAAGATACTAATTCTACAAATAGATTATTCTTATATTGGAAGAATTTCCCAACATGAAATGAAAGGGTAGTCACCACTATGTGAAAGAGGGTTCATGATTTGAAAGAAGGGTTTATAGGTTTTTCATGTTGTCCCATAATTTGTCTAGGGTTTATAGGTTTTTCATGTTGTCCCATAATTTGTCTTGTAAGAGTGGAGTGCAAATCACCTTAAAAAAACTATTTTTATCCTTGCTTTTTAATTAAGGTGTGTATATGGTATTTTTCTTATTATTTATATGAATCAAGATAATTGTGTTTTTTTCTAAATGGTATAAAAGTTTATTGATTCTATAATCTGACTAAAGAAAGGAAGAATAAAATTGACATGCTACAAAATACTAATAGAAATTAGGTACTAGAGCTTGAAGACCTATAAATGTTTGTCATATTATTTTATATGCCTGTTAGTATACATGAGACTTTCCCTTCCCTATCTGTGGAAGATATTGAGTTGTTCAGGTTATATGCACTCACAGTATAAAACAACTTTACACCAACGGTCAACAACATCCCTTTATTTATATGATTTTTTAAGTATTAATTAGTAAAGTCAACAAATTTATCATACATAAATTATTGTGATTAAATGTGAGTGCAATACTTTTTACACTCAAGGTGCATAAGTCATTTTCTCATAAAGGTAATAGTAACAAAAGTCATACGACATGTTTCAATTGAGATATCATGGATTGTATTGAGATATCACAGTATAAAACAACTTTACACCAACGGTCAACAACATCCCTTTATTTATATGATTTTTTAAGTATTAATTAGTAAAGTCAACAAATTTATCATACATGAATTATTGTGATTAAATGTGAGTGCAATACTTTTTACACTCAAGGTGCATAAGTCATTTTCTCATAAAGGTAATAGTAACAAAAGTCATACGACATGTTTCAATTGAGATATCATGGATTGTATGAGAGAAACATATATAAAAACTTGTAGAGCATATTGTGACACATATTAAAGATGAAATTATAAAATTTTAATTGAAAGAGATTGTTAGTAAAGTATTCAAATTATTTTAATTTAAAATATTATTTGGGAAAATATTATTTTATTTTTAAGATTTTTTTTCATTTAAGATTAGAATGACATACATAAATAGGAGATTTTAAGATGAAACGATGTGCGCGAATAACGCTAACAAAAAAAGTTGTAGATATGAGGTTCAAATTATGTTACAAAATATCATTGTAATTTTTTTTTTGCTTAAAGTGTTTATAATGTTTTTCTTATTTGAATAAATATAATTGTTTTTTTTTACTACAAGATGAACCTTTGTAAATTAGGTTCCTAAAAAGCTTATGAGAACCAATTTTAGGCATCCAAGATCGGAGAAAATGGTAATATTGTGATGAAAAAAAATGTGATTAAGGACAACAATTGACAATTTCTAAACATTCATGTCGAACTTTATTGTAATATATGTTTAGAAAATGGATATGTATATTTTTATGATACTTTTAATATAAATATTTTATTTTGTAAAAAAATGTGGTTAAGTTTTCATTAGTTTAAAAGACCTTTAATCCATCTGTAATGGAAACGTTTATATAGAACATTTAACCTTAAAATTATTATTTTTAATATATAGATCCTATAAGTTCACATGCTTAAAAATTGGAAAAATATTTGTAATCTATTATAGTTTTGATTTCCTAGGTTGTATAGTTAATTATTTAGTATACTCGAAATGAATTATCCCTCAAATCAATTCTCCCTGACTTTTTATACTAAAGATTATAGTTGTTGACTCTTTAAATCAGGATACTCTCTTTATTGGCTCATATTATACATCAGTGCGTTAGTGGAACTTGTGGGTGAATTACAAGTCATGGAATCCAAGTCATCATTAACTCTATCCCGATCCATAACCCATTGATACTTTAGTATGTCAAGAAAATACAAGTAGACTTAGGTTGGTTATTAATAGGTCATAAAGGCTTAATTTTTCTTTAGTTTTAAATGAAATAAAAATACTTATGAAGTCATAAGTATTTTTCTTCGGTTTAATTTCTTCTATTAAGGTGGTAAAAGATCTAGGAGATGAGAGGAAGTCGCAGCTGGACAATTAAAATTTTAAAATAAAAGAATTCTTCCAAGTTGGCCTATGCTTAGTTGCAAAATCATTTCTTCTTCCAACGTAGATGTTTGGTATATGCTGATTTCTTGCGTCTTCAACAGTCTTTAGTGAACGTTTAATTAAGAATAGACAATTAATCAATAGCTTTAATAAAATTGTCCAACTTTCAGGAATTACTCCTTCATGTGTCAGCATAAGATTGCTTAATTATCAATGTTATTATCTGTGTCTTTACCGTTTTTTTCCCTATTTTAACATTAATTATTTTCTATTTCATGAATATATAATTACCATAATTTGCAATATTACTTATAGAATTAGTGCATAGCATGACAATTTTATTTTTTATTATCATTTAAAAAAAATGTGTTGGGACATTTTTCTGATTTAAATTGTTGTCAAAATGCATTTTTTTTTCTTTTCAAATAAAAATGTTCTCATTTATATTTTTTATCTATAAATTATATATTATGAAGTTCTCGTTTCAAAATTTTCTCATCCTCTATATCTACAAATCTAGCAAACCCATCTCTATGTCTTGTGTTGGTTCTTTCTTTGGCTATGAATACCCAAGTCTTCCCCTAATTTCAAAAAATTGTCCACATCTCAGTTGTTCCATGGTTATCTACGAAGTCTATAAAGAAGAAAGTTGTCAAGTTATATTTTATCTCCTTTGTTTCCCTACGCCATTCCTTTGTGCTAGCTGTGTAATCTCTTAATTACTGTCACCTCTCCAGTTATCTCTTGCTTTCACTCTCTTTCTAGGTTTCCCTCTCATCTCTGTGTTTTCTATGGTTCCGGCAGTTAAAAAGTTTTGAACTATTGATTAAGGTCAAACTTAATTACACCATTGAAGGCTAAGATTTTCATTTTCTATAAAATGAAAATTTGAGTTCTTGTATAAATTATGTCAATTTGTAGGATCAAATTGGACATTATATATATTATGGAGAATAATTTGTAGGACCAAATCAAACTTAATTACACCTTGATAATGTCTAATTTGATTTAAAAATTGACATTATGGAGAATAATTTGTGTCCTTAACATATGATGAATTTTAAAACTATAATAATTACAATCATAAAATAAAAGTCTCATATAACTAAAACAACGTTATCTTCCAAGCACATGCATTATGACATAGTTACAAAACTTATAATACCTTAAAGTTTTTTGAATCACGTAAACTTGGCCAAAAATGTTACAAACGATGCAACTTAACCAAGAATGAAGTCCTTGGCAATATTTATAAGTGCGCTAGATCTACCAGCATCCACCATGTCAATATTATGGAACCCTATTTGGTCAAACCGTGCTTCCACTTGCACCCCACACTTGACCAACATGGTTACAAATTCTTGTTGTCGATCCACCATGATGTCCCCATTAAACCCAATAACAAGACACTTCCCAACCTTCTTAACATCTTCAAGGTGTGGTCCCTTCACCATGGGATTACAATACCTGTGATCACGATCTGTTTCCTTGGGCAAAGCCAAATCCCACAACAAGTCCAACACGGGCAAAGGTAATATTTGGTCTGTTGCAAATCTAAGCTCTGAGGCTGTCCTCTTCTCCCCTCCAAACATTGGTTGATCCAGCACCAACCCACAAATTCTTAATGGCTTCAAATCTAACTCAGCAACCTACATCAAAACTTTGTATTATTCTTTTAATATTTGTTGTTATATAACAACAAGAGAGAGTACTACTACCTTAGTCTTTCATATAATAAATAAACACATAAGATCAATATAAATAATTTAGTTAATTAATTAATAACACAATAAGTTTGAATTTTATTTAAAAAATATTTATAGAATTAAATAGAGTACGCGTTAGCTATATTATATATACAAATACAATATTAGTAATTCAAAATATAATTTTTGTATGAATAAATAATAAATATGATTTATACGGTTAATAACTTCATAAATATTCACTATTTTGAAAATTATTGTACACTATCTAATTAATAAACTCTTAAATATAGTAGTATTTAAATTATATAACTTTAATAATTATTACCTAGTGTAGCTTTGGGTATTGGTTAAGAAATTAAAAAAAAAAGTTTTTATTTTAGATTCATATGGGAGATTATTGAAAGTTATAGGAAAATTTATTTTTACACATAACAGTAGCAAAATTTTATATTTTTTTTAAATCAAGGTTAGAATTTTTCTAATTAATATGTTTTTTTAAAAAAAAAGTGAAGTTATGTTTCTTATAATTAAAAAAAAATCTCATTTATTTCTTATATTATAAAGTATAATAAACAAATGTCATTTGTTTATAGAAAAGAAAACCTTGATAGCAAGGTTGAAGGCTATGTTTGCGCCAGAGTCAGAACCATAAAGGTAGCATCTTGAAGGGTCTCCATAATCTTTGAGCCATTTTTCACCAGAGGGGTTGTTCAATTGGTTCTTAACCCACAAGACAGCATCAGTGGCATCGTGGTACTGCGTGGGGAGGCGATGCTCTGGTGCAGGGCGATAAGAGGCCGAAACAACGATAGAGGGAACATCAGAGGCCATTTGAGCACATTTTCTATGGCTTGCAGGGTCAGAGGGGCTGAGGAACACAAAACAACCATTGTGGAAGTACACCACAATGGGCAACCGTGCCACCATGTTGTCATTCGAAGGCAACCTAGTCGGTCGAAAAATTCGAACCCATGTTTCCTTGTTGGGGTCGATGGTTATGTCTTTGCTAACTGTGGCGGTTCCCGGTGAAGGCTCAGGGTTGGCGTCTATGTTTGGAGTCTTGGTAGCGCGTGTCACAGTGCCATCAGGGTTAAGAGAGATACCAAGGTGTGTGTAGGGGTCGAATTTGGACATTTTCTTTTTGTCTTTGGGAGTGATTGGTTTGTTGTAGAGGGATATGATATGATATAATAGAGATAGAGATGTTGAATTCTGAGAATACTTACATACATGCGTGCAACTGTGTACCCTAACCGATTATGGTGAGTGAGAACTTTTCTTGGTTACTAGATAAACTAGGTTAGCCTGACATTTGTAACATTTTACACCAAGTGAAACCATCAAGTGTGTATGTTTTGTTCACATGTTGTTTAAGTTTGCCTATTCCAACGCAAGAGGGTGTATTGGGAAGTCAATTAAATTTCGGATTCAAGTGTTTTGTTTTTTCTTTTTTTTGAGTATTTACGTTCAACAGAATAAGATTTATACGTAAATGATATTTAATGTATGCTCCAAAATTGATTAGAGTGAGAAGAAGAGAAGGATAAGAAGAAAAATGAAAAAAGTAATAAATTAATAATATGTTAAATTGTGATGAAAGAAAAGAAAATAGAGTGAAGACAAAATAAAAAAGAAGTAAATATATTATAAACATTTTAAAAATAATACGTTAAGTAATTATCTCTAAAAAAATTAACATTTACCAAATTAAGGATGCAATAAATAAATTCGAACACTAATTTTATTAGTTTATGTACACTAGAAATAAAAAATATATATTCATTATACACTTACTTTTTCTAATCTCAATTTAGTATTTTTTTTATCATGTTCCATTACGTCATTTGTTACATTTTATATTTTTATCTTTTTTATTTATTTTTCGTTTTATCTCTATTTTTTATCTCTTATGCACAAAAATAAAAAAATATATGTACCACTATTATTGGTAAAAAATAAAATTTAATCAAATTTGTGTGACTGGTAACTTAGGTTTCATTTTATTTTCAAATATATAATTTTTTTAATTTACATAATTGTAATTTCACTTATATAAATTTGAGGATATAACTTTTTTTTTCATTAATGATAATTATACTATTTGCATATCATTGTCAATATAATTTGTTGTTGTATAGTATATTTTCTTTAGTTTGTTAATTATTTTTGGGTTATATATATATATATATATATATATTAAAATTATTAATATAAATTATAATGCATCTTAGAAATTTTCTTTTATTTGAACTGTTAGAATTATATAATATTTTATTGTGTCGTTTTGTTTTTTTATTTTATTTTGTCAGAATTTTCATCGGTACAAATAAAGCATAAAATATATTATTTTTGTTTTCTTTTTTTTGTGATTCTTGATAAAGATTTTGAGAAATAAGAATTTCTCTTTAAAGAGGTTTGATTTCACAGTAACAACTTAATGATCTATATTTTCTTTAGACTTAGATATATTTTTAGTACTTATGAAATTGTATGTTTTAATTTTAGTACTTAAATTTTTAATTTTAATATCTAACATTCCTTTAATATTTTAAATTGGTATTGATTGTCACTAGGCTGTTAATAGATGATATGGGTAAGGAAAATGTCAAAATTCATGAAGTTCTCATTGTTGAGTTAACATTTATATTATTTTTACGAGATTTTTTTTTTGAAAATAAAAATTATTAGAGTAACAAAATATAAATAAGGAGTTGGTACCAAAATCAAAATTATTTTATTTTATAAATAGCAAAAAATTATTTTTAAATTTAAAAAAATATAATTATCATTAGTATTATGTCATATGTTTTTTGTCATATGATATATACCTCAGCTGATCACCTTATTCTGTAGTTTTTTTAATTATTGTTAATAGAAGATAGTTTTAACAACAAGGTAGTCATCATAAAAAATTTGTAGATAATAAAATGTCTCTATCCAAATCAATAATTTTAAATAATTGAATTAGCTAAATGAAATTCCTTTTGTTTTTTGGTATGGACTATGGTAAATATATATTAAAAAATGTTTAAATATGTTTCTCCTTTTTAATATATCAACAAATTTTGCATTGAAAATGTCTGTAATTTTTTTTTTATGTTGGATTTTCATTTTTTTTTATTTTGGTGTAGGTGCGACAACACCTGTGTTTTTGCTAGTATTATATAATGAGACTAAGATCTTTTATTGTTCATATTTTATGACTATTTTACCATTCTAAACATACTATGACTTCTCCCACTGTGACAAATATAAGTTTTGTGAATGTAAATACATAGACGAAACAACATTTTTAATTTTAATATAACTTTGATTATTAATATTTTTAATAAAAATGCAAATATACAGACAAAACAACATTTTGAATTTTATTCAAATTCTTTTCACTCCCTATTTTCTCAAATTCATTACAAATCGATCATAATTATTGATGATCTGACATGTTCTTATCATGTTATCATAAACAAAGAAATATACAAATTAACAAAATATATTCTATCATGTTGTACAAAAAATGACATAATAAATTATTTATATTCTATCATGTTGTTACAAAACATATTATATTAAAATCATAAAATTGTTATAACATATCTAAATAATGTGTGATTACACCTGTGTTTTCGATAGTATTATACAATAGGAATAAGACCTTTTAGTGCCTATATTTTATAATTGTTTTACCCTTCTAAACATTTTATGACTTCTCTCACTTTCACAAAAATATAAGTTTTGTGAATAATTGTATAATCCTGGTCATTAAGATTTTTAATAAAAATGCAAATACACAAACAAAACAACATTTTAAATTTTATTCAAATTCTTTCCTCTTCCTATTTTCTCAAATTTATTGCAAACCTGTATAACAGGTTGATGATGTGACATATTTCTATCATGTTATCATAAACAAAATAATATACAAATTAACAAAATATATTTTATCATATTATATGCAAAATGATACAGTAAATTATTTATATTTTATCATATTATTATAAAACATGTTAAATTAAAATTATAAAATTATTATAACATATAAAAAAAGAAATATAAAAAAAGAAATGTGAATACATGATAACGTTCCTGTTTTCCTAATTTAAAATAATATTTATGTCTTAGAATGTTTTTAATACAAATCCGTAACTTTTATATGACATCATTGAATATTTCATAGAATTAAATTTAAATTAAATAATGAATAAATATTTGAAAGTTAATTAATTTAAATGAATCCAATAGGCCGCTGGGCACAGGTTTAAAGTCGAATAAAATCTTTCGTCACAAGAAATTAAACAGGATGATGATTAAAATTTACCAGTATAGATAGAATACGAAAAGCAAAATGACTCACATAGTCACCTCTACCTCGTATTCTTTGGATCCAATACGACACAACTTTTATATACACTCACATCACCAAACTTCTCCTACAACTTCCTCACTCACACAAACAATACAATAACTTTGTTATAATTAGTAACTTTCATATTGATTAATTTTACCACTAATAACTCCACTAATTTGTGTTTTATCATTTTACAAATAATTTTGATTATTATGTATAAAAAATTAAACAAATTTTAAATATTTAATCATAAACTTTTATATTTATATTAGTAAAATTAATAAAATTATCATAAATAAAAGACTATAATTGAATATTGGTATAAAAATACTAATATAAACCTATTTAATTAAAAGTATTTGATCAAATGTGAAATAAACTCAAATTTGAAATAATTAATTTTTTATTAAAATATATTAACAATATAAAGATATTTATCTTTTATCCAGTTATAAGTGATCACATATAACAGTATTCATTATTTTTACGATAAATAATGAAAGAATATACTTAGTGCAGCTTTAAAAAATAATAAAATTAAATAATGATTAATGATTTGTAAAATAATTATAGAAATAAAATATAATGAAATAAAAAGTTGTAAAGATAATTAAAAAGATAAAAGTGTATCCATCAAAATAATTTCTTATTTTAAAATCTTGTGTGTTTAGGATTGTTACCGTAATAATTACTTTATATCTATACATAATAAATAATTTCTCTTATTAAAACGTTATCAATATATAAAGTTAGTTAGTTATAAGTTGCTATAGAGATATCTTATGTGTAACATTTTCTTCTTCAATCTTAACAATATTTAGTAAAATATGTTTGATATTCATCATTAAGTACTATATTTAAAATACTCTTTAGAGTATCTTTATTCAAATTCCGATAAGATAAGGATGAATGAAAAAGATAAAAAAATAACAAACAAAAAATACATAGGCAAACATATATTCACAGAACAGAACATTATATAAAGTCAGTCTAACACTCTCTGTTCCAAACTTCTCCTCTAAGTTTCTCTCTCAACAACGTTCTCTCTTGTTCTAACCTGCGAACCAAACTGCCACGTCACCCTCTCGCCGCCGCCACCCGCCTCCATGAACGGCGGTGGAGGTGACTTGCCGCTGCCCCCGTCCAACGGCGGCGAGTTCCTCCTCTCTCTCATCCAACGTCCCCACCACCCTCACCCACAACAGCCACAGCAGTCTCCGGCGATAGATCCCGCCGTCGCCGCCGTTGGCCCCACGATCCCCTTCACCACAACGCCGTGGCAAATCGCCGGCGCCGATCACCCCCATCACCACCCTCACCCTCAGCATCTTCCACCGTGGCCCCACACTCTCTCTTCTCCGCTTTACCCTCCGAACTTTTTCGGGTTGCCCCATAACCCGTTTCCCCCTCCTCGGACCCACTTCCCTGTCACTCCCAACCCCGGCACTAACGGCGTCAACGTCAACGTTAACCTCTCCCACGATCTGCGAAAGCTAGGGTTTCCGATTGAAGAGAGCAATAACAAGGGCGTTGATGGTTTTGTTCAGCAGCATGAACTAAAGCTGCAGTTCGGGTCATTACCCACGGTTGCTTATCCCGCCGGTGAAGTTTCCTCCAATGGGGACTCGTTTCTCAATTTGAAGTTCAACAGAGCGTACAACGGGTTCGATAGTAACCTGCATGTGGATCAGCCCACTTTGAATTCGAGTGGGAATGTGGTGCTTCAGGGTAGCCATGATGTTGTGGAGAAAGAAAGAAGAGGACTTGGGGGATATAGGGCTGGTGGGTCGCTACCCCCTGAGAATAATAGGGTTCCACCAGGGTTTGGCAACAGGAATAGAGGGAAGGGTTTGGAGGGTAGGAAGGATGTTAGGGTGGTTAGTGGTGGTGGTGGTAGGAATGAGAATTTCTATGGTAAGAGGGAAGGTGGGAGAATTATGTCTGGTGAAAGGGGCAATGTTGGCCTTGAAACTGGGCTTGTTGATCAGCTTGATCGCCCTGGGCCGCCTGCTGGGAGTCACCTCCATTCACGTTTCGTGAATGAGACTAGCATTGGTGAAGTTGGTGTTAGAGATAGTAAGCATAATAATGAGACTGGGCGAAGTAGTGCTGATGTTGATGTCCTAGGGGAGCAGTTAGCTGATTCCTTGTTGGTTGATGATGAGTCTGATGGCAGGGCTAACTCCAGACAACGCCGTGCTACTCGAGAGAAGGTCAATAGTTATATTTGTTGATAATATTGCTGCTAGCTAAATAGCTTTAGATTGTTAATCATTCTTGAGTGTCAGCTGAATTTCATTAAGTACTCTGAGTGGCCAGTGTTTGTTAATATTAATGATAATGCAATGAAATTTATTTATTAGGAATTTGTTTGAAGGACTGTTTGTTTGAAACGAATATAGATTGTTTTATTTATGAGGTTCAATCATGTTGTTTTTATTCGTAGTAGTGTTTTAAAATAAATAATTCTTAAAGCATGAGGATTACTTACAGCATTTATTACCAGGATGCTAGATCGTCAGATTCAAGAGGACAGCAGATACTGAGCCAGCGGGCAAGAACATACAGAAGTAAGATGATGTGTCGAAGGGACATTGATATTCATAATGTTCCTTTCCTTGCAATATATGAGTCTCTAATACCTCCTGAAGAAGAAAAGTTGAAGCAAAAGCAATTGCTAGCATTATTGGAGAAACTAGTTAGCAAAGAATGGCCAACAGCTAGGCTTTATCTCTATGGATCATGTGCTAATTCGTTTGGTGTTTCTAAAAGTGACATTGATGTTTGCCTTGCTATTGAGGAAGCAAACATGGACAAGTCCAAGATTATAATGAAATTGGCGGATATTTTGCAATCAGACAACTTGCAGAATGTGCAGGTGAGAAGATTGCTATTTTTTCTTTATATTGCTAGTGTTTATCTTGATGGTTTTTTTTCTTTGACATATATTTATATTTACATATATAAAGAAATGTTCAATAACTGTTTCCGGAAGCAGGAGCTGCTTATATAAGCCTACTAGAAATTTTCATAAAGGAGATGTAATGACTTGTCTAATATGAAGAAAAATTTAGAATATTTTCTATAGGGAGATTGACTTTGAATTTTGTTATAGATGATGGAAAAATAATATCAATTTGGTAGACATTGCTAGGGTTTTGTTTGTTATTGTGCACTGAATGCTTCCCCACAGGTAATGAGAGAATATATGTGCATAAGTATACTGGTTATAATTTTCTGTTTATTATCTTCCTATTTGTGGAATGTAATTTCCCAACTCTGCAATTTACATCCTTCATTCATTGCTGTTCCTGGATGAAGGTGTCAAGGGAGGACTTTATTTCTCTTCTTGATAAAAGGGACACATGGGGAGATATGTAAAATGGTTGTAATATGAAATGCTGAGTAAATTTTTCCTTGCCGCCCTTGTCAGTTTGTATGAATGCTATTGGAATTATTAGCACACAAGCATTTGTTGGGGTTATAAGGTTGATCTAGTGACAATGTCTACATGTGGGGATAAGTGGGATGGAAAGGTCATGAGTTCGAATCTTTTTATAAAGAATAAAAACTAACACACTAATAACTACCCTTTACTTATCTAAAGAAACATATAAGCATTTGTTTTGAAGCTCCTATGAATCATCTACGTTCAATATCCTATAAATTGCCCTTAACTTTAGTGTCAACATATCCTTACTGAATGCACTGGACATTTTTTAATAGATTTATTTATATATTCCATTCTTAGAGAAGTAGTAAACAAAAAGAATAAGATATTCTAGATTCCTGGTGAAGCAACTAAAAGAATAACTCGGGAACAAACAAGAACAGTTCATCCAGTACAGAAAGCTTGCTACCCTCTTTACATATCCAAATAAAGAAACCTCTCCACAACTCTAATGTAGTCATTAGTCGAGCTTTAAAAACCTAAGGAGGTCACTTAATTGATTATGTATTTCTCATTGAAAAGCTATAGCCAAAACTATCCTTTAAATTCTGCTTTTATATCCTTCATCATTGAAGGGAATCTCACTTTATTATATTTTTTGCATAGATGTAGTATGTAATGTGGTGTTTTTGCAGTCTTTGATGCTGTCTAATTTATGGATTACTTATAAATGGAATAGCCTGTGTAAAAGGACTAGCACAGAATTTATTGCCCTAGCCGGTAAATGCTAGTGTCTAGACTATTTATATTCTGTCTGTTATTTTTTTGCCTCCTTTATTGGAGTCTATTTACTGTTTTTTCTTCCCTAGCATCTCTAATCCTTTGTTTGGTTCTATATTTCTTATTTTTTTACTGCCTATAAACTTAAGGAAGTAAATAGTTAAAAAACTAGATGGTGTGTTGTCTATTATGGTAAAATTTTATCCTTATAAACTTAAAAGGAAGGAAATAGTTAAAAAACTAGAGGGTGTGTTGTCTATTATGGTAAAATTTCATCCTTATAAATTTGGTTGAAGATTGCATGCTTGTTTTGCTAGCATTTTCTATTCTTTTTTGTTCAATTCTGTGTGGAGGTTAGTTATTGTTTAACTGATTTTAGTCATAGTTTATAGTTGTTAAACTTGTGTACATGTGTAACAAGAAGACACCTTCAAGAGGATGTTACTTGGATGCTGTGTACCTTTGGTTTTGTCAATGTATTGGTATGTCATGGATGCCTTTAGGGATAAGAAATAACTCAGATATGAAAGAAAACATTAAAGATAGGATAGAAGGAATGAGTAGAAATTCAACAAAAAAAGGAATGAGTAAAAGAAATGAAAAAGATCTTAAAATGATTTTTAAAATGAAAGAACTTTTTCAGAAAAACAAGCATTGGATATTAGGAGAATAATGGAATGCTTTAAATAATTGTATATCAAGTAAATAATTGTGGCTAGTCTTTTGAAACCAAGTGGAAATAATAAAGAGCAAAGTAAGTGGATTGATAAATTGTAAAATAGGACACAAATAATAACTGACTGAATCAATTTTAATTAGAAGCTAATTGGTGCTGTCTCACTGCTCTTGGAAACTTTTATTTGAAGCTATTAAATTGAAATGAAATTTTCACTGGAGTTCCTAATTTGAGTTTGTTTATAGGCATTGACACGTGCACGAGTTCCTATAGTAAAGCTCATGGATCCAGTGACAGGAATCTCTTGTGACATATGCATTAACAATCTCCTTGCTGTTGTGAATACCAAGCTTCTTCGGGATTATGCACACATAGACCCAAGATTACGGCAATTGGCTTTTATTATTAAACATTGGGCCAAATCAAGAAGAGTCAATGAAACTTACCATGGGACCTTGTCTAGCTATGCGTAAGCTAACTTCTGATGCTATTCTTGTTGAAAAAATTTTGCTTTGCCTTCTTTTTCAAATTTAGGCAAGTTACTGTGTTAAATATTTACAAAAGTAAAATAGACATGATCAAACAGTTGAACTGCAGATAAATCTGGTGACTGGATATTCCATAAAAATAATAATTTAATTTTAATTTCAGGTACGTTTTGATGTGCATTCATTTTTTACAAATGCGAAGACCTGCTATCCTTCCATGCTTGCAGGTGTGTACTTCAGTTTGTGCTAGATATATCTGTATGTAGCCCTTTAGGATATCCTTGTTTATGCTAATTATGTTTAAGAAATACCCTTTATTTTTTATCTGAACATAATGGTTAGCGTTTCCATTTTTGGTAGAATGAGAAAATTAAATTAGCCATAAATTCTAGGTTTCTTTTTAGAGCTTGTTATTGGAAAACACTTTTTAGAGCTTTTCTAGACAAACTTTTCTACAAGCACTTGTGACAAAAGAAAATACAATGAAAAACATGAAATAAGCTTTTGGAGAAATTAATATGAGAGCTTTTACTAATTAGTTTCTGTAGAAGTTAATTTTAGCTTTTGGAAAAATTTATTTTCTTTTCTCAAGTTTTTGTGAAGAAGTTTATGCAAAAGGACCCTTGCACTTCTGGTAGAACACTTTACCAATGTATTGGCTACTATTGTCAATGGAATAGCATTTTTGCAGCAATCAACTCAAAGGTTTTCAATTCTTCCTAATTAAGCATTGCATTAAATGTCATTTGAATAAAGTTTGTACATCATATAGCTAATTTTGTAATTTGATATATGAATTTAATGATTTAATAACATTTTCTATATAGGAAATGGAGGCAACATATTCTGTGACTGTGGACGATATTTATTGTGCTTATTTTGATCAAGTTGAAAAACTGTGTGATTTTGGTCGCAATAACAAGGAAACAATTGCCCAGCTTGTGCGGGGATTTTTCCATTATTGGGCATATTGTCATGATTATGCAAATACAGTTATATCTGTGCGCACAGGAAGCATACTCAGGTAAGAGAACTCTGTATCTGTAAATATTGTCATAGTTTCCTTTTATGTTAAACTGGTAATTGTTTGTTTTTTGGAGGGTGGGGGCCTTAGGGAACTGATACTAAGTATTAACACTTGTAACCGTCATAGGGATAGGGTGAGGCTTTGTTCATTTAAACTTTCGTTGAGGTTATAATTTTCTATACAAGTTAAAAGGATTCAAACAATTGTTTCATTTTTTTGGTGCAGCAAGCACGAGAAGGATTGGACGAGAAGGATTGGTAATGATCGCCATTTGATATGTATAGAGGATCCTTTTGAAATATCTCATGATCTAGGTCGAGTGGTAGATAAATATAGCATCAAAGTTCTCAGGGAAGAGTTTGAACGTGCAGCTGAAATCATGCAGAATGATCCAAATCCATGTATTAAACTTTTTGAGCCACATATTCCCAGTTGATTTACTGTTTTGTTTTGAATATAGATTTTGTAGGTGAGGTAATGGATACTCAGCTTGTAAAGCTTCTTTTGCCACATCTCGTATATTATTAACCTAGTCCCATGTTTATAAATGTATTTATTATTTAGGGTTTTAAATATCCATCTCAATGTAAAGAACGTTTTGGCTTTCTTGATCTTTTATTTGAAAGGCAAGAATTTACTGTTTTTTTTAACGATCTTCCAAGGTTTTAATTGAATAGTGAATTTATATACGTCAAAATGAAATATCCTTTTGATGCTATTCTGGAGTGTCTAGGATAAGTGGTTAAATATATAAGAAGTTTTCTTACTTAGGAAGAATTTTTTTTCCTTAGCCCTATTTTCCATTTTATATTCATGATAAAACAGTTGCCATAGCCTATATATCAGAAATAGTAACATTTGCTTGGTGAGTAATTTCCTCAATCCAACACATGCTATGATATACAAAAGCAAAATTAGCTGTTTTTATGTGTCACTTTACCTCACTACCTAGATTAGTTAAATAATTTTTAAAAATTACATAATAAAAAAAATTAAAAAATCAGTTAACGTTCTTCTGGATTATCTCGTTTAAAATCTTTACAAATAAGTTTCAGAACATTTGTTGTGGATTATCTCATTTAAAATCTTTACAAATATATGTTTCAAAAGATTTGTTTGAAGATGATTATGGTGTTGTCTATCACAAAGAATAGACCAATATATAAAAATAAGGAAACGTGAACTCATTTTGTAAATTTGGATTTTTTAGAATTTTCAGTATTAACTTGAAGAAATTTTAAGAGATTTAAATATTTAAAAATAAAATTGAATTGTCCACTATTATATATAATGTTTGAAATTAGAAAAAAAAGTTTCCATTGTTACTTGCAAGCTATAAAATTTTAACATTAGATAGTTAAACAAGTTTTAACCATCAATTACTCTTATAAGAGATACTCTAGCATTTTTTAATTCTGAGCTCCGATAGATTTATTTTAGAATAGACAGTCTAGCTAATTCTGAGCTCCGATAAATTTATTTTAAAACATAAGCACTGATGTTTAATTGAAGTAATTGATTGTTTTTTCTTAGGTAAAGGGACTTTATTAAAGAAGTACCGGCAAAATTAAAAGTTTCTAAAACCCTGATACAGACAAGAAAAACAGAACTGGCACCTAAAGACATCATGGTGCCCTAACCATAATCCTTGCAAAAGCTACATATTCAACAAACATAAGCTAGGGTTGTTACACCAGTTAGAAAAGACACACCATCTATTAAACCCAAACTTATAAGCCAATCACTTCTAAGAGGTGATCTGAATGAGGCCAAAGATATCCAGCAACTCCATTGAGGTACCATTAAAAAATAATGGAGTTCCTAACTAACCATATACACCAACAGACCACAAAACCAAATAAAAACCTATACTTGTTTCTCTATTTACCCATCACCCAAGATGCTTACTCTTTTCTACTCGATCCTCCTTGCACAATTGATAGCGTTGCTCCTCTAGGGAGATGAGTATTTTTCTCTTTAGCAAATTATCAACAGTCGGCAACCTATTCAGGAGAAACTTCCAAGAGAAAATTACTACTTTAGATGGAACATTGTCTTTCCAAAGTCTCCTAAACAGAAGCGAAACAAAGAGACACTTGATTCCACTTGCAACCCCTTCTTGCAGGATCCTATACGCACTTGCTACTGAGAAACCTCCTAAGCAATTAGGTAACCAGGACCACCTATCTTGACGCCGAGGTTCGAACACAAAGAACTATAATAATTCTTCTAAGGACATTATCAGTTCCTCCTTCCAAGCAAATAATCTCCTCCTCCACTCCCAATTCCACCTTAAAGGACCCAACTCACTGCCTTTCATAGCTTTGACCAAAGCGGTCTTATTCAGAGCCAAGTAAAACAACCTAGGATAAAGCTTTCTCAACATGCCTTCACCCGCCCAATTATGCTTAAAACAGAGAGTCACCTTATCCCTTATTTGCTTCCTTGTATTTAAATCGAACCACCAGGAGAAAGAACCGAAAGACCATCTATAGACCAGATATCGTTCCACCAAATAGAGCACTTTGACCTTGAACCAACTTGGTATGGGAGATTCTATAAGTCATCATATCTACTCCAAAGTAAAGGATCCTACAAGGTATTCTTGGCATCAAGGAACCTCTACTGCCATTTTGCAAGCAAAATAAGATTAAAAATTGAAAGACATTTAACCTCAAGCCTTCTTCTTTCTTGGGCAAACACACTTTCTCCTAACTTACCCTAGAAATTTTATTTCGCTCTACATTCCCACTCCCAAGGAATATCCATTGTAAACCCTTAAGGACTTAACCACCTTAACCGGAGTCTTATAGAAAGAGAAAAAATAAAGCGAAAGACTGGATAAAATTGAGTTCAACATAATCAGACGGCCACCAAAGGACAAATTTTTCCTTTTCCAAACTGCTAACGTCTTCTTAAATAAGTCCGCTAGCGGTTTCCACGTTGCTTCCTTCCTAGGGTTTACCCTAATCGAAATTCCTAAAAACTTGAACAGAGGTGAACTAACCGAGCAATTAAGAATACATTTCACAGCATGCACAAACCCCAGATTTACATTAAGGCCATAGAAATGACTTTTAAAGAAATTCAACTTCCAACCTGAAGCCATCTCAAAGCCTCTAAGGATAACCTTCAACGTCCAAACTGATTGGAAGTCTGTCTCTCCCATCAGAATGGCATCATCTGCATATTGGAGTAAAAGAATTTTGCCTTTTCACTCACATTAATCTCTCTGTAGACTCCTTGTTAGGTAGCCGATCTGTACAATCTCGCCAAACCTTCTGCCACCACCAGGAATAGGAAAGGGCATAAGGAGTCACCTTGCTTAATTTCCCTACCAAGTTTAAATTTTGGAGTAAGACTACCATTAACTAAGATCGAAATATAATTATTCCAAACTAAATTCGCAACTCATATCCTCCATCTTTGGCCAAATCCCAACCTACTTAGCATGTAATCAAGGAACTGTCAATTGATCGAATCATAAGCCTTTTCAAAATCAACCTTAAATAGGAAACAAGATTTTTTTGACCTATGAGCCCAATCGATAACTTCATTAGCAACTAAAATCCCATTAAGAATAGACCTCCCAGAAATAAAAGTTGTTTGGTACCCCTGAATGATTCCTTCCAGCATTCTTTTCATCCTTCCAGCAAGGACTTTAGAGATGATTTTATGCACACTATATATAGGGAAATAGGTTGATATTGAGATAGATTCCCAAGCCTTGCCACCTTAGGAACCAATGTAAGAAAAGATGATGCTATACTTCTAGGAAGCTTCCCTGACCCATAAAATTGTTGCACCACCTTGATCAGATCTTCCCCTACAATGTCTCAACACGATTTATAGAAATTCATCTTGAAACCATCTAGTCTCGGGCTTTCCACCCCCCTCTTCACAGGCTAATACTGCTACCTTGATTTCTTCAACAATAAAAGGGCATTCTAAAGAGACACTGTCCTTTTTAGATAATTGACTAAACTGAACCCCATCAAGGGTAGGTCTATCCACACCTTTCTTTGATAACGGATCCTTAAAATGTCTGACCACCTCATCTTTTACTCCTTCAACTAAATCCAGCCACCCCAACTCCGTCTGAATGACCAAGATAGATACTGTTCTTGGAACATCTCTACTTAAAACAATTATGGAATAATTTTGAATTAGCATCACCATAAATCACCCAATTAACTCTAGAGAAGAATAACTCTTTCAATGTTCCTTGACAGTCCCAATACTCTGCTAGCAGAATCTTTCTATCTCTATTTACAGAGAGAATACCTTCTAGTAACTTTTGATCAAACTCCTGCAACTTCTTTCCCTTAGCCTCTAACCCCTCTTCCTCCGCCGTATACAACACCGAAGAGCTCCACTCTTTAATGACCCCCTTCAACCCCTTCAACTTAATGAAAAACTTAATAAGCCTCAAATCCCTAAGTATTGTTGGACAACTAGAAATTATTAATCACTTCGAAAAAATAAGGACGTTGAAACTAATGATCAAAGAATTTAAAAGGTTTTCCCCCTCAATTTCGGCCATATACTTTAGTAAGAATCCAGCAATGGTCTGAAAACTCCCTAGTTCCTATCCATTGAGAATCTATTTTTGACACATTAATCAAAACTTGAGAAAGTATAAATCTGCCTAACCTACTAGATGCTGCTCCATTGGCAGAGATCCAAGTGAACTGCTTCCCATAAACTGGGACATCCACCACTCTCATTTGTTCCATAAAACAACTGAAGGCTTCCATCTCCACTCTCAAATGAGAATTTGAAGAGCCCACCACTTCCCTACTATTAGTAACAACATTGAAGTCTCCCTCTAGACACCACAACATTCCATGGAAGCCCTTTTTAGACATTCGTAAATCAACCCCATAATTTTCTTTTGCCAGACATCGAATATGGAGAGTAGATATTTATCAGGCATACATCAGAACTCATACCAAAAACAGAAAAAGCAAGCCCTAAGAAATCTTTACCCTGAATATGCCACTTAACCTCCATTAGACCTTTCCTCCATATAGTCAGCAGCTCACCAGTTAACCCATTAGATGGCAGAAAACGCCACTCATAGTCCTCCACACCCTTCTGCACCTCCCAGCTAGCAATGCAAGAGCTTTTAGTCTCCTGAAACAAACATATGCTTATTTGTTTTTTGTCTATACGCACCAGCAATGTGTGTTGCATAAGCAGCTATGTTTAATTTACTCAAGGCTTATTCGGCTCTCCTATGGTGATGTCCTTCTAGATTTAAAAATCTACTGATTTTCACATTGCAATATTAAGAAAAAAAATTGCTAGCAACACAATGTAACATTTTTATGTTCAGTTGAAATTTATCGAAAAAATAATTTGGTAGGATCTCATTTGTTATTAAATAATCATCTCTTAATTTTATAATTTTTGATAAATTTTAATTAATAATAGTTTATGTTAAAAGAAATGAATTAGAGAATAGGGTGTTATTAATATACTTGTCCAAAGTAGGTGGAAAATCAATGTTATACTTCTCTATCAAACCGAGCAACAATCCCTTGAGATGATATGGCCAACTCGATTCATGTAATGTCCGTTAATTGTGTGTTTTCAAATAATTTCATCTGACTCCTGCATGATTCAGTTTGTTGTGGTTCTGCTCCTATCCATCTCCCAAATAGGGAAAGACATCCTTACATTAACATACGTTTCTCTATCTGTATCACCAACATTTGGATCATTTGTTGTTATTTTTCTGATTATAGTACCCACTTTCATTGTTTATATCCCACATACTAGTCCAGGTAAAACTTGTATTCTATCTATTTTTTGCATATAAAAGGATAAGAGACCTTAGGTAATATTTTGCTTCAATCACCAGCCTCATTTATTATCAGGTTCCACCACCGCTTGGCTAATATTGCTTTGATTACACACACCTTTGAAATTTTAAATACAAAGCCCTTTATCCTTCTTTCTTATATCATGCTTAAACCTTCTCTGTTGATGTCTGTATACACATCCAAACTTCTTCATATTTTTTTTATACAAAGAGTTTGTGTATCTATATTCAACCAAATATTAGTTAGATGGTTCATCTATGGTCGGAATGTTTTAGTCATGGGATATATTAATTTTTAATTCCACAGATAACATTTGTTACCTATAACAGTTGGTCTTTATTTTTATATTATTTTAATTAATTGGTGAAAGGTTTGCTTTATTTTTATGGTTTTTGTTTTTTGTAAAAGTCCAATTTGCAAAACAAAGGTCAAGTAAAAATCAAAACAAAAAAAGTAGACTTTTCACCAAATAAAAATAATATAAAAACAAAAACTAACATTTAACAAAGATTTTTAGACTGACATTCAATCACAACTCTTTATTCATGGTAGATTTATTAACTTTACTCATTACTACTCTAAAAGTCACATAAATATTAAACTCAACATTTATGATCATAGGTAAACCACTTAACTAGTGAATTCAACCTAGACTAAACCCTAAATATTTACTCAACAAGTGTTTAGGAAATTTAAAAACAGCTAAATTGTTAAATTGGATGTTATCAATAATTCACGTCAAAAAACTTTTATTGTAGTAACATTAATTTTTCTATACAAGTAAAATAAGAAAAAATCACTAAATTAGGGTTTGTGTATTTATAGAAGAAAAAAAAGATAAAAATTATCTATAAGTAGAATTAGTTTATATATAAATTACAAATAATTTTTTAAGAAACTAATATGAAAAAATATTTAGAAATTATATCATGTATATAAGTTAATTTTAACTAATGAATAATTATTTTTCATTTTCATTTTTATTTTCCTCTTTATACGTGTTTTTGGTACCTACACAAAAACTCTTACGAAATTGATGACTAGAAAATTAAAAAAAAAATTCACACATGAATTAGCATAAGCAGGATATATAGGTTGAGATTTGAATAGAAAAAGTGATAGCTAGAATACACAGCAACCCAATATTTGTCTTCTCAAACAATTGAATCAACTATATGACTGGACTAATGAGAGGTTTATTAGAGAAAAAAGCTTCCAAATTGCGTCCCACAAGTTGGCAAATACCAATGTAAGACTCTAAAGTGGAAAAACCTGCATGTGGGGATAGAACAACATTATCCAACGAAAATAATTCTTCACAATCAAGGGGTTCATTCTCAAACACATCCAAACCAGCACCTCCAATTTCTCCTTCCAACCAACACCTCAACAAGTCCTTTTCATCTATCAAAGCCCCTCTTGCCACATTCACAATAACTCCTCCTTTTCCAAGTGCCAACATGACTTCTCTGTTGATCATCTGCCTTGTTTGGTCATTTAGAGCACAACAGAGAACAAGAACATTGCTATTGGTGGCAAGCTCAACAACACTAGAATAGAAAGGGTATGAAACAAAGGGCTTTTTGCTCCTAGAGTTGTATGATATCATGCAATCAAAGGCCTCAAGCCTATGTGCCACTTCTAAGCCAATTTTTCCCAAACCAACAATTCCAACTTTCTTCCCTGTCAACTGAAACAAACACCAATTACATGCTACAAAATAAACCGTAACTATCATTAGCATGTATTTCAACGTAAAAATTAATATTTCACTTCATACGAAAGATACGTGTGTCCAAATGCTAAAAGATTACAGGAACAATTTATCTTTTTGTTTTTTTTTTTGCTGAATGAAATTTTGTTTATCTCTATATTGAAGTTTACTAATTTAAATTTAAATAAATCTCATTTTGCTTATAAGTAATTCTCATTTTGCTTTCAAACCGAGCTTCAAAGTTAAATTGAACCAGAACTCAATTTATATTCAAATTTAACTAAAAAGGAAACATTTTTAGTTTTATTTTTTAAGACATCCAAGTTCTTACCGAGCACGTCCTTCCACTTTTGTTATTTACAACTCATTTCTACAATGAGCATTCAAGGCGTATATTCATATTCAAAAGTGTACATTATTCTTTTATCAGATACTTGTATCTTCAAATTCTTGTATAGTTGAACCTTCAATGCTCTTTCTCAAGAGGTGGAGTACTTGCAAAATGCACTCCGACACTTAAGTTAGACCATATTCGGCCCAGAGCAATGAATAGTATATTATGTATCTTATATTTGCTTTACCTCGATATCTGTTAACTATTTATAGTGGTGGATTGAACTTTTACTTGTTGGACTTTGCTTAAACAGTCAAAAATTAGGAAGTACAACCCTAAACCTATCTTATGTGTAATAATCAAGGTAGGTCAATTAACCCTATTAGGGACCAAACATCAAACGTTCCTGTTGAGGGCTGAACACCCAAGACTAATGCATTTGATGAAGGTTGAACATCCATGCCCTAAGTTCGAGCACAATGGGGTCCGAAGCTATAGAGAATTGTGCCGTCTTGGGTAGCTAAATACTCATGTCCCGTGCACTTGACCTTAGGTCGAGTGTGGCATAGTGGGGCTTGCAATTATAGAGAATCGTGTCATCTCGGGGAGCCAAACAATGTGCTAGGGTCACCTTATTATTGGGTGAACAGTATTGTGGAGAGTGGAAAAGATGTATTAATCTATCCCGTCGATTTGTGATAGATCTATGATTGTGGTTGATTTAGGCCCGCTTGGACTCATTGTCTATAAACAGGAGGCCATGTCTTCAATTGGACTTTGTCAATTCTGTGTGCTCTGAGCCTAAGTAGTATTCATTTTTCCAACTCTTAACTCTTATTCTTTTTCCCAGGTACGTCTGCCTAAATGTCTTCTCCTTCGTCCTTTTTTGCTAAGACTCCTTCAGGATTTCCTATATCTCGGGGCAACCCCTCAGACTCAATCGAAGTCACCATTCTAGGGAAGGGAGCAATGCATGCTCGACCATCCTTCCCTTTGTTGGGTTTTCCTATGCAGTGGTCGTTCATAGACTGAGCTTGCTTCATCGTCGAAGCCACAAGACGTTGTTGTCCATCAAGCTGAAATGCATCAGCAATCCAAAGAAGAATTGTCCTCCCAATTTAGATCTTAGGGATGATTGGGTACACGGGGAAATGGCTACATACTTCTCACACTACAACACTAGGGATGTGCTTACCAGTTTTGTTAAGAATGTGGAGTTGTGTTCTTTTGAAAAGGCCAAAGAGTTTCCCTTTTTCATTAGGCATTACCGTGATGATACCTTTCCCAACCCAGATTTAGTATATCTCAATAAGGGAGAGAAGGATAGTCGTGACTTTTATTACGTTCACGACTTATGTTCCGAGATCTCCATGTTCGTCTTCCATTTGATGAGTTTACCATAAGGGTTCTTCAGATTCTGAATGTTGCCCTTACTTGAATTCATACGAATTCCTGTGCTTACTTTAAGCATTTCAGGCTCTGTGTTTGTTCACCCACGTTAAAGCTACTCTGACTTGTTCCTATGCCATTCACTACTCGGCCTAGCGAAAACTACAAGTGGGTTTAACTTTACCGCAACCCAAGTGTCCACTTCTATTTTTATATGCTACGTCATATAAGCGTTTCAAGACATCGTTCTTCAAGATTTTAGTGGACCCTATCTATAGCCGTACTCACTTTAATGACAGAGACAAGTTAAATTGTTTTCTTTTTATTAGAAATGAGTGTCTAGGAGGTATCATTGCTATCTTGCGAAGTTGCTCACGGCTAGGAATGACAACAGGTCGGGGCGGGCACAGACAGTGGTTACCCGCTACCTGATTGGCTACAAAAACCCGTCACTCGCTAAAAAACCCGTCGGATATTCACTAAAGAAATACTCACGGATTTTTTAATACCGATGGTCATCCACAGGTACCTGTAGATATTTTGAAAAAATAAATTTTTTAGAATTAAATATTTTTTATAAGAAGTTTTATCAAATAAATAATTTATTTGTTAGAAAATTTAGAAATAAAATTATACTAGCTTTTATAAGATTAATTAGATTTAAAAATAGATTAATATAATATATCATAAGAAAATATTTAACACAAATAAAATCTTTATTTTATATTATTGGCATTCTATAATAAATAATTTTATTCATTATGAAGTTTTCGTAAGAAAATAAGATTTGTATAAATGAATTTTGATAATTAATATTTTAATTATATTTATTTCACAAAAAGTATTATCTTTTTTTAACATATATATATATATATATATATATATATATATATATTTTTAGTTTAGTGGGTAACAGGTACTATGATGCACATACTTGTGTTTGTTAAGGAATGGGTAAAAAAATCCGTACCCGCGGGTGATGGGTACCTATTTATACTATCCCTACGGATATTTACGCCGGTTTTATCCACGGCTATCCACGAGCGCTAATTTTTTTGCCATCCTTACTCACGACCAAAGAGCTGGTGAATGCTGCCTTCTTGAATTTTCTTCCTCGATGCCTTCCTGTGACAAAGCTAATATATCTGTTTTAGTCTTCTACGCCATTTGAGGAGTTAGAGAGTGAGTAACTGATTATAGTTTTTGTTTTTGGTTGTGGTGAAGTTAAGCTAATGTGTCACTTTCATGCAAATGTGATCATGGGTGGTGGAGGGAATGTGGTGAAGTTTTACAAGGCCAGGCATGTTCAGCTTTAGGCAGAGGAAAAGTCGATTCCTAAACAAGTGTTGAGCTTCCTTTAATTAACTATGAAAATAATAAGTTGAAGCATAGGGATAAAGGGAAGGATAAAGAGAAAGAGAAAAAAAAAAGGACAAGGGGAAGAAAAAAAGTAAGGAGGGAAAAAAATCATCTTCAATCATGGTCGTAGAAGCAAAAAGTTGAAATAACCCCTCCTGACATGGTCGTGGCCCTTTCGATAAGGAGTTCCTCCTTTTTCAAGGAGGATTTTGACTCATTTTCCGTGGTGGGTAAAGCGAGCAAGAGCCTTTCTGAAGGGGGCCAAAATATTGTCTTGGATGCACCCCAATGTGCACTGGTTGAACTATTGCAAGCTTTTGCCTTAGTTACAAGTGGTGGGGTGCTGTCTTTTTGCAACTGAGATGAGCAAGTTGTGCTAGTAGCTGAAGTGTTTGGATGAACCATTTGAAGTTGCAATGAAGTTCGCCAATACTTTACAGGATAAGATGGCGAAGTTAAAGGAAAGAGAGAAAACCATGATTTTGGCTGAGAATGCCGCATTGCTGAAGGAGCAAGAAGACAAGGTCACGAAGCTGACCAAAAGCTTGAGAGGGTTGACGCTACTCACAAGCAAAGCAAAAAAAGTTGTGAATCCTTGCATCTTGACCTTGATAAGGCTAAAAAGGGCTTTATGAAGTATAAGAACAGATCGAGCAAGACATTTACGATGAACACAAGGTTGATTTTCTTTAAGTTATATGTCAAGTCTTCCACTTTGGCTCCTTTCCCCTTGATTTCAAGTTTAATTCCAACTGGGACTTCTTCGTTGGGGATTTTAGGCATCTCAATGACATACTAGATGATTTAAATCCAGACAAACATGTTCCCAGAATGATGTCCAGTTCTGACAAGATTGTATGTGTTGAAGAGACTGTCAATATTGAAGACGAGTTTGACGGGGACACCGAAGGAGATGTTGGCAGGGGAGATGATGAAGAGCCATCCACTTAGCTTCCTAGGGTGTGTTTGTGATTTTTGTGCTATATTAACTTTTGTTATCAGGTCGAAGTAAGGGCCTTTAACCTTTTGTAAATAGGCCAATATAGTGGCCTTTGACTTTTTGTATATGGCCGAAGTAGTGACCTTAGACTTTTTGTAACACCCTTTCTATTATCAATGCCAATGCTTGTTGTTATGTTATTTTGTCAACAAATATTTTACCTTTGTTTGATTAATATTCGATTTTGTTTGGTAATTTCTACTTGGTAATTCGAATTTAATCTGTATGAAGGTGTTGCACTAGCTTAACTTTTTGTAAATTGAAAGGACATTTCGTTGAAACTTAAAACTTTAAGTGTTGCCTTGGTCGAACTCTTTTTACGAGTTGGGAGGGTAGTTTATTAAAACTTAGAGTATTGAGTGTTGCCTGGGCTGAACTCTTTCGCGAGTTAGAATGACACTTTACTGAAACTTTGAGCTTTAAGTGCTGCCTTGGCCGAACTCTTTTTACGAGTTCGGAGGGAACTTTATTGAAATTTTGGAGTATTGAGTGCTACCAGGGCAGCTGTAAGTGCTACCTAGGCTAAACGTTTTTTGCAAGTTGGAAGGGCACTTTTTGTTTTAAACACGATGGGATGTTGTTGTGATAACTTTGAAGCATAAATCTAATAAAAATGTGAAGTATGCAAAAATGAGATTAAAACCATCATTTTATTGAATGATTTGATGAGCAAGTTTCATTAAAAACCTTTTCGACAAAAACTCTCCTAAAGGATAAAAAGCTAAATAAGGAAAAAAGTACTTGCTTTGCATTTAACTATAATAGTGTTTTAGGAGTGATGAATTTCATGTCCTTGTGATGAGCTTTCTGGATAACTTTTCAAGTTTGTAAGCCCCATTGTCAAGATCTTGGTTACTTCGAAACGGTCTTTCTCAATTGGCAACTAGCTTTCCTTCTGTTCGGCCCTTTCTCGCTTCTCCTATAACTTTCCACATTAAGTCACCTTTCTGGAATTTTCATGCTCGACTTTTGTGTTGAATCATCTGACCATCCTTTGCTTGCATGCTTCCATAACAATTGTCACTTTATCACAGTCTTTGGCTATGCAATCTAACAAGACTATTTGGTTTGATTCTTCATTGAAGTGTACTCTTCGGTGCGAGGGTTCTCCCACTCCCACTGAATCATGGAGTCTGTTCCATATGTGAGACGAAATGGGGTTTCCTTTATTGATGATTAGGGAGTGCACCTATAGGCCCACAAGATCTCTGGTATTTGTTTGGACCATCCTCCCTTAGCTTCGGTCATTCTCTTCTTTAACTCACCCAAGATGACTTTGTTTATTGTTTCTGCTTGACCATTCGACTAAGGTTACCTTATGCTTAATGTTGAACCCTTCCATGAAAGAATTGAGCTTCTTATATGTAAACTGGATGCCATTATCGGTGATGATGGTGTACAGAATGCCGAATCTCGTGATAACACTATTCCAAATAAACCTCTGTATGTTTTGTGCCAAGATTGTGGCTAGAGGTTCTATATCTATCCATTTGGTAAAGTAGTCTACGACTACTAGCAGGAATTTGCATTGTCTTTTAGCTATGGGGAAAGGATCGAGAATATCCATTCCTCACATACAGAATGGCCAAAGTGCAACGATTATCTTGAGGTCATTAGCTGGTTGGTGTACTAGGTTACCATGTTTTGACATTGTAAACATTTCTTGATGAAAGTCTAACAGTTTTCTTGGAGAGTGGGCTAATAGTAACCCGTTCTCAAGACCTTTGCAGCCAAAGTTCTACCTCTTGTGTGTATGCTATAGACTCCCTCATGGATTTCACAGAGGACATAATCTACTTCCTCCTTTGGCAAGCATTTTAGTGGAGGTGCCAAAAATCCCCTTTTATACAGTTTCTTTGTTATCACTGTGTAATTGGTTGCCTTCATTTGCAATGTTTTGGCCTGGGTTGGATCTATAGGCAGTTGGTACTGCTATATATAAGCTAGAATGTCACTTATCCAATTGTCGAGTGTTGCCAAAATGGTGCATACTTCTATGCTATGCGTGGGCAATTCAGGTTGAATAATGTTTTGAGTTGATCTAGTTTTTTGCTAGTCGCCAATTTAGCGAGTTTATCTGCTCTCTCACTCTGATCGGGGTATATGGATCACTTCTACTTCATCAAACTTAGTTTTGGCTTCATGGAAAGTATGAAAATATTTTAATAGCTTAGGCTCATTGACTTGGAAAGAGTCGTTGACCTATTCAACTACTACTTTCGAATCTGTGAGGCATTTGACTCTTCTAACTCCTACCTCCTTAACCAGTTTTAGTCTAGCGAGCAAAGCTTTATACTCAGCCTTATTGTTCGAGGCTTTGAAACCAAAGTGTAAAGATTGCTTAATGGTGAACCCATTTGGCCCTTCGATGATAACGACAACTTCACTACATCTGCTGTTGAAGGATACATCCACATGCACAATCCACTGGGATAGTTGATCAGTGACCATCTCGGTGGAAGGATGAAATTCATTGAGGAAGTCAACTAACAATTGGGATTTAATGTGCCCCCTTGCTTCATAACGAATGTCGAATTCAGAAATTCAATGGACCAAACTACCATCTAGTTCTAACATTCTCAACGCTTTTGCAATTGGGCAGTCTATCCAAACAACCATTGTGTGACTCTAAAAATAGGTTTTAAGTGTTTGGCTGCATTGACCAAGGCTAGGACTGCCTTTTCTACTGTCTGATACCTAACTTCGACATTCTGGAGGATACGACTTGTGAAATATAGTGGTTGTTTCCTGTTAGGTGATTCTTGCACTATCATTACACTTATTGTTGAGCATGACACTGATAAGTATACAACGAGGTTACTTGTGATTGGTTTGGTTAGTACAAGTGGTGTGGCTAAGGCCTTCTTTAGGGTCAGGAAAGCTTCTTTACACTCTTTGGTCCACCTGAAAGGTTGTGCCTTCTTAAAGAGAGTTATGATGAGTTCAATTTTTTTGTTACACATGGTAGGAATCTAGACAACGATGCCAAATGACCTATTAAATGTTGAACATCTTTTTGGTTTGACGAACTCCTCATTTGTAGCACTGTTGAGCATTTATCAAGGTTCGCCTCAATCCCCCTCTTAGTGATCATGAATCCCATGAATTTTTCTCTTTTTGCATTCTGAAGACACACTTCTCCGGGTTCAATCTTATGGAGTGTCTTCTTATGGTGTCAAACACCTTCTTCAAATCTCCTACATGATCCTGGGCCTCTTCGGATTTGACAACCATGTCGTCTACATACACTTTCATATTTTGGTCAATTTGTTTATAAATAACTTTGTCCACGAGTCTTTGGTATTTTCGGTTATGAATGCGTTTTTTCTTTATCTAGAGGTGCATCTGCATTTCGTTATAGCCTGAATTAGCATCCAGGAAGCTCAAGGTTTTGTGGCTTGCTGCTCCATCCACCAACTTATCTATGCTGGCAGGGGGTAGGTGTCTTCGGGAAACGTCTTGTTGAGGTCACTGTAATCAGTGCAAATCCCCCTTTTTCCGTTATGCTTTTTTACCATCACCACATTCACTAGCCAAGTAGTATACTTGATTTCTTTATGAATTCGACTGCTAGTAGCTTTCTAACTTCTTATTGGGTTACTTTTAGTCTCTTAGCTCCCATTTTCCTTTTCTTTTGAGCCACAGGCTTCGCCAACGTACATACAGATAACTTATGTGATACGAAGTTGAGGTTTATTTCAGGCATATCTGTTGTTGTCTAGGCAAAAAAGTTTGAATTTTTGCGAACTATGACCATGATTTCTTTCTGCTGCCTCTTCAATAAGAAGGATTTGAGATATGTGACTTGTGTCTGTTCTTTTCTAACTAGAAAGGTTAGATATCTTCTGTTGGTTTTGCTTTCTTTGTCTCTTCGGGTCTTGGGTTTAGCTCCAAGTCTGAGATGTTCAGGCATGCCAGCATATTGACGACACAAGTTTCCTGCTTATCCGTATATGGCCGAATTTTCAAATTGGCTAAATAGCCTTCTCTGACGATGTGTCGATCGGCATGGACTGTGATGATTCTTCCCTCCTCTAATGGGAATTTCATTGCCTAGTGTGGGATAAACACTATTACCCCCAAGTTGTTGAGATAGGGTCTTCCAAGCAAGATATTATAAGATGTGTTTGCTTGTACAATGATGTATCTCACTTTGATAGCACGACTTGGTCCTTCGTCTTTCTCCAATTTGGTATACAAATCAATGCAGCCACAAGTGGTTACTCTTTCTCTTAGAAATCCAATCAATGGCTCATCATAAGGCATTAGCTGCCCCTCAGGGATGCCAAACTCTTGGAAGGTTTTTCAGTACAATACATATGCCGAACTCCCTTGATCCACCAAGGTCTTTCTTACAATACAATTTGATATTTCTACACTAATCACCATTGGATCATCTTGTTCAAGATCCACAACTTGAAAATCCTTAGTTGTAAAGATGATGATTGACATTTTTGGCCTAAGATGTTGCATTATGGAATTTATTGATCGTACTATTAAGAGGTGTCTTTTATGGAAGAAGGACATAGGTCCTCCCCCTATAAATTCTCTTGCAATTGTATTTATCACTTTCTTGGGGTGGTCTCCCTAGTGTGCATTTCTCCTTTCTCTGGATTTACTTCTACTTTGTGTTCTGTTGTTCCTAAATTGATTATATTCTCTTTGACGACTATGACTATCTCAATCTAATCTTCACTATGGCCAGACTGGTGGTGACCACTCTTCTGTTTATACACATAATCTTTAAGGTGACCTTGCTTGATTAAATCTTCTATTTTGTCTCTCAGCGTCATACATTCTTCGGTGGAATACCCCTTGTTTCTGTGATACTTGCAGTGTTTGCTAGTATGTGCACCTAGTGGTGTGTTTTCCTTCTTCAGCATGACCAAGAGTTTGACTGTTAGTGCTTGCTCCAATAACTTGGAGCGAGTAGTGTTTAGGGGCGCATAATAGTTGTACCTCGACCCACGCAATGGCCGTTCTCCATATTGATCCTTCTTCTTTCCTTGACCTCCTTTTTCTTTATCCTTCAGATATATCCTTGGGGCCTCTTATGTCTTCCTTTGAAAGGCTTGCAACTCCTCAATTTCTATGAATGACATAGCCCTACTCCTTATTTCCTCCATGTCCTTTAGGGGGACATGGATCATGCTCTTGGCGAAGTCTCCAAGCAAGAGGTTAGTTAGAAAGGTGTGCAGGGTCACGCCCGGACGTAAGTCTTTAATTCTCACGACCACTTGCCAAAATGATCAATGAAAGATCTAAGGGGCTCCCTTCTCTTGCTTAACGGTTATTAACGCTTGTGAGGTGAACCCCTGTGGCCGAGATGTTGCGAATTGGTTCCCGAACTTGGCTACGTCTGGAAAATGTCTACTAAGTGTGGAGATATTTGTATGAACTAGTTCAGTACTAGTCCTTGAAGGGACATGGGAAAGATCTTACACAGGGTTTTTGATCTGTAGTGTACATCCCCACTTGGGTCATAAAAGCTGCCAAATGATCGTCAGGTTCCGTGGTCCCATCATATTTTTCCAGCGATGCGTGTTTCTAGCTCTCTGGGAGGAGGACTTTGATTATTTCTGGTTTGAAAGGATGATGGGGTCTGACCACCAGAGCTTTCTCTATAGATGTTCTAGGTGGCAGCACTGTCTGGAGGGGAGGTCGCATTGCAGGTCCAGCTTGAGTGCAAGGTGGTGCTTCCTTGGGAGGACTTGCAGTTCACCCCCGAGGGTCCAACTGTTCAGCTCTGAGAAGGTTTGCTTTGTGAGGAGGTCGGGGACTGACTAGGGGGAGGTCGGCTTCACGATGGTGTTGTCGATTCTCCCCTTTGTGAATCTTCCCCTGATTTCTCATGGTCTGACTCGTCTCCCTCCAGTTTCGGTTTTGGTTCCGGATCTTCGCAGTTCGATACCTCAACTCTGCAACTTCCTCTCTCAGTAACCTAAGGACTTTAGCTGTACTAGTTTCATCTATGACATTCGGGTTCCCTGTTATTGTTTGCGTTCCTCCACCTTCGTTTGTTTGATTCCGAACTCCTCCTCCATTGCTTCTTGTAATCGCTATGGTCAACTGATAGTTCACACTGAAGTGGGGTCCAATGTTTCACTTCGGACTCCACGGTGGACACCAAAATGTACATGTATTCTCTTATCAGATACTTATATCTTCAGATCCTTGTGTAACTGAGCCTTTAATGCCCTTTCCCAAGAGGTGGAGTACTTGCAAAATACACTGATGCTCAAGTTAGGCAATACTCAATCAGGGCAATGAACAGTATATTATGTATCTTATATTCGATTTACCTCGATATCCGTTACCTATTTATAGTAGTAAATTGAACTTTTATGTGTTGGATCTTGCTTAATAAATAAAAAATTAGATAATACAACCCTAAACCTATCTTATGCATAATAATCAAGGTTAAGATGATTAACCTTACTAGGGACCGAACACTGAACGTTCCTGCTGAGAGCAGAACATCCAAAATCAGTGCACTTGATGAGGGCCGAATATCTATGACCAGTAAAAAAAGTTTGTTTATCGATAATTTTTTTTTCTAGGTGTTTATCTTTAGAGAGTTTTTTCTTTCAATTGTATTTCTTTTTTATCTACAAACTTATTTTTATTTGGACTAAAGTAATATTAATAGTATGTTGCGTATAAATTTGAAAAGATATTGAAATATCTAAATCGAATATATAAGGTCTTGTACTAGAGTTAATTCTGATTGGTACAGCAATTTCAATTTTTTTTTCTCATAAATTATGAACAGTTGATGTGATATATATTCAGATATTTGTGGTGATGCGCTTTTTCTAAATATTAATCCCAAAGAAGGCCATCAACTTTAAAAAAGTAAGAGGGTAACGATGTAAGGATCATTATCACACAAGCTTTGTTCACTTGCTAGATCTCCAATCAACCTTACATCATCCTACTCATCCCTCTTGGAACTATCCAAAACAATAAAAAAGTGAAGTAATTTTCACTTTCAAATAAATGAATAATTACTGCTTGGATAAATATCTTCTCAACATAGAAGAAATAATATATCAATATTGTAAGTTTCATAAACGACTTATATTTTTTATTATTTATTTTTAATAACACGTTCATTTAATCACAAATGTTATATTTTATAGTGAATTTATTTATTTTTATAATAATATTTAAACAATTATTTTAACAATGATTTAGCTAAAACTTGTTAGAATAACTACCGTGCAAAGCCTTTTAACTCATTGGAAACAAATGATTCCTTACTTTTCTTTTGGTACATTGAAATGATTCCTTAATTTAAACAACTCACATTCTATTAAAATTTCTCTTTCGGTTAAACGAAAACTCAGAAGGTTAGGATTATTTTTGTTTGGTAGACTTTATTTTATTGAATTTAAATTATTAATATCGATATAGTGTATTTACAGAGCAAACAAGTACAATATGTCATATAATCATAACATATATTAACTAATTTATAATAACAGTTGGTTTAAATGGTACTGGAATTGATTTCTTTAAATATTGTCACAGATTCCCACGGAAATAATACATTGCTAGACATGGTCTTCTTTAAAGAATTTTAAACTCTATTAAAATAATTTTTTTATAAAAAATATCACAAAAATAAAAACTAACTTATAAAAAAACATTTATGCTCTAAAAGCGTAGGTATAAATTATTTTTAGTCTAAATTAAAATTTAGCATAATTTAATTCAGTTTAATTATCAAATTGATATCAATATCTGTAAATTATTTTAAGTAGAAGGAAAGGGAGAATAAAAATTACTCCATTTAGTTTGTTGAATAAAACAATTATTAAAGTAAAAACAAGTTTAAATTTATAAGGTTTTCCAAACAGGAAAGTTAACATATATTTGAAAAGGTGTGACGGTTAAATTATTTTGAAGTTTTGATTTATCCCTAAAGTATTATTAAAAAAATATTTTTAGTCTTTAAAATTAAAAAATATTCTTTTATTTCTTGATTCATTGTTAATAATTTTTTTCTGTTAATATTGTTAAAAAATTATTAACATCAAACATGTTTTTGTACTTGTAAAACACTTTTCTCTTCAACTTTAATTCCTCAATTTTCAGTTACACTGAACTTTATAAACAGACAATATTAATAAAAATAAATAAATTTCAAAGATTATAAAAAGTTTTTGAATTTCAAGAACAAAAAATGATTTTTTTATAAAACTTTAAGGACAAAAAACATTTATATATTATTAGTGTAAAAAAAATTATGTTACCATTTAATTACAACCATTTATACATGATAAATAACTTATTAACTTTCCCTTATTAATAAGAAGTCATGGATTATAATTATCCGTATATAATATATATATACGAATAAAAGTTGTACAATCATATTTTTTTTATTTATATAAATTTTAAATTATTAATTAATAAAATTAACAAATTTATCAAAAATAAATTACCAAATGAACTCAAAACTTATTTAATATCTTGAATGTAATTAGCATGGAAGAAGTTGCAAACCTTAGAGCCAAGAGGAAAATCCCGCCAAGAAAGTCCATGCCGTTTTCTCAAACACCCATCAGCCGCCGAAATCTTCATTATGACGTCGATCAACAGAGCCACCGCCAAGTCCGCGACATCCTGGGAAAAAATGTTTCCTGCGCCGGCCACACGGACTCCGCGGCGGCGACACTCCTCCAAGTCAACATGATCGGTGCCGGCGCTGGAGGTGACGACGAGGCGGAGCGAGGGGAGGAGGCTGAGGAGGTCGGTAGTGATGGGGTAGCCTCCGTCGCATAGGACGGCGGCGACGGAGGAGCAGAGATGGGCGTGGTTGGCGAGGAAGTGGTGTAAAGGAAGGGAAGCGTTGTTCAAAATATGAAACTTTAGGGAATAGGGTGGTTGGAGAAGGGAGGAAAATCCTGGGGGACCGTGAAGGAGGACTTTGGGGAGATTAATAATGGATTGAGACTGTTCTTCGTTGGTACTACGGTCTGCCATAGGTTATGTTAATGTATTGGCACTGCACGAAACATGAATGGCTGTCAAGTGTTTGAAAGAGCAGGTAATACAAATTTTCCCAAACACGAGCCATTCAGAAATATAACCAATACCTTCTAGAATATCGTGATGTGAGGTTAAATTTAATAATATTTTATTATATTTGGAAACAATTAATTTTTTTATGATTTTTAATATTAATTTTTTTTAATATAAGCCTTTATCAAAGAATAAAACAAATTTTTTTTAAAAAACATTCCTCAATCATAGTTAAGAAAACTGGATAAAAAATTAAATCAATCGCCAATTTATTTCGATTCGCAAATCAATCATGCAGTTAAATAAGATTAAATTGAGATTTTCTAACTAATTTTGTTAAAAAATTGAAAACTGATTTACTTTTTTCTTTTTATATTTTGAAACAAATCATTTTGATGTATTAAAAAAATTATGTCATTTTAATAATGTTTCACTTGGTGGATAAGCGGGTAGATTTAGAGAATAAACATTTCACCATAATTAAATTTAAGATTTATAGTTTAGAATAATTAAATTCTAGTATTTAAATGTTAATGACTTATGAACTTATTTAGGAAATTGTGTCATTAAGTTATTGTTTATGAATTTTATTTTAATTATTATTTTGAATATTGATACTTTATGTTTTTAATAATATGTTATTAATTTTTTTTAAAGTATGAAGTTATGTTAAATATTATTTTTTTATTTTTTAATATAAACCGATTTAATCGGCTTAACTAATGTTCATTTGGTCCAACAATTAAATCATCAAATTACTGTCTTGATAGGTTTAATAACCAGTTTAATTTTAACAATCCTGCCTCCACACACCCAACATATCCTTTATGCTTACTTAAAACATTTTTTAGTTGTTAATTTTTGTTAATGAAAGATACTCAAATGCACAATCTTTCATGTTTTCTTTGATTAACATTTTATCATTGTATCAATCATATAATTTCGTATAAGTTGACATTGTTCAGAATATATTTTTTTTTAGATGTTTTAACATAGGGCCAAAAAGAAGGTTACAATGAGTTTGATAGTAAAGTATACAATGGAAAGTGGGAGAGCTAAGTATATTTTTTATTTTGCATTTGAAAATTGACTCTAAACTTATAATTGATTTCAAACAAATTTTGAAATATTTAATTTCGCGACGGAAAAGAATTAAGAATTAGTTCTAGGTCCAAAATTGATTATGTATTAAAGTAACTTAGAATATCTTTTACATTGAATAAAAAAAATTACACTAAATTTTACTCTAAACTTGTTTTTATAATAAAAACATTCAAATATAAATCAAAATATTTCAAATAAATTTTAATCATAATCAATTATATAAAATAAATTCTATTTAAAAGCAATTTTGTTAACACCTTTTCAAATATGCCCTGAAATAAAAATCTCCTAGTTTGGTACAACTATAATTGGGCTTTTGTTATCAACACCTTCTATTTTCTTGTTGGTACCTCCAAAAAAGAAAAAATTCAAAATATTCAGGGCTTGATTGTTTTGATTTTATTTTTTAACTTTTAAAAATATTTTTTAAGAATAGTTTTCAAAAATTGTTTTCGGAAAAAAAAAAATTTGTTTTATAAGTGTTATTTGAAAACTATTTTAAAGAAACAAAAATGGAAAAACGTGTTCATATGTATTAAAATTTCATTAATAAAAGCAAAAAATAACATATTCTAATTGTATTTTGACTTTTCAAAACGAAAATAGAGAACTGAAAATCAAAACTGTTCTCAGTTGTTTCTGTTTTTCAGTTTTTAAAAACTAAAAAAATAAAACTGTTTTCGAAAACTATTTTAAAAAAACACTACCGAAACAAATTTTTTAGTTTTTAAATACTAAAATACTAAAAACAGTTTTATAAAACTGTTGCTAAATAAACACTTAGGGCTTGATTGGTTTTGTTTTGTTTTTTAGTTTTTAAAAAAAGTTTTTAAAAATAGTTTTCAAAAACCGTTTTCGAGAAGAAAAGGAAAAAAAAACTTGTTTGGCAAGTTTGATTTGAAAACTTTTTTGAAGATATAAAAATAAAAAAATTGTTCATCTTATTAATATTTCATTAATAAAAAGTATAAGACAACATATTTTGATTGTATTTTGAGTTTTAAAAAATAAAAACAGAAAACTGAAAAACAAAATTACTTTTACTTTTTCTTTTTTTTTAGTTTTTAAAAACTAAAAAACCATAACTGTTTTCGAAAACTGTTTTAAGAAAACACTACTCAAACGAGTTTTTTAGTTTTTAAATACTAAAATACTAAAAACAGTTTTATAAAACTGTTTCCTCCTAGTCCCAACAACCTACTCAACTCTACGACAATTATTTTTAATTGTAACTTTGTTAATGAAAAATGAAATAATTTAATAATAATTATAAATTTAAATTTAACAATGTGATTGTATAGATTATTAAAAATAATAAGATAGTATGAGCCGTTATATATATATATATATATATATATATATATTTATTTATTTATTATATACCATATCATGAAACAAAATATGTAAAATATACTTGTAAAAATATAAATATTCAAAATATCTATTTGCCTGGAGATATGAAAAAGATCACGTATAACCTAAAAGTAATAAAGATTTGGAGTGCAATTAAATGTAAAGAAGAAAATGCAAAGATTTGGATTTATAACTTATATGACTTGTCCCCATAGCAAAAATTTCATATGTGAAGAGATAGTAGAGGAAGAAGTTATAAGTTTGAAGATATTTATTGACAAAATTAATATATTAATAACTAATATTAGTAAATAAAAAAATAAAAGAGAAATGATGAAAGAAGGAAAGAAAAATAAAATGATAGATATAAAATGTAACTACGAGAAGAAAGACTTTTAAGTATAGTGAGTTAGAATTTATTGAAAGAAAATAGTTATCAATGTTTAAAAACTCTAATACAAATTACTTATAACAAATTCATCAATGTTTTTAACATACATTAAAAAGATCACATCCGGACACATTATTATAATTTATAAGCAACTTACACTTTTTTTTTTCAAGTTCTGCTCCATATATAAAAGGCAAAATACCATTAAATATTAGCTTTTACAAGTTAAAACACTATAAGAATCCATGTTTATTTGTAAGAAGATGGGATTGCACTTCCTTCCCTACGAGCAACGTTTTAAGTAATTAGTATTATATTTGCTATAATGTATATTTAAAACTAATGACCTGATTAACTAAAAATAATACATGTTATAATAAATTAATAAAAAAAGCAAGAAATAAAATAAAATAAAACATACAAGAGTAATAAAAGAAAAAAAAATAAAGAGTTTAATTATATGTCTTGAGGGTGTAAAAAAATTTTACACTATCGTTAAATTGTATTTCTTTATTTATGATAATTTTTTTTTTATTTTATCAATTAATATTTTAAAATCAAATAAATAAAGAGTTGTGATGGAATATAAAACTTTGTTACCAATTAAACTAAAAAAATAAATATTATACATTATAAATGTTTAGATAGAGCTTTATATGTAAAAAAAAAGACTAAAAAGAAGGATTATACTAAAAATGATTTATTAAGTTTCTTAATAGAGAGCTGTAAAAAAAAAATAATAAGATAAGTCAACAAAATGGATTCTTTGCATTGATATAATTGAGTTAAAAAAAGAAAAACAAAATTATAAATCACCATTTTAATATCTAAGAATACAAAAAATGTCATATCAATATTAAAAGTAAGAAAATTTAAAACAAATTCTTTATTATTATTTCCTATTGTAAAATTAATTGTATATTGCTCCTTCCGATATTTGTTTCATAATTAAAAATATATTTGTTGTCTTCAATATAAAAAAAATTTAATTTATTTAATAAGATTATTTATCTTTTATTATGAGTAAAATTGACATTAATGGAGGATAATTTTTTTTAAAAAAAATATTTTAATTAAAATTGACACATTTAATAAATTAATTGTTTTGTAAAAATGTGAAATTATTAATTTAATTTAATCATAAAAGAGAGAGAAAGAAGTATTAGTTGTGTCTTAATACATTAATATTATTCGTTTTGAGGATTAAAAAGAATTGGGATAGAGAGGAAAAATGAAAGTATGTTGATGTTTTGTACAGCTGAAGCTGAAATACCTTGAATGGCAGAGAAGAAGCAAACCCTACCGAGGGTGCTGGTTGTGGGGCCCCCAACCTGCTTTGCAACTCTCCAACCTCTCTACTCTCACAAGTTTCATTTCATCCATTTCGAACCCTACGCTCTCTCTCTCTCGCTGCAAAACTTCCTTCACCACCACTGCCCTTTCTCCATTCCCGCCATTCTCTGCTCCTCCAATTACTCCCTCTCCGCTCACCTCCTCCGCCTCCTCCCCGATCTCCGCCTCGTCGTCACCACCAGCGCTGGAACCGACCACATAGACCTCCGCGAGTGCCGCCGCCGCGGAATCCAGGTCGCCGCCGCCGGACACCTCTTCTCCCAGGACGTTGCCGACATGGCCGTCGCTCTTCTCATCGACGTCATGAGGAAAATATCGGCTGCGGATCGATGTTTGAGGACTCACAATCTGAACAATACGCCTTGGGATCTTTTCACATTCGGCTCCAAGGTTTGCAATGTTTTTATTTTCCTCTCATTGAGTTTTTAGTTACTAAATTTGATTAAATTATAGCTTTTGATAGATTAAATTTGACTAAATTTAGAATTTTTTATTTTATTTTTAAGAACTAAAAATAAAAATTAAATTAATTTTTTAAATCAAATACATCAATTTTTAGTTTTACTATTATATCGAAATTTTGACTGATCTTCGTACATAAGGTTTATTTCCATTATTTCACTCCGTCAAATGATGATATGTCATTTAAATTTAAAATATAAAATAATTTAAGTTCAAAAAGTGCTATAATCTATTTAATAAAGTTTTGGTTGAATATAAATTATTTGTGGCATCAGAAAATTGTTAAACAGGTTTTAAAAATAACAATAACAACACGTAACAATTTTGGGAGCCGTCCCGAAGCAGATGGTGATATAATCCATGGCTGCGCAAGTGCTGAGGGGAAAATAACTTCTTCGTTACTGCAAATTTTCAACAGAAAAATAAAAAGACTTTTAAGGAAACGAGAGGAAAATAACTTTTGTGTTGAATTTCATATGTAACTTTTTATTTTAAAAAATATATAAAAAAGAAGGAAAGTATAAAAAAATTAACCCTTTTAATATCAACTTTGTTTATAAAAAGCAATCACAGATGTATGAGTAATTTATTATTATTGTAATTTTAATTTATATTTTTTTATCTCTCATTTCATTTTTTTTTCCTTTTTTCTTTTCTCTTAGTAAAAAAAAAGAGAAGCTTAACTCGTGTCCTGTGTGGCTTAATTATAATGTGATAAATCTTTTTAAATTTTTTATGTTGTGTTTTTTAATTTTTAAATTATAATATTATATTTTTAAAATTATTAAATTTGTGATAATTATTATTAGATTATTATTTAAATGAAAAATATTAATTCATGATAATAGTTTGACAATAATTTAACATAACAAGTATAATTATGTGATTTAAAAGAACAATTTTAAATGATAGAAAAATATTTGTAATTAATTAAAACTTTTATGTTATTAAATTATTGAAACGTGTTATTTAATAGTTATCGGCAAAATAAAAATATAATAATTTTAATGTTGAAAACAAAATATTATAATTTAAAAATTGAGAAATTAACCTTAGAGAGAACGAATGGTAGTACCATATGAACATCAAATGGCAGTATTTTTTCTTAATATTAAAGTTTATATTTGTATAGTATTTTTTTTTAATAGTTGGTTAAAAAAGTTTGCAGGTTTGACAAAAACTAACATTATCAGTAGAGTTGTCAAAACAGGTTGGTTAAACTTGTATAGACTAATCCATCTTAACCCACCAGAAAAATAAGTCAACACAACTGACTCATTTCTCTTTTTCTACTCAATCTGTTGACCTAGTCCGACCCTATTAGGGTAGTTGGTCACCGGAACAACCCACAAAAAATTAAAAAGTTATTTTTTTTTAAAAAATCTTTTAAAAATTTTAAAATTAACTATTTAATAAGTCTTTTTTACACTTAAAAAAATATTTTTTATTTAATTATGTAATATAATAATTTAAAAAAAAATTATATACAGTACAAATTTATAATTAAAATAAAATATAATTAAAAGTGAGTTAAGTACGGGTCTTACCTGATTCAACCGAGTTGAACTCATATGGGTAGGATCATGTTTTTTCATTACAATGCTACTTTTTTGTTTTTTTATCCAGGTTGACCCACAAGTTTTTGTTCGTTTTAACTGTTTTAATTACTAGCAACACTAACCTCTAACCTATAAAAGAATTATATTTTTATATTTTGTTATTTTTAACCACTGTCGTTGAACACTGGTTATACTTTTCAAAACAAAAAGAAAAAAAAAAATAGGTTACCTGACGAGTAACTATATTCATAATTTGTATGAATCTTGTAAAAGAAATAGTAAGTGTACCTACATGACAACAATTTTTTATAACTAGTACACACTGATTTTGCAGTTCCTAGCTCAAATGCAACTGCACTTTTATCTGATGTGATTTTAGAGAAAAAAATTATGCAGCACATTAACATTTAATTATAATTTTTTATATCTGAAAAGTTTGGTGATTTTATAATTTAATATTTTAAAAATTATATAAATAAAATGTTGAGTGATTGAGAATCGTAAAAGAACCAAAGAAATAGTAAGTGTACCAATACTTTTTCCTTTTACACTGCATAATTATTAATCTCGTGATTCTATTTACTTCTAATTTTAAAGTGAATTTATGTTTTGAGAGTTTCAGGTTTTAAATTTCCGTGTAACTATTTAGAGCGACAACTGGGAAAATGCATGTATCAACAATATTCAGTGCTTGTTACGTCCAGCTAAAGTCTTTTCTCCCCTCCTTATTCATAATCAGTTGATATAGGTACATTATACTCTGTATAATGCATTAAACAATCACAAGAATTTAAAAAATGTATGATTAGTGCTATTAATTGGAGGGGTGGGGATTTCATTAGTGCAGAAGTTATTTGATGCTTTGTTCATAAGGAAATAAGGAATAAAGATTTGTTGTTTCAGTTATCAGGTAAGCGAATTGGGATTATTGGACTGGGAAGCGTTGGAATGGAAGTGGCCAAGAGGCTCGGGTCCTTTGGATGCATTATCTTATACAACTCCAAGCATAAAAAAGCTACAGTTTCATATCCTTTCTATTCTAGTGTTGTTGAGCTTGCAACTAATTGTGATGCTCTTGTGGTATGTTGTGCACTTAATGAGCAAACAAAGCACATAATTAACAGGGAAGTCATTTTGGCACTAGGAAAAGGACGGTTCATTGTCAATGTTGGAAGAGGCGGTCTTATTGATGAAAAACAATTGGTGAAGTGTTTGAGAGAAGGTGAAATTGGAGGTGCTGCTTTGGATGTGTTTGAGAACGAGCCTTATGTTCCTGAAGAGCTCCGTGCAATGAATAATGTGGTTTTGTCTCCACATTGTGCTGCTTTTACTGCGGAATCTTTGATGAATTTGTGTGAACTTGTGGCAGGGAATTTAGAAGCCTTCTTCTTAAATAAACCCCTAATTACTCCAGTTATGTTGCCTGAATAACTTGTTCTTTTGACAATATTGTATTCTGTGATACATTTTTTTGTCATTTTGCTACAATGATTCTTAAATTGTAAATCACTTTGTTCTATAGCAAAACCTATCTCAGCAAAGGGTCTCTGTGAGTGCATTTGAAACTCTGTTTTGCCTTTTGACCAATGGAAAAGGATATAAAACAAGATCTATTTGGATAAGATTTTTTACTTCATTTTTATATGGAAACACTATTGTGCGGTTATTTATTTTCCTGTTGCGGTTAGATCTTGCTTGTCATTAACAAAAGTTGAATCGGGAGAACCCCCAAAATTTGAACCTCCCTCACATTAGGCAGACACACTTTTGAATGTCTACGTTATTTCGCTTGTGTGTGGTGTTAGGGTTGTGAACTGAGAGAATTCCTAAAGTCCAGACTTTACTCTATATCAAGTCAAGTCTACCCAAACATACTTTAGGTCAGGTTCATCTAAAGGAAAGGGTTGACATGCAAGTTGGGATAAAGTCCTATTGCATGAAATGACCTAACTGCCCGTAATAGGTAAAATCCTAAAATTTTCATTTTGTTTGGAACCCAAGCCCAAGTAATACACTACAAATAACAAGTTTTTAGTATAGGTTTGACGATTATATTAATATATTATTTTTTTGCGGAGACATAATACCTTTCTAGTACGATTAGTCAATCCCTTCTTTGACTTGAGTATCAGAGTGTGTTTATGGTCATCTGTACTGGTTTGAATAAATTGTCAGATTGAAAGTTCAGAATCAAAAAAGAAAAAAAAGTGACTTAGTACGTGTGTATAAAAACAAAAGTTATCTTCATTAAAAAAAAAACAAAAGTTATCACTAACAAAGTTCGAAGGATATTAATTTGAAACCAAATTTAATTGTTAACAACAAAATTAGCAATGATAAATAAAATATCAATTTGCAACCTCATTTACACATTTTCAATTACAAATACATACTGTGGCAGTCATTTTGTGTTGTTGATTATATTTTACTTTAGATTCTCTTGCAAAATGATGAAAGTTGTGTGTCAAAAGATGCGGCGATTAAAGGCTCATTTTAGTTGTTGAATCACTTGAATGTTATTCGCGCTAACACTTTTTCTTAAAATAAATTTTATTAGTCTTAATAATTTTGTTTTTGGTTTTAATGCATTTTAAAATATTTTAAAATTATTGTGTAAAACATTTTAGTGGCTAACTTCAACGACAATATAATTATCGTGGACTAATTTGTCTAAAATTTATTTCATGATTTAAGTACATCTATATCTTTTAGGAATCAAATGGAAGCTCACTTCTTAAGATTTTGTTTTACCTTATATTCTTTTTTTTAAAAACCTTATTTTATTTCATTTTTAATAATAATAATAGTTATTATTATAAGAGTTTAATTAGTATGCATTGTCAGTATAAAATTTTTTACACTGACATTCAATTATAACCCTTAATTTATGATAAGTTTGTTAATTTTACTAATTAATATTTTAAAGATCATATAAAGAAAAATATATGACTAAATATCAATATAATTTTCTTTTACACTTTTGGTGTATATTAATTAAAGTTTATTATTATTATTATTATTTTATATATTTTAAGTATAAATTTATTAGAACTATAAAAATGGATTGTCATATGAGTGAAAACCGAAACTAAATATATTGGGGTCAAGTTGGGTTTAAACAAGTTAGACTCATATAAAATTAAACTTATTTGAATTTCACATTATTAATTTTTTCTTTTAGGTTTATAGAAATTTAAACAAAATAAAGAAAAATTGGTCAATTGAGTCTACCCTAATGGGTCGCCGAACTTGGATGGATTAGAAAATGGTAGCTCACGTTTAGATCGGGCTGGATGACCCATCTAATATCTTCTAAATTATATTTATATAAAATAAAATAATAGAAAATATATTAAAAGTTACAATGATAGAAAATAATTATAGATTATAAAAAAACTAGAAATATGACAAAAAAAATACTAAATTAAAAAGAAGAGTACTTAAATTATAGAAAATATAAGTAATATGTGATGATGAGATTAATTTAAGATATTGAAATTAAAATGGATATGACTGAATAAATAAATTTCTAAATTACCATAGATAAATAAATTTATTTCACATGTTAATTTTAATGTGTTTTAAGTGTTTATCATTACATAATTTAAATCAGGTTTAAATATATTTTAAATCATCATATCATCATATATTAACAATTTAAATTTATATTGAGTTTTTATAAAAAAAATTACAGTGCCTAATAGCAGAATTTGCTATCATATACCAGAAATATATGTAAGCAGTAAGCATTAAATTAAATTTTCATAATTTCATCCTATGATTTTCCTCTAAAAAGTCGAGTTGGGACTGCTTGTGATGATGCTAAAGTCCAACTTAATTAATCTGTTCCTCTGTCTTCCTTTCTCCTTCTGCGCCATACTCTTTAGGTAAGCGATAATTTTTGTTTGGTTTAGAAGCAACTTTTATGTTCAAGCACGTTATATTCATGAAGAGTTGCTGTTTGGATATATTCATGAATCTGAAACTGTGTTGAGAAAATGTCCAGTTAGGAACTTCTGTGTTGTTTAGACCTAGTGTTTCTGTACACAAAAGTAAATTCATATTGTTTAAAAATCCAGGCTAAAAGTAGTTTGTGCCATCATGCAGTTTTTCCACCTTTTCTGCTCTGATACCCCTTCATGTATTAAGTAGTTGAAATTGGAATGAAAAAGATGAAAAGTAGGTGCTGTGAATTGGGTCATCGTGAATTGATCCATAACAGCTCTTAATGGCCAAAATCAGGGCCTTCCTATTCTTCTATTCTGTTATTAAGATATTAGCAGTATTTGTCTGTGGTTAATGGTTATTGTAATACGCTACTTTTATCTCTTAAAACTTAGATCGAGAGAAAGCTTATGTTATGGCATAAGAGATCTCAATTAGTACAGATGCGAAATCTTCATTGTCAGTATATAGAAATGCAACGGTGATTAGTAATAATGCTGAATTACGGTGCTTAGTAATAATGCAACGGTACAAAAAAAAGTGAATGGTGAGTTTAGGTTTGTATAGCATGTTTGGTTTTGCATATTGGTTGTGATTTTAGGAAGCTAATAGTTATGTTAGATTATAATTTTTTACATCTTGAATGGGTTTCTCACTTCTCAGATGTGTTTTCCAAACATGCAATAAGAATAAATTGAGAGGAACGATAAATATTAATTGGATCCACTTTCCTGGAGCTGAATCACCAAATTAAGGCAATGGCAGAGAAGCACAACCACAATGATAATAAGGAGCTTCAACCACTGCTTGTGCTTGGTCCTCCATTTATGTTCCCAGTTTTTGAAGCTCAAAACCTTCACAACTACCGTTTCCTAAATGCATTCTCCTCACAGCTCCCTCTCCACCAATTCCTCACTGAGCAAAATATTGAGCCTTCATCTATTCAAGCCATTCTCTGCAGCCCTCGCCAGAAGGTCTCTGCTGATGTCATCCGGCTCCTCCCTTCACTCAGCCTCATTATGACCACTAGTAATGGAACTAGTCACATAGATTTGGCTGAGTGCAGCCACCGTGGTATTCAGGTTGCTCCTATTCCAGGAGACCAATTAGCTGTGGATATTGCTGACATGGTTGTGGGGTTGTTAATTGATGTCATGTGGAAAATTTCTGCCTCTGATCGTCATATTAGGAAGTGGGGTTCTTCTAAACCCTGCAATCTTTCTTCTGGTTCCAAGGTACTATTCTACTGCTTTATGTGCATGCTCTTTTCATAAATGGAATATGTACACTGTGCAAATGTTTCTGATGTTCTGTTTTTATTTGAAAGAAGATTTCAAATAAGAGAATTGCTAGTAATACACTTTCTATCACCCACAACTCACAATACTAGGAATGAGATCCTCAAAAGTAAAAAAAAAACACTTAATATTAATTCTTGTAAACAACTGAACATCCCCTCAATAATAATATATTATAACATTAGAATTATCTCTTCGAGTAAACTAGTAAAAATGTCACCTGAGAGATCCATTCCCCACACTGCTTGTTAGTTAAAATTGAGAGGAAAATACAAAATCAATGAGTGAGTAGTCTGACTTACATAATTTTGTGATTCCAAATAATTTCAACTCAAATCAAGCGTGTGTGGATAGATTTTTTTTTGTTGATAGAGGATAATCAATATATTTGTTTACCATAGATGACAGTAGTACTCATTACTCATTAGAATAGACAGTCAAAACATTAAAAATAACTAGCACTCAGCTTTGTGTTTCAGCTAGAAGGCAAGCGAGTAGGAATTATTGGATTGGGAAGAATTGGCAGAGAAGTTGCTAAAAGGCTTGAGGCCTTTGGTTGCAAAGTCATGTACAATGGAAGGAACGAGAAGCCATTTGTGACATACCCTTTTTATTCTAATGTTGTAGAGCTTGCCAGTAATAGTGACATCCTTGTGCTTTCTTGTTCATTAAATGAGCAAACAAGGCACATAGTGAACAGGGAAGTGATGTTGGCACTGGGGAAAGAAGGAATAATTGTGAATATTGGACGTGGAGCTTTAATTGATGAAAAGGAATTGGTGAGGTGTTTGATGGAAGGGGAGATAAGGGGTGCTGGCTTAGATGTGTTTGAGAATGAGCCTAATGTTCCCAAAGAGCTCTTTCCATTGGATAATGTTGTCCTCTCCCCACATGCTGCTTCATTGACTTCACATCGTATATATGATGTATGTGAACGCGTAGTAGAACATCTTCAAGCCTTATTTTCTAGTAAACTAAATTCATCCTAGCCAATGTCTATCATCCTCTTTTTTCCTCTGGCTTGTGTATGTTTAAGAGCGTGGTGTGCATCTTCTATGTTAGAGATTGGTGGCAATATCTTCTTTTTTTTTTTTTTATCAGCAAAGCAGATATATTATATTTTTAAATAGGTACCATTATATGTCCCAGGAGTATATCACAGTGAACATACCACAACAGCTTAAATATCATTTTACAGACATCCGTTAAAAGATAATTTGAATTTTGACCTTTCTCTCTTTTTTCTTCCACTCATATTTTATAACTAAATCAATTTTATAACTTTTCTATACTACAATTTTATTTTATTTTATGATATTTTGACTAAAACATAATGTTATGTTTAGATATGATAACATACACAACTATAATTATTAAAATGGGTTCAAACTCGTGAGTTAGCTCGACCCACCATGAGTCCAGGATGGACCAGGTTGAAAATTTAAAAAGGGTTTTTCAATTAGCACCTACCCAAATTTCATTTCATACCTACTTCATTTTTTTTTTAAATACTATCTTTACCTTTATGTAACCCTAAACCTAACTTTAAATTCAACATTTTCTCCTTTCACTATTGTCCCTCTCTTTTCTTTCACTCAATCATCCCCTCACTAAGGCAAGAGAATTTTCAGAACTGGTGCTTTGGAAGATATTTCAATAATATCCCCAACTTTGACGATATAATTGATATGAGAACCATAAATATATATATCACTCCTTTTCTACGAGTCCATGTAGTGGCTATGGTCTAGTCACATTTGATCAATCCATGCATGTACTCCAAGGTTACTCCTGGTGAAATAGGTTCTCTTACCATGTGTTGGAGGTCCTGAGATAAAATGGTCATTGGAAATCCACCTGTTGAATGCATCACAATAGTTGAACCAGCAGCTATTAGACCACTTGATTTGCAGTTAACTAGAGGAGAACATGGCGGATCACCCTTTTTTATTTTGCAAAAAAATTGCAATTTTTTTTACTTTTTCAGCAATGAACTGCCGGAGAAGTAAAAAAAAATTGTATTTCTTTTTACTTTTCTGACAGCGCATCATCGAAGAAGTAAAAAAAATTGTAATTTTTTTTCTTCTCCAGTGATGCATTGCTGAAGAGTAAAAATGAGAGGGTATATTAGTCTTTTTTTCACCAGTAGGTGGAAATTGAAGTTTGAGTAGGTACCAATTGAAAAACCCTTTAAAAATGATTTATATCAAATATGTGGGACGACCCACCTTGATTGAATTTGTGGTGGAATCCACCTAAATTTTATTTTTCATTATTACATGAATATGATTTTTTTTTATTTTTTAAATTTTAAATTATTATGTTGTTTATTTGACTTGTACTTTAGAACAATATATTTCTAGGTTCGCAGGTCATAGAGCACATTATTAATTTTGTTCAATTCAATCGAGGAGGAGGAGGAGAAGTTGAGGAACTCGCATACAGTTCCGTTATAAGCCATTTGTCTTATGCCCATTAGGAACTGATAAGAGGACTATAACTGGAAGATGATAGGTATCATTTAATTAATATTTTATATTTTTAAAATAATATTTAATATATTGTATATGTAGATTTTTAGTTGATAATATCATTTTATTTTTAAACTCATGAAATTTAAAAATAATATTATCATAGATTATTTAAATTTTAAAGTGTTTTAAAATAGTGAATGTTTTCTTTTTAATTTATTTTTTGTTAATTTAAAAAAATGACATATTGGTGGGCGACCTATTTAAGGTAGATTCTTTTAGTACCCTTTCATTTTTTATTCACATCCCTCAATGTTTACAATTTCTTGCAAAACTTCAAAATATCTTCATCCTCTTTTATCCTAAGTTTCTTGACAAAGTATAACATAGCTTCACGGTTGCACATATACCTCTATCCACCTCTTTGAAAGAGCACCATCACTCTCTTCAAACATACATATCAGAGGAAGTTCCTAAAAATAGAGGTGAAAAAATATATGTTTAAAGAGAATGGGGTGCGAAATGAAGAAACTAATATAATCTTTCAAAGAGGTGGATAATGATACTTGTGCAGCGATGAAGTTGGGTGATACTCTTTAAAAAACTTAGGGTAAAAGAGGATGACGATATTTTAGAGTTTTTTAGAAAATTATAAACATTGAGAAGGTATGAACAGAAAATGAGAATGTGCTAAAAGACTCTGTCTTTGTTTAACCCATCAACTAGTGGAAGATTAAGCCCAACCCACTTTTTTGTAAGTGTTAAAGCATGATGGATGAGTTGGTCCATTCCATTTACAAAGTGGGTCAAAATAGATAAGACTAACTCGTTTTAACATTTTTAAATAACCTTAAAAAGTAACATTTATAAATAATATTTTTAATTTTTATGAAAAATTTTATTATAATAAACTAAAAAAGCACTAGAGATACAAAAATAATACATTAACATTTAATTAAAAATGTGATTGAGAGCACACATAACTAAAACTATATAATTAAAAAAATTTAACAACAAATAAATTAAACTACAATAATTTTAAATTTAATTTTAAATTATTATAATAGAAAAAATAAAGTTCTAAAAAATATTAAAATAAAGGGAAATGCTAATTAGAACACTTATTAAAGAGATATAAAGAGCTATGTTTTTAAAAACAAATGATGAAACTGGTGAAAGCATTGTTCACAGTTCATTGGTTCAACCGTTATTGAACTAGTGATTGAACTAATCTTAATAAAATAATATTTTTTTATTATTAATATGCTATAACAATTAAGATTATAAAATAAAAAAATGCATTAAAATGTAATTATAAAAGAAAAAAGTAATTTTACTAAATACATATTTATATTGCTAAGTTAGCCTCATTTTTATTAATTTTTGAATTAAAAAAGGGTTGACTTACGAAAACAAGGGTTGCATTTAGCAAAATCCCAGAATTAAAAAAAAAACAAATGAATTTGTCGAGCCACTAGTTTTTCCCAATTTTACTGGTTCATGATCGATTTACTAGTTCTAATATTAGTTCTTTATTCCATCGGTTTTTAATATTGACCGAACTAATTATCCGACTGATTCACTGATTTTCTGGTTGAACTGGTCGCTCCGATCAAGTTTTTAAAACATAAATAAAGAATATTTATAATTTTGTTATGAGTTTAATTGATATATACTATCAGTGTAAAAGATTTTTACACTAACATTCAATTATGACTTTTTATTTATGTGACTTTTAAAGTAGTAATGAGTTAGGCCTTCTCTTGATGGAATTCAATTTCTTCATTTGTTCGAAGCAGAAAGGCTATCAATAGAAGAACCGTTCTCAAATGAGGAGATAAAGGGAACAGTTTGGGCATGTCATGGTGGTCAGAGCCCAAACCTAGATGGATTCATGATGAATTTTTATAAATCATGTTGAGAGGTTATTGGAAGCAATGTTGTTAAGACGGTTCAAGAATTTCATGGTTCGGGTAAGCTTCCAAGAGGAGTTTTGGCCTATTTCATGACGTTGATCCAGAAGGTGGATAATCCAAAAAAGTTGTCCAAATATAGGCCTATCTCTTTTATTTCTAGTATGTATAAGATTATTTCCAAAGTGTTGGCCATGAGGTGAAGAGAGTGTTGGAAATGGTTATCTTAGAGTGTCAAACAACTTTTTTGCCTGGAAGATCTATCCTTGATGATGTGGTGGTTACAAACGAGGTCATCGATTAGGCCCAGCAGTTTAAAAAAACATGTTTCTTATTTAAGGCGGATTTTAAAAAGGCCTATGACTTGGTCAATTGGCAGTTTCTGGATTATATGCTTTGCAAGATGGGGTTTGGACAAAGATGGAGAATGTGGATTCATAATTTAATCAGTAACAGTCACATATCCATTTTGGTTAATGGAAGTCTAATAGAAGAGTTTAATCTGGGGAGGGGGATTAAACAGGGTGACTTATTATCCCCTTTTCTGTTTCTTATGGGGGCCGAGGGACTCACAGGTCTGTTCAAATCAACTATTGACAAAGATCTCCATAAAGAGATCAAACTGGGAGGCGAAGTTAAATTCTATGATGCAATATGCTAATGATGCTATCCTGATGGAGGAAGCAGATTGTCAATCGATGTGGACATTAAAGGTGATTTTGAGAGGTTTTGAGATCGTATTCGGCCTGAAGGTGAACTTTCACAAGAGTCAGTTCTATGGTTTAAATGTGGATCAATCATTCTTTCATGTAGTGTCGTGTATGCTGAATTGCTCAATAAGATCTCCCTCTTTCAAATTTCTGGGAGTTCGAGTGGGGATCATCCAAGGAGTTTAGCAGTATGGGGGTTGGTAATTGATCACTTTAAGAAACGATTGAAGGGTTGGAAGTTGAAGACTATGTCTTTTGCAAGTCGACTGATGATGATTAATTCTGTGCTTACAAGCCTAACATTGTATTATTTCTCTTTTTATAAGGTGCTAGTGAAGGTGGTCAAGTTATTAAAAGGAAGTTTTTGTAAAGGGGAAGGGGGGGAGGAAGATGAAAATAAAATTGCTTAGGTGGGTTGGGACAAGGTGTGTACCCCTAAGAGTGGAAGGGGCCTGAGTATAAAATATTTGCAAAGGTTCAACCTAAGCTTATTATCCAAATGGAGATAGAGATTCTTAACTGACCAGAAAGCTATTTGGGTATCATTGTTATGAAACAAGTATGGGGACTACTATGATTTGCATTATAGGCCTGCTGCATGGTCCAAGTGTTTCTATATGGTGGAGGGATGTTTGGTCTTTGAATAGTGTGTCGGTGGTCGTTTTACGATGGTTCGAAAGCAATGTAAGCAGAATGTTAGGCAGTGGGGGTGATACGCTTTTCTGGGAGCATAGTTGGATAGGAGGACCACCTTTATGTGAGCTTCATCCCATATTGTATCTCTTGGAAAAGAAAAAGAAAGTAATAGTTAAAGCAATGGATGACTTATTTTCGAGTTCCATGGTGTGGGAGTGGGATTGGCGAATGCGACTCTTTGTGTAGAAGAAAGAAGGGTTGAGGGCTTTGGAGGGGGTGCTACAGGGTGCGGTGCTAGTATAGCAACATCGAGACGAATGGTCGTGGAAAGAAAATTCAAATGGCCTGTTCTCAGTCGCAAATACGTATATAGTGGCTATGGGTGGAGCTACTCAAAATTCCAAGGGGGCCAATGCCTCATTTCTATTTCTCGGATATGGAAGGACAAATAACCTTCAAAAGTCTTAGCATTCTCATGGAAGGTGATTCTGGATAGGCTCCCTATGGTGGATAATCTGTTGAAGAAGGGTGTGTAGCTAAGGGAAATGAATAAAATTGTGTTTTTTGTAAAGATGTCCTGGAAGGAAGTAAACACTTATTCCTTTCATGCCCGTTTGCTTAGGTAGTGTGGTATAAGGTTTTATTATGGATAATGTAGAATCTCCGTTACCAGATGATTTGCATATATTATGTAATATGGCTGGGGAGTGGGTGGTAAGGAAATATTAGAGAAAATGTAGATTTCTTTTTTGACATGCAGTTACCTGGTGCATTTGGATAGCTATGAATTCCATTGTGTTTCATAACTGTACAATGGAGTCTCTAGATATGTTGTCCGGTATTTAGGTGATCTCATGGAACTGGATGTTGTATAGATTTGGTATTAATGGAGTTTTCTTTTCTGATTGGTGCTTTAACCCACGTAGATGTCTTTTAAAGATATAGGTTATAGGTAGGAGTTTTGTGATAAACGCACACACAGGGGCTCTAGTTTTTTGGGATCTATTGTAGTCGCGGATGTATAATTTGGATGAAACATTTTGTTTCTTCCTTCTTTTTATATATATATCATTCAAATTTATCATAATAAAAAAATGTGATTAAATGTCAGTGTAAAAATCTTTACACTGACAATGTATATCAATTAAACTTTTATACTTTTATTATGTTGTACGGAATTACATTTATTTATAATTTTAAGTTACATTCACATCATTTTTACTTAAAAAAAAAAGTTACATTCACGTATAATTTTTATTAGTTCCTTAATCAGTCCCAAGACCCGAAATTAAAATTGAAAGAGTGAACCCAAAAAACAAACTTAAAGTAGTTCCAACATTGATTTGAGTAGGTGCAGTATTTAAAGTGGAAAATTATTCTGATGTTTTGGTGGTTGTATTGTTAGGTTCTATTTTTCACGTGTCTTAAATATTAGGACACAATTATTGGGGGTTGGTGGTATAATGTTGTATTGGGACATGCCTTATGCTATTCACAATTCTGTACAGAAGTTTGTTAATTTTATGTCTCAATATTCAATATTTTAAAACTGATAATAAAAGTGAATTGTGATTAAATGTCCTAAATGCATGAGCTTTTTTCTGTTCTTTCATTTACCGAAAAGGATAAAACAGGTCCAACAGCTAAAAAGAAAATAGATCGGTCTACAAACTCCAAATCCACTGAAAAAAAGAAAATTACTGTTACCTGAACAGTAAAAAATGTATTTATGTGTTGCCTATTCATCTTGGGAGTGCTTTGGTGTGAAGTGAAACTGATCAAGTCTGCTTCTCTCACTCTCACCCTTCTACGCCCCTCTCTTTAGGTAACTCATTCATCTATTTCATCCTTTGGAAATGCGTCTGTTAACTGTTTGACAAAATGTCATGCTGGCAGCTTGGGACTTCTCAATTGTTTCCTCAACGGTTTTAAATTGTATTCCAGTTTAAGGAAAACCCTCATGGATTGTGGATGAGTGCTACGGGTATTAAACAGTGTGCTGAAGTTGCAAACCAGAAAATCATAAATAGGTGTTATGAATATATTGGCCATGCTATATTGACCAAAATTTTCCTTATTGATCTAAATTAATGCCACTCCTGTTATTCTATTTTGTTTTTTATATTCTCGGAGTATTTCTTATTGCTTATTGTAGTATGCTACTTTTATGAGTTTATCTCTCAAGTCTCAATTGAGAGACAACTCCATGGCAAAAACGTGCAATGCATTAATGAACTGAGAACTCCATTGGTACACCGTACAGATCGGATATCATCATATAGAATGCAATGGTGCTTGATAACATATTGCTAAATTATTATGGATAGTTTTAGTTTTACCACTTTTTTAAAAAATAATGTGCTTGTATAACTTGCGCCTGAAAAAAGCAAGAAAAGAGTTTGATCGATAAGTAATTGCCTCTGCATTTATAAAGATATCGCATCCTTTTCATTACCTAGTGGTTACTACTTTCGTTAGTTTTGTAAAAACTACTATCATTAACTATTCTATTTCACTAGTCTAAAAATAAAACAACGTCCCATAATGTGTTTTGAAAGAAAGTGAAAAATGAAGTTAAGGCATGTGGAAATAAGTTAGTTTGACAGTGTTTTGTGTTTTGGAATAAATTTGAACTTGAAAATGCGTCAAACATGCTCTCATATAATTTTGATGGTGTTGACAGTACCACTTTGCTGGAGCTCAATCACCAGGCAATGACGGATAAGCACAAACACAATGATGATAAGAAGCTTCAGCCAATCCTTGTATTTGGTCCTCCTTTAGTTTTCCCAACCTTTGAAGCTCAAAACCTTCAAAACTACCATTTCCTCAAAGCTTACTCCTCACAACTTCCTCTTCACCAATTCCTCGCCAAGCAAAATGTTGACCCTTCGTCCATTCAAGTCATACTCTGCAACCCTCACCAGAAGCTCTCTGTTGATGTCATCCCGCTCCTCCCATCACTCAGCCTCATTGTGACCACCAGTGCTGGAACCGACCATATAGACTTGACTGAGTGCAGCCACAGAAATATTCAGGTTGTCTCTATTGCAGGAGAGCATGCTGAGGATATAGCTGACATGACTGTGGGGTTGTTGATTGATGTTATCTGGAAAATTTCTGCCACTAATCGTCATGTTAGGAAATGGGGTCCTTCTATCCCCTTGAATTTTTCTTTTGGTTACAAGGTACTCCTTATTCATTTACTTTGTGTACATGTTCTTTTCATATTATAATGTATATATAACGTGCAATTGTTTCTAACTCTAAAGTTCAGAAGTGCTAATAATACACTTTCATCGCACTTCTTTAAAAACACTTTACTAATGATTAAAATATATTAGATGTTTCAAAATCATGAGTAGGAGATCGTTAATAAAGAATGTAGAGAAATGTTAGCAATAACTCTCTAATGCACGCTTCTAAATACACTCTCTATGGTTGAAATTTATAGAAAAAAAATATATTTTGATAGGTCTTACACTTTATCTGATGTTTCTCTCTCTTGATTTTATAGTTTTTTATGAAGTTTAACCAATAGTCATGTGTTACAAACATGTTGCTAGCACTCCTCAAGAATGTATCATTACTTTATCAGTGTTTCTCTTTCAATAATTTTAACTCAAATTAGGTGTGCATGTTTTGTTGGTTGAGGAAGGAAAATCAATATACAGTACTTTTTTCACTGTATATATAGAATTAATGATATTTCCTCTTTATCATCTTACAAATCCTCCTTCTTCTTTGTAAAAGAAGGTATTAAATGAGCATTCGAATGTCTTGAAAATATAAAACACATTTAAGTAGAAGCATAGTTATAAAAACCAAATCGAACCGGTTAGTCAAACCGGTTGAACTAAGAACCGGGTGTGTCATTGGTTCAGTTCGACCATGCATTCAAACTGGATCAAACTAGGTTGAACCAACCGATTTTGTTAAAAAACTAGAAACCGGTTGAACCGGACCAATCTACTACTTTTTCTTTTCTTTTCTTTTTTTTTTTTGCATTTTGAAACAAGGTCATTTTGGTGGATTAAAGAAAATTATGTCATTTTTATGATATATCACTTGATGGATAAGAAGTTACATCTAGAAAAGAAATACTTGATCATAATCATAATCCAAGAGTGATAGTAATAATTAAATTTTAGTATTTAAATGTTGATGAGTTATGAACTTGTTTAAAAAATTATGTCATTGAGTTTTTGCTTATGAATTTTGTTTTTGAACTTTAATTTAATTATTATTTTCTATATTGTTACTTTATGCTTGTAACAATAATACAAATTATGTTAAGTATATTATTTTTAATTTTTGTAATATAGACAACTTCTACTGACTCAACTAGTGGTCTTCAGGTTCGACCATTAAACCATCAAATCACTATCTTGACTGGTTCGTTGACTGGTTTGGTTTTAATAACACAAAGTAAATTAATAGGTTGCTGTTGCTGTAGGATTTAGATTTATTCATGACAATAGTACTCACTAGAATTTACAATAAAAGTCTCAAGCATGAATGATAACTAGCACTCATTTTTGTGTTTCAGCTAGAAGGCAAGCGAGTAGGGATTGTTGGATTGGGAAAAATTGGCGTAGAAGTTGGTAAAAGACTTGAGGCCTTTGGTTGCAAAATCATGTACAATGGAAGGAGCCAGAAGCCATTGGTGACATACCCTTTCTATTCTAATGTTTTAGAGCTTGCTAGTAATAGCGACATCCTTGTGATTTCTTGTTCATTAAATGAGCAAACAAGGCACATGGTGAACAGGGAAGTGATGTTGGCATTGGGGAAAGAAGGAATTATTGTGAATGTTGGACGTGGAGCTCTAATTGATGAAAAGGAATTAGTCAGGTGTTTGATGGAAGGGAAGATAGGGGGTGCTGGCTTGGATGTGTATGAGAACGAGCCTAACATTCCCAAGGAGCTCATTCAGTTGGATAATGTTGTCCTCTCCCCACATGCTGCTTCATTGACTTCAAATCGTTTAAATTCTGTATGTGAACGTGTAACAGAGCGTCTGGAAGCATTCTTTTCAAGTAAACTGCCGAATATCCTGGTTTTGGATGACTAAGTTCATACGAAAGAGCATGAGTGTTGTACTTGTGGTTTACGTCCTGTTTTATGTTCAGTGGTGCTTATATCTTTGTCTATTCAGAAAATAAGGTACTTGGTCCTATTTTTATTAACTGAATATAAGTTTTTTTTCAGTTTTAGAAAACATTTTAGTTAGAAATATTTCTTATAATTGTCCTCTACACATGCATTTTAGTGACAGCGTTTTTGGTGCAATAATAATTATTATTATTATTATTATTATTATTATTATTGTTATTGTTATTGTTATTTAATCTGAACTTCTAAAAAAAATAAAATTTTAGGAATATGGACTTATGGAAACAAAAAAAGCAACCTCCCTATCACTTCATCCAGACTTGAACAAAAAAACTTTAATGAATTCGAATTAGGTGATTCAAATTTGGTAAAATCCAAATTCAGATTAGGTGATCCGAATTTGGTAAAAACAAATCCAGATTACCTATTTCGGGTTTTTTTGTCCTTTAATCTATTAGGAGTTGCAAGGAGAAACTTATGAAGATGTAAGGGAAAAAAGTCATCCTTCCTTGTCATTCAAGATGAAAACAAGTCACAACAAATTTTTAAGATTCATTGTTTTATCTTATCTCCCTTAATATTATTTACCTTTTCCCCTTTGTTTGAGTTTTTAACTTACTTTGGTTTACATTATTAGAATGCTTTGAATTTTTTTTTAATTAAATTCCATTTTCAAAACTTATTTTCTTTTATGTCAATCTAGTCATTCAGCACGGGGTGCTTTTTCATGATTGAAACTCATAATCTATATCTTGTAATTGAAAAACTGAGTTTGTACAGTAAAATACATCTGAAAAGTTTGCTCATAAGTTTATTCAAATTCTACCAATTATACTTGGTGTGCTTCAAATTTGCTATACTTCTAATTTTACGTGTGATTTAACTCGTTAATTGATTGCAAACTCGTAAACTTATATAATTTTATGAGTTAACTTGTAATATTATTGTTTCATTATATTGTTAGTAAACCACAATTCTTGTACCACTAATAGACTTGTTCCCTCAAAAAGTTGTGTATTTCTATAAACTACTCCAAAATTGAAAATAACAAATTTATTTTCAATCTTTTCTCTAAAAAATGAAAAAAAAGAATTATTGAAAACATGGTGATACACATTTATATCCTAATTCTCTTATATTTAAGATTTTGACTTACTTCTTCTATGTAGAAAAGTAAATATAATTAAGATTAGGATTTTAGATAATATTCATAGTTTTAGTGATAATTGTGGTTAATTGAATCAATAATATGTCTAGCAGATCAAAGACAAAAGGCAAGTGGAGGATCATTGTCCATTACCAGTCAAGAAAGCACCCAAACAGAGGCATCAAATACAGGAAAAGTCACTCCTTAGTAATAATTGTGGCTCTCTTATCCTCTGGTGGTAGTCAGGAGTTTGTGTCATTGTAACTTATAATCGTCTAATAATTTATGCACAATTTAATTGAAGTTTGCATATATATATATATATATATATGAGTTTAATTTTAGTTACTAAATCTGTACCATATTTTTACATAGATGAAATTATTTGGACTATATATTCTAATTTAATGAATAAAATTAAATCTCTTACTCATATAAAATACTTTTCTCACAAGTTACACTCCCTACCACACATACATCCGTGTGTGTATATATATATATATATATAAATAAAAAGGAGATTTTTTTATTTGTTTTAGTCAAGATGGAGCTTTTCTCCAAAACTTTGATAACTGTAGATAGGGTGTATGAATGCCTTATTTTTTAAAATTGATGTAATTTGATTTTAAAATTAAAAGTAAATATTTACGAATTTAGTAAAATAAAAAGATAATATACGCAATTAAGTCAATAAAAATATCTTTAATTAATTCAAATCTATTAGTTTGTTTATTTTTTATAAAAAAAAACTTATTAAATGAAAAAATATTTATTATAATTTTTTGGATATTTAAAATTTTATAAAAAATTAAAAATAATTAATTACTTGTTTTAAAAAGTTACTCGGTTTAGCTTCTCAAGAACACGTTGATGCAAAAATTATTTTATAATAAACTAAAAATACAATTAAAAAATATTTTTTCATAATTATACTTAAATGTAAAAAATTCTGCTTTTGTAAACGTCATTTATTTTAAAACACTTATTCTTAGCATAAACAAATTTGCTTGTATTCCATTGCAGTAAAAAATATAATTAATCCGTTAAACTTCCGTCGCATGATTCTCCTCCGCAGATGTTGGAATGTTCCGTAATCGTGTTGGAAAAGTCGAATTGAATCACTTTCCTTCTCCGTCTACGCTAATATGTTCAAGTAAGCTATTATTATGTTTGATTTAGATGCAACTTTTGTGTAGAAGAACGTTATTCCCATGAAGATTTAATGCTTCTTGAATGAAATTGATTGTTCATAATTGATGATGATTAAATTTGATTTTAACCCGATTTATGTGTTGACGTTTTTATCATACGACCATGAGTTTCTTGTCAGTGTATGGGATGGAACTGCCCAATAACCCTGTACACATGTTTACCCGTGTTTGCTACTTTTGTAAACATTGCTATCAATAACTATTGACATTACTAGCACTTTAGTGGAGCTCAAACACCAATTGCAATGGTGGATAAGCTTCAACCACTCCTTGTGCTTGGTCCTCCATTAATTCTCCCAATCCTTGAAGCTCAATACTTTCACAAATACAGTTTCCTCAAAGCTTTCTCCTCTGAACTCCCTCTCCATCAATTCCTCTCCAAGCAAAATGTTGACCCTTCATCCATTCAAGCCATACTTTGCAACCCTCTCCAGCAGGTCTCTGCAGATGTCCTCCGCCTCCTCCCTTCTGTCAGCATCATTGTCACCACCAGTGCTGGAACCGACCACATTGACTTGGCCCAGTGCAGCTGCCTCGGCATTCAGGTTGTCTGTGTTCCAGGAGATCAAGCTGATGATGTTGCTGACATGGCCATCGGCTTGTTGATTGATGTCATGATGAAAATTTCTGCTGCTTATCGACATTTTAGCAAATGGGGTCCTTCCAGGCCTTCAAATCTTTATTTTGGTTCCAAGGTACTATTTATTCTTCTGCTTTATATACATGTTCTTTTCATATTATGCTGTATCTATATTGTGCAAATGTTTCTGTTCTGATCATGTATGTATTTCTATTTGGATAGAGGTTTAGCATACTCTTACATATTTCTTATACTAGACTCTATTATTGGTAATTAGTTATTGAAAACTATAAAATCTTGAATGGGGAGTGAGACCTACCTAATTTTGTGATTTGTAAAAAAATTCAGTCAATATTAGCATTTCTTTATTTTAATATTATCAACTCTTATCAAGTGTGTGTGGGAGGGGGTAGGGGATAGGGGATAGGGGATAGGGCAGGGTGTTTTGTCGATAGAGGACAATCATACATTTGTTTACCATATATGACAGTGGTACTCATTAGAATTGACAAATAAATGGTAAAATTCCAGAGCTTGAATGATAACCAGTGCTCAGCTTTGTGTTTCAGCTAAAAGGCAGGCGAGTAGGAATTGTTGGATTGGGGAAAATTGGTAAAAAAGTTGCTAAAAGGCTTGAGGCTTTAGATTGCAGAATAATGTACCATTCAAGAAACGAGAAGCCATTTATCACGTATCCATTTTATTCCAATGTTGTTGATCTTGCTCGTAACAGTGATGTCCTTGTGCTGTGTTGTCCATTAAATGAGCAAACAAGGCGCATAGTGAACAGGGAAGTGATGTTGACTTTGGGGAAAGATGGAGTTATAGTGAATGTTGGACGTGGAGCTCTAATTGATGAGAAGGAATTGGTGAGGTGTTTGATGGAAGGGGAGATAAGAGGTGCTGGTTTGGATGTGTTTGAGAATGAGCCTACTGTTCCCAAAGAGCTCTTTCCATTGGATAATGTCGTCCTCTCCCCTCATGCCGCTACACTGACTTCAGATAATTTCACTGAAGTATGTGAACTTGCAGCAGAGGCTCTGGAAGTGTTCTTTTCAAGTAAACTACCTAGTGTTCCACTCTTGGATGACTAAAGTTATTTTATTTTAGGATCTATTGGGTGAGTTTCTCTATAAACAATTTTAAAAGAAAATACATAAAAAAAATGTCTGTAAGTGTCGTACCCACTTTTTTTTTTTTTTTGAAAAACCACTCAGTATTAATAGTTATGAGTGTACTTTTTACCAAACATAGAAGTTAGCATCCAGCAGAGTACTCTATACTAAGGTGAAGAACTCAGTGTCCCTTATCCTTTTGACAATTCTATAACTTCAACAATTGATGTCATCAACTTATGCATTTGAGAGACACTTTGGTCATGCTTACATAATAGTGAAATTTGTGACTTTCAGAGAAAGCTCAATTGATGTGAGATATGTAATGTAAGCCATATAAGCTGTAGTCTTACTTTTCTTGCAATCTTGCCTCAACGAATCCATGTTTCAGCATGCATTATGCTCATATAGTGGAAGGTGTTATAAGACTCCAACGCTTTGGCTGCTAGACCTTGCAATGCTCATGAAGAGAAAGCCTTTGTATTTCACAATCCAATTATTTCCACTAGCAAAGAAGTTGCATCTATTTTTGTGTGTATATATATATATATATATATATTCCACTGTTCACATTGTTGCCTTGTGACCTGAAGGTAGTGAGATCAAAATTTACTCCTCTTGCGGCGGTAAAGCTGCATGCATCTATCTTCTCCAACCTCACTTGGTGGGAGCCTCAACCCCTTCACAATGCTTGTCATTTGATGATGAGAAGCATCAGGAAAATGTATTGATGGCAGAAAAGGATGAATTCATTTCACTATTGACTATGACTGTTATAGAAGGGAAATAATTGTTGCAGAGGTGCTTTGCTTTGTGAAAGGGAATATTAATCTCGGTGAATTCTGGTGAATGTATTCAAATTTTCAGAGAAAAGAACTTTCTTCTTGATTATGCCAACTTATAAGCTGCTACGGGATATGACATCAAGGTTATGTTTGGATTAATTTAGCTGTAAAAGCATTTATATAAGAAGATAAAATAAATTTTACTAAAAAAAAGATAAAATAAATTAATTTTTTCATATGTTTTTAATATATGTTTGAATCTATATAAATTGATTTTAATTCGTGGAAGAACTTTTTATTTTCCTGTAAATGCTTATGAAGAAATTTAGTTAAACACTGTCTAAGTTTGTTCGTCAGTTTATTGTTTTTTTCCTTATGATAAAAAAATATATTTATTAGAAAAGATTTCTAAAAAGCATTTCAACAATTGAAGGTTATTTTAGATAAGAGATATGAAGACTAAAATTTTTCTTGCGATGTTCATAAATTCAAATCGATCTGTAAATCAGTTTATTTAAACTAATCCAATTAGATATGTGAACCAATCTAAAATTAATTGGATTAATATATTTGTTTAATTCAATGTTTAATAATTTGAATATATATATATATATTTATTTATTTAAGTAGGGTGTAAATAGTAAGTTAACAATACGTAATCCAATAATCTCAAGTTTAACTCACATCTCTCAAGTCAAGTCTCTTGACACTTTCTACTTACACTTGAAAAAATCACAACCCAAATAGAAATGCATTAAGTATTGCAATCATAAAGATTACTTCTTATTAAATTTTACTACTTTTAACCTTTTAGGATTTTTTCCGTTTTATATTTTATGCAGACTATTTTTATATATAAGTTTACTTTTACATGTTATTTTCAAAACATAATGTATGTTTAATACTTTGTTAACAAATTTTTATACTTACTATTTTATTTCCTTTGTTTTATAAAAAATACAATAAATTTTAAAAAAACTTTTTTGTAATATATGAATTCAATCTTAATTGACTATTTTTCTAGTTTATGGGAAATGTAACTTGATAATATCATGAGTAGAAATGAGAAAAAATCAAAGTTAGAGATAGCCCAACATTGGTAAGAAGGATGATAACAAATTCATAATTAAAGCTATTTTCATTTCACATCTATCTCCTTTTTATTTAATATTTACCCACCTGAATATTTTTTGAAAAATTTGAAAATACTCTTTAATCTAATTTTCTTTCCCACCACCTACTATAATAAATTAACTTTACTCACCTCTCAAAATAAAATAACTTGTTCTACGAAATAAGCTTTTCATAGAAGGAAAAAAAATTAAATAGAGAATTTATATAAACTATTTATATTATCTTTATAAAATTTTATATTTTAAAAACAATTTATTTAAAACATAATTTTTAAAAATTTTATATTATAAAATATAAAATAAATAAATATAAAAGTTTATTACAGAAAACATTCTCGTAGTAAAATTTTATATTTTAATTATAAAATTTATATATAATATTTATATTATATTATAAAATTTTATATTTTAATAATATAAATTTTTGAAATTTTATATTATAAAATATAAAAATTTATTATGAAATCTTGTGTTAGTAAACTTTTATATTTTTTAAATTTTTATTCTAATTATAACATTTATTTATAATATTTATATAGAAAATTAGATTGGTCAATGAACATTAATATTTGATTATCTTGTAATAAAATGTTGATTGCCTCAACATAGATGAAAATGCATTTTTTTTCTTTTTTAACGATGTACTGTTGAGTAAAAAAAATCGTAATTTTTTTTTACTCTCCGGTGATATATTATATTGATATTTTACCCACCAATAGGTGAGATTGCAAAATTTAGTTGGTGGAAATTCAAATTCTCATACTTAATGGGTACCGTTCCAAATTTGTCCCAAGTTTGATGAGTATTATCTGTTTTGATCGCATACAAACACAAGTAGTACTATATGCAATTAACTGGATACAGGTATGAGTGCGTAACTACGGCATTCGAATTTGTAATGATCTGTTATAGTTATAATAATTGTATAATAATTTTAAAGTTATATATTTATTTAAAAAATTTAATTTATAATTTCTTGCTATTTGTTACTATTTTTATATTTTAAATTAAAATATAATATAATTTAATGTATAATTTATTTAATAATAAAAAAATAAATTTAAATTTAAAAATAATATAATAAATTACTTACGGACACAAAAATACTCGATAAAAATAAAGATATAAATTAAAATTTCACACTTTTTTTTTAACCCAAATCTTAACATGACCACACTTTCTGATGAGGAGGCTGCTTTGTTGTCATCCCTTAGGCAAGTCTTAAGCCTAAGCTGCATGTTGACATCTTCACAATAAACCTCAAATTTCAGCTTAGACGTAACTTACATCAAATAACACGTTGACATTTTATAAGTTAGCATCTCATACTAACACATACTACTACCAATTAAGGCATTTTCTATTTTCAGTTCCCAAATTTCTTTCTACACTTCATAAAATTTGTATATCTCAAAAATACCCTTTTGTTATTTATATAATGAAATAAAAGTATCATGTAGATTGGACTTATACGAATTAAAAAAATTGTATTTCGGATTACAGAATTTGGAAGTCGAATCCTCCTCAGAAATTTATTGTTCTTTCAACGTCACCCACAAGCTCCACGCCTTTCATTAAATATAGCTGAAAGCCTAAGGGGCAGGAACTAGTTTACCAAGCAAACGAAAAAGATTCCAAAGTTATGTAAGCATAATTTAGCTGGTTACAAGGATGAGGTATAGGATTGGGTAGAAATGCACTATATTTAAAGGTAAACACTTTTGTGTGAAAAACGTCTAATCAAAATCTTTGTAAAGACTAAAGAATGTTATAAACTTTTCTTAGTCTCTTAGTCATTTTTTGGAATTATGAGATGTTGCTTACTAAATAAATTTTTTTCCTTTTTCTAAAAAAACAGCGACATCGGTGCAACAAATTTTTTTAAGCAAAAAATGCAAGGGTATCATGGGAATTAATTAAAATTGGAGAGATGCAAAAAGAAATTGCATTAATTTAGGAGAATTTAAATTAACACTCCACATTATTTAAATTGACACTTATTTTCAAGTAAAAATACTTATATATCTTTCACTTTATCTTTTCTATAAAAAAAGTTTGAAATTATTTTAACTCTCTCATGAGTTGTTTTCAGAGAGTTACAAAATTTCAAACTTTTTTAACTATCTAGCGAAGAGGTAAAAAGATTTAAAATTTATTTAACTCTCTAGTAAAATCTTGTTGAAAAGTTAAATGAAGGAGGAACTTGACAAAAAAAGAGGAGGGAGAGAGAGGATTTTCAATAAGCAAAAAAAAGAGATAAAGGGAGTGAAAAGTAAGGAGGGAGAAAGAAGTTAGTTAAGAAAGAAGAAGAAATAAAGAAAAAGAAGCTAGACAGTTGAGAAAAAGAAAAAGAAATACACAATTAAGATTAAGGGTAAAATAAGAATAATGAGATTTTTTTTAAAAGGTAAGTGTTTTTTGAAAAAATTGCAATTTTAATTATTTTAATTGACGCTTACTTTTAAATAAAATACTTATATATCCTTTATTTTAAATTTTTTTTATTAAAAATCTAAAATTATTTTAATTGTTCGATGAGCTCTTACCAAAAAATTAAAAAAATTTCAAACTTTTTAACTGAGCGGCGAAAGAATGCAATTTTAAATTGTTGGTTAGTGAAGTTATCTAAACCTCATATATTCAACATTGCATTTATTACTTAATTGTTGGTCAGCGAAGTTATCTAAGCCTCATATATTCAACATTGTATTTGTGAGGTATTTATTTTCTTTGTGAGGTATTCAACATTGTATTCACCTTTATACTCATCTTACTTGGCTTAGTAATTTTCGTAGGTATACTCTCCACATTGGCAACAAAGGGAATGTAATAATCACCATTAATAACAACTATATTTTTCTAGTCTTCCCATTAGATAGCTAGCAATTGCAAAACATGACATCATTTCCTCTGGAACTTGAGAAAAACGATTTATAACGTCCAAATGAATGTTAAGAACAAAATCTTAGACAGTTGATTCGGAAAAAATTTAACATAATATATAAAGTTCAAAGGGTAAGATTTAAATCCATAAAAGGTTTTTATTTATACATGCCATAAGGTCGAAATGAGTCGATCTAACATGCATTTATTAAACATTGTTAATTACAATTTTTTTATAGTCAAAATATTAGTTGTTAATACATTGATTTTTTGTCAGCAAAGAAAATCGGACTAAAAATTTTTTCCTTCCATCTCTTCATTCTACTATCATATCAATCTTATATCTTTAATCAATTAGTACTTTAAAAATCATATAAGTTATTAATTGTGATTAAATATAATATAAAACTCTTTTATATAAGTGTTAAATTCTTTATTTTTTTAGAAAAATATGTATTTTTTTTTATAAATATTATTTGTTAATATATTAATCATTACTAATAAAAAAGAATCAAATTTGTAATCTTTCTATTTCATAGTAGACTTTTCTGAAAAGAATATGACCCACGATCTTATAAGTATACAAATAATTTTGATCTTATCTCTAATAATTTATATTTTCCTCTCTTAAACATGTTGATTTAGGATGGCTCGTCGTTTCTGTTGTGCATTTGTTTAAGCCTTCAGTTAAATAAACCTACGTAATCAGGGATAACAGCCCGGTGCCCCGACAGCATTAATAAACTAAGATTAGTTTAAAGAATAGAATTAGACACTAATCCAGTAATTATTTTTTATGTGACTGTAATTGAATAAAATTTGAGTTCCATCATGTGTAGCAATGGTCAATAGCATAAACCATTATTTTACATATATAATTATGAAAGGGACAGGATTAGTCGTAATTAATTGCGATTTTACAAATTAAATAACGATATATTTCCTTTCGTAAGTTTTGGCATCATATATATCCATATAATTTTTTTTTTGAATTGGAACGTTAAAATATAATGTAGCATATACTAATATTGCCAATTAAGGCATAAAATATCAATTGAGTCTTGCATTGGTAGAAACAAAAGTTTGGCAAGATTAAAGTGACATTTTGTCGTGTTCGATATAAAATCAACCAATTGAGTCCAAATTAGTTCACCTCCAGTGGCTGAGTTTTGCGGTTTCAAACACAACGTATTCTTCTTATCGTCACCAAAATAATTCATTAATTAATTGCATCCTACCATTACATCATTGATAGGTTGATTTGGCGGTTTTGAAAGGGAAAACAACGTCAAACTAATTAAGATTAAGATTCATGGATTTGGTTCCCATGAAGGCTAAATAATACGGACACTGCTTAATTAAATAATACATATGAATTATATGTGATTAGACAAATCTCAACATAATAATAATAATAATATGGATTAATACTTATGGATAATTTATACGGAAAAATTAATTAATTCCTCTCGAGTTCGAAAATTCGAAAAATTCCAATTTGTTAATCAATAGCACTAGAGGTGCTGGTACCACAAGAATACATTCACTTCTACGATTTGTATAAATTGATGGAAGGTGATTTCTCTAATTGATTTTAACAAGAAGGTACATTTTTCTGTTCCTAGCATAACATTCAACTTTGCTAAAGGGAAGAAAATGTTAGGGATTGATTTAATTGATTGAAACAAGCAGGTACGATTTTTTTGTCCGTGGCGTTACATTCAAGCCTTCTAAAGGGAAGAAATTGATTTCAATTTTCATCATTTGTATTAATCTGATTCTATTGAGATTATTTTTCAAAGTATGTATATCATATCTTGATAAGGTATTAGCTAATCAAAGTTAAAGCTTAAAGGTTCAATCACATCATCAAAAGTGTAAGGTCTCTTGATTTATAAATAAGTGGATTTTGGGGGATAAGTCAGAACAGAAAACTCTATTTGGTTCTACGCATGTCAGTGAAACTAAAATATATCGCTTTTGAGTCTTAATTTTCTAAAACGCATAAAACATATAATATAACTCTCATATTCTTTTCCGTATAATTGGTTCTACTGCGTTAAATAAACAATGTTAATCTTCTATGCAATATAAATAGGTAGAAAAGAAAATAATTTGATGTTAATTTCATTCTGTGAATAGCAGTATAACAACTTGATTTCTTAAATCCTCATATAGTGATAAAACAAAAGAAAAATACACAGACATTAATAACTGTTAAAAAATAACAATTAGTGCTAATACTTGGAAAATTTTGTATATTTACACAGGTCCTTTGTTATTCCAATCCTTTTTAAAATGACAAAGCCATGGGTGGTGAAATAGCCGGAGATAAGTTACAAGTTTGAATCCCTTTTTAGCTAACAATAATTAATATATTATTAATTACTAAATATTTATAACTGAGAGTGATTTTGTAATGTTTTTAAACATAAAGATATATCAATCAATTAGTGTATATTATCTATTAAATCAATCAATCAATTTTATAGTTTTATCATAAAAACTTTTAATATTTATAATTTTATCATAAAACTCAAAATAAAATTAGTGTATATTATCGATTAAATCAATCAATTTTCTTATAAATGACTTAGTAGCTTAATTCAATCTTGAGAGAAAATATATATGAGGTTATAAAAAGTCCGGCACGTTGAATCAAGTGAACTGCACTTTTTGACAAAAGAAAACTGGATCGAATTTTGTTAGAAACATTGAATACAAAATAAAATTATTAAGTCCTGAAAAGAAGTTGACAGCTACGTCAATATATCACAGGATAAATAGCTTGAATGACATGCCAATGCAATTTTGGAAGAGTTGAAATAACAAAAATTTTACATAACTCTGACGACAAAACATGCAACCCAGTTTATTATTAATATAATTAAAAGTTGAACAGAGTTCATACATGCATGCATTACACATAAGTAGAAAGAAAGTTGAAGACAACTGACAATGCAAACTAGTGACAACAGAGAATAACTTAACTAAAGAAATAAACTCTTTATTCCTATGAATATGGCCTCAGTTATTCTTTCATATATTGGCACCTATTGGATTCTCCCAACACTACCAGAACAGCTAATTAATTACGTAGAAGCCCTTCTATTTTTGAGGTTTCTGTTATTTCTTTTATAATCGACCCACCAAAAGCACCTTGGCCTCCTTCACTTTGTATGATTTCATCTTCCTCACTCAGCTTATAGGTTTGGTGGCCATGGAACAATTGTGGGGACGCCCCTGCTCAGTTGTTTTTCTCCAGTACCCACTGCTTGAAAGCTTCAAGAGTGGTTGTGTCTGCCCTGTAATGTTTTTGTGTAAATTCAAGAAGAGTTGCCCATGTGAAATCTGGATATTGTCTTGGATTCTCGGCGGTTATGAGTTCTTTTGGAGGGATGACCACTTTGTCTTTATTTGGGCACAGGAAGAAAGTAAGTGATCTTCTAGCCACTGAGTTGTTCACAATTGCTCTATGCAGGCAACTCTTATAAATACCATTCGTCAGAGCCTGAAATATAAAAAAAGTCACAACATATTACATGTTATTTCAACTTTAACACCAAAGCCTATCAACATGTTATTCCATGTCATCATCATAAGTTTTAATCATATCATTAAGAGATTGGTTCTCATATATGTTTATAGAATAACACATGATGAATTTCAGTATCCTGACTCAATGGTTGGTATGATAAGAGATGCATGGTATAGTTAAGTAAATTTACCTTGATCAGTACAGTGAACATAGTAATTGATGTACATGAAGTGTTAAAATTAAGTTAATTATTTGAAGGACAAATTATGGACCTACAGGACATGAATTATTAATTGAGTGTCGATTATGATGCAAAAAGCGACAAGTCAACCTTCATGTCAACCTCGTAATTATATGATCCATACCATAAGTGTGTCGCCAATATTGACAACGAAAGCATCTCCTTTAGGACAGACAGTGTACCATCTTCCATCAACAAAGACTTGGAGGCCATCGATGTTATTTTGGTGAAGAATGGTTAGGGAAGTAGGGTCATTGTGAGGCCCAGTTCCTAAAGCTAACTCAGGTTGATGGCATGGTGGGTAGTAATTCAACCTCATAACCGAATCATGTCCTGTGTAGAAATCTCTGAAAAAATCCCTCCCAACTCCAAGGCTCAACCCCAGAAGCTCCATGATCACAAGAGACAGGTCGCCCATGACTTCACAGTATTCTTGGTACAACTTCCTGTTGCACATGGAAACATACGTTAAAATCGACTTTTATCTTTCTTATTTCCGTAACAAAACCTTGTATAAAATGATTTTGCAAATTATCCACATCAAATTTCAATTATAATTGGAGAACATTAGGAGTTGCATCTAATTAACTCTAAAAAAAAAGAAGGAATTGAACTTATAAATGCAAAATGGTTTTGATATCAGTGGTTAGGCTATCATATATTGATTTAAAGAAGAAGAGTTGATTGAGAAAGTGAGTGAAAGAAAAGTGCATTGTAAGCAAAAGTTAGGCTTACCCATAGTGGCTGAAATCCTGATCCTTGACATTTTGGAAATAGTTTTGCACAGTTTTGGTATCATGAATGAATTGGAAAGAAAGAGTTTCCTTCCAAGGAAGCTTGGAAGCAAACCTTCCAATGAAGCTGTTAGCATAGCCAGAAGCTTCTCCTAACTTTCTCTGAAGCTGGAGCTTCTCGGAATGAGGCCTGGAGAAGAACTCCTCTGAGAGAGCATGAGCTCGAGCCAAGAGGTTAGGATCAACGCCATGGTTGACAGCAAGAAAGAAGCCATGCCTTTTGCATGCCTCATTGACTCGCTGACAGATTGTTGCCACAGCTTGTTGGTCTCCGGAGAGAAAGCCCTTCAAGTCAATGGGTGGAATATCCAATTCTGGAATTCCTTCTTCTGCTTTGTCCTCATCAGGCCACACGAACTCCGTTGGCATGTGGCTTTTGTTTTCCGTAAAAGATCCATCTACCGTTAGTTTCTGTGCTTCCTTTTCATTTGCTATGGTGCTTTCAGGTGCAACTACCAGTGCAGGATGAGAAACAACCATGTTTAATATTTCAAGTCTTATTATTGGGAAAGACAAAGGAAGAGGTTACGAAAGGTGGTGAAAAAAGCCAAGGGGATTCCTTGGGGAACAGATATGAGAGAATCTTCTTAGTTTCTTTTGCTAGATTGCTTTCTTTGTCACTCGCCTTTTCTCAACACTCATATGTGTCCTCTATTTATACACATTTCATACCAATCACTATTAACATTCATTAATCATACCATTAATACCACAACTAATCATGCTCATATCTCTATGCCTTTGCCCTTTCGTATAAACACTTCGATTCATATCATCATATTATTACTTACTATATACATTACTTATTCTCTTCCTAATATGAAAAATTCACACCCGTTGATGACCATAGAGATAAACCCTCATTAATCCACGTGATATAGTTTTATTTTGTAAACATGTAATTAAGATGTAAAGATATGAAAAACAACTGGATTCGTTTAGATTGATTTTAGGTGAGAGATAATGGATTTTTCTATCATTTGGAAAGGAAAGGAAGTAAAAATATAGAGAAAAACTTGGTAAGAATCAAAGAAAAATAAAATTTCATAAAGTGAAGAGATTTGGTTTTGCAAAAATAGAGATAAAATTATATATAGCAACTAATTAAATTTGAGATTACTTATAATAAATAGAATACATATGTATTTTTAGATGTTCATTTCTTAAGAAACCATATGTCATTTAATTTTTTATGAATATTTTTATTTTTTATGATATATACACATTTACTTTTCTCTAATTTTTTTCTATTTTTCAAAGCCAAACAACTAAAAAATTATTTATTTTTTTTATCTATATATTCATACTTGTTTTTGCTCTATTTTTTCTCTCTCTTTTTATTGCTTAAACTGAAAAAAATATAAATGATTAATATAATTAATCATGTGATAAAAAGAGATAAAAAAAATAAAAAATATTACAATGAGATTTTTTTAAGTTGTGAGTATGTCAATATCATTTTTTTTTTCTACTTATTATATCTCTTTTGTAAAAGAAATTAAAGTGTATTTTATTTATTATTTTATTAATTATGGGATATAAGGTTAGTCCATGATAAAGTAAAAAGATAAAGAAAAAAATAAGGAAAGGAGAATACATGGCTTCGAATATTTTCGGTACCAAATCTATTGGTCACATATCAAAACAAAAGATTTTTCTCAGCATATTTATGAAAAGTTGCTTTGCTTTTGAATTCCAGTAAAACTAATCATGCGTAAAGAATTTATGAAGAATAAAAAAAGTCGCGTGGAAGTGTAAGTATAGAATGCAAATAATTAACTTGACTGATTCTATCAACGAATATATATTCAGATGCATAAAAGCACTAAAAGAAAATCAATGATCCAGGTCGAGCCAAAGACACGCAAATTTTAAAAATAATAAAATAAAAAAGAAGAAAAGTAAACGGAATATATGATTAAAATTAGGGATATTCTAATGTATCTTTCATAATTTGAAAGATTTTACTCTTTTTTTTAACGATCAAATTATAATTTATTTTTTTTTATAAATTAAAATAAATTTTATTTATTTATTTATACATAAATGTTTTAAAAAATATTTTATTATAAACTCCCTTAAAAACAGTTACTTTAATTTATATATTTTTTTAAAAAAAACTCTAATTTTTTAACCTGTATCAATCTATCGTTTTTTTTATTTATTTCTTTTTCTTTGTTAAGGATATAAATAAATAAAATTTATTTTAATTTATAAAACATAAAAATAAAATTTACAATTTAATTAGTTAAAAAAAAATATCAATTTCTCTTAAATTATGAAAAGCACTTTAAAATTAATATAAGGAAATCCTTTAGAAAGAAGATATAGCCTAGAGCTACAGATAGCAAATTACAACTAGGATCGCGGTGGGATCCGTTTGCACGTGAAAATATCAATGCATATTCAAAAAAACAAAAGATAAATTTATCGCATGTGCGATTCATATGATACACAGAAATAGGTAGCTTTGAAAACATAGGCGATTGCATAAAAATGAATCTCCGATTGAGACTCATGTCTGCTTTGGACATACCTGATTAAGTAACCTACTTATGCCAAGGATTTTCTTTCTTTGCTATTATTGCTTTTGCTTGCATTTTCAACCTCTTGCTTTCCAAAATCTGATGATTAGCAAAACAAATATTTTAATATTTTCAACTAAATAAACAAATATACAACTACTTTCATATTATTTAATAAAAGGGAATAAAAATGCTTATTTACAAATAATTTTTAAAATTTTATTCATAAATAAATATTGACTCTAATTTAATTATTTTTATTTTTAAATTACATATCATAATTGTCACTACCACATTATAAGTGTTAATGTGTTATCATATACCTCTGTCTCTTTTATTAGAAAATTTCATTAAATTTTATGACATGTGATTATAATGTAAAAATTTAAATTTCTCTTTTTTATATAAGTTTTAGAAGAGACATACTTGAATCTTATTTACATGAATATTAAACAAAAAATATGTACAATATTTATGTTCTGATTTTTTGTAGAATTTAAATACACATCCAGAATTGGAGGCAGATTAAGTATATAAATATTATTGAATGATTGTTTGACAATTTCCGAAATAATTTGTAATTTGACCCTTTCAATACCATTAGTCTTTCTTTATTCTAATGGAAATTTTTAGTAACAGAAAATTATCTGCACCTTAAAGAGAAGTAGTGTTTTTAGTAATCATGATGAAAAATTATTTAATATTTTTAAAATATGAAAACGCATAAAAAATAATTATAATATATATTTATGTTTTAAAAAATATTATGTTACACATTTAATGTTAAAAAATTATTATAAATATTACCCTTGATTTAAAATTTTGTGGATAAAATCTAGAGTTCCTAACAAGATTATAGGCCACACTAGATTTGATTTTCAACGAATTAGAGTCAGATAAGAGTTTTTTTTTTTTAAAAAAAAAAACAAAACTCTTATCTGACTTGAGTTTTTCTCTCTTTTTTTTTTTTTTTCGATACAACCAAAGTTTGTCTCTTCAACCCTCAACAATTGGACCGAGTTCTGAATTGGTCAGAATGCAACATAGGGTTTTGCAAACTATTTCAAAATTAATTGATACTGTTAGTTATTTGAAATTATCATAAATTTGAATGGATATCATATATATCCAAGGAGGAAGGGGGGATGAATTAATTTAGACAAGAAAATAGATTTTTGACTTAAATGTTTAGAATAAGGATTAAATTAGCTTATCAGAATATAGTAAATCAAGATTCGAATCTTCATTAATAAAGGTGTCCATAGTTAAAAATTAAAATCCAACTGTATCTCAAATAAAATCATTTTTGAAAAAAGATTGTAAGAAACAAAAATAAAATAGGCATATTGGCATACTGCCACATTATAAAAAATGTTGTAGAGAGTTTGATGATGAAATTAATCTTTCTTAGTATAAGCTTATGTTAGACAAAGTTTAAAAAACACGAAGGTAAATAAGGATGATTTTCGTTTATATATTATTTTGATCATGTTATTAGTTAATGTAAAATCTGTAATATACTTTTATTAGTTTTATATATGGAAGGCATTTCTGTAGCATGAAATTTAAAAGACTAAACCTATGCAAGAGGTATAATAACAAGTAATTATCTGTAACTCTTAACATTGAATTTTTGGGTATTGATATAATATATCTTTTCATTATCTACTTTTTTTATTATTAAATATGAAGCTAAATTAAATATAATACCCTTAGGTTGTTGTTATATTTGAATATCAAAGACTGAATAAGTATAAGATAATCCGAGTAGGAAACCTATCTTCTTGTGCGTTTCCATAAATTTTTCCTTACTTATTTTGATACCTGATATTGAGCTTGATAGTAGTCAATGTACTCATGTACTCCAGATACTATAAAAAGACTTAATATAAAAAATTGATACATGAATATATCAAATATTAGTATAAAGTATAAATTCATAGCATTTATATATAATTTGATTTCGATATTATACTAATCAATTAAAACAACTCTATCGCTTGATATACTTGCTAATTGACTTTTCTGCTTCTCATATATAATTATTTTTAAAAACATGTCTTTAAATTTTGTTTATATAATTTTTACACTCCGATTTAGACATACGATTTTTCTTTTTATTATTTATTTTAACTTTATTATTATTATTATTATATAATTATTATGTATATATTTATTTTATTTTTATTATTATATTAATTATTATTTTTTATCAATGTTAATATATTTATTCTTATTACTACTACTATTAATGAATAAATCTCAAAGTGGTTCCTCAAAAGATGTTAAAAGTAACTAATAAGTCATTGAAAAATATTTTTCAGATTTTTATTTTTTAAATATTTTTCAAATTTTTAATCCTAAAATGGTTTAAATACGTTTTTAACGTATTTAAAAATTTATTTACATAGTAAAGTAATTATTATAAGACATTTGTTTAAAAATTAATACAAAAATCTAAGATTAATACCTTTAAATTTTAAGTAAAAAAATGTAGTTTATTGTATCATTAATTATTTTCATTATTTTATATGTACTTAATTAACACAGTCAAACACGTTTACTCAAAAAAAAGAAAAAAACACACTTATACACGTTGTACAAAATGCCAACTCACTAGAGCATTCTCTCACGTTACATTCACTAATCACTAAACACATGGGATAAGTGTCACTTACCTTCTTTTTTCACAACTTTGTGAAAGAAGTTATAGTAACAAGAAGGAAGCAAAATTCTAACTTTTTTTACTTTTTACCCTGGTTTTTCCACCAAAACACAGTTATTTTTTTTGGTTCAAAGAACTTGTTTCCTCCTCTTTGATGCTATTCAAACGGTGCATAAAGTTTCCACATAAGGATAGACATCAACAGCAGTCCCAAGATTTTTGGTGTAATGGTCAAGTTGAAAAGATGATATCCTGATACTGATATATTGAACCCAAATTCCAGACAGTTACTAAACACAATTCTAAAAAAATTGTTAACTATAAGTTTAATTGATATATATTGATAATATAAAATATTTTTAAATTTATATTTGATTATAATTTTTTATTTATATAATTTTTAAAATATTATAAAATTTTTTATATAAATTATATAAATTAAACTCTACATTTAATTAGTATGTTAAATATTTTTATATTTTTTATTTATATAATTTTTAAAATAATAATAAATAAAATCTAAAATTTTTTATATAACAGTATATATCAATTAAACTTTATTTTTATTTAAATAAATTGATTAAAAAATCAAACTTTTAACTAAATTTGATAATGTATACAGAAGATGTTAATACCTTATCATGTTTGTACTAATATAAAAGAACTTTTCATTAAATATAATTTTTTAAAAAATATATTTATTTTACTCATTAAGAATTTAAGATATGTTATTTATAAGTATATAATTTTCATTTTAATTATAAAATCATATAAAAATTTTGACCCTTCTAAAATTGGGACTTGGATAGCCGCCCATGTTGCCCACTCTCACGCCTTTGATCTACGGAATCACTGACTGAATTTAATGTTTTATGGCACTTTCAACTGTCAGGTTTTTCTGTACCCTTTTTTTGAGTTATAAATTTTGGATTTATTCCTATTATTTAATTTTCAAATTTGAAACTCACCCTAATAGTGTTAATTCTTTTATGGAAAACCTACAAAAGATCTTACACAGAGGAAAAACTGCTGGATTTGGATGCAGAAAATTGAAGAAAACAAAAAATCAAAATGAAGGAAGAAGTGGTGGATATATATATAGATTTGTCTAATTTTGTGCCAAAATAATCCCAACAAGAAGAAGCATATTGGGAATTTGGGACCTTGTGAGTTGTGAGGTTATTTCATAATTACAAGCCACTAATTCATCCAATACTTGTGGTCTGGCCACATGAATTTATGTTTGATCAATAAGTGGAAACCTTGCTAGCTGGGATAGGAGGTTAGATATGATCGATGACATGTGGAACAGAAAAAGATAGCAATTCATGCATTTGCAGCCAAACTTTGGATAAAGAAATTACTCATGCCTATTCTTTACGTGGAAAAAGTGGCAGAGGCAGGATTCAGAACACAGCTATCGCACAGTTTACTTGGCCCCTTTCTTGGCTCTACCTGTCATAATGCAAGAAAAAGTTGTCCAACATGACAAGATTTCTGTCTCATTAAAGTTGGCATTATTTTATTTTTTTCCTATCAACTATGTACCTTGCAACATAAATTGTTTCCTTGAGATTATCGATATATGTTTTCCTCACTCTACCTAAAATGCCATTATAGTTACCCCTTTTCACCCAATAAAATCACCATAATTAACATAGATTAATCTTTTAATTCAAATATGTTTTTATGAGATCCTCATTGAGTATTTTAAAAAAATAAAACGATTTTTTTATAAATTAAAATTAACTTTTAAATTGCACCAATTTATAAAAAAAAATTTAACAAGTTACACAATATATATATATATATATATATATATATATTGATTTTTGTATAATTAATTTTAATTTATGAAAAAATTGATTTTTCTTTTTCCTTTTATCTTATAAAGATACTTATGAAAAAATTCATTTAAACATACTCTTATTCTACTATATAAAAAATATTTTAGTACCAAAAGTATCTAAATATATACTTCGATTTACAAACATTCTTAAAATACGCACGTAAAAAACAAGTATATACAGTGTTTTAATTAGTTTTTTATGTATAAGGTAACTGATTTTTTTTACCAAAAATGTATTTTTTTTTTTAGCTTACGAAGAATACCTCAAAAGTAATTACTTTTTGCATTGTAAAACATCCTCAAACCAACCTTAAAAGGTAATAAGAAAAGGCTGATTGTCGTGTCCTGAACTGGTTATCTTAGTGGGTAGGCTGATGAATGATGATTCAAGTCAATCCTTGATATAATACATAGAACACTTCCACTTGTAAGTATTAGCTTGAGAATATTCATGCATGGAAAAATAAAAATATATAACACAGAATATCGTGTTTGATTTAATATCACTAATGTAAGCTTCTTGAGGGAGACCAATTTTTTTTAAAGATGATGAAATTGTTGGGTTAAAGTAATTCTTTAATTATGTATATATATAGAAGAAAAATCTGTGCTCGAAAAAAAAATATAAAAACAAGTATTTATTTTAAATTAAAGAAAAATAAAATACGGTTAGACAATTTTCTAACAATGTTTGTTATAGAAACATTTTGAAAATAAAAAATTCAATGGGAATAAATATTCACAAACAAAAAAAAATGCTTACCCTTGTATTTAAATATTACACCAAAATATTAATAATAATTACACAAAATTTTATAAGAACTAGCTTAGAATCCATGCATAATTACTTATTGATTGGACATTTCATTAAAAATTATCCGGAAAATTAAAATTTGTGCATTATATAATTAAAGAAAAATTGAGCTGCTAAAATAATACTTTATAAATTTTACCGAGATTGAAAAGATATTTTATATTGAATAAATTTTTAGACTATATTTAAGGTAATTAAAAATATTAAGCCACAATTAAATAAAATTATCTTCTATAAATAACATTTGTAGTCTTTTATCATAATAAAATTCTGTATGTCTATAATAGTTTTATCTACCACGGTCAAATAATAGTTATTGAATGTGTGATAAAAGAAATTAAAACTAATTTAATTTATATAAAAAATTTAATATAAAATAAATATATTACCTAATTAGGTATAAATTATTGTTTTAGTATTGAAATTCAAAATCATAAATAAAATATTATTATATATATATATATATATGTGTGTGGAGAGAAATAAATAGATAGAAAAACATATTTATATGTTTTCTAAGTAAATTTTACTTTTTTAAAATTAAAATAATTTTATAAGATTTCATATCATAAATTTATTTATTGAAGATATTTTAATATCTAGTATACGTCTGTACACACAAATTACTTAATTGATGGGTCATTTTTATTACAAATTATTTTGAGATAAAAATGGATGTATTTTAAAATTAAAAGGAAAAATAAAAAATGATTGAGGGATTAAAATTTTACTTTTCAAATTTTACAAAAAGAAATAAAATTACCTGAGTAAATTTATAGACTATATTTAAGATAATTAAAGAAATCAAACCCTAAACTATAAATCTAGTCATACACCCATGCAAACTATAAACATTGGTTTGTATTGGTGCAGAAGAGAAGTATTATATCATAATAATTAATATACTTGAATAAAATATTGGTGCAGAAGAGAAGTTTTATATCATAATAATTAATATACTTGAATAAAGATGTCCAGCTACCAAAGTCCCTTCTTCTACTATAATCTATGTTCTGGTAGATGTCTTAAGGTAAAAATTTGAAAGGGTGCAAAAATAAGCTATACCATTCCAAAATCTTAATACTATTTATATTTTTTATTTATTTAATTTAATTCATAATAATCATTCTTCGTGAAATTCATAATAATCATTCCTCGTGAAATGTATAAATTAAATTATTAAATATAAAATTTTCATCACAACACAGTTAATCTAACACTATAGATATATTAAATTAGTCAAAATTTGAAACAAAAAATAACATGATATATATAATAATAGCTCGCCCAACGAACCATTTTTCACTTAACAAATTTTTAATATTTTATCTTCAAAAATTGACCATTAACTCATATATAATCTTTATACCATTTTAAGTTTTAGATAACAATATATTTTATATTAGGTAATTAGAGTTTTTGAAGATTTTATTGTAATTTTAAATATTTTTATCAAGAAGTAGAATAAATAAGTTCCAAAAAAATAAATAGTTTAATTAATATTAAAATAAATAGTATTATATAGAAAAATAATTCTAAAAATTTGGAAAGTGGAAGAGGCAAGAGAGAAAATCAGTAAGGTAAAAATAATTAAGGGGGAGAAAAGGTAAAAGAAAAAAAACTATATGGAATGAAATAAGAATTAATAATCATATGATGATAAAATTAATTATTATGCATTGAACTTTATTAACTTTTAATAAATACCTAACAATCATACCAACAATGTTTTATAATATGTTGACAGACTATTTTACACTATCACCATTAATCTCATGAAATAAATCCATTTACAAACTTGTTAATATGGTTAAACAAATTAATTGCTATATGAAACAAATTTTTACAAATTAATTTCGATATTAAACAAAGTTTTAAGATTTTTTTGTCTTTTTATAAAGTATTTGTATTAATTGTTTTCTTTATTAAAATATATATTTTTTCTACAAAGAGTATTTTCTCTGTATTTATTAATAAATATGTTCTCTCTTAAGTATTGTAGAAATTAATTTAAAAAATTACAAATTTTAATATTAATATCTACATTCATCTGTTTCTTAATACATAATTTGTCAAAAAATATAAAATAGTAAAACAAAGGTTAGTTTATTTGACATGTCAAGATATCTTACTATTACCCATTGTTTAGATAAGCTAGAGAAAAAGTATTAGAAGAGATTTTAAAACTTAAAATTTAAATTTAACATTAACAGAAAAAAGTAGAGAAATTGTAAGTTTGATTTCATTTTTTGAAAACGATTTTGTGTATACTGAATGTGTACGTGCAAGATAAGAATCAAAGGAACACAGATAAGATATCGTAAATGATACGGTTAGAATATATTGAAAACAACTCATTATGAGTAAGAAAGGGAAAAGAGTAAAAGATGTCAAGGTGGACCGTACGAGAGTTGGCAAGTAAGTACGTAGTGTCCATCTTAGTAGCACCTCTAGCGGCTGGGAAACGAAGAATTAATGATCTTAGGGCAATTCTAACTCACTTGCTTTTCCAAATGCCTCTGTCCAAATCCAATTCCAATTCCTTTCCACCTTTTTCACTATTGACCCACTAATTTCCAATTATATGTTTCTGCAATAACCTACGGCCCTTCCACTTTTTGCTCCTCACCGTTAAATTTTCAGTTCCACTTGTTACCATACATACAATATTAATATTAATTACTGCCCACAACATTACATGTGTATATTCTTTTTTTCAAACCTCCAATAAACAATGTGTTCCAAATTTTGCTTCAAGTGTGTCCAAAATACTCTAAACATTATCATCTACTTGATTCCTTTGTTTCAGGAATCCTTGTTTTAATACATAACAACAAAGAGATCATATCATAATTCATAAACCTTTCCTTTTCTATTTGCATGGTCACATGCAAGAAATTTGGTTACTGTTTTTGTTTTATTCTTTAATAAGAATGCCATCTCCTTCCTTACTTGTTGGTGCTATATCTATTCATCTTTGTTAAACTTTCCTTTCAAAGCAATAGTTTAAGTTTTGGCATATATAGATGAATTCTAGCTACAAATTTATAACAGTAAAAATTTGAAACAAAATAGAGAATAAGAGATATTGGCGAACTAGGAAGAAGGAATTCACTTACCTATTGCAACAAATGAAAATATCAAGTATTGAAATTTCTCACACATATTGAGTTATTTATATTACTACATGTTTATATTTTCAAAACTCCAAACAAATGTTTTCAATGGTTCAAGTGATCGATCCAAAGGCTCTAAACATTAATTATCATCAACTTGCTTAAGGAATTTTTCTTTTAATAGATAATACCAAAAAGAGATAACAAACCTTTTTTTTTTAGTAACATGGTCACATTTAAAAAAGGCTTACATAATTATTTTTTCCTTAAAATTTCATAAAAAATCAATTTTAATTTTTGAAATTTAAATTTTTTTTAATCCATGAAATTACTTTTTGATTTAATAAGAATCTCAACGTCTTTCTCCAAGTAATTCATTTAGATATTATTATTTATCTCTCTTGTATTTCACATTACTATTATTGTTATTAATTGCATGCTTATGTTATATTTATTTGTTTCAATACACCTAAATCTCTTGTAACTTAGGAATCTAATATTGAAATATTGTTAATAAATACTCTTCTTCCTTTAGTCATCAAAATGTTTTTCATGATAGAATTGTTGCGATAGGATCAACAAGTTTTAAAATAAATAATATCTTAGACATAATGATCTTAATGATGTCATCAGACTTTCATAGGAATATTGGTAGAAGAATGAGAATTCAAATTACTCTCTTACCTTTTAATCTCAAAATGTGAAAGAGATTAGGAAACTAGGAAGAAGAAATTGACTTTCTATATATTGTAACAAATAGAAATAGAATGCAGTGAAATTTCTCACATTTGAAATATGTTACCACTCTGTACTAAATTGTGGTCTCAATTTTCATCTCAACCAATTAATAAAGGTCATATAATTTAATTAGATATATAAGGTATACAAAAATTTATAAAAAAATTTATTAAATAATATAACGTTTATTAATTAGTTGAGACAGCATCAATTTAGGATAAAGGATTTTTATCTATTACCACTCATATATTTCAAAGTTCCAAACAATGTGTTTAAAGTTCAAGTGTTTCCAAAGAGTACTATAAACATTATCATCAAATTGTTTAAGGAATTATTTTTTTTATAAGCTTTAAGGAATCATTGTTTTAATAGATAACAACAAAGAGATCATGAGCCTTTCCTTTTGTAGTTACGTACATGGTGATCACATTCAGAAAATTTGGTTGCTGCTTTTTTATTATTATTATTTGTTTGTTTTCGTATGATTTAATACGAATGCGAACTCTTTCCTCAAAGTTAATTATTTGTCTCTCTTTTATTCCATATTGCTATTATTAGTTATTGCGTGCTTGTATTACATTTATTCATATTTTGTTAAGCTTCATTTAAAAGCACTAGTTGAAGCTTTAATATAGATAAATGAATACCTTTCAAGTAGGGAATTTATCACAAAAGAAATGTGAAACAAAATAGAGAATAATATACATTAACCAAATACTAAGAAGAATTGACTTTCTTAATGTAAAATGAAAATAATATTTGTGTGTTGTAACTAATACGAAGTGTTATATCACTTAATAATTTTTAATTAAATAATCTTATTTTAAAATCTATCATTAACTTGAAAGTTGATTTCATAAGGATTACTGCATCTATCAATTTTTTTATAAAATAAAAGGCTTCATATGGTGAGGAAAAGATCACATCTAGTCATATATTAATAAAAACACCTAACCGACATTCACACACAGATATGGACAAACAGTAGAATTCAAACTTAATTAATTCACACCTTTAATAATTTTATACCAATTCAATAGTTGATTTTCATATTTTATTAAGCGGATTAGGTATACTCAATTTCATACAATTTCAAAATAACTTGATAGTTTATCCCATTACTTACTATAATATTAAAAATATCTAAATATTTATCATTAAATAAAATATATATCTAGAAAAACCTAAATTGTATGAAAATTTGATAACATAATCATTAGATAATATCATAAATTCAATTATTGAATTGATCAAATTTTCATTTTACACAGAAATATTAGAATATAAATTGACTAAATTTCACATCTAATTTCAAGTTTCAATGGATTCTAATGTGCTTTTACATATTTTTTTATGTCAACATGTGTATCGATGAACAATTTTAAATTAATATTTTTTTTACTGCTGACATTAATATTCATAAGAAAACTTGATTGACCATTTGTAGCGAATCTTTTCCAACAACTTTTATTATTATTATTTATCAATAAGATTTGAACAAGATATTATTAAAAGAAAGTTGGGGAATGGAAATAAGATTTTGTTCTGGCATGATAAGTGGGCAGGGAATATGTGTCTTAGTATTATGTATAAAAAATTATTTAGATTGACAGTTCACAAAAATATATCGATAAAAGAGATGAAGGGAGAGGGATCATAGTGGGTGTGGAAATGGAGGAGGTTATTTGCATGGGAGGAGAAGCTGTTAGCTACATCATATCTGGAAGGTTTCGCATTTAATGTAAGGGTTAAGGATGAGTAGTTGTGGAGCATAGATGGATCATGGAGGTATTCGATGTCTTCTAATTATAGGGTTATATCGTTGATGTCAGTGACTACACAGGATCAGCTCTTTGACTTATGTTGGGCCAAATACAAAGGTTCAATGTTTATTCTGGAGGTTGGTCTTAGACAAGTTGCTGACAAAGGATAATTTTTAAGACAACAAATAATTGGTGAGGAAACAATAGGTTGCGCAATATATGAAGTGGCATTGGAAACAAGTTCTAATATATTTTTTGATTGTTTGTTTTTTAACCGAGCGTGGTACAAGCTATGTTCATGGAGGGATTGAGATTGTACTTCATAATCAATATCATATTCACTTTTATGAGATGCAAGTATTAGTTAGTGACTCTATGACATTGGGTCCTAGTGTGGTATGTTGGAATATGACATATACAGAAAACTAACAATAATGCTATTTTCAAAGAGCAAGTGGTGGAGATTGATGATATTACTCAAGCAGTTCAAATGAGTGTGTGAGAGTGGTGCTATACAACGAAGTTAACGTCACATTCTTTTGTAGAATAGGTGATGAATCCCACATTGTGTGCTTAACGAGTGAATTTTTCTTCTTTTTTCTTACTTGTTTTGTAATTCTGTAGGGCACTCCTTGTGCTTGCTTGTTTAACTTTTGTATCATTAATAATATCATTGACTTATAAAAGATAAAAAAAGATTCAACCTAGAATTACTATAATTAACAATTTATTGATATTTTAAATTAATATTCATTGAACGTAGATTATTTATACAAATGTCAACTGAAAGACTAAGGTGACGTTTGTTTTGGACGTTTTCTGTTTTTTTTTTAGATAAAACAGTAGTGAAAATATGTTTGGTTATAATTTAAAAAACATTTTTGCTGAAAACATTTTAAAAAAACAACTAAAAACAGAAAAAAATGTTTTTTATGTTTTCAAAAGTTAACACTATATTACAACTTAATAACAATATTGTAATATATAAAAAATAATATATAAATTTATTTTAAACTATATATAAATAATTTTTAATATTTTGCTAAAATTAATTAAATTTAACAATATTATTTTTTGAAAATAAAAAATAGCAAGTGAAAACAAACATATTTTCTAAATGCTGAAAACTTGAAAATAAAACCAGTTTTTAGAAAATGAAAATAGAAAATATTTTCTGAAATCAAATGTCATCTAAGATAGCGTTTGTTTTGGACTTTTTTGTTTTCATTTTTAAAGAAAACAGTAGTGAAAATATGTTTGATTACAATATTTAGAAAATATTTTCGCTGAAAATATTTTAAAAAAATATTTAAAAATAGAAAACAGAAAAAAAGTTATTATTAGTATTTTCAAAAGTTAATACTATATGAAAACTTAATAACAATATTGTAATTATATAAAAAACATATTTTAAACTATATATATAAATAATTATAATATTTTTGCTAAAATTGATTAAATATAACAATATTATTTTTTGAAAATAAAAAATATAAAATAAAAAAATATATTTTCTGAATATTGAAAATTTAAAAATAAAAATAATTTTCAGAAAATAAAAACAGAAATAATTTTTAAAATCAACCTTCACCTAATATTGTCGTGTAACATGACTCTCTTGTTGTCACATTTATTCTTTATTAATGAGATAAAACTTCATTTCTATGCATCAGATAAATGTTAGAATATCTCACGTCATTTGTCTCAATTCTTAGGATACACAGCTTATCCTGTTGTAAGGAAAAAACAAATACTCAGCTTATATATTCCTTTTAAATAACTTTACTCGTCAATATAATTAGATTTAAGAAGAAATTTAAAGATATATGAACGTATTCAATAAAAAAATATATATTAATCCTAATTCTGTTATCCTATGAATGAACACTCAGTTTAATTAATATTCACATTGTTTTAAGAAATTAATATTGACATGAATGATTGATTTATATTATCGTAAAAAATTTTGAATTAACAACGAGTCCAAGTAAATGGTTAGTATTTCTTTTAAAAAAATAAGAACCATAATTTTGAACGCAAATTCCATGAGAGTTGTACAATAATTGTTTTATGTTGTTTGTATAATGGTGCATCCTTCCATGCCAACACCACACAACGCATTTGCTGGCATGGCTATCAAAACTCGAAAGCCTTTGCATGATAATGACATTGATAATCATTGGTTTCACAATTATTTTGATTGCATGTCACGGATCAATATTTTCGACCACTATTCAATTCATAATTTTCTAAAACTGAAGTAAACTTCTTCACAAGGTGGAAATGGTCATGTCAATGGGCACCTTGGTTTTGGTACTATGTCCTTTTTACACAAACAATAAATACATAAGTTAAAGAGACATTGGATGTACGTCAATTTGCTAAAGACACCTCTCCTGTTCAATTATTTCAATTTTGCTCTTTGGTTTCATCGGCATGTCTATTTAAATTTGGGTGTTAATGATCCTAGAGAATTAAAAATATTATTTATAGTTTAAATAATTTCACACTGTTATTTACATGATTTATTGTAGATTATCAAACTTAACATATCTGATGATTTATAATTGAGTAACAGTGTAAATAATCAAACGAATTACTCTATCAATTAATTGTTGATTTTTAAGTTTAGTTTCATTATACTTTTATGAAGTATTATGTGATTTTAAAAAAAAATCATAAATTAATAATCAAACGAATTATTATAAAAAAACTATCAATAACCATTAACTTATTAATTATAATAATTAGGTACAATAGTTTATATAAAAGATTGTTTGAGTATTAAAATTTTATCTAATTAAACTAGGTTTATTATATTTTCATGCATAAGTTACTCATTAATAGTTGGGATTCAATGATAAGTTAATTTGTTAAATAATTTTCCAACATTGGAAGTTGCTTCTTGAGTATGTCATTTTGTTGAATTTTCTATAATATTTTGAATTTTTTAAAAATATTAGGGCAAACTAAGTCAACTAATTCCAACCAAACTTATTCACTAGTTTAACAGACTAAGTTGTGAGAACAATTATTGAATTCAAAAGTGGTTAAATTTCAGAAAGGGTTACCACAAAATATTTGACCGATTAAAAGTTTTGACCAATTATTAAGAAGTTTAGCAAAGTGTGGCATAGTAATTAAGATAAATAGTACCAAAGCAGGTTTTCTCTCACAGTAAATGTGATTCAATGACGATCAAGTGGGAACAAATTGACACATAACATTGTGGATGACTTAAAGAAATAAATTAGTGCTATTTATAACAATAAAATGCATCTACTTTTTAATCACTTATCACTTAAGTTCATAATCAAACATACTTAACCAAATTAAATCTAGAAGATTTTTTAATATATAATGTTGAAAAGTCGTGTGCTTATGGGTAAACAAAGTGTCAATACCTAAGTACTAACATTAAATATAACAGTTACTTAAAGCAAAAGTTACTTTTGAAATAAAAATTGAATTTATGATAATTAATTAAAGTTAACAAGTGTAACTATTTTCTTAATTAATCCTGATGATTTGTCCTATTATCCTATATTATTTATATATAATTAGATCCGAAGATAGTATAGTGGAATATAGCCTGAAATATCAATATTAAATATAAATATATTTTAATAAGATTTAAATTTCGATTCCCCAATTAATGTGTTGTTATTCGCATTCAGGCATTAGCTGAAAAGGTGATACTAATTAAATTGTTTATTTTCTTTCTAAACGGTATATGTTGTTTTCTTTTAAATGTGGTTAGAGAGGGAGGAATATATTTTATGTGCACAACGCGACTGGATTACCTTTCTACAAACCTCACTGACTAGGCCTGAGGTTGAAACAATTTCTCACAGAATAAGGTTTTAACTTTTGAAAAGTATAAATGCTCTATAAATATTAAACATCTATATCTATATAAGATTAGATTAAATGTTTGATTTCAGTTTTATAAAATTATTTTCAATATTTTAATATTTAAAAACTAAAAAACTTGTTTAATAGCATTTTTTTAAAATAATTTTAAAAAATATTTTTAAGTTTTTAGTTTTTAAAAACTGAAAAAATAATAATTATAAATATTTTTTCTTTTTAATTTTTTTATTTTTATTTTGAAATGAGAATATGTTTTTTTGTTTTTCGTTAATGATATGAATAATTATTTTTCATTATCACAACTTCTTAATAATTTTTAAATAATATATATCAAATAAGTGTTTTATTCTTCTCATAAAAAATAATTTTGAATTTTTTTTTAAATAATTAAAAATTAAACCAAATCTATCAAACCTAAAGATTTTGGATATATTATCGCTTTTCAAAGATATGGATAGGTTTAAAGGAAAAGGAAGAGAACGTCTCTTGTAGTATTAGCATTGCGCATCAAATAGGTATAAATATTTTTAAGGTTTAAATATTTGTTTGTGTTCAATCAAAAAATTTATAAATTAATTTAGATAAAATTTTAAAGACTAAAAAAATAAAAATTTATTAGATATTATTTAGATATCAAATATACAAGAAAAACTTAATAGGAACTAAAAGTAAAATTATTAATATATATATATATATATATATATATATATATATATTATTGATGTGGAAGTATTCATTAATTTCATAGATGATTAATTCTACGGAGGAATTTGATTGAAAGTGACTGTATATCTTTAGTAAAGTGTTTTCTTCTAATAATTTTTTTTATCTATAAGATTTGAATCTTTGAGGATCAAATCTAGTATTATTTGTACCAACTATGGATTAGGAGATGGCATATGAAATTTTATTTAAAAAACGCATTCTGATTTTTAAGTATTGAAAAATAATTAAAGACAAGATTGTGTATATATAGTTATATACATGCAACTCTTCGGTGTACTGAGCTTCAGTTTAAGCGACCAAGATGTGTATCATTCATTCTCCTGAAATGGCACAGAATATTTCGATAAGAAAGGTCAATGCATAGGTAAACCCTACAGCATGAATAATTGTGAGAACCTTTGTTATACTTTTTTCTCATCTTATCGTTATTTAACATTCATTTTTTTTATTTTCTACTTTATAATTTAAGCTATTTTTTAAGCTACAATTGAAGCACTTAATAAAATTGTCCTAAGATTTTTACTTAAATAACATTTTTTTCCCTAAAAATTAGGTTTCTGATCGTAGTCTATTAAATATATGCGGTTTAGTCTTTTTTATCAAACAATAAAATTAATTAATATTGTAATAACAACGTATATAATTTAATGACTTGTTATGTCATAAATAAAGTTGTTAAAATTGATTCTCCTGTCTTTTAATTACCAAATGTAAAATATGGACTAACTTGGTTTGTATTCTTTATAGACTATATTTTTATGGCCCAATCTATGGGTGATTTTTTTACTTTTTTATTTAAATTTATATAAATTAAAAAAAACATTGGTTTATAGTTGTCCAATTTAACATATATCGAGATTGATTTTATTTTATTTAGACTAAATATTTTTATTAATTTTTTTACCTATTTATTAATTTTGTTGATATCTAAAATATACTTCCGTAGTTACCTTCCTTTTAAAGGTAAATATTTAAAAAGAAAAAGAATAATTTATATTAATGTAACAAAATTTATACTATGTTCAATCAAAATCTTGGATAATTTTATTAAATTTATTAATTAACACTTTAAAAATTATATAAATAAATTATTATAATTCATAAAAATCATATTTAAAAGTCAAGCTATTCAATTCTACTTTATTTCTAAGTTTTCAAGATTAGTAAATAGCAAAAGAACATTCCACAAATGTGGAAAACACTTTTCTTATTCGATTTGTTTTACATAAGATAAGATTTTATGGTATATTCACATGATAAGATTTACGTAGTATATATTATCATTGGTACAAAGTAATAATAATTTGTGAAAGTTTTTATGACAAAGTTTTTAGAGTTTTGTTATTTCTAGTCTTGAAACAAAGTTTTCAACATTTTTAGCTATTCTTTATACTTATTTTTTCGTTAACAATTTTAGTCCATTTTGTGAAGTATTAACTTTTTTTATGACATAACATTCACATAATTATTAAGGAGATGGATAGAGATAGTCATATATAATTTTTTTTTAAACTGTTTTTTTAATACTTCATTAACTAGATTACCATCATTACTATTTTGCAAAGATGACAAATTAAAACTATATTCTACTATTTGTGTCTATTCTCTTATAAGACTACTTGTTCACATGGTAAGCCATTGAAATGCTACTGTGATTGTTACATTATAAAAAAATCACACAATTACTTAATTATAAGACTAAAACTATTGATAGAGAAAATGTATGGGACTAAAAATATTAAGAAAAGTGTTTAGGACTAAAAAAACATAACAAACCCTTATTTTTTATAAAATTTACATTTACATGATACAGATATTATCACAGGAACACAAAATATTTAATTTTTTCATTAGTAATAAAAGACCATAAAACTTTATAGTTTATGAGTTGTTTAGCGTGAATCCTACTAATAAGTTTTGAAAATCTTAAAAATAACATTAAGGTTCTAATTTTATTTTTATTCAAAATAAATTTATTTTAAAAGTTTCTTATCATATTAAAATTAGTTTAAGGGTGTATTTATCTAACCGTGACAATAATAGTAACAAAAATGGTAGCATGTTGGTGGTAGTATGAACAATAGTAATGGTGACAAAACTAATGGTGACATTGAGGACAATTACATATAGATTAATAATGGTGATAGATGTCAATGACAATGGTAGTAAAATGGATAGTTATAATGAAATGGTATTATCAAAATTTTAAAATTAAAACCAAATTCATAAAAAAGTTCTTGGTTTTAAAAATGAATGTAAAAATGTTTCTAAATTATATTAAAAATCATTATAAGTAAATTTTATTAAATATGTTTTCTTTTAAAAACTATATTTAAAATCAAAATTTGAAAACTTATAATTACCTTATAGGAACTTAAATTTTTCACAAATAAGTATTCATATTCATTTTCTTTTATTATAAAGATGGAGCCAAAGGCCCAAAAAGTGTTGATGTTGAATTCTAAGAAGGTAGAAACTTCTAATGGTTTGTGAGCAAGTCAGTTTTTGTTTGGAAAAAAATATATAGTGAGAGCATCTAGAACTAATCAACTAATTGAGTTGATGCAAACATTTGGAGTGAACATATTATACATCATTTAATGTATGTTTTTACTAGAGATTTTGTTATAATCTTAAAATTTTCTAGTTTTTGACCTTTGTCTCTAATATAGGATGTGTGAGTCAATTACACAACATGATCAATCATATACATATCTAGTAAATCAATTTACAATTAAACTATGCATTTACGCTTCCTATTAGAGCTTTCATTCTCAATTTCCCCTCATTCTCATCTCTCAATCTTCCCATTTGTTTTTACAATTGCGAATCACTTAACCTTTTATTATTGTATTTCTAAACTTAGAAACTCCACAAAAAGAAAACATTAGCAATGATTGTAGGGAAACACCTGTCAAGTACTACTTAAGAAATTAAATAAGGGCTTGGATTGGTATTCAATCCCCTCTACCAGATGATTTGCCCCTATTGTTTCTGTCTGTAAGATCATGGATGACTGGTAAAAGGAGAAGTAAGTGCAAGTTCTTATTTGGTACTATGATCAACTGATGTATCTGGAGAGTTAGAAACTCCATTATTTTTAAAAGATCTAATTTGGCCAAATTCAGCTGACATCCTAGAAGTGGTTGACATATAGGTTTGATTTTAATAGAGGGTGTACCTTTTTCAGATAGGTGTAGTAACCCTTCGCATGTATATGCTGAATATGTAGTTTTCTTAGGGGTGTGGCCGGGGTGTCATTGTGTTTTAAGTATCCGTAAAATTTTGGTTTGCTTTTTATTCTGATTTCGTTCTATTAAGATTTTAGAAACTTTTGATTTTGTCTTTATGTTGTTTGTTTAATAGATTCTTTTTATTTAAAAAAAAATTGAATAAGAAAAAGGAACTGATAGAAGGTAAGGTTAAAGGAGCTACAATACCAAATTTGACCAAATGATTAGCACATTTATTTGTTTCATGATATGAGTGCAAAAGGATAACGATCCAATCCCGTCAAAAGAAGATACTAGCAATGATACTACATGGTGAATGATACTACATTTGGTATAACTAAAGGAAAAAACTAGTTATTAATTCGTAATTAAAAAAATGAATATTTTCCAATCCTATAATAAATAACGTTTTAAAAAACTAATAAATATATAAAAGAGAAGTTATCTACCATACTAATCTTAGTATTAATATTATATTAAAATTTAAAGTGATACTTATGAAAAATTAATATTGGATTGAAAAGCTAATATGATACTTATGTTAAAATATTTTTTATTTAAATACGACACTTCATTGTAATGGAAAAAGTAAATTTGATAAGTTAACTGAGTAACTTGTGAGTGTAGGCTAAACTTCTTTTTTTTTTTTTTTTTTTTTTTGTATTCGTAATAAGTTAAATAATAAGCGTTGTATAAACTTTTGTGTTTAAACTACAGTAAGTCATATACAAAATATGACCCAGCATGTTAATAAAATATTCTTCATTATTATAAAACATCATTAAAAATAAAATCTCAACTGAGCGGTTTTTTTGGATATTAACATTAAATAAGATAAAAAATAATCAAAATTTACTTATACAAAGAATGATAACTTTTTTTTTATATTTCTATCTAGAGAGATTATTAATAAAAACTATAGTTTTAAAAAAATATAAATTTAGGACATATTTATTATTATAAACTAAATTAATAATTTTAATTAATTTTAGTGAAATGGATAATTGGATCTCATTCTTATAAATAGAACCAGATAGAGTATAATATAATAAAATTTTATTATCATACAAAAAATAAATTTCAGAAAATATTTAAAAATTACAACGACTAAATATACACAATAATTTATGTGTTTAATTGGTATACACTATTAGTGTAAAAGATTTACACTGACGTTCAATCATGACTTTTCATTTATGTGACTTTTAAAGGTACTAGTGATTAAAGTCAACAATGAAAGATTGTGATTGAATGTCAGTGTTAAACTCTGTACACTGACCGTGTATAGCAATTAAATTCGTATTTTATTTAAAATAATAAAATTAATTAGGAAATGATAATGCTTATATTTTGGAAATTAATGTAATTAAACCCTTCACACTCATTTATAACTAAATAATATTTCTTTGAGCATGTTAGGTCCTCTTAGTTATAAGTGTTTTTAAGATGTTTGTCTAAATTTTTTTCTAGAAATAGAACTAAAAAATAATCAGTTTCCTGTTTTTTTTTTTTTAATAAGCAACTTAAAGCTGTTTCACAAAAGTAATTTTTTAAAATCAATTTTTAAACAATTTTAAAAAGTGTTTTTTTAAGCGCAAAAAAGAAAAATGGCCCAATTGTGCGTAAATCAATTCATTTCACGTTTACTCATTTTTCATTTAACACTTATCTATTTAAATAATTTTTTAAAAACTCTCTTTAACCTAATTATTTCTCCTAACATCTACCATAATAAATTAACCTTATATCTCTAAACACGACCATAATAAATTAATCTTACCACTCACATTTCAAAATAAAATATGTAATTCTAAAAATTAAGCTTTTTGAACAAGGAAAAAAATTAATTAGAAAATTTATTTAACTATTTATATTATCTTTATAAAATTTTATATTTCAATAATATAATTTCTTTATAACATAATTTATCAAAATTTTTTATTTTAAAATATAAAATAAATAAATACAAAAGTTTATTACTGAAAACCTTCTCCTAATAAACTTTTATATTTATAAATTTTATATTTTATTATTTTAATTAGAGAATTTATATATTATATTTATAAAATTTTATATTTTAATAATATAATTTTTTAATATTTTATTAAAATTTTATATGATAAAATATAAAAATAAATAAAATATAAATATTTATTACGAAACCTTTTCTTAATTTTTTTTGCTTCTTCGGCAATACACCGCCGGAAAAGTAAAAAAAATTTATAAATTACTCTAATTATTTTGAGTCTAATTAGATCATATTAATTACTCTAATTATTTTTAGTCTAATTACTCTGATTACATTCGTTTTCATCCCTCATTACTCTATTTACTTTGAGTCTAATTACATGACTTTACCTACTCTAATTACTTTGAGTCTAATTAAACTATGTTAATTTCTCTAATTACCTTGAGTCTAATTACTTTAATTACAATGACATTAATTACTCTAATTTTAGTATTTTGTTACTACTTTGTTTTGAAAAATAATTTATGTACAAATAAATAATTTTAAAATTTTTTTTACTTCTTCGGTTGTGCACTGCGGGAGAAGTAAAAATTTTGCAATTTGTTTTTTACTTCTTCGACAGTGCACTACTGGAGAATTAAAAGAAATTGCAAAATTTTTACTTCTCCAACCGTGCACAGTCGAAGAAGTAAAAAAGGAAGGGTATTTTCGTATTTTTTCTGTGAGTAGGTGTGAAATGAAATTATGGTAGTGTCAAATGAAAAACTCTTATTCTAACTTAACTAGAGGTCTTGAGTTCAATTCTTGAATATACAATTACGTTAAATACTTGAAGGGAGAACTTTGTCATCCATAAAGATCTATTTTTTTAATTTAAACTTATCAAAATTATAATATAAATTCATTTCCATTATCTTGTTTCAATTGTTGAAATGATTTAAAATAGAATAAATTTGAAAGATATATAATTTTTTAAAATGATAAGTTATTTGAAATATATTAAAATTAAACTCTTATTATATTATTGCATGTTTTGATTCACGTTTAAGGATTGATTTTGAATTAAATTTATTTTAATAAAATTTTACATCTATAATTTTATAATTCATTATTAGTTGAAATAGCTTCTGTGTTGTATTAATAATTTTAAATTAATTTTACTCTTTACTTATTTTTGTAATAAAATATCCAAACAAAGATTACATTATTACAAAATCAATTTTAACTAAAATCAAATTTATTAACATTTATCAAATCACACTAGCAACAACCTTTAGACACTTTGCGGAAATAATCTTAACAAATGAATCTTACCGTATAATATATATATATAAGATGTATCTTTTTTATATACTTTTTGTTGATAATGATAGAGAGAGTTGATTGTTTGAAAGAGGAGGGGCTTAATATGTGGTGTAGAAAAAGATTGTAGTATGAGCACGTGAAGCGGTTGTTTGATTTAAAAAGAAAAATAATGGTTGTAAATAGTAGTACGGAGACAAAGTGTGCATTGTGTTGAAATGAACGAAGAGAAAGAGCAAATGATTGATTGAAGAAAGCTTGCCTGATTTGCTACGAACTCATTCATATGGCTCTTCTCACTGCACATTTTTATTTTTCTGAGTACTGCCTCTAATCATTAAACTCTTTTGTATCAATTAAGAATGCATGTGCCTCTCTTTCTAGTTACTACTATTATTATGTCCGTACAATCATTGTACTATTCTTCCTTTTTATTCAATAATGCCTTTTCGTACCTATTACGGTCTCGCCATACTTTCTTTTCTTTATCAGATATTTTTCAATTTTATCTTTCTTATTTTACCATCTCAACCTCATCTCTCCAAAACTTCTATCTTAACACTTTATTCATCAATAACAAATACATCACTTATAACCTGTAAGTATAACTAACAAATTCATGCTAAAGCGGAGATATAGCATGGAAAGACTGTGAACTCGAATTCTTCTATCAACAAAAGTTCGGATACTTAATTTGCATAGCGTTATAAGTTTAAATCTCGTTATTATTGTACAAAATATATGCATGACTTTACCTGTTATTTATGAACAAATAAAAAATTAAAGATAGAGTTATTTTTATCAATATAGATCCACATGCATACTTTTTTTTTAACAGAAATATTTTCTTTTTCGAATTCAATAAACTAAGGTAGGTGATAAAACTCTCTCATCAAGTACTTTTATTAGTATAAATCTTTGTTTAATGAAAATGAAAGTTCAGTATAAATATTATGAATTTAAATGATTTAATTTATATTAAACTTCTATACCAACAAAATTATCTGTTAGGGTAGTGTGGTTTATTAGTAATATAGATTAATTAACAATATCTATACTATTGATTTAATTTTTATTAATATAAGTAGGGTAATAAAAGTTAATGTAACATCAAACTGTTAGCATATAAAATTATTTTGTTTAATATTTAAAATGCATATTCACCTTGTTTTAAGTATTTATATATTAACAATATGTGATAAAATTAAAGTTTAAACTAACAAAAATCTCACACAAATAAAAAAAAAAAAATATATATATATATATATATATATATATATATATTATAATATAATATGTACATCCTATGCTTAATTTAAGCGGGATACAAATTTGAGAGTAACAATGTCTTTAGTTGGTAAATAAATATGGGAGTTACTTAATATGAATTATTTAACTAAAAAATTATTATTTTAATATGAATGTTACAAGTTGATTTGTTTAAAAATTGGTCAAAATTGCTTGGATCATTATTATGCAAATCACCTTTTTAGATCTAAGTTTTTATGTTAAATAATTCTCACTAAATATGCTCTTAAATAATTACTAATTATAACAATATTTATACATGAAAAAGAATACGTTTATGATGAAAATTTTGAGTTGGAGATAGAAATTATTACGTAAAGACCTAAAATTTTGGTCTTCTAATAAATATTCTTGATTTAATTTGTTGTCAGTAAAAAGAAAGTTATTAACTAATGAGTTTAATTAATATGTACTGACAATTTAAAAAAAATAATTTTACCAATTTATATTTTAAAAGTAATATAAATAAAAAGTTATAATTAAATATTAGTGTAAAAATATTTTATATTTTCAGTGTATATTAATAATTAAACTCTTAATTAATTAATCTCTCAAAATTACGTTTGTAAGATAACATTAGACATGCAAGCTTTTTAAGAAGGAAGATGGATAAAGACATCCTGAATTTGAATCCTTTGATTAAAAAAATGTTTTATAAATCCATTTTAATTTCTTTGGGAAAAAAATACTTCCTAGAAAAGAAAACCAGTCAGCCTAATTAGTCTTAAAGACTAATTTCTATACATTTTATTAATAAAAAGCTATATATAGTAATATTATTAATGTAGGACTTATTAAACTTTCATCAATGTATGAATTTTGATGTAATTTAAGAAGGAAGCATAAAAAGAATGGTATGGCATGTTTGATATTTGAGAAAACACAAAAATAGTATAGAGAGAGATAAAATTTAGAAGAATTTAGTGTGTTTAGGGAAGAATGAAGAGAATGCTCATTTGATATTTGAGTGACTAGTCGAGGAGTTGATTCTTAATAGATACTGAGCTGCAAAGCAAAAAAAGAGAAAGAGATATAAAGTTAAGAGACCAAAAAACGAATGAGATAAAAAGTTTTGTCATTTCAAGCGACACATCAGTCCCAAAACCCATTTCGCATCATTGCTTATTATATCAATCATTTTTTGTAAAATCCGCCCAATCACATCTTTTTTTTATTGGGAAATCACTTCTTAAACTTTATTCCGTTTATATATACTATATTTTACATTTTTTAATTAAAAATAAAAATATCCTGATGAATACTGAGGTGTAAATAACTTCATGATCAGGGAGTTATCATTAGTATTATAGAGATATGTCTCTATTTTATGCATTGTTTTCCGGTTATTTTATCACATAATATTTTTTATTTTTTAAATTATAGTTATAATTATTATATTAATAAATTTAAATACTTTTTATAAGGTAAAAACTATATTAATGTGAATACAAAGAAAAATATATTTTATACATTATCTTTTAACTACAACAATACTGAACAAGATAAAAGACACTACTAACTAAATATATATAAAAAAAGAATTATGTAAGTTTTATATTTATATTCAATCATAATATTTTATTTATAGTAAATTTGTTGATTTTATTCATTAATAATTTAAAAGTTATATAAATAAAAAGTTGTGATTAAATATTATTGTAAAACTAAATTCATAATAATTAAATTCATATTTAAATAACTTTCAACAACAAATTATTTAAATAACTCAGAAGTGATACATGGGTCACTTACTAATTATCTATAACAACTTTGTGATTTACTAATTGTCTATAATAACTTTGTGATTTAGAAGTAATTTTTAAATTTAGACAAAATAGTCTAAAAATATGTATATAAAAGATAATTATTTTTTATTAATTAGATGTGATTAATTTTTAAAATTTACCTCTTTCATCAATAGATATTATAAACATGAGTGTAACAAGATTTACAATAATTTATAACTCACACACTTTCCTTGACTAATTAATTAAAATAAATTTTTTAATACTTTATTTTATTCATCTTTTGAAAATAGATAATTTAAAGTACAAAGACAATCCAAAACAATGGGTACAGTGCACCAACTTATTAAGTGGTTTATGATTTACTAGTTTTATTTGCTATTAGATTCTTGTGAGGTAATGACCATAGCATACACTCTTGCATATAGGATCTCAACTCCACACCCTCACCCTTGTTTCTTTGGTGCCTCCTCGAACTACACAAAGCATGTCATGCCTCCTCCAATTAAGTGGGTTTTCGTTGACACCACTAGCGGCCCCATCACTCTCGTACTTCAATCATAACTATGTAAATAAAGCATGAGATGTAATAATATTTTATCATGCAATTAAGAAGGCATTTAATGATCCATTTCACATCAACTTAGAGACAATAAACCTTGTGTTACCATTACAACCTAGTACAAAATTTATATTCTAATACTAATCTTTACTTAATAAATCTATATGTAATTGAATATGAGAAAATACTTGTACAGTATAAAAGTTTTACATTGAAATACTATGGTTAATCATAATTTTTTTATATATAGAATGTTTGTTAGCTTTTCTAATTAATATTTTAAAAGTCATGTAAACGAAAAATTGTGATAATCGTCAATGTAAAATATTTTTATACTGACAATGTATAAATGTTAAATTCATAGAATATATGGACATAAATTGGAAGGTAAAAATGATATTCTATAAACCACCTAATAAGTTGGTGTATCCAATCTATTGTCGCAATTTAAATAAGGATGATAATGGAGCGAACAAGAGTAGGTTTGACCCTTCTAACCCCGATCCCAAAAAGTGTGGGATAGATTTGAGTTCAAGTATGAAATTTTAAATCTACCTCATCTTCATTAGATATTTTTTGGTTCAAGTGACCCATTGTATTACTTTTTTTATGATTTTAATTTATTTATTTATTATTAAAAATTATATATTAATTAAGTTATTAATATTTTAACTTAAAAAATATATCATTACTCACAATGCATATTTCACAACATTGTGTTCTTGGCCGCAGTGTTGTAATTCTTGCATAATCATGTTTTAATGATCTACAAAAGTTTGGATTTGTACACAGATATATGAAATTATAAATATATATGAAATTTAGTTTAATATAGAAACGAGGAGGGAGCAGGTCGGGACCAAGAAACCCAACTTATTCCCGTTTTCTTAGGTGGGAAAAATTTGACTCGATTTGACCCTGATAAACGCAAATTCTTTCCATAAAAGTCAGGACAGGTTGGTATCCATAAAGACGAGTGTGGTTGTGAGCCCTACGTCCAATTGATCTTTAATTTTATTTTATTTTTTGCTAAGTTGACAAAGTTAAATGTGTGGACAAAAAGCGTGGTTTTCATATTTGCACAAACGAAATATGACATAATTTTTTTAAGGAACTAAAACTGAATTTTTCATACTTTAAAAGGAAAAATATATATTTTATATCAATATTATTTATTAAATATAACATTATAGCATAATATATTATTTTATTATGTATAATGATATAAATTATATGATTTAAATTTTTTTATCATTCATATTCGTCTCATTTTTATTTTAGTCCACCATTTAATTTTTTTTTCTCTAGTCCCTATATTTTTAAAAAAATATTTTTAATCTCTCTTTTTATAAGAAAATAAACATATCATACTAGCATTTTATTTTTATGGTTGAAAATATCATACTAACAAATTATGTTAAGATAGTTAAATTAAATTAAAATGATATTATTCAATGAAGATAACTTAGTTGGTGATATAGATTTTATGGAAAAGGATTTGAGTTCAAATCACTATAATACATACTCAAGAGGATAAATATGACTAAATCTCAAGTCAAGTAATTATGATTTTTTTAAAAAAATTAAAATAGTGTTTAAAGTATTTCTTAAATATTTTTAATTTCATCTCTTTTAACAATTTAACTATAAGCCATAACTATTTATTTGGTCAGCCGTATAAAAAAAACTATTTCGTTAACCTTTCAATTTACTTTAGACGTTAGATAATAATTTCCCTTTTCTATTATCAATAGTATGCTAATGCATGTGAGATAACTTTCGTTACAAGAATCGAAAGTTAGTACTAAAACTAATAAATCGATGAAATCCAATACTTAAATAAACAAACCCGGTAGTAAAGCTGAGAAATTAATGTTAAATTTTCATAACCTGAAAATTCATGGTTATAAATTCATTATCATAATCACAATCATTCAGTTAAACTGTTGGGTATTCGTCTCAAAGTGTTCGACAGTTAACTCAAACACAACCCTTCCTTAACAAGGTAAATAGCTAGCGACAGATTTAAAGGTTAATCAGCCTAAACTTTGATTATTAGTCGAAAATCAATATTAAAGTTGTATTACCTAACCCAAGACTGATTAAACAAAGCTCAATTGGTAAAAGTTCAATCCATCCCTGTAAATAGACAACAGATATCAAGGTAAAGTTCATATTATTCTTGAATTATTGTTCATTAATCTGGACCGAACTCCACCTGACTTGAGCATCGGAGTGCTTTTACAAGTATCCCACCTGTTCGAAGTCTGTTTTCGGCTTTGGAGTAGGTATATAGACGTACAAGGAAAGCAACAAACTAAAGTCATGTACTCGAAATCAATCAAATACTAAAGTCATGTACTCGAAATCAATCAAATAGGTACAATTTTTGGCACCCACTGTGGGACCCAAAGTAAAACCTTGGATCCCACTAAGTGTTAACTACCTACTAGCTATGGTGAGGATGAGGAACAATGGAGGAGTAGCCAAGAATCATGACAACGAAGGAGCAAGAACCAGGATGACAATTGGAAATCCCAAGGTGGTAGATGAGTCTAGCCCGGCCAAGGTCCTCAGGTTGTTGAGAGAAGAAGTGGCGGAGCTGAGACCCAAAACAACTGAAATTCAAGACTAGAACCAAGCAAGAAGGGATGACGACTCAGACCACGCGAGGGAAGACTCTTATGGGGGAGAGTCATCAGCACCTACGCGAAGTCGACCCCTCCAGGCCAATTCGTAGACCCCTCAAGAAGTCGCCCTTCCCAAAATTGAAGGCAGGCCAAAAGCCTCTCGAGAAAGGTGTCACCCTATGCCCAAGCAGGACCATCAAACAATTAAGCCCCATCACCCCTTCACGCCTAAGATAAGGGAGGTGCCACTCTTAGAAAGTTGAAAACATGTTTCCTTGGAAAAATATGATGGGACTTCGGACCCTGATGACCACCTGACCGCCTTTATGACCCAAGTAGGGATGTACATTAAGGACCAAACAAACCTATGTAAGATATTCCTCAAGTCCTTTCAGGGACCAACACTAAACTAGTTTTACAACTTCCCTCACACTTGGTGGACAGTTTCCAGGCCTTGGCATCCAAGTTTGGCAATCAATTCGCTACATCTTGGCCGCATCGGTTCACTTCCTAGGCATTGACGACTGTTTGACAAGAGAAAGGGGAGCCTCTTTGGTCATTCATAGACCACTTTGACAAGGCAGCCTTAAGCATAAAAAGACTTACAGCCATAGGTGATCCTCCACACCTTTTTTACCAACCTCCAACCAAGAGACTTCGCGAAAATCATGATCCACGTCCCCCCAAGGAGTATGGAGGAAATAAGAAGTTAGGTTGTCTCATTCAATGAGATTGAGCAGTTATAAGCCTTCCAAAAGAAGGCACTAGAAGCCCCAAGTCAATATCCTAAGGAGAGGGAGAAGTGAGACAAAGTAAAAAGGAAGAAACAGTTTAGTGAGAGATCACCCAAAGGGCCAATGTATAACCACTACACCCCCTTGAACACTTCTCGTTCTAGAGTTTTGGAATAAATTCTAACAATGGAATTGTTAGTCATGTTGAGAAGGGCTAATATGTAAAATTCCTCATTTAAAATAAATAAAAAAAGCCTATTAATAACATTCAACCATTTAATTCCCTTTACTAAACTTGTCTTATATAATCAAATTATACACGCACATATTCCAAATTATTTACAAAAATTTCATAACATAATATTTACATAAAACATTTCATGTCCTTTTCCCACCAAAACATGTTAAAGCTTAACTCATGCAAAACAGAGACATAATCTGCCAATTTTTCATTAGAACTTAACCATTACACAAATCATATATATAACATGTTCTAATACATAAACTATTTCAAACACAAAATGAGTAATTTTGCTACTGCCACTAATCCATTGCTAATCCTGCTAATTCCGATCTCCACCGCCATCACTGGTATCTACTCCCGTACAAAGCATGATCATCACAGTGAAAATACACAAACATTGCAAGGGTAAGCATAATAATACATAAAATTCATAATATAGAAAACTTAAAAATCACAATATCATCAATCAAATCAATCATACTTATGTTCCCCTGAATACAACCATTTCACATATGTTCAAACTTGACACATTTTGGAATATCTACATTGAGTTCGAACACCGAGGCGGCTTAAGACTTTTTTCAATTGGCGACAAGCATCTAAGCTACATGTGTTACCACCAATTTAAGTCTAAGCAATACTCATCTGACAATCACAAACTGATGCCTAGTGTCTACCTGACACCTTGTGACACACAGTCGTTGTCTGAGTATGTCCTTTAGGCACCCCTTACATATCTGGTACCAGGACCACAATGTAAGTCACAAAAATATCCCCTTGCACATCTTATATTCTAGATTACATTGACCCTAGTTGTGTCCTTAACACCAATGTACCCCACCAAACATATCATCCAAGGCTAAGTTACCATATTATAACTGTCCACAACCAACAACATTAATAAATATATTCTCATCATACATTCCAATTATATGCATTACATCACAATTCCAAATAATACATTGTCATTCCAATAATTCAATTTCAGTCATAGAAAATCAATTCAACCAAAACTAAGTTACCCTACCATAACGGCCACATTCAAACTATCCAATAATCATTTAATTCAAGATCAAACATCACTCCCATAATAATCATCAACTACACAAAACATCATATATCTCAACTATGAAATCCTAATATATGCTAACTCAATAAGTTCAAATCAAAATCAAATACGCACTATATTAAATAACTCAAAATATAATTAAAATAATCGCTATTTCAAATAGCTCAAATCTCTCAACTACCAAATCACTTATCTATTAACAAAAATCAACAAAAGAGTTTCCCTTACCCATTTATCCTTTTCAAAGCTAACTCAAAAGAAAATGAGAAAATTCACTCGAAGAAATTCACAGAAATCTGACAAAAATCCAAATTTAAATAGGAACCTTAGAAATTAAGATTTTCAAAGAAATTTCCTTTTTAATGAAAACTACAGGATAAAAAATTATTAGAAAAAGGTTCGTTGATTCAAGATCTGACTTACCTATAACAATGATTACTCAACAACAGGAGTTATGGTAGAGACCAAGTCGAAATTTGTCAACCAAAAGATTCACATGCAAAGGACGCAAGAAAAATGGTGACACGAAGTGTAGAAGCGGCAGAGAAGAAAAGAAACTGAAGAAGAAGGAAAGAAAGAGGAAAAGAAAAGGAAGAAAGAAAAAACGGGAAAAAAAGGAAAAAGGAGTGGGGTGACTTTAGTAAGTTCTGACTTGCTATTCGCATCCCCTCCTAAATATATTTCCAAAAACTCCTCGAAACTCAATCAAAACTCTCCAAAATCAAGAAATAATTATTATATTTCACTTCCCACCTCCCAACTATTTTAAGAAAAAAAATTAACTAATAATGATATTATAAATAAACTCAATTATTCTTCCACTGTTATACTAATATAAGATAATTAAACATTTAATTTCCTTGTAACATGTATTTCTTTTTCACTAATAATCTATTAACTAAACCGATCCTTACATAATACGCCACCTGGAACGAATACTAGCAAACACTGCAGATACCACCGAAACAGGGGACACTCCACTAAAGAGTGTTCATCGTTGAAAGATAAGATAGAGGACCTCATCAAGCAGGGTCACCTGAAGGACTATTTTTTCAGTAGAAAAGCACATACCTCCAGTACGTCTAGAGAGAGAACCAGGGTCGAGATGGTCGTAGGGAGAAAAGGGAACATGATCGTTCTATAGGATACAGGATCAGAAGTAGATTAAGGGAGAGAAGGAATGCCTATCAAGGAGGCCACCCAAAAAAGGTGATCAACACAATAGCTGGAGGATTTGCAGGAGAAGGGGTCACCTCGTCTCCCTGCAAAAGGCACCTTAAAGCATTATGGTCCGTAAACTATGTGATGCCTCACCTCAGGTCGAGAATACCTGCCATCACCTTCACAGATGATGACTTTTAAGCTGTAGACCACAACAAGATGATCCCATGGTCATCAGTGTGGAAATATCCAATTGCATTATGAGGAAGACCTTGGTGGACTACGGGAGTTCGACAAATGTGCTCTATTGGAAAACTTTCCAAGAGCTTGGCATCCCAGAAAACCGGCTAATGCCATATGACAAGCCACTTATTGAGTTTGCAGGGGAAAGAGTAGCAATGCAGGGATGTGTTGACCTATATACCAAATTTGGGGATGACAGAGGCCTCAATCGCACAATGAAGATAAGGTACATTTGTACAGGCCAACACCTCCTACAACATACTGCTAGAAAAGCCCTCCTTCAACAGGTTAGGAGCCATAGTATCCAGCCTGCATCTGGTCATGAAGTTCCCATCTAAAGAGGGAAGGATCACCACGGTCCATGCTAACAAACACGCTGTCTGAGAATGTTACTTGGATAGCTTGAAAGTGAGGCCTTGGGAGGACAACCATAAGACTTGCTCTGTCAACATGCTAACACATTCGAATTCTTCGTATTTGGACCTGGACTTAAGGCCTGACAAGATTGACAAGGTAGAACCTACAAAAGACACCCAATCTTTCAAGGTAGGCAAGGAACCAACCTAGGTCACGTACCTCGGCAACTTTCTGCCAAAGAAGAACCAGTGGGAATCACGACAGTGGTACGTGAGAACGCATATTTGTTCGCCTGGGCAGCCGTATACATGTTGGGGATAGACCCCTATTTCTTGTCTCATAAGTTGTCAGTCTATACTCTCGCCAAGCCCTGACGCAAAAAAGGAGAAAAACAGGAGTTGAAAGGCTAAAGACGGCTAAAGAAAAGGTGGAGAAGCTCATGGCTGCGAAATTTATAAGAAAAGTGAAGTATACCACCTGATTAGCTAACATAGTGATGGTTAAGAAGCATAATGGAAAGTCGAAGATGTGCACAAATTACACTAATCTTAACAAGGTATGCCCCAAAGATGCATATCCATTGCCCAACATTGACAGGCTAGTGGATGGGGCAGCAAGTCAAGGCGCCCTCAGCTTTCTAGACGCCTTCTCTGGGTACAACCAAATTCAGATGCACCCACTGGATGAAGAAAAGACAGTGTTCATTACAGAAGACACCACGTACTGCTATAAGGTTATGCCTTTCAACTTAACAAACGCAGGGATCATATACCAAAAACTTATGGACAAAGTCTTCCACCAACAAATTGGGGAAAATATGAAGATATACGTGAATGATATAGTCATCAAGTCTGAAAAGATTCAGAATCATGCACAGGACTTAAGGGAAGTGTTCGACACCATAAGAAGACATTCTATGAGGCTCAACCCAAAGAAGTGCTTTTTCAGTGTGCAAGGTGGAAAATTCTTGGGTTTTATGATTACAAAAAGGGGGATAGAGGCTAACACAGGCAAGTGTTCAACCATATTAGAAATGAGAAGTCCAACAAACCAAAAGGAGGTGCAACGTCTGATGGAGAGGTTGCCAAAAGGACTAGGCTCATCATGACCTTACTTAGGAAAGCGCAACCATTCAAGTGGACGAAAGAATATGAAAAGACGTTTGAAGCGTTAAAGAAAACCTTGGTCACCCCTCCAGTGTTGGTTAAACCATGTTCAGACACACTCGTACTATACCTATCAATCTCCCTCTCGGTCTTAAGCGTCATCATCATGAAAGAGATTGAAGCAGGGCAACACCCTATTTACTTCACAAGTCACATCTTCTGAGATGTCGAGGTCAGGTACCAAGCAGTAGAGAAGATGGCTTTAACGTTAGTAAGCACGACAAGACATTTGAGGCCTTATTTTCAAAGCCACAAAATGATTGTCCACACTGACTGCCCAAAGCTAGAACTAGTAGGGAGGATGGTGGCCTGGTCTATAGAACTCTCTGAATTTGACATCCGCTACAAACCAAGAGGCCCCATAAAGTCTCAATTGTTGAATGATTTCCTCAATGAACTTCAGCCCACCATGGACACGCCGAAAGACCGGACCAGTTGGCTCAATGGATTGTGCATGTGGATAGGTCCTCGATCAGTAGGGGCAGTGAAGCAGGAATCATTGTAGAGGGGCCAAATGGCCTCAGCATTGAACAACCCCTATGTTTTGGTTTTAAGGCCTCCAATAACCAAACAGAATACAAAGCTTTTCTCCCTGGCATGAAACTGGTCAGAGAGGTAGGGGCCAAGGTAGCTAGATGTCTAACAAACTCCAAGGTGGTAGCCGAACAGGTCAATGAGCTGAAATTACTAAGGTATTACCATCCCTTCAAGAAGATGTAATCCAAGTTTGACAAGGTCGAAATGGTCCATATACCTCGCAACCAAAACGAAAAAGCGGATCAACTCACCAAGTTGGCAAGCATAAGAAGGCTAGGGCAACTAAAGACAATCATTCAGCAAGAGTTGTCGTCACCAAGTGTAGAAGTATGCACCATTTCAGCGACAAATGATTGGAGAAGAGACATTATGGCTTACATATAACATAATGAACTACCCATAGACCCTATACAAGCCAAGATGTTGAGGATGAAGGTGTCCAGATTCACAGTAATTGCGAGGGAGTTATACAAGAGAGGGTTTTCAACCCCCTTACTCAAGTGCTTAGCACTAGAAGAAGCTGACTATGTCCTCCTAGAAGTCCACGAAGGCGTCTGTGGAATGCATATTAGGGAAAAAACTTTGGCTACTAAGGTTCTGAGGGTTGGATACTTTTGACCCATTCTTTAAAAAGACTGTTCGGCCTTTGTGAGAAAATGCATACAATGTCAGAAGCATGGAAACCTGATCTACCAGCCAGCGGATGACCTGAAGGTAATAGCAGTTCCTTACTTGTTTTGCATCTGGGGAATGGACATCTTCGACCCTCTTCCCGTGGCAAAAGGGTAGGTAAAATTTCTACTAGTGGCCATAAATTACTTCACGAAATGGATGGAAGCAGAATCCCTGACCACTATTTCAGCACAAAATTTCCAAAGGTTCTTTTGGAAGAATGTCATCACGAGGTTTGGAATCCCATATGCCATGGTCGCAGACAATAACCTCTAGTTCATAGACAAGAAATTGAACTTCTTCTTAGAAGGGTTAAACATCAAGCACATGGTGACTTCAGTCAAACACCTGCAATCAAATGGCCAAGCTGAAGCTACGAATAAGGTAATAGTAGGGGAATCAAAAAAGAGAATGACTGGGCCAAAAGGAGGATGGGCTGAACATATCCCTGAGATCCTATAGGCCTATAGGTGTACCCCACATTCATCAACGAAAGAGATGTCTTTTAAGCTGACATACAGAACTTGCGCTATGATTCTAGTGGAAGTAGGGGAGCCTTCATACAGGAAAACCCACTTCAACGAAGACACTAACCAAGAGGCAATGTTGAATTGTATAAATGAACCATGACAAAGCCGCTAGCCATCGAGGCTACAGAGGATGGCCCAAAGATTCAATACTAGAGTCCGAGCCCAAAACTTCGGCAAAGTGAATTGGTGTGGCGAGCAACTGAGAAGCCACGAAAGATAGGACAGAAGGCAAATTGGCTTCAAACTGGGAGGGGTTATTCTGAATCATCAAGTTCTAGGTAATGACGCTTACAAACTCGAGGAGTTGTCAGGAAAACTCGTCCTGAGAACCTGGAATTTTACCCATCTGAAACACTATTACAATTAAACTATGTAACACAAACACTGTTTTTCTTTCTCGATTTTTTGTCCCGAAGGAGGGTTTTTACCGATAAGATTTTTAACAAGGCTTGACCATGACATAATGGAATATCATTCTTTCCTTTTCACTAGCATTGTTTATTTTTCCTAAAACCTTTATCCTTACATTAATTTTTTCAACATAGACATAAATGCCTTACCAATTCGACAAAGAGTTCGGTTCAGGTAGCACTTGCTACTCAAGACAAGTACCCTACCAACTTGATAAAGAACTCGGTCTAGGCAGTACTCACAACTCAAGATAAGTGCCCCACCAATTCTACAAAGGATTTAGTCAAGGCAACATTTGTAACTTAAGCGATGTTTAAAGATAAAGTTATTTAAAGAAAAGAGAGTAAGCCTAACGATTCTCTGGAATGAAAAACACCACTAACTCGCTAGAAAGTTCAGTCCAAACAACACTCGTAACCCAAAGAAAACTAGTAAATAAATTTGCGACAACAATGTTCAAGAAAATATACACGTAAAGAAAACAACATGCGCACAAGTTAATTAGTCAAAGAAGAAATAAGAAGGATTTCATTGCATAATTGTAATATAGTCTGGGAAGTCTCATTACATATAGCAAGTTAAAACCGAGGGGCCCAGATACAAAAAATTTAAAAGGCCTGCACCTCAGTCTATACATCACAAAAAGTTACAAAGAAAAATGTAAAAGACAAGGAAGCATCAAGAGGTCAACTGAACCTCCATATTCCCGCCACCATCCACCTCTTCAGCATCATCGTCTACCTCGTCATCCTTCTCCACACAAATAGTTTGTGAAGGACTAGGCATCATGCAGGGGCATGTTAGTTTGGATTTAGGTCATCAGGCACGTGATCAAAGTGCTTGAACTCCTCACTAACGAAGTCTCAGTTTGAGTCGAACTTGAAGTCCTGCGGAAATGTGATGGAAGGCCTGACGCACTGCTTGGCCAAAGCATATGTCTTTGGCGGCCTGCTTCTGATATTTTAAGAAGCCCTTCTTCGCGACGTCGAGATCTCGGTTGAGAGATTCACAACTCCTCTCACTCTGCCTATGCGTAGCATCCACCCTTATACCTCTCCACTGTATCCTTTATTTTTTCATCTTTTCTCTTAAAGGCAGCAACATGGTCCTCAGCCGAGACCATGGTCTTGGATTTTCCCTTCATTTCCACCAGTACAGCATTCAACAAGTCCACGACCTTCATTGCCACATCCAGCGAATCCTCCGATCGCCTTAGCTGCTACCTTAACTTGGTCATCTCGGTGGCAAAGAGGTGACAACCCAATGCTTGCAAGCGAGCCGAAAGCTTGCAGTAGTGAACCTAGTGGAGAGTAAGGTCATCACCAACCAAATGCACCTAACCTATTTCGGAAACATTCTCACCAACTTGGCACATGGTGGCGAGAGGGTCGAAGTCCTCATTAAAAGATGAAGGTGTCATTACGGCTGAAGGAACCACCAAACTAGGCAGGAGGTCTTCGGTCATCTGCTTCTTCGACCTATTGGACAAAGAGTTTTTCCCTTCCCTGTTCTTCCTCTTCCCCTTATCTTTTTTCTTTCTCAGGCTCTTTTTCTTTTTGTTTAGACTTGGCTTTCTCATGCTTGTTAGAGGCGGCATGACGTCCATTGGCGAATCCTTCGACGAAGGGTCCACCTAAAAAATTGCTGAAGAATCACTTCTTCCTCATCTTCCACAAAGGCCCGCTTACTTTTGCGAAAATGAACCACATTGTCACCCTGTCCATAATAATACCTACATAAAGCAAGCAATAATATCAGGCTGAGGACATATACATATGTAAATCCATAAATTAAGCACCATGTTCGACTAATCACTTTCTAAATCCTCAAAAGGTGTGGGAGACTAGAACAATTATATCAATCTTCACATGGGGAGGCACCGAGGAAGTGAATCTAAAAAGGAAGCACCAACTAACTCCTCAGTTGTGAGCAACTTCACAAGATAGCAATCATACATCCTCGGTGCTCGCTGCCAGTAGAAAGGAAAGAGTGTCTCCCCATTTCAGTCATAAAAGTGTTTCAGACCAGACTCTGGATCGACCAAGATTTTAAAGAATTCGATTTTGAAGTTTTTATACGACGTCGTAAACAGATGGAGGAGGTAGTGTTTTGGATTTCGGTACAAGGAGACCCATTTGCACTTGTCGTGGGGTCGAGTAGTAAAATGGCACAATAATAGACTAGGAATGGCCTTAATATGGGTGTATAGACACAAGGCCCTGAGTCTCTAAAGATAATCACAAACATTCGGATGTAATTGCGTAAGAGCAACATTGTGAATACGAAAAACCCTCATGGTAAAGTCGTGAAAAGGAAGACAAACCTGGAGATCTCAAAACATACAATCGTGTATATTAAAAAACTCACGACTGTCTTTTCCCTCCTTACGGAGGTATACAAGGTCAAGATTTCCGAAGTCGTCATCATGGCAACGTCATATAAAAAAGGGAGTCTTCAGCCCTCTCAAAGGGGCACAACTCTACACTTTTCACAAAGTTTATCAACATTTTCTTAGTGTTGTAGCGGGAGAAGTAGGCAGCTACCTACCTGTCTTCCCACACATATCTCAGGTCCAAAATAGGAGGGAAGTCTTTCTTAGTATTCCCAATGTGTTTACGCATAGGAGCCTCAAGACTCTTTGGTCCCTCAACAGGAGTAAGCTCGACTATGGCTACAGTTGCCTTGGCCGAAGAGCCAACACAAGGGAAGGTTCTGAGTAAACATTGCTCCCCTCCATCAAGGGGGTAACTTTGGTTGGGTACTAGGCATCACCCGAGACGAGGAAGACTAAGAAGGAACATAGCTAAAAAAAAAGAAGAAGAAGACATTTCGGAGGAGCATACCTAATTGGGAGATAAGGATGAAGAGGTCGAGAGTCTTTGGGTGCTCAACTGTTCGGCTCAGAGGAGAGGAAATTTGGTGAAGGAAAACTGAAGATAGGCCCCCCTTATTTATAGCCAACAACCCCAGGTGAACAGACGTGATCCTCTCCATCCAAACGCTTCAAATTAACGATCTAGATGCACGCGCCTTTTCCACTTCTCATACCACCATCACATCCCACAATAGTGAGGGAAACAACCTTTCACTTTAGTTGAACTCCATTTTTTGCTTTTTCAAACTTCGATCCTCACTCCATTGCAATCGAAGTTGAGGGAAAATGTATAGGATAAGGGAGTGTTCGGCCAAACCGTTGGATATTTGCCCCAAAGTCTCCGATAGCCAACCCAAACACAACCCTTCCTCAACAAGGTAAACAGTTGGCGATAGCTTAAAAAATTAATCAGCCTAAACTTTGATTTTAGCCAAAAAGCAACATTAATGGTCTATTACCTAACCCTAGACTGATGAAGCAAAGTCCAACAGGTAAAAGCTCAATCCATCCCTATAAATAGGTAACAGATATCGAGGTAAACTTCATGTTATTATTGAACTACTGTTTATTACTCTGAATTGAACTTCACCTGACTTGAGTGTCGGAGTGCTTTTACAGGTACCCTACGTGTTCAAAGTCCATTTCGACTTTGGAGTCTGTATACAAACGTACAAGAAAAGCAAGAAACCAAAGTCACGTACTCGAAATTAGTCAGACAGGTACAATAACAAAATAAAAAATAAACTAAAAATAAGTTTAGAAAAAACATAATATTTTTTTTATAATAAAAAAAATAGCTTCAACCAACTTGAACATTTTTGTATATCCTTTTCAATAATTTTTGTTTCCTTTTCTATGTTTGAGTTGTGTTTAAGCATGAATGATGGATGTTGTATTTGACATTGACAAATGAGAATTGAGTATCCTTTAAAATTTCTTGTTGAAACACTAATCAAGCTTCCTTCCTCCCTCGGGTGCTTCACAAAGATGGCAGTTTGCAAGATTTTCATCAACAATATTGGGAGAGTAAAAAAATAAAATAGATATAATTTAAGAAGATTACAACTTTATTTTTAAATAAAATTGTATTCATTAAAAGAGAAACAAAAGTTTGGGAGACAAAACAATAAAATAAATATATTACAAAAACAATTACGATTCTTTTAGAAAAAAATATATTTACTTAAAGAGAAAAAAAATTTGCGGAACATAACTCCCGTCTAACTTCTAAAAATATCCCCATGACTGGTCGACATGATAATAATTTTTTTATTTCCATATTTGGTTTTTAAATTCCCTAATCCGGAATTAAAGTTTACAATGCGGAAGGACGATTTGCCTTTCAAATTCCTTAACCTGGAAAACATTTTTTATTCAACTATATTTTTTAATTTTTATACTGGATGCATAAGGAGTATTTATCTTCCAAATTCCTTAATCTCAAATACTTCTTTCATTCCGAATTAACCAATTATTGTATTTCCAATTATCTAATCATAATATAATTTTTCAATGTTCCAATTTTCAAGAACCAAAAAACTGTTTCTGGAAAGAGATATATTTTTCATCATCATCAACGCCTTCTTGTTCGACAAGCAATAACTAACAATTGGAATCTTCAAATCTGAAAAGTCATCATCAATTAAACTGATATAGAAATGAAATTCCTAACTGATAAAAAACTGAAAAGAGTGACGGGTGCAATCGTGTAACAGGAAAAAGTAGAAAGAATTATGAATAAGAGAAAGATGAAAGAAAAAATGGAAAATATTGGAAAGGGGTGTAGAAGTACAAAATGTGGCGCAAAAAAAAAGTTCCTAACTTAAATGTGATCCTTATTGTCTGGTGGGTGCTGACCATTTTTATTAGGAAAGAGAGATAAAATGATAAATTATATGAATATATAGGTATGATAATGTGGTGGAATGAGAGAAATAATGTGTTTAAATTAAATGAGTTCTCATGTATATCCCTTTTTATTATTGTATTTGCATTATTGTTTTTAGAAAACCGAGTATTTGGGTCGTTGACTTTGTATTGATGGTATTGCCTTTGTATTCATCCTTTTATAATAGACTCAGGTCCAAATAGCTTAAATTAAAATTACTAATTATTTATTATTAGGTTAAAAGAAAAATGCATAACATACACGGGACAAAATTGAATGTCTGACATTCGTAAAATATCTATAGTCTGTACTTATTAATACATTTTACTATGACAATCCTACAAGTTTTATATTTAGTTTCTAATAAATATACACTAACGATTTTACTCTACTAAAAATCACCAAACTGTCAAACTTGCACATTGCAAGTTTCCCAGCTAATATAAGAAGAATTAGAAATAACCAGACAAATATTCTTGAAACCACCATGTTTGAGAGAAAAAACATCAATACAAGCACATATAAGCTATCAAAACTGAACAGGTTACTTTTCAAAGAATACAGAAATATTATATTTAATTTCTAGTTCTGTCTGGGCATCAGAGGATTGTACAATGAGTTGTGTTTATGGCAAACAAGGTGCACTACTTTTGTACCTTGTCTCAAATGGGTGAGTGGTGTAGTGAACAAATTAAATGAATTGAAAACAAAAATTGATGTGGGCAAGAGAGGATGTAGTGGACAAATATAGAACACGCGCTGACCCTATACCTTCTAATAAGGTCTAAGACATCGATATCATCATTCTAGCAAGAGATTGAAGTCGAAATAGCCAAGCCAGAAAGGTGAGAGAAAGTAGGTAAGGCTGATAGAGAAAATTTTCTCTGCACTTTGGACCAAATTATTCTTTTAGCTTACAGTTGCGAAGATAAGGATGATTGTACTTGACATATTTGGTCCAGTATGACCGATACTTTGTCATGGCAATTTCTAACCATGGCTTCATATTACCATTGTAGTGTACAACTGCTGCATTCTCAATCTCTGTTCGATCCACACTAGGATTATAACCCAAACCAAGTACATGCCATGATTTATCTAGTGGATGTGTCAGCCCATAGAACGTCATTAGCCCTGGAGGTAATGTCCCCAGCTTCCACAGCACCCTGTCTTCATTCTAGTATCAGACAGAAAAAACACTAGTCAGTGAAATAATTCCGTACCCAAATCTATTTCAGAATTGTCAATTTATGTAAAACCAATGCTTTGTTCAGCAGCTTACCATATTCTGCCACTTGTGATATATGCCGGTAATATCCTTCTTTTTCCACTCCTTCAGATCAAATATGTTCATCCCATATGCCCAACCACAAGCATTTGGATCAAAATTTCTTGCAATATGCGGATTTGAAAAGTTAAGGTACTTGTCGAATCTGTGAAAGCTCGCACCACACGTTTCAACTGCACCATTTACGTTCCCATTAAGATCCACAGCCCACAATCCTGTCAAATCCTTCTGAACAACAATGTCATCATCAAGAAATAGGATTTTATCCAATTTTGGATAAACCTGTGGAAGATAGAATCTCAGATGGTTGAGCATGGAGAGATATTTTGGATTTCTATACTTCAAATTGGAAGCACTGAATGAAAGTGTGTTTGGATGACCAGCCTTGAAATAATACTCTTTCATTGTAGCTGATTCAAGCTGCCGCAAGACTGGGCAGTAGGATGAGTTCAACCACTTGAACTCATCAACATTTTCAACATGAATTGTAGCTTTTCCAGGAGGGTTCAATAGAAACCACATGTTCATCGCTCCAAAATTTAGTTTATCAGTAACTAGGTGAAAAACATGCTTTGAAGGATCCTGCAATGTTCAAGACAATAACATAAAGACTATGAGGTCTGGGTTTAATAGTATAATTTACTAATAGATATCCTTCACCTGCAAGATATAATATTGGTCATAAGTCACAATTATTCACAATATATAGAAGGAAATAATGAACTTGGACGCAAATACTGGTATAGTTAAAAAGAGAGTCCAAGTCACCTTTGCGTTCGTAATAGTTGAGTTGACAACAACAGATGCAGCCAAGACATTGTCAGAAAACAGTGCATAATGATAAAGGCTGGGATCCTCCAAATTCTCACTCCTAGGGAACTTTCTCTTTTCAAGAGGAAGGAGATAGTAATCTATGGTAAGGCGCACAGATAAGCAGTGAATTCCATTTGGAATGGTCTTCGCAGCCAACTGACTGAGGAAAGTGCTCTGTTTCTTCAAACTCCTAACTCGATCATCAGCTGTCTGTAGCATTGCTCGTAGTTTTCCAGTGACCAATTTGCAGTCATACAATTGTTCTCTTGCTTTAGACAGAACTTGACCCATAGCCTTTATTTTCCCATGTGTACTAGAGATAATTAAACATACAACTAATTAATTAAGTCAGCAAATTCAAAGGGATTCAAGAATAGAAAAATATACTCCTTAAATGAAATTATGCTTCAAACCTGTGCTGTAGATCCACATCAGAAATTGTATCACCTAAAGCATGTCGACTCTCTTTGAGCCGAGAAATTAGTTCTTGATAGAGTTCAACCTTGTTTTTCATCTTTGCAATGCTTAAATATACCCTAGCCATAATGATCTGGTCCCGCATCAACCGAACAGTAGAATCACCATTTTCATTCTCATTTTCTTTCCTCCAAATGCTGTATTTACCTAGAACTGCTGACTCAACAGATTTTGAGCGTTCAATGGCTGCATTTTCAAGTTTTACAATTACTTGATTATCCATTTTTACCAACTCAGCAGCACGTTTTTCCCTCCTTTTCTCTATTAAATGCTGCAAAAAGTAATTATAAAGAACATCAAATAAGTCTTTCATCTTTTCTCCCAAAATAAAGAATCAAGCAAAGTCAAAACATATTTTAAAAACAGAAAATTGTTAAGCATGGTCTCAGGAGGTCCTTTCCATAAATGCCCCCAAACCATCTACAGAAAATTTCTACCATCGTTTCTATAATAATTTGTTAAGTGCTACTCCAACTTTTCATCAATGGAAAAAGTTCGGGTAGCACCAGTGTTTGGTAAATTAGTTTCTAGAGTAAATGTACCAAAAATAGAGTAAATATCTATAATAATATTTATAATGTGAATACAAAATTATAAAATTCCAATATGTGTCAATGTGATCTGAATAAAATGTTATTTCTTGCTAAATAATTATTAAGCCATTCAAGGTAGCAAAATCACATTTTCCTAGCTAAACAAATAAAACAAGGGAAATGCCTTTCAAAAAATAATAAAAGGGAAAAATCAGGTAGAGTACATATCCATCGTGCAAATTAACACTAACCTAAGGTGTATCTAAACAAACTACAAGTGAATGCACAGAAGAAAAATATCAAAGGGTGATGCTCACCCTTCGGATTTGCAGCGCAGAACTATCAGTCCACTGAGAAAGAGTATCTGCATTAACCAAAACAAAAAAAAGTAAATTAACAGCTTAGGCACATTAGTTGAGAATATTAAATGGTAGAGAGTATGATACCATCCGAAGATTTGCTTTCCTTCACCTTTGGCTTTTCTTGTCTTGTTTGGTTTAGCTTTAACAAAAAAAATTAAAACATTGACAACATTTAGCATCTACATAACAAAAATGTCTTCTTTTTTTTTTTTTTTTACAATTAGGAATTAGAAGTTCCAAGCAGAAGCATATTATTCTTCCAAACCTCATGTCTAGTGTTTGAAGTTTCTAATCTAACACTCCATGAAGCAGACAATTTTTTTCTGAAATTGTCAAGACTGAAAGGCCCCATATCATTTGTGCTGGATGCAATAACATCAAGAACCTAAAATATAATATTTATTAGAAAAGTAATAAGTACTCTCACACGAACCAAAGTAATAAACATGGGAAAAAGTCCAAACTTTAAAAGCATCTGCTTGCCTCTTCTGAAAAAAGTGATTTAAGGTCCTGCAATGCCTGCCATTCTCTCCATTTGCCAATCTGTAGCACTCAAACAATTTATTTTAAGGCAGATAAGAAAAAGCTAGAATCTTTATCAAGTATTTGTTATATAGCAATAATGCATAAAAAGACTACCTGTTTACTTGGAACAGCTGAAATATATTCTTGATCTGCAGAATCCATTGTAAGCAATTAGACTAACTTCAACTCATGATAACGGCCATTTAGAGAAATTCATAGAGATGTTAATAAGAACTTAAATCTCTATGTAATTAAAGTGAATCAGGAAAAATTATGCAGACTAATAAATTTTGCTTCTTATCCACAAACAGTCAAGAGAAATATTAGGAACACACTCACTCACACACCCTTTTAAACATACTCTTCCTAATTGGTTGAAATTTATTAAAAAACAAATTTATGTGGGTCTCACTTGTATTCTCTCCTACTAGTATTTTTCAATACATTTCAACCAATAATAGTGTGTTGCTAGCACTCTTCAACAATCAATATAGATATAAACATAATATCTAGACACATTATAGAACAAAAAAATTATGAAAAGTGTAAGAAGAGCAGGACAAAGTAATAAAAAATTAAAGGCTTAAATATGTTTTAGTTGCTGACATATTTTTCAAATTTTGCTGTTGGTACCCAAAACATTTTTAATTGGCAACAAATTTTTATTTTGTCCATGGTGTTACGTTGGATATATTTTTTGGCTGCAAAATATTTTAATTTTTTTCTTTTGACCTCTCAAAAAAAAAAAAATCTTTTTGGCCTCTGAATATTTTTGCATGACCGTCAAATTTTAATGTGTCAAAGTTAACAAAGCCTAATAGCCAAAATACATAATATGTTGTTTTTTCAAGGACCAAAAGTCAAGAAAAATTTTATTAGAAATTGAAAGAGAATTTCGATATATTTTGGGGCCTAAACACATAGTTAAGGCAAAATTAAATATTACAAAATACTCATTTATGAATTGTTAAAGTTACAAAGTTTCAGAGTGTTGAATTTCACACAGGGCCCAATGTGAGTGCAGACTTGGTGAATTCTATATAAGTGTGAGAGTTGGTCCAAAAAGATTTAGACATTCTCAGACACAACAATCCATCTATATTCTATACTATCCTTTCCTTCTCTTCTCCAATCCAATGTGGGACTTTATTTCCAACACCCCACCTCAAATCCAACTGGGTTGGTCTATTTTTGTTGGCCTAATTGTGACTTATTTCCTTTTATTGGACACTTATTCTAGAGAGCCTCGAATGCCTCTCAACTGGGCTTGTGCTCCTCACAATTTAGTTTTAGAGACCTTTTTCCAGTACACCTAAAGTCCCAATGTCCCACATTGCTTAGAAATCAAGGCCTAGACCCAATTAACTTTTTTAGGGTTTGATACAGGATATTGGGCATTGGGCTCAAATATCATGTTGAATTTCACAAAATCCCAATGTAGGGAGTGCAGACTTAGTGAGTTGTATACTAGTGTGGGAGTTGGTCCAAAATGTCTAGACATTGTTACTTCTTAGACACGACCCAAATTATATACCCTTTTCTTCTCTTCATCCCACTAAGGGTGTTCATCAGTTTAGATCAACCCGATGAACATGATGATCCAAACAAAACCAATTAAATTGGTTCAGATTTTTTCTTGTTTGGGTTAGAACTCAAAACCAAACCAATTGATACCTAGTCTTAATTGATTCAGTTCATCGATTTGGGATTTCAAAATCTGAACCAAACCAATCAAATGCATTTATGTTTTTTTATTATTTTTAATTGTTAGTTACTTGTTAAGTGAACTGGCGTGCGTCATTTGTACCCATATTAATGAATTATCAAATGTGTTCATATATGACATTGTTTAGTTGAATATTTAAGTAACTATGTTTGTGAATTTTGTTAATTTGGGATATGTTGAACACTTTGGTATTTTAAGATAAAATTGTTAATTAGTTTGGTTTGAATTAATTTGGTATATGTTAAAATTTGTGTTATTTAATTTATTTAATTACCATATTATTTGTTAATTTTGGAATAAATTTGTTATTTTTATTTTTTTAAAATAGATTTTTATTTTTTAATCGGATTTTAGGCAAACCGAACCAAACCAATCCAATCACTATTGGTTCGAATCATGAAAAAAAAGTATTTCTGAAATCCGAACCAAACCAAACAATTAAAATTAGTTGGTTCAAAAATTTTTTTTCTGCAGAAAACTGAACCATGAACACCCCTACATCCCACTCAAAATGAGACTTTATTTTCCAACAGAGAGAAAGGAGAGAAGATAAACCTGTATACATTTTATATGAATTTGTATTTTTCGATGTTTGGGTAACAACATGTGTACCCATATACACAGACCAATAAAGTGTTATCTAAAAGATAAACTGGTCTTATCTTATATAAATTAATATCATCTAAAAGAGAATTTACATATCTAATCAAAACCTTGGTCTGGAGCATATATGTCAAATGCATCCAACTTGTTACATATATAAGTTATCCAAGGCAATATTCTAGAATGAGGAATTAATCCTAAAGAATAATCTAAGCTAACAAGCTAATCCTCCGAGATAATTAAGATATTTTCCTAACATTCTAACACTTCTCCTCGAGCTAAAAGCTTATTGAGGTCAAACCTCACCATACTAAAGAATAACCTTAAATGCTATATGGTAGTGAATGTTAGACTTTAACGGGAAGGTCAGAGAAAAAAGTGGGAGTGGTAGAGATGAAAATGTTAAGGAGTAGGTGGACATAATGAAACACTGAATGATTGTATATGAAAAAAGATTGGAGTGACACTAATTGAGGAGAAGCCGAGAAGATGACATAAAATCGGTTAAAGTGGTTTGGGCATGTCCAGACAAGACCAAAAGAGGGTCCTGTTAGAAGGGTAGATCGCAGAGAGAGACTAAAAAGACTCTGGAGGAATTAGTTAAGGGAATTTAATATTAAATAATATTTCTGCAGGTTTAGACTTTAACCAGGCTGAACGGTGTCATGCAATCCAAGTAGCCAACTTCACTTAGTGGAATAAAACTTGGTTGTTGTTATTTCCTATTTCACAAATGCTACCAAATATAACATCAACCAAAATAAAGTACACAATACTAAAGCCAATACCAAGCCACACCCCGACCAAACTGACACCTTAACTTACCCATCTTTGTATGGTTTTCAACTGAGGATATGACAAAACCCTGCAATCTCATAAAGTAAACTTAACATAACAGTTACTGAAAAAAAAAATCTGAGCATCTCAATTTAGTGCAAGGGACAAGCTCCTAGTGCACACTATCATCAACCACAACTAAAAAATTCCATGACCAACATGTAAATTGTCACCACCACTGTCCCAAGTCCCTAATCTGAAGATGCCAAATCTGAAACTAAAGGAATTTTGGAATAAAGGGGAAAATGGACATGAACAAAGACACAACTTCAAAGAACCTTTAAACCAAACTCAAAACACTGACATCACTCACCATACATGCAACTAATAAAGTTGACAACTCCAAGAAAACTAGGCACCTTTCCACTTCCATTTGAAGCATAAATCTAGCAACTCTAAACCAACAAAAAAGGAAACCCTATCATTATCTAATTGCCCACCAGAGCAATGAATTAACCAATCCCATTTACAGTGTGCTTGGTTATGCATTTCATTGCCTGTTTGGCATGGTTTCTGCATCTAAACAAAAGCTATCAATTTGAGTTTCCATATTTTTAACAAATTTAGCATGATTTTCTGCGTTACAGACGTGTGTCCTACATGCAATAGACTTTCAGAAATTCCATTCAAACACATGCCCAACCAATTCCATTTACAGCATGTCTGGTCAAGCATTTAATTGCATGTTTGACATGGCGGTACACATCTAGACAAAAACTATCAACCGGAGCTTCCATATTTTTAATAAATTTATTGTGGCTTTCTGCGTTACAGACATGTGTGTCCAATCACATGCTACACTCACAGAAACCCCATTCAACCGCTTGTCCAACAAACTCCCTTCATAACATACCTGATTAAGCATTTAATTACATGTTTGGTCTTCAGCATCTAGACAAAAGCAATCTATTGCAGCTTCCATATTTTAACAAATTTGGGGTGGTTTTCTGCATTGTAGGCGTGTGTTCAACCACAAGCTACACTTTCAAAAATCACATTCATAAGCGTGTCCAACTAATTCCATTCGTATCATGCCTGGTCAACCATTTAAATACAAGTTTGGCACGGCTTTCTGCATCTAGACAAAAGCTATCAACTGTAGCTTGTACACAATTTACAAATTCAACCTGGTTTTCTGGAATACATACAACTGTCTAAAAACACACTCACACTTTCAGAAACCCCTCTCCCTTTGACCCATCCCTTACAATTTAACATTTCCCCCTACAACTACCAAAAACACTTCACTTCTCAACTAAAACCCCAATTAAACCAAAATTGCATTCACATACGCAAAAAAGAAAAAACCGAACAACCAAAAACCGTTCACAAACACTAAACTAACCAACAAAAATCCCACAACAGAGATCTTCAAATGCAGTAAACAAAAATCAACAAAGCAAGAACAGCGAAACGGCGAGAGAAACTAACCGGCAGCGTAGAGGCCCCGGGCGAGGAAGAAAACGAGCGGCGCAAGAACGCAGAGGAGAACAAAAGCGAAAGCAGGAAAACGCGAAGCCTTGCCTCTGTTCTTGGCGAAGGAAAACCCTCGCCTCGGCGTCATTGCGGATCGGAGAACGGAAACAAACCTGCAAAAGAAAAAAATAAATAAATAAAAAAAAAAAAGCGAAGTGAGAAAGTGTGAGAGAGAAAACAACAATGGCAAAGAGAGTGAGTGTGTGAAATCGAACCTGGATCTGATTGGAGAGTGAGCTAGCGAGGGTTCAAGGCGCAATGCCCATCGGCGGCAACAGAGTGAGTGTGCGGAGCGCGTGATTCGAAGTTCGGAACCGACACAAACACCAATGTGTGTGTGAGAGTGAGAGAGAATCAATGCGTTAATTCCGTGTGTGATAGTGAGATAGAGTAAGGACTAATGGTGGTGACGGTAACTTTCTCTCTCTCTAGTGTTTCAGAATTATTTTCTTTTCTTACTGTTTTCTCGCGCTTTCTATCGCTTTCTTTCGTTTTTTCTTGGACATGCGGCCTCATTCATATTTTTATTTTTCTAATATCCGTTGTTGGTGTGTTCGCGTTCATATAACGGCGCCGATCCTGAAACGACGTCGTTGTCGGTGCCCAGAAAAACAACAAAATCACTTCAATTTTCTCTGACTTTCATCAATTAGCTTCTACAGGGTTTCATTTCGTTCCCTATTTTGACGGAGTGGAAGGGTTGTTGACTGTTTAAACGGATACTTAAAATTTTTTATATGTCCCAAAGGGTTGTTGTCAGAAATTTAAAATATGCTTAATCTTTTAATTTTTATTTTATTAAAATTTCGGAATTTACTTTATACTTTTCTATCAATATTTAAAAATAACCGAAAAGGAAATCCTATATGATGAGAATTGATATATGTGATGAACTATTGTCTAATAATAAAGATTAAATAAGGTTTGTCTAATATCTATAACAACATTAGATAATAACAATAAAGATTAAATAAGGTTTGTTTATAAAGTATAACTTTATCAAGTTATGATTGAAATACTATTTTATCTGTAAAATGGATAATATAGGATGAGGTATCCTTAATTATGATCAAAGGTGTAAAGCAATTTGTAAACTTAACTAGATATATCTCGAAATTTAAGTTTTGGTTTTTAGAAAATATTTTAAAATGAAGTGTTTTGACGTGTTTTTCTTGTATTATAATGTTTTTAAGAGTTCTTCTTCCTTGTCTTTTTCAAATCATTCTCATCTTTATTTTAAAAATTTAAGTAAATTTATTGTTTTTAAAAAAAAAAAAGTATCAATAGTTGAAAATAGCATTCTATCACAATACAAATTATTTATTATAAATATAAAAGATAATATATGTTTTAAATAAGTTTTTAATTAAAATTTGTATTAATAATATAATTTATATACTTAAATATTTTTTCATATAATTTAATTGTGTAAAATAAAATTTTAACCTATGTATTATACATGCTAAATTACTTCACTAAAAAGAAGACATTCTAAATTACTAGAAAATATACATATTTAGAACTACAAATTATATTTTATATTTGTGAGATAAGATTGTTTTGAAGTATGGTGTATGCTACATACTTGAAATAAAGGTGTGACAAAACATCCATCTAGGAAAAATTATTTTGTTTTGTTTAGTTGTTATTGATAACTTCTAAGCATGCATAGAAAACTGTAATTTTATATTAAACGTTCTATATGATACTTTTGGTACTAAGTTTAATTATTATATATTATTAATGTAAAAGTTTTAAACTATCTTTCGATTACAATTTTTATTTTATAATAAATTTATTAATTTTATCTATTAATATTTTAAAATTCATATAAATTAAAATATGTAATTAAATATGTAATTAAATATTAGTGTAATATTTTTTTACTTTTATTAATATAAATATTTGATTTTTTGTCAAAAAATATTATTTAAAATATTAATCATATGTTAATCAAGATATTATAAGATAAGATAATTATTTTATCTTATCATTCAAGGTTTATTGGTCTAATTGGGATTAAACCTAGGTTAAAGTGATATTGATAAATAATAATAATTATTAAATACTAAATATTATTATTAATTTTTAATCTTAAATATTAAAGTAAAATATTATTTTTATAATCAAAGTATCCATAAAAGTTTAAAAAAATCACAATAGTTAAGTTTAAATTTTAATAATTAATATAATATATAAATATTTAATAATGATAAAAATATATTTAAAATTAAAAATAATAAATTCTAATAGTATAAAATTAAGATATGAAAATATGTAAATTATATATCCTTATTTTTAATTGCAATCCTTATTAATATATATTTATATTTAACTTTAAAATTTTATATCAAAACCATAATTAAAATTAAAAAAAATATTAGGACCAATTTAGACAAATTTTCAATGTTGGTTCTGGATCAATTTTTACCCGGTTCCCAAAAGTTCTAACATGCTTCAATTTTGTACAATAATTTAACTAATCACCTTTTCACCAATTGAACTCGGTACATCTCGTCGATTTTTTAAAATCATGATATTTATATAAAAGTATTTACTTATTAAGAAGTTTATTTTAAAATGTAAATATAACATAAATTATTTAATTTAAATTATTTTTTCACAAAAAAATCATTTTATAATATATTTTTCGTTATAAAAATTTATCAAACAATTTTTATTTAAAATGAATTTTTGAACTAAAAAATAAATTTTACAAACTACTGTACTTTTTTGTAATGAAGATTGTTTATTTTAATTTAGAAGTAGTTTTTTAACTAAAATTAAATACATAATCAACTTAGGAAGTAATAAGAAAAAATAAACTTTTTTTTCTCTCATGTCCTCCCCTCCTCTTTCTATGCAATATGTTGAATATTATAATAATTGTTTTATATATATATATATAACTTTTCAATCGAGATTAGTCATCAATAAAACAAATATTTTGTACTTTATTTAAAAATATTAGAATATATATTATATATATTAATATTTATTGCGCATACTGTATTATATACGTGATAATAATAATTTATTTATTGAAATGTTAATTATAAACTGAACATTTTTCATATACAAAATATATATATATAATTTAGAATAGATGTATTAAACAATTGTACGAGTTATTTTCTAATGAGAATATTTTTAAATGTTTTCTTTATTGTGTGTTTCTGGATATTTTTTAAATTCGTTATCTCTTTTAGTCTCTTTTGTTATCATCTGTATTGTTAATTTGAATTTCAACATTTCTTCAAACAAAACATAAATAGTTGAAAAATATTTTTGCAGCACAATATAAGTTATTTATTATTAATCTAAAAAATAATTTATATGTTTAAAAATATTTAAATTAGTTACATTATAATTTATGTATTTGAATTTTTATTTATTATAAATTTTAATTATATAAAATAAATATTTTTTATATAATTTTAATTACATAAGATAGAATATTACTAGTTGATATTGAACGTCTTACCTTGCAGTTGAAACTCCTATAACTTTTATGCAAATAAGAGTAATGAAATTATGGTTGCGAGTCTCCAAATGCATTATCGTTCTTGGTGGGGATCCAAGAGATAGAGAATATCACTTCCTTGCATGTGGCATGACATGTCCCATCCTTTCCATGGGATATTCAAGACTATCAATTCAATACTATATATTATTTAATATGATAAAATTCAATATTAATATTAATTTAGTATAGAAATTTATCATATGGCCTTTATGGATCTTATGTAATATGGATTATTGGCCATACATTGGTTGTGGTAACATATTGGGAGTTTATTGATTGACTATGAGAAGCTCTCTATGAAATTTGGACTGGGCAAAAGGTGCAAGTTTCAGTATATTTCAATGAAGAATAAAGATCATCCTCCACCCAATTTTTTTTCTACCCTAACGTACCCAATTAATTTTGGTTACTCAAAGTTCATCCGAAAAACGTGATAAATTATATTAATATAATTAATTTTACTTTATAAGAAATGAAAGTAAATATATACAATTGTATATAATTTATTTTTACATGATTAATATCATTATAATACACCAAAAAATATTAATAGTTTGTCTTTAATTATAAAACAATATATTATCTATTTAAATACTAAATTTAACATTTAGATAAAATAATTCATATTTTAAAACTTTTTTTCTAAAGCTATAATAAAATGTTCAAATATAAAGGAATGTGTTAGGCACTAAAATGACTGTCATTACAAGAAATTTTAATTAACAAAAGTCATACTAAAATCTTAAATAACCTTTGTACATAGTGAAAATCACTTAACTAATCTCTTTATCTCAATGTTATACTTAATCATAACATCTTACTTGCAAAGTTATTATTGGCTTTGTTTTACAAATGATACATAATATCATGGAAAAATCTTGATTATTACATGTAATGAACTAGACATATAAAATATGGTTAATTTTTCCATGGTAAAAAATAATTAAGCATAATTAATAATAGTGCTACAAGGTACTTAATCTTTTTTATCTGTAGTTAACTAAGAGTAAAAAGTGTTAACTTTGCCTCATGAACGATTAACAATGTTGTGCTATTAACTTTAACATGTGATTAGACATACGAAAAGAAGATTAAGTTTATAAGTGGGCTTACTGAATCAGCTAATCATGATAAATTTTGTTTCACAAGGAAAAAAATCACTCTTTTTTATTAAATATAAACAAATTCTAACTGGTTTCACTTCATTTAATTATATATTATTCCCAAGATGTCATTCCTTTAATATTTATCTTTATATGCACCAATATTTTTTATTTTCATATATTTTTTCATTAAAGACAATTTAATAAAAGTATTGCAAAATTAATAAAATTTAATGTAATCAATTCATTTTCTTAATATATGTGAAATTCTACTCTCTTTTTCTTGTAATTAATAGAGAACTAAGGAAGTAGTATTTATTCATTTTATAGAGCTAAAGTAACTATATGTATAGTTGATCTGAGTATGATTTGCAAGTGAAAAATTATTTTTTTATCTAGCAAATAAAAGTGTATATATATTGTTCTCGAATTCAAGTAGACTCCAATGACCTAGACTAAGAACATCAAGCTTAGAGGGTGTGAATTTGTTGTTGCTCACTTTGTGAAGTGGAGGTATTTATGGGTATTGTAAAAGTGAGGATCCCGAGATCCATGGAATAAAAATATTCTAATATGATTAGGTAGTTGTAGATACCGACCTAAGAGAAATTTAGATAAGATAAATATGCAGATTTTGGAAGATTTAGATATAGAATATGAGATATTCAAATATGATGAAGTCGTTGAGGATACAGATCAAAAGAGATTTAGATAATATAAAAATACCGATTTGGGGGAGATTTAGATAAGATAAGGAGAATGGTGGTTAGGGAATTAATGGTACTCAGTCGGAGTATAAGAGTATAACCGTGAGTAATTAATAGATTGGGTCAACAGTTGATCGCGGGTACGTAGGTGAGGTCGGTCGGAAAGCGACTAGGGTACATAGTCTCCTAACCACGAGTAATTAAGAGCAAGAAGTGGCTTGAAGAGTAAAAGGATCAGTCGAAAGGCGACTAGGGATACATAACCCCCTAGTCATGAGTGTTTAAGAGCAAGAAGTGGCTTAAAGAGCAAAGGGTCGGTCAGAGGGCGACTAGGGGTACATATCCCCTAGCCACAAGCACTCAAAATAGTGTGAAGTGGCTAAGTTGGAGGACTCATAGGTGATTAAATATAACTTAATAGCGAACAATTTATTAGCTCAAGATTTTATGCATGAGTGATCAGTGTTAAGATGTTCAAATAATAATTTGTGAATCAACTTATTAATTTGAGATATTGTGAGCAGATGATTGTGTACTGAGACGTGATAAATTGGTAACTGTAATAACTTATAACATGATCGGTGACTTAATTTGTTAAGAGTGGTACACGACATATTTTAATACCAAACCATATAAAATTGAAGACAATACCTTTAAAGAAATTATATGTGATGCTTTTTGTTTTTAAGAGATAGAGTATTTCATTATTTAATATTATAGAGTCTTGAAGGAATTAATGACCCAAATCATTTTGACACGAGTCACAAGTTTACTTATCCAAGTTGTTTTAGCATCATTGTGAGATTTGGATCTTCTAATTCAGTTGATTATGCCTATACTATGGTACATAGGTTTGCCTAAATGCAACTCTTATGATTTATGTTCCTTATTTTGTATTCTTCAATCAATAGAAGTTGAATTGTTAACATGATTTTAAATATTTAACTTCAAAGAAAAAAATACTAGCAAATCTAAGAGATTGTTGGCTTTGACCTTAATGACAATATTTATTTCCAACAGGAAACAACTTGATGTAAATTAACTTCAGTTCGAATTAACAAAGTAACTATATATGAGTTGTTATGGATCTATTATGCATGAGTTCTAAACAAGGAACAATGAGGCTAGTTATTGGTGGTGAAAATTTCTCTTAGAAATTAAAATAGAAAATTGTCAAAAGATAACTTTTTAGTCTTTACTATGAATACTATTGTTATTTTACTTGTTTTAATAAGCATAAAAATTTTGTGTTAACTTAAATATAAAAAATAATAATAATATGCAAATAAATTAAATATATAAGATTTTAGATATTAAGAATATAACAAGTATAAAATTAAGAAAAGAAAATATGAGCTATTTTAAATGTGTGTTTTGTTAGACTTTTTAACAAGTTTTAATAATGTTATCTTAGATGATATGAGACTTTATCTTTTGAAATACTCATTAAAACTACTCTTTTAAATGCTCATTTCTAGGATGAACAAATTTAACAAATGGTTCATTGTGCACCATTAAAAAAGTTACCAATGTAGATGTTTTTTAATTAATAATTATCATCTTAATAATCGTCCAAGGTTGTTGACTAAGTTGGATCTTATCGTATGCAGGTCCCTTGTTCACATGGTGAATTCCCAGGGGAAGAATTTGAATGTTGTATAATCAGCATTAACTACATTGATAACAATTTTGGGCTTCTGCCAAACAACCCTTGGCTTAACATTGAAACCATTTTCCTTTCTATAAAAATCCAACAATTATATTTAAATTTTGAGATTATTGTTATTTTTGCTGCAAATTGTGCACGTCGTAAGGTGATGGTGCAAGGTTTGCAACATTTGCAAATGTGAATACACAAACCTTGATGGAATTGAGTCTCTCAAAGTGTAGAGATCAACATAGTTCCACTTATAGATTTATTATGCAAAAGTGTTTGACTTGAAATCTACTCATTTGTGTCTATAATTTTGATTGAAATTGTTTGGGTGGTTCGGCTTTGTGAATGCTTTGGACTCTTAAAACCATTTACCATCATTATGATAGTGTCATCTTCATTTTGGGTTTCTTTATTTTGTGCGGCTTGTGCGAATGCAAACGACCAAATGTAAAAATGAACCTTTCATTATCTAATAACTTGAGAAAAAAAACAGCTTATGCACTAACGGTTAAAATTTTTTTTACATTGTTATTCAATCACAATCTTTCATATACGGTAAGTTATGATTAAATATCCGTACATGAATATTAAAATCTATAATTTTAATAGAAAATTTTATATTATAATTTTTAGATAATAAGTGTTTAATCAAAATTGTTCATTTACTCTAAATAACACTAATGCTATAGTACAAAATGTTTCCTTACTGTGTGAACATATGCAAGGTTATCAAACTTGAGAATCTAGGTAGACTCGTGAGAGTTCTATAAACTTGACTTGTAAACTTGTGTGGTAGACTCGTAAGAGTTTACAATTATGCAAAAATAATAAAAAAATATCTATAAAAAAACATAAATTAAACATTTCAATAATATAATAAATAAAAAATAGTAAATCATCAATTCTACCATACTTAAATAACTAAGTCTAATAATACATCACTATCCAATAATAAATTGCATATGTGATAATAATGTAAGACATTTTTATCCATGTTATTGTTAGAAAATGAAGGTTTAATATCTCTAGAGGCAAATGTTATTTGATTTAAGAACGTCACACTAAATCAAATTATGTTGAACCCTAAATGTGTAAAAACCAACCTGAATTTGTTGACTCAGAGACTTGGCAGTGAACTCGAGAGTTTGTAAAGTTTATCGAGTTTACCCAAAGTTTACTAAAAAGAGAGTTTGTGTACTAGTTCATTCGCAAGGGTAAGTGGACTCATAATTTTGTAAGAGTTAATGAATTAACTTAAGAATTTGATAACAATGTATGGATTCATGTAAGGATTCACCTTTTTTTTAGAATAGAAGTAAACATAAGGAATAGCCCTAAAAAAATATGCAAGACCAAGAGGAATAGCCTTCGAGACAACTCGATCTTCTCCATAGTTGGGCCCTAACTTGAACATAAAATCAGTGCACTGGTTGCCTTCATGAAGTGAGTGGCTCAGAGATGCATTTTTGTTTCTCGAAAGATAGTCATGGATGCAAGCAAGAATCCATGCATAGTAGTGAAAGACATTAATTTTTCCACGAACCAAGTTAACTACATGATGGGAAATAGAAACACAAATAATGTGTTTAAAATTATAAAGCCAAGCAACTACCAAATTGTGCAGGATTACAAGCAGTCATGCCTTCATATTATCAACTACACCAGCATCCCCATAAAAGCCAATCAACCAACGATCACTACTATCCAGACTGAGTCCACCAAAATCAGTTGGCCCAAGGTAACCATGTGCACTTCCATCCACATGGATAACAACTTGAGTTCCTTTAGCATGTAAACGTTGAATCCACCATTTATACCTCTCGAAGGATTACCTCCTACCTTGAAGAAAAAACTAAATCTCCACCTGTTGAGCCCAAATTCGTGAAACAGAACAAGAAAATGGTGGCACAATATTATTAAAAACCATTGCATTTCAGACCGACAAAACTTCCCACATGATCACTAATCCCAAGATTCCCGGTTTCTAAAGTTGCAAATGTAACCAAACTTGCCAATCAAAACCAAAACGTGGTGGTGGGCACAAGATTGATTCAAAGGATCTCCAAACCGCTCAGCAGCTGCACATTTGAATAGGATGTGGACAACATCTTTTACAATGAAATTGCACCTTCGACAATGATCATCTATATTAATATGGTGAGACTTTAGAAACTGAAAGGAAGGGAGGCAATCATGAGATAATTTCCAAGTAAAGAACATTATGTTTTTTGGCAACCTTAAATGCCACAACCACTACCAAGATTCCCCTTGGGTTCGACCTTTTTTCTTCAACATTAGGGTGCATAACCTGTCTAAGCGCCAAGTATTATCCTGCGTAACATTAGCCACGCGTAGACCAAAATACTAAATATGAACATATGACACTATGTGCATAACAAAGTCCCCGACATCCAGTGCCCATACCAAAAGCTCATATTTCCTTCCCCATTTGCAAACGAAATTCATCCTCTGACATCTCATATGCCTTTCTAATTGAGCTCCAAAAGAAGGAATCCTTCACACTGAGCCTATCTTGTAGGGAGTCACTCGAAATATTTGGATGTGACAAGTTGTAACAATAATTTACCTACATGATGATACAAGTCCCACACCGACTTCCCAAACAGGGCTATGATAACTACCAAAATTAGCATTTTTTATTCGGATAAAATAAAGCAATTATCCTAATTCCTTCTAATTGGTGCACTAACAGTATTTAGACACTGAATCAGGGAGTCACTATTGTGCTGACGTCGGTGCCCAGGTCACACAGTGGGCGCCCAACCCTCTTGCAAACCTGAGATGGTGCATTTTCATAGTTTGGGCACCCAATGCTTGTTCATAAATCAAACTTATTTTAAAAGAAAAGTTGCATCTTTTGATAGTGTAGTATAAGATAGCACCCAACTGACCTTAAGCATTCTCCAAGCTCGTCTTCTTCCTTTCTAACACCACATTTATATCATATTTTGTAACCTCATTCCATCAATCATGCTCTCCACCTCTATGAAAGGTTACATTCATTTGGTTAGGGTTTTGATATAACTATGTGCTTTATTTATATATTTTTTTTTTGGGATTTTGATTGTTGAATGAGCTTGTGAGAAAATTTTAACTTGCGAGATAACAAGAACTCCCAATAAGGTTTATTGTTCAGGAGAGAGTAAAATTCATTGGGTATCTTGAGCTCATTTTCTTAATGTAGATTATTTGAATTTAGATTATGTGAGGAATCGGTAGTCTAAAGCCCAAATAGCTTAGTCCTTGCTTGCAAGAAGTTGAGGTTAATGATATTTTTATAAGTGATAGGAACGTGAGTAATAAATGATAATAATAGTTCATTTATGCATTAGAGGAATTGTATAGTGAAGTCAAAACCCTACCAAACTTCTCATCTCAATAATTTTAGTTTACTCTTTATGCACTTTACTTTTTGTCAAATTAGTTAGTTTGAAATCAATTTCTTCATTATTTCCAAGCAATTAATATTGAAGTTTCTATGGTATCGATCTAGTTCCTAAAAGATCGACTCGATATTTATCCAATACTACATACAACTAGTACACTTGTCAAGAGTATAGTAAAAATGTTCAAAGAGGCTACATCCTGCAAGCATGACACTTATACTCTTAGACCCATACTAAAAAAATAATCACAACTAGTTATATAATAACCAGTTATTTTAATATGGTTATAAAATTATAGCTTGTTTTATGAATATAGTTAATACAATTAATTTAACTTTATTAAAAAATATTTATGATTAAACTTGGTTACATAACCTGTTATTTATAATCATTTTAAAATTTTTTTAGTTTTTGTTTTTAATAAAAATATTGGTTAATAATAGTTAATGCAATATATTTTTACAATGATGATGATGAATGGTTTTAAGTAGAAGAATCAATTTTAAAAATGATTTTATTTTTCAAAATTTATTATTTAACCAATTATCAACAAATAATTAGTTATAAAAATATCCAATTATGTAAGTAAATATCATAAAAGTCCTTCGGACAAGGTTTTGTAATCACGTCCCATTTCACTAAATGAAGTTTGCGCACTCTACACCACTCCATATAAATTATCGAGCCACTTTATCAAGAGAGTCACAAACTTGTAGTGGAAGGCATTGAATCTGCATAGCATAAGCGAGTTCACAAGTGTTACCCAACCGGAGCTGTTGGTCTACCTACAAAGGTTTTTACTCCAAAGAAGAAGCTCAAATGGAAGTAAGACTTCAAACAATTGACAAAGAAAAAATCAAAACTGCCCTACAAATGGAACCCAGAATCCAAACACAAACCTATGCTGGTGCCACTAGTATCCCACCCAGCCTTAACCCAAATATTATTTTATCAAAATTTAATCTCCTTTAAGAATTTCTTTTTGAAGTACACTCAGAAGCCATAAAATTTAATGGCTTATTTGTCAAAATACAAACTTATTTTAATCACAAAACTGTTTGTGTCATCTCTTCTGACTACTGTAAATTAGTAACCAAAGACTGTACATGTCAAATAAAATATTTAGTCAGAAAAGCCCACATTGAATTAGAAAATTTTGAACAACACTTACACAAAGATTTTCTCATTACTCCTATGTCATTCCTTGAAGTAGGATGTTTATACTCTATAATAATTCTTCCCACAGATAGGTTTCATTCCTTATCTTCCCCAATTAATTCAGTCATTAACGAAGTTCAGGCTGAACACATGCAAAAGGTAGCTTTACAAATCACCACCTCTCCCAGAAGCATTACTCTTCAAGACAGTGTCCCTACCCATGTTGTTAAATTATATACAGAAATAAATCCCGAATTTCATTCTTTTCAAACAACCGAGCATGATGACTTAAAAGGTCTCTCTCTTAATAAAAATAAGACCTACCAATATAATCTTTGGAAGGCACACACAGAAGGTTCAAACTGGAATTTTTTCAAACATGATTCAGACACTTTAATCCTTCTAAAAGAAACAATTGACACCAAGCTATATTGGAAAAAGAGCATGGGATCAAAATTTCATCCTTTTCCTACTGAAGCCAATTTTACTCTGATCCGACATTTCGAAAGAGAAAGAATCTTCAGAGAAATATATGAAGAAGCTGGCTGCTATGGCCAACAAACACCAGGAGCATCAGGAGCATCCTCTATCCCTTCCGAAGGAGGAGACGATCAATCTCTTCCTGAACAAATGGATGAAGAATTCTAAGATTTTACCGCATCTATCACGCGGTTAAAATAAAGTTTTTACCTGTGACACAGTAAATTTACCTTATGGTAATTGACTGAAGGGTAAAAACCGACACAGCAGGTTATCGGTCATCAGGTGACCTATACAACCGGTTCCCGGTCATAGACTTTGTATATAAATAGACCATAAGTCTCTTATGTGGAGCAGGTCTTGAGACACACTCTCCTTCTCTCTCTAAACTCTCTCGCTTCTCTCTAAACTCTCCTCTTGTACACATTCCTTCTCTGCAATAAAATATGAAGTTTTTCTTCACCCCTCCCCTCTGTAAGTATATTATGTTTTATGTTTATGTAATTTAAATATGCAGTAGTCGCTTTTCTAAGATATCTTCGGATGCCTAAAACAATAAATATTTAAAGATGCGATAATCATTTAAAGGCTTATCATTTGTTTGTATATTCACTATCTTTCTCATCTTCTCATATTCTTCTGAAAACCTGGGTTTACCCTTAATTTTTCGAAAACCTAGGATTTGTAAGCCTTGTCAAGTTGAAAACTGGTATTGCGCGGACTACCGCCGTATAAATCCAGCTAATTGTCTCTCTCTCTCTTTCTTGGCTAATCTTATCCAAAATATGATCAAAATGGTTAAATGTAATGCGCCAATTGACCATTTTGAAACCTGCCCTTTAAAATACAACACCTAATTTTTTATTAATTATATTTGTATAATATTTTATAAATTTAATTAGTATGTATAGATAATGTAAAAAATTTTACAATAATATTGAATCACACAACTCTTTATTTGTGATAAATTTGTGATTTTATTAATTAATATTTTAAAATTTATATAAATAAAAAAATGTAATTGATCATTATTGTAAAACTTTTTTATATTGTTAGATTATATTAATTAAACTTATTTTTTAGTTACACATGACTAGGGATACAACATTCAGCAAAATAATAGTATATAATGAGGTGTAAAACTCATTTTACAAACCAATTTTATGAAGTTGACTAAGACTCAATTTATCATTTCTAAAATGGTATAAAAGTTTAGAGTTTTTAATTTCACACTTTCCTAAATTTCAATTCTCACCTACTAGTGGAAAAAAGACAAAGATACCCTTCATTTTTTACTTTTCAGCTATGCATTGCTCGAGAATAAAAAAAATTATAAATTTTTTACTTTTTAAACCAATAGTGCACTATCACATAAGGAAAAAATTTTTAAAATGTTTTTACTTTTTCGTCGGTGCACAGTCGAAGAATAAAAGATTCACAATTAATTTTATTTGTTGCTTTCATTGTTGTCTCTCGCAATAATAGCTCTAGCAATTTCAGATTCAGAATTTGTGGTTTTATTTGATTATTGATCCAATTATTCATAATTTGTATGAAAGAAAACTAATTAAATTTTATTCCATTTTGAAATAAAATGTGATTTTAAATCACTGAAATTTAATTATCAAAATGAAATAATATGCAGAAACTAATAAAGTGGACTTCAATGAGAGAAAAGTCTTTGTATGGAGAATCTATCATATTAATAAATTAGAAATTAGATAAAATTATAGACATAAAAAAACATTAGAATGACTATTTTTTACACATCTTATTATTTAAACATAATTTATTTAATTTTTAAGCCACACATCAAGTGTTTATAAGTTGTTTAAAATTAACTTATTTCAATAAATATTACAATAAATCTTAATAATATAAGTTTGTTCTCCTAGAGGCTTCTAGCATATGATATATAGCATAATTATACACTATTTATATTGTGATACAATTTTAAATAATAAATAGTTATAATTTATATGAATAAAATAAAAAATCACATTGGTATTGTTAAAAATGTTATATTTTAATTATTTGAATTAATTCATATAAAATATATTAATTATAAATTATAAGAAATGTTTATGCTTCTAAAAATTAATAAAGATATAGGACGTTAGGCTTGAGAAGAAAGAGAAGTAGGTGAGGGGAGGGGCAGTTGAGACAAAACCAACAATTTAAAATGAGAAGCAATTAGGGTAAAGGATAAACATGAAATTTTCAAAAAAATCTAAAAAAAGTAGGTGACAAATAAAATTATGATAGGTATTAAATAAGAAACTCAAAGTCTATCCTACTGGTTTATTATTGTTAGGCTTCGAGCCTTTATCGAACCACCCACAAATATTAAAGAGATTTTTATTTTACACCTACTAGTGAAAAAAATACCAATATACTATTTTTTTTACTCTTCAACGATGCACTACCAGAGAGTAAAAAAAATTACAATTTTTTTTTACATCGGAGAAGTAAAACTTGAGAACGTTTAGTGCACTACACAAAAAAACTTTCTTACTCATAAATGTTATTAATCTCAATTTAATTATAACAAAAATTAAATTACTCATAAATGTTGTTAGTCTCAATTTAATTATAACAGAAAATTAAATTAAGAGGATTAACTAAAAAAGTTAATATACTAAAAAATTATACCTAAACAAATATTGAGAAAATTGCTATTTCATTTTTTTTAGAATTTGATTAAAATTAATATTCCTTATTTAAGTAAGGATTATGAACACACTGAACATTATTTATGTAGTGCATGAACGAGAGGATAATTTTAGAGTAATAGATATAAAAATACTATTTAGAATGAATGAATGAATAATAATAATAATAATAATAATAATAATAATAATAATAATAATAATAATAATAATAATAATAATAATAATAATAATAATAATAATTAGAGTACTTAATGTCAGTGTAATTAAACTGAAAGAGTAATTAGAGTAATTAATATCATGTAATTAAACTCAAAATAATTAGAGTATTGAGGGACGACGAGGAGTATAATTAGAGTAATTAGACTCAAATTCATTAGAGTAATTAATATTATATAATTAGATTCAAAGTAATTAGAGTAATTTGCAAATCTTTTTACTTCTCTAATGGTTTGGAGAATCAAAAAAATTTAAGAGAAAGTTTTGTAATAAATTTTTATATTTAATTTATTTTTATATTTTATCATATAAAATTTTAATGAAATGTTAAAAAATTATATTATAAATAAATTATATTATTAAAATATAAAATTTTATAAATATAATATAAATATGATATATAAATTTTCTAATTAAAATAATAAAATATAAAATTTATAAATATAAATTTTATTAGGAGAAGGTTTTCTATAATAAACTTTTATATTTTATTTATTTTATATTTTAAAATATAGAATTTTAAAAAAATTTAAAAAATTATGTTATAAATAAATTATATTATTAAAATATAAAATTTGATAAAAATAATATAAATAGTTAAATAAATTTTCTAATTAATTTTTTTCTTTGTTAAAAAAACTTATTTCATAGAATAAGTTATTTTATTTTGAAATGTGAGTGAGTGAAGTTAATTTATTATAGTAAGTGTTCAGAGAGATAAAATTAATTTATTATGATAAGTGTTAGGATAGATAATTAGATTAAAAAGTATTTTTGAGTTTTTAAAAAATTATTTAGGTGGGTAAGTGTGAAATGAAAAATTCATGTTAAACTTGTAATTATTTGTTGTTGAACTTATCTTGTCACTTGCTGTTAGACCACCTACAAATTTTAAATTTTACGTTTAAGATGTCAGGTCTTCGACATGAAGGGTGTGTCTTAAAAATATAATAAAATACAAATTTCATGTTAAAGTTCAATTTCACTATTTCTAATCAACTCCTTATCAATAAAATACAGCAAAAATTTTGTATGTAAGACCATATACTATACTGTTATTGTAAATCAGTTTTAAATTTTAGTCATTTTACTTTAAAGTGACTCCACATCAACTTTCCTCTCCATAAAACTAAAAATTGCCTTCTATATTAACTGCGTAGGAAAGTAGAATATGTATCTGAAAAGAGAATACCATTACTCAGACTTTTAAGTTACAAACTAGCAAGTCTTAACACACATATAGTAATGATTTATCGATTCTCTTCTACTTATAATTCACAACTCATCCTCTTTAACTTGATCATAATGGAAGAAAAGGCGTATACGCAGCAAGTTGTTATGCCCCACGCAACAAATGCCAAATACTGCAAAGTGGTCCATGACCATGATTCTAACCCCATCATCACAATTGTACGATGCCACGCATTAAAACCTCCCACTTTTTTATTTTCTTCCAAAATTTCATTGCACCAACGTTGTATTGGTTGTGGTTAGACTACGGGATGGTTGAGCATTTCTGATTTCGAGGCAAGGAGTGATGACTCCAATTTAATCATGAATTATACTGTATATCTTTTTCTTGCTTCTTTTGTCTTCTTCATTATCACTGTTTAAAAGTTTATGTAAATTATTGAACAATTCTCATTGTGTGCTCAACGAAATTTTAAAAGGAGTGACTAGACAAACAAAAAAGACAAAATTTCAAATACACAAACGACTATCTAGATGAAAACAACTATTAGTTTTTTAGTATTTTTAATATATATACACACATTAATTAATTAATTAATTAATTAATTAATTAATTAGTGTGTGTTCGTGTGTGTGGGGACATTTCCTACATAAAAGCAACTATTATCCCCATCTGAATGTTTGCTCAAAAGGTCATGAGTTTATGAAGACATATTGATGCTAAATTGTCATAATCAACTACACCAATGAGAACATACACTAGCCACTCAGTCTAAGTGACTTTTGGGTTGTGTCTCCAATAAGTAAAGTGAATTCACGTCATTTCACATTTACACTCACAATAACTAGAAAAATCACTATTACAATAAATATTATGAACACATTCTCTTACTCTATTTTTATTAACTAAAATATATAAAAAATTACATAATTGCGTGAATCTTACTTCTTTTTCATTGAATCTCACTCATTTATAATTATCAATGAATTTTAACTAATAAATACAAATAAAAATGTGTTAAAAAATACATTATAAATACTTTTCTTACAAGTTCTTACTTTTCAGTTCATAATTAACTTCAATTTTTATAGTTCATATTTGATCATTATCACTTAGATAACTATATTGGTTAAATTTGATACTATTGCACTTGTTCTAGCAATAATATTTACCCAAGAGTTTGTCTAATAGGATTATCACTTTGATATCTAAATCCACATAAAGTCTTACACTGGCTTATCCCACTTCCATCCTCAAAGACCCAGTCTTTTTTGTTAAAATTATCCTTTCATTAAGTCAATACATGTTCCTCATTTTCCCTGTGTAATCTAATTATTCATTTTTTTTAACTTTGAAGTCATTTTCGCATACCAACGAATGAAACGATGCTCAATAGGACTAGATTTATATTTGCAAGTGTATGCAAAGGGAGCACCTACGCTTGACTTATATAGTCAATTAGTAGGCGGTAAAAGCCTAATGATGCTAAATATACTAACAACGCAATACCACTTCCTGCTTACGATATCTATTACAATTCAATCACGAAATCTAATTATTATCATTCATTAATTTGGTATTCTATCGATCTAAAAATTGTCCATTTTACGTTATCCATATATCTTGATGTGAACAAAAAGAAAAGGGAACGGCCAGTGATATTAATAGGCATTAGATATAGTCAATCTATCATTTTTGAAACCAAAGAAACTGGACCTTTTTTTAGTTCATATAACAACATTAACAGCTAAACATTTCCATGAGTACAGTCTTTTTAATTCTAAAATACGCCTAGTGTTTCAAGGCCTTCAAACATAAGCAGCCCAAAACACGTAAGAAAGATGAGATGTTATCCGGTATCCACAATAACCTACAGAATAGCCACATCCAAGTAATCACCGATCTGCACATTCACCAACTAAGTCAGCAACAGAATTTGTGAAATGATTAAGCATCAAATCAAGAACAAAAAATTCTTTACCTCAAAACCAAGTTCGGCTAAAGCCTTGCCATCATCTAATCTTCCATTTCCATAAGATAATGTCTTACCCACCTTCATAAAGAAATCAAGTAGGAAATACAAAATGAGATTGATTCAACATGAAACCAGAGTGACTCATAATAACAACATGGTTTGTGAATGAGCCAGTGGAAGAGTGAGACGAGTAAACAAGGAGTTGATATGTTTTAAGGTCGACTTTGGAAAGACTTATGACTAAATAAGCTAAGCTATTTATGACACATCATGGAAGGTATGGGATTTGGAACGAAATGGCTCAGCTGGATGAAAGAATGTGTAGGCTCGACAAGAATTTCAATTCTGTTAAATGGGAGTCCAACAGAGGAGTTTGGTGTAAGTAGGGGGATTCAGCAAGGGGACCCGTTATCACCATTTCTATTCCTGATTGCCACCGAAAGCCTCAGCCAATTGATACAAGTAGCAGTGACTAAAGGGCTGTGGAAAGAGTATGCTATAAGGCAAGATGACATCTCTGTCTCTCATTTGCAGTTTGCCGATGATACTATATTGTTAGCATAGAAGGAGTGGAACACGATGGGGGTGATGAAGGCGGCATTGATGAATTTTGAGTTAATATCGAGACTCAAAGTAAATTGTCATAAAAGTTAGTTGATAGGGTAAATGTGAGCTCGAGATGGTCAGTATGGGCTTCAACTCTACTACAGTGCAAAATGGGCACTGTACCTTTTAAGTACTTGGGTCTCCCTATAGGTGCTAATCCAACAGAGGTAGTTAGATGGAGGTCGATGGTTGAAGGAGTAAAAAACAAGCTAGGTATGTGGGATCATAAGTTCATGTCAATGGCAAGTTGGGTAGTGTTTATCAAAGCAGTATTATAGACATTACCAACTTATTTTTTGTCAATCTTTAAGGTGCCCAAAGGTGTAATTTATTGTCTCCAGTCATTGTTTAAACAATTTCTTTGGGGTGAGGTGAAAAGGTGTAGAAAAATCCATTGGGTGTCATGGAAAAAAGTGTGCAGGCCTAAGGAGAAAGGTGGGTTGGGATTGAGAGGGTTGGGTAAGTTTAATCTGACACTATTAGGGAAATGGAGATGGAGGTTGAGCCGTGAACATAATAATCCATGGTGTCGCATTCTAACATCAAAGTATAGGACATTAGGGGGCACTTGGGTAGTGAGGGGAAGAAATTATTCTCAATGGCGGAAGGAACTAAATTCAATAGAGGAGGCTAGTGGAGGGCAGGGGGGATGGTGGTCAAATAATATTTGTAGGCAGATGGGTGATGGAGGTGTGTGCTTGTTCTGGAAGGACAAATGGATCGAGGAACAAAGTCTACAAGCATAGTACCCAAGACTTTTTAGGTTAGCGGTTAATAAGGATGTAACGGTGAGAGACATGTGTGTTGAACAAGGGCAAGGGGGGTGGAATTGGAACTAGAGGAGAGGTTATTTTCCTGGGAAAAGGAGTTACTCGAGGGGCTAAAACCCGGGCTAGAACCAGTACAATTGCGGCAAGGAGTCTAGGATTTGTGGTGGTGGGATACTGAGGCATCTGGAGTGTATTCTTTAGCATATGCATACAAGGTTATAACAACAGAGTCAAGCAAACATCAGAATGCTATCCTCAAACTCATTTTGGAGGCAAATGTACCATCTAAAGTGCAACTTTTGGCATGGAGACTAATTGCACGCAGACTACCGACCAAGGTCAATCTAGTGAAGCAAGGCGTTATTCAACAACAAATTGAGCAATGTGGACTGTGCGGGAATGTGTCAGAATGTTCAGACCATTTATTTACCAAATACAAGATGTCAGTTAGCATTTGGGTAGCCATATGCTCCTAGTGGGGATACTCAATGATGCTACAAGGCACAATCACAGCACATGCGTTGCAATTCACAAAGTTGGTGTATGGATCTCAGGACATTCGTACCGCTTGGCTATTTGTGTGGTTGACATGTATTTGGCACATCTTGGAAGGTTCGAAATGCTGTGATTTTTAAGAATAAGATAGCTGATGTTAATGAAGTTGTCCACAACTCAGCTCGTGAGAGGGGTGCAGAATAGTGAGGCTAACAATTCGCACCCATGTAGAGTGGATATTGAACCCTACTTATTGTTTTACAGGGACGTAAATTTGTTATATTTTATTTTAGTCTTATCATGGTAATTTATCTTTTGTGTGGTGTACTTTGAATATAAGGCATATCTTATGCTTTCTATATTATCAATAATATTTGTTTGGCTTATAAAAAAAAAAATAACAACACGGTTAAAACTTAAAACTATAAGTGTTTGTTTAACATATGGGATTGAGCATAGAATTGGCCCTATAATTCTAATTTAGGTTTGGAAGTCTTCAAATTAAATTCATAATTCCACCATATGTTCAGAGAATTACAATGTAGGTCAAGTCATTTATGATTGAAACCCTAAAATTGTCAATTCCACATGTAAATAAGAATTAGAGATTGAGGTGGGCAAGAAGGCCGTGAATGGACTACGAATCAAGTATTAAACAAAAAAATGAGATCGATTCAACATGAAAGTAGTGATTCATAATAAAACACCGTTAAAACTATAAGTGCTTGTTTAACATATAGGATTGAGCGTGGAATTGGCCCTATAATTCTAATTTTTAGGTTTGGAAGTTTTACAATTAAATTCATAATTCCACCATATATGTTCAGAGAATTACAAAGTAGGTCAAGTCATTTCTGAGTGAGACGCTAAAATTCCAATTCCACATGTAACATTAGAATTATATATTAGAGATTTTGGTGGGCAAGGCCGTGAATGGACTACGTTAGCCTAGACTGAAGCTTAAAAATTAGATTATTAGATCAGGTGATAAGGTAAAACATAGTAAAGCCTGATTAGTTTTGAGTCAAGTCTCTAGACAATAAAATTTCAGACTTGCCTATAGCCCAATTAACTGACCTGAACCAACCTAGAACCCTAGATTTTATTGGATTGATTTATTAGGTTGAACAAAAAATACTCAAACCAAACCAACCACATTTAATAGCTTCGGATCAATTTTTGCCAAACCCAAGTCAACACCATGTAAGTACTGGTATACTAAATAAGTTTTTATTTTGAGATATACAATTTATTTTATTTAAAATTTTAGATTTTATATTTAAACAAAAGAATTGAAATGAGTTTAGACTTTAGAATTCTCATTCTACACCCTAATGAGAAATGAAATACTAAACTAAAACCCAATTCCACTGTCCGAATATACCCTAAGAAAATGGGAGAACAAAATAGTCTTGAAGAAAATGTGAGAATTTCTTTGCATCAAAGACTTGCGAGAGAAGTTAAGATAGAGAAAGAAGCAACGATGATTTGGCAATGAGATTGATTGTGTCCCATTGTAAACAGAGAAAGAAGCAACAAAATTCAGAATGGATATAATGAAAAGTGTTTAGAACAGGTTTTGTTAAGTGTGAACATGTTTAAATGAGATATGCTTAATGTTAATAAGAGTGAAAAGAAAAAAGGGAGTAAGCGGAGAGAGAGAGACCTCTTGAACTTTGAAACGGCCGTTTTTATCAGGAAAGACAAAGGCGAAGGAGAGCTTGGCGTTCCTTCTTCTTGCAGGCGGCGCCACTTCCTTGACCTGTGCAGAGTGAGTGAGGGAGTGAAGCAGAGGCATAAAGGGAAGAAGAAGAAGAAGAAGAAGAAGAAGAAGAAGAAGAAGAAAAGGGAAGTGAGTAACAAGTTACAAGATCGGTTAGTTCACGGAGAGTAGCGTCCTTCCAAGTGTAAATCTGGACCTCGTCCTTCGGCTCTTTTCCTCTCACGGCGAAGTCTTCCATGGTGTGGTGGGACCCAATCTTGGTGAACACTCGGAGAAGCAAGGGGCATGTCTGTAATTACACAATGATGAATGAATGGGGGAGAGAGAAGAGAAGAGAAGAGAAGAGAAGAGAAGAGAAGAGAAGAGAAGAGAAGAGTACCTTTTCTCGATCGACGGGTTCCAGGCGAGGGCGAGACGGTGGGGGAGGAGGAGGGCCTCTTGGAGGCGGAGGCAACGCCCTCCCACCTTGTCGTTTTCCACCCTCACTCATCTCTCTCTATTCTCTTTCTTCCAACCCTCCACCAATCTTCACTATTAATTAGTAATATCTTTCCCCCTTTTGGGCCTCCTCTCAACACGCCATCATCTATTCATCTCAAAAACACAAATTTGCTACCTACCCTATGAAATATGCTTTTCCTAGAAGATTTTTTTGCCCTTTTACAAACAACCTCTCAGCAAAAGGAAAAACACAATTTCCTTTATACCAAATGTCCTCTCTATAGAAAAGCAAAAATAAAAATGAAAAAATGAGTAGGTGAAATAAAATTCTCTTCAAAATGTCATTCATTTCCTAAATCCCTCCTCCTCTCCATGCTTTTACTTTTTCAACCATCTTTTTAATTTTTCCACCTAATTTTTTGCAAAACACTTTTTTACTCTTATCATTTTTATAAAGTTTTTAAGCTGTTTTTCCAACTGCAGTATCGTCAAAATGTATTATAATATAATTATGCATATTTTGATCTCAGCACAAAAATCTTATAAGCTTGATAAGTAATATTAACAATTACAAAATTTGTAACATAATTAAAAAAATATACATTAATGATTATGAAATTTGCAATATAAGTATAAAGTTACCTTGCAGATTCTAAAATTTACAATAAACATAAAAAATATATTGCAAATTATGAAATTCAGGGTATTTTTGAAATTTTTGACGGGTACAAAACGAAAAAGTCTCCTCCTTGTTAGGAAATATTTTCCCACACGTCATATTACACTCTCCTAAAAGTCCAATTTAGAGGAAAATACTCCATTGAATCAAATGTAAGAGAATTTTAGGTGGTGCAAACAAAAACTACCCTCCCTATTAATAATTTGGGCATTTTCTTTTAAAATTCTCCTGCATATTGGGCTTTCTTAAGTCTATATTTGATTGGGCATTTTCTTTTAACACCCCCCATTTTCTATTCGCACCCACAGGCTTTACAATTTTTGCAAAACCCAAAAATACCCCCCATTTTCTTTTAACAATGTATTATGTCCATTCTAGATCAATTGATCCGGAATGTATTATGTACATTCTGGATCAGTTGATTCGGAATGTATTCTGTACATTTTGAATCAGTTGATTCAAAATGTATTATGTACATTCTGGATCAACTAATCCGGAAGTGGATCAACTAATGTATTAAGAATAAAAACGCAATCAAACCCTCAATCATAAATAAAAAACCCTAAACCCTAAACACCAAACCTAAACTTTAAATCAAGAAAATTATATCTGAATAAAATTGTGTTTTCCTTCTCAAATGACGCTTAAATCAATGAATAATACCTTAAAGACTTATTTATAAGAACGATTAGGGATTTACAATAGGGCAGAATGTGAGAATTTGTGTCTAGCACACAAGAGTATCAAGATAAAGCACAACAAAACAAGAAAATAACAAAATAAATTTAAAAAATTTAAATCAAATAAGAATAAGGGTATATTAGGAATTTACCCAAAAATATAAACTTTGAGGGGTGCAAATAGAAAATGGGGGTGTTAAAAGAAAATGCCATTGATTGATGCAAGAGGCCGAAAACAAAAAGATTGGCTCAAAGCGTATCTTATTTTTGAACGTCAAAATCTTGTGACTTAAGATTCATGTTGTGTGGTGTTATTAAGACATAACATTTAAATGAAAGATGTATTTTTTTTTTCAATTCATTATTATTTATCAGCGTGATTGAAGGTAACAAAATAGGTCATTCCATCCGATTTTTTCATTGATCTAAAAAAAAGAGTAAGATTGGATAATTCACTTTAGTGAAGTGTATTAAAAAAATTTAATTCACTTTAGCCAAGGTCTTATAAGACTCTCAAATGAGGAGGACACGAATGATGTGAAGAAGGCTATGGTTTGGAAGTTGTCTCCTATTGGGTCCTATACCATAAAGTTTGCATACCACAATTTGATTTCAAATGATTCACTAGAAATACCTGAAAATTAGATGCATATGTGGAAATTGCAACTACCAGTGTACCACAAAAAATGAAGCACTTGTTGTGGAGGGTTCTTCGTGGTTGCATGCATACCAACACGATAGAGATTACAATCCAAAGGTGTCTCTTGTCCTCTTGTATGTCCTTATTGCGACACCAATCCAGAAAATGAAGGGCATTTATTCTTTTTATTGGAGTAAGCCAGAATATTATGGATTCTTGGAGTTTATCACATCATGTATGGAATAAGCGGACTAATTTACAGAGCTTATTTTTTCACTCCTTTAGATTGGCCCACTGGACAAGCAGTGTTCTTTTTATTAGTTGCTATGGACCATACGCAAACGTAGAAATGAACAAGTTTAGTAGAATAAAATTACCGAGCTGAAAGTACCCAATGCCTTGTCACAGTTTTGATGCTAGAATAGTGTTGCAAGATGAGAATGGACACTTCATAAGAGCAAGAACAATCACCATGGCAGGGAATCCCCAACCATTAGAAGTGGAGGCTTAGGCTTTATTGTAAGCCATCCATTGGCTTGCTGAATTTCCTTCTCACAATTACATCATAGAATTTCACTGTAAACCTATTCTTTATGGGCTTCATTCTAATCAAAATAACGTTGAGTTATGGTTACTTATTGCAAATTGTAAATCTTTGTTATCAAACTTCAGGTGAGTTTACTTAGGAGGCCAGAAAATCAAGTCGCACACTCTTTTGCTACGGCTTTTCAGTTTTAAGCTAGCAATTTAAGCGCATGTCTAATAGTATCTTTTCTCTGGTTTTGAATGAAAATGCTATAGCCTTTTTTATTAAAAGAACTACTTTGGTCCAAATTGTTCAAAATTCTCTAATCAAGAAAGAAGAAAAAATGTTAATCAAACTGGCTTTTGTGAAATAAATTTAATATAATTAATTTAAAATTTTAGCATAGAAAACAATAGTATTTAAAGTTGCTACATAAAAATTATCAAAACTATTATTTAACAATCAAAATTATGTAATAAAAACTATTTTAATATATTATTTAAACTGTATACTCCTTCCATTTCAACACTATATTTTTTTAGTATTTAGTTTTGTTCCAAAACACTAGTTTTTTTTTTCTAGACTACATTTGTAACTTTTGATAATTTTAATGACTAATGAGCAATAATATTTTTAACCAGGTGCATTAATATTAAATAATTATAGCTTTAGAATAAAGTAAACAATAAAAACATTAATAAAAATAATTTAATTCTGTGGTAATACTATCAGGTTCAATATACTTAGTTAATTATACACATGATTATTATAAAATTAAAAATTTCAACGTCTCTGGAACCAACTATCTTCGTTATTAGTGTAGTTACTTCTTTGTTTTATGCATTGCAATTGGCAAACAAACTTTTGAGATATCTAGCTATATTTTGAAGTCTTTTTATTTATTTTTTTATATGTCAAATATTTAATTTTTATTAGTGAAATAATTTAAATTCACGATGTTTTTCTCTCTATATTTTTTTTTAACCATCAGACTAACTTTCCATCTTCATTTTTCTTTTTCTTTTTTTCATCAGACCAGATTTATAACTTTTGAAGTATTTTTATTGTTTAGTGATCAGACAAAAGATTGCACGGAAGTTGAGTAAGTTACAATATTTTTATACTGTCCTTAAGTTGTTATTTAAATAAATGCTGGATAAACTTTTTTATCCTGTCGAGTCTTCTTATGCCAGCATTATTGATGACAATTGAAGCGACCCATGTTATTAAAGAGAATGATATGCAACTTAATACTCTACAACATAATTAACATTAATATCCTTGTCATTCAAGACACCATACAAGTTCACTGATATTTACAGGGGAAAAGCAACACTTCCTACCTAAGAATTTGTATTTATCAGTACTAACAAACCATTTTATTTTCTCTGAAAAGAAAAATCTCAATTCAAAACTATGTTTCATCTAGAGTTTCTGCATATTACTGGTCTACACGTGTGGTGTGCAAAAATGATATCACATCTACCATAATCTGTTTCGGTATCAAATCACTTAAATTCTCTCTCCTAGTTTCCTTTGGATGGAATCAGATAAGATGCCAGAATCTGGTAAATGTCCAATATTATGAATAAACATAGCGTATATTCAGTGGTTGAATCAAAATAGTTGGCTATGTAGTACTCAAGAATTTATTGACCAATCAAAATTCTTGTAAGAGATATGAACTGGTCCACAATCTCCCATGAGATGTGTCACAAGACCGGCTTTATTTGGATTCAAGTAATTAATTATCCACAATAATATTTCTTTCTCTTGTCCAAAATCCCCACTGAACCTGCCAAAGTGAAAAACAAATAAGACGTAGAAATTTAATTAAAGTAAGAATCAATGCTTTAGAAAAAGTTCTAGCTGCTTAATTACCACTTGAAAATCCGACTTAGATAAACAGTTCTCTTCTCCAGGTCCACTTCAATTCCATCTTTCTCAAAGAACTCTCTTGCAGCAACTCTTAATTCATCTACAACTCTATGTGGTGAGAAGAACCTAACCTTTGGGCTGGACTTTGTACCATTACAAAGTCCAAAGTGCAATAACGGATTCAACTTGACAAGAGCAACCTGAAATTTTTCAAAATCAGCTTATTCTATCATCAGAATCATAGCCAATCATACTATATAAATGGTAAGCAGCAATCTTAACATAGAGATAGAAATTTAATATAGGATAAAGCAATGAATGAAAAACTAAATACAAAAAATGTTAGACTTGCAATTCTATGCAGAAAACTTTGTGAAAATAAAGCTATGTGTTTTTTGTTTTTTGATAAGCAAGCTTATCAGTTAAAATGCCATGATAAGCATAATACATAAATGTGGAGTGGTTTTAATTTTATTAAGGTCTGAGGGCTAACTCCATGTATATTATATGTCTCAGAAACTGAGAAAAAATTATTTACCTCTAACCGTTTGTCTCCTGTGCTAAAGGGCTTTATTAAGGAATATGGTGACCTCCGATTGCATCTGAGGATACCATTTTTAATAATATTAAGAGAATAAGGATGTCCTCCAACCACATACTGGAAATCACTGAAGAAGGATCTCCTATCAATTACACCTTCTGGACACCCTACACTAATAACAGCATGGATGACCATAGCATTATGTAAATTTAAGAAGAACGCAAGCTTCTCGTTTTCTGATAGTTCCAAGAGATTCACTCGCTGCAGATCATGAATCATATTTACATACCTGCAGTTAGAAGCGACATAGTAAGATAATAATAATCAGATATTAATTAAGGAAAAAAACTTGACAAACTAAGATGGATCCACCCCAAAACTGTAAACAATAGGCATTGTAGATGTCACATTCGACGAATCACAAAATGTAAGAGCATTACATTAGTGTTACTACCATACATACCTGCGAAATTCTTCGCTTTTGCTGATAGCCTCATAATCAACATGTTGCCTGTCATCAGAAGCATAAGACTCAAGAATGGCAGACATAATCTTGGTAAGCCTCGTGCATATTGCAGCTGCGGTCTTTGGTTCACTATCATTTGTTGTACCACGAAAATTAAAGCATCTCGGGATAAAGGGTTCATGCTCAAGGAAACGATATAAGTGATTTCCCTCCTCAAAGTCATTTTCCCTGCAGAAGAAAGTTACCAATGCCGGTAAGAAAATTACCATAAGACTGTGGTTCATATTGAAATGCTTTGAGTTTATTAGGCTCAAAAGTTCAAAGCTCTTTAATTTTCTTACCCGAAAACATGATGGATGAAGTGCTTCCTGGATAATTGTTGGCCGATTTCAACAGCCTATATATCAGTTTATAATGCAAAAAACATTTTAGTTTCAGGGTGTTGGAAAAAAAGCCGATACAACAGAGATAAAAGTTGGGAAGATTTTGAAGTGTCATAGAGAATGAAATGAAAATACATGAATTTATGGAGGTTTGATACTTCTTAAGAATGCACCATCAACAACACACTCTTTTAACTCTTTAACAACTCATTCTAATTTTCTCTCTTGGCTAAAATTTATTGAAAAAACTACAATTTTATAAGTAAAAGTCATTGAGATATGTCCAAACCACAAATTTTCACGATTTTCAATAAACTTGAGTATATTAAAAAAAGTGTATACAAAAGAGGGGATTAAAAAGTATATCATTGATAGTTCTCTTTGTTATCATAGTTAAAAATTAAAAGTTTCATGGACAAATTTAAAAAATTTTTCTCAACAAATATATGACTCTACAAATTTATTAATAATAACAGTTTTGTTCATATCTTCTTTTTTTATAAGCCTTTTGTTCATATCTTTTGCTTTGGTACACGACGTCTTTTACTACTTACGATACCTCTTTTCTTCACAAGGACCTCCATTTATCTTGGATGTGATTAACTTCTAAATGAATTTATAATAAACACCGTTCAGGTATTAAACTACTTCTTACATTTGTAAAAGTTACTTTATTTAAAAATTACTATCAAACACGTACCAAAATCGCCCCTCTTCCCTTATTAATTTATTATAATAAAAAATCCAAATAAATGACGTTCTTATAATTCTTTTTAATATACTTCATTTAAAATTTATAACTTGCACTCCTAAAACGGCAGATGACACCGATAAACATAAGTTGGGAGAACTGTTTGTGAGTGGGACATAAAATTAATATTATATTCAGAATTTCAGAGAATAAAATTCATACTAATTAACAAATGTGGCGTGCCAATCCTCAACCACAAAATATCAACATTTAACAACAGCCATAATATCTCATTTGTTGTTGAATTTTGCTAAATGTTGGGCACGTAGTTTGCCTTTCGAGCAAGATAAATCACGTTATGATTGTGTCTAATGTCTATTCTTTTGCCCACTACCGCCTTGTGTCATCAATAGATTAAATGCACCCCTCCCAAATGAATTAAAGGCCGTTGAAATTGTTTATTTATTTATATATAGTGCAAAAAGTCCCTGAGAATTTTAGCTACTGACGCAACCCAAGTGGCTGATTACCAAAATGCTGTGCCGAACGAGCCAATTGTAAGAAATAATAATTAATCTTTTGTTATTTAGAAATGAAACTGTTTAATGGTTTATTTTATGATAAAACATCCGTGACAAACCAAACCACAAAGCTAGTAGGGAAGAAAGAAAATTTAGTAAAAAGATAAAAATTGAAGGTAGGATTGAAAATTCAAAATATGAGAATGTGAATTTGACTATTCCATTAGATGTGATATACACTTGGCAGCCATTAGCCAACACAATTTCCCATTTGGGCCTGTAGGTTGACTTTACAAAATGTATAAGCTCATGGGGTTGAAAACTTATACACTTGGCATTTATTAACCTACCATGGGCCCAGTAAACAGTAGCTAATCTTACATACCGTATTACAAATTTCAGAGACAATCTTTAATTATTTGTTTGGTTTGATTGTTAGAAAAGAAAAAACGATTGATTGTTAGAAAAGAAAAAACGATGAAATAAAAAATAACTAAAGAAAAAGTAATATAAAATCATGTTTTTTTATATTATAAGAAAAATGGAAAAATAATAAACAGAAAATAATAAAAGAGGAATAAAAAAATTAAAATTAATATATAAGAATTTCATATTTTTTAAAAAATTATTTATTTTCTTTCCGCCAAACACTCTACTCATTTTATCTCTCCTTCTGCTCAAAATCACTCGTTTTATACTCTAGAACCGGATAGAACCGAGTGTTACGGTCCTGTTAACTCTCAAAATTGGTATGGTAAAGAACAGAATCAACTCATCCAAAAATTGGACAATTGGAGAAAAAAATGAAAAATCGACCAAAACATGCAAAAATCCAATTTGCAACGAGTCAATCCAAAATGCTTAATACAACATAGTTTTGATTTTTTCTTAAAAAATAAAAATTCACCTAAAATATTAATAATTTTCTTTTTATTATAAATATAAATTTGTTATTATTAATAAATATTTATGTATATCGTTGAAACTTCAATTTGTATGTATTATAATATATTTATTTTGAACTTGTGTACGTATTTTAAGTGTTAAAAACCTATAAATTATATTTTATTTTTAATTATTATTGTCATAAAATTATAATTTTATATTTTTGTATCAATTTATATATTATTATTATTATTATTATTATTATTTGATTCAACTTTGATTTGATCCCGATTGAATAATTAAAATCTGAATCAATACCTTAATTCATTTAATGGCCAATATAGTTTTAAAAACGTTGTCAAGAGTGGAACCCTTCAAATCCAAGAAGAAAACAAGTTTGACATTTTAAAATTATTTGTATATGTCATTATTAATTTGTTGAATTTCATAGTACTTATTTTAAAAATTATACCATAAAAAACAATATTTTGTTAATGATATAAAAAATTTAAATCAAAATCAATTGAATATTATTCAAGACGTTCTATATATATCAACATATTGGGTATTAGACAACTTTTAATAAAATAACCTCCCTTGGCCTCTTCTCTTTCACGTAAAGATTTGTTGTAGAGGCGTTTTGAACCTATTCCCTCAATAAAAAATTATCCTTAGGCTTCATCATTTTGAAAACCAAATCATAACCTTCCAAAACACGAGCATTGTGATAATCGTACACCCCATGTGTGTCATTATTACAGGTTGTGTTTCTTTGCCATATCCAAAAGCTTCTACCCAACAAACAATCAAAAGCTTCTATCTTTAATTAGTGAAAAATTAAATGTCTCACAATTTCACTCACAAACTGTATTTAAATCATTTATTTCAAGCTTTAATTCTACTTTTTATAGTCTATTTTCTCAATTCCACAAATTATTTTTCTTTTTTTTTTCACAAGTTTAACTTCTTAAATATTAACTTAACATCAACAAATAAAAAGAGTATAATTAATATTCAATATAAAAAATTTTACAATAACTTTCCATCACAATATTTTATTTATAATAATTTTATTAATTTTAACAAATTACTTTAAAAATTATATAAAAAATAATTATGATTAAACGTGAATAAAACTCTTTGAAATTATGATATACCAACACAATAATACTAAGTATACGGTGCGTATAGGAAAGAAGCGTACCTCGTTACGCGCGCAGTGGAAGTGCTGAGTCAGCGCTTCCACCAACTCGTTCCCTTCGAAGCAGTTCTTAACCATCTTCATCCTCTTCAACCGGTCCTGAATCGCCAACTTCAGCCTCAAAACCCTAACCACGCCAACCATCTCGTCCGCGCGATCGTCCTCCACGTAATCCAACCCGTAAACAGGTGGCGCCGGCGCCTCGTCGCCGGGAAGTTCGCCGGCTACGATCTCCGCCACTCTCCGGTCGAACTCCCCGCTGTTCCGCAGCGAGTTCAGCGCCACAAGACCTCCGATCAGCTTGTCGTTGAAGAAAATCTGCGGCACCGAAGCGCCTCCGGTTCGGTCTCGCAGCTCCCTCTCTCGCTCACCGAAAACGTCGACGTTTATCTCCACGAACCTTAGGCCTTTCTCCTTGAAGAATCTACGCACGGCGGTGCAGTCTCTGCAATTGGATTTGGAGAAGAAGCTGATGCGGCCTTTGAAGGAAGGCTCGTCCTCCGGTTTCACGGTCACCACGACCTTCACACCGGAGAGGTTGAACTCCGTCACATGGCGATTCCGGTGGTTTTCGCCGTCGTCGTGGTTGTGGTTTTCTTCCATGGATTGGCGGAGAGAGGAGACGCGTTTGACGATGGCGGCGGAGAAATGGCTGCTGCGTTGGCGGAGGAAGGTTCCGACGGAGAAGGACGGTGGAACAACGTGGTTTTCGTTGGCTTTGAAAATCTGGGGTGGCACGGGCAAGGGCAGAAGGGAATGAGGGTGAACTAGCATTACTTGCCTGTCACTGTTGGCATCGTGACAGCCATAATGGGAAGTGAGTTCAATTTGGTTGTTGTTGTTAGCGGGATATTCGGGTGAATCGATGATGTTGGGATTGTGTTGGTGTTTGTGTGTTGATGTTGGAATCTGAATTTCCGTGCCTTTCGCTTCGGAGCCCATTATGGAGAAAGAAGCATAGGAGGAAAACAGAAGAGAAGGAAAGGGTTTTAACTCTCAAGGAGTGGAGGGTTTGGAAATGATAATAGATTAATTAATAAGAGATTGAGTGTTAAGAATGAGTTGATAATACAAGATTCAGATGGTCTTGTTAACAAGTTTTGTTTTTTTAGTGGAATATACGATGAAAAGGTCAAATTCGGGAGCCTCTCTATTTGAAAATAAAAGTTTTTTTTTTAAAAAAAAATATATAATTTTTGTTTTTTTTTATTTTAAATCAAAATATATAGTCTTTTAATTCTGTGAAATTTATCTTAGTCTTTTTTAAAAAATTAAAAATATTAATCGTTAAAATTATCCCCTAATTATTTATTAAATTCACTTTAACAATAATCATTTGTATTTTGATTGAAAAACAAAAATCATATATTTTACAAAATTGGTGACCTAATATTTCTATTTTAAAATAAAGAGACCAAAATTTTAGATTTTAAAAAATAAGTACCAAATTATACATTTTGTTTTTCTTCTTTTATTTCTGTTTTTTTTTATTCATAAAGTATCTACTACTTTGTTAACGTCAACCATGTAATTTATTAAAAACAATCAATATAAATTTGTTTCCATAAATGTTTTTAGAGTACCATATTAAAAATTTTAAGGAGAGTTGTTATAAAAAGTTAATAATTTATCAAATTTATTAATGTAGTATTGAATAATATTATAAAGTGCTTCACTTATTTATTTATTTATTTATATATAATATTATTTTTTCTTAAGGTAAAATTTTGAATTCAAATTATATGAAATTTGTTTCTCATAAAATATAATTTTTGTTAAGAGAAAAAGATTTGTGAACTCTTAAAAAGTTTTATAATATATATTTAATGTTAAGTTTGTTCACTTTATTAATTAATATTTTAAAATTATATAAATAAAAAATTATAATTAATTTATGTAAAACTCTTTTATACTATACAAATATAATAATCAAATTCTTTCGTTTAAACTAAAAAAATTAATATGTATTTTTATTAAATAATTTTCTACTGTAAAAATTTTTAATCAAGTGACTTATCAAGAAATTAAGGATAAAATATATTCTCTACTAAAAAAATAGAATATATAATAAAATTAATTATTGTAATTTTAACTTATGTGTTTTTTTAATCGATAGTATAATATATATATATATATATATATATTATAATATGTCAGCAAACATTAAAAAATTATGGTTAAATTTGTTTTATTTTGAATATAACATTATAATCAATTTTATTTAGTTTGATTTTTTTTTAATTTTTTCACATTATTTATGTATGAATATGGTTTTGAAAATTATTTTTCATTGAAAAAATTGACAATTGTGCAAGGTATAACACTATCGTAAAACACAAAATATATAGATTAATTGATATAGAATTGTTAAAAAATTATACTAATATAATTTAATATCTAGTATATTAAATTTTTTAATTTTATACTAATAAACACATTAAATATATTTTAAATTTTTATTTACTTAACTGACTAAAATATTTTCACAGAAATATATCCAAATTCAACTTTAATTAATAAATTCATAATATTCTATCCCATTTTTTACCAGAATTTATAATTTATATATTCTAAAAATGATGTTAATATTCATTCTTTTAAAAATTAATTATAATTATTTTTACATTTTATTTTTGTTCAAAATTAATAATTATTTCACGAATTCGTATATTTATAAGAAAATATCAATTATACTCTTAACTATTTTTTTAATATATTAAAATTTACAAGTATCTAACTCGTTAATGACTAATTGTCTATTAATAAAAAAATTGTGTTAACCAATGTTCTTAAGACACTTGTTAAGAATAAACAAAATATTTATAAAAAATATTTTAGTATTTATAATATATATATATATATATATATATATATATAATTACTTTTTATGTTTTAAAATAAGTATGGTACTAAGTTGTTTTATATATACTAATAAATAGATGATAGAAAGTAATGATTTTATAAGAATAGTTTCAATGTTAATATTACATTAAAAAATTAAAATGATATTATTAAGGATATTAGTAAAAAGAAAATTTAACATTACATTGAAAAACTATATAAATACAAAATACTTATTTTTTTTTTAAAAAAAATCCAAATACAGTGCTCATTTTAGAACAGACAAAATATAGTTTTGAAACCGGGAGAGAGTAACAATTATAATAATACATAATAATCTTCACGCATATAATAGCAACTGCATCACAAGCATCTTTGGAGAAACAAATATATAACAAATTCATTTAATCGTGCATTACTAGTGTCATAAACCAATAGAGTTATTTTATTGGTTAATTTCATATTTTAGAATGAAATTAATCTGAAAATCAATCAAACTAGTGCTACAGTAAAAGCAATCTAAAAATAGATTTTTTTTTATTTTAAGTTATTATTTATTTATTCATTTTAATTGAATAATTTGGTGGTTTATATATACCAATAACATTAAATATTATATTTTTATGTATTTTTCACTTTTATTCCTTTATTAATACTTATAGCATTTAAAAATTATGTATTTAAAAACTTATCAATTATACTAATTTTTATAAAAAAATAACTTTATTACCATATAAAAATAATAATAACAATAAGTTTATCAAAAGAAAGATGGTAAAACATATCAGCTGTTACTTTTTCGTAAAAATGTTTGGAAAGTTAATTTATTTTTAATTTTTACCAAATGAAAATTATTTTAAAATAAACATATTAAAGAAACATATTTGTATTGGAGATTTGGATGAATTGAATGGTGATATAAAAACAGAAATTTTATTTATGCTTCTCATATCTGTTGATATTTTAGTCTTTTATTTTTTCTGTTTCACAAATATACACTCTTTAATGCTCACCAGTGTAGTGGTTAAACATTAAAGATCAATGAAAATATTTTAATCTAAATATAATATTTTTTACGTACATTAATTAAATATTTAAAATCTATGAATATATCCACGGACAGAGAAGAGGGTGTAAAGATCTAAATGCAACGACATTTGGACGGTACCAAAATCATTGGTTTTAATAAATTTTGAAGCAAATACAAGAGAACAATTTTATAAAAATTGTCTTAAATACATGTTATTATTGGAAAGCAGGTTTGTTGTATAGAAAGAAATGAATTTTTAGAAGTTAGTTTTGTTGAATGTGTGAAATGAAAAGAAATAAATGGTCTGTTAATTATTTTGAAACAAAAGCGTGTGGGAAGAAAGAAGAAAAATGAATGATGTGACGTGTATGGCATGATTTCATTTCAACACGGAATGTGGATGAGATCAGAGAAAGAGTCTCCTCAACAGAGGGACCATACATGCTTGCATTCGCCACCTGCACCTCCCAATAGACAAATATATTTCTATGTTTCATGTCACATTCAACTAAAATGGAAAATCATCCATTCATACTATAGTACTATCATATTGTATTGTACAACCATATATAATAGTTGTACAGATAGCTAGAGAAAAATAAACCATAAATACATAAAATTTGAGTTAAGGATATCTTTCACAAAATTCATTTTGAGATTATTTGATATTTATATTTAAATATTTTTATTATATACACAATAAAATATAATATAAAACTTTTTATTTAACAAAAAGTTACTCTAAATTGTTTCAACCAAAATCAAACCTATAATATCTTTTTAATGCAAAATTAAAGTCATTATCTTTGTGGTTCTCAGCTAGGAAGGAAAGTGAGCCCTAAATTAGATATTGGTTGACTGGGTTTGTAATTGTACATGTGTAGTAGGGTTGACAAGATCCAAGTGTCAAATTCTCTCTACAACAAGTGGAATCTGGCTGTTTCTAATGTCTCAACACCCAGTCAAACTCGGACACAATCAAATATCAAAACAAACACAATATATACAAGGTTTGGCAATTTGCAGAACCAAACCGTCTTAATTAATAAACAACACCAAATATAAAAACACTAATTTTAAATGGGACTGAGATAAACCTCAAGATTCACGACTTTTGGCGTTAACTTCACTCACATTTGCTATTTGCCTTGTTCGGGATAATTATGGTTATCACTTATCAAGCATTGTAAAGGCCAATGGTGTGGTTTGGTTTTATTATTCTTCTGTCATGAGGTCATCTTTTGGGGCAAACATTAATTTGAGCCATGCATTTCACCACGTCCACGCTTTCCCCCAGTTGGACCCTCCATATAAATATCCCAATTGCAAATCATATAAAAATATGAAAATCATTTTTGTGTTCGAAAAATAATAGACATTTGAAAAAATTGGAAATTGAAAGGTGATTATTTTGGATAAGAAAAGAAATGAAAAAAAAATAATAAAAAACATATATTTTAGATTTTTTTATTTTTTGGACGATGAAACTGAAAATTTTGGTAAAAGGATCCTAAACACTTTAAAGAATTGTTTGCTTACAGTTTTTTTTTGAGACGTGAGGTTATCGGTTGCCAGTAATGCAATATGATTTATTAGAAGAATGACTGCAAGGATTTGCACTGATTTGAGTTAGATAATCGAAAATCTATAGACGATATATGATATTTGATTATCTTTTTTTTTTTTTTTTGGGTTAAGATATTTGATTATTATATAAATTACGTTATCATTCAATTACAAACACTATTTATATAATTTTTTAAAATAATTATTATAAAGTTAACAATCCTAATAGTTTTTGGTTAGATGCATGGTGTTATTTGATATTTTTGGAAATGAATTTTGTTTTTGGTTGATAAATTTGGAATAATATGTGTATTACTGAGACACTGGCAACTTGGTCTCCATCTAGAGGCCCATGAAGAGACGAAGGGGCCTCGTTGTTTGTCTATGGAAGGCATATGAGTTGGCCACCAGGAAAATTTATCGTTTCGGATCAATTGCAAACTTAATTGATTAAATTGATTCATATTTTTTCTATTTCGATAGTAATTGGATGAAAACAAATTTAACTGAACCAATCAAATCGATTTGATTTTAATAGGTTTATCCATAAATTTGTGATTTTAAAATTTAAATAAACTCAATCAATTAAATGTATTTATATATTTTTTTATTATTTTAATTATTACTTATTTATTAAGTGAATTTTCACATAAAATTATCAAATTGTTAATTAATTTGATTTAGCTTAATTTAGTTTATGTTAAACACTTTTTTTTAAAAGACAAATTTTTATTCAACAAGAAAAATAAATCATCATGTCGTAAGGAATGACACTACAATGTTTGCATATTAGAGAATTAGCATAGCATGAATCTTTTGCAATTCCTCTTTGCATAATAAACATAGAAACCAATCTAGATATATAATGGAAATTTTGCAATTCCCCTCATACACAATAAAGCAGAACCCAAACTAGAGAATACACCCTAAATTTTGCATTTCTCCCTCCCTTACACAGTAAACACAGAAAACAATCCAGGTATAATGGAGAGTTACCTTTTTATTAGTTTAGTCAAGCAATATTTAGGCTGGACGGATAAAGAAACATACATATTTTTATACCGAGCTTGAACCCACAATCAATATCTTCATAAAGACAGTTACCAAATTTGTTCTACATTAAAGGATACATTCTGAAACACCAAAGTATTTTTGACCAACAGAATACCTCACATAGTAGCCAGCCAAATTATGCTGAGTATTTCCTTATGCTCTTTCCCTTTGGCTTTCATAAAACCTATATGTTGTCATAGATGAAATTGACAGCCTAAGAGCAAAACACCTAAATAACTTAATCAACAGTGGCATCTCATCCAGACTTGATAAGATGACTCATATACAAATAGCAAATATGACACTAATTCCAACTCATTGCATTGTGACAGACAAGACATGAAACATTATTTGATAGAATAATATTCCGTTTTACTAATTCAATCTTAGTATGATTCTATTGTGAACTACCCTTCAAGCAAATGCTAAGACACCTTAGACTTTCATAATCTGTTAAAGAATTGTGAATCATAGTCTTAGGACTTCCCATAAACTAAGCGATAAACTTCTCTTATAAAAAAAGATGCATTATTTCTTTTATTGGCTACCATTTTTTATTCATCTCTCACATCAGGACATAATAATACCCCATATAGAACTCACTTGAAGGCAATTAAATACTTGTGTTCTTTAATTTATTTAACTACCATGTTACCCATTAATTTTAAAATAAAATTATCTTTTATATTTTTAAAAGAAAATTTTTATTTTTTATCTAATTTGAAGTAAATCAAAACGTACCAACCATTTGTTTGGTTTAATTCATATTACAAAAGAATTTCTAAAATCCAAACTAAACTAAATTAATTAAAATTAATTGAATCATATTTTTTTATTAAAAACTGAAGCAAGACTACCTATGATCACCCGGATTGGCAATCAAAATGCCATATTGCCATCACGTAAGGTTTCTCATATAGAAAAGAAAAGAAGTAAAAAAAAATTATGAATAATAAAGATCGAAAGGAGTTGTAAAGGTCACCAAGCAGTGGAAATATTATGAAAAAGGGGAGAAAGATGTGAAGTGTTGAAATTATTTCACTAATAAAAATTAAAAAAAATTATAAAAAAAAAAATAAAGGTATAAAACACGAAAGGATAAGTTGAATTGTGTTTTTAAAATATTTTGGCAAGTTTTTTAAAATGCTTGAGGCTTGATCTAATTTTGTTGAAAGAGCTTGGCGTGCAAAGAAGCAAATCTTGAAAAACCTTATTCATAAGAGAGATGAAGTTGAAGGCAATAACAGAAATATTTTGATAGTGAATATGGCATGTAAGTAAAATCACATCCTCTCTTTGTGTACGGATTATCGAAAGCCCATGGGCCTTCTGAATTTTGGAAAATGTTGGATACACCTCCTTAAATATGCCTTCCTTTTATTGGAAAGTAATTTTTGGAATAAATATATCGATCATGCATGAAAATACTGTCCTTGTTGGTTAAAGATTAAAAATACATTCATTTCCCTGTGTACTTCTGCCTTTGTCCATTTCCATGTGTACATCATTTCTGCATTATAGCAAGGCATATACATAACGTCCCTTTGTTTGCCATGTCCTGTCTTTCATTATTAAAGACGTACAAAATGGCAATGTTTGCCACTACAAAGTTCAATATTTTATATTGTTTTATTTTTTTTATATCAATTTTAATTTGGAATTTGTTTAGAGAACACTGATGTAAAATCACATTTTCGAAATCAATTACTCTAGAATCGATTTAAAAACCTTACAGAGTTAAATGATCACTTACACTCATGCAATTCTCATACTTTAAAATCAAGTGTTTATAGCATAGGGGATGAAATATTGTTTGTTGATAATTTGAGTGGGGAAGCATGTCCCAAGTTATATGTGTTTAGAGCATTGAAAAATTCACATATAAGCTAGCATTATGATTGGTGTTTAGAGCATTGGAAAATTCACATAAATAGTCATTTATAAATATTTTCTTTTCATAACTCATTAAATTAATTTTTAGAACAAAATCGTGACCGTGCTCCAAAATAAATGATACATCAAATATGGTTATCCTAATGAAATTTACAGACTAATGCTAATGACAATTGGCATTTATACAAATCAATGCATGATTCTTTTGGGCACAAAATTAGGGAAGAAAGGTCGAATTCACTTGTGGGTTGGCAAAACCAATAGAGGTCAAATTCAAAGGATTATTAGTTTATTATAAGATTAAATTGCAGGTAATCTGATATCTAATTCAATTACTCAAGTAGTGTTTGATTGCTACAAGGAATTTGAGAACTAAATTAAGCAGATTTTGGGTGGTTTCAGCCTTTCAGGAGATTTAAATTTGCTACGCAAGTGCGAAACTATAATTTTATTTTATTTTTTTGCACTTTGATTTTGTGTAAACTTACACTATCCTTCGCCAACGTTAGTGATAATTAACTACGCATAAATCCATCTAGAAATTACACATCACGCTGACCTAATAAAGAAAAAAGGCTAATAAAATTCAAAATTTATGTCTACCAATAAAAACATTTACTATTGTTTTAAAAAACAAAAAAATACATATATAATAAAAAGGTTAACTTATATTTCTCTAAGTTTTTTGTTTTAAAATGTATTTTAAAAATAAAATCATGTTCGAAAAATATATTTTAATTTGTTTTTTAGTTATTTTTAAAAATAAGTTCTACTTATTTTAAAAGCAATAAAATTTGGTTTCGGATCTTAGTTTCTATCTTGTTAAAGCTCATCATTTAATCTCACCCATTATTATTAACTATCATTTTTTATTGTGATCCTCCATTAGACAGACATGAACCATCAATCCTCTAATTAGCAATCACTAATCCTCCATTAACATTAAGAGTTTATTACATATTTATTAAGGTGTACTCTATAAATTACTCAATTTTTTAATAAATTGTATTTTATCTTATTAAATTTGCATAAAATATATTACATGTCTTTTTTATTTATAATTATATTATTTATTTATTTTAATACAAATAATATTTTTGGAAATATTTTTTAGTCAAAATTATAATTATGTACCATTATATAATATAATTATATTAATTAATAATGTTCTATATATATAAAGTGCAATGAGTTTTATGATATAATACTCATACTTATTCTCTTATCCACATATTTTTTGCAATTCCAAAACAAACCAATTTCCATATGATTACTCGACCCACATAAAAATGTTTTTGCTGATGGATGTGGAGTGTAAATCCATCTTGCCTTCCTAAATTCTAATGTCACCCATTCTTAATTTTCTAAGAGAGCATTCAAATTGTTTCTTTTCTTCCTTTGAGTCAACAAATAATTTTTTAAAACGATGTTTTCTTATTCTAGACTAGGACAACCTGGACAATTACAGACACTAACATTTTGTAGTTTTCGTATGAGGAACAATCAAGTATACAGTAGAAGATAAGGTTTTGTTGCAAATAAATTTTTATTATACATTTTTTTCAAGACTAATTTTTTCCGTTCTATCTTAATTATGCAAATCAAGAATTTTCTTTCCTTTTGAAATACATATATTTAATAGCTTGTTGAAGTTCTTCATAATTAGGAGCAACACAAGAATAAAATAATAATCATTATCAAAATTAATGCCACATATCTTAACATTTTTGTCCGGTCATTAAACAAAGGTTTTCCTTTTTTCATCTAATCCTTCTTACGCGTCTTTATCATTATCTTGCCAAATTATATAGCTAGTGTGAATAGACTTGTTAAAATTTGGCATTCAGTTGTCTCGATATCATATTTTTTATATACATAAACTAAAGAATTTTATTAAATACAAGACAAATTACAAGACGTGGCTAGTAACAAAAATTAGTCGGAAACATAGACCTGAAAAAACTATCACAACCATTCATTGCCCATTCTTCACGAAAATGTGAGATAAATTTAGATGTGAAATATCACTGCGACAAATTTAATTGTATAAATTATTCAATTTCTTCTGCATCAATTCTTTGTGCTCGAAATATTATAACATTTATTATTTTTCATAATTATTAAATGTCAATAATTACATAAAAATCGAACTTTGACCTGTCAACCGGTTTCATAAATTGGTAAAAATATATACATAAAACTTCCTAAACGCCATAGTTATTATGCAATTTATATTCTTAAAAAGAGTCATTTGTGTGATATGTTGGTTTATAATATATTTGGAATGTAAAAAATAAATTAATTTTTAAGAGTTATATACTTCTAGATAAAGATATCATTGATGCGATTAAACTAAATTCTTAAAAATGGTGCAACACTGGTAAATTTATAAATCATTCGTTTCAGGAATAATCATGAACCATTGGTTTATATTTAGAGCTTTTCATATTTTTACTTGTTTTATAACATAGAAACTGGTTATGTTTTATGTATAACTTTTATATCTTTTAAATAAAATTGTTTGACTTATAAAACAAATATTCCTAAAATAAGCACGATTATGACATGAAACCATAAGCCAGATTCAATGCTTAAAAAATGAAAAGGGACAATCTTAAACTCGTAGGAACCAGGAATATGCCTTTGACACACGCTACAGCAGCATCACTTGTTAGCCGCCTTTGGTGGTCTTTCCATTTTGTTTGCTACAAATAGTAGTTAAGCATATTAAACCACCTTTTATTTATATATATATATATATATATATATATATATATATATTAGTATTATTAACATAGTTTTTAATATCTTCTTTTTAATGTATTTCTTTTTTAATTTTTAAGTGACTTTTGTGTGTCTTAGTGAAAATATGATTGTCCTTGTTTTTCAGTGAAGCTCACGTAAAATCCATCCAATAATAATATGCTAAAAAATGTTTACTAAAGAATGTGCTAGGTTACAATAAACTTCATATGTGCTTGATATATAATGAAATAATCTCTTGCTACAATTTTTCTTTTAGAAAAAAAAAATAATTGTAGGAGTTTAATTGATATACATTGTTAGTATAAAAATTTTTACACTGACATTCAATCATCCTCTTTCATTCATGATAAGTTTGTTAACTTTACTAATTAGTACTTTAAAAGTCACATAAATGAAAGTCAATCATGATTGAATGTAAGTGCAAAAATCTTTTACATTAACAATGTATACCAATTAAACTCTAATTATATTATCTAACAGATAAATTTATTTTTTTTCCAGTCTCGCCAGTTATATAAAGAGTTTGATTGGGATACACTGTCAGTATAAAAGATTTTTACACTGACGCTCAATCATAACTTTTCTTTTTGTGTGACTTTTAAAATACTAATTAATAACATGAACAAACTTACCATGAATGAATAAAGAATTATGATTGAATGTCAATGTAAAAATTTTTACACTAACTGTGTATACCAATTAAACTCTTGTATAAAATTTGTAAAAATTTTTACACTCACATTCAATCACAATCCTTCCTTCATGGTAAATTTGTTGACTTTACTGATTACTACTTTAAAAGTCACATCAATGAAAAGTCATGACTGAATGTTATTGTAAAAATTTGTTACACTGACAGAGTATACCTATTAAACTCTAAAAATGATTACTTTTAATTTTGTCATCTTCTAATTCCCTTTCATTGTATTCTCAAATTATTTCTTTTTAGATTTCTAATTTTTATGTTAAAATTTCCTTTTTCTCACTCAAATACAAACACTCCACTCTTTCATTATTAAACTACATATTCTTGAAAATAACCTAAGTCTAGTTTCCTTAAAAATGATTTAAACAACACACTTTTATAATTATTTTTTTTCTAATTGATATGTACTAGATTTTTATATTATAAATTTAAAATATTTTATTTTAGCAAGGTTTTAAATTTAATTTGATTTAAAATAACCGTAGAATTGATATGACACTTGCTACTATATATGCAGTACAAGTTGTCCAAACAGGTGTGTTTTCACACCGCTTCTCTCTACATGGTAATCGATGCATTGTGTTTCTGCCTATAATATATATATTTGCTATGTGATTTGCCCAAGCAGATTATGTGTACATTTTCCCAACCGAAGACGTATACCACTTTTCTGTCTTCACATTATTATTGAAAATGGATGAAGGGCCCTTCCTATACCAAATGTACTCTTTGTTCATGTATATATATCCAGGGTGAAAGGTAACACTAACAAGTAACAACAATAATATCAATATTGTGTGGATGAAAGTAAATTCACATTTACCAAATCCGTTACATTTCGTGGGAGTGATAGCTAGTAGTGTACCCATTAGGTGAATATCAAGGGGTCAAATGTGCACGACGACAAGGTGATTCTAAAGGATGGTGGCAGAAGGAAGTGGCCTTAAATAGGATTCATCATTCATTGCACATGAGCTTCCTGAGAAGCCTCTCACAATATTATATATATCATCACACATATCGTGAACGCAAAGGTGCTGTCAGTTCGCGAATATAGGACTATGTGTATGAGTAGTATAGTGGTCTAGTGTGATGATTTTGAAGCCAATTGAACATCTTTCAAATTGCTTTCAATGCCTTTGATGTAAGGGTTTGGTGGGGTTGAAGTGATTACCATCAAAGATGCCAACAAATTCCCTTGTCTACGTCTGAAAGAGACCTCATGGCTACTCGAATTACGCGTTTTGTTTCATCTGTATGTGTTGACGTTGAGTACCATTATTTTACTTGCAATTTTAGCCATATTACTTAATCTAATTACTCGGTGGCTCATATATATGCTTATCACTACACATTATTTAACAACAAATCTGGCTTTGATTTGCTAATATGCTACAAATAGCTTCATTTGTACACACATCTACACGTTTTTCTATTTTTGTTGTTCAAGTTGAGGATATGTTTTACTATTATGCCTTTTTCCTTTTTTAGTTAATATGTTGTAGAATATTTTAAATTACTCTCTCAAATTTCATCTAGGGGAATTATCTACAATGATACAAAAAAGAAATCTAAGAAAAATAATAAATAGTATTTTAAATTCTTATATGTTGTTAGTGTATAGTTAATATTCAATTATACGTTTGACCTTATTAGTCTCTCAATATTAAAAAAAGTAGCATTATACTATGTGTAATCTGAAATTAAGGTGACCTCATTTCCAATATATGTAATCTATTGATTCTCTTGAGACCACTATGTATTGTTGGTAGATGGTCATGTCCGTGTATCCTAAAGTGGAGAAGACATACTTTTGGAACATGAAATTTGGGTTCAATTTCAGGTTAATTAATTTTCTCTGAGAAAAACGTGCACAAATTCTTTGTAATAGAATCTGTGTTCTAGCTAGAACATATTTAATCGCATCGATCAACATCATGGCTCTTTATCGTATGGATAAAGAATAAAGCTTTTGTCTTCTACAAATTCTTTAAAAGCTTTTGAATATTTGCTTCCACAACAGTTTTTATCTTAAATTTTCCAACAACGCCAAACTTTAAAATCACTGTCATACGAAAAAACAAGGGTTAATCTTTTCCATTAGAGAACCTTCTTGAATTGAAGAACTTGATGACTTAGATTAATTAGTCATTTTTCATATTTGAGGAACAAAATAGTAATTAAGATATAATTAAATATATAAACTGTAATATAATACATAATTATCATTTAATGATACTTGACTTATGACAGTGCACAACCATCCTAAGCAAAATAAATTTTAACGATGACAGTAACGTTGCTTCAAAGTTAAACCCTTCTCTCTTTAGTTTTTCTCTTACAAATACAAAACTAATTTACACAAAATCATGTTTAGGGGGAAGAGACATGGTCATATAATAATTAATTGAAACATGAGCAATATTTTATTTGGTGAATGTAATATAACTGAGTAAAATATATTATGTGGTGTAAAAACTAAAAATGATAACTATCATATCTGAGTGATTTTTGTCCAAGTTATTGGTCAACCTGCAAAGGTTTCATGATGATATCGCAATGGTAACCAGTTTTGGGGTAAACAGAGTTAGCAGGAAGAGGTTAGTGCATTTCCACAAATGCTGCTTTCAGTTGTAAAGTGTGAGAAGGGGTCACATGGGGGCGTGGAAGGCACTGGCGCGTGAAAGTGGAACTTTCCTTTCATTTGCCCTAAACTGCAGCAAAATTAAAACTATACAGGAAGAAAGAACAGTGAGGTATAGGGAAGGGACCATATTTACTAAAATTAAATTGGGAAAAGAGAATGAGATAAAAATAAGAATAACTGGGGTTTCCATTTTTTTGTAAAAGAAGATCAAGTGCACCCCTTTCTGTGTTCATTGTCTATTTCTATATAGCACACTAACTTCCACTTCTCTGAAACACACACACACCATTATCTCATCACAACTACTACTACTTACTACTATGCCTTCTCTCTCTCCCCTTTTGCACTAAACCCCACTTTCTCTTCTATATCAAGGGTTGATCACAGAACCTCAATATATTTCTAATTATAATTGATAAAGTTTGAGTTATTGTTTCGAGACACACAGAAAAAGAGAGAGAGAGAATGGGTAGAGGGAGGGTTGAGCTGAAGAGGATAGAGAACAAAATCAACCGCCAAGTTACTTTCTCAAAAAGAAGGAACGGTTTGCTCAAGAAAGCCTATGAGCTCTCAGTTCTCTGTGATGCTGAGGTTGCCCTCATCATTTTCTCAAGCCGTGGCAAGCTCTATGAATTTGGAAATGTTGGGTATTACCTCTCTCTCTCCTCCCTCCCTCTCTATATGAACTGCAAAAATCTTAGCTACCCTTCAACTTATTTAATTTCTGCACATATTTTTTGATTTATTTTTGTGAGGTGCAAATCCCAATAGGTATTAAAATTTTAGACTTTGGGTTTTCTGAGTGTGTTTGGTGGTGCTGAGATAGATACCTTCTTCTCTTCTCTGAGCAAACACACTTTCTTCTTTGCATCAGCTTCTTTCACCAAAATGGTCACTGGTTTCTGCTTCTGGCTTACTTTATTTTGCCACGACTGAATTTGATGTTTTTAAGATTTAACCAACACTCCCCTTTCATTATTCACTTTCCACCCAATATGTTTTTTTTTTCAATTACTTTTCTTTTGTCCCTTGTGCTCTTCTTCTTTCTATCAGTTACAGTTCTTGGTTTAACCTCTTTCTCATACACATGCAGCTGACACCTCCTAGCTTCCTCTCTCTCTCTCTCTGTCTCTCTCATAGGTTCTCCTTTACTGGATCAGTGGATCTTGTGCCCTCTGTGATATAACTCTCGGCCCTTTTTCTTTTTATATTTTTGCAATTGTATGTGGGGTTCTTAATGAACTGTCATGGCATGGGTTAGAGAGGAAAAATATGAGTTTTGATTCGTTCCAATCACAGATCAACACGTTTCATCGTCCTTCCACCTGATATTTCTCTATTGTGAGTTAAAGGTTTCAGCTTTGCATACTGATCTACTGATGTAACAGTACAATCTATTTCCTTCTTTCTCAGAAGGAAAAAAAGGAACAAGAAAACAGAAAAGGAACAAAGCAATCATATGTATCCAGTTTTGTAACATAGTGTAATTAATTATTGAACGTGGTGATGAGGTAAAGTACCCAAGGGTGTCGATGACACACTTGTACCGTTGTACAAGATCTAGGGCTTTCACAATTTCTTCATCCATATAGGAACAATATAATTTTTTTTTATAGCTTGTTGGCCTTCAACTTTTTAGCACTCAAGAATCTTGTTCTTAACCTTGGCCTTTTGTCCCTTTGATCTTTCGGTTCTATCAATGTATCTTCTCAGAGAAAGCTCTATCGTATATGTGTCCCCAAAACAATTGCTGTCTCTATTTCTTGAGCGGATCAATTGTTTTCCGAGTTTGGACTTTGCAATCAAAGATAGGAGTTGCTTCTCTTGTTGTCTTTTACTCTTAGGTTTTTTAGATGATCAATTGATTCTTTCTCTTTTTCTTCCTCTCTCTTCTAGGGAATCTCCTTAATTAGCCTGCAGTTTTATCTGGATTTTTTTTTTTCATGTTTATGGAGGAATAATGACTTATCCTGCACTATACTAGTTTAATTAGATTTTTTAGTTTTCGTGTTTCATGATGGTAAATCATACCGTTTTAGCAATAATTGGTCAAAATCAAAAACGTGAATCAGGCTTTTGTTTTCTTCTTCCTTTGCTTGAAGCCCTAATATGTATATCTGAGTCCCTTCAAGGCATGGCTTGTTGGAAATAATGAACATGGAAAAAAGAAGAAAATATATATAAGAAAAAGACTAAATAGATATTACTATATTTCTTGTTTTTAGAATTAACCTAAAATTACAGTTTCTAACATATTAACATAATATTGTGAATATGAGGATATCTGTGGCAAAATTTGGCATTTGCGTCTGAAATGTTTGAGTTTATATGGTCAAAGTTGGGATTGAGATAGAGAAATTGTTCTTTTTCTTACAGTTTTTTGGATTGTGTGTCATCTTCTCTTTTATCCCAGCATTTATTTTTCTTTCAAAACAAATTAAATATTTAGGTGTGCTTGGATTTGTCTAAAACTCCCTCAGAAATGATGCTCACATTATTTTTCCTTTTCAATTCGCCCAGATTTTGTTTTTTACCCCTAACTTTGTATTGGGCAGAAATAGCGTTTGCAAAGAGGAATTCTTTTATTTATTTATTTATTAATTTACCTCTAACTCTTTTAATCTTGGAGAGTCGTTTCAAATTTTGTAGATAATTTCGTAATCTTAACTTTATTTCTCATGAATAAGATTAATTCAAGGTATATATAAACTGTTTATGATGTGGAAAGGTATATTCGTACTTGATTTTAAACAGTAGCCATAATTTCTCCAAATTTTTTTTATCAAAATATATGATTGGTGTCATCTTCTTCTTTTGTGCAACTACAAATCTATGCATTATATGTTCATAATAAACAAAAGAATGAAAGATGACTTGTTAAAAAGAAACCTAGCTAAACTTCGTGAAATTTTTGAGTAAAAATAATTTGTTCATGGGCATTGATATTTTATGGATATTTGGTTTGATATATAATATGTCTACAAGTTATGAGCATATTTGTCTGCAATCAGCTTTGACTACCTACATCGAATAATTAATTAAACACTTCTATGAAATAGTAACTCCTATTTTTTTGTGTGTTTGTTTGTCATATAAAAGTGAATAATAATGTGTTTAAAATAGTTATTGTGTGAAATATAAAAAGAAAAATAAAAATTTGTAAGTTTGGGTACATATACATTTTTAATGAAGAAAAATTAATTAATCGGTAAGTTATACAAAATGCACAATGAGTTTAACTAAAACTTTAAAAATGTTTTCCAAACATGAATATATAAGCCCTGAAATTATTTTGTTAGTCATATATATATATATATATATATATATATATATATATATATATATATATATATTCTGGAAAATAATGCACTATCCTGGACAAGGGCTATACATGCCCTATATTTTAAAATTTGGACTTATTGGTATCCTTCAATTTTAAGCTTAAAAATTGAAGCCCTTAACTTCGAAAGTGTAGATATATACCATAAAATTGAGCTGAAATTAAGTATTAAGATCAAAATATTAATAGAAGTTTCAAAACATGTTTAGCTTTATTTACATATAAATTGCAACGATTTATCAATAAGATCTAACGTTGACGGAGTAGTGTAATTGTAAATTCTTTAGTATATATATGTATACAATTCTTACAGATAAAATACAAATTCAGAGGTTCAGAAAACTTTAAATGTCCATCATCGCCCACATTAATTTCGTAGTTTTTTCATTTACTAGTCTCCTTAATTAATTGAGCGTTCATTATTGTAATTTCCTATATATATAAATTAACATCAAGTGTCAACGTTTAAAAAACTAGGTAGACTGCATATTTATATTATTATATATAAAAAATTGCTTTGAACAAATACTGACAAATCAGTTTCCTTCAATTGGCAGCATTACCAAAACTATTGAACGATACCAACGTTGCTCTTTTACTCCTCAAGATGAGCATGTTGAATGTGAAACTCAGGTATGTGTTCCCCGACTCTTTCTGCCCACATTTTAATCAGTTCAATTAAAATTTGTGCCTTCATTGCCTTCTAAATTTTTAAAATTCTTATATGAGAATTTTGACAGCTACATGTTAATTAGGTCTAGTGATCATTTAAAACAAAAATAAAAGGGTGACAAAGGACAATAATCAAACATTAATTAATTGGGTCAAACTTTCATTTTGTTTCCTGAATGCTTGTGAAATTAAGCAAACTACTTCCTTCCATTCGTTAGTAATGAATTGTTTTCTTTCAAAGAATGAATAAAAGAAAGCCCTATCTGCAACAATAATAGTATATATTCTAAGCCATTCTGAATGGTATGATACATCTCTGGATATAATAGCAGATAACTATAATTAGATCTTTTTAGTGAGCCAATATTTATGAAATTTTGTTTTGGCAATCAGAGCTGGTACCAAGAGGTGTCAAAGCTAAAGGCAAAGTATGAGTCTCTTCAAAGGACACAGAGGTAATTATATATACCCTTTCTTAATATACCTTCTGATGAATATATCAATATATTATCATGTTTTGAACAGTCACGTGCAAATGTATGTTAATTACGTACAAACAAAAAGACGTTAATAACAAATCTTAGAAACTCATAACCACCACATGTGAAAATTAGCTTTCCAATATATTGTTATTTTAGGCATTTGCTTGGGGAAGATCTTGGACCATTGAACATAAAGGAGCTGCAGAATCTTGAGAAACAGCTTGAAGGGGCTTTAGCACAAGCTAGGCAAAGGAAGGTGCAAACACATGTCTAGAATTTCTCTTTATTGCTCTCTGGATTTCTTGATGGTACTTTACCTTAATTAGGTTGTAAAGCATGTGCCTTTATACAAGAACTGACAACCATCTTTCCAGTAGTTTAACTTCTCGTGATATAGGTGTAAGTTTTTATTTTTTTTTATTGGCTAAGTTATATATATATATGATCAAGAAGAGGAGATAATACAAGATGTACAATGTACATATAATTAACATATGTATGGCGAAAGGAAAGGGGGGGAGGATCTTACCTGCCAAAAGTTATGAAAAGTTAGCTAGGTTTTTTTTTTCTTGTCAAAGCCCTAATTATTAGTTCTACGACGAGTTAATTTCAAAACATTCCATGGAAGAAAAAGTAAATTTGTGAAAATAAAACAAACTACGTATACTTCCTTCAAAGTATATTTTTCTCTCTCCTTTTCCTCAACGATTCCTTAAAATTTTAATTTCATAAAGAGCTGGTTTCATTCTGTTTTACACACCCTACGTGGTACCGCCAGCTGATCTTAGAAAGAAATATTTATTTTGGATGACATTACTCTAATTTTATTTCTATTGCAGACACAAATTATGATTGAACAAATGGAAGAGCTTCGCAGAAGGGTGAGAAATGTTACATAATTAAGCACACTTATTTGGTCTTATAATTTTATTTGTTATTTATTATAAAATTAACTTGTTCTTAACAAGTCAATTATATCCTATGTATTTGTAATTTGAAAAAGTTGATTTACATTTTAGGTCAGTATTCGTTCGTACCATTTTTGTAAACTAGTTTGGAAATTTCTCATTGTTAGTATTTTCATCCATCTTGCAGGAGCGCCATCTTGGAGACATGAATAAGCAACTTAGACTCAAGGTTTTACAATTTGGAACCTATCAAATTTCATTGTATCTAAGATATATATGCACCATCTTAGTGAAAGATACATGTCTTGCCAAAATTTATTCAATTAATCAACACATTCTAGTTTCTTTATCAATTGAGTCTCTCTTTTCAGCTTGAAGCAGAGGGATTTAATCTTAAAGCTATGGAAAGCTTGTGGAGCTCTACTTCAGCTGCTGGAAATAGTGGCTTTCCCTTTCAGCCTGCTCAAAACAACCCTATGGATTACCAGGCAGAACCCTTTTTGCAAATAGGGTAACGAAAATTTCCTTTATGCATAACATTATTTCACCAAAAGTTAAATAGACAAATTAACATAATATAATATGGTCTTTAGTGTTCATTTTTAGCACAGGTAAAGTGAAATAAAATTAACATTTCAAGAACAGATATCTACCTGGTTATGTCCAACAGCTGACTCACACTTCAAACCCTTGAACAAACTTTTGCAAATTAAAAACTTGATTTGAAATAAGAACATGCATAAAAGTTTATGTGAATATAAAATGTAGAAATGTATAAGATCTATTATTAATTTCCTGGTAATTTTTTACTCTATGTCATCTCAAATTTCAATTTGTTGCATATGGTATTCAAAAGCTGAAATATATAAACCTTAGACTTTCAATGGTCAGAAATTATAATTTAACCACTTACTATGAACAGGTACCATCAATTTGTTCAAGCTGAGGCATCAAATGTGCCAAAGAGCATGGCTTGTGAGACTAACTTCATGCAGGGGTGGATCCTTTGATCAATCTTATTTAATCATGTGATTTACCTTATTGCCTATATGCTTTTTAGATTTGTGTTTTGGTTGTTGCTAAATGTACCTTTGAGACAAGCAAAGTTCCAGACTTCTTTAGTGCTTTCTTGTAATTGGATATAAGTACAGACAATGGTTTTACTATATGTCAAAGCAACGTTATTGTTTTTAACTCTTTAGTTTGAACCTATATGCATATGTGTGCATCTCTCCTTACTTCCCCAGGAAAAGCTTTTTCTATATATGGAAAAAAGTGAAAACAATCAAAGGAGAAAGAGAACTAAAAAATAAAAAAAGGAGAGGCAAAGCAAGAGAACGAGTTGCTTGCGATAAGAGAGTTTCACTAATATTCTTTCTTATTTTATGGTTTGAAATCTTTTAACAGCAACATTCTCAAAAGTTAAAAAAAAAAAATTAAGAATATTTAGATGATGTTTGATTTGAGAAAATGTTTTCAATTTTTATTTTATGAAAATTATTTTTATTTTTAAGTTTTTAAACATTTAAAAAAATGTTTGTTTTTACTTGATATTTTTGTTTTAAAAAAATATTGTTAAATTAAATCAATTTTAATAAAAATATTATAAATTATTTATATATAATTTAAAATATATTTATATATTATTTTTTATATAATTACAATATTATTATTAATTTTTCACAATGTTAACTTTTAAAAACACTGTATTTTTTTTTATTTTCAGCAAAAATATTTTTTAAATAGTAACCAAATATATTTTTCTACTATTTTTTGTTTTTTTTTAATAATGAAAACAGAAAACACTCCAATAAACATCGTATAAGTCTTTGAAAATTTAATCAATTTTACTTTAATCTCTATAAAAATTTTATTCATATTTAATTAGAGACTAATTCAGAAAAAAAAAGAAAGAAGTTAGAGACTATCATGGCATAATTAACTTTGAATAAAGGTAAGGATTAAAAATAAATAATTTCTTATATACAAATTACAATATATCAAAATTTGTGATTTTTAAAGAACAACAATTACATTTAATTTGAAAATTAAATATTTAAAAAAAATTAAAAATGAAGGGTGAGATATTTAATTTGAAAATTAAATTCCAACGCTTTACACATAATTACTGCACTTTAATAGATTTTGGTATAATATTTTTAATTTCTCCGAGTAAAAATTATTTTTTAAAATACTTTACCTAAATCTATTAACGCACAGTAATTATATGTTAATTAAGCATTGAAATTTAAGTTTCAAATTAAATATATTTGTGATGCTTTAAAATATACCAAAATCTAATTAACATGACAATAATAGTAACTGTTTGTACTGAAATGAGTGTGTATAATAATTTTTATTCGGAGAAATTAAAATAATAAAATTTAGAATAAGTATATTTTAAAAAAAAATGAAGAACGTAGTTTTTTTTAATTACATGTATCATTTATTGTACACATTATGGAACCTTATGAAATTATTCTTGCGTAAATTTTTTCAGTTAGCATTTATGTGTTTGGATAAGAATCTATTTTTGTGATGAAATATCTTATTTGAATAAAGAATTTTAAAAAAATTTAAAATTATAGGCTTTTTAAAAAGTATTTTGATTAGTTAAAACGGTAGAATTTTCAAATTCCTTCAAAATAATAAGAATTTAACATTTTTAAACTTACTTTTCTTTTATTAAAATTGGTTGAAGTTATTTTTTATTTGAAATCGGTTAGGAGTAACAAAACGAAGTGAGGAAAGCGGGTTGATCCGCCATCCTACCCTCATTTTGGTGGGTTGAACTAGTATTTTTGACCCATTGTCTAATTTTGGTTGCTCCGCCTAGCTTGTTAATTTAGCAAGACAAAGGTAGGTAATTCGTTCCACTAACCACCAATATTATATTATATTTTTTTAAAACTATAATATTTATATAAATTAATATAACAATTAAAATATAAAATAAATTATTAAGTAAAATTTATAAAAATGACTTTGTTAAGAAAATAAAATAAATTTTGTCATGAATTTATTTATCATTTATTTATGTAAAAGTATAATGTTGTAAAAAAAATAAAACCAATATGTAAGATTTGTTTTTTGTGATTTTTTTATTTATTTTTGTAAAAGCATGACTTTTTTGAGAAACTAAAGTTTTATTTTTAAATAAAATTTTATGTTATTTTGTAAAAGAAACATTTTTTTTTCAAAATATTGTTTAATAAAATAAATTTTTATTTTAGTACGAATTGAAATACTCTACGTAAACAACAAAATTAAAATTCAATAAATTTGAATTACCTTATCCAAATAAAAATTTTAAAAGATAAAGTCATTTAAATTAAAAAGATTTTAAATTAATATATTTCAAATTCTTTATATTTATAAAATTCTCAATTCAAATTACATATTTAAGATTCGTAGCCTAAGACTCCAGTTAAACTGTTACAATCTGGTGGCAATTAATTCATTTTACAATGCAGAAAGTGATTTTTAATTTTTTGAATAAAAAAAAGTTCATTAAGATATAGAGAAAGTAACTTTTAAGACGTGAAATTATATTTTTCTTATCCAAGGTTTGTACGTGATGTGATGATGGGCATAGGCTGATATAAATCCAACTATATATCGAAGCAGTATTCAATTACAAGTACATATGAGTTATTTCATTGCTAAAATTGCAATGCATTGTTTCTCTCTTTCCCACATAATGTTTCCGCTTGAGTCCAATTCTCGTGCTGCAAACATCAAATTAATTCCACATGCCATATCATAAAAGTAGTTTCTGGGAAAAATATTAAATAAAAGAAGCTATATCATTAATATAGAAATTAACAACTGCCATTTTAAATTTTTTTTTTTTTTACAGATTTTTCTTAAGAAAATTTGGCCCAACAGTGCTTCCTACCGGGCCTACCCTGCCCAACATTTAAGCCTTTTTTTACGGCTCAATATGAATTGCTGAATTAATAACATTGTCTCAATTAATTAAAAATAAATTATCATCGATGTTCTCTATCTAGGAGTTAGCTCACTTTATGAGTCTCAATTTTTTTTTCGTACCTTTTGTCCTCCAACTTTTTCAAAAGTTTAATTTTTGTCCTTCCATCAAATTTAGGGTATTGACTGTTAAAAATGAACGTTTTCTTACGTAATTAAGTGACGTGATATGATTATATTGTAAGTAAGAGTTAATTAAAGTTTAATCAATTATTTAAAAATATTAATTTTAAAAATATCAAAAACATATACCATGGCAGAAATTGAACCTAAGTCTTGGAAGAAGAAAAACTAAAGTCAATCTATTTAAATGCTAAAGTCATACTACAATATCGAAAGCCAATACTAATTTTTCTGTGAGATTTAAATTTAATTAAACTAATCGTGACAAGATTAATTTTAAAAATATATTAAAATTTACAACTTTTTTAAATGGAGAAATTTTAATTTTAAATTTTAATTCTCAATTTTAATTTATGTCTTTATTTTTAATTAGATTTTAAATTTTATATTGTTGTTAATATAACTAAATTTTAGTCTTAGTTGTTAACCCTTAAATTTTAATTTCATCTTTTAATTGTTAATTTTAGTTTCAAAATCATAAATAAAATATATAACATAAAATGACCTACAATAGATTTAAAATTAAAATATACAAATAAAATATAAAATATAATTAAAAATAAAAGATAGAAATTAAAATTTAAATTAAAATTTAAAAACTATAAATTAAAGTAACAACTAAAACTTAAATATAAAATTAAAAATTAAAAAAAATAAACTTATTCAAATAGATTTAACATAAAATCAAGCTAAGTAGTTTTTAGAATTTAAAAAAGTTTCTTTATTTAAAAAATTTAAAACATAAATGACCAAGAATAGTAAAACAAAACAAAGGAAAAGAGACAATAAAACCACATGATTAGTTTAATTAAATATGAATCTCATAAAAAAACTAATATTGGCTTTTGGTCTAGTGGTATTACTTTAGCAATTAAACTTCTTGATTTGGATTCAATTCCAACCTTGCTCAACTTTTCTATATTTTTAAAATTAACATTGTTATTGATTAGTTTAAATACATTGGAATTGCAAAATAAAATAGTTTTGACCTTTGGTTTAGTGGATTGGCTTTAGCTATCCTTCCCTAGGACTTGGGTTCGATTCTTATCATGCTACATGTTTTTTATATTTCTAAATAATTAATTAAACTTGACAGGAGGGCAAAAGGTGCACAAAAAAAAGTTGAGGGGCACAAAGTGAGTTACCCTCTAAATAGAGGGGCACCAGTGATAATTTAGCCAAAAATTAATTATATCATCATTTAATTTCACTCCCCCTAGTAGGGGTATTTTACTGATAAGTTCTATAGGAATTGGACGATCCTATTTGGTCAAATACCTATCGACAAACTCCTATGTTCCTTTCATTATAGTATTTCTGAACAAGTTCATGGATAACAAGCCTAAGGGTTTTTTTATTGATGATAATGACAATATTGATCATAGTGACAATATTGACCATAACCTTGATATGGAGTTGGAGCTTCTAACTATCATGAATATGCTAACTAAGGGTATGATGCCAAAAATAGACCGATTTTATATCACCTTTCAATTCGAATTAGCAAAAGCAATATCTTCTTATATAATATGGATTCCAAACATTCATGATCTGGATGTGAATGAGTCAAATTACTTATTCTTAAAATGTTTAATTGGTATACACTTAATTGGTATACACTGTCAGTGTAAATATTTTTACACTGATCACAATCCTTCATTCAAAGTACATTTGTTGACTTTACTCATTATTATTTTAAAAGTCACGTGAATGAAGGGTTGTGATTGAATGTCAGTGTTCTTCTACACTAACATGTATACCAATTAAACTCATTTTTAAAACATTTTTCATTAAAAATTTTTATTATAAATAAAAAAAACTAGAATTGTAATTAAAGAAAGAATGTTTTAAAAATAATAATTTAAATAAAACAAGAATAGTTAAATTTGTTTATATTTAAATCCAAAATAAAATCCAATATTTTTCTTATATATAAGTTTAGTATGCCGGACAAGTTAGTTTTGTTACTACTATGACTTTTTATCACATACATACACCCGTAAAAGGGAAGAATTACATGCTTCAACAACTTCATTATGGATAAGTTTTTTTTAATAAAAGATAATATCTATTTTTTTTAAAAAAAAATCTTAAAATAGTTATTTAATTATCAAACATGTTGTAACTTGCAAACATGTTTTGAATAAAGTTCCTTACATTAAACTCTCTTAAAAATGCTTTTGAAGTAATTTTTAATTTTTAACCATGAAAAATGAAAATTTGTAGCTTTTAAAAATACCCGTGAAGTAAGTAGATCTTTTTATATATATATATATATATATATATATATATATATATATATATATATATATATATATATTTATTGTATTTAACAATGTTTTGTTACAATGTTATGGTTTTTAAGTTATGTTTTAAATATTAGACCAGTCATCAACTTGGTCAGGATACACTACATTAATATGTTAATTATCAAATCAGTAAATGATCACTAATTAACTCATATGTCCTTATTTTTGTTACAAAAGTAAAAAAATTATTATATTTATATTTATATTTCTTAATTTTCATAAATTATCTTAAAAGACAAAAAATACAATTAAAATATATTTCAACACAAAAAATCATAATTATAATATATTTTATAATATTAATAATATATATTAATTTTCTCACTAATGTATCATACATTATTTTGGTTTTTATTACCAAGATGACCTCTCCACCCAGTGGTAATGTTGAACCTCAAAATCCCAATGTTCATGGGTTTGTATTTAAGGATTTTATTATTTTTTGTATCATTTATTTTATAAAGCTTTTCATGCAATTATGCACTTGAACGTCACTGACATAATATGTTGAAACGAAATATCAAATACAAATTCATTTTGTTTGGTTTCGAAGACTGTTTTTTATTTTTATTTTACTAAAATTATTTTTAATTTAAAAATTTTAACATTTAGAAAATATATTTATTTTTACTTCATACTTTTTATTTAAAAAAAATATTATTATTAAATTTAATCAATTTAGTAAAAATATTATAAAATTTTATATAATTTAAAATATATTTATATATAATTTTTGTTATAATTATAATATTGATATTAAAATTTTACATAGTTTTAATTTTCAAAGATACTAAATTTTTTTTTCACTATTTTCTGTTATTTTTTAAAATATTTCTAAATTTATAATCAAACATATTTTTACTATTATTTTTATTTAAAAATAAAAAAAAAACGCTCACTAAATTCCAGGATGAATTGATGTATTATCCTAGTATTGATTTTCAAAATTACATAAATATTTTTTTATAAATTTAACCTATATATTTTTATAAAATTTATTATCTTTTGTATAAAAATAAATTTATATAAAAAAATTAACCAAAGAACGATTACAGTCTGCACACACCTCTTTTTATCGTTAGAAAATTTTACAGTAAAATATATTTTAAATTCTTAAAAAAATATTGAAATATTAAATACATATTTCAAATTTTTTATATTTATTTTATTTTTAATTTTAAAATATATTACTTTTGATTTTTCAAGTGTTTTAGATAATATTTTTCAAAAATAGATAAATTAAAATAATATAATTTTCTTAAAAATATGTTTAATATATTGAAGTTAGAATACATATTTGTTTTTATTTGATGTGATATATAGTAATTAAAATAATAAAATATGACAAAAATGGTTAGCAGAAAGTGGTCCAATATTTGGTTCACTTAAATTAATTAAGGTATTATAGACCGAACAGAGAAAAAGCAGAGTAGTGGGAAGGGGAATAGATCACAGCTACGAATATCCATACACTTCTGACACATTAAAACTTTACCGCACATCGTACTTTGTTTTTCTTCTTCCCTTCTCTGTTACACTGCTATCCTCAGCTTCCATCCAGATAGGATACTCCATTTAATACCCTGTTTTGTACTTCATTTCCATTTTCTTTTCTTTAAAATGGGTCAAATATTATTTTCCTTTTCGAAATTTTGAGGCACTCACCAAATTTTGGTTTTCCAAAAATCACATTAATTATTTGGACACCTTTTTTCATTTTATTTTTTAAATTAAAAATATTCTTTAAAAATACAAATTTAAATAAATAAATAAAAGAGTACATATAAGCCTTTAACGTGATTACTTTTCATTTTTAAACGGTGTCAGTAACTTAGTAACAGAAGGAGAAAAATTATGTATAAAAAAATTCAATGAATTATATATTTTTAAAGCGTTTTGAAGAATCCATTTATCAACGTGTAAATCTATCTGGACTTGGTATTTATTTACTCCATTGAAATTTATCTCTCATCATCTTCACTTCAACAAACACATGATGCCACTCTTCGTAGTTCCATTTAACAAGCTCACCTAACATTTCTCCCTCTTGTTGAATGCGGACGAGATTGAGAAGGATCAAGTGTACCACTGTACAATAATTACTTGCCATTTTTCCTGCATAATATGTTGAGGCAAATAAGGGACTTTTGTAAAATGGGTGTGTTTTGTGAAGTTTCTAATATTTGTCACCGATATATGGTCGTAGCAATGTGTAGCTCCTACAGATCGAAAAATTAAGCTTATGTGTCTGGAATATTCAGTTTCATACACTGTGGTATGAAAGCAAAATCTACATGGTGCGGCTCCTGATAGTGTGACCCTTTATGCTGCTGGTGGCAAGTTCCCCTTTTGGTATGCCTTGTGTTTTTTGGCTGATTGGTGGTGTCAACTATATATGAATGTCTTGCATTTTGATTGGTTCATCTTTAACCTTTTTTTTTTTTTTTTCCTTTTTCAATGCTATATGGAACAAAATTAGGAAACTTGCCCAGTAATATCAATTTTTAGGGTTAGATTTGTGTTGATATATATAGGAGAAAATTACTAGATCTTATCTACTAATTTTTTGTTTTAAAATTTTGAAAGAAATTAATCTTAGTACCACCAAAGGAACAAAGTATTATTTTTAAGGTCACTATTCTTCACATGCCCGTTTTAATGGTTGTGTTAAAGTTTTTTTTTTTTTTGTTGAGTTTCACAGTTTGAATTTTCAGTTTGGTATAATGAGCTGTTTCCCGTGTCTGTCAAATTCGATTTTTTGGCTAACAATCTGAACTGAAGAGGTTTTTCTCCGTGCAAACTTTTTTTTTCTTTGTTAATTGCCTTTTACTCTTCTTATTCTCTTCCTCTTGGTTGTCATGTGATTTTGGACATTCTTGGAAATTGGAAGGTATGACTTAATTAAGATTTCAGTGAAAAGAATCATCGGATTTCTGACAACTCAATAAAAATATGAGTACAGACACAGTAGCTGTTAGTTCAAACGATGGACTTGCATTCTCTAGACTTTATAATTGATCTGCAACTCATAATAATTCAACGGTGTGTAAATTTAAAAAAAAAAAACACACAAAATATTCTTTATTTTAAGCAAAGTTAAGAAATTAAAAAAAAAATTGCTATTGAGATCAGTAAAATATGAAAATTTAATATTTTCTATCAAACGAATATAAGTGGTTAGTTTTTTAGATTTGCCTTTAATTGCAATTTATTATTCTCATTCTTCCTCTTTCCAGTTTAATCAGACTCTCGTATGATGATAATTTTTTTCTAATACATTAGTTAACAAAACTGTTTAAAATTATTAAGAGAGATTTATTTGATTTTTTTTAAAATTTTTTAAAAAGAATTTAAAAATTAGTTTTTGAAAGAAGAAAACAAAATTATTTAGTTCGTATTGTTTGAAAAATGTTTTGAAATCGTAAAAAAAATAAATTATATATATATATATATATATATTTCTTAAATATTTATAGATTTTTATTTACGAGTGTTTGACAGATAAAAATTGAATTGTGTACAAATTGAACTAAATAAAATTATTATCTCACCTAATTAAAGAAATATAATAACTTAAATAAAAGAAACTATTTAAAAAAGGTTAAATAATATAGTATTTATAATTATGCATATATCTCTCAACTTTCATAGGCATTGTGCATATGTGAGTCCAAACTTATTTAACTCATCATGAGTAATTTGGGTTATTTTGTATTCATCATTCCTGGATCGAGGAACTAAAACCCTTTCCATGGGCACCTCATCAGGGCTAAGTCGAATTGTCATTCTTACATCTCTAATCTCTTTCTCAATTACTCATTTTTTGCAATTTTTCATTTTAATTTTAACCATATTAATTGATAAACTAAAGAAAATAGCGCTAGGACTTTTATTCTAGAAAGGCCATGTTTGACAAAGCATTTAAACCAGTTATTTTTATTAACTAAAAAATATGTTTGAATGTTTGGCAAACAATTTTTTTTAATAGTTTCTAGTGTTTTTTTAAATGCTATTTCTAATAGGTTTGTTTAAAAAGATAACTTCTAGCTCCTAAATTTTCATGTTTATTCTTTTTTTACAATATTTATTAGATTTGTTTTTTAATAATTTGTATATAAGATTAAAATTATTTATATTTTTGTATTTGTACGTTTTATATTTGCAGCTATTCCAATAATTTTATATTTAATAACTTTTAGCTAACTTTTTATCTTTCAATTAACTTTGTTAAACATAACTTAAAGGTAATTCTTTTAGCACCCTTCACTTCCTATTCACACCCCTTCAATGTTTATAATTTTTTACAAAACGCTAAAACACATTCACCCTCTTTTACCTTAAGTTTTTTTCACAGCATCACACAGTTTCATGACTATACGCGCACCTCCACCCATCTCTTTAAAAGATTATATTGGTTTCTCCATTTTGCTCATCCACCCTTTTCGAACATGTATTTTTTTCACATATATTTTTAGAAATTTTCTCTGTCATGTATGTTCGAAAAGGATGAGAGTGCTTTCATAGAGGTTGGTAGAGATGTGTCTGCAGGTGTGAACCTAAGGGATGCTTTGTAAAATAACTTAAGATAAAAAAGGTCGGAATGTTTTGGGGTTTTGCAGAAAATAATAAATATTGAGAAGTGTAAATAACAAATGAGAAAGTGCTAAAAGAAACTGTCTAACTTAATTTGCTAAAAATATACATAAATCTGCCTAATCTAAAAAGTTTTATATTTTTATTATTCTTATTACTGTTTTTATTTTTTAAAAATTAGTAACAATTCGTAAATTTTTTCTTACATTGTAAATGCAAGTTAAAAGTAAGGAAATTCTTTTAAAACGTACTTTTTTTTTATGCCACTTACTCTGACATTAAAGTTTTCAAAATATCTTTATTTTTACAATTCTATGGACCAACTGATCCATAAACTTAAAAAATAAACTTAAAAAAAATTAAATAATTATAGATTAGTTGGACTATAGGGTTAAAAAATTTATAATCTATGAATCCATAAGTTTAAAAAACATGTACAACCAATTGTTCTATAGGTATGCAACTTTTTTTTAAGCCTATGAATCTATTAGTTGTAGGTGGCTAAATTTTTTAAGCCTAGTCTGTAACTTAAAAAGAATTGTCCACTTACAAACCATCTGGTTCGTCAGTTTAAAATAAATTACCTATGAACTATTTGGTTCATATTAATAAAATGATACAGATCACTTTGTCCATAAGTTGTAAAAACAAGGTATTTTTGAAATTTCAATATCATAATAGGTGGCAAAAAAGAAATGATAGCTATTAAAAGAACTTCTATCAAGTAATTTTAAGACAGGTAACATGGTGGAACATCCAAATCTCATTATTATACTTAAATCTCAAAACAGTGTGAATTTGAATGGGCGTTTGTGATTGATAAATTTTCATTTGTTTAATTAATTTTGGTTAAAAAATAAGTTTGGAATAAAATTGTTAGGTATTAAAAAAATTACATGTTAAAAGAAAATTATAATAAAAATAATATAAAATTCTTGTTTTTCCCTTTTTCTCCACTTACGGTTTTGCAATCAAATTTTTAGTTGTAGATATTTTTGTTAAAATGTTAGTGAGAGAAGGGTTGGAACTTTTTTTTTTTTTTTAAACTACTAAACCAATTTTATTTTTTATACCTAATCTATTTTACCATAATTTTTTTTTTCAATAAACTACAAACATTCTAACCTATTTTCATATGCCATGTGTTTGTCAGATGAACTTGATACATTAGTGCTGAGATTTTTCTACCCAACAGAAAGTTGGTTATGATACCTATAAGAACTTGCAATACTAGGAATTTGAATATCTTACATATTTAATTCTAAAAAGGCAATTGCCTACAAAGGTTGGTATAATGGATAATAATAGTAGACTTGTATTTCATAAGAATGTTAGTTCAAATTCTACTGTTGATGTGAGGATTTTATTGATAAGTAATTTGTTCTACTCTACCCACTCTTTTATGACTTGAAATCTGCTTTGGTCTTGCAAGCTGAGACCCAACTCAGCTAATTTTTTGTTGGACAAAAAATGGGGCTTTGTTTAACTACCACCCTCAAACTCAAGGTCTTATGGTTTTACCTAGAATTCAGTTAAAAAAATTGGTTAGGTATTGGGAGTTTCTATTTAATCAACTTAGCCAAACAGTCTCAAGTAAAGATTATAAACAAACCTTGTAATCTTAAACTTTCTTTGACAGCTTAAACTAAGTAATGTGTGTTGCTAGGCTAGCCAATGGCGCGTTATGCTCTTATAGTCTGCCTTTTAGAAACTAAGTTAATTAGCAATATGCATGCGGAAAAATTTCCAATCTTTTAACATAAGAAGCTGTGAATTTTCGGTTCCACCCCATGGCTTCACTTGCTCCAAAATCGGACCTCTCGAGATATTAAGTTATGCAAGTGCAACTATTTGATATTGTTAAGATAGTGTGTGTGTTGGGGTGTAAGTCTCACCACTCTTTATTGAGTTAGCTCCTGGGCAGTGATCTTATTTTGGAAATAACTGGTAACTGAGGAAGAAATTTTTTTCACGACTTAATCTAAAGCAGTTATCCTTACAGGAAAAAATCAGGGGTTAGGAGCACCCATCTTTCACATTCCGAAAAGTCTAATCTGTAATGTATTTGTATTTGACGGGTGCAAAACTCAGTAACAGTAACTAAAACCCAAAATCAGGAGATAAAGACATTAAAGACATTGAGTAATTGGATGATTCAGATAGACTAAGTTGACTACCTAATACTATTATATAATTGACATTGTTTCTATTATTTGGGAAGACATTTATCCTATCATTTATAAAAATTATTAGCTTAAAAAAATAAAAAGGTGATAAAGAAGCTTCATAATTGAAATCCCAATCCAATGAAATTGGAACAGAATGGGGGCAAAGGACAGTAAATACTTTTCCTGTTTTGGTGAATGAGGGCTGTAAATTCTCGTGAAAGTTTTCCTGCATGAATAAAAACCTACATTAATGTCACCTTTCTTCTGCTAATTGCCAACTAAACGGTGTCTTAGTCTTACTGATAATACTATTGTTAAGTGAATAGGTTAGTTGCATAGTGGTTGTCTTTGATATATATAGAATGAACTGGAAGGCTAACTTCTTGTTTTCTTTAATTTTCCTCCTTGCTTATTCAAAATGAGTTGATTATAGAAAGAGATGAATATGCATAAATCCTTTTGTGTTTAGCATAATCAAGGAGAATATTATATATATCGTATACAAAAAAGCTAACACATAGAGATGGATTTAGATCTATATATTGAAATACATCTAACACTCCCCCTCAAGCTGGTGTATATAAATCATATGCACCAAGCTTATTACAAATATAATTAATTATAGGACTCCGTAATGATTTTGTGAAGACATCAACTAGCTGATCACAGGAGATAACAAACTGGGTAGAAATGGTTGCAGATACAATCTTCTCACTAATGAAGCTTTTCCAAATCTCAATTCATCAAGGAGCTGTTTAAACTAAATAAGTTCACAAGTTGCTAAAACCATAGTTCTATACTTTGCTTCTGCACCAAGTCTTGTCACTACATCCTGCTTCTTACTTTTCTAAGAAATCAAGTTATCACCAATAAAGACGCAATATCCGAAAGTAGATTTCATGTCAGTGAGAGGACCTACATAACCTGTATTGGAGTATCTCACAATACAAGTATGATTATTTTGCTCATGCAAAAAACCTTTTCTCAGGGATCTTTTAATGTACTTTAGAATGCGGATGACAACATCTCAATATCCTATACAAGGTAAATTAAGGAACTGACTTACCACACTGACAGCAAAGGAGATGTCAAGACAAGTGACTATAAGGTAGTTCAGTTTCTCAACCAGTCTCCTATACTTCTCAAGATCTAAAAGTGGCTCCTCCTGACTTAGCATGAGTTTAACATATGGATTCATAGGTGTGTTCATTAGCCCAACCTCCTCTAAAATGTCGAATGCATACTTCCTCTAGAAAATCACAATCCCATTATCAGATTCTGCTACCTCAATGCCCAAAAAGTATCTAAGTTTCCCAAGGTCTTTCGTCTCAAAATGATGACAAAGGTGTTGTTTTACCTGTGAAATTCCATGGGTATCATTTTCTGTAATAACATCAACATACACTACCATGTAGATGCACCCACCTCCTGAATGACGATAAGACATAGAATGATCAGTTTCACTACGATTCATACAAAATTATTAGACTACTTCACTGAATCTACTAAACCATACCTTGAGAGACTATTTAAAACCATATAAATATTTGCAAAGACGATAAATCAATCCGGAAGACTCCCTCTGACCAACAAAACCAGGAGATTGCTCCATATAAATCTCCTCGACCAAATCATCATAAAGGATGACATTTTTTATATCCAACTGATAGAGGGGTCAATGTCAAAGCGCAGTCATGACTAAAAATAGTCTAACAGAAGTTATCTTGACAACAGGAGAGAATATGTCACTATAGTCTAACTTGAAGATCTGAGTATAACCTTTGACAACTAAACAAGCTTTAAGGCGATCAATAGTGCCATCAGAGCCAACTTTTATAGTAAAGATCCACTGACAACCAACAATAGACCAGGAGGCAAAGGAACAAGATCCCAAGTACCATTGTTCTGAAGAGCGCACAGTTCATCAAGCATGGTCTGCTTCCAACCAAGATGGGATAAGATATCACCTACAATTTTAGGAATAGACACAGAGGAAATGGAAGAAAGACAAGCATAGAAAGATGGAGACAACCTGTAATAACTCAAATTAACATAATAAGAAGAGACATTACGAGTGGAGCGTGTACCTTTACAAAGAGCAATTGGTAGATCAGACACATAGAGAGAAGCTGAAGGAGATGAAGTAAGTGGCATCAGAGTAGAGTCAATGGTTGGCCCAACGGGAAGTCGAACATGCAGTCGCCGATGATAAACTTGAAGAGGAAGTAGAGATGGTGGATTGGTGGGTACAACAGACGCATTTGTGGGATGAAAGACAAAATGGGAGGTAGTGGAGACAGAAATAAGCTTAGAATAAGAGGAATTGGACGAAAAGTGGAAAGAAGACTCAAAGAAGGTAACATCGGCAGAGATCAAGTATCGACAAAGGGAAGGTGAGAAACACTTATACCATTTTTTAGACCTAGGATAGCCTAAAAAGACAAACTTGTAAGATCAAGCAGACAATTTATCAAGACCAAGACTAAGGTTGTAAATAAAATAAGTGAAGCCAAAAACTCGAGATGGTAACAGATGAAGTGGGTCATGAGGAAACAAAATAGAGTAAGGTATTTGGTTATTAAGGATAGAAGAAGGCATGTGATTGATAAGGTAACGTGTAGTAAGAACAATATCTCCCCAAAATTGTTGAGGGACATGAGCACGAAGGAAAAGAGTTCGAGTTGTTTCAATAAGGTATCTATTATTACGTTCCGTAACTCCATTTTGTTGAAGGGTATAAACACAAGAAGTTTGATGAACAATACCATGAAAAGGCATGAAGGTCTGAAAAGCCTAAGAAAGATATTCACAAGCATTATCACTACAAAAAGTATGAATAGATACACCAAATTGAGTTTTAATTTCATTATAAAAGTTTTGAGATATGAAAAAAAACTCAGAACAATTTTTCATTAAAAATAACCAAGTAGCACGAGAATAATCATCAATAAAAGTTACAAAATACTGAAAATCTAAGCTAGACTGAACACAACTCGAGCCCTAAATATCCAAGTGAACTAAAGCAAAAGGAGACACAACTCGTTCGAGGACACTCTTAGAAAAACAACTACGACTATGTTTTTCTAATTGACACGACTCACATAACAAAATAGACAACTTAGATAGATGCGGTACAAGACATTGAAGCTTGACAAGACTAGGATGACCTAATTGAACATGAATGAGAATATGGGAATCCACAATCGAGCCAACATGAGCAGATGTTTGTAGGTGATAAAGGTCATTTGAGTTACATCCGATCCAAATTATCCGTCCCGAACTCCAATCCTGTAACAAAACAGAATCCATAATTAGTAAAAGTAACAAGACAATCAAGAGAACAAGTGAGTCGACTAAGGGATAATAAATTAAAGGGAGACCTAGGAACATAAAGTACATTGTCAGCGAAGAAAGAAGAGAAAATAAGAATAGTACCAACACCATGAAAGGGGCTCGAGGGCCATTAGCCATAGTGACAAAGGGTAAAAGACCAGAAGTTGAAAGAGAGGAGAAAAAAGACTTATTACCTGATATATGATCGATGGTGCCAGAGTCAAGGACCTAAGGGCCAAAAGAGGTGGAGTGAGTGAGACCAACAAAAGAAGTGTCAGTGTGTGCAACAGAAGCAATGAAGCTCGAGACCTGACATTCCTCGTACCATTTGAGAAAGTCGTGGAACAGAGTCAGAAGTTCAAAACTACCAAAAGAAATGACACCAAAATCAATAGGAGCAAGAGGTGTAGCCTAAGCAACAACAATAGTAGTCAACCATGGAGGATGACCATGCAAAACATAACACCACTCAATGGTGTTGCCAAGTTTGTGACAGTGGTCACATCTGGGATGACTTCGGCCAAGTTTGTGAGAGCGGTTATGATCATCATGCTGAGATACCAAGGTGGAGGAGTCACCATAAGAGGAGTTACCAGGAGAAACAGAAGGAGGTATGACACATGTAATAGGATGGACCAAGCAGAGTTCAAAGTGGGCACAGTCGGAGACCCTAAAATCTGATCACGAACAAATGAATACCCATTAGGAAGCCTATATAAGGCCATCAATATAAAGAATGTTTGGTGTTGCTCTAGTTCATGAGCAGGAGTAGCAAGAGGAGACAATAGTTCATTGAAGTCCTAAAGAAGATCATAAACCTTACCCAAATATTTAGCCATGGGACTGTTAAGGTGGCAAGGGTCAATGATGCTCAGTAAATTTTGGCACACGCCATAGAGATATTGAGTATCATTAGTGTACAACAACCCAGCCAGTTCCCAAACTCCAGCACATGTGTCATGGGCTCAAAATATTTACTTCAAAGAAGGATGAATAGTCGACTTCAGAACACTGTAAACTTGAGCATCAACTTTCAACCATCGTGAACGATTTTTCTCATCAACGAAGACAGTTGTCTAAGTGAGTGATCAACATAGTCATGCTCCTTAAGCCAAAGTTTGATATTCGAGGCCTAGATGTCATAGTTCGTGCCATGTAACTTGTCAATGAAGAGAGATACATCGACGAGAGATACATCAACGAGAGATATATTGACATAGTTAGTAAATAAGGACAAATCAGACCTAGCAGAAGCCATAGGAGCACAAATGGGAGGAAAAAAGAAAGTTGCAAGAGAGAGAAAAAAGAACGTCTTCAAAGGAGAAAGGACTAAAAGCGAAGTTCAATGAAAGATCCGAGACCAAATTGGAGGAGAGCACAACGAGGCGAGTCTGACACCATTGATCACTACGGGAATAGTGGTTAGACACACAATGGCGACCGGAGTGAGAAAGTGAAAGGACGTCCTCGCTGAAATGTGCAGTGCGAGCGTGTGGGATCTCTAATTGAGGAGATTCCAGTGGCATAGAAATCACCGAAGGACGACGACTCTGGTGGTGGGGGTCGATGACTTAACGGTGGCGATGGAAAATGGCCAGAAATCCAGAAAGAAATACGATTTCTAAAAAAAAAAAAACTTAACAGCAAGAATCCACTAGGCTCTAGATACCATGTAGAAAGAGATGAATATGTATGAATCCTTATGTGTCTAGCACAACCAAGGAGAATATTATATATATATATACACACACACGGTACAAAAGGGCTAATACAAAAAGATGACCTTAGTCCATATATTGAAATACATCTAACAATGACAAATACCTCACATGGTGGAACTGCTTAAGAAATTTAAAATTAAATTAGGGTTTTAGAGGGAGGTTGAAACAGACGTTAGAAGCGGTGTAGTGAAATCCTTTGGTGGAATCTTAAGATATTCCACACAATAATAATTAAAATCTAAAAACTATTATTTTCGTTAAAATTATTATTTCCATTTTCAGTTAGGGCTGGATACAAGTAATTCCCACATTTGATCAGTCATTAGTCAACAGATTCAAGCATTGCATAGATTATGATAGGAGAAGCATATAATCAAGCTGTGAAAGACAAGACAAACTATGAAAGGAGAGAACAAATCCATTTAGAAGAAAAATACTTAAAAAAAAATTAATTTCTTCATTTTGAAAGCTGTCAGTGAAATGAATTTTCAAAGGAAAGAAACAAGAGGTGAAAATTGGGTTGGAAAGGTTAGGTTAGATTGAATTAATTAAAAATACATTCAAACTAATAAATTTTTTTGAATTGAGTCAATTAAAAAAAATTGTAACTCAAACTAAATCAATCAAGAGATAGGACAACATATTATGAAATTTATATTTTTTAAAATGGATTTTAAAAATATAAAAAAGAAGTTCTATAATATATTTGAGAAAAAAAAAAAGGTGCTGAATTATTTTGAAGACAATCGTAAAGTCTTAACATTGGGAAGGTTTCTAAGTTTAAGGAATTGTTTATATGAGTAAAACTTGAGTTCGAACTAGGAAGAAACTTAAAAGTAATGTTTTAAAAATAATAAGAATATAAAGTTGTCTTTAGGATTTCGCAGATATGAAAGTTTAATGTTTTGAATTGAAATTGTATTTGGTAATTCATGTGCAGCATTAAGGTTCATGTTGCTAGATATTAGACCAAATTGCTTTTACATTATTTTTTATTTATTTATTTATTTGTAAGATAGTTTTGTCTTGTTATTGGGCGACTTTATATTTTCCTTTTTTCCTTTGTATTATTATTCTGTTGCATTACTTTGAATAGAGCTCCAACTTATTGTCTTTCTTTGCACTCTTGTCATTCCTTGTTTTCTTCTATAATAGCATTGTTAACAGAGCTAGTTTGAGTTAAAGCTTTTGCATATCTAATTGTCCGCTAACAGAAGGAAAAAAAAGGAAAATAGCAGTGCAGTTTGCACACTTCGCATTCCACCAGATTGCAGATTTTCGAATTACGATCTGTTGGATCCTACTTTTGGTGAGCAGGTTTAGAAGCTGTGATTCTTCAATTTGACCATTAGGATTTTTGAAACGAAGTCTAGAGAGGGAGAAATTTCTTTGAAATAACAGTTTTGGTTAGTTTGTTTTTTACTAAACAACTATTTTTCCATTTGCAATTGTGCATTTATTTACCATTGGATCGAGTTTAAAATTTTTCATCAGTTTTTATTTGTTTGATTTAAACAATCAACATTGCAAAATAACATCCGGAGAGAGAGATTTTTTTTTTATTTTGGGAGAGATATCTTGTTCGCACAGTAGCAGTTTGTATGTTGTTTTCTCATCTCCTTGATTCTCATGTTTTTTCTACTTAGCCTAGAGATCGATTGTAAGCGCATGTTTTGTGCTCTTGTTGGACTCTCTTGAACTTGGTGATTCATAGAGATTGTAATTTCTCTCTATTGAAGGTTATCTTGTACTGTTTTCTATTTGTAATTGTTGTAATTGATGGTGAAAGGGGTTATTCTTTTCAATCTGTAAGTATGCAATTGGACAGACTAATTTCTATTGGAGTTATGATGAATGGCACTACTGTATATAAAAAGGTCATTGGTAAACACAATGCCCAAAATTGTTGAATAAATCAAAACAATCCTCACATACAAGATGTCCTAACCAACTGAGTCCTCAAGACCCTAAGTTTCTACTGCTAGATGTTGTTGCAACTTCATAAGACGATATTGGTGTTAGACATATGTACTCATATGAGAGCACTTCTTTTTTTATCCTACAGCAGTTCATCTTGTTGAGTAGTTTTAAAAGCTTCTTGCCCCCAACCACAAGTTATGTCTGTCTTTCCCAACAAGGATTTGCTCTCCTTTAACTCATCAGGTATATCTTCACAAATATGAATTCTTGACTCCAGAGCCTTTCACCATATGTTATTTGACTATAAATCCTTTACATCTTGACATCCTTCCTCCTCTGAGTCTATCATGACTATCAATGGTACTCTTATGCCATTAGCAAGCATTAGCTTCATCTTCCTTTGAAAAATGATATGGTTATCCTCCTGATTATTCTACTTTAAGAGTTTTTGATTTTATCCTCACGTTGAACATAGTAAATTGTCCTCTCGTTTTGCAATGTCTCTTTATTGGACATGGTGATGGTCAAAAGGGGTATAATTTTTATGATCATATTAACCAAAAAATTCATGTCTCTTGTTATCATGTGTTTCTTGAACATATACTATTTTACTCTATATTCCTTATGACTCACAGTTTTACTAGGTCTAATCTTATTCGAATTGACTCCTTTACCACAAATGCAGATATACCCCCACTCCAGGGAAACCATAATTCAAATGATTCTGATTTTGTGTTTTGCAAATCTAACACTAGTAGTTTCACAAATGCAAATATCCACCTGTCCTTGAGGCTCATCAAGAATCTCCTACTATCGTAGATCTGCATCCTCCTTGGTATCCTCAATGTCACCATAAGTCCACTAAATTATCAGATTTTGTTTATTCCTTTTATTCCATTTCTTTTACTTCCTTGTTTATGATCTATTCAACACTATTTGTCAAATACACCACTTATGGTCATATATTGCTCCCTTTATAATGACATGATGATAAAGGGAGATGATGTTGATGGGATCATGGGATTGAAATTGCAATTGATTCAACAATTTGAGATGAAAGATTTGAGTACTATTTGTTACTTTTTAGGAATTGAAATTGCTTACTTTTCTAGAAGTTACTTCCTTTCTCAATCTAATAGTACATTGTCAACATTCTTGATGAGACTAGTCTCTCTGACACAGTACATAAGATATTCTTATTAAATATAATTCTTAATATACTTTTTTTTTATTGTGTTCCTCTTTCAGATCCCACTTTGTATTGCACTCATTGAAATTTGGAGGTGAAAAGAAGTGTAATTAATCTATTATCAACATAATATTCAATTATTCAAAGTAAGTCTCAGTGGACAACATATATTAAAGCTTGTGAAAAAGGACCTAGTTTGGTTTATGTAGAACACAATGTTTGAAAGGTAGAAGAATTTTAAGTGTAAACTCTGGATAGAGTATTATTTTTAGAGTTAGTCCAAATAACTGAAGTTTATGGGCATACCTCAAAATTTTACCAAATTAAAGAACCAAAAACCATAATTTCAGTGATTACTAAAAGGAAATAGCGTATTATTGAATTTTCTTCATCCTGAAATAACTAATTTTTATTAATTTTATAAGTCACATACGAGCCAAACTTAAACAATAACTATGAAAGCTCAACAGTTGAGGAAAGTCATTTGTTAGACCCAGGATGGCAACCATGTAACTGCCGAGTCTAAAGTATAAGTATCAATACAACGGAATCATTAGACCATAAGTTTGAGGATACTAGCTATCAAGCCAGACAAATCACTCCAACAATTACCAGTACTATTTTTATTCAAAAAACAAAAAAAATTACCACTACTTTTTAGAATAATATTATATCCTCCTATAACATCTTCCCAATAAGCTTCTTAATACTTAATAAAGAAAGTATACGATGAAAATGTAAAAATATTTAACATTTTGGAAGCATAAAAAATATTTAACACTTTCTTCATTTCATTAATAACCGGAAGGATTATCAGAAAGATATTATGAGAGGATTTAGAATTATTCTATTATCATCTTTACGAGAGCATCAGGATACATATACATTGATGATACAATTAATTAGGCTTACCCTTATTTTATTTGCTAGCCAGGAATTAAATAATCTTCTAATCAGCCTGATGAGAGATGCGTCTTATTCTGGTGTCTGGAAGTCCAATGAACAATTCGGTCTCCACATCTGAACTTGGGCTACTTTCTAAGAAGTGTTGGGGTTGATTTTCATTCTGATCCTTTGTTGCTTGCTGTAGATGGATACCATGCTGCATAGAATTTTCGTTTTAGGTTTCCATTCCAACAAAATAGGTAGATTTACAAAATTGCAAACTATGGGACATTGTTTACCAAAAGTTGAAATATTAGATTTCCATTGGAAGACTGAAAGCATATATAATTTGATAAAATATTTATATTTTCATTAATAATAACAAAAAAATGTCATTTTATTTTATTATTAAAATATTTGTTGTTACTTTTTTTATACACTTTTAAACAATAATATTTTTGTAATTTTCTAATAGTAGAAAAAAAGTAAATTATATTGAAACCAAGTTTTTCGTTACACTTATATTTTTTGTTTTTCACTCTTGAATTGATCTCCTCTTACCTGTCGTGCGAGTTTAATATTTTTAAACTTAAGAGCAAGGGCTGCAATGTGTAATTTAAAAATAAATACTAATATAATATTTTTAAAACAAAATAAAAGTTTATGTAAATTAAAAACAGAAAAGGTAAGTGTAATTCAAAAAAATACAAGAAAGTGTCATTGAAATCTACTCTAAAAAATATAAAAAAAATTTGTCAAATTAAAAAGGCTTTACAAATATACTTCAAATGAACTATAAGGCTTCACCTTCTCAGCGAGCATGGCATCTTCAGAGAGCCTGGCATTTTCATCTAGTAGGGCTTTTTCCTGAATTAAATTACAAACACAGTCAGCATCTTTATAATGTAATTCTTGCAGGGAACTTCTTCAACGTTCAGAACCTAAAAGGAATTGAACCTTTATGGCATCATGAAACCCAAAGAACTATGCAGAAGTAGCCAATCACAACCTCTTTGACAAAAGATCAAAAGATAGTGATGCTTCCTAAACAAACCTTCAGGTTGACAATTAGACACAAGTGTATATATAGTGTCTGAATTTGAAGTTATTTTATCAGCATAAACATGTGGGGGGTTAGCTCCTACCACATTGCCTTCAGCCCTTGGCGGACTTACGTTAAAGTGAGTGTGCTTAAATGCATCTCTTCACTTTGAGAAAGTTATAAATATATATTTTTACAGTTTTTATATTGTCTCTTGTTTTCCTATAGTTGAACGTCAGTGTGATTGAAGATCAAAGAAGACCTTCCAGGAGCATCCCCTAATTAGGCTACAAAGGGGAAAGCATATATTAGGCTACAAATATCTTTGATAAGAAGCGTAGAAGCCTAAGAAGTATCTAGAAGAGCCCAACATGATGCACTTGATTCAAGTGAAAGAACAAATAACTAGAGTAGATTTACGGGGCACCAACTTAATGGGCATTTATCTTGAATTTGTTTAAGTTTTAATTAAGTGTTTAGACTCATTTCTTTTCTAAAAAAAGATCATCAATTTCAGTTCTATTGAAGGCTTTCTTTATAGTTTTTAATTATTAGGAGATTTTATTAGGATTTTATTTATGTAGAGTTTAGAAGGAGAAAAAGTAGGATTAGTCAACATGTCCAACTAAACTCTATGTTTTATTTAGCTGGACATTTTCTTCCATCTGACATTTCAATTCGTTCCATAATAATAATAATAATAATTTTCTATGTTTTAAAAATGCATTGCCCTCAATAACTCAAGCCAACCATCATAGCTTTAAGAAATACATATCCTTAAATTTAAAGAAAACTAAGACCAACATCAAATTTCAATCAAGTCTAACATTCTAAGCACATAATACTTCTCCAACGTGAATGTGACTCCACTCCTTTCCCGTACAATAGACCATAACTTTGCAAACCATAGCAACATTCATAACTTAATCCATTTTCCCTTTCACTAGTAGTAATAATAATTTTGTCCTTTTATCTGTACTATGTATATAAAGACAATACCTTTTTTTCATATATACTTTTATTAATAGATATTTTACCTTTATACCTATTTGAAAGAAAAAAAATAAATTATTTGTTAAAGGGGGTTTGAACTCCCAACTTTTAGTTCCCTAAATGTTAACTTTGACGTTAAACCAACCCTATAACCTTAATAATAAAATTACTTTAAAACTTTTATATCCAACATCTATAATTATTCTACTATCAATCATTTAAAGGCAATATCTTTTTCTCATTTACACTTTTATTAATATACATTTTACCTTTATACCTATTTGAAAGTGAAAAAATAAATTATTTTGTTAAAGAGGATTTGAACTCACAACTTTTGTCAACCTTGACGTTAAACCAATCATATAACCTTAATAATAAAATTACTTTAAAATCTTTATATCTAACATTCATAATTATTCTATTATCAATAATCTATGATCTATAATATAAATATATATATATATATATATATATAGTGAGAATAGTAGATTTTCATGTACATATTTTATGACTGTTTTACCTTTTTAAATATTTTATGACTTCTTTCATAATAATAAATACACAATTTTACATGTTCTAACTAACCACAAATATGTTTTTTAAAAATCATTAATATATATTTACCTTCAATTACATAAGCGCAATATGCCCTTTGTTTTCACTAGTAACTTATAACCATAACCATTTTGATGAAATGTAGGCAGCTTACCTTTTCTTTTAGTTGCTCAATTTGTTCCTTGAACATCTGGATCTGGGGAAAAGTTGAGATTCAAATATAAATTAACATGGAAATTTTGATAGTAAAATGAAACATGCTTGTTATTAATCATTATAACCTTTCTTGCTCGAACATTACTTAAACTCCTCTCCAACTGTAGTTCTATTCGTTGCAGTTCCTCGACGGAGCAAGCCCCTAAACCTTCTCCCAGGAATTTCCTGAGAGAATGAAATTACAAATACACCATGTTCTTCCATATGTGAGTGAGTGAAATTAAACTTTGATGTAAACAATTTGTCAACATGAACAGAAATATTCAGATTTCAACCGTTTTGCAGCTTCAAGAAGGTCTATCTTCTTCATCATGTTAGCTGCTTCTTGCTTCAAATGCTGCAGCATACAAAGCATTTTATTCAAACTTCAGGACTAGTTTAATGAGTGTCTATGATAAGCAAATGCAAAAAAGAGTGTAAATTAACAGAACTTCATTTTTTTTTTAATAGGTAAAGTTAGTTTTGTTAGTGAAAGAATATCTTTCTTCAGTATCTTTACTTTACTACCAGACAAACTATATTACCGTTCAGAACTTCAATTAACCAATTCCCATTAACTTTTAGAATGTATGTATTTATAGTGTTACGCAGATAAAGACGTCAAAAGTTATGCAACAAAGGTAACCTGTATGGCCACAATATGGCATTTAAAGATCAGCAATTAAAGTCTGTTACTACTTGCATCATGAATCAAGATAACTTAATTTAGAAATACAAACCTGGATGTCTAGAATTTCTGTAATTTAGAATATAATTAGGTCAAAAGTTTTCCCAAAACTCACTATTTAACGTATTCATTCTAACAAAGCAGTAGTGGTGATGTATCAAACCTGAGAGAAAAAAGGGGTTTCAAGTATTGTACTATTATACCACTATGCTTTCTAAGGGTAAAGTATATTTGCAAATAACCTATTACTAATTAATCTGCTAAATGATGACCATGATATAAGCTTGATAGTTACTATTCACCTACCTGTACAACAGGCACTAACCATGTTGGAAAGGCAAACGAATCCATCAAATGTAAACAATAAACAATAAATACACTCTTCTGTATCATTTGTAAGGAAAAAGTAAGAAACACACTTGAAAATTAGCTCACTCGGCTTCAACTAACAAGATTCTTCTGCATTTTTGTACATGCTAAAACATTTGAGTTATGCCACTACAAATCGCATTTAGGTAGGTAAAAAAAGAATGAAAAAGAGAAAAAAGAAAGAAAAAAACAATGTTCTTTACCAAGAAAAACAACTAAAGTTATCAATACAACTGCCTAACAATAGAAAGGTGATAGACACTAGATAGATCTCCCCTAAAATAGAAAGGTGATAGAAACTAGATCTGCATAGTGCATATTACAAATATATAGAGTTGAGGTCCTTGGGGACATTTGCGGGGGCAGTTTTGTAATTTTCTCTAAAACAAAATGTTAAAAAATAGATTTACCTCCAGTGCATTTTAGGAAATAAAATATAATAACCACTGTAATTAAAAAAACAACGATTGAAATTTTATTTATATATTTCCTTTTATATAATATATATATATATATATATATATATTTCATTTATATATTTCCTTTGGATTATCGTGTTACAAAGGTAAAACTATCCTTCCATTAATTTATTTATATACTTCCTTTATAACTATAAAACACAAATCCGGTAAAGAAAAAACAGAAAAAGAAAATACTATTTTTCAAAAGAAACCCATTCATTCTCATTTTCTCCTCCTCTGCTGCAAACTCTCTCCTTCCCTTATTTTTAGCATTTTTTTTTCTCCTCCTAACGTATCTTCAACTTCCACATCATCTCCTGCACCTGATAATCAAGTGAAAGGTAAGGTATAATTCTTTTATTCATGCTTCCTTTATCCTAAATTCCACAATTTCTCAAGCTTTTCTACCTCCAAAATGATTGGTGGGTAAAGTGTATTTTTGAAATTTGAGTATAAAAATAGAGATTTTGAGTAGTGGGTGTTAGTAAATGATAATGAGAAGGGTGAATTTCTTGGTTTTTCTCATTAGTTTCTTGAAAATTTTAACCCCGTGTAATTTGGAGATTTTATCTAACTTGATCATTTCTGGCTGTGATGGATGGATATAGATGTTTGCATTTCCAAGAACCATTAAAAACTTCAAACTTCATCTTTTGAAGTTCAATATAAAAGTTTTAATGTTAAAGAATAAATTCTAAAACCTAAATGTTTTTCTTCATTTTCCCCATACATTGGAATTATGGTGCTCCATCAATTAGGAGGGAATCCCAACATAACCATGTTTTATGTTGTTGATACGTATTTCATTAGTCTTAGATCCTTGATATACTCTCTTTTTTTTTTTTTGTATATCCATTATCCTTTATGTTTATCATGGATGTAGATATATGTTTCTGAACTGGTTATATTTAATAGTTGGATTTACTAAAATTTGAGGATAGATTTTGCCAGTCCATATTTAGATCGATATTATATTTTTTTATGTAGAATCTTAACGTAAGGCACTTAGGATAGTTAGGTTAAGTTATTGCTAAAGTCTATGAACTGGTTACATCTTAGACTTAGGGTGAGTTTTATAGGTGTTATTGGTAAAAAAAAAAAAAAACTATTTTATTTGGACTGTGCATCCCATTTTTCACTAAATACAAAACTTAAATACAGTTTTGTACGTGTTGTTGGTATTCTTTGTTCTATTCTTCAATTAGAATTAGAGTTGCATCTCAATAATTTGAATGATAAAAGATCTTATATATAATTTGAAAACGTCACCAACAGCACCTAAAGATCTTATATATCACTGAAGTAAAACTTCAATTTCGTAAGTGTTTTATTGTTGTTCTTTAATTTGAATATTGGATATGTAATAAATGTTTTCAATAAAAGCTAGCATATATATCTAAGGTGAAATTCCAATCTAATTGAAAAATACCACCAAAAACATATAAATAGTAGTATAAAGTTTTCTCCATGTAAAATATGACAAACTTAGTCAGTTAGGTGTAGTAAGAAGACACATTGTTTTAGCATCTAAGTGAGCACACACAACAAAAAGAACTCAAGCTGTAAATTAATACATTACATATAATTGATATTTTTTTTAGCATCGGGAGTTTCTACTTATATATATTAAAAATAGGGAATTTTGAAAAGTCTTTAGATAGTTGTTTTGTTTTCTTTTTTTTTTTTATTTGAGTGGTGCCAACTGAGTTGGCACAACTAATAATATATTTGTCGTGTAGTGGTAGCCCCAAGTTAGGTAATTATATGAAATTTTTCTTTTTATCTTTCTTACACAAATGACACCAACTCAGTTTCCCTATTTAAATTGGTTACACCAACTCAGTGTATGCAATTAGTTTAAATTTTGTTTGTTTTAGCTACACAAGTTGTGTCTACTCTAATTAGGTACTTGTGTAGAATTTTTTTTACACAATTAAACTAGCTGTGTCAACCCATTATGCACAACTAATTTAAATTCTTTTTATCTTTCTTACTATACAAGTGACTCCAACTCAATTCACTCAACCAATAATTTTTTTTTTTAAAACTTAACTGATAAGGTTCCACAAAATTACTTTACTTCACTTCATTTTAATTTTTTAACTCACTTCACTTAATCAGTTAAATATTCACTTCACTTAATCAGTTAAATATTTTTAAAATTTAATTGTTAAGGCAATTTGATTAATTTTTGGTTGCGTGCAATGATGTCATTTTCTAATTGTTGAAAAATAAAAGTTGTGTTGTTTTGATACAATTGGCTCATATCACTATGCATGACAAATTAAAATACAATTTGTTGAGTAGGTTTTAATAAAATTATTCAGTACAATCTTTTTCGCTGTCCATTGTCCTAAGATGAAGCATTTTTTGACTTTTTATTGAGCCAAATTCCCTTCAGCTATTTGCACCCTCTCCACATAAAAAAGTTATGTAAAACATATATAATAAGAAAATTTTGACTTCCTAGTCAAAAGTTATTCTTTTTCATTAAAACCTACTCAATAAATTGTGTTGTAATTTATAATACATTGTTATATGAGTAACAATTGTATCAAGATAACATTACTCTTACAAGAATGAAACAAAAAACTTAACTGGTTACCTCTACTTAGTTTACACAACTAATATGATTTTGTAAAAAAAAAATGCATAAGTGGTCTAACTTTAGTTGTGTTACTTGTGTAAGTAAAGAAAAAAAATTAAATTAGTTGTCTACACTAAGTTTGGCGTCACCACTGAAAGGGGAAAATCATGCACAAGTGGTTTAATCGGAGTTGATGTTACTTGGGCATGAAAAGTGAAAAAAAAAATGAGGTGGTTGTCTACCATGAGGTGATGTCATTACTATAGGAGAAATATGTTTTTGGTTATGCCAACTTAATTTGCACCACTCAAATAGGATAAACAAAAACAGTGAAACTAAAAAAAAAAAAAATCTACTTTTGATAAATACTTTTTAAAACTCTACCTTAATATATACTTTGTAAAAGCTTCCTAGAGAAAAATCCGGTAATTGAGGAAAGTGGGGGAGAAAGAACTACATATTGGGTAACCCATTTTCACTGCTTGGGCAGCTGTGTATTATTTGCAAAGCAATATCAATTTTAAAAGGTTAATCAAGGTAGGTAAAGAAGACGATTCTTTAGTTTGATCTAGAACACTAATGACTTATACACCATAGTCTTACACCAAAACAAGCAACCTGAAAAGAAAAAACATTGAGGAAAACTAAAAACTAAAAGCATTAATATTAATTTTCACCATCATGAACATAACAATATCACAAAAAATACAAGATATATAACGATTAGGGGATTTAGAAGGAAGACAGTCACAATTCACAAGAGTGACAGTTAACCTGCATATTTTGTTCAATTGATCTGAATGTAGCTGGATTATCATTCTTGGTATGCCTGCGGTATCGTTCAATTGTCTCCTGCATGCTGTATCATTAAAGCCAAAATTAAGTAAATAAGCACGTATACTTGCTTAAAAATGAGAATGTAGACAAGGACATGATCAATGTCTTCAGAGGGTTATTTTTCACACCATGCTAATAAAATGAAAAAATAGGAAGGGAAAATTAAACGTTTTAACTTTAATGTAAGAAATTAAAGAAATAAAGAGCCAACAGAAATGTCACAAATCCATTCATTGATATAATACTTTGAAGCATGAATTTTTCTGTTATTTAGAAATAATTCAAATTCTTGCCCTAATTTTTTTTAACTTCTGGAGGTACTATTATGATGAGTTCAGTGTAAAATTCTCATTTTCATTCCTCTCATATATAACTATTTTTTCTCTATAACCCGTACCAGTCAAGATCTATGACAATGATGAACTCCCAATTAGCATATAAATGATACTATGTAGTATCTAGCAGACAATTACTAATTAGGTATGCATGTAGTTTTCTAGAATTAGGGATGTCAATGAGACATAACATGACATTCTCCTTTTCGCTTCTAAAACTTCTACATCTTTATTTCCATACTCAACACATATAGAATATTACCCTGTTAAAAGTTAATTTAGAATTAGAGATGTTAACGGGACAGAACCCATATGAGACTCTCCTTTTCCATTCTCATTTTTTCTTCTCAAACCCACTAAATCTTTATTTTCATACTCAACACGCATTGAATTTTATACTGTTAGAAGTCAATTTATAATTTTCTGGTAATCATATATATAATTAGTAATACATTCAAGAATTGTCAAGCATTCTCTTTGGAAAATTCAAAAGAGTGACAAGTTCTAAAGTGTGTCCAAATTTTTCCTTTGATAATCAAGCAACTCTAATTGCTTTTATATATTATGAAAAACACCAAAACACTATGGAAGGCAATATACAATTTCTGCTTCTCCACATACCACTTATCAAGAAAATTAAAGTTGGACTGCCATACTCAAATGGTCAAACTGTTTCAATCAAAACAAAAAAGCATAGTAGAATATTTACAAATTTCTTTAAAATAATATTTTATTAACTAAAGTAACTTTCAGCAGTTGTAAAACTTAATGTCTCATTTAGAGTGATTTTTTGTTTCTATTGAAATTTATAAAAATAAAAATTAGTCTTAGTTTTAAGTTTTCAAATTTTTAAAAACAACATTGTTTTTGTTTCCTAATTTGAAATATATTTTTCAAATCTTAACCAAAACACTGGTTAGAGATAGCGGTCAAGATAGCCGTTGAAGGTGGTGATCGGCGATTGGAGGTTGTGATCAGCGATCGAAAGTGGTGGTTGATGACTGGTGGTCAGAGGTAGTAGTCGATAACCGATGATTGGAGGTGGCAGACGGTGATTGTTGGTCGAAGGTGACGGCTAATGACCGCTAATTGGAGGTGGCGACCAGTGATCGTCAGTCGAAGGTGGCGATCGGTGATCACTGGTCGGAGGTGGTGGCTAGTGATCGTCGGTTAGAGGTGATGATCAATGCTCGTCGATCAGAGGTGACAACCGGTGGCCGCCAGTCGGAGGTGGTGGTTGTGACCATTGATCGAAGGTGACGATCGGTGACTGCTGGTCGAAGGTGAGGGCTGATGACCGTCAGTGACGGTTGTAATTTCCATTCAGAGGTGATGATCAATGATGACAAATGACGTAAATGAACTTAAATAAAAACAGAAACAGAAATATGAAAACTAAATTTTATTATTTTTTAAATTGAGTGAAAATTGTTTCAAAAATAAGTAAAAAACCAAAACATAACCATTTTTTTTAATACGTTTCTGTTTTCAAAATAAAAAACCAGAAACTCAAAATCACCTCGAATGTGAACAGGGCCTAAAGTAACTTTCAACACTTGTAAAACTTAAGCTTGTAACTTTATATATCTATATGGAGAAGAAGGATTCTCCAGGTAAAAAAATTATTTATGGTAAGTTTATTAATTTTACTAATTAATATTTTAAAAATCGTATAAATGATAAGTTGATATTGAATGTCGGTGTAAAATTCATGCATACTTAAATTCATTTATATTTTGTTAGAATTTTTTATATAGAGTTTAATTAGTATACACGGTCAGAGTAACACATTTTACACTGATATTCAATCACTATAAGTTTGTTGATTTTATCAATTGATACTTTAAAAATCATATAATTAAAGAATTATGATTACATATAAGTATATATGCTAATTAAACTCATTTATATATTTTTAATTTATTTTTGTAAACTGTGTCTGTACAATCACATGCACGTATGGAATACCTGTTAGTCATGTCTTCTCTAAAATCTTTTCATATCCCTCTAATTAAATAATGCTGACTTTGCAAAAATAAAGATAAAATCTTGACAATAATTTCTTTAGTTATTTATTAGTTCTTTCACTATGCGCAATCATTGTCCACTTCGTGGCAATGGAAAAATCGAATTTGATTCTCTTAAGGGTAAGGTTTAGTTTTCCATCACTTCTATAGACAATTTTTCTGTTTTTGCTAAATTAATTAAATATGGACTATGCATAATTAATTAAATATGTACTATGGATAATTAATTAAAGCAAAACAAAGGTGTAGATTAAAAGAGGAAAGTATTTCCAATAGTAAGAAAGATATAGATAATTAATTCTAAAAAAGGAGTTAAAAGAAGACACGAGACATTCACTAAACATATCAATCGAAAGTATGAGGAAGATGAGTTAGGGACAAAAAGAAAGTACTGAGTCCTAGAAATATTTATACTTTTCTTATATTTACAAACAACTAAAAATTCATCTCACTTTTTCTTTCTCTTTTTTTTTTTTCTCTTTTATTCCTTCTTTTTCTTTCTTTTCACGGTATAACAGCAAATGTCATAAAAGTAATTGTTCACGCTCTTCAACTGGCAAAAGCATGCAAATGTAAACGGCATCAATTATATTGTGTTATGACTCATTTGCTCATTTGCTTATGAAGTTTTATACTTCAATAAACATATGTAAACTACTTCCTACATTTTATGAGAATTGCATGACTTACTATATATATATAAAAGATCATATTATTTTCAGAAGAACTTTTTATAATCAATCATTTTATTTTAAATTTTCTTATTTCATCGTGATATATATATATATATATATATATATATATATATATATATATATATATATATATATATATATAAAAGAGGAAAGAGTTAAACTTACTCTAAACATAATTATAAGAGAGTTATTCTATATATCTTTACCATTAATTTTCTTGAAATCTTGAAATAAATTATTTATTGTAACTCTTAGATTTAAAAAAAAATGGTAGAGATGAATGGAAGTCTTTCAGTTTACCTTTGGAATAAATAATAAAGAGAAAGAGTTAATCTTTAAATGGTAAATAATCTAATTTTGTTTTTTGATATGAAGTTTTTGGAAAAATGTATTTTTTTTACCCATTCTCATACATAATATCTCTTTCCCATGTCAAGAAATTTTCAATTTTTGTTTAAATGAGTCATTTCGAAAAAGAAATTACAAATTGAAGGCAAATTTAGTTTTCTCAATTAAATTAACAAATTTTAATTCTAATTAATTAACATCATATTAAGGACTAAAAGGATTATTAAAGAGTAGTTACTAACATTTTTCTTATTAATAATAATCGTGTCTTTTTAATTTTTATATAATAACAAAAAAGAAAGATTGAATTTTGATTTTGTATTAAAATTTTATATAAATTAGGTTTAATTATCATTTTAGTTCCTATAGGAAAGAAAAGGAAAATTTGTTGCAACTATATGACTAAAACCCTAGGTCAAAATATATCTTATAACATTTGATAAACAAAAGTAAGTTATATCACTTTTACCATATAACTACCTTAAATATAAGTAAATTTACATAAAAATGAAGAAAATTAGTTAATACTATTTAATTTTATTAAATTTAATTAAAAATAAAGATATTTATAAAATACTCTTCACGAAAACTTAATATAAAAAATGAATGAGTTATAAAAAATAAAACAATTAATTAATTAAGAGATATTTTTAGAATAGTATCATTGAATAAAGTAAAGGTAGTTAACAATTGTTGATATTTAAGTTTACATTTTCTTTTTTGTTGTTGGTATATATCTAGATCTAAGGGTGGGTATAAGAGACAATCCATTCTGTTTAAGTCCAACTCAGACACCTGCATTTTAAAAAAGTCGGATAAGTCCGGTTTGCTAAAATAAATATTTTTTTTAAGAGTTTGTATTCAACTCATAAAGTCTGTGGACTTAACGGACTAGTCTACAGGTCAAAACTCATATTTTATTAAAAATAATTTAAAAAGTCTAATATTTTTAAATTGGCTAAAATATATTATATCATGCTAAAAATTATATCATTATTTATAATAATTTAAAATATTAAATATTTTTAATACTAAAAGTGTAAAATATCATAATTTACACAAAAAAAATGTCAACATTAACACAAACTGATAGTATAAATGACAAATTTGTCCATTTAAACAAGATATGAGCCAAACCCGTGAATCCGCAAACTTAGCCCATGAAGTCCGCAGGTTTCGCAGGCAGGGCTCAAATTTTCCCTAAAATTATGATTCTTCCAAAACCTGCGTTTGGAGGTACGTAGACCTGAATCCATATACCTACCCTAAAGATTTGAAGAAGTATGATTTAGTTTGTATCCATTTTAACTTTTAATATTACATTTTTACCACATCCTCTAAATGGAACTCAATTAATGCAATTTTGTGATTTTTATCATTACTTGTGTAAGCTGATTGTATTTTGACGTGCGGAAACAAATAACTTTGATGTACGGTAGGGATATCTATCCTACTCCCTCATATCTAAGGGTGTTCATTGGTTTGAGCCAATCTGACGATCACGATAAACTAAACCAATTAGTTTGATTCAGTTTTTTCACTTGATCGGGTCTGGACCCGACGAAGTTCGATTCATTTCGTGCTTATCGCATTTCAAAACCCTGACTCAACATCAACTAACCCAAAAGTATATATATTATATTATTATTATATATTTATTTTAAATTTTTAAGTTAATAAACTTAGTAACCTTGACTCAACCCTATTTTATATTTTATATTTTTAAGTTAGTAAATTCATTTTATACTTTAAATTTATACAATTTGTTGTTTGTATTGTATTATGGTGTTTTACTAGTTTAATTTGACTAATTTAGCATATATGAAGCACTTAATATTTTTTTATAAAATTATGAATTTAATAAACTAATGGATTTGGCTAGTTTCAAACATAAAATTCTTTTTTTACAATTTAATGAATAAAAAATTATTTTTTAATTTTTTTATTGATTTTTCAATGAGACCAAACTGAACCAACCCGATTACCATTGGTTCAGGTAGAAGAAAAAAATTTCAGAAAACCAAACCAACAAAATTAAATTTAATTGATTCAGTTTTTATTTTCTTTCAAAACCAAGTCAACCCAAACTATGAGCATCCCTACTTATACCAGTTAATATGAAGCTCTTTGCTGATAAAATAAAAATTAAAGAAAAAGAAATGCAATTTGGTCATTGTTGGTTATACTGCCTGATAAAAAAACTAGGGCAGATGGAGGTAGTCTGCTACCGGTAAAAGTGAGTGGCATAAAAATCAAGTTGTTAATAAGGATGGTACTTGATTCAATAAATTTCCATTCAGCAAAATTTGAGAGTTTCTAATATAAGATTGAAATAGCTTTAGAACCAAATAATTATGTATTATTTAATTCTAACAAATAAGGTACTTGCTCTTTTTCTTCTATTTTAATTTCTCATTCAACGAGTAACTAAATTTTTGTAATGAGGGATTGAGGAATCTCAATCCTACTTTTGTAATCTGAACTTTTGTTCCTACATTAAGTTCAGTTATTGTTGGTTGCTTATTTCCAATTCTAATGTTTACATGAAACGACTATTCATGGCAGATATATTATCTTTAATACTAATTGAAAAATTGGACTATGGATTGAAAATAAAACCAAAAACCATATTTGATGATACTCTAGCAATAGAGATTAGCAATGATGGGATCTTTTGGATTCCCAAACTATAGGGGATTTTTAAGAAATTAAGGTTTCTAATTGGGAGAAAGTTTATGTATCAAGAAATTGAACTTCGACCACATTTATGAATCTAATATTCAATTTAATTCTTTTAATTTGAATTGGAATAAAGGTTGAGGGTCCTTAGGAAAAGGTTAGTAAAAATCACACTCTAATGTGTCAATTTTATTTTATTTTATTTGCCTTTTTTAAGTTGGAGTGACCATGCTCCCAAAAGAAAACCCAAAACTTTAGTAAACAGTTCTCTATAAGAATTCTCATTCTTGAGTTTTGCTTAGGATGCTTTTGTGATTCTATGATTTCTTTATGGCAATGACTACTATTTAGTTTGTTGTTCACAATTTTCATAATTGATCATTTTGAGGTCTTATTCTATTCTTGCAATTATTGATTGTTTAATTTATTCCTTCTAACCAGATTATGCTAGGATATTCCAACTTTCAGGCTTGTCCATTTTGATGTTTCTAATTAAGTGGATCGGATCTTTCCGGGGGCTTAAAGACTAAGCCAAGAAATCTTGCAGCTATCTGCTTAAATAACAAGATTGAGACTTAGGAAGATCACACAATAAAAACTTGCTTGCCTAGCTCAAACTTGAAACTTGATTATTAATTCTAAATTCATACTACATCATATATGCCTGACATGCTTGAGTTTGCTCCATGATATCCCCAAGTGACGGACACTGCATACTAACACAAAAGGATTTAGAAGATGCTTTTGAAAACACATAATAGTCCCAACGTATTCGAATAAACGAATTGTTTCTTGACTGTCTTGTCGTAGTTGTGTTACTGTTCTTAATGATAGGTAAAAACCCTAGACACATCAAGGATGGTTGAAGTACTCAGAAGGTATTCTAGCTTCATGTTACAAACCAAAAACCTAGCCAAGACTTCATATTTTAAACTAAAGTCCCTTAAATTCTAGTTCATAATTGATATGTATGTTTTCATATCAATGTGTCATTACTTGGATGAAACAAACTCAGTTATAACCACAGTTTCGAGTTTTATATAATAATATTCAAAATTGTTTGGCAAACTAGATTTCTTGAACTGCTGTTGCAAGTGAACCGACTACAGCACAAGACAATTATTGTAAGCTGAAGGATTTTGGGATTTGACGTGATTAGAGGCATAGAATTTTAAGTAAAAGATGACATAATTAAAAAAATTTATAATTTTATTTATTATTGAACTATAAACATAGGTTGATAGATTGGAGCCTTGGAGGTATATTTTGAGTTATAGACATGCCTACTTATATGCATGTCCAGCAAAATAAATTAATTTTACTGATTAAAACCAGTTGCAGGACATGTCTACTTTCGTTGGCATATCTTGTTAAATAAACTAATTTTGCTGATTTTACATGAGAAGTCTATTTATGATACGCCCTGTAAAACTAAGTTTACTGATGAAAATAAGTTACCAGACATTTTTATTTATAAGTATGTCCTGTAAAATAAATTAATTTTGTTGATAAAAACAAGTTATTGAGCATGTCTACTCTAAGGCTTTCTAACCAAATTACACAGATTTTAAAAAAATATATGTATTTTCCTTCATGCAGTCGTGGGATAAAAGCTAGAAATTGTTATACTGTAGTTTATTTTGTAGAAGCTTCTCGCCTCCTTGCCTTTATATTCTTAACTTCTTGGATTGTGCAACAATTTCTAACAGAAGCAACCCAAGAAATTTGCTTCAACAAATTCTTAGTATATTAGAACTCAACTTTGTTCTTTATTGTTTATCCCATATATGATTATGATAGTGTATATAGATTAATTAGGTTATGATTTTTAGGTTTAAATTAGACTTAAGGAAGTAAATCAAATATGAGTGAGCTACAATGTTTATGTAGAAGTCCAAACTTCATATTATCTATGATATATAATACAAGTTAAATTAATCCTCCTTGAATAAGCCAAGCCTAAACAGAACTGATTGGCATAACTAAGCCTAACGGTAATACACCTACTAGTGTGAGAGGCAATATAGGGTGAATTGTTTTTCAGATAAAACATGTTAATATATTGCCTAATCAACACTTCTAAACAACCATATCACTGAGTTGCAAAATATACAGTTACTGATAATTCTCATCTATACCACATGCATGAAATATGACAACATATATACACGGTAATGCTATATACACAGATAATTTGAAAGAATTCAACCATAGTTTGGTCAAGATTTGAGAGTGTGGTAGTTGAAGTTAAATACTGGGCCCATTCATCCATCCAAAAGTAAACATTAAGTACCCTAGCCCCCACCACGCCACCTCCCTCTATTTAGAAAAGCATTTTGTACCTTTTTAGTCAGCAAAATAAAAGAAGAAAGAACTCACTAAATTAATTAATTGAATACAAAGGGCACTCGAATCCAGATATAGATGTAACAGACCAAACTTATCTTCCCCAACCATGTCTACAAATAGCAACCCTAATTCACTAGATACATAAAAGTTTCAGTTTTAGTATTCCTCCCTACCTTACTAATTCAAATGAACCCCTAACATATGCTATACAACTATAAAACCTATTGCAGAAAGGGTATCTAAACCCGGCTTTATTGCTGTCAACCACAGCCATTAAGAGTAAACCTTTCTTTCTACCTTATATACCAGGATAAGGTGCTTGTTGTCATCACATCATGGAAGCTTTTGACTTGGTATACCATGTACGAAATAAAGAGGCTGACTAAGATAGTAAGATGTTCACTTTTGTGAGGATGAAGGACGATTGAAACTCACAAAATATGTTGGCTCATTTTAGAGGATAAGATTTTTTTTTTATAGGTAAATATTAATTATTAATATATTAGTTTTATCAATGGAGAGATTCAAACTTACTACCTCTTCTTCCACCTTCTTTTTTATATGTGGATATTATCACTAGAACAACCTTATAATTTTCTAACGGTACAGTTGAATTGGAAGGATATATGATGTAAAAGCTGAATTATTGCATTTTGGATAAGAGGTGAACTCTCTTTAATTTTACTTTATCTTGAGTCATTTATACAAGAAATTGTTAACAAGATTTTATTTTATTTCAATTATTCGATAGTTTTGTTTTATAATTAGCAACAAAGTAAAAATAAAATATAGTTTTTATAATTATTTGTATCAACAAGAAATAAAAATAAAAAACCTTTTTTTTTAATTTGAATGTAGTACTAGACTCTTAGTACATTAAAAAAACATTTTACCATTTCCTTCAGACAAAAATATCATTATTATTTTAGTTAAATGTTTATTGAATCCATCCATCAAAATAAAATATAAAAATAAAATATATTCAAACCCTTATTTTATTTTTATTATATAATTGTTGAAAACCAGAATAAAATATTATACATTGATAATAGTTAATACAAAAGTAGGGTTTTTAGGAAAGTATAATTTGATTTTGAGATAACAAAACATTCTCCATTATTAGTATTTATAGTTATTAACCTATATAAACAAACATGTTTTAGCTATGTATTCTAACTGACATTTTCATTCCATTATTTCTCTCTGTTTTTTCTTATTTTAGCATGGTATTAGAGGAAGATCAAAGGAATACTAAAAAATTGTTTCTCACTCTAGGTCATGTTACCCCAAAGAATTCTTTTTTCTTGCTACTTCTATTCTGAAAAATATCATTTCAATATTGTTCATCTTACCTCTATTTTTGTTTTTGGCTTTCATCGCCTTGTCTTTACCCTTATTCAGCAATTTCATCTTTTTATCTTTATCCCAGATGCATTAGTCTCATTTGTTCTTGTTACACCAGTCCCAACTATGTCCCAATAGCAATGGTGTTCTCTTTCCCATTAGTAATGGATTTGTTTTCAAGTTCAAAATAATTTTGGGTCTCCATTAACATTTATTTAAAACTTTCAAATGCTTTTTTAAGAAAGTTGAAACTTGTTTTTCTTGCCATGAATACTTTTAGGTTGATGGGTATTTCGGCAATTTAGCAATGCTATTTTTCTAACAATATTTCCCACTTCCCTAACATTCAAAAGTTGTCCTTTAAAATATTGCTTTATGGTGGAGCTCAATTTTGATTTATGTATTTTTCTACTTGCTACTTGTAACAAGTTGAGTCTTTAGTAAGCTTTAGACAAAGTGTTGAAAATCAGAATAAACACATTTCTGTTGTGTATTCAAAATATTTCCTCATTTACTCTTTATTAGTATTTATTGTTTCTGCTATGTATTCTCTGTTTAGGGAACCCCTACATATTTTGTTATACAAGTTAAAGAAACCTTAGCTAATCTTCATTTAAGGTTAGGAAGAAGACCTTACCTTTAAGTCTATTTTATTTAAAGACTAACACCTATACACTGTCACTATAAAATAGCTTTTTACATTGGCCGTTAATCATAACTCTTCGCTTATATGACTTTTACTGTATTAATGGGTAAAGTCAGAGTCAATAAACTTACCATATATAAAGGATATATAAAGGATTGTGATTAACTGTCACACTAATCATTATAAGTGTTTTTCTCTTTTATTTATATTAATATTTTTTATCATTTAAACTTGTAGAGTACAAAAGAAACTTATTGATTTACCAGTATTAAAGAAAGTTTTTATTCACATATTTCTAGGAATGTAAACATTGTTACAAGTTTTGAAAAATTATTTTTAAATGTTATTGATATTTGAAAATGTTATAAGTTTTATTTTCTTATGTTTTACTATAGTTTTATTCCCGTAAAAAAATGAAAAAGTGATATTTTAATGAGAATAAAGACGGTATTATTTATCATATATGCAACTTTTATTTTTATTTATATTTATATATTTATTTTGAATTTTAAAGGCTTATATTATATGAACATTAAAGTTTAACCAACTATTTTTTAAAAAACATTTGTAATGATTATAATATTTCTTGAAAATGTGATTCCAAAAAATATAATATCATTCATGTGAAACAAACACCCTAACAAAATTAATAAAAACAAAGTGAAGAGGAAGTATATATATATAGAATGTTAACATTTTAAGATCAAGAGAAAAAATAAAAAAGTTTACAGTCTTAACAGTGATGTGTACATTAGAACTTTTTTTTCCAAAAATTGAAAAGAACGAAGCAACATAAAAGAGAATGTAAGCTTTAAGCAAATGGTTTGCTCAAAACATTGCAATAACTAAAAGCAAAACAACATCATACATGATGCGTCCAATCAAATGGCTGAGATCTCCTTACAAACAGACGATTCTTGAATGTCTTGATTAGTGTTTGACTAGCTCATTTCCAAAGTTAATTTTATGATCTCAGCCCATAACAACATATTCTTTTTTGTATGCACCTAAAGAGGTTAAGTTATGGTCATTGCAGTACTACATAAGAGATATAGTGATGATAAATGTAACAACTACGAAGATCACGATTTAAGTTTAAGAAATTAAGAAGGGGGAATTACAGATTTAGATTAACAATTTTCTAACAAATTAAAACTCATCAAGCTGTTATATGATCATGAAATTCATCATAGAAGTTCTTGGTTTCCATTTCCATAAAAGATTGCAAGGTGTTGTTAGAAGCTTTTGTGTGGAGTAGATACTAAAACCATTATAAGTTAAAAGTTCGCGATTGTTGACATGCAACTACAAGAAAACAAAAATAGTGATCCAATAACATTATATAATATATGAACAAGTTTTGTTTTTATTGATGCCAAGAAAGATGTAAAAATTTCTCGTTATTCCTGTATGAAGAAACAAAAGCAATATTGATAAGTTCATTTCAACATATGCATGTCTCCTCATATATTTTGTATTTCAGTTAGTTTTTTCATTTAAAAAAAAGGGGGTCATAATTGAAGAGTATTATTTAAAAATATGCTAATTTCACAACATTTAAGTTCTTTTCTTTTGTTTGTTAATTCTCTCCCCAAAAGTCAGGTTGGTGATAATTCAATTATTTATTTTTTTATAGGAGATAATTTCACCGCGGATAATTCAATTATTTTATACAGCATTTCGTTATACTTCTGTTAAACATACACACTTATTTTGTCTATTAAGATATGTTTGAATCGTACACAAAACTAAATCAACTGTTCCTACACAGAAAGCACAAATTCAAGTTCTAATTCCTGTCAGAAAATGTACTTTTTTATATGCTGAGAAAAAAGAAAAATTCTATGTCACTTAAGGTCTAAATTTATTAGCAGAAAGGCTTAGTAATATATTCTCTATCACGCTAATTTAACACTCTTCAATACTATTATTTAAAATTTATTAAAAATATAAATTTTGATGGGTCTCAACCTTTGTAATGTTTTTCTATTAATTTTATAGTTTTTAATAAATTTCAATATTGTATGTAGTAAAATGTACACTAGAAATAGAAATAGAGAATTAAAGAGTGTGTTATTAACCATCGTTGAGCTTTTACAATAATGAAAACTGCATCAAGCTCACATATGAATTTTAAGCTACATCAATGCATAATGTTTTGGCAGCATTCGATACATTTAACACTTTCTTCTTCCAGTAAGTAGGACTAGTGGAAATATGTTATTCAATCAACCAGTTTATAAATTTTAAGCTCTTTTTTTAAAATTTATAACATAAATTTTAGTTAACTTATCACTTAATTTTATCAAATACATCCTATAAGAGCATTTATAATTATTCATACTTATAGAAGGACAATGTAGTCTGTAATGCTATATACAAATGCACCTCCATCTTAATTTTATAAAAAAGAAAAGTTTCTATATTGATTCCTCGACCAATAATCTTAAGACATTATCATAACCCTGATAGTAAAAATAATAAACATTGGAATGAGGTTAGTATGTGAACTCTTGTTATACTAAAATTCTGCTGATCACACTGCACATTATTTCATGGAGCATCACAAGCTCCTCGCAGATAGAGTTACATTGTCCTTTTTTTTTTTTTATTTTGCAACAACATATTACTCTTTTAATAAGGTTCACTTTATTCGATTATAGAAAGAAGTAAAGAGTGCCCGACCCTGCTTAATCCTAAATAAAACATTTAATTATCAGGAGATATGACTGGAGTGGTGTATCCCAGTCTGGAGGAATCAAATCATCGTTATGTGTGGATCTATAATAAGAATACTTGCCATCTTTATATCTCTCTCCCTCCCATGAACATGTACATGTCAGTGTTTGGTACATACGATACATCACTAACCTACATGTACAATAAGCTCTTTCTTTGCCCGTACTGATTTATTCATTGCACCCTTTCATCATAATGTTTGGTTGGGTGGGTAGGGTGCTTAATTAAGTTAAAATTACTTATCATACTTAACCTCATTTTTGGTTCGATTATAACTTGGAAAAAAACTCAGCCTAAAAGAAGAAGCCTTACAGGCTCTTAATTAGCCCACCCATCAATCTAAGAATTCATTAAGCTCTAAACAAGGATGTATATAGGACTTATTAGGATCATTGCAGGTGTAATTAATTAAAGTGAAGTATTATTTGGACATTCATATAAGTGCTATAACACTTCTTTAGCACTTACCAATTTCTTTTTAGTTCTGTTTTTATCATATCATATCTTTAGTTTTTTTCCGTTTCTTATATGGGTGTTTCATGCATCATTTCAAGTTCCACAAAATCCCTTTGCTTAGCTCCAATAATGCACCCCAAATTAAAAATAAAATAAAAAGTAAGAATACCGGATAAAACTAGATCATGCTCAGTATCAACCAGTGTGTTTTCGTGTTTATGACAACTACATACATAGTGTAAAAGTACATACATGCATATGCATAGATGTTAGGTGCGCATGAAATCTACTGGAAGAAGCAATTTTTATAGGCATTAGCTCACGATAAAAAATTAAAGGAAGATCTAGGTATTAAGAGGGGATGCCAAATTTACTGGAAGAAGTAATCACACAATTATTAAAAAAAAATCACACAATTAATTTATGAACAAGAAAAGGGAAAGTTGAAGGAGGAGAATGGTGAGCACCTGGAGCTAGCAAATTCATAGAGCTTCCCTCTTGGAGAGAAGATGATAAGAGCAACCTCAGCATCGCACAGAACTGATAGCTCAAAGGCCTTCTTCAGCAATCCGTTTCTTCTCTTTGAGAAAGTTACTTGCCTGCTTGTGGCGTTCTCTATACGCTTCATCTGAGTTTTTCCTCTCACCATTTCTTCTTCTTTCTGCAGACTCAATCAGTAGTACCCCATAATAGTTATGAAACTAGAACTTTACTTATACAAACTCACACATGTAGGATTGAGAAGAGATAATCTTCACCCCGAGTAGCTGTAGAACAACCCAGAAATTATTTTTAAACACACACAGAACACACATAGGATCAAGAAGAGAGTACTCACCAGGTAGCTATAGAGAAAACCAAGAAATTAAGCTTTCTGATGAACAGGAAATGGAGAGATTTGCAGCAAATCTGAGCCTTGCAAGCACGACTTGAAGACACCGAAAGCTATAACAGATAGAAAAAATGCAACAGATTAGAACTAATTATGAAACATATATGAGGGATACAAAGAAATGGGTTAAATCAAGGAAAAAGCATAAGAAAACAAAGACTACAACAAAGACCAGCAGAATCACTATATACGTTCAGATTTCAAATGAAAAACTAATTATTCAAAGCATGAGTAAGTTGAAGTTTGATCCCAACAAAGGATCTAAACACCCAAAAGGAAAAGGATTTTTTGTTCCTGATATGTAGATACTTATCAGCAAGAAAAGCAACTTCAAATTCAAGCAGTTGCCTCAGTAAGCAAAGGAAAAAGTTGAGTTACCAAAACGAAGCAGATACGCACAGACTTGGCAAAATCTGGAGAAAATCTTTCCAACCAAGGAAGGGAGCTAGGAATAATAAAGGCTTGTGCCTAGAAAAGGAAAAGGAAACAGAGAAAATGAGAAAAGAGAATCAAAGAAAGCAAGAACAGACCCAAAAGAGACGATGAGAGAAAGAGAAAGAGAAAAAGAAAGAAAGAAAATGATGTATCAGTGAGATGAAGAAAGCTATGGATTTTGACCTATCTTTTAGCATAGAGAGAGAGCACAGACACAGACCAGCTTTCCTTATTCATGGACCTTGTGATCACAGTGTTTCCGACACCATTTTAAGAAACAAAAGATTTTATATATGGTTATGGAAAATTGGAACCTCATCCCTTGCTTGTTATGGTAAAACCAACACCAACTGGACCAAAAAAGAAATTTCCACATTAAAGTAGGTAATTGAAAATTATTTGAAAATGATACTAATATTTTTCTATAATAGGACATGGGAAAAAATATAATATAAAGGACGACATGGAAGTCTAAATGTAACCTTTTCCCAAAAAAAATATATTATTCTTGCCAAATCACCTCACGCAAGTGCAAGGTTCCAATTGCTTTATAACTCTATCTATCATTTTTATTTTTACTGAATATTATATTATGAATTTAATTAATATGTATTATAATTTAAATAAAGAGTTATAATTAAATATTTTAATAAAATAAAAAATTTTAATACAGTAAATGTATAATAATTAAACTTATATATTATATTATTATTATTGGTTTAATTATACATTATCAGTATAACTTTCAATCATATTTTTTTATTATGATAAATTTATTAATATTTACTAATCAATACTTTAAAAAGTAATATAAAAATCAATTTATAACTCTTTTATTTCATGAATACATCCTAATTAAATCATATTATTATATGCATAATATAATAGAACTAAAAAAGCTTCCAACAAATTTCTTCGATGTTTGAAAAGACATTTAGTCTCTTTTACAAGTTTTTTTTCAATTTATAATGCTTAAGTTCATAAGAAAATTTAATTTAATGAATAATTATTTGATAAATTTTTTAGAATTTTATTTGATATTTTTATTAGTTTACAACATGTAAATTTATGTGTTAAGAATATATGAAAATTCAATTCTTATCAATGTAAACATGTGTTGACAATAAACATCCACGCATAGACACCCTCCGAGAATGTTAAGGAATAATAATTACAATTTAGTTTAAACAGCACTGAAAGTCTAAATATTTTCCACATTTGGTATCTGATCGTTGACATATACACTTTGATTTACAAAAGAGACAGAGGAAAGAAAATAAAAAAAGAAAAGAAGTGAAAGATGAAATAATTGTTAGAAAAAAAACATAAGTATATATTTATAAAATAACTTAAATATTTCAAAGTAAAAAGAGGTATAACAAATGTGAAAAACATAAACTAAAATATTGCATCAAAATTTTAGATAATTTAAAATGTTTATTTTATCTATTGAATTAAAAAATACGTACAAATATTTTTTACTTAATTTTATACTATATATAATAATAACTTTTGTTAATTGAAAAACTGAGAAATTACATCCTTAAAACAAACAAACTTAATGATAAATTTAAATATATTTATTTTATTGTTTGCAAAGAAAATAATTTTTATTTATATATTTTTTATTGTAAAAGTATAATAGCAATTTTGTCAAATTTTATTTTATTTCTTCTGGATAAAAAGATTGTTGAGTGTACTATTTCCCTCTCGTATTCACTTGTGTGAAGGGAGAAAGCATTCTCAAATTAATATATATATATATATATATATATATATATATATCTGAATAAAATTGGCTAATCAATAATTTTTATAGATTCTACTTAAGTCTACACCCAATAGGAAATCATTACACGAAAAATGAAACCTAAACAATTTTATGATTTTAAGATTTTAATTAAATTTTCGATAAATCACATAAAAAAATGCAAAATAAAAAGTATTTGACATAATATTCCTAACATCTCTCTTTTAATAAATGTGTTTTCACTTTCGTCTTCTTTCCTTCATCTCATCCAAATAAAAAAGTAAAATATATTAATTGAGTATTTTAATAATCACTTTAAATATCATACTCCATCCCTGATTCTTATTATAAGGATTTATTTTTTAACAAAAGTACTTTTTTTATAAGGCATTTTTATTTTTACTGGTTATTTTCATTAAATACTTTAATATTTATGTTTTTTACTAATAGTAATGCACAATAGTAGGCTAAAACAGACACATTAGTATTTGTTTAAAAAATTAATAAAAAATATAAAATCACTGGTTAAAATTCAGTGAATATGATTATGATCAAACTCTTTGTGTGTCTCTTAAACAGAGTGATATAGAACTTAAGCCTTTGTCATGCCACTTTAAGAGGATAGAGCAAAGCTATATGGGAGATGAATACTTGCCTATGTGTATTCAAGTTTACAGTGTGTATATATATATTTATTTCGTTTACTCCTAATAATAATAATTTATACTATTAATAAAGTTAATATCGGTAATATCTTCTTTTGATGGTCACTTTTCAAAATACCTATTTTATCCTTACACCTGTTTTAAAATTAAAAAATAAATTAACTTGTCATAAGAGGGACTTGAATCCATAACTTTTTATTTCCCAAACATAAACTTTACCACTAGACCAACTCTATAAGTTTTAGTAAAAAATTACTTTAAAATATTGATATCCAACATACATAGTTGTCCAATTATATCTATAATTTATAATATGTTATATTATATCATATCTATAATGTGTATTCACATTTCTATTTTCATATGTTATAACAATTATAGGGTTTTAATTTAATATCTTTTGTAAATTTTTATATTTTGAAATATAAATTGTTATATGACATGTTTTGAAATATATTTTGTTAATTTTATATTTTTTGTTTATGATAACATGATAAAAACATGTCAGATCATCAATGGATATGTCAAATATGCAATGAATATGAAAAAATGGAAAGAGAAAAATTTGAATAGAACTCAAAATATTGTCGCACCTGTGTATTTGCATGTTTATTAAAAATATTTATCATGAAATTACACATATATTAATAAGGAGAAATTATATTTGTGAAAATGAGAACAGTCATAAAATATGTAGAAGGTAAAATAGTCATAAAAATGTGGACACCAAAAGGTTATATCCTCACTATATAATATATAGTATATAATATAATATCACATATTATATATTATAGATATAATTGGACAATTATGTATGTTGGATATCAATATTTTAAAGTAATTTTTTGCTTAAAGTTATAAGGTTTGTCTAGTGTTAAAGTATATGTTTGGAAAATAAGAGGTTATGAGTTCAAGCCCCTCTTATGACAAATTAGTTTATTTTTTAAATTTTAAAATAGGTTTAATTCGACAAATTAATTTATTTTTTAATTTTAAAATAGGTGTAAGGGTAGAATAGGTATTTTGAAAAATAGACATCAAAAGGGGGTATTCTCTTTATTAATAGTATAGATATATAGTATATAATATAATATCATATATTTAAACATTATATATATAATTGGACAATTATGTGTGTTAGATATCAATATTTTAAAGTAATTTTTTGCTTAAAGTTATGAGGTTGGTTTGGTAATAAAGTATATGTTTGGGAAATAAGAGGTTATAGGTTTAAGTCTCTCTTAAGACAAATTAATTTATTTTTTTAATTTTAAAATAGTTTTAAGAGTGAAATAAGTATTTTGAAAAGTAGATATCAAAAGGGGGTATTCCCTTTATTATTAGTATAGATATAGTATATAATATAAAATGTATGAGAAATAAATTAATTTGTCATAAAAGGGACTTGAACCTATAATCTTGTATTTCTCAAATATAAACTTTACTACTAGACCAACTTTATAACTTTAAGCAAAAACTTATTTTAAAATATTGATATCCAACATACATAATTATCCAATTATATCTATAATGTATAATATATGATATTATATTATATAATGGGAATATAACTTTTTGGTGTCCATATTTTATGACTATTTTACCTTCTAAACATTTTATAATTGTTTCCACTCTCACAAATATAATTTCTCCCTATTGATATATGCATACATTTCATGATAAAATATTTTTAATAAACAAGCAAATACACAGGTGTGACAATATTTTGAGTCGTATTCAAACTCTCCTCTTTCCATTTTTTCATATTCATTGTATATTTAACATATCCATTAATGATTTCACATATTTTTATCATGTTATGATAAATAAAAAATATAAAATTAACAAAATATGTTTCAAAACATGTCACATAATAATTTATATGTCAAAATATAAAAATTCACAAAAGATATTAAATTAAAACCCTAAAATTGTTATAACATATTAAAATATAAATGTGAATACAAAGGTGCAATAGCGTGTGTGTTTTCACTCGTAATAATAATAACAATCTATAACTATTATAATGAGAATAACTCATTTGATCACATTTATTTGAATTTTTTTATCCTTAAGTAACTGCTAAAAAATAACTACCAATTACATATTTTATGTAACTTTTTTTTTTATCTTTTCAATTTTCATGTTTATTTTTTTTTTCATTTAATAATATAAAGAGAAACACGGGGTGTCGCTCCCACTAATAATTATAATAATTACATTATAAAATAATATTTTTTTAATAAATTGTCAAATAATACTTAGTAAGTGTTTGGTATAGGGGAATGTTTTTCCCCCATAATGTTAAATAATGCTAAATTTAGAAACTATGTTTCCCATTTCAAGAAAATCACATTCTCGGGAAAGAATTAATGTTTTCAGGTTGTTTTGACTCAGGTTTTTCACCAAAAAAAAAAATCCATAGGAAGAGGTCTGAAGCCAACTTCCTTAGGTAAGAAAATTTATTTTACCATAGTAAAAATACAACATTATTCTTTCTAAAATCGTTTAATGTGATAAATAATTAATTTTTTAATAAAAATGTTATACTAATCTTATTAAAGCATTTAATGAAGTAAATAATTAAGTTTTTAAAAATACTAATATAAATATTCCTAAAAATATTTATGAAAAGCAAAACGAATTTTTTCTGTTATTCATAATTCCTGTTTCTAAATATGAAAAACTTTTTATCTATCAAACACCTTCATTTTTATACTCATACAATAATCTTATTTATGTATAATATTGGATATATGTATAATGAAAAGAGAGGTATTGGTGAAAAACGTTAAAAATAAAGGAAAGGTTTGCGTAAAATTTTAAAAACAATTAAGTGTAGGTGTAATTCAAGAAATTCTCATTAAAATTTACTATTATAATATATCATATATAAAGAAAATTCAATTTATTTGAGAAATTTAAATGCTTTGTGATGAGATATATTATTTGGATAGAGAATTTTAAAATAATTTAAAATTTTAGTCATTGAAAAGAATTTTGAATAGTTAAAATTATAAAATTTTTAATTTTTTTAAAAAGAGTGAGAATTTGAAAATTTTTAAACTTTTTTTTTTATCGAAGTTGGCCGGTGATATTTTTACTTGACATCAGCTAAAATTTTTTTTTTTTTTTATGTAGACCCGGATAATTTTTTGAATGATTTTTGTCTTTTTTCAAATATGTCGATATGATTTTTTTGTTAATACTGGTAAAAAAAACTTTATCAAATTTTCAAAAGTATCATCAATAGATATTTTTAATTATTAAATATTTTTAATATTGAAATAAATTTTTACTTTAAGTGGGAATTGAAATATATATTCTACCCAGGTAAGAAAATTAAAATTTAATAGATTTGAATTAATTTATTCAAACAAAACATTTGAAAAATAAAGTCATTTGAACTGAAAGAATTTTAAATTTAATATAATTCAAATTTCTTACATTTGTGAAATTGTCTATCCAAACACACGATAATTATTTTTTTAATAACTACTTGTTATAGACTACTATATAAACAAAATATTTAGAATATGTTTGATTTGTCATTTTAACTAGCTAAAAGCTAAAATAATTTCAATTTCATTTAGATAGAAAAAGCTATAAGCTGTTTAGGAGCTACTGATTTTTTCAAAGAGTTGCTTATTTTTTTCAAAAAATCTCTAATTTTTAGCTACTAGATGATTTTCTTTTACAATTTTACTCTTTATTAGTTAATGTATTATCTCTTATTAATTTTCTCTACTCATATGATACAATTTTCTCCTTCATTAATATAATTATAATGATTTATAATTTAAATATATAATATAGAAAATTATAATTTAAATATGTAATTTAAAATTTATATATTTAATTATAGAAAATTATAATTTAAATATATAATTATAGTAATTTATAAATTTAAATATGTAATTATAAAAAATTATACTTTAAATATATATTATGATAATTTATAATTTAAATATATAATTAATTTATATTATTAAAATTTATTATAATTATTTTAAAATACCTCATTATTGATCTAATAATTAATTATGTCTTTATTTATTATTTTACAACTTTCAACTGATTTATTAATTTATTCAAACACTTTCAACTAGTCTTTCAGTTAACTTTTCAATCTTCAACTAGTTTTTCAGTTTTAACTTAGTTTGTCAACTAATTTTGTCACACAGCATTAATTTCAAACATGTTATGAAATTAGTTATTATTATTTAATCTTAGTCAACTTAGATACAAAACAAGATTATTATCTTCATAACTAAAAAAGAATCATAATGAAAGATGTTTTAGAAAAATTAATTGAAGTTGCTTATAATTAAATTTACAACAAGAGAAAAACAAGTTATATATCTAACATTTAATCAGAACATTTTTTATAATAAATTTGTTTACTTTACTTATTAACATGTTAAAAATTTGTATAAATAAAGAAAAGTTATCATTATTAACGTAAAATTTTTAAAACAAAACTCAACCTTTTTACTTAACTTTTACGGCAAAGCTTAACCTTTTTATTTATATATAAGTTCAAATAGAATACTTAATTAAAAATTAAAAAAAAAACTCTTAAATATATATATATATATATATAACTAGTATACATAACTATCTTCTATAAAAAAATAATTACTTTATTAACAGTGAACTACAAAGTAACTTGTTTGTTCATATTAATTAATTAATAATAATAATTTATTATTTTGAAACTGTTTTAAAAAATGGGAGCGCATGATAAGCGAAAATGATAGTGGCAGTAGTGGTGTGTGGTGCAGGGACTGTAAGGGCACAGTAAAATTGAGGAAACGGTACAATGTTAGAAACACGTCAACTTCGTCCGTACAATGTCGTACACAACGAACCAATAAGACCTCGAAAAAGAGGCACCTTTGCCATCAAATGTCATCATAACCATTATATCTTCCATTCACACACTTTCTGTTTTTTGTAAATACATTTAAACCCAAAACGCAGATAACGGTTAATGGTGTTCTTTTAAGAAAATAAGTGGGAATTTTGTTATTTTAACGTTTATAACAATATATACGATGTAACGTTCTTCAAAAAATTAATTTAATTTATAAAGCTTTCAATATAATATTTTTTAAACAATTAATTAGTATGAATATATTAAAATGAAGTATTTGTGTGCAGTTTCAAAAGTTATCAGTTAGTATAATTTACCTTAAAAATATATATTCAAACTTTAATAAAATTAATTAACTTCATTTAATTATATTAATGAATTCTATTAAAAATATATTTTCGTAAGCTATCCACTATTAGAATAAAAATAAACATTAAAAACAAAATAATAAACTTCAATGAAAGGTATTTAAGGAGAGAATCATTAAATAAAGTATAATTAATTGAAATTTATTTAGATTTTTACAACTATAGCTTTTTTTAGAGATTACAACTATAGCTGATTTTTTTTCTTTATATTCAAGATTAGAGCTAGGGAGTATACTAAGAAAAAGATAAGTTTTAGCAACACACTTTTTAATATGCACTTTATTATTAATTAAAACATATTAAACTATAAAATTAGGAGAGAGACATGTGATAACAAGTAAAATTTACACAAATTTTTTATTTAAATAAATTTCAATTGATAATAAAAGTTTATTCAAAAGAAAGTGTGAGAGAGTATATTGTTAGCCTTTCTCTTAAGAAAAATAATAGTAAGACAATGTCTTGAACATAGTATTTAGAATAAATTAGAGCAACATCTTCTAAAATTTAATATAATTACACATGTATCCATATTTTTTTATCCATTATTTTCATACCTCTAAGGTAAGGGGTGTTAGCATAAGGTTTTATAAGATACTAATATAATGTTTTCAAACATATAAAAGTATTAGTGAAATATTTTAAACTTAAAGGAAGATTAGTATAAGAAAATAAAAAAATTAAAATTATATATAATTTTGATAAAAATTAAAGGAGCATTTCTGTAATTTACTCTACTATTTATTATTATCTGAGATTTATGAGAAATCAAACTATTTTGTGAATCTCGATTCTTATTCAATGAGTCTCTTTCTTAATTTTATAATTTTTTATAAATATTAATTAATAATAGATGTGTGTTAAAAAAAAACATTAAAAAGTGTATCATGAGCACTCCTTATATATAACCACTGTAATTAGGGTATTTGCATCTTCGGTGAAACAACAATGTATGCCCACAAACTTTGGTTCTCTAGGTTGGCTATAGGACTAATCCTCAGTCCAAAGTTTTTAGTCACATTTATCAATCATAAAAAAGATATTTACTTAAATATTTATACTCCAAAATATTTACCTAAATGCTTGCTTTTATCCTTTGCATTGACCATCATAAATTGAATCAAGTTGTAAGGAAGGATAATTTTACTTTGACATTCATAGATCAAATGCTTAAGGTGTATATAGACTAATCTTGCGCAAAATTGGGAAAATGTCACTTTATGGTCCAAGAGAGATTAATTATCCTTAGCCAGAAGTACTCATCTAGAGGAATATATATATGGATATAGATAAAGCCAATGTCATTCAAAAGCTACCTCCTACCAACAAGAAAGGTGTCTAGAGTTTTCTTGAACATCTAGATTTTTATAATACATTTACCGAATACATTTCCAAGATCGTCAAACCATTGTTCCATTGTTGAACAACGACATACTCATTTCAAATTTTGTGATAATTGTTTGAAGGTTTTCTTCCATACTTTAAAACAAAAACTCATCCTATGTTTGTCTAGATTGAGTTCATGTGTGATATGCAAGTGATTATATCATGGGAATTCTTTTAGGACATTAGAGAAACCAATGGTATACTATGCTAATAATTAAAGTACTCGATGATGCTCATTTAAACATGGAAAATTATTAGACATTGTGTATGTCTTGCAAAAGTTTCAACCCTGTTTAATTGTTTGCCATTATCTATGCAAATCGTTTAACTATTAAGGGTTAAATGTTAATTTTTCTTCATTATGTTTTAGTGTCTTTTTGTTTTGTTAGGTTAAAGCTTAAAAGTTTCTTTTTTATCCTTTATATTTTTTGAAATTTATCCTTTATAAAAGAATTTGTATGTCTCTTCCTTCTCTAATTGATTTGGTGAGAGATCATCTCTACACACATTTTGTATCATTGAGAAAATGATTGTGTTCAACATTATGAATTATGTCATGGAAAATAGTAATGGTTACGGGGAATGTGGTTTGACAAAATTAATAGGATTGAAATAACGATACTAACATTTTTAGATGTTACTATTTTAACTTAATTGTTTCAAAATTTTAAAGTCATTGAAAACTAAAAGAATACAAAAGAAAGAACTAAAATAAAATATTTGAAAACATATATAAAGGATCGTAATGAAACTTTAAAAACTTAATATACCAAAACAAAAAAAAAATATAATGGGACAAAATTAACATTTAGTCACTATTAAGGATCTCCTCACTAAGGTTGATTCCAAATCAAAATTAACTAGATGCATTTTTTTTTACTTCAAAATCAAAATAGTAAAACATAATGGACCAAAATTAACATTTAGTCACTATTAAGGATCTCTTCAATGAGGTTGATTCCAAGTCAAAAGTAATTAGATGCTTTTTTTTTTTACTTCAAGAATTTAATTTGCAAATTAAGAATAAAAAGTGGCTCTCGAAAGAAAGTTTTGTGATGAATTTCCCAATGAGTCCTTGTTGTTGGTGGAAGAATGTCCTTGATTTATTGACATGGTGAATTTAAAAGGGACATATATTTATCGTTAAAAATCTCGGCATAAAAAGAATTTCTCCTAGATACCCATTAATTAATGTGTTTAGTGACTCGTACTTGTTTGAAATTTTGAAATTGGAGTGGATAATCTCTTGAGATGTGTAGCTAAGGAAGAATTGAGGAACATATTACGACATTTCCACAAATCCTCTTATAAATGACACTACAATAGAGAAATAACTACTAGAAATACAATTTTTTTTAAAAAAAAAATACTAGAAATACAATCATGAACAAGAGATAACCATACAATTGTTTCTGACACCACACTATGAAATATGCAATGTGACTAGTGATAAGGTAAGTTCCATATCCCTGTGGATAGTCCTACATCCCTGTGGCAGTTTCACATCTTTGGGGTGTCATTGGCGAGGAGGCTAAAGACACCCTCATCCATCTATCAAATGAAATCGATTCAAATATAAGTAAATTTTAACTATATTTTCTATTTAATGATACTATTTTAAAACATCCCCTTACTAATTAAGATTTTATTTCTAATAATTTTTTTTTCTTAATATGAAATTTCAATGAAGAACAATTTATAAATAATATTAATTTGTATTAAGTTTAGTCGAATTTATTATCTTAACCAATTTTTTTATCAATTCGAAATTGGTTATTACTTTTACATATATTTAGGCATGAAGGGAATAATTTAAAATATGCTTAACAGTGTTAGCTAAATTAAATAATTTTCTTAGGTGTTGTTTATAGATAATAGAGAAATGAATAGAATATGTGATAAAAGAAAAGAGGAGAAATTATTTCAAAGAAAGGAAAAATTGAAGTTGTCTCATTGAAGAAAAAATAAAGTAAAAAAGAAAAAAGGTGAATTAAAGTTGGTTGATAAGTAAAAAAAGTACTTTATAACTTTTTAGTTAATACAATACTATTGTCGTTAATTATATCATTATTATTTAAAAAAGAAAGTAAAAAAGATTTATTTGATATTGAATCATGGAAGTTCGTAATAAGATATTTGAATATCTTATATCGATTTACTCAAATCTTCTCGGATTAAAAGTTATTTGCAAGTATTTAACAAAACTAGATAAAAAAACTAGTTAGAATCTAAAACTTAGTTGTAATTGTAATTCTTTGATAAAACTAATTTATCATTTAACTAAAAGTTGTAAAATGAAAAATAAAAATACCATTAATTATTAAATCAATAATGTGATATTTAAATAATTATTATATATTTTAATAATACAACATTCCTTAATATAAATTAATTATATATTTAAATTATAAAATTTTAAAATTTCATATTTAAATTATAAATTTATATAATTATATTATTTAAGCTATAAATTATTATAATTACTTTATTTAAATTATAAATTTGTATAGTTACATGTTTAAAACATAAATTAATATAATTATATATTCTAATTATTTTAATATTAGGTAATTAAATATTTAAATTATAAAATTTGTAATATATATCAAGTAATTTCATTATAATTTTAAAAGTTATCATTTCTCAATAAAAAGTAAATACTTTATTAAAAATAAATATTTGAATAATTAAAACTATAATAAATAAGCATGACATTAAATTAATAATTCAAAAAGTTATACATTAAATCTTAATATTAGGTTGTGATGTAACATTCCAAAGAAAATGCAAATATATTCTATATTATTACACATCAACATAACCATTTCTATGAGTTTAATTGGTATACATTGTCAGTATATAGGATTTTTACACTGACATTCAATCATGACTTTTCATTTATGTGACTTTTAAAGTAATAATGAGTAAAGTCAACAAATCTACCATGAATGAAGGGTTTTGATTGAATGTCAGTGTAAAAGTTTTTACACTGACAGTGTATACCAATTAAACTTCATTTTTATATAAAAATTATACTTGTAATACAAAAATTTAACAAATGGTAACTTAATACATACACTACGCCTTCTTGTTTAGCGAGTAAAGTTGTCCCACAAGGAATTGTGTATCATGCCCAGTGACACCAGTCACCTAGTGAGATTCCTGAATTGAAATGTTTCAATAATAGAACTTCGCTTAAAAAACAACGTCGTTGGGCATAAACCCGCTTTAATTCTTGACAGAGAAAATTTACGTTGGGCGAGACATGCTCGTTAGATGCAAAACCAAATAATTCTCCAACAGAATCAACTTTGCGCCAAATGAACATCTCATTGGGCGCAAAACCAAAAGTCATCTTAACAAAAACAATTTTTTGCTAGGTGAGACTATCGTCTAGCAAGACCTTGTAGTATGCAAAACATCAGCTACAAAATTTCACAAGTGCAGACAATCTTCACAACTAACATAAAACAAATTCTAAAGGTTATAATTCTTATTCTAGTTTACATGCATACATGTACTACATCCTCCGTAAGTATTTTATAGTTTCGACATTAAACATAACCCTGTACAAATCCAAAACATAGTACAATACAAACATTACATATATCTATTAAGTTACCTATACAAGCCAATATACAATCTCTAGTCCCTGTTAAATCGTTATTTTTCTCAGTTTAGTCTCCCTTTCCTCTAAGAATCATTGTTGTCATCTTCTCTCGTGCAATACACGACCATCACAATAAAAAACAAGACACATACAAGAAAGAGTAAGCTTATAATACCATAAATCAAGGTAAACAAGAACATGAGATAATGCAACGTTAGTGCATATTCCTTTTACATTAACCAATAATCATTCACACTTATCATTCCTCTAAATACAATCAATCAACTCAACACAATCATGGTCTAATGACTCGATATTTTCTGGAAAACACGCATTTAATTCAATGATAATACATGTTAATTAAATTCATAATATAATATTCAGTAAAAAAATCATTTTTCGAAATTTCTTCTAATGCTACTTACTTAGAAGGCTCTAGTTGTTTGCCTACACACATGAGTTTTGCAGACCTATCTTTATACAACATATTTTCATTAAAGGTGATATTTCTACTTTTGATGATTTTCTTGTTTTGGTCATCCAAAACTTGTAGTTATACATGCTAGATCCATAACCAATGTAATAACATTTCTTACCTTAGGGTCTAATTTATCTCTAGTAACAACTGTTAGAATATGAGACACAACCAAAAGTTCTCATATGTGAAATATTTACCGCCTTTCTAAACTATACTTCTTAATGTAACTGATATCCTAGAAGAACCGATAGTTCTTTATTTATGAGATAGGTTGTTATGCTTATTGCATTACCCAAAATTCCTTAGGTAGACCGAATTGGATCCTCATACATCTGGCTTTTTCGTTCAAAGTTTTGTTTATCTTTTTTGTCATATCATTTAGCTCTATTGTTCATGATATTGTTTTAATCATTCTAATTCCATTTTTTGGACAGGAGTTTTTGAATTCTTGGCTATCATATTCTACACCATTATTAGATTTTATACTTTTAGGTTTTAAGCATGTCTTAATTTCAACTTTTGCTTTCCACCTTTTGAACACAAAAAACATATTGGATTTTTTTAAAGAAAATAGACCCATAACCTTTCTTGTGGAGTCATCTATAAAAGTGATATAATAGTATGAGCCTCCAAGAGATTTTACTGGATCTGGACCCCAAACATTTGTATGCACCAATTCTAACCTTTCTACTTTGGATGTCTTTCCTAATTTTGTGAAGCTAACCTTTTTTTGTTTTCTCAAGATACAATGTTCACAAACACCAACACCAACATGCTTCAAGTTGTATAGTTTACCTTTAGACACCATGATCTTTATTCCTTTTTCACTCATGTATTCAAGCCTTTGATGTCATGAAAAGGAGTTATTGACAGTATTAATGACTACCACTATGTCCTCATATACGACATGTAAAGAGATCATTGCTTTTTCCACAAGCAACATCCATATTACCTTTTGTTACCTTCCAAGTTCCATCTCCAAAAGTGAAGTAATTCCATTCATCATCCAACTACCCTATAGATACTTGGTTTCTCTTTTAAGGTAGGAATATGTCTAACATTGTGCAATGTCCATAGGGTTCCACTAGAGGTTCTAATGCTAATATCACTTTTTTTCCCATAATGTGAAAAGATTTGTAATCTGAAAGGTAAATCTTTCCAAACTTTCCAGAAACATAGTTAGATAACAATTCTAAAGAAGATGTAATGTGAAATGATGCACCTAAGTCCATAATTCATAAGTCAATAGGACTATCTAAACTACAAATTAATGCATCTGCAGTTTCATCAGTTCCTACATTCATGGATTCATCATCATCATCATCCTACTTCTTGTTTTTGTTCTTCCTCTTTGGAGCCTTACATTAATTGGTTAAGTGGTCTCTTTTGTCATAATTCCAACCAATGATATCATTCAAAACTTTTGTTTGCCTTCCTCCTTTGTATTTTGATCTGCCTTGACCTTGATTATGACCCTTTTACTACTCCTTCCTCTACTTTCAGTATTAAATGTTGAATCGAAAGCAGAACTAGAATACTCCCCTGAATCTCTCATGTAGATATATTTGCTTAGGACCAAGTCACAGATGTCATCAAGATTCAATTTTTTATTCCTCACATTGCTACTAACTACAGTGACAATTGCAACCTAACTATTCAACAAGGATAATAATAGAATCAACACTTTCACCTTATTTTTCAAAAATGATCTAGACTAACACCAATTAGGCAAGAACTGTATTAAATTCATTAATCTGATTAGTCAAAGAATTACCTTCTATCATTTTAAGGTTGACTAGTCAGCATATTAAATATATTTTGTTGGTTGCAGATGGCTTTTCGCATATGTTGGACAACATCGTCATTAGATATGTAACTATCTTCTCATTCACAATTTGAACGTAACATTCTTGGCCAATGTCAATCGGATCACACCAAGAGTCTATTGGTCTAGCAACTCCCAATCGGTCTGTGTCATGTCGTTTGGCTTTTTCCTTGTTAAGGGTTGATACAACTACTTCTGGTACAGGTGATCCTTCATCTACATTTTCCCTTCTTCTAACACTACCCTCTATTGCTTTCTATAAACTAAGAAAACTCTCACCCCTTTCGCTAAATTGAGACTCATGGAAAACAACGAGAAATTACTCTTTTCTAATGTGAAAGATTAGACTAGACTATAACCACAGAACATACTAAGAATATCCTATCGAGCCATAAAGTTTTTATACCAATTGTTAGGAACAATGCAATAATGGAAGAAAAAATAAGAGAGAAAAAAGACCCAAAAATTTAACGTTGTTCAACACACAATGTATATATGCCTATGTCCACAACTACACTAGAGACTTTATCTTGTTTTTTGTTCAAGTAAAAAGCATTACAAAGTGACACTTATATAGTAACAGGCAAGATAAAGGTCCCTTAAGAATGTGAGATTAACACAATACTAACACAAACACCACATGTGATGCTATTTGTCATTGAATATAATCTTCACCAATTTAGACAACCACCATAGGTGACATACACCATGGTGCTCGTCATCACTAATTATTTCGTATTATTGATGTTGGAAAGCAAAACAAGATCATTGAACAAGTTCACAACAATCTTGTAATTAAATTGTGAGTATATTATTAAATACATTAACAAAACCATGCAAGAAGAATCCAAAGGCCATTGCATCGTAACAATATCTATTTCGTTGAAGCCATTGAGAAAATACCACAATGTGAATTGTCATTTCACAAAAAAGATTTTGATTTCGGTGTGGAGATAACATTAGAGGCAAAGGAATAGAGAAAAAAAACATAGTATACAGAAAAATAAAGAAAGAAAAAACAAAAGATGAAGAAAGTTATGTGCTCCATAATTAGTTTAAATGTTGATAAAATGGTGTTTATAAAGGTGGTCCACCTTAGCTTTCATCCTAAAAAATATTAACAAATTTTAATTAATTTTATTTATATTACTATATTGTTTTCTATTACACCGTATTTGATAGAGAGCATAGAAAATAAGGAAATCTATTAGAAAAGAAAGGAGCAGAAAACCACTCTAAATCTCCTCATTCTTGTGGATAAAATTTTTTTGTGTTTTCATCTCTTCTCTATTAAATCAAAACAATCTTCACCCATTTGTTGTCCTCTTTCAAACACAAAATGATGTATGTTAAATTATTTTTTTTCATCTGGAGTATTAAAAAGAAATAATAATATTAACTAATTTTCTTAATTCTGAGTGTAATGAAATTTGTTTGATACTGGATTTCACTAGAAGGAGAAATAGAGTAATTATTTGATAGTGGGTTGAGCAAGTGGTTGGGAGATAAAATATGCCATTTACGTCAAGTACTAAGGTTTTTAAGGAATCAACACGTGTTTGACACTGACCAGAACAGTGAAAACTGAAAACAAATGAATGGACCACAAAGCGTGGTGCGCTGTGCCACTCTCATTCATTTATTAAATACCATTATTGACTTACCATCCAACGGCCCCAAAACTGTAATATTATGCCATCATACTATGTTGTGCGTCATTCTGCATATACCTGCTGTCGTAATCTTCTCCTGCACTCAAACTCAATAGTGCGCACATTTTTAGCATTCTACCCATTCTTCTTCTTCTAAAAAAGTAGTTCAAATATCTAGTAATTTTCTTTAGGAGTTTAATTATTATTTATATTTTAAAAATCATATAAATATATAATTATAATTTAATATTAATGTAAATTTTTTTTATACGGGAAATAGTACTAACTAAACTATTTTCTTTATTATTTTGAGTGAGCTCTTTCCACAATTCTTAATATAGCTATTTGAATGTAATTTCTAATAACACTGCTTTATATATATATATATATATATATATATATATATATATAAAAGAATATATTACTAATTATTAAATAATTACATTTTATTTTTATTATTTATTTTTTAATCTAATGTTTATAATTAATTTTAACTATTAGATTTTAATAAATAAATTATAAAAATAAATATTAAATATCTTATATTTATCCTTTGATTATACTTACTGTTAGATTATGGTTGAACTTTTGACTAACGAGGATAGATAATAACATGAAATAAGATTAAATAAGTAATTATTGTTTAATTTATTTAAATAATGACGGAAAGATCATAAAAAAATAATGATAAGTGATAAAGTGGGTAAGATGAAATTAAACTTTAAAAATTTTGATGGATTGAAATATGGCTAATATAAGAAAATGAAAATTATAATATATTTAGCTTCATTGTATTTCAAATAATAAAATAATATTTTTAATACATTCAATTCTATATTATTATGTTTTATTATATTCTACTTCTTTTTATTCTTTTTCATTAATTCAAATATAGTTTTTTTGAATGAATGGATTCTTTTATTTATATATGGAGACAACTATAGGATAGTTGATTTTAAAATATAAAAAAACCAAAATTTTCCCTCACTTTTTATTATGGTTATAGATTATTATTATTATTAAATTATTCTTATAATATACTCTTATATTATACATTTATTTAAATTTATCTATTGTTGATTATATTACAAAAAAATAACGCATTTATTCACATAAAGGTTGGGTGCGAAATTCCATATAGGTGCAAAATTTAACTTTTCTCTTGTACAAAGAGCATTTTAAGAACTTTAATTTGATAATTCACAAGTATATCCACTGAAAAAATAAATTAAAAATTACGAATGAGATCAAAATTTATAATATTTATCAATACTCATTTTTTAACAATATCTCATGATTAATAATTATAAAAAATAATTAATCAGACTTTAGCATAAATTTTGGATAGAGAACACATAACACATGTACTTAATAGTTTATACAAACAAAATAATAAATAGCTTCTAACTTCACAACATAATTATAAGTTAAATTAATTAATCTTATAAGTTAAATTAGTTAATCTTATATTTGAGTTTTTAAAGTATTTGAATATAATCTAATATAATTAAATTCATTATTCATTAGATTAGAATAAGATTTAATCTTGAACTCAATCCGACCTAATTTAAGAGTTATAAAGTTAATATAAAAATAAAGTTCACATTTAAAAAAAAAAAAGAAAGAGAGGAGAAAAAGATATTGTGTATTCAAATTCTTTATTAAAAAAAATAACCATATTAATAACTAATATTTAATTTATAAAAAATTAATATATTTTATGGATTTAAGATATGATAAAATTTTTAACTTTAATTTATTAATTGTATGTATTTTATAAAATAATTGAGAAACAACACACGTTAGCCGCCTCATTCTTTTTTCTTTTTTTTTTCTTTTGCTGAGATTTGTAAAAGTGATGGGATTTGTTCAAAGGCATATAATTAATTTTTCTTCTTAACCCATGTTTCAAATTATTGACATGAAGTATTCACAATAACCTAACGATCTTTACTCCTAAAGTGAGATTTTATTTTTTTTTCAATTACATATTTTCTATCTACAAAACTCCGATACCAGATATTATTTAAGGAAACCAAACTAATTATACTCAAATTAACAAATTTTTTTATATTTCTATTTTTCTTTTTTGTAATTACGTAGTTTCATATCAACCATGATTTCTTGTGCTTATTACAATATAACTATTTAAAAGAAAAAGATTATCAAAATACATATACAACATTTAAATGTTATATATCTCAAATATCATTTGAAAATTATAAGTAAAAATATTTTTTAAAAATTAAATTATTTTTAATATTTTATATTTATATATCCAAACCAAGCAAATCCAATTTATTATTGACTAAATTTATTCGGCTTGGATTTTATAGAAAAGTTACGTTAGGCAAATCCAACTTAGTTCAGTCTGGACTATTATTAATATTTTTTTTATCCAACTTAGAAATTCCGTTGGAGTTTTATGAAACTACAATGAGCGGCAAATTCTCCATCTCCATGTTTAATGTAACTCGTACCCAAGAGGATTCCAATTCAAAACTACTGATTAGATCAAATATAATATAATTCAGTTAATTTACGCATTTTTTGTGTTTAAAATATTAATTGTAAACTTTTAATATTTTACATTTTATTCTTACTTTTTAAATGAATATTTTATTGTAATTTTATATTTTTATATTACATTATTCAATTTAACAATTACACTATATAAAATATTTATTTTATTATTTTAGTATTATACTTCAAGATATTGATAATTATAGACTTAGGTTTACTTTGTTTATTTTTATCTATAGATTAAAGTTTAAATTTATAAGAAAATACTATATAAATATGTCCATTTCCATCGTTTTATATTTTTCAACTACTTTACCATATAAATATTTTACTCAATACTTATAGTTTAATAAATTAGTTTAACAGTTGAATTATTTATTAACTATTAATTTTTAGTTACCAGCTAATTTTTTAATTTTTAACTATTTTTTTTCGGCTATTTTTACCCAACATAACCTAAATAGCAAAAACTACACGACCAATACAAAATCCACACACTTGTGATGTGAGATAACAGTGCGAAGAGTTTACTTGAGACTATACAACCCTTTTTTTCATAACATCGGTAAAAAGTTTTTAACTACTTCATTGATGATTAATTTGTCTTAAGTGATTTTTTTTATTATTTCAACCATATTTTTTAAACTTTTTATTTACAATTCAAATTTGAAATCCTTGTTAAAAGATTCAAATTCAATTTTTTAATTGCACAAACCATATGTTATTAGAGATTATTAGATTAATACTTCCTCGGAATTCTTTATATATAATAAACAAATGACTCAATATATTTTTTTTTCTAATTATAGGAAACATGAAACCATTTTAAAAAGTACCCTTTTAGTATCGATTATACATACCCAAAATCATCCAATTTTTTTCATAAATATAGGTAATTTTCAACTGTTTTTACTATATTTATTTACTATATTTAATTATTATATCTCCAAATATCTTTTAATTAAGGTTTTATTTCAACTACTCTTTTTTATACTTCATATCAATTTCCAATAAAAGATAATTTAAAAACAATCCATATTTTTTATTAAGTTTAGTAATATTAAAAGCAAATAATGAGACGTAGGTGTAATATGATTAATAGTTAGTCTTATTCTTTAAACATGTGGTTAGAAATTTAATAGGTTAGTCATTGGCTTCCAGTTGAGGAATAGTGAACTATTTTTTTAATAAACGTGAAATCTTTTTTTTTTTTTCTTATAATCGAGATGGATGGAAGTGTTAATTGTTAATTTTCCTTTATACCTAAATTTATTGAAAAATTAATTAACGAGATATTCATTCATTCTTCAAGTTACAAGATTTATTTATTAGTCTATTAACCATATAAGCATATTTATTAGTAAAAAATATATCTAGAATTATGTGTAATTTCATTAGCGTTCAATTATAACTGTTCATTTACATCACTTTTAAAATATTAATAGTTAAAGGTAACAAACTTATCATGGTCCAGGTTAGTCCGCGAGATGTATGGTGATCCACGTTGGTTCATGGGAGTATAACAATGTATGCTAATTAAATTCAAATTTAATTTATAAGTTATTGAATGCATTGATTAACCTATTAACAATACAAGCATATTTATTAGTGAAAAATTAGATCTATAATTTCAATAAATACCAACACTTTTTTAGGGTAATTTCAGAATAGAATTTAAATTTATCACTAATTTCAATCTACTAGTATATTTATTTTGATAAATTAGTTATTTATTTCTTATATAAACAAGAGAAAGAATTACTTAGAAATAAAAAATATGAAATAAAAGTCTTAGGTCCTATTTGTGGTGAATTTTTGTTTTAGAAATGTTAACAACACACTCTTTTACACATTCCTCCTAATGCACTTCCTATTATTGGTTGAAATTTATCAAAAAACTACAAAATTAGGAGAAAGAGTCATTTAATGACAAATAGGATCCACATAATTTGTTGTTTTCCATGAATTTCAACCAATAATAAAGAGTGTCTTAGGAGGAGTTTGTAAAAAAAATGTTTTACTAGCATTTTTCTTTTAGTTTTTAGTTTTCAAATTTATAAAAAATAACTACTTTTGAAACACTATTATCAAATTTCAACACCACTATAATCTCTCATTTGCAATGACAAGTACTTGAAGATAAAAAATAGTTAACGGTGGCAATGGGAGACCAATGATGACAATTAAAGATTAAAAGATAGTGTTGACAGCTAATGACCGATAGCTGCTTCCAAGACTAGAGACACTAGTTGATGGTGGCAATTTGAAATCGATTGTGACAATGGTTATTGGAGACAGATAATGAAGGACAATGGTGACCAGAAACCAACAATGATGACCGATGACGGTGGTCTATGACTAACATCAGATACTAGTAGCAATGGTTTGAGATAAATTATCTATGACAATGGCTAATGATTAACATCTATGGCAATAACTAGCGATTGCATATTGACATTAATGACTAATGATGGTGGATGACAACGGGGGATTACACATTAGAACTAAGAAGGTTGAATAAAAACAAAAATAAAAAATCTCAAAACTAAATTTTATTATTTGCAAATTGGATAGAAATTATTTTTAAAATAACTAAAAAATAAAATTAGAACTATTTTAATAAAACACATTTCTATTCCCAAAATATATTTTAAAACCAAAAATAGAACACTAAGCACACCCAAGACTAGTTCAAGATGATTTCGAATTTCTAGTTTTGAAATTTATTTTGAAAACAAAAATGTCTTTGAAAAATTATCCTGATTTGGTTTTTTAGTTATTTTCAAAATGATTTTCATCAACTTTTGAATTTGGTTAATTTAATTAACTTTTAGGTCCTAAATTTTGACTAAATTTCACTTTTGTTCCTTGAAAATTGAAAATAATTCTTTTGTCCTTGAATTTAGTTATATTTAATCAAATTTAGTCCCTGGAAACAATAGAAACTTCAAATTTCTATAACAAAAAAATTGTTTTCAACTTTTAGGGACCAAAAGCAAAATTTAGTCAAATTTAAAGGACTAAAAACTTAATTAAGTCACTCACCACCATCCTCAACCACCACTGATTTGGTTTTAAGATTTATATTTTTTTTTATTTAAATTCATCACTTGATGTCACTTTTCACCGCTCACAACCACCTTTAACTAACAATGTCACCTTTAACCGAACTGTCATCTTTAATTGTCGGTCTGCTCGATCACTAGTTAACACCTCTAATTGATAATCACTTGCTTGTTGGTTACCGATCGTCACCTTCAACCAGCAGTCACTTGTTTCCACTTCCATTCACTCATCATCTTTGACTACTGATCACCAATTGTCGACCTTCGATCTCTAAAGAGAAAAGATTATAGAGAAATTAAGACTTAAAAATTATGTTTTAAATATGAAAACTAAAACAATATTATTTTTACAATTTTTAAAACTTAAAAAATAAAAACTAGCTAGTTTTTTTGTTTTATAAATTTGAAAATTGTAAATAAAAACCATTTCAAAGGGGAATTAGGCTTGATTGGTTTGATTTTGTTTTTTAGTTTTTGAAAAGAGTTTTCAAAAACTATTTTCGGGAATAAGAGGGAAAAAACTTGTTTAGTAAGTGTTATTTGAAAATTATCTTCAAGATGTGAAAATGAAAAAAAATTGTTCATATTTATTGAAACTCACAATAAACAACATATTTTTATTACGAAAATAAAAAAACTGAAAAACAAAACTACTTAAGGACTTGATTGGTTTGATTTTGTTTTTTAGTTTTTGAAAATAATTTTTTATAATAGTTTTCAAAAACTATTTTGAGGAAGAAAAGAAAAAAAACTTGTTTTGTAAGTATTATTTGAAAACTGTTTGAAGATGTAAAAATGAAAAAACTTGTTCATATTTATTAAAATTTCATTAATGAAAAGAAAAAAATAACATATTCTGATTGTATTTTGAGTTTTCAAAGCAAAAATAGAAAACTTAAAAGCAAAACTACTTTTGAGTTGTTCCTATCTTTTAGTTTTAAATAACTAAAAAACTAGAACTGTTTTCGAAACTGTTTCAAAAAATAGTTTAATTGGTATACATTGTAAGTGGAAAGATTTTTACACTAATATTCAATCACAACATTTTATTTATGGTAAGTTTGTTGACTTTACTAATTAGTATTTTAAAAGTCACATAAATGAAAAGTTATGAATGAACATCAGTGTAAAAATCTTTTATACTCACAGTATATATCAATTAAACTCTTTCAGAAACACTACCCAAACAAGTTTTTTAATTTTTAAATACTAAAATACTGAAAACAGTTATATAAAACTATTGTCAAATAAGTACTTATAGTTGTTCATATTTTTTAGTTTTTAAAAACTAATAAACCAAAGTTGTTTTCGAAAACTATCTTAAGAAAACAATAAGCAAACGAGTCTTTTAGTTTTTTAATACTAAAATACTAAAAATATTTTTATAAAACTGTTGTCAAACAAACACTAAGAGCTTAATTGATTTTGTTTTGTTTTTTAGTTTTTAAAAAGAGTTTTAAAAAATTATTTTCTAAAAAAAAAGATAATAAAACTTGTTTAATAAGTGTTTTTGAAAATTGTTTTGAGGACGTGAAAATGAAAAAAAAAATGTTTATATTGATTGAAATTCAATTATTAAAAACTAAAAAACAACATATTTCTATTATATTTTGAGTTAAAATAAAAATAGAAAACTAAAAATAAAACTATTTATAGTTTTTCTTTTTTTTAAGTTTTTAAAAACTAAAATACCAAAACTATTTTTAATAAAACAATAACAAAAATAAGTTTTTTAATTGTTAAATAATAAAATATTAAAAATAATTTTATAAAACAAATATTAAGTATCCCTATTTTTCAATGAACCGTACGTGTTTTGCCATCTTCGATAAAGAAATTGGAAACAGAATGAAACAAAAGCATTTTGCCATTTATTTACATGCACGGGTCCACACGTTGGTTGGAGATGAGGTACAGATGGAGGAACGAATACCAATATATTAAAGGACACATCCAAATACATTATGGTTGGCCTGTCAGCGTACAAGCACGTGTTTCTCTTTCCTTGGATTTCGGATCCATGACTGACCCAAATTGTGAGAGGGCACTATCATTCATTTTTGTCAAATGCAGTTTTCATTTTTGTTTTTATTTCTCTATATTATTTTATCTCTTCAAAGTGACTTAATTAAATTTTTTATCCCTAATTTTTATTAAAAATTATTTTTTCTTTAAAATTAAAAAATATTTTTTAGTTCTTATTCATTTTTATTTTTTATTTTCTAGTTAATTCTGTTAAAAAATAAAATTATTAACAGATAGTGAATTTTTGTATTCATGAATCACTTTAATCATCCATCTAAGTTTCTTTAATATTCAATTTCAGTATAATTAAATACACTAAAATTTATAAAATAAAATTTAATATAAAAAATAAATTAATTTTAAGAACTGAAAATATAATTTGTTAAAACATAATTTTGGGACAGAAATCCCATTTGTAAGCTAGACATAATAAATTCAGCTTTAATCATTAAAACAAAAGACATTCAGTTCAATAATTGAGAAGAGTAATGTCAAAATCACATACATAATTTGTTAAAACTAAAAAGTAATAGCACCAACGGTTAGTTCACACAGAAGTCTGACTTTTATAGTCAATAAATCTTTTGAACAAAAAAGAGGATTTACAATTATAAAAGACTAAATGATAACACAGTGGTGGAGGGTGGATATTCAATTCCATCTAAAGATGTGTTAATAAATAAAATTCAAGATGCCAAATGGTTTTCTAAATTCAATCTTAAAAGTAGATTCCATCAAGTTAAAATGGAACCAGAATCAATAAAAGGGACAACTTTTTCCTGTTCAGAAGGATTATTCGAATGGAATGTTATGTCATTCGGACTAAAAAATGCTCCCGCCGTTTTCCAAAGAAAAATGGACAATATTTTCAAATACGCTAAGTCGTTCACATGTGTTTATATTGATGATATACTTGTTTTCTCAAAAACAAAAGATGACTATTTTCATCATTTAAAACAAGTTTTATACAAATTGGAACATTATGGGTTAATAGTTTCAAAATAAAAAATGGAAATTTGTAAAAATTTCATATTTTTTGAAACAGAAATTGGTAATTGAACTATAAAACTTCAGCCCCATATTTAAAAAAAATACAGGATTTTTCAGATAAAATGAAAGACATAAAAAATATTATTTTTAAAGTTTAGAAAAAAAAATTAACTCCCTTCAAAATTATTCGTTTTCTGAACACAAGATAAAGAAGATCATGTATAGAAACTTTATTAAGATGTATCAAAATTTAGAAAAAATAATTGATCAAATTTACTCTTGTCAATTTGTTATATGGTATTTGCGAGCGAAACGACAAGTATCAACGTACAATGTAAATATTTTGCGTATATCGTTGTCTGTTCAAATGTTTGTCCGCCGGCCAACTTTTCTCGTTTCATGAATTCAATTATTTTCACAAAAGCTGTAGTCCTTCGTCCATCTGTTATTTTCAAAGATTTGTTTAAAAAAAAACAGTGAAAATAACTTTATTAAAAATTTTTCCTTATAAATTGTTAAAAATAGAAAACAAATAGAAAAGAGATTGATAAACATATCCTAAACTTCTAAACATTGCAAATACACTTATCGTGAGTAAAATAATTAAATCTACAATGACTGCATCGCTGGTACTAAAAATTCTGAGATTAATTAAATCTTAAAGTTGAATGTTTAAATTTTATTTTCTATACTTTTTTTTTTTTGTTATCTAATGGATTTCATTGCATCTTTAGTTTTTCTGCCTCCCATGTATGCATTTATAATATTCGAAGGTTTAATTTGTATAAGTTTGACTTAAATAGTTATTTAGTTCTTCTTATAATTAATATCCAATACTTTTTTTTGTTTTGGTTCCTTCTCTTCTTTTTTTTTTCATTATATTTTATTTTATCCTTTTCATCTCAGTCTTCTAATGTTTTCTTAGGTTTGATGGCCGGCTAAATCACATAAAAATACAACAACAAATATGAAAAAATATAAAGAATTGGAATCATACTATCCCTATTTTTATGTTAGTTGGGAAATTTTTAATGGTTAAAGTTTAAGATATGAATTTGGATATTTTAGAGAATATTAAATAATTTTTTGTGATCTTTACAATTTTATATTAACTTTAAGATATTCACGCATGACTTTGTTTTAATGATTGAAAAAAAGTTAAGAAATTTACATTTTTATATTATATTTTGAATTAATTGAGTTTGAAATAAAATAATTTTATAGCAGAAAATACCTAAATTGTTATTGTTTTTATACAAACTTTTTCTTTACATATAATAGAGTAGGATGACAAGATGTATAGGTAACCACAAAATCAGTCTTAAGTGAGATAGGTAAATGTCCCACAGTTTGGGTTCATATATGTAATATTTCAAATTTTATAAAATATATATAATTTATTTATTTAGTAAATCAAATCAAATTTAAATAATATCTAATAATAAAATAATTATGTTATTTTAAAATTTCAGGCAATATTTATATATATATAATAAACAATTTTTATTAAATTTTTAGTATAATATTGTATTATTATGAAAATTAAATATTTATATATTGAATATCTGGTATAAAAAATATAACAATAAAAATATATATAGAAATAAATTTATATATATATATATATATATATATATATATATATATATATATATATATATATAACAACAACAACGTAAGTATAGTAAGGTAACGATAACATGAAAAATCTGTCGGTACAAACTAATCATTATCCAACCAAAGTTATCTATAACCAAGGGAATTGGTAACTAGTAATTAGGATGAAAAAATAATAATAATATAATCATTACATTGAATCTATAAATTGATGGTTGAGGTTATAAGAGAATAAGGGAAAAAAAGAAGAAGAAAGAGGGATGTTAGCTAAGACTTGAGAGTAGTGAGAAGTGTGATTTAGAGAAAAAAAAAAATCTAACACTTAGTGTTACAATTATTAAGGTAAGAGAATTATATATTTATTCTTTTTAATTATTATACTTACTTACTTCTTTTATTTTATGTTATTTTTAATTAGAATTATTTAGTGAGGTGTCTCTAACCTTATTTTATTTATTATTTTATGTTATTTTTAGTTATAATTATTTAGTTAAGTGTCACTAATCTCACTTTATTTATTATTCTAGGTTACTTTTAATAATATTTATTTAGTAAGGTGTCTCTAACCTTCTCTTGCTTATTATTTTGTGTTACTTTTAATTATAATTATTTGATTTAATATTCATAATCTTATTTGGTTTTTAAATTAGTTATTTTTAAACTATTAATTAACCATTTTATTTTAAATGTAATGGTTATTTTTTTTATACATAAATATAAAAAATATATAATTAAAATTTTTAACAAAATTTTTAATCCTTAAATAAAGGTTTTAATTAATTTGTAGTTAGAGGTTTGACGTTGGAGATTTAAATGAGTAAATATTTAAGGTTAAATATCCTTGTATTATTTAAAAATCATGATAAAGAAACTCATTTATCTTTACCAGTCACAACAAAAATAATTCAAATTTCTCTAAATAATAAAAAAAATATGAATAAATTATGATAAACAAATATGATATATATATATATATAGAATTTTTTTTCTCTTTTATTATTTTAAATTGTTATTATTTAAATTATTTCCATGATATCTGTTCTTACTCCTTTATTTTCTTCTCTCTTGTAAAAAAAAGAAATACAAATTTAAAAAGATGAATGTATCCAACTTCCCAAACCCTTCGTCAGAGTCATTTCGGCCTCCTTCCTAGGCATGAATCATAAACATAATTAAGAACTCAGTTACATTTAGAGGACTGACATCTCTATTTTAGCGTTTTATAACAAACAAGAAGGATAAATAATAATTGAGAGACTAATAGTTGCCACTGTTTATATTTTGTCTACTAACTATACAAATCCACTATTGAACATATTTTCATCGATCATGTAAATTTCGTAGTAGACAAAAATTAAATGGGAGATTTGCATATAAATAAAACCTTCCCTATCTGTTTATATGAAATGGAAATATGTAATATTGTAAATATAACTTTTATATATATATATATATATATATATATATATGTTTTTGAGTATGATTCTTTTAAAAAGTTAAATAAATAATTGAAGAATAGGAATTATATGTTGGAAAAAAATTTAAGAAAATAAATTATTTCCTTGTAATTAATAATAAGTTTTAAAAAAATATTTATCATGAAATAGAGATATTTTGAGAGTATGGAGATAAGTATGAGCAAGGCTGTTCTTCACATTTTGCGGGCTTGTGAAAAAAAAAAAAATAAGGATACTATATAATTTTAACATGTAAACGTATGGTGAGAGAGAATGAATTACATGTAAACATAAATCATATAAAAAACACAATAAATTTTATTAAAATAAAAATTATTTTATTACAACTCCTCTCTTTTGGTTTAAAGTTGCTAAAATATTTCATGCATTTTTATGTTACTATCTCTTCCCGTGTTTCTCCAAATAAATTGTTTATTGTATCACAATATTGTGGGTGAATCCCAGCCACATTTCTCTTTTAATGTGTTTCTTAAGTCCATGTAAGGTTTTACACAACAATATGAGTGAACCATTAATTATTTTCTTCTTTAGCACATCTCTGACACTCATGTGGTTTTACAATAAATTATGTGTAAACTTCAAATTTATTTACTCATTCAGCGTGTCTCCCATATTGATGTGGGGTTTCCACAATAATGTGAGAAATCCTAATGCACTTTTCTCTTTAAACATGTCTCTCTCACTCATGTAATAATATCCACATTGACGTGACCTATATCCAATCACTATTACTAATACAAACACTTTTCCAATTATTCCTAACCATTTAAATTACTTACAAATGACTAAAATCACTTTCTAAAACTCATACAAATTCAAAACAATACAAACGAATAATCAACTACCAAAATAGATAATGTGTGTTTCAATAATTTCTTAGATGTTTGTTAAATTAGTAATTGATAAATAAAAGTGAAATAATATTCAAAGACACCATACTTACTTGTTTCAAGAAAAAAAAAAAAAACTTTGTACTGCAAATTTTATGGATTTATCATTATCTTGTTTGCTCATTAATTTCATGTGGAGATAAAGCAACCCTTGGACCACCCTCTTTCATACTATTAAAACCATTTGCATGTGTACTATCAAAACCATTTGCAAGTGTAATCTAGAGGATCGATTATCTCTGTATTTCCAAATTAAACAGTTATAAGATTTAATATACAATACAACTTTTCTACTTAAATTTAGACTAATGAAATGTAGTCCTCCAAAAAAAAAACACAAAAGAAAACCAATTGGGAGAAAACTGAAAAGGCTCATAAATTACGGGATTGGGCCGAGGAATTAGAATTTAAAAACCCAAAAGGTTTTGGAGAGTGGAGTGAAAACTAAAAAGAAAAGAAAAGAAGCATTACACATATAACATATAAATTTTTAATAGGACAAGTATTATTTTTAGTCCTTTCCATTCATCAGTCAAGTGCAAATGCGCTTCTTCTCATCCTTCATGACTAACCCTTGTGAGAAATAATCATAATTATTTGATTAAAAATATGATCATATTAAAACAACTTATTTAAAGATATAAAAACAAGTATTATAATAACATATCATTGTCATGCCTACAATAGACTAATTATAAATAATTAATCTACTAAGTTAACTTATAGGTGAAAAGAGGAGAGTTTTGAGTTGTATGAGATCATAAATTTTAGAAAAATATTAGTAATACACTATACTTCTTTTAATATTTTCTGTTATTAATTAAAATTTATGAAAAAATTTGGGTCTCACTTAACATAGAAAGACTCTCATTTTTTTAGTTTCAATAAATTTTAACCAATGATAAAATATGTGTTATATATGAAAAATATGTTAAAAAGTATGTTATTAATCTTTATGTTTTGATCACGTTACTTCCATTTTACAACAAAAAAAGAGTAATTATAAAAGATTAAATTAATGAACTAAATTTCATATGATTGATGATAAGAAAGACGGAAGGCAAAATTATCGGTGAATGTGATTATGGATATTTGCAAATAAAATCTGTTATACAATGTAAATGGGTAATAATTCATAAATGAGATTCTTCTGTCATCGTTATGCTTGTTGTACATGAAATAGGCAGTCTTACTAAGATTTTTATTGTTTGGATGATGTTTTATGTATGTGTGGATGAGGTCTACTCTTTTTATTTTTGGATCTTGTTTTTTCTTTTACAATTATACATGGTATGAAACATTTTGTTTTATATTTCAGTAATATATAATACATATTTTGATTTATTTTTTTCAAAAAAAAAGATTCTTCTATAGTCTTTTAGCAATTGTGTCGGAAACAATATATGTAAACACTAAAATTTTTTTATTAGTTTCTTTGTTCATTTTCTCTTTCGAGGGAATATTCTAGGATAATTGGTAGAATAATTTGTGAACCTTTAAACTATTTTTTAAGAAAATTAGTACAATAGTTAAAAAGTGATTAAAATATTTTTTTCCAGAAAATATCTATGGAAATCTATAGATATTTGCAAATATAAAAATATTTCATGAATAATTTTATAAATGAGGATTTGATATATAACCAGAAAAGTAAATGTGAGTTTTTCATCCAATAGTGGAATGGGTAATAAGTTGCTCCACCCGTTACTTTTGTAATTGATGTAATGAAAAACTAACTAGGTGAGTATAATTTAAACTAAGAGAAATATGCACTTACTTTATAATAAATATTATTTATTTATTATAATTGCTAGATTTCAAAAAGAATAAATGGTGAGATGAAAAATAAATAATTTATATTACTCATATGTTAATTTTTACTACTCAAATTATTTATACTACTCACGATGATAAATTATTTATACTACTCAAGAATGAAAAGTGAGATGAAAAATAAATTATTTATACTAATCATATGTTTATCTTTATTCTTATGAGAATTAAAAAGTTACTTTAAAAATCATATGTTAATTCCTATTTTACAATTAAAAATCATAGATATAATTGGACAATTATGTAGGTTGGATATCAATATTTTAAAGTAACTTTTTACTTAAAGCTGTAAGGTTGGTCTAGTTCTAAAGTATATCTTTGAAAAATAAGAGTTCATGGGTTCAAGTCCATTTTATGACAAATTTGTTTATTTTTTTAATTATAAAATAGGTATAAGGGTGAAATAGGTATTTTGAAAAGTAGATATAAAAAAGGGATATTCCCTTTATTAATAATATAGATGATAAAGATGAACCAACTCAGGAACCAATTAAACATATGATTTTTAATATTATTGATGCAACAAATAACATATTAATAACATCCAAACTTCTTTTGAGTAAACGATAAAAAAAAAAAAAACAACTACCACCAATTTTGATTCTTAAAATTTAAAGACTCTAGTATTTAGATCTTTGAATAAAATATTTAGGTAAAATAGTATCTTATTAATTATTTTGTTATATAAATTGATCATTAAAATATTTTGGATATTATTTTTAAATACATTAAAAATGCTATATATTTAAAATATTTTAAGGACTAATATGATTAACGTTAAAAAATCCAATATCTAATAACTTAAAAAATATTTTTTAGAAATCTATTAATCATTTCTGATATATTTTAGATACATGTTAGGGGTATATTCACCATTTGTTTGTATACTTGACTTTATGAACAACATTACTACAAGAATAAGCCTATTCTATCATTCTTCTTCATCAATAATTGCCTCAATTAAGTGATCCTTATCTGAAGTCACATTATGTGAATTGTAACAATATCCTATAGCACATGTTTTTCTTGTCTATTTTTCGCAAGAATTTAAAACAAACTTTTTTTATGTCAAAGCAACAAAAGTAACAAGTGAAGGGAAGTCATGTCAAATGAGATAGAAGGTTTTGAAATTAGTAAAACTTGGATGGCATTTGGGCTCTAAGAAGAAAGTACTTGGCTAAACATTATACAAAGTGGTAATGGTTGTAAAAGATCACTGGTAATCAGCCATTGGGTTAAGAATTTATAGTTACACGAACATTCAATCATGATTTTTTATTTATGTGACTTTTAAAATATTAATGAGTAAAATTAACAAATTTACCATAAATGAAAGGTTGTGATTGAATGTCAGTATAAAAATTTTTACACTAACAATATATACCAATTAAACTCATAAAAAATAATTAAACATTATATATAGAAGCTTTATTTGTGTTATATTCATTAATGATAAAGTTATAATTTATCCTTATATCTTAGAAAAAATAAATTAACTTTCATCTTTAAAAAATTGACTCCAAATTAGTTACATTCAAGTCCCACATCGAATAAATATGAACATGTTAAAAAGAGACTAATAATTTTTTTTTTAAAAAAAAGGCAAGTGTACTAATTCTTTCCTTGAAGTTTTTTTTATAGTTCATTTTTTTTTCTTTAAAAATTTCAAACTGAAACATAGATAGATAGGTTGAGATTGTGTTTTACTTTTACATCCCATCCAAATTTTTCTACAGTAAAAATTGTCCCAGGATCATGGTAGAGACATCATCATGTATTTTTTTTATTATAATTATTTTTTAAATTCTAATTTTCGGTTAATATAAAAAGCTAATGTTTCAAATATGATAAAGAATGTTGAAAGATAGTAAAAATTATATGAAAATATGAAAATTTTAAAATTATATAATATTAAAAGAATTTTAAAATATGAAAATAACTTTATGTTAAAAAATTAAATATAAAAAATAGATTTTAAAACTATAAGAAAAAATGAAAAAAATATATGGAAAAACTAACTTAAATAAAAATAAGAAAAAATTTCATATTTAAAAAATGAGTTTAATTGTTATGCACTGACACCTGTAAAAGAATATTACATTGCCATTTTAATCATAATTCTTTATTTATGTGACTTGTAAAATATCAATTGATAAAGTCAACAAACTTACCATATATCAAGGGTTGTGAGTGAATATTAGTGTAAAACTTTATATACTACATAAGTTTTTTTTTTTCTCTTCAAAATATTACATGTGATTAAGTAAACTTTAAAAATATAAGAATTTAATTTTTAAAACATAAGAAAGTATAGTATAAATTTAAAATAAAATTTTAAATTTTAATACCATTAAAAAAATTTAAAACTTTTAAAAGTTCATGTCAATTAAAAGAAAATGAAATATGAAAAATAAAATCTAAAAATACAAGAAAATTTTAAAAATAATTTAAGATTAAAAATATAATAAAATATTTAAATTTATAAAAAATATTTAAAAATATGAACATAATTTATATTTAAAAATAATTAAATTTTAAAAAATAAAATTAAAATTTGAGGAAGAAATAAAAAATTATTATTAATATAGAAAAATTTACTTTGTAATGTAAATATTAGAGTAATGTATATAAAAAAAATTTAGTATAATGTTTTTAAAATAATGACTAAGTTTGTAAATGACTAAAAAAAGTGTAATATAAGAAAATCTCATGAAGTGATATTATAATTTTACTTAAAAATTAATGTTTGTTGACATTAAAAATTTCACGTTTATTTATATGAAAAAACTTAACTATAAAAGAAAAAACTTAATATTTTATTGTGTACAACTATATATTTGAAAGTATGACAAAATTTAAAATATATGATATTAAAAAATTAAAAATAAGAAAAACAACTTCAGGTTTAAAAGAAGATTAAATTTAAGAAAGTAAAGTTTAAAACTAAAAGAAAAGAGAAAAAAAATCTTTTATTTAAAAACATATTAAAGCAGTGAGTGAAAAAACAACGTCCAACCTTAGTGAAAAAATTTACCATTGTAAGATAAGAAGTTTAATGATCTAAAATGTAAAAATGATAGAAAAATTTAGACCTAACTTTCTTCTTTGTTATTTAGTAAAAAAATGATCTCAATATGCTTTATTGGAAGTTTGAGATATTTAATTAATAAACAATGTGAAGATGTACTTTTAGTAGATATATCAAAGGTACTATAATTGATAAATTTTTTTTTATTTTAATAATAACAATGCTTTAAAAGTAAAAATATAAGCCTGCTAGGATATGCATTTCATCTTCGTACATGTGAAATGTGAAATATAATGGTCTTTTAAAAAACAACCTATTGTTGCACTTTAAAAGGAAGAAGTAGCAACTAATTATATTACACAGCATTATGGCTAAAAAAAAAATTTTACATGTAATGTATGGTAAGGATGTAATGTATCATAAGGAAACTATTTTCATAAAAATATTGTGATAACAAATTTATTATTGCATCGGATAAAAGCTCAGTTTTTTTATAAAATATTGATATTTGATTCCAAATAACATATTGATATTTGATTCCAAAAAATGCTAATAAAGAGGATAGCTGAAAAAGAAATAACCATGAATTATTATTATTATTATTCAACTGAAGAGAAAGTAGGCCGATGTTCTTACACAACCATTAAATAATAGAAGAAGTTGAATATGCTTGGAAAGATAAAGTTGTACATGTATATGTTGTGTGTGGATCAAATTTTTATTCTCTCTTTTATTTCATTTTCTTTTTCTACATTGAGAAAATTATTTTGTCCCACTATTATTCTGTTATTACTATCAAAAGTTTAACACAATCCAAAATGAATCCTAAAAGTACAGTAATATATATTAATGTCCACCTTTCATAAACTGACATAGAAAATAAAAACATTAGAGTAACTAATCTAGCAAATCTTTCTTTGTCATGCTGTCAATATAATGGTAAAATAAACAATATATTTTCAACTTCGACTATTACAAAATAAAATTTAAAAATAAATTTTATCCTTTCAATAAAATTCTATATATTTTCTTGATAAAAATATAAAAAATTATGAAATTAGTTCTTATATAATTTTCAAGCTAAAACTAGTACATAAAAAATAATATAAAAATATTTTTATTGTATTCTATATTATATCTATTAATGAGTCCTCCTCTTTCCAAGTTTAGTTTTTTTAAATTCTCTTTCTTTTCTATTTGTTTATAATATTTGAAAACAATTTTGTTTGTATGATGTTTATCTCTCTATTGATATTTTAAATATGATAAAATTGTCAATTGTGATGGTTAAAATTATAATGACTAGTGAGTAAAAATCGCCATAAAATATATGCTAACTTCTTTGCGATCATGGATCAATTTGGAATTTTTTTATAAATTATTTATCATAATAAGTGTGCTTAAAATTAACTAGTATAATAATTCATGCTATACACAAATATTAAGTTTATAGTTTATAATTTTAATATATTTTAAATTTTATATAATTATATTAGCACGATTATGGATATTGATAAATATTTTAAATTATTTAAAATTTTATATAAGTATATATAGCATGACTATGGATAGTGATAAATATTAAAATGATTTTATATTGACATATATCTTATATTATTTTAAATTATATAAATAATATCTTTAAACATGTAGCTTGATTTGTATATAATTTTTTATAGGTAATTTTAACAAGGAATTAATGCTAATAATAAAAAATACTTTGTATTACATTTCATAACAATTAATATCATTATTATTTATTTAAAAATGCATTTCCATAGTAAGAAACAAATTATTATCGTTAATTATATAAAAGCATATGTGTGTAGTTATATTATAAGTTGCAAATAAAATGGTTTATTGCATACACGTGTTGACTTAGAAGAATTTATTTTTAAAAGGGTGAACTTTTGTTGGGGTGAGAATATTTTTCAGAAACTCTGGTAAAGATAAATTAGTATGAGTGTCTAAAGTGGATCATCTAATGCTCAATAAGTGGTTTTGTTTGTTGAGAGTGCAAAACAATCAAGAAAGATCAATGAATAAATGGAAATGAAGTTTCATATTGAGAAAATTTTCAAAAGTAATGATTTTGAACTGTAAAAGATCAAGATAAAGGCAATCTTGATCTAGCAGAGGTTTGAAGAAGCGTTGATAGGAAAGGTGAGCATGCTATCATAATTGATGCCAACAAATATAGGAAGATGATTGATAGGGTGCGAAGTATGATCATCGTCTCATGCCTTGGTGATAAGGTACTCAGGAAAATTGCTAAGGAGAAAACAATTGTTGGAAAATGAGTGAAATCTTTGCCTACAGACTCTAGTTAAAGGGGAAACTTTATTCAGTAAGATAATTGACAATCTTGTGAACATTGACGTCAAACTTGAAGATGAAGATAAGGTGTTGATTTTCCTCAATTCTTTAGAAAAGTCTTACGAGAAGGGGAAGGGAAAGAAGAAAGGAGAAAAGGCAAAGACATCCAAGAATAACTAAGACGTGAAGGATGTATTGTTACAAATGTCAAAAGTTGAATCATATTCAAAAGAACTATATGGAGAATGCAAGGAAACAATCCTGAAACTCACAAGAGTCTATCGATATAGCAGAGGCTTCTTAAGACTTCGAATCTCTGATGTTGTAGCAACGTCTGGTGACTCATTAAGAAATTGGGTCATGGATTTAAGATGTACATATCATATGTGTTCAGTGAAAGACTTCTTTGAGGTCTTAGAACTGAAGAAGTGTGGCACTGTTCTCTTAGTGTAGGGCATAAGGACTATCAAATTGATGATGTTTGACAGTCATGAGATGCTACTATAGAATGAAAATTCTATAAAGAATACTATAGGTAGCATATTAAAATATCAAGACAATTATCACAGCGCACCATAAAAAATATCATGATGAAGATTTTACTCTTTCTTTAAATGGAGGTGGCAATTTTTTTTTAGAAGAAAAGGCTTAATAGTCTTTGCTTTTAAAGGCTAGATATGATTTGGATGGTTTCCTTACAGATTATGTAGACTTTATTTCTAAGACATCTCTCTAGTGAAGGGATGGTGTTTCTTTGAACTCCAAACAAGGTCTGTCTCCCAATTGGTTATCTAATTTGGTGATCAAGAGAGTAGGGGATGGTGAAAATAAAAAATTTTGGTTGCCCTCTTGGTGTGGAAATACACCATCAATAGCTCGACAGTTGTTTTAGTTGGTGATCTTTGGTCTTGGGTTTGGTGATGGTGGAGACATCTTTTATGTGGGAGAAATAATTACTATCACAGTTACGCCTCCTACCTCTGTTTCATCCTCTTGTCGGGATGAAATCAATTGGAGCAAGTTCTTAAACATGTTTGGCATTATAAGGCTCCCTCCAATTTTTTTTGTTTTCTCTTACGTTTATTGCAAGATTATCTTCCAACCCTTCAACAACTAGTAGAGGTTTTTCTCATTTCTTCTTTTTGTTGTGTAGTCTATCAAAATCAATTGGAAAATGTCAATAATCTCTTCTTTAGATGCTCTTTCACCACTGGAATTCAGAAGAAATTGTTTAACTGAGTGAATCTATCTTTGGAGACACCACATAATATTTTTCTGTTGTTTCAATATTTTTGTGGATTCAGCAGGAGTAGGAACTTTAATCTCTAAGTTTTACTTATTTTGGCACAGGGCTGTATGGGTGACTTGGTTGGCCAAGAATTCGATTATACTGTAAGGGTTTCTATACAAGATTTAGATATTCTGATATCAAGTTTACCTGAAAGTGATTGGTTTATAGATATTCATAACAATATCTCCTCTTTATGGAGTACAAATCCCGTAGCTTGTTTTTTTATTGACATATAATGATCCCCTCTTTTAGAAGTTTGTATTAGACTAGCGTATTCTCTTGTTCCTTTTAATATATCTTTTGTTTAAAAAAAAAAAAAACTCTCCAAGTCCCAAACCTCCAACAAAAGAATTAATATGAAATTGCCATGCAATCTAGAACAGCAAATCACTCCTTTAGTTCATGAGACTCAAAAATCCAAGATAAAAAATTACATTACTTTCTTCATGTTCACATCTTTGAAAATACAGTTATAATGTTTGTTACAAATTGACACGCTGGTTCAAACTTTACATGAACCGACATTGAGCCTAAATGTCCGTATGGTCCCTGAACCAAAAACTTAAATGTTGGATCAGTGAGATCACAACACCCAGGTAACTGACATCTAGCTGTGCAAAACTGACCTATAGTTAAATATATATATATATATATATATATATATATATATATATATAAAATAGAGGAGGATGGATGGCAGAGGTTTTCAACAAATAGTTAAACTTTATGAGCGATTAATCAAACCAAGGTAAAAAAATAAGGCCACTGCATCCTATACTTCTATGTATTCCCCAGAAATCCCTACCCATTTCTTTTCTTTGTAGTCCACAATAGACAACATTCTAAAATGCCAGACTATTTCATCAAAAGGTGAATTCCACCCATCACACTATCTCTATCACTCCATTAGCATTAAATTCCTTTTGCTGCAGTTGAGATGTAAAAAACGCTACGAGAAGAGGATTACTTCTAAGGCATGAAAGAAAGTCATTCTTGTCAATTCTTCCATCATTATCGTTATCAAATAGCATAAAAAGCTCATGGACCTACAAGTAACCAGTTTAAGTCAGTCAAACTGAACAAGTGTGTTCAGCATTTTTATGACAGAAACACACTGGAGAGAATTTACTAAATATAAATTACCTCATCCTCATTCCAGTTGAGGATAGCAGGTTGGATGAAATCTCGTAACTGATTTTAAAGGGAATTGAAAAGAACTTGTTAGGTAAGGTACACTCCAACACAGAGTAAAGGCAAAAAGGAGAAGGAAAGATTATAATACCTCTTGTTCAACAATATAGGCCTTTACTGCACCACCAACCCCAGTAAAGGATTCTTCACAGGCTTGATGGAACCCTGGTTGGGACATGACATAGCCACATCCATACAAGAACTGGAAGCAACAAAACATTACAAACAAGTGCACAAGATGTAAGTGCTGTAATCAATATTGACATTATGAACCTTACGTTGAAGTTATCAGTTTTTGCACAAAACAAAAATACATATGTCGTAGTGTCACTTGCTACTTCTAATCTTCTAGTTCTATATAGCACAGAAACTGGTAAATTATTGCAAATAGTCACCTGTCTGAATGTAATTGTCCCACTCTTCTCCACATCAATGAATGAAAATATCTGCAATAAAATATAATCCATATTACAATCAAAAGGCAATAAAAGCAGCAAAATGAACTTTAGTCAGGTGGGAAATAAGGTTTTGGCAACAAAAAGAAGACAGGTGGCAAAGTAAGTTAGAATGAATTTTGCTAAGCTGAAAAAATTCAGCAAAAAGGGAAGAAAAACTGAATTCAGAAAATTTTATTTCAAGCTTACTAGTGGACAAATAATATTGTAGCATTTTTTATAATAATTTATCATAACCATGTCATGTACATGGAATTAGAGAATTTTAACAAAAAATATAAGGATTGGAACATCAAATCTTGAGGGATTTTAATGCCACAGATATTAAAGAAAACTCATTATTATATAACTAACCTTTGCAGATAGGGGGCAAGCCTTAAGTCTTAAAACCCTCAAGAAGTCATGATATTGAACTCGACCACTGTAAGCAAGATACAGACTCCATCATACTAGTGATACCGTTCACCGAATAGAATCACATTTATAGGACAATTGCTAGTAAATAATAATAAAAAAAAAAAACAAATGACTTGCACAAAAGCATGGATTCAAAAACCACTATCATATTCCAATATTTTTGCCCAATGTTGTGGATCATACTTATTAGTATCTTATGATTCATGATTTGACTATCTATCAATACGTATCTTAAGATGTATCTAAATTAGTTTTATATCTTCCAATACATAGATGAATACTATGAATCTTAAGATTCAACGATTCATGTGAATCTTACGATTCATTATTATTTTAGTTTTTTTTTTTACCAATTCTCATAAAAAATTTAAGAAGTCTTATAACCTTAAATCCATAAATGAAAAGGAATTAAAATAATCTTTCTAAATTTATCCCCTTTTATTATATCACTACTTTATTTGTTGCTTATTCATTTCATATAACTATTAAGTTGCTTTGTTTTTATCCTTTTAAAATAAAAAACTTCACAAACTCATATGTAACTAATAATCTTGTTTTATAAGACTTGTAGTTAAGTTGTTTTATGACATGTGTTAACTATTAATAAGCCATTTATAACTAATAATTTTGATCATGAATCTTACGATTCCCGATATGATACAGTTCACGATTCAAAAAATAGGCTTTTCAATACACAATTTGTATCCCTATTTAGCTACCATGGTGTAGATGCAAGGATTTATAGACTTTTGAAAGAATTTCCAGCTATCCTCATGGATTTGAAGGGAGATTGATTAGACTGCAAAAGCCTGTTCTATAAGTCTAAAGAGGCATTTGGTCCACATGTACCTTTTAAATTATGGTTAAGGATATACCCAGTATAACAGTCAACCGTCTCACATTCTTAGGCATGTGTAATGCTTTTGTTTGACTACAATTAGCAATCTTAAACATCTACATCAGTAAGGATTACACGCACAAACATTAATATTCCCTAGTTTGAAAGAGCATCACCTGCCCATACACCTAAGGCATGAGGTAAATAGGGGGAATTTGAGATGCATGTGGTAATCTGATAAGTGAATGAGTCACACGCATGACACATGTATAAAAAATAGACATCTTGTTCAAGCCTCCAATTTGAGTGAAAGTCTCTCAGGACCAAGTGCCCCAAAAAATTTTCAACCAAAGAAATATATTCATGTTAAATGGTAGGTTCAAATTTTAAAGCAGATATACTCTATAGAAAATAAATATAGGTAAGAACTAGTGCCATGGGTGGACTTACATGCATTTGAGGGTGGGCAAATGCACCCTTTCATTGTAATAAAGTCACATGTATATATATTAAAATTTTATATTTTGCACCCCTAATTTTATATGTTTGATTCCCCTCCTATATTTCCATGTAAAGATAAATAAGTGGACCTCTTCTTTTAATGTTTATACTTCTTATTTATGCATTTGAATCAGTGTTGTTAAATTGCAGACATGGCACCGCTATTGCGGAATTGCATTGCAGAATTTTCACATTCCACCATGATATGGCGGTTGCGTATCGACGTCCATGTTACAGGTCATGGCGGAAATCGCGGGTTTTGGTGGAAAAAAACAAAAAAAATGAACTCAGGTTGAAACCCAACCCAACTTGGGCAAAAGCTTTTTAATATTAAAAAACACTTCTCTTCTCTCTTTCTCGAGCACGCGAAAACCTAGCACATGAAGAAGACAAACTCGAACCAGTCCGGCATGACGCGAACTCTGACGAAGGCAAACGAAGAAGAACACGAACTCCGGCAACGAACACGCACCAGTTTCGGTGTGATGAGAACTCTAGCAACCATCTCCAGCAACTAATGTGAGCCCTTCCAATGTCAGTCAGTCTTCTGCTCTTCTTTCTTGCTTTTCTCCTTTCGTTCTGACTTTTCTTCTTCTCCTTTGATTTTGCTCGCAATCCAATGAGCAACCAACCCATCTTTTTTAATTTTTAAAACTTAGTATTTTGTTAGTGTTTATAACTTTATATATAAATATATTACTATTTTTTAGTCCACCATGACATCCGCCATTTCCCGCAACACCATCCGCTATCACCATATGACGTTTTTCTGGCAAACCGCCATGAACTGCCATCTGCCATAAATAACATAGATTTAAACCCATTATTTTTATTACTTTTTTATATATTTATTATTATTTTATTTATATTTGATTTGAAAGTCTATTTTTGTCTTTTCTTCAATATATATATATGATAGTTATTATTAAGTTTATTTTTTTAAATAAATTGCCCCCACTAGTCTTGGGTTCTAGATCCGCCACTGACTAGGGCAGCTGTCAAAGTTTAATCAAACCTTTTGAGTTAACATTTATTTTAACCGTTACAGTTCGTTTGCTGTGAATAATTTACTTCTAAGACATATCTTGCATGGAGATATGTGAAGTTAACAACTATAAGTATATCAACAATCATTTCCCACAAAGGCGATTTTATTATGACTAATATGATAACATGGTCAACAGTAAACTAAAGTAAAAACTCAAAATTGATTGCCACCAATATTATCAATTTATGATAAATTGCTTATGAGCTTATCACCAAATATAAACATCAATTAACTAATGTTGTTTCACACTGTCCTTCACCAAAACTGGTTTCTCTAGTTAGTTACAACTTACATACAACGTACAATAATGTGATAACAAATACCTGGGATCAGGATTCATGGCCAAGAATTTATCTAGAAAGTCCAAAGCTTCCATGCTTCTGATATGAAATAACTGAAAAGAAGCACAAAATCTCTTGTATCCTTCAGTAATATCATATAGCTCAATCATTCAGAGAAACAGGATGTGGCATATCATCACCATCGTTAATATACCATACAAAATAATGAAAATATTTTGTCCCTTTCAATTACATATTTCCCTATAATTAGTAGCCTATTATGCAGCCACTCTGGGCCACTTATCTAGCATCCATTGGTATAAACATAGGTTATTGTGACATTTACATATACTATAGGAGAAACAGATTCAAAAGGTTTAACCCAAAAATCCTACCTAAGTCTTAAACAAGCTGAAGAAAAAGATAATTTAACAGGGACTTGACAATGCCAGGAAAAAAATGGTATTTTTTTTTAAAAAAATAAACTATCAATTCAAGTTTCTAGGAACTCACTGATTCCACCTTGGTTATTTCAACCATATAACTTGAGGGATTCTCCTGAAAAAGTTAATAAGTTCAGATGTAAGCAACAACAAAACTGGAATGATACGCGTCACTTCAAAATATCAAAGCAATGATCAATGATGTAACAAATGAGGAAATATTAAATATAATCCAGAAACTAAAGATAACCACATTTTGCATTAAAAATTGGCTACTCCAACTTTTATTTTTTAAGGTTGCTGAAAAAAATAATATATTGATTTAACCCAAAAAGGACTAAAAAAAAATACTGATTTTTACCTTAGTAGAGATTACACATAGTAGACAACAGTAACTGAGACCCAAATATGTTTAAAAACAAGAAACTCAATGGATATTCAACATCACAATTAATGTTAGTTCTAAATGATAGTGAATTACAAATGCAAACCATCCAGATATTTGCTTTGCAAGTTCGAATTGGATAATTTTCTATAGTAGAAAGCAAACAAATTTAAAAATGCAAAAAAAAGTAATCAAGTAATAAGGATGAAGATTTTTGATAAAAAAAACACCTGTTTCGCTTCTAGTGCTTTCATATAAAGCATTATGTCTCCATAAGAATGTCCTGTCTGGACAGCATTCATTGCAGTTGCAATAGCACAACTAGTCTGCATTTATCCACATATTAATTAATTGCATAACAGTGAATAACTATGGGCACAGGGAAGGATTAAATATTTAAATTCAACTAATAGTCCAGTGTATTTCATCTTAACAAAAGACAGTGATAAAAGAGACTAAAAAAAGGGCAAAAGCATGTAATATTCAACAAATCTTATAGATGAGTTTTTATCAAATCCCCTTAAACAGGAGCTACTCCAAATCTCTTGTTTAAATTGACTCCTAATGTTTTCTTGTCTTGCATATCCATTCATCCACTTCTGCAGTATTATCTGAGTTTTAACTGTTGTTGGCATGCTGACAAAAAACATCTGTTGTTGCCATGTCATTACAAACATTCAACATAGAGCATTGCTAGTCTAAATAATATTCCAGAAGAAATTTTCATTTATATTTGATTGGCACCTTGTAAATGTAATACACTAGTGAATAATGATGTCTAATGCAATCATCCATTCGATCAACCTAGCCTGAATCCTATATGCAGCATTCCCATTAATGTTGCCAGCACTCTGTAAATGGATGATAGACCTTAGAGACCTAGAATCTGCAATTTGTGCTCTATAAAGCAATTCACCAGTCACTAATTTTCACTTCCAAAATGTTGTTAATTGACATACTAGTATATTACTGAAATTTTATTTTCACACAAGATCAGGCTTTAAGAAATTAGTGCCTCCTAGAAATTTAGTGAAAAAAAAAATCAAGGATAATTTTTAATACAATTTTTCACATCAAGTTCATCCCTGAATTTTCACCCCTTTGTAAGGGAACGCCAAACTGAACCATGTAAGTAAAAAAAGATCCTCAGATTCCCAGATAGGAATCCTTTTCAACTCAATTCACAACAAAAATTAATATACCTAGAAGTTTCAAGGAACAACTACAATTATAAGCACAGATAATAAAATCCTCTGACAATAATCAATATATGAAAGCTACAAAACAAAATTAGTGAACTCACCCTCTCCCGAAAATGTACAGCAGTTTCCTTATCATCCAGGGGATAAATGACAGGAAGATATTCTACCTGTTCAATTTAAAATAAAAGTTCTAAATTACTTAAAGAATAATAAGTTTCCAGAAGTGCAGGATTAACCACTATAAAGAAAAACCCAATCCATAAGAGAATATAATATACCTCAAAAAAGTTGTGGAATTGAGTAAACATTCTGAACATAAGCTTTCCCAAAGAAACATTACCCCTAAAAAAATTTGCATGTAAAACAATTAGAGTGATAATTTATGCTTACATACAGTAATGAAATGCTAGGATATTCACAAACAAATTCCTACCAGGATTGGTCAAAGTGCACATGAGGATAGCGCACAATAACAGGCTGGATTGGGTATCCATGGATAAATGCACCAAGTTGGAAGGAGATAAGGTTTCTGCCATTAGTTGTCGTTCCCTCAGGAAATAATAGTACTTGAGGAAATTTATTGCAAGAAGCCCTTCTCTGTTATTCAGTTCCTTGAAAGCAGATTTCTGTATCAAATAGCTTATAAAATTGATAACATGCAAATTATATGAAGTAAATTCCTCCCCAACAATCTGTTTGTTCAGCCCTGTTCGTTTTGAATCTTGCATCATGCTATTCAATTCCACAAGCTCAAGCTAATGTTGAATGCTCACTCAACTGAGGTTCTCTTCCAGATTATATGGACAACTAGGGTGGGTGGCGTTTGTTTTGGGTGCTTTCAGTTTTCATTTTCAGAGAAAATAGAAAACAATACTAAAAATATGTTTTGTCACAATTTAGAAAACATTTTCTCTAGAAACATTTTAAAAAAACAACTGAAAACAAAAAATAAAAAAAAGTTGTTTTCAGTGTTTTCAAAAATTAAAACTATGTAAAAACTTAATAACAATATTCTAATTATAAAAAATATATATATATAAATGTATTTTAAATTATATATATTAGTATTTTATAATATTTTTACTAAAATTGATTAAATTTAACAATATTATTTTTTTGAAAATAGAAAATATTAAGTAAAAACACACATATTTTCTGAATGTTGAAATCTTGAAAATGAAAACAATTTTTAGAAAATGAAAAAAAGAAAACAGTTAATCAAACAAAATGCCACCTAGATTTTTCCTAACTTATTTACAATCTCAAGAATTTACATTGCACACTATATATGAATAACTTATTTACAAGTCGTGCTCAAGGCCAGCAGGAAAAAAAAAGGAAAAAAGATAGAGAAATCACTTTGCTGTGCATGAACAGAAAAAACTCTATTAGCATGTTTTGTGCTACTTGAATTAGTCACAATCTTTCTAAATCATCAAATATATTTTACAAAACTTCACTAGAGATTTTGTTTGAAAATAATGAAAGTGTTAAAGAGGCAAACAAGAATATAAAGGTAACTAAGCATCAATTGATAACCATATCAATAATCAAAGAACAACAACAATCTCAAGATGTAGATCAAAGAACAATAGACATACTAATAGAAATGCTTTACCTTTATTTCCCTAACAGCTTGCTTCCTGGATGATGTTACGAATCTGTTAACATATATTACCTGAAAGCATAGAATTGGAAAGAAATGGAAAATGGCTGAATGGCAAGCTTGTATTTTAAAATGGGATTACATAAAATGTGACCATGAAATAAAATTACCTGCATTGCTCTAATAATGGTGCCAACAAAAGGTATGGAGTCATGAGACTCAGATGCCACAATGGTAGGAAATAATTCGTAGAAATAGAATATAGGCTCAATGTAAGAGACATGATTAGATACAATTATTGGAGCAATTTCCCTTGGTGCAGGTCTTCCTTTCCTTTTTATCCACTGATATCTGCAATGAAAAGGAAGAGACAACAATACTGAGATATTCATGATACTGAACCAGAACAAGCTATAAAGGACATGCACATAAATATTAAAAAATGAAACTTAAATCAACCTTCAAGTTAAGACAACCTGTCAACCTAACCATATATGCTCCTTTACAGTTTCAAATGAGACAATATAAACCAGGTATCTACCTAAGGTTAGTAGTCATACAACATTCAAAGGCACTGTTTGTCTCCTTCAATCTTTTCCTAACTTACCTTTGGTATCTGGCATTCTCTCTAATGGAACCGGTATATAATTATAATACACATACAAGGCAGACACTATCCTATATGCTCCCTTCCATAAAACATATCATCACAAGGAGATGTATAAATATAAAAAAATATTTCATTTCACATCACCCGTCCTCTTTCCCCCTAAACAAAGCAATTATCATAAATCAAGTAGAGATGCACACACAAAATTTTTAACCCTCTGAATGAAGCCAATTCTATAATGCATTTTCTGACACGCACTTCTCCTGTGATTCACTCTCGTCAGTCATCTCACCTCCCGTCACCTAACCAGAGAATAAGACCAAGATCTTCTCTAGCTAACTAAATTAGTTATCCACGCACTACAACACTCAGTCCTCAGTTTAAAGCTTTGTTATTTTCCTCACCAACCACACTTATGATGTTCACGCCATCAAGTCTTTTATTACGCTATTCCCCTCACAACATAACAAATCACCACATCAGAGGAGCAATAATTACAAGTACCCTAATGCCACATCAAAATACTAACAGCAAGTACTCTCTCAACCATTGTTTTTTCTTTCCCGCGTACACTCCAATTGCAGAAAAAAAAAAATCCAAAACATCTCTTGTAAAAAATAGAAAGGAAAAAATCAGCAAAAATTCGACTTATTTAGCTAAATAATAATCATTTTCCCCCAAGTTAACAGAATAAAGTAGAATTTTTTCGAAACAAAAAAAGTTCCAACTTCCAAACAAGCACTAATCACAATCCCCAAGAAAAAAACACTAACCATCCATCCCTAAAATTAGTATCTTGTCTCTCCTATTACTGAATATTATTCAGTTATTAAAATGAATTGAAAAATAACTAAGATCTAAAATGAATTGAAAAATCGAAACGAAAAGAGAAACAGCGATTGAAATCAGGAACAATACCCGAAGGAGAAGAGAATACATCTGGCGCACAAACGCGTGATCCACATAACCCTGCACCTCCACTTAGGCATCGGATTCTCCTTATCCTTCCACCCTTCGAGCGCCACCTTCGTGGCCACGAACCCCACCGCGAGACAGAGGCCAAACAGGGCGAGCCTCAGAAGCGCCAGCGGCAGACACAGCACCGTCTTGGCCCACTCATAGAGCCCCTCCACGGCGGGCGTGGCGTTGCGGAAGGGGTCGAGGGTGGGCGGCGGCGGCACGGAGAGGTCGGCGTGGCAGCCGAGGGCGTGGAATGGGTTGCCGGGGGCGGCGGAGGGGGCAGAGGAGTGGACAGTGACGATGACGTGGTCGGGAGAGAGGAGAGGGGCGGTGAGGTCGGCGTCCGCCATGTGCGGTGGTGGTGGTGAAGGAGGCGCGTGTTAAATATAGTGTAGAGCGAGTGTGCGCGTGCGCCTGAGACGTGGCGACGAAAAGAAAAGGAAAGGTGAAAGGGGAGTGACCACTGCCGTGTGTTGTGCTGGGGCGTTATATGTGGTGTGGTGTGGTGTTGTGTTGTGTTGTGTTGTGTTGTGTTGTGTTGTGTTGTGTTGCGTTCGATCCTTTCGTTTAAGTATTTTCTTTGTATATATTATTGCGCTGTACCACAGACATTCAAATTTTCAACTTATTTATATTGTTTTCATATAAATTTAAATCATTATTTAAATATATTATATTTTTTTTTAATAATAATACCGTATCTGTAATGGTTGGTGGGAAGAAAACAAAATTTTGAATAATGAGTGCTTTTCTATCTGATTGGACAGAAAGTGAACAAGAAAAAATATAGAAAATTTAAAAGTTTTAATTTAAAAGGTAAATATTTTATTTTATTATAAAATATTTAAATGATAAAATAAAATTTTATATTTTTAATTTTAAATAATCCTATTCCTATCGGTTTCATACTTTCATTTATTTTTTCATTAATTCAAATATAATTAAAGATAGAAATTAAAATTTTATATATACTAATAAAGTGACTTGTATTTTACATATTTACATCTTTTAAAAAATATTTTGTTACCGAAAATTACTGGATAAAATTAATATTTTTCAAAAACATAATAATTAATTTAGTTATTTATAGGATTTTAAGCTTAAATAAATTAATACGATAATTATAACTCTAATTTAATTTCAAAAAGAAAAATACTGTCTTATATGGTCATGTGTAAACGAAGCATAACGTGATGATCCGTGTATGGTTTTTTTTTTTTTTTAATTGCACAGTTTTTATAATATATTATTATTATTTAAACTCTTAACTAAAAATAGTTTCTTTTAAGTAACATGCAAATATTTTTTTTATAATCTTTAATATAGAGTAGAGACAGTTTTACTTTACTACATTTTTTCAAGTTTGAGTTTTAGGTTGGAAAGGTAACTGCACAGGTAATGATTATCCGATACTTGACCTGTTATAAAATCTATTATAAAAAATATTATAAGTTTTTTTAATATTTATGGGTATTTATAGGTAGCTATAATTTTTTTAAAAAAGATGCTATTTTTTTACCTGAAATTTTATCAAACAAATAATTTATTTGTAAAAAATATAAAAATAAAATTATACTAGTTTTTACAAGATTAATTAGATCTAAAAATATATTATTATAATATATAAAAAATATTTAATATAAATAAAATATTTATTTTATATTACTGACATTTTTATAAAAAATAATTATATGAATTATGCATTTTTTTTAAAAAAGTAACATTGATAACCATCAAATTTGAAAAATTAATATTTTAAGTTTATTTATTTAAAAAAATATTTTTTAAAATTAAATATGCATAGTATTTTAATTTAGCAGATACATGTAGTTGTAGGTACTCCTTCCTATAAAAAATAAGGAGAAAAAACTCTTGCACAAAAAAAATACTCATTTAAATTACCTATACAGGATATCTTTACGGATTTTATCTGCGATACTATAGACATAAATTTTGTTGTCTTAGCTATGCAACTGCATATTTTAATATTTATTTCATATTTTATTGTAAATTAAATATAATTTATTTTAATTTTAAAAAATTAAATGATATACTAACAATATAAAACATTTCATTTCAATCATAATTATTGTTATTAGTTTTTTATAATAATATTTTAAAAATGATAGAAATAGTAGATTGTGATTGAGTGTATGACATAATTTAAATCATTTACATAATTTAAATCATTTATAAATTGTAGTTATAAATACATAATGCAAGATTATTATTATTAATAAAAAAGAACAAAATATTAGGATAAAAATATTCTCTTTTCAATTTGTATTTGGTTATCCGTCTTTAGGGTTTAGGGTATTTATCCAAAATACTGAGTGTATATGCACGTGGCCTACTGGCATTGTGTATCCTTGTTATTATTACAAGTGTGTCTGGATCAATTGTCAATTATTAACGTAAGAAAGGGTTTTGCACAGGAAATCGATGTAGCCACTTGCCATGGATGTGGACGCACTTCTTGATCCCTTTGACTTGGTTTTCACATGGGAATGGGATTGTTAAAAAGTGTAAAGAATAAAATATGTCTATATATTATATTCTTTAAATTAATTCTGTGGATGTCTCGTGGAATTGCAGTTTCTCGACGGCAAGCAAGATTAGAATATGAAAATTTTAAAAATAATACATATATATAATTGAAAATGCTTAATTTATAAATACTATAAATAAATAGTTTTTAAAGTACACTAATCCCGCATAAAAAAAGTATATTAATCCAAACGTGTAAGTCACTGTTTGCTAAATATTATAAAATGTATAAACATTAGAATAATATTTTTTGTTTTATTTTACACATCATGTTGTATTTTAAAAATAAATGGAGGTTTATGATGTCTGTGAAATTATTAAAAGTAACAAATTTGTTATTTTGTGATTTGTGTTATGTTATCTAGTGAAATGATAAAGTAAACTAACTATTGGAGTAATTATTTAGGTCAAGCATGTGATATGCTATGATGTAATCGCGTTGGGTATATATATTTATTTAGGTGTGGGGGTGCAATGAGTCAGCCTTTCGGCTTTCTTCACATAATTACATATACAATACAATAAAATAAATTATGCGTTTAAAAATATTAAGGTGAAGTTTAGTTTGAAAAAATATTTTTTGTTTTATTTTATATTTTTATTTTTAAAACTTTTTTTATTTTAAAATTTTTAACATTAAAAAAATATATTTATTTTTACTTGATAGTTTCATTTTCAAAAATTAATATTGTTAAATTTAATTAATTTTAACAAAAATATTATAATCTATTTACATATATAGTTGAAAATATATTTATATATTATTTTTTATATAATTACAATATTGTTATTAAGTTTTTATATATTGCTAACTTTTGAAAATATTAAAAATAACTTTTTTTCTATTTTCAGTTGTTTTTTGAAAATATTTTCAATAGAAATATTTTCTAAATTGTAATCAAATATATTTTCATTACTGTTTTATGTTTTTTCTGGAAATGAAAACAAAAAACAAGCAAAACAAAAGTCACCAAAAATTTGTCATAATGACATATTATTAGGAAATTTAAAAGTCAAAACTTGACACAATGTTGACGAATTTAACATAATTATATGTTGGAATAATAATGTATTTTCTCTTTTAAAAATATCAAATATTTACTTTTGATTTATTTAAAAAATATACATTTTCAAGCTTCTAATTTTAAATGTATAATTTTTTGTGGTGGGTGTCCTTGGAAAAAATGTATAGACCTAAAAAGGAAGGGATTGGGTTTGAGAGAGACCTCAAAGTTAAATCTAGCACTATTAGAAAAACGAAAGTAGAAAAATGCAAGAGAAACCAAATAATCTTTTGGGTTAGAGTCTTGCAGTCAAAATATGAGGGGGAGGACAGATTTCTGGAAAAAAAAGGGGTAGTCAATGCTCTAGATGGTGGCATGACTTGCATTTAATTGAGATAGAAGTGGGGGGAGCTAATGGGTGGTGGTCAAATAATATTCAAAGAGGGAATGATGAGGATAGTAGTTTTTGGTGTGATAGGTGATTAGGGGAATCCTTTTTGCAGCAGCTCTATAATCGTCTTTTTTAAAGGCTACCTGTGAATTCTAAGGCTTTAGTGAAATATATGTGGGATGTAGGGGAGGGTAGTTAGAGATGGGCATGACGAAGAGTGTTATTTACTTGGGAGGAAGAGTTGGTAAAGGAGATTAGGAGTAGGTTGTGGAAGGTCACTTTGTCAACCGAGGCTAAGGATTGATGGTCTTGGGAAGCATCAAGGTTAAGCAGTACATTCTTGCATTAGCATACGAGGTACTATCAATAGAAGCACAATAGAGTAAGGACATCTTCTTTAATATAATTTGGTCAAAAGGAGTTCTACATAAGGTTTAGGTTTTGGCGTGGCAACTAGTTAGTGATTGACTTCCTACTCATTTCAATTTGATGAAGTGTGGGATTATCCAACTTGAAGTGGATAAATGTGGCATGTGTGATGGAGCATCAGAAACTCGCAACCATCTCTTCTTCTCGTGTTCAACGACTACTAGAGTTTGCAGTCATCTATGCGGCTAATAGGGATGTTATATAGCACTACATGACCAGGTTGGTAATCATGGTATGCGATTCATGGAATTGGTAAAGATGCAAGGGAGGCATGGTCATTTTTGTGATTTGCAAGCTTATGACATATTTGGAGGGCATGGAATAATTCAATTTTCCATATTAAGGTTTCACATCCGAGGAGGCTATTGTACCAATGTTCAACTCACATATTGGGAATGGAAAACAACGCAATTAACTTCTCACACTTTTGCATAAGGGATTTTGAACTTGTCTTATTGTGTTCACTGAACGAAATTACTATAGAGGTGACATTACTAAGGGTTTAAGATGACTGGGATTTTACAAGGTTTGTTATGCTATTAACGAAATTGTTTTTATACCATATCATTATAAGACATTCCCTATGTTTTTCAATGTTCTTATTATAATGAAAGTTTGGCTTATAAAAAAGAATTTGAACTTAGCATTATAAAAGAGTTTAATTAGAATGCATTATTAATGTAACAAGTTTTATATTAATATTTAATTATAATTCTTTATTTATAGTAAATTTATTGATTCTATTCATTAATACTTTAATAATCATATAAATTTTTTATATGGTCCGTAAATATTAATTAAACTTGTTATAAAATTAAGTCATTATTTATTTAGGTTGTTAACTTATTATATTATATTGGTTTTTGCCGTCTAACAAAATGTATTTGAATTTGAATTCAAATTAACTAAAAGTGATCCACAGTACCGTATAAAAAATGACTACTAAATCTATTTTAATGATTTTGTTTTCCCACATCAACCACAAGCTAAGCATCAAATCCTGATATAACCGCGTAACATTTGATAATTAAATCTTTTGACACAAACTTGTTAATACACTCTCACGTTCCATAGTGATTCTTTAACAAAATATTAATCTAATTACTTTTGAATTTAATTACAACCAATTATTTATATTACTTTTAAAGTATTAATTGGTAAAATTAATAAATTTGTCATATATAAAATATTGTGATTGAATGTAATATAAAACTTTTTATATTAACAATATATAAATATTTTTTTCACTACTTTTTATTAGTTAAATTAATATTATTAAAACAATAGAAAACATAAGACGTGTATGTTTAATAATTTTCAAAAAAATCTTAAGGTATAGAAAATTATAATAAAGTTGTTCCAGATAAAAAATAACCTCTCTATCCCTCAATACAAAAAAAATAAATCATTAGTCATTACATGGAAATATGCAATTAATTTCGCTACCTAACATCATTTTCAAAAACTCACTTGTCTAGTAAAGATAATTCCATGAATATCAAGGTTATGATCCTTCAAAACTAAATTTTTCTTACCTTTCAAATATGTCAAATATCTACCAATCATTCCAAGGACCATGCATATTGTCTTTTCTTTGCTCCACTCACTAGCCTTAAGAATTGGTACCCATGTGCTCAAACGGTGCTTTATAGTGTCGTTAATAGCCTTTACTAAAAGTATACCTTTATCTATATCATAATGGTAACATTCCAAAATTTACCATTATTTACAAAACAAATAAAACTTAAAATAATATTTTCATAACATTGCAAAGGAATTACCCATACACTTAAAATTATTAATCATCATTGTACAACATAAATATCATAATATTAAAATTTGAAACTAAATAAATCATGGCATGGATTGCATAATGCCAATTGAAATAGGTTGCCCAGTGAGAATCATAAGGTCAACAATTCTAATGAAGGAACTTCGCTCAGTGAGACACATCGGTGAAAACCTAATTTAATTTTTAACGGATGAAAATTGGCGTTGAGCGAGACATCTCGCTGGGCAAAAAGCCAAAAATCTTCTTAAAAGAGACAAATTTTCGATGGGCGAGACTCATCGCTTAGCGATACCTTGCAAATTGTATAATCTTATCTACATAATTCTCTGTAATTTTATCTAACTTAATCCAATTCTACAACATCTAAACTTCAAACTTCACTTAAGCATAAACATCATAACCATTCTACCTCAATACATCATTGTTCTATTAAAAACCTGTTACAACACATATTTCTACATATCTATATTGTTCCATGCTCTACTAATTACACAAAAACTAAAAAGTTACATAAGTTTCAACTCAAAACACAGTAATACTTTCAGTAAAGTCTCTGTATACCATCACATCTGGTCCCCTTGCTTCTCAGCACCTTCACTTCTATTTATCCCCTTGCAAATCACGATCTTCATAGTCATACAAAAAAACATATAGTGCAAGGATAAACATATAATAAAAAAGATTTAGTCAATCTATTACAATAATTCATTTAATAATTATAACAACCAAACAATCATCCTTGTGTCCCTCCTGAACGTAAGCACCCAACATCTTGTATTAACTCGACATGATGCATTATGAATACTCATTAAATTCAAACATCAAAGTGGCAAAAAACTTCTCACAATTGGTGTCTGGCGTCCACCCAACTCATTTAACAACCAATCGAAGTCTTAACATACTCACCTGACAAGTGTTGTTTAACGTTTACCTGACCCTTATGACAAATCAACTATCGTCTAAGTACATCCCAAGGACACGTCTAGTTGCATATCTGGTATTCATATTACATTAACCTTAGATGAAACTGCAATCAATACGCCTTACCGATATATAATATATGCACATTACCCAAGGCAAAGTGACTTCACTGTAACTACCCACATCCATCAAATTCAACATACATTTCATCATCATACATCACAATAATATGCATTTCACCATAATTTTAATTATCACCAAAATCAACAACAAACATAAATTTCTGCTCATGTTTACAAACAACACTCCAATCTTAACATTTCACTAACACAACCAACTTCACATAATAATCAAATTCAGTTAAATAACTTAATCAATTACCTTCTATTGATTTCACATCCACCAAAACACAACTCCTCAAATTAAATTCAATGTTTTAGCTTTGCTTTCTCATTTCTCCCTTTAAAAGTTTACTTTAATGAAGAAAGAGAAATCCAACCGAATGAATCACTCAAAGCCTACCAAGAATCCCAAATCAAACAAGAACTTAAGAAATTAGGATTTTTAAAGAGAATATCCTTCCAAAGAGAATGTCTGAACCGAAAACAAGCAGAAAAACGTCTAAAGAAATAAGATGAGACATACCTATAATAATCAACAACAAAAAACAAAAGGATTTGACAGACACTTCTCTGGAATCTGCAAGCCAGAAGGCACCATGCAAGAAGGAGAAGAATGAAGACGTAGAGAGAAAAAGACAACTACCAGAGCAAAAATGAAAAAGATGACAATAAATATATATAGCACCAAAAGTGTATTTAGTAAATTCAGTTTACTAAATGCAACCTCCCCTTTCGATAATAGATTTTTCCAAATACTTCCTGTAAAATCAGCATAACTACCTCAATAAAGAATCTCATTTATAATCATTCCTCAACTCACTAAACTTTATTTTCTCATATTTCATTATTTAAATATGCTTAATTTCAATCACATTCATCATTCTAAAACATAAATCTGCACATAAATAATAACCAAATATTTCATAATTAATATATTAATTATGCTTAATTTAAATTTAATTCTCTCTCTTACTTATTCACACACTTATTACCTATTATTAAAAAAAAAGATCTTACACTAACTAACACTGGGCAGTTAACAAATGAATGTTGACTTGTTTTCATCACCTTACCCTAAAGTATGCACATCTTTGCTTCACATTGTATTATCTCTCGTTTTAATAAGTTGTCATGTGTTAGTAATCTATATGTGTCAAAGCTCCAAGCCAAGATTTGAACATGTGGTGCAATTACTTTCGCCGATACTATCATGAGGAAAACATCATTTTGATGACTCGTGTCTGTTGTTAGGATTTTCTATACTAAAGAGGTAGAATATGCTTCCAATCCTTTTGTTTCCTAACTCCATGTATCTTGAACCTCTTCCTTCAACTTGATCATGACCAACCTATTCTCAATCCCTTTAACAACTTCCTCATCCATGTAAATAAACTTCTCCTTCATGCCCACTTCCATCACAATTTACCTTATTTTTACATATCCTAACAATTATATCCTTATTCACCACTAAATTGTAAAGTTGAGAGTATTCTTCCTAAAAACTTTTCTCACTTATCCATATATCTTTCCAAAATTCAATCTCACCATCATCTCCAAATCATTGTCTAACATTTCTTTACCAAAACTCCTCTAATCCCCACCCTCCATTTCTTTGGTGTTTAAATTTTCATACCAAGATTGTTAAACTCGAGAGTTTGTGTAAACTCGTGGAAGTTTCATAAATTGACCTCGTGAACTTAACTCAAAGAGTCATAAAAATTTACTTTATATAAAAAATAACAAAATATCTATAAATAACATACTAATTAAACATTTTAACACCAAAACAGTAAATTATAGATTTTACAACACTTAAATAATTAAATATAATAATACATTATTATTAGATAGAGTTGACAATTTTGGCAGTTTGACTTGTCGAGCTTTTAGAACAAAATGGGTCGGGTTAGGCGACCTATATTTTATTTGGGTTACATATTTTCAAGTTCGGTCTGATTATATATTAGGCCATCGAGCCAAATCAAGCATTTTTAAAAAAAATTAAAATTAAAAATTTATTAAAAATAAAACTTATTTTATAATATAAGCCAAAACCAATTCAAAACAACACACTAAATCAATCCAAAATATATCATAAAAATGTCTAAAATAACATCAAAATATATTTAAATGTATATTTTAATTTAATATAAATTTCAAAATAACATAACTTTCGTTTGTTAAAAATATAATATTAAATAACATCAAACATAATTTATGCGTATATTTTTTATTTAACATATTTTTAACAATATTATATATATTATTAATATGTATTTTTAAAATGTATGTATTTATATTTGTATTCGAACCAGCATGTGGCCCACTGAGCCAGACCAACCCAATTTCATTTACATAGTCAAGCCAAATGGACCGGGCAAAAAAGGTCTACTTCTATTTGAGTCTTTTTTTTTTTTTAGAGTCCAACCTAGTCTATTTTGTAGCCAACGGATCAAACTCATTTTGACAACTTTATTATTATATAATAAGTTACAAAGGTAATAATAATAATGGTAGAATGTTTCATTAATGCTTGGTATTGTTGGAAAATGAATATTTGATGCTAGGTGAATGTTTTCCCATCTAAAAACAACACACTAAATGAAAATATGTTACTCTAAATTTATAAAAAAAAATCCAAATTGTTAACTTGTTGATTTGATAGTAAACTCGAGAATCTATAGAGTTTATCGAGTTTATCCATATTAATTTACTAAATAAAAAGTTTGTGTACAAGTTAACTCGTAATTGACAGGTGAACTTCTAAACTCATAAGAGTTAACAAGTTTACTTAAAAGTTTTATAACCATGTTGCTACCATCAAGAGCAAAGTCTTCCCCTCGCCTCCCATTTTTGCATATTCCACCTAGCTATTCATACTATGATTTCAAAATTCATTATTATATTTTACCCTCATCCTTCACTTCCCTTTTCCTAACAATGCTACATAAAGTTAAGTATACCTCTCAAATCTAGACATTTGTCCTCCTTTTTCCTTACACACATTGTGTTGTATTAATCTTTCTACTTTCTTTGTGGTGAGTTAACCTTTTCACTTACCAATTCTAACACTTTCGCCATTATTGATCTCGCTTAGATCCATTCCTCTCTCCTATCTAATGAAATTATACACTAAATAAGAATATTTTCTTCTTCATCTTCATCGTTGTTGTTGTTATTATTATTATTATTATTATTATTATTATTATTATTATATAATTTTAATCAACATATTATCTTTTATATAATTGTCAAGATGGCAACTTGTTTTTTAGGGTAAAAGTGTCAAACCTTTCAAACATATAATATTAAATTTTATAGTAATTCTAGAAATTAATTTAATTTTTATTCTCCACCATATTCTCCTTTATTTGGTAAAATTTATGTTAAGAAATTTGATATTGTTTTAAATGAATTTTAAAAGAGATCTTTAAATCTAAACAATATTATTTAACATTTATGATTATATTTAACAAAACTAGGTTTTTAGAAGGTTAAAAGCTATTTGGAAGTTAGAAAATTAACTAGTAGTTGAAAGTTATAAGTGTTTGATAAATTATTTGAAATGGAAATAGTAACTAAAACGGTACAATGACCAAATTTTATAATTAAATATATAATTTTATAATAATTTTTTTATAATTTAAATATTTAATCACCTAATATTAAGATTATTAAAATATATAATTATAAAAATTAATAATTTAAATATGTAATTATAGTCATTTAAATATTTAATTGTAAAAAATGTAATTTAAATATATAATTACAATAGTTTATAAATTAAATATGTTTTTTATAGACAAATGTTAATTTTGTTAACAGAGAGATTTAAACTTAACACTTTTTCCTCCCTAGTCTTTTCACTTTACTACCATACCAATCTTATAACCCTCTATAATTTAAATATGTAGTTATAGAAATTTATAATTTAAATATGTAATTATAAAAAAATATAATTTAAATATGTGATAAATTTATATTAAGAAATTTATATTAGTAAAATATATTATATTATTTTAAAAATCTAAATATTGATTTAATAATTAATGATGTCCTCGTTTTTTTATTTTACAACTTTGAACTAATTATCCTGCTAGTTTTATTTTATCAGGTACTTATAATTAGTTTTTCAGTTTTTACTGGTGTTCAAGTAACTTTTCAACTAGTTTTACCAAATATACTCTCTCTATATTTTTCTTAAAAAAAAAAAAAGTGATAACTGGTGGATTATAGATTCACTCAACAGATGCAATTTTAGTTAGGAGTGTTCATCAGTTCAGGGTCAATCCAGTAAACCTGATAAACCAAATAGTTTGATTTGATTTTTTCACTTGATCGGGTTTGGACCTCACCAAAACCAATTATGTCTGGTTCATTTTGCAATTTTCACATTTCAAAATCCTGACCTAATCTGAACCAACCCAAAAGTCTATATATTATAGTATTATTATATATTACTTTATATTTTTAAGTTAGTCAATTTAGTTTATGTTTTTCACATTTCAGAACTTTGACTTGATATACTTTATATTTTATATTTTTAGGTTAGCAAATTTATTTTTTATTTATTTTATACTTTACATTTATACATTTTGTTGTTTGTATTGTATTGTATTGTTTTAATAGTTTAATTTGACTAATTTAATATATATAAAATACTTGATATTTTATTATAAAATTATAAATTTAATAGATTAACCAATTTGATTAATTTGAGGTATAATTTTTTTTTTAAGATTTAATAAAAAATTATTTTTTAACTTTTTTATCTATTTTATGTAAATCAAACTAATCTGATTATTAGTCAAGAAAAAAACTTTAAAAGAATTGAACAAATTTAACGCAATTAAAATTAATTAATTTAATTTTCATTTTTTTTCAAAATCGAATAGACCTGAAATCGTTAACAGGACTAACCTTTTGGTCAGGAAGCTAAAACACAAATAAATTCTCATTGCTATGTTAAACATTAATTTGTCATCGATTAGTTGGGTAAACCCATACCAATAAATGATTCCGATGATAAATACTACTCAGATGATGTGACAATACTCCTCCTTTCTTAATTAAACCATCATATGAGGTACTTTTAATTATTTGACATAATTTGAAGAAATTGGTTAATTTATTTAAAAATATTAAATTCAAGATTAATTTTAAAATCAGCTTCTTTAAAGTTAAATCTTGCTGAAATATCTCAAGAAACACTTAAGAAGCTATAATAATTTTTTTTTTTAATAAAAAAAATATATGCGAGAACAACTCAAAATCATAGACAGGCATAATTTTACGTGTTTTAGTAATTTTTTTTCTTCTAACTCGTTAACTAATAAAGTTATTAGAACACACGATGTTTTTTTTTTTTCACTTAATTTTTTTCAACTTATTAATACACTTTAACATTTAAATAAGTTTGTTGTCCCTAAATTTTTACAAAAAATTAGTTTTTTTTATTCACTTTTAGTTGTTTTTTTTAGTTCATACCGTTAAAAAATTGGTTACAAAAAACATGTTTTTGTATTTGTGAATCCCTCTCATTAACAACTCTAATCCCCTCAATATTTAATTTTGTATCCGACACAACCAAATACATCAGAACTTATCAACGAATAACGTAAATAAAAATAAATTTAATTTCAAGGACTAAAAAAATATTTTTGAATTTCAATAACCAAAAATGATTTTAAGAGACTTTACAGACAAAAAACTCATATAAGCTATATTTTAATTATGTCATCCAATCTTTACAAGGGACGGAATATTTTTATTTGAGAGCAGCTAAGAATATTTAATAAAAAAAAATTAATTCCTAAAATAACTTAAAAATGTCTTATGAAAAGAAACTAAAGGATTTAAAAAGTTATGTGGTACATATTTAGTGAGAGATAATAAAAGTAGATTATGATTAAGTTGGAATAACCAAAATGTAATTAAAGTAAGAGAGATATGCCTAACTATTTTAATTGATTGGAATTTAGATGACCTCAATGTGTAAATGGAAGGATATCACAATTTTTGTCTCTAAAACATATCACAATTTAAATTTATGAGTTAAAATTTTAGTTAAATTAGTATATCAATCATTATGTTGTTGTGTAAGTTGATATTTGAAATATTTTAGATGAAACTTTAAAAATACTATCTAAAATATTTTAGGAACATAATGATTTAGATGATGATGCATAATGTAATTTTTTTTGGACCTATTATTTTACTCTGGTCATCTTTAATATCTTCAAGTAAAGCTGCAAGAAAAGGTCTAATTAGTTGATCTTATTTAGTTTGACCCATTTTATAAACAAGTTGCCTAATTTGACTCACTTTATTGTTTATTTTGAGTCTTGAGAAAAAACTCAATTGAACAAACGGTTGGTTGATGAATGGGTTGACCCATTAACCATCAAAGTTTTCTAAATTAACAATTTATTTTTTAACTATTTAGAAAAAAATTTAAAACTTGAATTCTCTACTAAAAATTTACATTTACAACAAGTTAAATATTAATTTATTAGTTAATGATACCAACAAACTAAAGAGTATATTGTCATGAAATACAAATCAAATAAACAATATAATAATTTTAAAAAACAAATATTTTATATTTACATAATAATGAAAAACAAATTTGAAGTGGATGCTCACTGGATCTACCACTTGTTTAACCCGAATGAGTCTAATTGTTTTACAATTAACTTGTTTTACAATTTTTCAATTTAAACCAAACTAGATATGTGATGAATCATATTAACATGTAAATTTTAACTCATCTTAATATAATTTCAAGATCATTATGAGACTTTACATATCTTAATATAATTTCAAGATCATTATGAGACTTTACTATAAATGATTTTGTCATAAAATGTAACATTGGTTATGGTTATAAGAAGAATTTTTTAATAAAAATAGTATGTAAACACAATTGAAAATCATATGCGAGACATGATTTTATATGTCTCAATAAAATACTTTCTTATCATAGTTTCTTAACCGGTGTCCAATAAACATTTATTAGCATTCCCAAAAAAAACCAAAATATGTATTTTATGATTTTTGCTATATTTAGTTTGATATTATACTTTTTAAAAAGTTCAATTTATTAATTTATATTTTTAAAATGAGTCAAAATAATAATTTAAATAGTGATTATTTTTATTTTAGGACACAGTTTTGAACCTATGTAGAAAATTGTTCTATTATATTTGCATATATAAAAATTGTAAAATCCAACTCATGTCTGAATAAAAAGGAATAAACATGACAGAAAATTGCATGAAAAGTAAATCCATCTAGTAATATAAGATTTTTATTTTTGTTGTTCACGAGACTTTTTTTCATGGGACTTTCACCTTATTTATAACTGCTAAATTCAAGTATGAATTGAATTTTATAGTTTTCATATACATGAATCTTGTAGAACATTTTTCATATCTTAAATATGTTAAAAAATATATCCCAAAATTAAAAATAATTATGATTTTGCAAAGAAAGTTTGAGTCATTTTAAAAACTTGTTTCTTTAAAAATAAATGATTGATTGAAATACTCACAAAAAAGTTAGTTAAAAAAAAATGATTATTTTAAAATACTGATTTTTTATTTATTTTAGGACACTGGTTTTGAGTCTATTTAAAAATTGTTCTATTACATTTGCATAAAAATTATAAAATCCAACTCATGTTTTAATAGAAAGGGATAAACATGATGAAATATTCTAGAACAATTTTCATATCTTAAATATATTAAAAAATACATACAAAATTAAAAATAATTATTATTTTAAAAAGATATTTTGAGTAATTTTAAAACTTGTTTCTTAAAAAATAAATGATTGATTGAAATGCTAAAAAAAATTCATGTAAAAATATAAAAAAAATAAACTTTTAAAATATAAGAGACAATATACTACCTAATTTTAACCTAAAAGTAAACACAACTTGCTTTTTATTATAGGTGCCCAAACTTTTATTTTTTTAAAAACAAAATTTATTAATTAAATAAAAAAAAAAGATGAGACCCCCAAGTTACAAGGAATGACATGGGAGACTTATCATATACAAATACTTATTATTCAGCAACTTCATGAATTATATCAAAACTCATTTCTCATAAATTCTGAGAATCTTCTCACTCATTAACAAAGTTTAATTATAAAGCATAAACCTTAGACCAAATTCATTCTTTCCTCTTAAAAATTCTACAAAAACACAAATTCAACGGAAATGACAGTTAAACAAAAATCACATATAAAAGAAAGTAACTTTATACGTGTCCAAACCTTTTTCACAATCTTCAATTCTGTAAAAAGAAAAGTACTCTTTATTAGTCTCTATAGACAGTAAATATAAATTACCATAAAGAAAGCAACCAAAGAATATTCCATCTAAATATTATAAAACCACATAAAATCAGAACCAAATATATATATATATATATATATATATATATCATAATTCCCAGTGAGTTAAGTCAGAATAAAAATTAAAGTCACAAATGTTTCCTCCTGTAGTCTATTATTCTTAATTATGTGTTATGTTATTCAAGTGCCGATGTCATTCATAGTGGTAAATGAAACTCATAAAATGATAGTTTTAATTATGTTTAGGTATTTAGTTTAATAAGTATACACAGTAAAAGAGTTTTACCATTTAGTTTAATTATAACTCTTTATTTATACCATAAAATCAAAATCATCAAACTTATCATAAATAAAAGATTACAATTGAATGTTAATATAAAATTTGTTACACTAATAGTAAATACTAATTAAACTCTTAAATATTTTGTCTCATTTTAAACACTTATTTATTTTAATTTGAAATGCGAAATTCAAATTTGTTAATTTTATCATATATATATATATATTATTACAATCTACAAATATTTAATTTTAAATATATTGAATTCGATCTTTTTAAGTAAAGTCTTATATTTAAATTTTGGTAAAAGTAGTTAGTCAGGTTTGCCTACAAAATATTAGTCATCAACATAACAAGTATACACTTAGTACTATAAACAAATAAAAAATAATTTTAAAAAGATGGTATATTAACGTATCTGTACCTTTATTTGTTTTAAACACCGTAAATCGTAATCCGTGTTCGTATATATTCGTACGGGATTATCCTAGCAATCAAATTCATGGAACATAACATGAAGCTATATATGGACCAATCACACTAAGGAATAATAATTACCTATACAATTTGAGAAATGCAATATAATCTTATTCTTAAATTACTCAATATACTTACTCTACAAATGACATTTGCCAATCCAACTGTAGGCAATTAACCACAAATTATGGAGAAGTTTTTCATCACCCAAGGATTGATTTTTGAAACGTAAATGATCAACAACAAGGTTCCATAAACTCAAGTAGTACTAGTTACTCGCTAGCTTCTGCTATTCATACGAATTAGCGTAACTTTATCCATTTGCTCTAATATTCTTTTTCCCTCCTTCAATACATTGAGTTTTACTCTTTCATTTATTTTTTAAGATTAAAATAGGATTTTATTTATTTTTAGACTTAAATAACCTTTTTTTTTTCTTGAAAAATAATGTCTTTTTTATTTTGGTTCTTTAAATTTGGTCATTCAAACATTTTTTATTTGGTTTTAGTTTCTAATTTCAAGTAACAATTTAGATTATAATTTTTTTAATTTTCAAGCTACAATTTTGATTAAGTGAGTTTTATAATTTATTGACTTACCATATCATCAAGAAGTCTAAAGAAGATATTTTTATATAATTTTTTAAGATGAATTATATTTTTAATCTTTTATTTATTCAAAACAATTTAACACATCAGAAATATTTATAAGTGATTAAAAATATAGTGTAAAAAAAGTATTTTTGACTATTCTAATGGACTGTCTAATGATGAGATAAGTAGTTGGATTGCTAAAACTACATAAAAAATTCTTGAAAGCACTAACTTTTAAATTTTTAATACAGGATTAAAACCAATTAAAAAGACAATTTTTTCAGGAAAAAAATATTTAAACTTATTTTTGGCTTAAGTAACTTTTTGATTCGTAAAAAATACTGTTTTTATGCTTTTGGTGCTTGAAGTTTTTTTTTTTGTTCCTTTAAAGAATTTTTATCTTGGTTTTAGTTGCTTTTAAGAAATAATGGTTTCTCTTAAAAGTTATACAAAATGATTCTTTCAAATTCCATAATAATTTGATAAACCATTGGTGTTATAGTGATCTAAATAACATTGTTGTTTGAAAATATAGACTAAAATTAAAATTAGTATTTAAGAACAATAGCTAAAACTCAGAAAAAAAAATTACGAAAGACCAAATAAAAGAAATCTTTAAACTATAAAAAAATAAGTTATTTTTCAAGCACCGAAATATTATTCAAGGATTTATTCTTTAATAAACAGTGTTAACTTCATATTAATAAAAGAAAAAAATATGAAAATACCAAAGAGCTAACAAAGAGACACTTAGAAAGGGTAATATGATAATTTCTAGGCCTAAACAATTTATATATAAATATTAAATTAGATTTGTATATAGATATGTCAAAGTTTACCTTATCAAAGGACAAATTCGAGTATAAAATAGATATAGAATTTACTATTTTTCTCATCATATATTTTTTATAATTTTAAAATTTTTTTGTAGGTTAAAAAAACTGTTTTCAAGAGAAAAAACGTTAAGTTAAATCACAAAATTTTATAACAAAATTAAAAAGTAAAAAAGCCTAACAACTATTAAGAAGTACATGATATTGGATTTATAATTCATTCTACAAACGAAGGCATATAACATTGAATTCATAATTCATTTAGTAAATGAATATACTGTGAGTTTTGCTGCATTTGCCTTCTCTCATGTTATTTTTTAAATGGATTCATAATTTATTTTATAATTTTAATTTACTTATATAATTTGAAATAAATTATATATTAAGTTATTAATTATATTTTAATTTAGATAGTATAAAAATTATGAAAAGCAAAAAAATTAAAGGTAAAGAGTTAAAAATTAAATTATATTTTTATTAATAGAAGTTTAAGATTGTTATTCAACTAAAATTACAATTGTTTAACTATTAAGCTAATTTATTTATATATTTTTAAATTATAATAATAAAATATTTAATATACTGATACACATGTTGCAAAAAAAAAAAAAATACACATGTAAGAAAAAAATTATAAAAAAAAAAGTAAGGATAATAAGCATGGTGCCAATTCATTGGGCCTAGTCTTTTGGACATAAAATATAAAAGGAAAATTTGTTTGGCACACAAAATTGGCATTGGTAGCTCCTAAATCTGTAAAATAGCCCTATTGTCCTCTTCTTCTCTGCCACCCCACGCCTCCACCACATCATCTCCATCATTTGCCGCTGCAAGGATAAAGGTTTCCAGGGGTATAGATGTTTAGTGTTGCAGTTTCTTTTCTTGTTTCCCTGCTAATAAAAAAAAAGTAATGTCTTTTTTTTAATAATAGTATTTGTATGAATTAGTGATTCAAAAATAACAATGATCATCGAAGATCTTAAGCATCAAAGTAATAATGTCATTAATTCACTTATACAATTAAAAAATTAAAACGCAACTCTCATAGATTTGATAGCTCATAAACTTAAAAATGCAAGTAACAAAATTTCTGGAAGAAAGATAAAAGAGTTTAATTAATATATACTGTCAATGTAAAAGATTTTTACAGTGTATACCAATTAAACTCAAGATAAAATTATCTAATAAAATTAAAAATAACTATTGATTTAAATTTTTTAAAGATAAAATATGTTTTAAAAAATAAAGTTCCACAAGGAGAAAGATAATATAATAAGAGATACTTTTACTTTAAGAACGAATGGTGATAAATTAATTTATTATATACTCTAAAAAGTTTTCCAATTATATATATTTTTCTCTCAAAGCAAACTAGTCAAAAGCTAACCAGTTTCATACTGATTTAGGAATAAAAAAATATTACTATTAATGTACATTACCGTGATTTCTAATGCATCCTCATTGCGATTTACAATAAAATCTTTTATTAATTCCTTAACAAAACGCCAATTAGGAAGATCAAAGAATTCATTCAGAAGCAGAAATCATCGTGGCTTTAAACATATTGCTGTTTTATAACAAAATATGGTAAGAGGGACAATATCACTTTTTTTAATCTCTAACTTGTGTCTCATTTTAGGTTAAACTTAAGCTATGCCACGAGGAAAAATAAATAATTAATAACTGCTAAATGGTTAACACGCTTGCATTGGAATTCAAGGAATAAAGGAGTTGTTAATGCAAAGGGCTCTTAGTTTTTAAGCAATATGTCTTCTGCACTTGACAGTGATATATGTCTTGGAGCTTCCAAAATCAAACTTATCTGCTTCTCATCATTTATTGATTTTGAAACCGTTAGACAAAAGAAGTATGACATTTCAGCATATTCCCTAGCTGAACAATTCATCATTGACCTAATTTGGGACCTCCCTTATGTTTCACAGCTAATAAAATTTTCCAAGTTACAGAGAAATAAAGGGAGTCAAAGATAACATCATGAGAAATCAATTTATCTTCAGCTACACATATAATGATAAGACTAACAACAAACACAATGAAAATCAGAATGTTATGAGAAGTTTAACTTTACCCTGAAGAAGCAATCTTAGGCTCTACATGTGATGTTGACTGTAGCCAAAAATGAAATTAGAAATTCTGTAATCTGGCTTGCAAGTTTCGCCTACCAAAAACCTTAATTAATAATTTGTGTCGAAGAAGCAAACAGTTATAACCTGCTTTCTTATCCTTCTTTGCTACAACTTTGATGGTATATATAAGCTTCTTCTAAGAGACCAGCAGCTATGCACTGTTTATCCATCTGTTGATGTATTATATGCCTAAACATGTCACTATTATTATGTTTCTACAAAAACTTCCCAATTCCTTTTCTCTTCTTTGGGTTTCCATTGCTGCTGATTCTGCTTAGTAATGTTTCAGCTAATGGAGTCAAAGAAAAGGCAATCGATTTTTTTCCCCTCATTTATTGTCAGATTAGCAGAATTTATATTTATTTTAATTCTTTCCTATTTAAGCTTAGCTTCTAATATATATGTCAGTTTTTGTTTTCTATTCTATAGGAGTTTGACCACAACATTTGTCATGTATGCAGAACTTTTACATAGTTTTCCTAGGAGATCATGCTGTGAGTAGAGACACAACTCTAGACAGCCATTTAAATATTCTCTCTGCTGTTAAAGGAAGGTGGCCTAATTAACTTATGAACATTGCCTTATGCTTCACGCTTCAAGCATAAAATAACATAAAAGTGACTATGTAGCTCTCTTGTTTATGTGTTTATTTAACAGCCACCTTGAAGCCAATGAATCCCTGGTATACAGCTACACTACGAGCTTTAATGCATTTGCTGCTAAACTGTCTGAAGATGAAGCTAACAAGTTATCTGGCATGTCATCATTTTTATCTAGTTCCCTCATATTTGTCAATTCGTGAATACTTTTGAGTTTTAAACATTTTTTTACTTTCATTTTTAATATGGGTAGCAATGGATGAAGTGGTTTCGGTACTTCCAAATCGATACCGAAAGCTACACACAACAAGATCATGGGACTTTATTGGGTTACCTTTTACTGCTAAGAGAAAACTCAAATCAGAAAGTGATATAATTGTGGCTCTTTTGGATACAGGTTCATCATACCTTACTTTCCTTTTTCATTTTCTTCATATTTTTTTCTCGATAATACACACATACATTGCTATGAATGTGTGTGTTAAAAGGCACTTCATAATTTAAGTGACATTGTCTCTTCAAATCGGCGAGGTAGGGGTCACTCCTGAGTTTCAAAGCTTCAATGATGATGGATTTGGTCCTCCACCTGCTAAATGGAAAGGAACTTGTCATCAATATGCTAATTTTTCTGGCTGCAATAAGTAACATCTCAATTCTATTGTGTCACTATATTTAGAATATGTGGACTTTAGCGTATAGTTGGTAGTACTAATTTCATATTTTAATTAAATTTTATGTGTAAGTAACTGAAATTTATTTATTTCAAACTATTGATGTAAGTGGTTAATGAAACATTTAAAAAATAACTACTAAAATTAATTATTTAATAGTTGAATTAATTACTTCCATTTGGTGTCAACAATTTTTCCTAAAGTTTTGAAAAGATAATTTAGTTTGGTTACATATACATAATTGTTAATTGTGGTTAAAATACAAGATTGTATGCGTACAATCTTTCATAAAAGTATGCTAGGAGTAGGAGCAAGAGCCACATTCTCAGTGAATTACTTGCTAATTTGGATTTCCTTTCTCGATTTTTATCAAAGTTCTTAATAAATTAAAGAGCATTTTTCCTGGGGGGGTGGGGGGATATACATTTTCTTTGACCTGTTGCACATCAAAAGTTTTGCGAATGGTGCTTTTTATATCATTTTCTTCCCAAAAAACGATATTTTTTCAGGAATATAATTCCAATCAATAATGCCAAGATAAACCGTGATTCTTATAAGCTTCATCAAACATGTTTTAACAGTTTTTCCTCAGGTGTTCAAACATGACCTATGTTTACATAGAACTTTCCACATTTTAGAAAGGCACTACAACTTTTGTAGCACCAGTGCAATGTAAGGCCTATATCTAGTTACTGCACATATTTGTCAAATGAAGTTGTAGCACCAAAAAGATATGTACATCCTTGAAGTTGAATCATTGAAAATTCAATAAGAATTATTTATGAGGGAGTCCTAAATTTAATCCTATATTGATAAGCATATTTCTAAACATAAATTTCACAAGGTTTTAGCATGGCTCGAGCTAACATTACGCATTATTCCTTGTTCTTGGAAACCTTGAAGCAAGCTCATAGGAGCCAAATATTTCAAGGCTGATGGAAGGATTGATCCATCTGATATATTATCCCCAATAGATATGGTTGGTCATGGAACTCATACTGCATCAACAGCAGCAGGCAATCTTGTCCCAGATGCAAGTCTCTTTGGAATAGCTAAAGGAACTGCTCGCGGTGCAGTTCCAGCTGCCAGGTTGGCAATTTACAAAGTCTGCTGGGCAAGTCATGCATGTTCAGATATGGACATACTTGCTGCATTTGAAGCTGCTATACATGATGGTGTGGATGTCATATCCGTTTCCATAGGTGGAGGGGATCCAAATTATGTGCATGACTCTATAGGAATAGGAGCATTTCATGCCATGAGGAAAGGCATAGTCACTGTGGCCTCAGCTGGAAATGATGGACCATTTATGGCAACTGTCACAAATACTGCACCATGGATTGTCACAGTTGCCGCCAGTGGCATTGATAGGGATTTCCGGAGCACTATTGAGTTGGGGAGTGGAAAGAATTTTACTGTAAGTTCTATCAATTTGGCACTCAAATATTCTGCATAACCTGATCAATTTTACCATTAATTAAAATGAAAAAATATACTAGTATTCACAACTAACTAATTTTTAATTTCACAAACAAGGTTTACTTACAACTATGATTAACATTAATGAAATATTGAGCAAATACTGTCCGAAATCAATTATATGAATAATGAATGTAAAAGAGCTTTTCAGAATATTGTTTTTGTATGAGAATGAGAACTTTCTGTTATTCTGAATTTCTGATGGACTTCAAGGTGAGCCCTGGTGCATCTAGCTCCAATATTTAAGGTTATAAGTAGCAAGCATTTACAAGTTATTGGCACAGTCTACCCCAATGAGGCAATCACGCCTTATGTAAGTCATTTTTATTTCAACTGCAAGACTATTTCATAACAGGTCACATGCATGCATGCAACTTGAGGTATTATATCCAAGACCAAATTAGTAGTTTGTACACACACAAAACATTCATTGCAATATTTCCTAATTAAATGTTATAAAAACTTTTTAAACAAAAAGTTTTAATTTGATATCTGAAAGTGTCTCTGTCAGATTAAATTGGTCCTTTTGTCTATTTATTACATAAACTTGTTCAAGACTTCAACCTGATGACGCGTCATAAACTGTAATAAATGTCATATCAGATAGATCATTGTCACGTTAGAGAAAATTAACGCATTAACAAAATGACTAATTTGATCTAACAGAAATACTTAGACACAAAACAAATTTCAAAGTTAAGAGACTAAATTGAAACAACAAAAAAAAAGTGACCAAAAATTTATTTTAGGCTAAATAAAATCGTATGAATAACCTTACGCTTATTGAAATTCACTCTATATCCTACACATCCAACTGTGGGTGTAATGCAGGGGGTAGGACTGAGCACCTTTAATCCAAAACAAAAACAGTACCCCCTTGTTGATGGGATTGATGCAGCCCGAAGCTCTGGAAGCAAGGAAAATGCAAAGTAATTTTTTTTTGTTTCTTTAAATTGTCAGCACAGTTAAGCTTTCCGTATTAACACATAACATTCAACGCATTGATAGATTCTGCTATGAAGACTCCTTGGCGCCAACTAAGGTGAAAGGAAAACTTGTACACTGTAGATTAAGTACTTGGGGGAGTGAAGCTGTTGTGCAAGCAATTGGAGGCATTGGTACTATAATGGAAAGTGATCAAGTTTTTGAAATTGCCCAAATATTCACAGCTCCGGCTACCATTGTGAATAGTAGCATAGGTCAAATTATTACCAATTATACACAGTCCACTAGGTATGATAAAATGCTCTTGATTGCTCTCTGAATGACCTCTGAGGTCAATAGTTTGTTACGTAGTTATTTTTCTTTATCAACATTATAAATGAATCTTTATTACAGTACTTTGTACTGAATTATGTCATGATTAATTTGATTTGAATTTCATGTTAAATTAAGATCACCATCAGCAGTAATACATAAAAGCCATGAAGTAAAAATTACAGCTCCATTTGCTGCTTCATTTTCATCTAGGGGTCCAAATCCAGTATCTAAACATATTCTCAAGGTACCAGAAGCTGCAAAACTTCCTCCATTATATATTTACTGGACTTATTCTATTCTGCTTGTATATTGACAATAAAGCTAGTATTTGAGGAACTGATTAAGTTTTATAATCTATTTGATGCAGCCTGATGTTACAGCTCCTGGCCTTAACATCTTGGCATCTTATACACCTAGAAAGCCAATTACTGATCAGAAAGGGGATACTCAATTTTCAGAATTTACACTTATGTCTGGAACTTCTATGTCATGTCCTCATGTTTCTGGAGTAGCAGCATATGTGAAGTCATTTCACCCAGATTGGACTCCAGCTGCAATCAGATCATCTATTATCACCACAGGTGAATTAAAGTTTAAACTTATTTTCTACTTTAGTTAGTTGTTTCATTCCATCATATGCAAAACCCGAACCCTTTGTGCCTCAAAGTGACAACTTCTTATCTTTTGAGTAAATAGTCTATGTATTTAACTACACTGTTAAACTGTCATCCAGTTACAAAATATCATATATGCTAAATATATTTATTTTTACAATAAGAGTATCATCCAATATCAAGCTAACATGTTTTATAAGCATGCTGAGATATACAATAATTATTTTAAATATCATTCTTGTAGTTTCTGATTGATCAATAATGCAACATTTTTTACATGAAAATGTATAGAAATTTCAATATTAAACCAAATAGTCTATGCATTAATAGTGTATAGAATTTTTACATTGTCATCCAATTAGTAACTATATGTATGATTAATTTATTGATTATTATAATGAATAAAAAATTATACTAGCACTAAATTTTTATTAGTTGATAGTGTAAATGTTTTTACATTGATCATGCATAAAGATGGCTTGACTAGTGACTTGTGATATGTCTATGTACCTTTGTTAAGCTAAACCTATGAGCCCAAGAGTTAACAAGGAGGCAGAGTTTGTATATGGTGCTGGTCAAGTGAACCCTACAAGAGCTCTGCACCCTGGTTTAGTCTATGACATGGATGACTTTGCATACATCCAGTTCTTATGTCATGAGGGCTTTAACGGTTCCACTCTATCAGCACTAGTTGGCTCTCCTGTAAACTGCACCTCTTTGCTTCCTGGGCTTGGCCATGATGCTATCAACTATCCCACCATGCAACTAAGTGTGGAAAACAACACAAGCATAACGGTAGGAGTTTTCAGGAGAAGAGTAACCAATGTAGGTCCTGGTCCTACCATCTTCAATGCCACAATCAAAGCTCCCAAAGGAGTGGAAATCACAGTGAAGCCTACTAGCCTCATTTTTTCCCACACCCAGCAGAAGAAGAGCTTCAAGGTAGTGGTGAAAGCAAAATCTATTGCAAGCATGCAAATTGTGTCAGGTTCCCTTATTTGGAGAAGCCCACGCTACATTGTTAGGAGCCCCATTGTTATATACAGTCCATAAGGTTATTTTATGCACTTGCAGAATCAACTTGTAGCATTCATAATTCATTGCATGTATGGTAACATATATGGCACTTCTTATAATTCTTTGACCCTATAATGTTTATTATGCCACGCATTCATCAAATTGAAGTCTTGGCTATGATCTTATATAAGCTTCATTTTACATGCTTTACTCATACGAAATCAGGGCAGAGTAGTGGAGAATTGGAATCTTGCAATTACAATGTTGTGAATTTAATGATCCCATGGAGGGAAATAATATTCTATTTAAGTACACACATTGATTAGTTTTTTTAGTTAGTTAGCAGTCTAAAAAAAAAATTAAATTAATGCTCTGTTTTCAACACCAAGTGACCAAGATAATGTTTGTACAAAGAAAGAGAATAAAAAGACGCCACACATTGATGTGTCAAAATTACGACAGAAGGTAATGTTCATAATGAAGAATTAATTAACTTTTTAATCTTAATTGTTTTCCTTTTTTTTTTTTTGGTTTGAAATGTTTTTTTAGTCTCAATAAATTTTTTTTAATAAATAGTATTCATCGTTAAAAAAAAACTGTTAAATGATATAATGATAAACATGCCTATTTTATTAAATTAGCGTTGACTCTTTAAAAAAATTTTCAAGTTTGATTAACTTTTTGACCCTCAATTTTTTTTTTGCATTTTGTGTTTGCTTTTGTTAATTTTTTAAAAATTTCAGTCCTACTATACTTTTTTTTACAAATAATCTCTATTATTAAAAAAAAAAAATCAGTTAAATAATGATATAACAAACAGATTGTCATATTATCGATTTAAGTGTTACTTTGTTGTTATTTTTGGAGATAAAAAATTAGAGTAAAACATTTAAGTTGTTTAGTTTTAATCAACACTAATTTGATGAAATTGATAGGATGACACATGATAATTAATTTGTTACGTTATCTACTAACGATTTTTTATTGATAGCAAAGACCATTAAGGTTGGAAAAAATTTAAAAAGTCACATGTTGTTTGTAGATATTTGAGTTAATTCTTTGATGAAATAAACATGAGAATGTGATAGTCTGATTTGTTATATTATCATTTAACAATTTTTATTACATTAAAAATAGAAAGCATTTAATCAAGATAAAAAATTAAATAAAAAAATTAAAAACTAAAAGGTTAATTAAACCTAATTAGAATAATGAGTAAAAACATATAGTTTCAAGTTGTCCTTTTGTGGGGGGTTATGGGGATCAAAGACCACATAAACTTGACTCATATTCAAGTTTCAAGTCTTGCAATGCTATAGAGCTTTCCTGCAATGATTGAAATTTGGTTCACTTCTTTTCATTCTCTTGGCAAAATCCAACCTAGCATTACATTAGTTGGAGCTTACAAAACAATATTTGGGAGTTGGGATTGGGAAAAAAAAAAGAAGAAATATGATAATTTTTATTTTTAATAATTATTCTCTATTTTAAAAAATTATAAATAAATAAAATTAAAAAAAATACTTATTCTCCCTTTCCTTTTCCTCGAAAACTCCACTTCTAAATTCTAATCACACAGGGTTGAAGGTGGAAACTTGGACGGATGTAGAAAATTGATTAGTGGAACAAAAAGTTAATCTATAATATTATCATTATAGAAAAATATTAATTTTTTTTAGAAAATAAATAATCTCATGACAAAATAATTTAAAGCTTCTATAAATTATAATTAAATTAAGATGTGTATTTGTGTCATTGATCTGACTTATTGCATGTATTTAGTATTAAAGAACATAAATAATAAAAAATTGTAATCTAATTAGATAAAATCTGTATAATTTTTTTTACCTTTTATAATTTTATATGTTCATCGTGTAAAAAAAACCCTTATTTGTTCATTTAGAAGAAAATGTCTTTATGGTTATGGAGGTAACTCCTATTGTTTTAAGCTGTCACAAACAAAATTTATCAAAATATATAATAATAATAATAATAATAATAATAATAATAATAATAATAATAATAATAATAATAATATAATATAATATAATATAATATAATATAATATTATATTGTTGTACATGAAATTCCACTGATATTTTTGAACTTATATCCGTCACTGACTAGAAATGATTCGTGTTAGATCTCAACAAACTCTGTATCCATAAGTTACTCATGTTGATTCACTTTCAGAAATTGGTTCCCGAGGCAATGAGGACAAAAATGTTCCAATAAAACCATAACGGTTAGAATAATCTTTTTTTTTTATAACAAAAATATCTTAGTTCTTTAAGATATTGGTCATCGAATTAATAATAGTTTTTCAGTAATAAAAATCAGGCTAAAACTATAGTTTAAGTTGCGATAAAAACATATCAATTTTTTTCGTTAAAATTACAATTTTTTATAATTTCTTATCGGATTTCCTTAGAGATAATGCTGTAAAAAAACGGGATATCCTTATTTATTAGACTACTCGCATTAACGTTTGACTTTGGCTTGGTGTTTCTACTTTCGAATTTCTTATCACTGTGGATCTGGTTTATATTTTCTTTAATTGGAAAGTGTGCAGTGTGGTTTCTTGAAATTTCAAAGTCCGAGACGAACACGAATAATTTGGAGTTGTTTTATACACGGCATCCACATGGGTTAAATAGCACAACACGAGTTGGTAGCAATTGTTTGATTTTCTTTTTTATTTTATAATTTTATTATTTTTTGACGTTGTATTTGATTTGTTAAGCAGAGAGGAGCAGAAGCTGGAAAATGCAAATGCAATGAGGCACATGCACACTAGGTAGTTTTTAATTTGTCTTGGTGCACCTAGTTGCTCTTTTAGCATATAATAATGGTATGAATGATTATGGGACCATGGTATATACATATATATATATAAGTAATTCAACATGGTGTGGAGAGAAAGACGATGGACATGGCCACTTCAACAAGCTTACTAGCAATGATGCTTGTGTTCATGTGGGAGTTGGACAATTTGTCATCACTCCCACTCTCCGTTGAGAAAGCCGACGAAGACGTGATAGTCTCATCGCCGAAAGGAGCGTTCACGGCAGGGTTCAGTCCCGTTGGTGAAAACGCGTATTGCTTCGCCATATGGTTCTCCCAACCTCAGAAAACCGTCGTGTGGATGGCCAATCGCGACCAACCCGTCAACGGAAAACGCTCCACTCTTTCCCTTCTCAAGACAGGCAACCTTGTTTTATCCGACGCCGGCCAGTTCCAGGTTTGGTCCACCAACACCCTCTCTTCCGACCCTCTTCAGTTGCATTTGTTCGACAACGGTAACCTCGTACTCCGCCTCCAGAACAATAAATCCTCTGTTTTGTGGCAGAGTTTTGATTTTCCAACTGATACTCTCCTTCCTGCCCAACTTCTCACTAGGTACCACTCATTTTCATTCACCAAATTAACATTTTATGCAAAATTCCAATAATATATTTTCTCTCTCCCAAACTATTACTTATGACTTAATCCATCACCCTGTGCTCTCGAGTTTCTTAGTCGTACTCCTCACCTTTCATACTTTCATCCATGCTCAAATTTACTTTCAAAAATTTATACAAAAGTCACGCTTTATATTATTGAATATTGATTGGTTTAAGCTTTACCTTAATTTGATTCTTCTTTTTAGTTAGTTTTGCAGTAACTTAGGATGATTCCTAAGATTTGTTGATTTTTTAAGGTAAAATACTGATTCTTGTCTTAAGATCCATTTTTATTAAAATATGTGAGATAGTACGTGGGATAAACTATAGTTTTAAGAATCTCTTTATGGGTTTTGTGGATACTCTTGGAGAATAAGTTAATTATTTGTTGAGAAAATAATTTATACACAACAATTAATCATATAAATGAATTGTAATTAAAAACAAAGGGTAAAATTCTTTTCCACTTGTATAGAAATTAGATTCTTATTTGTTAGTCAAATTTAATTACTAGTTAAATTGAAAAGATAATATATTATGATAGTGTAGTAGTAAATTAAATAAACAACCTCGTGGACCAATCTTTAATTTTATGGGTAAAATTATAGTTTTAATATTAAATAAAATTTATTTTAGAGTTTAAATTTTATGTTATAAAAATTTTTAGATATATTATAAATATTAATAAATTTATCATAAGTTACATAATTTTTAGTCTCTTTCACAATATCTGTCGGCATTCATAAATTCGCTTGACAATTTTTTTAATTAAACCCTTTATTTTATTCCTTATCTTTAATAAAATCATGTTTACTGATAAAACTTCACCAAAAACACGTATACTGATAAAAAAAATCATGTTTTTCTAAAGCGAATAATTACTTTATAAATTTTTTATAGGAAATCAATTGTCTATGTTGTGTATATTTTAAATTTTTCATAACTATTTTGACTCGTTGATATTCTGATCAAACAAGAGTGAGATCAATAAATTAATAAAATTTTATGGTGTGATCTAACGGATGGCTGTGGCAGGTTCACGAAGCTTGTTTCGTCGAGAAGTGAGGGCAACCATTCCTCTGGTTTTTACAAGCTCTTCTTCGACAATGACAACGTGTTTCGTCTTCTATACGAGGGCCCTCAGGTTTCAAGTGTTTACTGGCCAGATCCTTGGCTTGTCAGCAACAACGTTGGAAGTGGTAACGGGAGATCCACGTACAATAGTAGCAGATTCGCAGTGTTAGATGAGTTGGGCAAATTCGGTGCTTCTGATCATTTCAGTTACAAAACAATTGACTATGGGTTACTCCTCCAACGAAGATTGACCCTTGATCATGATGGCAATGTTCGTGTCTATAGCAGAGGAAATGGTGAAGAAAATTGGTCAATAACAGGGCAATTTAAATCGCAACCTTGTTTCATTCATGGGATTTGTGGACCCAACAGTATCTGCGCTTATGAACAGGCCATTGGTAGAAAGTGTACGTGTCTTGAAGGGTATAGTTGGATTGATAGCCAAGATTGGACTTTAGGTTGCAAACCAAATTTCCAACCAACTTGTGACAACAAGACAGAATATCGCTTTGTATCCTATAAAGAAGTGGATTTCTATGGATATGACTACGGCTCATCCTTTTCAAATTATACTTATAAACAATGTGAGGATCTGTGTTTGAGTTTGTGCGAGTGCATGGGCTTTCAATACTCCTTTGCAGCAGTAAATGGTCTCTTTTGGTGTTATCCAAAGACACAGTTGCTAAATGGGCATCATTCACCGGGTTTCACAGGACAAATCTTCTTGCGTTTGCCCAAAAACAATGTTCAAGAGAATCATATCCAAAACAATGGTGGTTTGGTTTGTTCGAGAAATGCAGAAAAACTACTACAAAGACCATATGTGAAAGGCAAGGAAAATGGGTCGGTGAAGTTCATGCTTTGGTTTGCAATTGGGTTGGGAGGGTTTGAGGTTGTGTGCATATTTATGGTGTGGTTTTTCCTGTTTAGGAGTAGCAACCGTTTGGTTAGTGTAGACCAACAAGGATATGTTCTAGCAGCAGCTACAGGGTTCCGAAGGTACACGTACTCTGAACTAAAACAAGCCACAAAGGGTTTTAGTGAAGAGATTGGAAGGGGTGCTGGAGGGACTGTGTACAAGGGTGTGTTATCAGATAACCGAGTTGCAGCAATTAAAAAGCTACATGAATTTGCAGACCAAGGAGAGAGTGAGTTCCTCACTGAAGTAAGCATCATTGGGAGGCTTAACCACATGAACTTAATTGGGATGTGGGGGTTTTGTGTAGAAGGAAAACACAGGATGTTGGTTTATGAGTACATGGAAAATGGCTCTTTGGCCCATAATCTTCCTTCAAATTCACTTGATTGGAGCAAGAGATACAACATTGCAGTGGGAATGGCAAGGGGTTTGGCCTATTTACATGAAGAGTGCTTGGAGTGGATTTTGCATTGTGATATAAAGCCTCAAAACATACTTCTTGACTCTGATTACCAACCCAAGGTGGCTGATTTTGGCTTGTCCAAGCCATTGAATAGAAACAACCCCAACAACTCAAGCTTCTCGAGGATAAGAGGCACAAGGGGTTACATGGCACCAGAGTGGGTTTTCAACATGCAAATCACTTCCAAGGTGGATGTTTATAGCTATGGAATTGTTGTGTTGGAGATGATAACTGGGAGGAGTCCTATGATGGGTATCCAAGTCACAGAGTCTCATAATGAGAGGTTGGCAACATGGGTGAGGGAGAAAAGGAGGAATGCACCACAAGGGGCACGTTGGGTGGAACAGATTGTAGACCCTACTTTGGGATCGGATTATAATGTGAAGCAAATGGAGATACTGGCAAAAGTGGCTTTGGAATGTGTAGAGGAAGAGAAAGATGTGAGACCAAGCATGAGTCAAGTTGTCGAAAGGCTCCAAAGTCATGAACATGATTCCTAATAATCTCTTGGGTCTCTATCACTTTCCTGTTTATCATTTTCATCAGCCTAAAGGAGTGGTTTTGTCTGTTGAGAAGTTGAGTAGGTTTAGTTTGGCATCTACTTAATGTGAATCCATCTTGAAGTTATTCTCATGTTCAATACTTAGACAAGGATTTCCAAACACTTTTTAAGTGATATAGTTTGAATATTTTGTATAAAAAAAATAAATGTAAGAAATTGATCCTATAAGAGTACCGTACTTCAAATAAGGGTTATTTTAAACTTAAATGAAGTATGAAACATGTTAAAACTGTTATTAAAACGGGTCTACTTTTACACAATAATTTAAACAGTGTTAGAGGAAGTATGTTAGGGTAGAGAAGATGAGATGAGATGGGCAACCAAGCAAGCGGGAAAAAAGGAGTATAGAATTGATGAAGATGAGGTGGAGGCGTGACATGAGTTGGGGTTAATAGGCTTTTATTAATGATTTATGATAGAGCTATGAAGAGACGAATTTGTAGTCCCACTTGTTGTCATCAACATGTTTATTAATTAATGTCTTGTTGGCTGTCACTTTCTTGTTTATCATTCCCCATTCCTGCCCTCACTTTAGATAACTTAACAAGGAGTGTTTATTTCTCTCTTGTTCAACAGAGTAGATTTCAATTAATGTTGGTTTAGTTTTACATTCATTTATTTTTATCAGAAAAAAAGTATTTATATATGAGAAAAATGCTTATAATATATTTTACTAATATAAATTAATTATAAGCATTTGAAAAAATTAACTAATTAACTAGCTTAAAATTATTAAATGATAAATAAAGACATAATTAATCATTAGATCAATAACGAGATATTTAAAATAATTATAATATATTTTAATAATATAAATTAGTTATATATTTAAATTAAAAAATATTATAATTATATATTTGAATTTTAATTACATATTTAAATTATCAATTTATGTAATTACATATTTAAATTATAAATTAATATTATTTAAATTATAATTTTCTATAATTAAATATATAAATCTTAAATTATAATTTGGTCTAATTATATATTTAAATTATAAATTACTATAATTACATTAATAAAGAAGAAGTTATGTCATGTGAGGAGAAAATATATTAACTAACAAAGGGTAAAGTTGTAAAAAAAACTCAATTAGTAGCTGAAAATAAGAGATTTTTTTTTTAAAAACTACTTGAAGTAAATTTTAAAAAAAATCTAATTGCTACCTAAAAAAATTCTAGCTTTCCACTTAGAAATAGAAATGAAACAATTTCAGCTAACTTTTCAGCTTTAAGTTAACTTAAATGACAAACCAAAAACATTCATAATTAAAATAATAATAAAAATATAAGAAAAATAATAAAAAATAGATTTAGACACATAAATAAGATGTATAAATATTAAAATAAAAGTACAATTATTTATTTTTATATAAAAATATGAAATTGGTGTAAACAAATAAAATTAGAAGTATAAAATATAAAATTTTAACATACGTAAATCAGACTTTGTTAAAACGATAGAGTAGATTTGTCCATCTTCATTTAAAGGTAAGTGTCTCTTGTGTCAAATACTCAATACTAATTATCAGGTGGATTTGAAAACATGCATATTGTTTGTGAAATAGTTTAAATATTTTGTGTAAAAGAAATAAATGTAAGAAATTGATAATTATAATACTAATGTTATCTCCAAATTAATTAAGAGTCATTTAATTTTAAAATTAAATAAATTAAATTTTTGACAGAAGTAATTTTAAATTGTTAAATGTTTTTAAATTCATATTAAATTGATTTTAATTATAAATTAGATATTTAAATGGGTATTATGACATGGAATATCAATTTTGGTCATGAAACAAACAAGTTTTAAATTAACCCCTGAATTTGTTTCGTTACAGAAGAAATCGAAAAAAGAAAAAAATGTTAAATTTTGAAGAAAAATAAAAATAGAAGAAATTTAAAATTGTTTTTAAATAATAATTTTCCTCTCTTTTATTTTTTATTTTCTAATTAATTAATTAAAAGTGATATCATTGTCCATAAAATTCACAGATTTTCGTATTCTTTTCATTTAGTCTAACCAAATTTACTATAGGCTATAGGTACGTATCCTCAATGTAGTTGGTGCTTTCCTTGATTAACATTTTCAGCCTCTTTTTTTAATGTTTTTAATTTTTCTCCAAATTATTACTAGTATTGCAATTGCCATTCAGGTAATAAAATGGGAGATGATATCTTAATTTTAGAGGTAGTTTTCGACAAATTTAATGTGCACATTGTTTTACGCCATTCTGCCTTTCATTGTTGGACCTTTGGCGGATTTGTAATGAGCAGGTGTTTGATACGAAGGAAGTGAGTTTATGGGACGCTATTTGACTCGCGTGTCCATAATTTGCATGTTGCAATGAGTGTAAGTCCTTCTCTGAAAGTCATTGAAGTAACACATTAAGTTATGTGTACTTTAGTCATATGAATGAAGTCAGTTTGCACGTCGAGGTGGTGTAAGGTCTTATGAGAGATGCATCGCGACAATGGTTAAGAGATTTTTCTAACTGATATTTAAACAGTTGACAATCTCAAGGCTGAATTATTAGCTGTGTAGGCTCAAAATTACATGGCAAAAGAGATGCTTTCTATAGTGTGTATCTTGATTGAACGACTCGATGCATGCTTTGCATTTGCTTCAAATGGATGTGCAAATAGTTATTAGTATGTAACAATCATTCACCACATTAAGGAACTTTGACTAAGCCTTACAATATTAGGATTTAATTGATTTGATTTTATTTTTTAGTTTTTTAAAAGAGTTTTTAAAAATTATTTTTGGGAAGAAAAAAAAAAAACTTGTTTGACAAGTGATATTTAAAAACTGCTTTGAAGATGTAAAAATGGAAAAACTGGTTCATGTTTATTAGAATTTCATTAATGAAAAGTAAAAAACAAACATATTCTGATTGTATTTTGAATTTTCAAAACAAAAACTGAAAACTGAAAAGTAAAACTACTTTTAGCTGCTCCAGTTTTTTAGTTTTTAAAAATTAAAAAATCAGAACTGTTTTTTAAAACTGTTTTAAAAAAACACTACAAAACAAGTTTTTTAGTTTTTAAAAACTAAAATACAGAAAACAATATTATAAAACTATTGTCAAACAAACACTTGGACTTTGTTATTCATTGAGGAAGAGTAATCACTTTGTCATTTATTAAGGAAGAGTAATAAGTGTGCTGATTTCTTACCTGAATAACTCTAATTCAAGTGTTTTGTTTATTTGAGATGGAGGAGTCTTCTTTAGAGACTCAAGCCCAACTTTTAGTTGATGCTAGTGACAGGGTGTTAAGAATGTAATTTTTCTGCTTTAGTTTTTCTGGTTTTTTTTATAAGTTAAAAAAAATAATTTTGAATTTGAAACAGTTTTTTAAAAGGTTTTGTAAACAGTTATTTAAAATGTTACTTGAAACACTTCAAAGAAAAGTATCTTAACGCGGCTGTACATGACTTTTTTTTTTTTTTTCAATAACCAACTTTATTATGGTATATTTGTACACAAAATGACATTGACATAATTTAAATAATAGTAATTACTTAAATAATTTGCTGCTAAAAATAGGAATAACGTCACAAATTGTGGAACTTGTAAGTTCTGCCATATTTGATACACGTAACAGCCACCATAGTTGAATAGTAGGACTTGAAAACGTAGTGATGAAAAAGCAGTGGAGCATTTCACACTATAAAATAAACAATACATAGTTGAAAACATGGGACATGTCTCGTCAAATGACATTTTTTTTTCTCTTCTAAAGGACAAAAAGTGTTTTCATAGGAGGAAATTATTATTATTTTTTCTAACGAACAGTTAATTTGCTAAAATAAAATTATTTGACAATTTGGCCAAAGCGTGTAAATAGGCGTTAGTCGGCGAAACTATCAAATGCAATTTTGTGTAAAGAAATGATATTCAATTACTTTTTCAAAAATGTTTGAACTCTGTGTTTAGAAGCATCGGTATCAGAACACCACTTGATAAAAAATATATATAGTAATAATAGGATGTCATTTCATAAAACTGATAAAAGAGAAAGAGCAAAGTAAATGCTTTCTTTTTCTTCTAATTTAGAGTTGAGTTTAATTCAATATAATTTTTATTTTAATTTCTATATCACAAATACCAAGATAATGTTAGAGAGTTAGGTATGATAATAACTATGAAAAGTAGCAAGATAATGTTGGAGTTGACTTTTAAAGACTAAATTAATATGAAATCAATGGGTGTTCAATTTCCATCCAATCATTTCTCATTTATCTTTTTGTATACTGTCTTTTTTAAGTTTATACTTGTGATGTTTAATGTTTGTTTATTACATGTAAGATTTAAAATTAAAATAATCCAACCTAAAAATTAAAAATTGGTAAAAAAAAAATCGAAATCTGATAACAAATTAAAATAGTTTAAGTTTGTTTAATTTATTAAATTTTTAAACTATGCAATTTGATAGAGTTTGTTGTTTAAAATTAGAAAATCAATTCAAACTGAATTAAATCATAATATATATAATTTTTATATTTTTTCAAAATAATATTTAATTTAAAATATATGACATGATTCATGTTATAAACATAGTCATTCAAAAAATAAATAAGACTAATAATACTACTATAATTTTTATTAGTTGCTTAAGTAAATTACCAATAAATATTTAAATAATTTTTAAAACAAAACAAATAGATTATTTATATATTCTTAAAAGTATTATAAATCATACTTAATAATCTTTAATAATATAATTTCAAAATCAAAAAATTAAACCAAAATAAATCACTAATATTTAGTTTTGTTTATTTCAAATTTTATAATATTTTCAAATCAAAATCAAACAAAATCACAATAAATTTTGGATAAAATCAAACTAAATTGCACCGCGAACATCTTAATCACTTGCACCTTCTTCCATTGAAATAACAAAATTATATAACCTCTTATATAAGTTAAATAATTATCAAATGATATCAAGTCATATATTTCTTTCTCTCTCTTTTTCATTTACTTTACCAACCACTGTTGACAAGTAGAAAGAGAAGGAAAAGAAGGAAACGAAAATATTACATTCATATATTTGATTAATTTGGAATAACCAGATATTGCAATTACTAGCTTCAACCTATTCTACGGAGAAAATCCTTATTTACAACCTAAATAAGATCAAGAAAACACAGAATACAAAAATAAAAAAGTGCAAATGAAATCAATAAGGCTTCCAGATCATAATTCCATAATGTTTTCCAGATTATAAGGAGAAGGATGAAAATTCCGAAGCCAAAAGTCAACCTAATTCTAAACTTAAGAAATTCCATTCAATTGAATCCTTTGTATGAGAATAAGGTGTTTGAGATGCTGGGGGTGACAACTCTCGCCCTCCTTCACCATCACAATTTTGGGTCAGTGGTGGCCCACATAATCCTTCATTGGCATTGCCTATAATGAATCTGCCTCAAATGTTTGAATCTGTGTACCTGTGGGTACTTTTCCCACCAAATGATTGTAAGAGAGATTCATAACCGCAAGAAATGATAAGCTTGCAAGCTCCATTGGAATCTCTCCACTTAAAAAATTGACAAGTCCAAGGATTCAAGGTGCTTTAGATTGCCTAAGGAAGAAGGGATGCTACCTGAGAAAGCATTTTGTGACAAGTTAAGAGCATGCAGTACTGTGAGATTCATAGCCACTGAGTTGCAAGTTGGTCAAATTCGACAGATTCCCAAAAGACTCTGGCACTGGACTCGCTAAACTATTCTGGTCCAATTGAAGTATTGAGAGATATTGTAGTTTTGCTAATGAAGAATCAAAAGGACCAGAGAGATTACAAGATGACATACTTAAAACTTCCAAGTTTGTAACATGACTCCACTCCTTTTCTTTAGCGGAAATTGCTATGCCATCCAAATGTAGCTCTTTGATTTTTGTTAAGTTATGCACAAGCATTGCAATATTTGGCATCTCTAGTTTTAAAGCATGTTCTGAAGTAACTATGCTAGACAAATCAAGAGTTTCCAACTTTGTCAGGTAAGAGATCTCAATTGGAATTTGCCCCTCAAAGCCAGCATTTGACAAATTCAAATGCCTCAAATTCTTTAGCTTTTGGAATCTCTGGAGGAATCTCAGAATGGAATGCATTATCGGCCAAATTCAAACTTTGCAAATATTGCAACGTAAGTAGACCGCCAAAAATTTCAATGCCTCCTGAGATGGATTCTTGGCTTATGTCAAGAGCAATAACGAGGCCTTTGTTGCATTCCACTCCATTCCATTCACAACAATCATCACTTTGGTTCCAATGAATAAGCTTTTTGGCCATTGTATGATCGAATACGAGGTTGTTCCTCAATTGAAGCAATAAAGATTGTTGATGGCCAAAACAATAACTAGTTACTAAAATGATGCTGGTGCTCAAGTTTAAGAGACAGAAGGGTAGTAAAAAAAGCCATAAGGTAATACTCATTGGAAGTGATTATGAGAGGCAATGCTATAACAGCTAACAAATATTGTGGTTTAAGGTGGTTTTTCTTTTTTGTCTTTGAGGACATGCTATTTCTCTCCCTTTTATAAATCCTAATGACCAACTTATGATCTGACTTAATTTAACCTGATGAGTTGGTCTCCTTGGAAGTCCACGATATCTAAGCATCACATCAATAACTTGCTATATGACTAAATCGGTTAGGTTATTGCACAACAAAGTTGAAAATTTTAGTGGAGGAAGAATGTAAATTCTAACATTGAACGTCTTTTATAATTCTAAACTCTCTTGTGCTACAAATCTGATGTTACTAAAAACAAGTACACTTGAAAACATTTTCAAATGTTCTACTAATTCAATATTAAATTTTTCTCCATACTTTTTATAAGAAATAGTAATAAAAATAATGAGAGCATAAAAATTACACTACATTTTTTCTTCATTCTTTGACAATAACTATAATTTCAATTTTCAAACACGTTATACACTTCATTCTTTCAATTACTTTGATTTTATTACTACACCTACTTTAATGAAACAAGCAGGAGTCCGTAAACTTTGAAATGTTATTTTGAAATTTCTTATTTTTCAGTTATTGACTAACAAAAGCTAGAACTAAACTTAATAACTATAGTTTACGATTTAGTGTTTAGAATTTTTATTCATCATGACTATGGAATTGAAAAACAAAAAAAAATGATAGAGGTTAAAAAGAGGCAATTTGTACAAATTAAAGTATATTTACCATGCATGATGTCCTTAATAATAAAAAATGTCATGTTCCTTCATATATTAAAATAATGATCATTGTGAAGTGACTTCACACCGACATTTTCTTTACATCCCAATTATTATTATATGTTTTATCCATCTAGAAAGAGACCCATTTATGTGAAGTTGGGGTGAGATGATGAGAGATGAGATTAAGGTGAGGAGAGAATTGTTTAGTTGGGAACAAAAGTAAGTAAGAAGTTAGAGGGGGGTTTTGGTGGAGTTTAACTGAGGAGGGTTGTTAAAGGTCAAGAGATGGGTGGGTAGTACCAGTAATAATGCTCAATACTCTATCAAAAAGACTTATCATTTAGTTTGCGAGGAGTCTCATTGTTTTAACTCACAAGTTATGGAAGTTAAAAGTGTCTTCTAAGGTCCTAACATTTTCTTGGAAGATTACTCATAATAGGATCCGGTTAAGGTTGAATGGCAAGACTGAGTATTCTTATCCCAAGAGATGCTTCTTGTCATGTTTGTTGCAAAAATTTAGACTATGTGTCACACTTGCTTTTCACTTGTTAGTCAAGTTATCTAGTGTAGATGAAATATTATAGATAATTAGGTTATTTATGAGTTTTGCTCTCTCTTTGTCACGCTCATTACAACTTGAGTATTCTGAAATCCATCTGGAAGGAGGTTGTGATCATTCTTTGCATTTGTTTCATTAGTAACTGTGAGGGATATGATTGGCTATGAACTCTTTGGTGTTTTAAGGAGTATCTTTAATGTTGAACAAGTTTGACATATTCTTTGCAAATCAAACTATTATTTTAGTTTGTAATGAAATTGTGATTTTTATGGCATTGGATTGTATCTTTGATTTGAGGGGTTTGCAAATTCTAGTTCATCACACAATCTATCACTTCTATTAATACGAACCACAATATTTCAAGGTTTTTACATTGCCAAATTATTTGGGGAATTGGCTTATATTTTCATCCTACTGACATTTAAATAAAAATAATCACATAAATTTGTGTGAAACTTGTCTGTCTTAGACGGTAATGAGAAAAAAATTAACATCCAAATCTGCATTTCTTTGTGACAACAGGAATATTGGAAGACAAATTTTGAATATACATACACATACATATATATATATATATATATATATATATATATATATATATATATAGGACAACTCAGGTGAGAAAAAAGGATTAAGGTGAGAAATGAGAAAATATAATAATAACCATAGAATTTCAATAAATGGTTCAAATTTAATTGTTAATTAAACAAACTCACGTGGTTCTTTCACATAGGAACTTCTCTCACAAACTAAATATTTGTCTGTTTCTCTTTATTTATTTATTTTTATCAATCATGTTACTTATCATATTTTTATTTTACTCTTTTAGATAATAATTAATATTAATTTTTATATATAATTTATTTTATTTTAAATTTGGGGAGGGGCCATGGCCCCTACCAGCCCCCGTCCCTCTGCCCGTGAGTGGTGGTAATATCCATGACATATGGTAAGGGTGATGGTTATTGACTATGGTGGCAACGACAATAGGAGTGGTGACGATGATAGTGGTAGTGACAATTTGGGGTGACACCACCACCACTGTCTGCCACCACCATTGCTACCACCACCCCCATCATACGTCGTCGACACTACTGCCACCATTGTCAATACTACCACCACCACCCAGGGGTCCTGGTCCTTCCCCCAAATTTAAAATAAAATAAATTATATATAAAAATTAATGTTAATTATTATCTAAAAGAGTAAAATAAAAATATGATAAGTAACATGATGGATAAAAATAAATAAATAAAGAGCAATAGACAAATATTCAGTTTGTGAGAGAAGTTTCTATATGAGAGAACCACGTGAGCTTGTTTAATTAACAATTAAATCTGAATCGTTCACACACATACAATATTAAATTTAGTAAAATAAAAATTTGATAAATTTAACTATTAGATTTTATACACACATATATATACACACACTAGGTATTAAATTTAGTCACTTTACACATTCAATAAATTTATTTAAAATGAAAATTTGATAAATTTAACTATTAGATTTTATATTTTTATTAATTATATTAGTATAATAAATTTCATATAATTTTAAAAATGTTTAACATATTTTTACACTGTTTAATTTTAACATATAATGTAATATTTTAAAATATATAAATATTCATTATTAAATAAATAATATATGTAGAAAGTCCTAAATATGTGAAATATGATAAACATATTTAATAAGATAATATTATAAAATTCAACAGTTGAATGAGTCAAATTTTTATTCTATGTAAAGTTATTAAATATGTAAATTGACTAAATTTTACATTTGATGTAAATGGATTCTACTCTATATATATATAAATAAAAATAAAAATTATAAAAAAAAATAATAAAAAATAAGATATTGATATGTCTTCTTGTTCGTAGAGGTTAGAGTCCTACAATTTGGATAATTAGAATTTACATTATTTTCTGTTGCACTTTAAATCAATAAAAAAGGGTAAAAGTTTGGTAACAAAAGACAGGAATTTCAGAGACAAGAATAAGAGTATATTAACTATTTAAATTTTTATCTTTTTTAATATTTATTTTAATTGATAAATATATTTTTCCATCATTGTATATTAGTTATTTTTTGTTTCTAGTCTTTAATTTATTTTTCTTCCATGTAAATATATTAATTTTCTCTTCTAGTGCCAATAAGTTTTTTCTATTTCTAGTCCTAAAAAATATGTTAGTTTTTCTTTTAGTCACTATAATTTTTTATTTTTAGTTATTGCAAATATATTAATTTTGCTTTTAGTGCATAAGGTTGTCATCACCGTATGTCACGACAACAGCTTTATAATGGATATTCACAGCAAAACCGATAAAAGAAAACGTTTGAAAAGTTGATATACTAAAACAAAACAAAATTAGATTGACCAAAAAAATATATTAAGCATTTATTTTATTAATAAAAATATATCTTGAGCCGTTTATAATGTTAATTTTTAAAAAAGTTTTAAACTCTTGAAAATTTTAGTTTATATCATTATATTTTAGTTTTAATTACTACATTTTTATATTATGCATTGTACTATTATTTTGAAAAAAAATACTACTTGGAGTAATGTCCTATTCATTTATGTAAACATTATTTATTAAATTATATACATTTATTTATTAAATATTTTTTATTTTATATATTTTACATATTTTAAATTTATATAATTGTCATATTTATTAGGGTTAAATGTAATTTTGATTCCTCTAATTTTTTAAATCCATATTTTTTTTAAATAAAGACATTTTGTCCCTAATTTCATTAAAACTTTAATTTTGAAAATTTATTTTAAAATAAAAATATTTAGTCTTCCATTTTGTAAAATTTGTAATTTCTATTAAACTAAAAATATTTATTATTATCAAATTAATGTTGACTAAAACATAAATTAAATAATATATCATGTCACATCATTAATTTTGTGTCATGTTAAGTTATTTTTAATGATAGAAACTTTTTTTTCTTTCTATTGATTTAAGTGAAAATAATTTTAAAATGGTGGGTCCTACTATACTATTTTTTTATTTATCTCTATTTTTTTCCTCCTAAAAAACAATAATTTATATTATTTCTTTCTCCTAAAATTATTTCTATCTGCTCTATTGACTAAACACACAATTGATTACCACTTAATATATGGATAAACTAACACATATTGTTGTAACTTAACAAGTGGTTTTAAATTCAAATTTTGAGTATTGAAATGTGTTAAATAATTGAAGGAAAGATTTGTCATCTATAATAGTCTCATAAAGAATGCACATGATTGTCTCCGATAAAAGATATTTGTAATTAAATAAAAAACAAACTGTTAATTTCACAAAATAATCAAAATACTAGGTTTTACAAAAATGAAAGTACTACATGTCTCTATTTTAAAATAGAAGACTAAAATTACAAATTTTGAAAAGTAGGACAACAAAAATTTCATTTAAACGTTTTTTTTATTGTTATGTATATCACAATTCAATTTTATTTATTAGTTTTCATTTATATCATATTTTTAATTTATTTATTTATGATAAAAAATGAGAATAATTTATATATACTTACAATGTAAAGAAACTTTACACTGAAATCCATCCATAGTTTAATATATTCTCACATCACTCTTAATTTTTAATAAAATTATTTTAAACAGAACTATTTTAAATTATAATTGAATTTCAGTATAATTTCTTTTCATTGATGACGTATACTTATTATTTTCTAAATATATTTATATAATTTGCACATGAATTAGTTTAGTTTTAAAATGTATATAATTAAACTAAAAATATTTGATGATAAATTTATCATCTTATCTTTAAATATATTTTATACGATAAATTTAAATACACTTATCTTCTTCTTCATAATTTTTTTCTTTAACAAATGGATCAAAAGATTCAAAACTATGCTCAATTTTAAAAATTGGAAAAAAATTCAACAATTAAAAAGCATACAAATTTCTGAATTAAAGATTATTAGAAAACAAAAATACAATTTAACCTAAGGATTATTCTTTTATAATTAATAATTACATAATCATATTAGGTTGCCTCTGAAAAAACATAATGATATTAGATCCAACATGTTTTTAGGTATTGTAGGTTCAAAATTTTTTTTTATACGTAGGAAAGGATAAAATATAGAAAAGGTCCAACTTATTTAATCAACCTTTCTTGATTTTATAATTTTTAGTAAAATTTAACTAGTAATGCACTATGTATCGAAAAGAGTATGCTAACATTCCTCAACAATAGGAGTTATATGAAATCCTCCATATCTAGTTTAGATAAATATTATTTTTAGTTTTTAAAGTATTATTTTTTGGGCGGAGTTAAGTACTAATCTCTTGAGAATTATATAAGAAGTTGACATCTTGTAATAGATCTTTATGTATGTTCATGTACATCTTTACATTGTGATTGTAAAACTTTCTTACTTTGTCTCAAGCCTTTTTGTCATTTTCATATGCATGCATATGCTAAGATCAAACTTCTTCTATTCTTACGCGTGTTTAAGAAGAAAAAAAATGGTATCTACCAACCATTAGACACCATATTTGTTAGTTACATATCATTTGATTTAAAAGAAATCACCACAGCGAGGGGTTTGGCATATGGGTGTAGGATGCGTCTGGTCCTAGTACTTACAAGCTGCGAGACAACAGTGATGTGGAGTTTGGAATAGTGGTGTGGTATGCGTTAGGTTCTGGTCCTTACAAGCCGCGGGGATCACAAAGTTGTGGATTTCAGTATAGGGTGTGGGATGCATCTGGTCTTGACAACAGGGGTGTGGGCGGGCCGAGTTTACCACAGGGGTGTGGAGTTTGACAAGGAGGTGTGGGTTGGGTTTTCTCCACAATCGCATGTCTCACATGGGTGGATGTGGATCCTGGTCATCCGGGATCATAAAAAGAAAGAAAAAAGTACGAATTATTCTGTTTAAGTGGGGGGAGGGGAATATAGATGTAACTTCATTGGAAGGAAGATTGTGTCTTTTAATATGTTCTGGTGATATTCATTGGTTGTACATTTCATTTATACTATTAAGTGTATAAATGTGGCTTAATCAAAGGGATCTTGCATATGGGGATTAGTACATCTAGTACTTTTCCCAATTTTGATTATAAACAGATATGCTTTTTTTGCCAATAAAAAAAGAAAAATAGATTTAAAAGAAATGAAAGGTTTTCAATCAAACACGCAAGTAAAATGCATTTCCACATTGTGACCTTATATTGGGACACTTTTGATTCTCTGCCTACTTTGAGTTATATTAGGTTACTTTCCATAATTAAAATCAAATTCCTCAACTTCAAAGACTCTCAAGTACAGAAAAAATTATTTAGTAGTTAACTGATTCACAAATTTCCTAGTACTGCACTCTACTCATTTTGTATTAATAATGTCAGATGCACTTGCCATATGAATGAATGAGGAATGCCTTGAATTAGACTCAAAGAAAGGTTTGAGATCTCCCAACATCACCATGTAATGATCACATTCAGTAAGCACAGAAGTTACAGCTGGTCTCAAAGAGAAGAGTCAGAAAGCACTTACTCTAGATTTTTATGTTAATGAATATACATGTACCTTTTTATAACTTTGTGAATCATGTACACCGTATAGCTACATTTATAACGTTATAAAGATTATTTAAGATGATCTTGATACACATTGAATAACACAAACAATGGAAAATCCCTTACCACGTTGATAGCTCTTAGAATTTTTCTATATTTGAGTGCAGAACATTCGGAAACACAATACATGGATCATCTAGCACAAAAGTGGTGGACCCCTTACAGAGTCTTCGGTTCTTGCTTAGCTGACACGTATTAATTCCCTTATTTAGAAAGCTAGAACTTTTGTAATAATAATAGTAAACAGTAATAGCATGTGAGCGTGCTGATCAGAAGTATTGTCAACCCACTTTGAAGTCTCCTAATAGAATTTCAGACCCACAATTCTGCTGGGTTTGAAAAGATTACCATGAGTCCACTAAATTGATCTATATGGGCAAGGCCATCATGGCCTAACCATCAAGCCCTTTCGTTAATTGGCTTCATACACTGAACTAAGGATCAGTTTTGATTTTATGCACACTACTATTAGTATATGACTTTAGGTGCGCAAGCATATGAAGATGATTGAGTAAAAGACAAAAGTTAGATGAGTTATTTGAGTATTTTGGAATGGTACTCTTCAATTAGAGTTTGGAATTTCATTTCTGATAATTCGTGTAATAAAGGTTTACATTTAAAGTTAATATAGGATATGAAAGCAAAACTAATAATAATACCAGAAGTACATGAGGAACTACATGTGAGTTTTGTCCTAAAGTAACACGAGATAAATAAAAGGAAAACTCTAGCTAGGAGATTAGAGAATTATAGAATTGTCCTAGTAATGCAATCTGAGGTGTATGTGATTAGTTCTCATGGTGTAAAATAATAGTTAGAACTTAATTAACCAGTGTTGAGACTTAGAGTGCGTCAACATCTTCGCATGACAAGACCCTGGTGGGGTAGAGCCATTTCCAATTATAGTGCTTATTAATTGACTTGAATAAAATAAGATGCACCTTTACTATGTGCAGATGTGCTGTAGTTTTTGGCCCACATGAACATTGTCATAACTGTCTCTAATTAAGGATATCTCAATACTCTATAATTAAGAAATGATGTTATAAATATAAATGTCAATTTGGAATTAAAAAGTTCTCATGAGAGGATAAAGTAATGATAAAATTAAAATCGGAAACAACTATTGTGGTCTGTGATATAACTTGGCATAAAATGGAGAAAGATATTTTTACCATTAAAATATACAATAACACATGATTGGACCTGTTGCCCATCACAATAAGTACACAAGAACTTGTTACCATCCTATATAAAGGGTGCAGTCGTGAAGTAGAAGACAAGAATACAAAAGGTAGACTCAATGCCGTTGCTGAACTTCAATGAACACATAGATTATTAATGCCTTTAGCTTTTTCAGGCCTAGCTTCTTCATGTGCTTATTAAAGATTCAATGCTAGCAGTTATTGGCATCCGTCATTCCCCATATCATTTTCTCTCGTGTTCTTGTGCTAAATTCAACTTAGGTTTGGACCTCTACCTCCATTCTCCATGTCATTGTTTATTCATAGTCACTAGTTTTAGAGTAAACACGATTTTGCTATTTCCAATTACTTTTATAGTATTAATTTACAGTTTTCCTTGCATAGTATTATTTGCCTAGTTTACTTGCATAGCCTTATTTACACAAACAGGGAATTTTTCCTTTAAGTTGTACAAGTTTCTACAGAACAAAATATGTTAAAGATTAGAGATGGATGCAGTGACAAGAATTATGTCTCTATGTAATAAAGGAAAAAGAGTTCATTGATGTTTGAATATGATATACTAATTTATTTTCTATATTTATTTTGTTAGATAAAATATTATATGAAATGTTTATTCTTTTTGTTTTCTTTGCCACTTTTCTGTAGGCAACATGATCTTCAGGACACTACTATTCCTGGCCCTTTTTATGGTGACAAATTCGGTTGCTCTCATGGACAAGCAGACATACATAATACACATGGACAAGACGAAGATCACAGCCTCAGTCCATTCCCAAGACAACACAATACCTTGGTTCAAATCAGTCATTAATTTCATCTCTGAAGCTTCGTTAGGAGAAGAGATAGCTCCTCAGCTTCTTTATGCTTATGAAACTAGCCTCTTTGGTTTTGCTGCCCAACTTTCGAATAAACAGCTTGAATACTTGAACCAAGTGGATGGTTTTCTTGCAGCCTTACCTGATGAACTACTAACCCTTCACACAACACACAGTCCCCATTTTCTTGGCCTACAGAATGGAAAAGGACTTTGGAGTGCTTCTAACTTGGCCTCAGATGTGATCATAGGAGTCCTTGATACCGGAATATGGCCTGAACACATCAGTTTCCATGACACAGGTTTGTCCAAAGTACCCTCTCGTTGGAAAGGTGCTTGTGAAGCAGGCACCAACTTCTCTTCCTCAAGTTGTAACAAGAAGCTTATTGGTGCAAGGGTCTTTCTAAAAGGGTACGAAAAATTTGCTGGAAGAATCAATGAAACATTGGATTATCGTTCTGTGAGAGATGCTCAAGGACATGGAACGCACACAGCCTCAACTGCAGCTGGTAACATAGTGAGTAATGCCAGCTTTTCTGGCTTGGCCCACGGTTCAGCCAGTGGAATGAGGTATACCTCAAGAATAGCTGCTTATAAAGTATGTTGGCGATTAGGCTGTGCTAATTCTGACATATTGGCAGCTATTGATCAAGCTGTTGCTGATGGTGTTGATGTATTGTCACTCTCATTAGGTGGCATTGCGAAACCTTTTTACAATGATAGCATTGCCATAGCCTCATTTGGAGCAACACAAAAAGGGGTTTTTGTTTCTTGCTCAGCAGGCAATTCAGGCCCATATAGTTCAACTGTTGGAAATGTTGCCCCATGGATCATGACTGTTGCTGCTAGCTACACCGACAGGAGCTTTCCAACCCAAGTGAGGCTTGGGAATGGAAAGGTTTTCAAAGGGTCGTCATTATATAAGGGCAAGCAAACAAACCAATTGCCTGTTGTGTATGGAAATTCCTCAAAAACACAAAGTACAGCATCGTATTGCACCAAAGGTTCACTTGATCCAAAGTTTGTCAAAGGAAAAATAGTTGCCTGTGAACGTGGAATAAATAGTAGAACTGGAAAGGGAGAGGAAGTGAAGATGGCAGGTGGAGTAGGAATGATACTACTCAACTCAGAAAACCAAGGAGAAGAACTTTTTGCTGACCCTCATGTTTTGCCAGCCACATCCTTAGGAGCCTCAGCAAGTAAAACAATCAGAAGCTACATTCACTCAGCAAAAGCACCAACAGCTTCAATTTCCTTCCTAGGGACAACATATGGAGACCCTGCACCAGTTATGGCAGCATTTTCTTCTAGAGGACCAAGTGCTGTGGGACCAGATGTGATCAAGCCAGATGTAACTGCACCTGGTGTGAACATCATGGCTGCTTGGCCTCCTAGAACCAGTCCTAGCAATCTCAACAGTGACAAAAGAAGTGTACTATTTAACATAGTCTCAGGTACCTCAATGTCATGTCCTCATGTTAGTGGCATTGCCGGATTGATTAAATCTGTGCATAAAGATTGGTCACCTGCGGCTATCAAATCTGCTCTTATGACTACTGCTTCCACATCAAACAACAAAGGTGCTCCAATTGCTGACAATGCTTCAAACAATTCAGCATTTGCTGAACCCTTTGCATTTGGTTCAGGCCATGTTAACCCTGAAAGAGCTTCTGATCCAGGCTTAGTCTATGACATCAACTCCAAAGATTACTTAAATTACTTGTGCAGCCTGAAATACACATCCACCCAGATTGCTTTATTGTCAAAAAGTAATTTCAAATGTGCCACAAAAACATCTCTTCGAGCAGGTGACTTGAACTACCCCTCATTTGCTGTGCTATTTGGCAAAAGCGCTCGAAATGCTAGTGTGACATTCAAGAGGGTAGTCACAAATGTAGGGAACCCCACAAATTCTTATGCAGTGAAAGTTGAAGAACCAAAAGGAGTAGCTGTCAGGGTTCAACCAAGGAATATGAGTTTCAGAAAAATAGGTGAGAAAATGAATTATAAAGTGACTTTTGTTTCATATGGGAAAACAACAGTTACTGGCAGCTCGTCATTTGGATCACTTACTTGGGTATCCAGTAAATATGCTGTTAGAAGTCCCATAGCAGTAACATGGCGACAATAGGAAAGGTCTTTCTTTGTAACAGTAGAATTTGAGAGAAGCAGAAAACTATTTAAGCTCATAGCTAGCAGGGGAACTTAATTTGATGGATGATGGTCCATCCCATTGTTATTATGAACTTGTTACTGCCTTTAAACTTTTGAATAAAATAAACCACTGTTGTGCAATTATTGCTCATAGTTAAATATGTTCAGGAAAATGTTTACCCGTACCCTAAGAATATTGTTAAAGAATTAAAAGTAGAAAGACTTAACTGAAAAATATGATAATCAAGTCTTTTTTAATTTCCAATCCAACCCTTTTAACAGATACTTTCTTTATTATAATTCTTTAACCAATTTAGCTTTCCGCTATTTACTTGCAGTTGATTTGTTGCTAGGCCAGTGGTGTTTACACGTCTTGATTTAAGTTAGGGAAATTTTGTGTCTTTTGTTTTATAAATGGTTAACATTTGATTTATTTGTTAAAATTAAATCGTTGACTATTAAAATTTGAATGTTAACTTGTGTCATTATTATATGACATGACACATGTTTTAGAATTATTTGAGAGTTTAGTGTTTATAGAAAATATTTAAGTTGATTTAGGGTTTTGAAATCTCCCTTTTTTTCAAATCGTGGTGTTTGGCTTCGTCCTCACCTTCGTGGTCCTCGGCTTCATCTTCGTCTTTGATTTCATGTTCATCTTCTTTGTCTTCATCGTCCATTCTGCATACTTTCATGGAAGCAAGTGACATTTCCAACAGCTCATAATCTCAACCTTAAAGGTGTCAAGTGATGTGTAATTGTAGGGTGGAAGCTCCATTGGTGACATCGTGAACAGAGGACAACCCAGAGAGAATATTTTATAGATGTAGATTTTACCAAGTGAGAGTCATGATATCAGTGTTGTCATTTACACTTTTAATCTTTGTTTTTATAAAATTCCTTTTCTGGTCAAATTTTTGGTTCAGTAATCTCTAATTGGACTTGACTAGTCTCCTTCCAAGTCCAAAACTACAAATTTACAGGAAAGATTCCTCCACAGATAGGCCAATTGAAAAATATTAACTAGCTCTATATATACAATAATATGTTAATTGGTTTTATTCTTGAAGAGATTGGAAACCTAAAGGAAATTATGGAGTTGGACCTTTCATAACACCAATTCTTGGAGGTGATTTTAGACAAATTCTTCTTGTAGTTCCCAATGCAAGTCGAGAAGAAATTGTTGGGTCAATCATAAATTCATCTGGGTTGTGATCTCATTGTAAAGTTTTAAAGTTGTCAAAGAATGTGTTTGGAAAATATAACAAATGAAGCTGAAGAAATAGAAAAAAAAATTCTCATAATGGATTATTGTTTTAGGTGATGATAATATTGACGCCTATGATGACGGGGAGGCTAAAGTTGAAATTTCATATGTTTTTTTGTCAGATCTACTGAAAATCCTATTGAGAAGATAATTAAATTAGTTTATGTCAAACTTGTGGATTTTTACCTAGATGCTAACTACTTTAGAGACAGGGGCGATTCTTGTTTTAGATGTTGTTTCTTTAGTCAATAATTTTATTATGTTTTTACTACCTGATGATGTTAAGGTTTATTTAAGTTCAAATTTCATTGTCAAAGCTGATGATGAGATTGATATCAATAGTGATTGGTTTATTGTAGAGCTTTTAAACGATATTAATGTTCTAGCCTTCCAGATCATTATTTGGTTTTTAAAAAAAAAAAGTTTCTTACCTTGGTGCTTATGAGAAATTTAGATATATCCCTTTGACTATGTAATGGAACATGACTCATAGTTGATGAGTTGTGTGTTAATATAATTGGAGCTACTATTTTTGCATGTTATAACATTGACAATAAAGTATATATACCAACATTAAATATGATTCCATATAATAAAATGACTTCTTTTAAATTCAAAGATGTTAGTTTCCTCTGGTTGTGTGTTATGACCATCAACAAGAGTCAGGACAAAGTTTTTCAAATGTTGGAGTTTTTCTTCCAAGACCTGTTTTTACTACTAGTCAATTATATGTTGCAGTTTCTAGAGTGAAAAGTAGAGTTAGATTAAAGATTTTAATTTGTGATGGTGAAGGTGATAAAAAGTAGATTTTATCATTATATAAGGAGATCTTTCAGAAAATTTAGAGAGGTATGGTTATTTCGTTCATTTAATTTCTATTTTAAAGTTACTATGGATATCTATTTTTAAAATTTGATATTTATTGCTTGTTTGACAATAGTTTTATAAAACTATTTTCTGAAAACAGTTTTCGAAAACAGTTCTAGTTTTTTAGTTTTTAAAAACTAAAAAACTGAAATAGCTAAAAGTAGTTTTGCTTTTCAGTTTTTTATTTTTGTTTTGAAAACTCAAAATATGACTAGAATATGTTGTCTTTTGCTTTTCATTAATGAAATTTTAATAAATATGAACAAGTTTTTCCATTTTTACATCTTCAAAACAGTTTTCAAATAATACTTGCCAAACAATTTTTTTTTCTGAAAATAGTTTTTGAAAAATATTCTTGAAAAACTCTTTTCAAAAACTAAAAAACAAAACCAAATCAATTAAGCCTTTAATTTCTGTATTTTTAACCGTTGTCTTTCTTTAGCATGTGTTAATTATTAAACTGTAGATTAAAAACAGTAATTTGTAGTGAAAAGTAAAACGTATTTTTATCATAAAAAATATTGTATACGAAGAATATTTTAAAAAATGTAGCCATTAATAAGTATTATTATAGTTAATTTAATTCACAAAAAAATTATAGTTAATTTTTTTTATGATTTGTTATGTATATTGAAATGCATTTTATTAGATAAACTATATTTAAAATCGAATTAATGGACGGGCTACTATGTGTATTTTTTAATTGATTTGTATTAGAGTTTAATTGATATACATTGTCAGTGTAAAGATTTTATACTGATAGTAAATCACAACCCTTCATTCATGGTAGATTTGTTGACTTTACTCCTTACTATTTTAAAAGTCACATAAATGAAAAGTTATGATTGAATGTCAGTGTAAAAATCCTTTACACTGACAGTGTATACCAATTAAACTTCTCTTTGTATTATTATTATTATTATTATTATTATTATTATTATTATTATTATTATTTATAGTTTATGTTGTATCCTATAAGCATGTTTATATTCTAAGATGTGGATGATTTGAAAAAAAAAAACTATAACGTTGTTCAATCCCTAAATGACACAATTATAGTATAAATCATGTTATTTGTAATTGATGTTAGAGAATTTCTTTTTGCATTTTCATAATTTCTACCTACACCTTTATAAAGGTAGGAAAAGTCTCAAATACCCTAAGTAAAAAAATAACTTTAATCTTAATAAAAAAAATTGCAAATTTTTTTACAAGTTCAGATAGAGGTGTCCAAATTTTTAAAAAATAAGTTGCAAATTTTGTACAAGTCCAGATAAGGGTTTCTGGACTCAGTCCAGACAGAGGTTTTCGAACTCAGTCCAAACAGGGGTTTTCGGACTCAGTCTGGACAAGGATATCCGAACTTGTAAAAAACAAATTGCAAATTTTTTTACAAGTTTGGACAGGGGTTTCCGGACTCAGTCTGGACAGGGTATCCAAACTTGTAAAAAAAAATTGCATAATTTTTTACAAATTCGGACAAGGGTGTGCAGACATGTAAAATAAATTTTGCAAATATTTTTACAAGTCCGAACAAGGGTGTTCGGACTTGTAAAAAAAGACAATGTATCGAAAAAAGATAAACGCAAAACTAAACCACGAAGAACAAAGTAAATGCAAAGGGGATGAACAACAACACACGAAAAAGAAGAGAAAATACTGATTCAATGAGAAAAAAATCGAAGTTGTCAAGAGGAACTAACGAGAGATGCAAAACGAGACATATGCGAAACAAGAGAGGTGCTGGTGAAAGAGAAAAGAAAGAATATGTGGTAATTAAATTTTTACTATTTTTATTAAGAGTTTTTTTTCATTTTAATAAATTATGGAGGTGTAGAAAGAACTTATTGGAGTCCAAGAAGAAATTTCCTTAATGTTATTATTGGTCTTTTTCCAAATACGTTATATTATTCATAGTACTGTGATGAAAATGTCTTAAACAATTTATGTTCTTAATGTAACCCATGTTTTTTATATTAATTGTTATTTTTTAATTACATATTAATATTTTGCATAAGATTCCATATTAGTTAATTAATAATGTAATTCGTTTAAATCCGCGACAACGACACTAATCTTTTTAACAATTAGCCTTTTTAGTTCTCCAAACCACGCTTCAACCAACCTTCTTCTATAATATGAAAAAAGGACAAAAATCAAACAGAAAAAACAAAACATAATTCCAAAGCCACCAAAAGCTTTTATTCATATTTCAATTAAAATAGACATGAATCTAAGTCGAAAATTGCTCCAATCATTGCAGTCATAACAGACAATATTTTGTTTTGAATTATTTCCTCACCTTCTAAGTTCTAACTAAACAGGTAATAAGTCTGGGGCGTTATTTTCCGTAGTTAAGATTTGAGAGAGAGTGTTTTGAATTAGGTTTGAGTGTGAGAGTCATATCCTCCAACATTTAACTACAAATAGAGAGAATCAGATATGGTTGTTCCCTTTTTCCATGTAAAAACAAAAGGAGAAGGCCAATCAAATTGAATTAGTATTTCTCTTCTTTAATTGTTTAACGGTATATGAAATACAGTTGAAATCCCAAAGGTTAATTTTTAAGCATTTGATAAAATTAGTTAATTATGAAATTTGAAATTATTAATTATTAGATTAATAATAAAATATTTAAAATAATTATAATATATTTAATAATATAAATTAATTATATATTTAAATTATACATTATTATAATTATATATTTAAATTATAAATTTATGTAATTACATATTTAAATAATAAATTTCTATAATTAATATTTAAAACATTTTTTATTATTAAATATATAAATTTTAAATTGCATATTTAAATTATAATTTTTTATAATTATATATTTATATTATAAACTACTATAATTATATTAATGAATGAAAGAATAATTGTATAATGTTATGAGAAAGAATGAATGGATGATAATACATTAATTAATAAAAGATAAACATATAAAAATAAAATGAATTAATAACTAAAGATATGAGATCTTTTGAAAGAGTAATTTGTAATAGCTTTTTTGAAAAAAATTAAAAAAAAATTCTAGATTTTTGCTATCCAATATTTCAATTACCATTTCAGGCAGCTTTTAACTGAAATGACAAATTAATAATACTCCAAATTTGATTTAAATTAAACATTTTATTTTCATGTATAATATAATATAATATATAGAAAAACACTTATCCAATATCAGTGTAAGAATTGTTTTACACTGATATTTAATTATAGATTTTATATATAAATTAGTTACTTTAAATTTCATATAAATAAAAGATTAAACAAATAATTCATATCACATTGATACAAAATAAAAATATAACAATGAAAAGATAAACAAAGATCTTTATTATATTAAACTTGAGGAGATACATTTATAATTATTTTTATTTTTTATTATTATATGATAAAAGTTTAAATTATAACAGAAAAAAATAATATTTCAGAATATTATAAAATGAGAATTAAAAATAGAAAATTTTTAATAAAACGTTAAATAAAATGGACAGAAAAAAGTAATATTCAGCATTTTTGAAAACAAAGAAAGGTTTTACAATTTATTTTTTCAAGTTGAAGATTTACTGAATCTAATTTTTCATTTGACAGTTACGATGAGACGCGTTCATTAGCTAAGTACAAGTTGTGAGTGGGACCAAGGATGTGCTGCGTCATGTGTGTGTAAAAGAGGAAAAACGAGAGATCCATTTCAATGCGTTGCAATTTGCTATTGCAATGCAATGCATCTTCCTCGTTGAACCTTCCAAATCACAGAATTCTTCTATTTCACCTAACTTCCTTCATTTTCTGGTGCAGCAACCTCTATCGGTATTACCGTCACCAATCTCCAAAATTTTCCGTCAATTTTTCAAGCGATAAGCTTCAACTTGGAATTCAGCATATTATGTTGCCGTGAGTGTGCAATCGTATTATTAATTCCATCTGGGTTGTGACCCTTTTGCATGAAAGATTGAATCTTGAAGTTGAACTGATAATTCAATTCTGACTTGTGATTGTGATCAATGGACAATTATGGGTCTTCACAGCATCCATATGAATATGGGTATCCAAACCCTTATCATATGTACCCTGGCCACACCCCTCCATACCCTCCTCCTGATCCATATGCACATGCACATGCACAAGCACAAGCACAAGCACATCCACCAGACCCTTCATATTCCTTCAACTACTCACACCCCCCATCCCCTTATTCTAGCCACATAGACTATTCCTCATACCCTCCTCCTCCTCCTCCTCCTCCTACCTCTGCTCCTGGCTTCTTTGACTATCCCGGGCCTCAGTCTCCTCACTCTTATCCTTACCCTCACCAAGTGCCTCCAGAATGGAGTGTCACAGGAGGTGGAGTGTCTCACACTAGTGATAGTTACAACCCTCCTCTCTCTTCTGCTTACCCTCCTTTGGATGATCTCATGACCAATGTTAGCTTGTCTGATAATATCCTCCCTAGTGCTCCTCCCTTGACACATTCCCCTCCAGTTTCAAATCATGACAACCGTGATAAGTTTTATGGTTATTCTAACTCCTCCTCCTCAAGTTTGGATCAGGGTGATACTTCTAGACTTTCAGTTCATGCCCCTCGCTTGAGACATTCCACTTCAATTTCAAATCATCAGAACAGACATGACTTTTATGGCTATTCTAACTCCTCCTCCTCGAGTTTGGATCAGGGTGGTCCTCCTAACCTCCCAAGTGCCCCTCGCTTGAGACATTCCACTTCAATTTCAAATCATGAAAACAGAGATGAGTTTTATGGTTACTCTAACTACTCCTCTTCAAGGTTGGATCAGGGTGATCCTCCTAACCTCCCAAATGCCCCTCGCTTGAGACATTCCACTTCAATTTCAAATCATGAGAACAGAGATGAGTTTTATTATTATTCTAACTCCTTCTCCTCAAGTTTCAATCAAGGTGATCCTCCTAGACTTTCAGTTCATTCTGATGACTCAGTGAATAGTCAGAATCTGCAGATTGTGCCAGTTCAGCACAAACAGTCTCTCAGAGTTTTGCTCCTGCATGGGAATTTAGATATTTGGGTTCATGGAGCCAAAAACCTTCCAAACATGGACATGTTCCACAAGACTTTGGGGGATGTGTTTGGGAGATTCGAAGGAACAGTGAACCAGAAAATTACTAGTGATCCTTATGTGACAATTTCTGTGTCAAATGCTGTAATAGGGAGAACTTTTGTGATTAGCAATAGTGAGAATCCTGTGTGGGAGCAACATTTCAATGTTCCTGTTGCACATCATGCTGCTGAAGTTCATTTTGTTGTGAAAGACAGTGATGTGGTGGGTTCACAGCTCATTGGCGTTGTTGCAATTCCTGTGGAACAAATATACTCAGGGGAAAAGGGGCAAGGGACCTACCCTATCCTGAATAGCAATGGGAAGCCTTGTAAGCAAGGTGCTGTCTTGAGTGTATCCATTCAATACACTCCAATGGAGAAACTTATATTTTATAATCAAGGAGTTGGAGCTGGTCCTGACTACAGTGGTGTTTCAGGCACATATTTTCCATTGAGGAAAGGTGGAATGGTTACACTATATCAAGATGCTCATGTTCCAGATGGTTCCCTCCCTAATATTGTGCTTGGCAATGGCATGTATTATGCTCATGGAAAGTGTTGGCAAGACATCTTTGATGCCATAAGTCAAGCTCAGCGATTGGTTTACATTACGGGGTGGTCAGTGTGGCACAAAGTTATGTTAGTGCGAGATGCTGGCCATGCTTCAAAGTTCACCTTAGGTGAGCTTCTGAGGTCTAAGTCATCAGAAGGAGTAAGAGTGCTTCTCCTTGTTTGGGATGATCCTACATCAAGAAGCATCCTCGGTTACAAAGTGGTTAGTAATGCAATTTTTTATGTTACCTATTACTGCATTTCTGTTTAGAGGAGGGCTGGGACTTAATGTGCAATTGTCTGCATGTGTACATTTTTGCTACATGCTGTTATCTTAATCATGTCATACTTTTATTTTTACCTTTTTTTGTTGTGACTACTTTTGAAATTAATACTAGAAAAGATAAAAAAGTTAGAAGTTTTTTATTGTGAACAGTACCTTAAGAAGGCCAGAATTGTTCAAGACAATTGTTTATTTAAATAATACGAGCAACTGAGGTCAAAAGTTCATGTTGGAAATCAATCTCTAAGTTTTAGGAGAATCACAGCATCTCATTATTCAGAAGGATTACAGTCAGCTATTCTTTTTTATTTTGTTTTTGTAATTATGTGATTCCTAGTTAATCCTGGGAATACCCTATTTATCATTTCCTTTGTGGTTTTCTTCCTTCTTTCTATGTAATATATTCCTTCTCATATCAAATAATACAGAAATGAAGTTACTTTCTTCATACTCCAATCGTAGTTCAATACCTCCAAATAAAAGCTCAAATAAAAAATTTGGCTGTAGTTGGATTTGGGACTTCTAATTTATTGGCTTTGTCTAAATGATTACTCATTACTTTATTATGGTATGTGATGTAGCAAAGCATTCCTTTGTCCTGTGTTAATAAAATTTCTAGCATGATCCATGCAGTTTACTTTATTTTAAGATTAAGACTCTTGAATGAGTTTTTATTTTTGAAATTTTAGTTTTATGGATATGATTTGCTCTTTTATTATAAATTTATGGATATGATTTTCTCTTTTAGTTATGAGAAATTCTTCTGCTTTACTTTCAGGATGGTGTAATGGCAACTCATGATGAGGAAACTAGACGATTTTTCAAGCACTCTTCTGTGCAAGTGCTGCTTTGTCCTCGGATTGCTGGAAAACGACATAGCTGGGCCAAACAAAAGGTTTTCTTTGACAGTCATTCGTGTCACTGAAATATCTTTAGCTACTGCATCTCCTGATTCATTGCATTATTAACATTTTAAATGTTCTCCTTTTCCCTATTAGTTATACTTTATGCTGCGCATATTTCTACTAATGGGTGATTCCATTTGGTAGTTTGTCTAACTTTGTGTCATTTATGTTTTCTGTTCTAGAGTTCCACCCTAAATTTCTTCTTCTATTTATCAGGAAGTGGGAACAATATATACACATCATCAGAAAACAGTAATTGTAGATGCTGATACTGGAAATGACGAAAGAAAAATTGTAGCATTTGTTGGCGGACTTGATTTGTGTGATGGGCGATATGATACTCCCCACCATCCTCTCCTTAGGACACTGCAGACACTGCATAAGGATGATTATCACAACCCTACTTTTACGGTAATATATTTTTGCTTGGTTGTATGATGAGTTGATTTTTTCATCAATCGCTTGATAAGCAATGAATGACAAAAGTATATAAGTTCAATTTTTAACAGTTTTAGAAGAAATCAAATTATGATAAAGAATAATTTCATTATTCTTGCATAATATAGGGAAGATTAAAGGGCTTATTTTGAAGTGCATTTTGTGATCAATTCAACGGACTTTGAACTGTAAACCTAGCATTGCTGGGGTTATGTATTTTTTTTATCGGTGAAAAATATATTAAGGCGGGTACTAGGGGTACCCTAACCACATGTACAAATAAGAGGAAGTTAACATGCTTAAGTAATGGTGTTATATATTATGTACTACCTATTATATAAGATGATGTTGCTATCTGCTGGCCTTTAATTTTGTAGATTTATTTCATATTTATTGTACGTCTAAAATGTTTTTGCAAATTTATGACGGGGATGTTCCCTTATTTTAGCTTTAGAATCAAACAACTTAAATTTAACGGAAGTACATAGCTAGGAACCAATATGCTTCAATTTTACAAATTTTGAAGCAAGAAGTCTGATGATGTGGATTATACAATGACAGGGTAGTACCGGTGGTTGTCCACGGGAGCCATGGCATGACTTGCATTCTAAAATTGATGGTCCAGCAGCTTACGATGTTTTGAAAAACTTTGAGGAGCGCTGGTTAAGAGCTGCAAATCCTAAAGGGATTAAGAAGTTGAGGAGTTCATATGATGATGCATTGCTTAAGCTAGACAGAATCCGAGATATTATCTGTGCATCTAATGCTCCTTGTGTTAGTGATGATAATCCTGAATCATGGCATGTTCAGGTATTTAGTCAATAAATATTGAATAGATATATAGAATTTCTAGAAGCAGTTTATTTTCCTATTTACACTAGTTAAAGGAAACTATTGAAAATACATGCTTTGGAATACAGATTTTCCGTTCAATTGATTCAAATTCTGTTAAGGGATTTCCAAAGGAGCCAAAAGATGCATCAAGCTTGGTGAGTGGAAGATTTTAATGTTTTCTTTCTCATGCTAGATCTAGATTTCAATTCATCAGACTTGAGCCCCCTTATATGTCATGATGGGATAGTTTAATATTATTGTCTTTTTGCAGAATCTAGTATGTGGGAAGAATGTGCTGATTGACATGAGCATACATACTGCATATGTAAAGGCTATTCGTGCTGCACAACATTACATTTATATAGAGAATCAGTATTTCATTGGGTCTTCATATAATTGGAGTCATCATAAAGATCTTGGTATGGAACTCTTCTTTCTGAACATGTATTGTTTTTTGCTTCAAGAATCCTTCTGTTATTTTGCTGAAGATTTTGGAGAACGGAATTTATTGTGGTACATCAGCTTTTCTCATATAAAGCATCACTTAGTTTCATCATGTAGAGTTTACATTTTAATAATCAAACCGAGTGGCCTACAAAAATATATAAAGAAATATACCATTCTTTCAAATTTATGATGTGTTATGTTGGTGCATTTTATATAAGTCAAGGGCTCTGGAAATTACATGTGTGTGTCGTAGCAGATAGCAGATAGTTTGATATTTTTAAATTGTTTGTACCCAAAGCTCATTGAAATATAAGTACCTGTGGTTCCCTTTAAAAGTTAGCAATTGAAGATTTAAAATTTTTTATTTCTAGTTTCATAGGTATTATCACATATTTATGGATTTACACATTCATGACAAGCCTTTGAATATCAACTGTATCTTTTTTATGTTCTTTTTCTTTGGCTGCATGGATGGTATAAGAATTATTTATTGTTGTAATGTGTGTAGACCATACCTCATGCTATTTATAACATGAAAAAGGAATCAGTGTTGATTATAAATTACAATCAATTATTGATTAATTAGGAAATCTAATATAAGGAATTAGGAATAATAGAACTTCACGCAACAGGACTTTGCTTGTGGCCACGTGCAATGGTGTTTTTAGTTGGTTGTGAACGTGGATGGCAACACAGTCTTTAGAAAGGTCGATGGTATAGAGTGACAAGAGGGCAGCGGTAGCTGCCAAACAAGCCTGACAATGGGGGTGTACTGTTCACCAGCAAAAGAAAAGTTCCACACAAAATGTATTTGTGCTAGGGATGCTAATAAACATCATTAATCCGGCAAAAGGGCAGTGTGGTAATTGCCAAGCAAGGTAGAGGCTCAGTGCAGTACTGTTCATCATCCTGATCAAGGGGGCACGTGCAAAAGGACAAGAGTGCATCGGTTGTTCTCCTAAGATGTCGTCCATGGAGCAGTGTAGATTGATGGAAGGTAGATTGGCTGGAAAGGTCACGCAGCTCCAAAGGTGGCCACTAGTAGTGGTTGGCAAATCTTATACAAATTATTGAAAAGAAATAGTGTGAACGGAGAGCTCACCGAACCGTGGGTCCTCAATAAGACAGTTTTTGTGATACCTCAACAAAGAATAACAAGTTTCTCAGTAAGACACAGTTTTTGTGATATCTCAACAATAAGAATAATCTACCCTGATACAATATAAGAATTATTTACGGTTGCAATGTGTGTCAATTAATACCACCCACCTCATGCTATTTGTAATATGAGAAAGGAATCAATGATTCAATATTGATTACAAAATCTATCAATTATTGATTAATAGGAAATCACATATTTTAATAATAGTAAAGACAATATCAAGACATAATTTCACTAATGGCTCCGAGGTTTGAACCAATGATCACTTGCTACCTAAACTCCTTGCCACTAGTCACTTCATAGCTATCTTTTCTCTATAATTCACTAGGTGAAGATGATTTATTAGTGAGTTTAATTAGATTTTTTTAAATATCTCCTTTCAATTTTAAAATTTCCATGTTTTTACAGGTGCTAATAATTTAATTCCTATGGAAATTGCACTGAAGATTGCTGCAAAGATAAGGGCAAATGAGAGATTTGCAGTGTACATTGTTATTCCAATGTGGCCTGAGGGTGTTCCAACAGGTGCTGCCACCCAAAGAATTCTATTTTGGCAGGTGTGCTTCAACTCATCAGAGAAAAGTCAATTTTATTTAGTCTGGCAATTTGATTGAACTTTCAAATTTGCCACTTGGAATCCTGGTTATCCTGCAAATAAATTCATTAAATCAAGATTTTGAAGGCTCAATTGACCTGTTGATTGTCTACTCTACTCATCAAAATATTTCATTTTGGCTTTCCTTATATGAAAAGTTCGAAATCATGTCTTCAGATTTTCAATTGGTTGACGTTTGGATATGTTCACCCTGGCATCAAGTTCCATATAGCTCTATTGAATTCTAATCATATTAGACCATTTTTGCATTTTATTCTCCTATCATTTGTGCTTTAGAGTAAGTGGCTGGTTTTTCCAATAATCAAGCCTCATCTCATTAGATCATATCAGCTGTGTGGATCATTTTAGGGCAAGTGTTTTTTTTTTTAACATTTATTCCTAAAGTTTATTTAGTCTTCCTCTACCCTTTTTTATGAAACCATGTTTTATGTGACACAATTTTCTCAACAGACCGCATGTTGAAAATCCATGTTCCAAAATTTAACTGTTTTATGTTGGCTACTGCCTATTGACTGCTCTTCCTAAAACGATAGTAGTGTGTAGTGCAAATTACATTTCAGAAGCAAAAATTAGAAGATAGAGGCTCAGAGCCCCAGAAAATTTTGATTCCTTAATATTTAACAATCAATTTTTCCATAATATTACAAAAGTGGCTAACCTCCATGCAACCCAGAGAATGACTAGGAATGTATCGTTTTCTAAATTCCAAGTTAGTGGTTCTTTTCCTCCACTCGCATTTGTTAGAGTTATTAAGAAATCATGCCAGCTTAATGCCAAAATTAAAGCTATAGCAGCTTAGAGCTCTTGGTATTTGCATTACTTATTTTTTCCTTAAAAAATTTCAGCATAAAACAATGCAAATGATGTATGAGACAATTTACAAGGCTTTGGTTGAAGTTGGGCTTGAAGCAGCATTCTCTCCACAGGACTATTTGAACTTTTTCTGTCTTGGAAATCGAGAGGCAATAGATATGCATGACAATATCACTGTGTCTGGAAATCCTCCGCCTGCAAATAGTCCACAAGTACGAACTCTATGCTACTCCTTATTCCCTCTTCCCTTCTCAGTTAACATTTTTCTGCTTCCATATTACCATGAAACAGTGAGTTTTTTATGAAGTTATAGATATCTAGTACCAAGAATTTCCAGATAGCTCATTATTTTGTTAGCATGTAAACTGCTCACCGCCACTCAAAAGGTGAAAAACTATTATATTCTCTATCCAAATTTCGTAATTTTTTTCCTTCTAATTTGTGAAATGCATGGCTTATGAGTAGCAGAGTAGGACAGATGTTCTGACAATCATTATAAGCATCTTAATGGTCTATTTTGCGGTATGGATCTCCCTTTATTGAATGCAGTTGTAAACTTGTGTACCGGTGTTCTTTGTCCAGGCAATCAGTAGAAACAATCGACGTTTCATGATATATGTTCATTCAAAAGGCATGATAGTTGATGATGAATATGTCATATTGGGGTCTGCAAACATCAACCAGCGCTCTATGGAAGGGACAAGGGACACCGAGATTGCAATGGGAGCCTACCAACCTAATCATACCTGGGCAAGAAGACAGTCATATCCCGGTGGACAGGTAAGTTTTTTTGAAGTTAGAGGCTTCTCATATTTTCTTAAAAAGCCTTTATGACAACCGTTGATTGAAAAATCTGTAGTTGTTTTTATAAAGTTTACATGTGAAAAGAAGAAAAGGAAGAACTTGTGAGTTTGAATTTTTCCACTAACAAAACTAACATACTAATAACTAATATTTATCTTAAAAAAACAAATTAAGATGTTATGATCTATGCCTTTGATTTTCAATCAACAATTATAATTCCACAGCCCACACTCTACCTTCTAAAATCCAAATCCCAGCAACCAGCTAGCCAGGTCCTTACTACCATTAGGCCACAAAATCAACATATTTGGATTTATTTTAGTTTCTCTAATTCCCTGGAATACAAATGTTCATTTGTCAATATGATTTCTAAGGAACCATGAGTTCTGAATTTAGCATCTGATTTACTGTTTACTAATATATTGTTTTTGTTTTGAATTAAATGAAGGAATATGGATTGTGAATAGCTACAATATTGTTTATATTTTACATGCTTGTAATATTAAAACATTTCCTGACCTGACTATAATTCCTGGTGATCCTATGCCATGCAGATCCATGGATATAGAATGTCACTTTGGGCGGAACATACTGGTACTATTGAAGACTGCTTCTTACAACCAGAGAGCCTTGAATGTGTTAAGAGGGTTAGAATAATGGGTGAACTGAACTGGAAACAATTTGCATCAAGTGATGTAACAGAGATGAGAGGGCATCTGCTCAAGTACCCGGTAGAAGTTGATCGAACGGGTAAGGTAAGATCTCTTCCTGGCCATGAAGAGTTCCCAGATGTGGGAGGAAAGATAGTTGGATCATTTATTGCCATTCAGGAGAATCTAACCATTTGATTATGTTTCCACATAAATTGCTGGCCATTAGCATATAGGATGGATGTAAATTACAAACAACTTTGAAATGCAATATAGTTGTAGAAACACCAACTCCCTCTGTATAGTAATAAAATCTTTTTCATTTTTCTTGTATATATATGAACCGCTTGCTACATATTATAACTCCCTCCTTCTCTATAAGTCAGGCTCGCTTACTATCGGGAACACCATGTTTTGTAAACTTGTAATTTAAAGAGCTACTTAGTTTGTTATGAAAGCAAATCATGATCTGGATTGTGTTTTATTTTCTGATTTCCCTTGCTTTATTTATCTCTTTACTTTTTTTCCTCTATGGTGGGATTTTGTTACATTATTTAATTAATTTCCTTTTACTTTTGATTAATTGCACAATTTCACAAAACTATAACATACTCTTTGGAAGGGGCTCGATTAGAAACTCCCAATGAAACTTGTAATTTTCCACCCAAATTTCTTTGATTAGTTGATATTCCGTTCCACCTATATAATACTAATAATGAATCCCTTTTATTATCTTACCCAATTAATAATAAGTTAATAACACGTAGCGTGGAGTGTTAATTTCTTACTTTTTCTTATAATGCAACATTGGCATATTGTTAACAGTGACTTTATTGTCAATTGCTTAAGCACTTTTTATTGAACATTTGCTTCTTCTAGCAAAATATCATCTAAGAAAGCTTGTAAGGGATTCTTAAGGGCAGATTCCTCACTCAAGGACCCGTTTCCTTACATTGAAGAAAAAGAAAGTGGACTTTCTTGAGTCTCACTAGTTTATATGTTGAAAATTTATTGTCAAAGTAGGAGTTAATATGATATATCCCACCAAAAAATGCAAGAGACAACAACGCTATCTTAATGGAGAATAAAGTTACTTAAATTATATAAAAATGTTACAAATAATTTGTGTCTGCGGAGCTATTTGGTTTAAATTTTTAGTTAAAAAGTCATACCCAAATCAATTTTAGTTTGATTTGGATCGATTATTGCTATTTTAATTTCTTAATTCCAATATTTTCTTACATTAGAGTTTATTTTTTTTATTCTTTGAAATCAAACACGGTGAGTATTCTTTAATAAATTTTGTCACTGACACTTGTTATATTGACACTTTAATTTGTGAAGAAATTTTCTATGATACACAAAAAACATAGATAATATAGCCCTGATATAAGTATATTATATTAAATACATAACCAACAGAACTAAAGGCTTGATATTATCTTCACTTCCTATCAGGAAAAAAAAAAAAAATGAGACAAAAGCAATATATGTATTTCTTTGCATAAATTTCACAACATAATCTAAAGGCTAAATCAAAGTTTGATAAAAGATCATAAAACAAATCCAAAAAATATCGATTTGTTTAAATTTTTTATTTTTAGCAGTTTTTTGTTTTTATTTTTTATGTAATTAAATTTTAACACCCCAACAAAAGATACTCTAAATAACGCGTTAGACTTGCACCATTAAAATTTTAAAATGTTCTAAGCGTTTCATCTCGATACAATGTTGTGTAACTTCCGTTTAGATAAAAACATGGTTTTGCTTTGACTACTATGAGCCCTTCCTCCTAATATATGAATTTTTAATTGTGTAAACAAAACTTATTAAAATCTCAGCAATTCAATCTAATAGGGATTTCAGAGTTTGTGTTAACTCCTCGGTCTGTTTGAGGTTCCATATTGTTGTGTCATATTTTATTCAATAGTACTTTCAAAAGGTGCAAAATAGTTTATGTGAGGATTTAATAAATGCAATTTGGTTGAGAAGTTTGCCACTTGCAAGAATTCAATGTTCAAAAAGTAATCGGTTTTTTATATAGAAAAATCTTAGTTTTGTTAAAGGGAAGAATTCAAACATATGACATCTTCTAATTTTCCACTCTATTATAAAATTAATCTTATAATTCTTAAAAAATTGTCTGATGAAATGAAATTATGAACAAGTTATAAGTTTTACCAATAATTACTAAGGTAAGAAGAAATTGATTGCTTTTTATCTATCTCAAATTGTTTTTTGGTAGGTTCACATTAATGACATTGAGAATATGTTTTCTAGAAAAATTATAATGTTCACATTTCCTTTCTTTAGTGCAAAGTTAAAGTTTTTCTTAATAACATCATTTAAAATAAAATAAAATATTTTGTCGCCTATACATTTTTCACTTAACAATATCTCCCTTCATGTTGTAAAGTATAGGACTATAGGTTAAAGAAATTAGTACAATTAGCATCTAGATCTACAATGTAAATCCAAAGTTCATCCACCAAGTAGGGCCAAATTACCCTTATTTATTTATATATATATATATATATATATATATATATATATATATATATATATATATGTGGTGAGATAAGAATCACATACACTTTTAATACATGTTGTAGACTTTTAACTAGATTTCTAATTAAAAAAATATATTATGATTATTGCTTGAATACTTAATTTGAATTTGAAATTCATACAAAACTCAGATATCTAAAATGACTGACACGCAAACATAGTTAGAGATACATGGGTGTGATTAAAAAAAATATTTAACTTTATTTTAAGTTTTGTTATCATATAAAATTGATTTTAAATAGGTGATATACCACCAATTTAAATAATTTCTTACATGACTCAAATTTATTTCTTTAGAAATTTATCATTTATATATGTATAGATTTGCGTATGTGCATGTACATATCCATCTCCAGAACATAGTAAGAGTGTCACAAAGGCCCAACTCTGTACCTATCTAGTGGCAGCAAAATTTTGAGCATATTCTCTGTACCAAATGGGCCATTCTGTTAAAATTTTGTGAAACAAGCCAATTGCAGTATCAATCTTCAAAGGAAAGAGTTCTCATTTTTGCTGATATTGAATAGTTGCCTCTATATACCTGATGGATTTGTGAGCCCTTTAGCGTGTGGCAGAGGTTTGCATTATCCTATGCTTTGAAAAATAACTTCCTAAAACTGCAAGGACCGTCTGTGTCAGAAGAGTGAGCATCTCATGCCACAAAAATTGAGTTAGCTAATATTTTCCTGTGTGTTCCACTAACAAAAGGATCATTCATGTGGTCTCTTATCCCCACCGTTATTGCATCCTGACAATGTTTGCTATTGAAAGACATCAAAGTTGAGCTTATATGCTCAGTGCTAAAGTGGAGATCAACTTTCTGGTCATGCTATAGTTATGAGTGAAAGGATACTAGTGTCTGCATGTGATATGTTAGCCATTAGTCTTACGTGCTAAAGTGGAGATCAAATTTCTATTTCACTATCTTCCTGTGTTTTTAAAAATACTTTTTTTTACTGAAACTAAGATGCTAAAAATTATATTTATATTATTCTTTGATTACTTTATTATTTATATTTTGACATGATATATTGTACCATGTCATATATCCGTACTGTGGTTTTTCAAAATTTGCACAAGTATTCATGCAATTTAAGTCATTGTTGGCATAACAAACGTAAGTTTTGTATTTTTTGTTTTCAGTTCTTCTAGCCAATCAAACAGTTAGGCGCCAAATTCTTTGTGTTCTGGCATTTTGGCAGCAATTGCAAATCAGAGCCGTACTAAACTGGCTGGGTGCATATGTAAGAACATTTAAGAATGTGTTCCTAACTCTTGGTTGCAAAATAATGGGCAACTAGCAAGGACTTTAAAATTTAACTAACTCCCCACTTTGAAACATTTATTTTTCAAAGGATAACAATCATAACATCATGCATGAAATTCAAAGAATTTTCTCACTCACCATGATTTTGTTGGCTTCTACTCCGATTAGTCAAATATTATAACATCCTGATGTGTTTCTAAACTAATACATATTTATAACTTACACCAATTATTAGGTCATTTTCATCAATTTAATTGTTAAATTATAATTAGACTTAAATAACAATTTCATCTATAAAAATAGGAGTTTTTTATTTCTATTATTTAAAAATATTTTATTGACCTTTAAAGTTTTTTTTCAGCTATTGTTGTGGACCAATAATTTTAATTTTAATTTATATTATAAATAAAAAAATGTTAATTAAGTATTATTTACAAATAACTTACCACGTCTTTGGAAGGTCTCAAGGAAACGTCAATCATTTCATTCCAAAGAGTTGAAAAAGATATGAAGTCCATCCATTCATTGTTTAGAACTATCTTTTATAGGGTTTTATCAAATTATTAGCTTTAAAATTAAACTTTTGGGAAGGTAAATAATAGGTGCAAAAACCAATTTTGTGGATGTGGGAAGGTAAATAATAGCTGACCTTAACGTGTTTGTTAATTTCATCAACGTGCTTATTGGAGCAAGATTTTAGATTGAGGGAGGGTGGACGGAGGTAAGGAGAAGGAAGGAGGTCATGAGAAGAAAGGAAGTAAACGGTGGATGGAAATCAGAAATTGATGAAAGGAAAGGGGAGGGGTGTATAACATCTGTGTTCTTTACAAATTTCCCGGAAGAATATAGGGCAAAAGACATGTGGGAGATATTCGGGAGATATGCCAAAGTCTAGGATGTGGTAATCCCAACCAAGAGAAATAGGAGGGGGCAACGATTTGGTTTCGCCAGATTCAGGGAGGTAGCCGATGAAAAAATATTGGTGATTAAACTGGATAATATATTCATTGGAACGGAAAAACTGTGGGTCAATTTACCACGGTTTGATCAGCGAACAGAGCAAAATAAGAGAAAGATTAACATAGCAAGTAGGAAACAAGATAAAAAATTTTGCTACACAGTTGCTAGGCAAAAGGGGCAACAAGCTGAACTCAACGGGAAAATGAGGAAATCCTTTGCATCGGTAGTAGCTACCCATGGGGAACCTAACCATAACAATGGGAGGGAACGAGCAGGAGAGAGGGAACATGCGAATATGAAGCTGGTGTATACAGCACCAGTGGAAAAGGTGGCTCGGCTTCAGAAGGCTTACGTGGGAGAAGTACGTAACAAAGGGATGGCTTTCAGGACGCAGATTTTCCTGATGAATCATGGTATTTACAATGTGAGCGCGACTCCAATGGGGGCAAACAAGGTTCTGTTGGAAATGGAAGGGAGGGAGACGCTCCAAGAGACCGTGAAAAGAAAACAGCAATGGTTTGACCAATGGTTCGTGGGGATACAGAAGTGGGAGCCAGGATCAGTTGACACTGATAGGAGGGTCAAGGTGAACTGCTACGGGATTCCGTTACATGTTTGGGGAGAAAAGTTTTTCTCTACTCTAATCGCGCCCTTTGGAGAGCTTCTGTATGTGGAAGAAAGTACTCAAAAAAATGAGAGGTACGATGTAGCACAGATGGTGGTGTCCAGGAAGGGTATGAGGAAGCTTGATGAGGTGGTAAGGACGAGTATTGACGGGTGGGAGTTTGATATCAGGGTGAAGGAGGTGGAAGAGGTAAATGAGGCTAAGAACAGCCGAGTTAGCACGAGCTATGGATCGAAAAACAGCTCTTGTCAGAGGGAGGAAGATTTTGATGAATCGGCTGAAGCGGAAAGGCGGCTGGCTGAGCTGAAGCGCAAAATGTTCCGTAATGGAAACTGGAAGGACGGGGAAGAGGAGGAGGTCAGAAGCGATGACCGGGGTGGGTACGTTCTCCGACTAGGAGGAGACACGGTGGTCAAAGACACAAACCGGTCTAGATCTGAAAGCAGGAACTCGGAGGTGGGGAGGACGCGGCTCGTGGCGGACGGAGGCTCTACCACCGATGGTTTCGACCTGAACGGCGAAGGGGGGCAGGCGCGGGTGGACAGTGGAAGGGAGACAACAGCTCAGTCACCGTGCACGGGGTCAACGCCCATTTTTGGGAAAAAGCAAAGCACAGGCGGGACTACCAGGGGCAGAAGTAGCGCAAGAATGGGGTCTGAGCAGTGCTTTTCGGGAAACACAGGAGAAAGGAACGAGAAAAGGTTGCCCGAACAGGAAGGGGAAGCGGAGGCTTATCTGCAAGGACCGAGATGCGGAGCACGAATATTTAGGCCTGACAGCGGGTCGCCTCGGAAGGGACAGCGTGTCAGGAGGCTGTCATGCCCGGCTTGAGGAAAATCACGCGTGCGGCTCACGTACGCTCGCGACTCGAGGAGATCCTGCAGCGGGTCACTCACGCTCGCGGCCCGAGGAACTTGCCCCGACTGTCACGGGCAGCTGTAGGCCAGGCCGGTGTCAGACGTTGTGACCGTTGGACGTGGGACGCGGATTCAGGTGGGCCAACAATCCGAGGCCCAATGCACGGACCAAGACGCGGAGCGGGCCGTCTGCAGTACTGTTCTTCAATTCGTTTTGGGCCTGCGGGAAAATGCTGAAAATTTTGAAACCGGTCAGGCTGCAGATTTTGCTATTGGGCACCAACGGAAAGTTTCGGAAAGTACTATTGCGTACGGACCGAACAGGGTCATTTCGGAGAATAATGATTTCGGAAAAAATGAATCTATCTCCACAATGCCTTATTACTACAAAAAATGGGTATTAGTAGGTGGAGAAGAGGTGTCCGGAGGAGGGAATGGGCAAAGGAGAGTGGTATCCATATGGAAAAAACTCAGGAGAAATAGTTTTGATAGGAATGAATTAATGTTGCGAGGGCCATTGGAGGATCAAAAGGAAGATGAGCAAGGAAATGGGCATAAGGAGGAGGAAGCGGAAAAAATATGGAAGGCACTGAAGGAAATCGGAATATCTGCCAAACAATCAGATAATAAATATATACAGGAATTACGAAGGATGGAGGAGAGGGATATCGGGGAGAAGGAAAGGAGGGAAACGAGGACTGAGTGGAATAACTAGATGAAGATCTTTTCTTTAAATGTGAGGGGGTTCCGGGATCGGGTCAAAAGAAGAAGGATCAGGAGAATGTTGCAAACGAATGACATTGATATTTGTTTATTACAGGAGACAAAGTGCAGAACGGTAAATGATTGGGAGGTTCAGGAGATTTGGGGGTCGGCAGAGTGCGATTGGAGAATACTACCGTCAGCAGGGCTTAGTGGAGGATGCCTGACAATCTGGAAGAAACATCTCTTGGAGGTTGTCTGGGTTATTCAAGGGCAGGGTTTTCTTGGAATTGGCTTCAGAGGGAACAGTTCAACTGAAGTTAATTGTGTGGTAAACGTATATGCTCCATGTTCGGCCCAAGGGAAAAGGAAGGTATGGGACGATTTGATGATGACAAAACGAGGATTTCCGGAGGTTAAGTGGGTACTTGGAGGAGATTTTAATGCTGTATTGGATAGGAGTGAGTTTAAAGGGAGGTCAAGTTACCACTCAACAATTGAGATGTCCGACTTTAAATTCTTTATCCAGTCAATGGGTTTGTTGGATATCCCAGTCATCAGAAAAGGAGCAACGTGGATAGCACCGAATGGAGAGTCATCTAGTAGGTTGGATCGGTTCCTATTTACACCTGAACTGATGGAGGATTGGGGCGTCACAGCTTAAAGAGTCGGCACTAGAGAGTTCTCAAACCATAGCTGGATCCTAACAGAGGTGAATAAGCAGAATTGGGGCCCTAAACCGTTTAAGTTTTTTGACCATTGGCAGTTGGAGCTAGGTTTCATGGATCTAGTGAAAGAGGTATAGACATCAGAGCATGGTCAAGGATGGAGGATGTATCAGTTGGCACGTAAATTGAAAGGTTTGAAGCTGAAGATTAAAAATTGGAGAGAAGAAAACTGGAGTCGAGATGAGAAGCTCCTGGAAGAGAAGGTTTTAGAATTGGAGACGGTGGATCACCAGTTAGGCCAAGGGATCATCGACAGTGGCCATCAAAGACAAGATATTTTTTCAGAATATTGGGGAATGGCAAGGAGAATGGAACTGTCCATGTTACAGAAATCTCGGGTAAAATGGGCTCTGCATGGTCATAGCAATACAAAGTACTTCCATAAATGCTTTAAGGAGAGATGCTATACAAACTCCTTATTGGCAGTTAAATCATAAGACGGGTGGCTGGAGGGAGTTCAGAGTATCTGGGACCATGTGTTACATCATTTTAAATTGTTCTTTAAAGACGAAGAACAGACGAGACCAAAGATGGATGGGGTGTCTTTCAATTAGTTGACTGATCAGCAGAGAGTAAGCTTAGAGGAGCCTTTTTCGACGAAAGAAATAAAAGAGGCGGTTTAGGCATGTGAGGTACGAAAGAGCCCGGGCCCTGACAGATTTGGTTTCCAGTTTTATAAATCATGTTGGGGAATAATAGGGGATGATATGATAAGTGCAGTTCAAGAATTCCATCAATCAGGTGTATTACCAAGAGGAGTGACATCATCTTTCCTTACTCTCATTCCCAAGGTGGCAAGACCGGATAGGTTAGCTCAGTTTAGACCAATCTCTTTAATCTCTAGCGTTCAAAATATTGTCTCTAAACTGTTGTCATTGAGAATGAAGAAAGTAATGGGGCATTTGATCTCTAAGTGTCAATCAGCATTTGCCAGGTAGATCGATCCTGGATGGGGTGATGGTAGCAAATGAAATAGTGGATTGGGCGAAGAGGAAAAAGAGACCTTGTTTCCTGTTTAAGGTGGATTTCCAGAAAGCATATGACTCGGTAAATTGGGATTTTCTGGATTATATGTTAGCTAGGCTGGGGTTTGGGAGCTTATGGTGAAAGTGGATAAACAGTATTGTCAGGAACAACTATGTGTCAATTCTAGTCAATGGGAGCCCGACAGTTGAATTTAGGCCGGGAAGAGGTTTGAAGTAGGGTGACCCACCCTCTCCTTTTCTGTTTCTAGTGGTAGCCAAAGCCTTAACTGGATTGTTCAGGTCAGCTGTAGGGAAAGGGGTGTTTAAAGAGCTCAACATTGGTGCTGGGGCAAAGTTTTCAATACTGCAATATGCAGATGATGTTATCATGATGGGGGAAGCAGATTTGACATCGGTGTGGTACCTGAAGGTTATTCTTCGTGGATTTGAGCTGACATCGGGATTAAAAGTGAATTACAGCAAAAGCCAATTCTTTGGTTTAAATGTAGAAGATTCGTTCGTAAGTGCTGTAAACAACCTCTTGAATTGTGTCGTCTCATCGCCGCCTTTTAAATTTTTGGGGATTCCGGTGGGTGTGAACCCGAGAAAGGTAGAAACGTGGAAACCAATTATCGAACAATTTCAGAGGAAGTTGGCAGGGTGGAGGGCACAGCATATGTCGTTCGCAGGAAGGTTAGTTATGATAAATTCAGTATTGTCTAGCCTTCCACTGTATTTCTTCTCATTTTACAAGGTGCCCAAGAAAGTCCTAAAAGTCATTATGGGTCTACAACGGTCTTTTTTGTGGGGCGGGAAGGATCAGGAGAGCAAAATTGCCTGGGTTAGTTGGGAAAATGTGTGTAGGCCTAAGGAAGAAGGGGGTCTGGGGGTAAAGTGCTTATGGAAATTCAATCTGAGTTTGCTTGCAAAGTGGAGGTGAAGGATATTAACAGAGCACAAGGCAATATGGGCGAGTTTACTGGAATGTAGATATGGCCACACATACAAGTTCAATCAAAGACAGCAGAATTTGTCTAAAGCCTCTCAGTGGTGGAGGGACCTATGGGCTATTGATGGTTCGGAAGCGATCATACCAGACTGGTTTGGGAACAACGTCAGCAAAAAGGTAGGGGACGGAAAGGATACTCTCTTTTGGGAACAGACTTGGATAAGAGATAGATCCTTTAGTCTCGAGTTTCCCAGGTTATATGGGTTAGCAGTAGATAAGGGCACCACTGTTAATGACAAAAAAAAGGTAACAGAGGGGTGGAGCTGGGAGTGGAGGAGGGCCCTATTTGTATGGAAGAAGAGTAACTTCGTCTTCTGCAAAGCAGGCTGCACCAAGTGATGATTGTGGATTTCAGATCGGATAAATGGAGCTGGAGGACTAGTGGGGATGGAGTCTTCTCAGTTGCTGAGGCTTACTCGGTATTACGTTCGCAACAGCCGATGTCTAGACTGCTTGAGGTGGAGCCCAGAGATTTGCGACGAATGTGGAAAGATAGATTACCCTCTAAGGTAATTGCTTTCTCATGGAGATTACTGTTAGACAGGCTACCAACCACGGCTAATCTATTGAAGAGAGGCATTGACATCCCAGGTCAGGAGGCTCTATGTGTCTTCTGTCGCAATGCTACTGAAGACAACAATCATCTGTTTTTAAGGTGCGCTAAGGCCCAACATGTGTGGAATAATGTCATCAGCTGGCTGGGAATTCAAGGACCTATTCCGGGGGAGGTGTCTCAGCTTTTTCTTTCATCGTCAGCATGGGTGGCTGGAAAATGAAAGAAGGATTGTAGGTATGTTTTCTGGTTTGCTGGGGTTTGGAGTATCTGGATTACTAGAAACCAGATTATTTTTTATAATATACCGGTGGACTCAGTCGACATTGTCATGTCTATAAAGGTAATATCGTGGAAATGACTATCATATTCCTTTGTTTTAATAGGGGGTGCAGGTTCTTGGATTGGTATGTTAATCCCAGATTATGCTTGTTAAATATGAGATAGGAGGATTGTCATGATATGTTCCAATAGGATTCCGATGAGTAAATAATCTTGTTTGTATTTTAAGAAACAATTTTTTTCTTCTACTGAATATATGATTAGCTTTAAAAAAAAAAAACACTCTTTTACAACAGAGAGGGGTATGTGGACCACGTACCATTTCGTGTTAGGCCACTAGCACTTGTAAATTTCCTTTTCTTGTAGTTGTAGGATAGTAATTGTATTTTCAACTTTTCAATTTCGTCAAATATTGGATACTTTGTTAGTAAAGAAGCAAAATGTGAGGATGAGTCCAGTAAAATTAATCATGGTTGGCCGGTGTTACTGTTTAAAATGTCAACATAACTTACTTTTTTGTTATGAACCAAAGTTTAGAGGTGATTGGAGAGGAAAGAAATAAATTGAGTGAAAATAAGTGGGTGTAAAGTGAAAACATAATGTATTTGGTTTAAGAGAAATAGAATAAAAGTAAAATAATAAGATTGTTTGATTTGAATGAATTTTTTTAATAAGTATTAAAAATATAAAATTATTCTTATACCAATTTTTTTTAAAATTTAATTGATATGTATTCACAGTGTAATACTGACCTCCAATCATAATCCTTAATTTATGGTAAGTTTATTAATTTTAATAATTAAATTTACTTTTTTTCGGTGTATAATAATTAAGTTTGTTGATTTTAATAATTAAATTTACTTCTTTTCAGTATATAATAATTAAATTTTTTTTTCTTATTGTCCCCAGTTAATTCATCACGTCAAAGCCAAATAATTGGTTATATTGAATACATAATTAATTATGTATTAAACATACATAATAAATTGTTAAGGTCTCGTACTTTTTCTTGTGATTTCTTTTATATTTTGCATATAGATAAAATGAGGTGAAAGTAATAGCTTTTTCATTTTTTATTTTCCACGTAAATATAATGAATAAATGAATTTATATGCAACTAGTGAAAACATGTTCATCTTTCAATTTCACTATGTTATTTTGTATAAACATTTTAATTTATGTGTATAGTTTAGTATGTTTAGTAACAAATTTTACCACTTCATATCTTTCTTTGTTTATTATACTAACATGATTATTAAGAATATTAATTAGTTTGCATTTCAAGAAGTTGTACTCTACCAGAAACATGTCCCCTATCTTTATTTCGGCAGCAAAATATTAATAATTATTTTTTAATTTAAAAAGTTATAAAGTATTAATTATGTTATTATATTTATATGAATATTTAATTTATTTTTTTAAAATTTATTTGTTGGAGAATATTAGCCGTACACTTAAGTCTTAAGAACCGATTAAGGAAATAAAAAGGAAAAAAAGGGTTTTATCAAGATGTGCAAAATTATCTCACCAAAAATTTTGCTTTTATTTTTTAAACCATTTGTGTAAAAAAATCATTAAAAATTAAAAACCAATCTAATAAATGGAAGCAAAATTAATCACGGTGTTAAATTGGTGCTTAAGCAAAATAAAAAACACAAATTTATATAAGGGGAATATAAAGATTACTACAAAATATATTTAAGTACACGCGAAGAAAAATAGCATCACATATTAAAACAAAAAGAAGAAAAAAAATAATAATGATATTCTTCTTCAACACTATTTGAGAAACTAAAAACTATAAAAAAAATAAAATAAAATCAAGCCATGATATTTGAGATGAAGAAAAAGGAAGCAACACGCTAACAAAGAGAAACCGTAAAAAAGATGAAAAGATAGAAAGAAAAAAAATTTGTAATGTGCACATCTTAATTGCATAAAAATATTTTTAGGCCTATTGTTATGCAATAAAAATGTGATATTTGAAGATCTACTTCCTAATCTTACACTCCAGCAAAAAAAAAAAAAATCCTAATCTTTCAAAAATGAAAGTAGCTAGTGCTTTAAAATTAAAATAATTTTCTGGAATAGCTCTCCATATTCTTATCCTCCTTCAAAATCTTCCACCATTATTTATCTTCATATCTTATTTTTCTTTTGCTATAGATTCCAGCAAATTTGAAAAGGAAAAAATAAAAAGAAAAAGAAAATAAGAAAACAAAAGGAAATTAAGAGAAAAGAACTTGAATATAATTTTTTTTTAATAAACAAAAAATTTATTAATGTTGTAAAAGAGCTCAAGCAAGCACCAAGGGTGCATCCTTACTAGATTACAAATAAGATAAAAGCAACATCAATAAACACAAATTAGAAACAAAACATTGGATTTATCATCTATAGTGAAAGGAGTGCAACGTTAGATTTATTGTAGAGCATCATTCACATGAGCTCAGCTGGATAATATCATCAATACCAACACAAGATTCTCTAAAAATCTTTGCATTATAGCCCTTCCAATTCTGGTATACCCCTGCAAACTGCACAACCACTCATGTCAACTTCTGCTGCCTAGACCCACCTAATAAGTCTTCCCACTAAACGAAATGGTTGTGGCATTGATGATGCAGAGCTGACACCAATCCCCACTATATGCACAACTTATACCACACCTTCAGTGCAAAAGAATAGTTAAAGAGTAGGTGCGAGCTAGACTCCTCAACCTCCCTACCAAACACACACTCACTTACTTCCATTAAACCAATAATATGACGATGTCATAGGTTATCTTTTGTAGGCAAACGATCAACACCCAGTCGCCATACAAAGCATTGAACCTTTGGAGGAATACCATTCACCTAGCAGACATCGCTAGTGACATTTTCACAGGCCCTATACTGAGGACAAAACTCTATAGGTGGAGGACACCTCATACCTCTTTGATCCATCAGTAGACTAGACCTATTCATCCTCGGTCCCTTCTCTTAAAACCACCCTATCTAATGAGCTTTCCAAGTCAGATAGCAAGTCTTCCTCCCATTCAAAAAATCTCTTCCTCCAAAGCCACCTCTATCTCGAACCCTCCCCAAACATCTCCTTAATCATAGAGTTTTTATCAGTGACTAAATTGAAGAATCGCTCAAATGACTCATATGACTCTTGTCACCTAGTCACTTATCCTTCCAAAATAACACCTCAGCTCCATGCCTCACCACCATTCTTACATTGCTAGACCACCATCTTGACTACGTGTCTGATTCGATAGAGTAAATATCTTTCCACCACCTAGAGCAATGACTGTCCTGGATATTCAGCCGCCTTCCCTAATCCTATACTTAGACCGTAACACCTTTACCCACAAACTTAACTTTTCCACCAATAAACGTCATTTCCACTCACCTAGGAGAGCCATATTTAACTCATGTACACAGGGAATCCCCAAACCCCCTTCCTTTTTCATCTTACAAAAATTTTCCTAGGCCACACAATTAACCTTTCTATTACCTTCTTTACCACCCCATAGAAAATGCTTAAATGTACTTTCCAGGGCAAAAATAATACCTGAAAGAGCTTTGAAAAAAGACAAGAAATATAACGGTACAACTGATAGAATGAATTTTAAGAGAGTTACCCTTCCTACCAAAGATAAAAGCTTATGGTCCCATAGCAATAACTTCCTTTGCACTATTTCCACCACTGGCTTCCACATAGCTTTACGCACTGCTTGCCCCCTAATTGACAACCCTAAATAATTACGGGATGTAGCCCCTCTAGCAGTTGAGCACACCAGTCGCCTCTCTTAACCAAGAATCCTCCATATTTATTCTAAAGAGCTTACTCTTAAAGAAATTCACCTTAAGCCTTGATAAGAGTTTGAAATTTTGCAGAACAGTCGTTACTGTTGTCAAAGACTTCTAGTCCTTCCTCACAAATAACATTGTGTCATCTGCAAATTGAAAGTGACTAATACGAAGATTATTTTTCCCAACCTCAACCCCTGCCAAAGGTTATTCAGCTCTACAGCCTGCACCATCTGACTCAAACCTTCTACCACAATAAGAAACAGAAAATGAGATAACGAGTCACCCTGTCTTAGTCCTCTTCTTATGGAAAACTCCTATGTAGGGCTCCCATTCCCTAGAACCAAAAGCCTTGTCGAGCCCACACATTCCTTGATCCACCTCATCCACCTCGGGCTGAACAACATTTTTTCCATCACTTTCCAAAGATACTGCCAACAAATTGAATCATAAGATTTCTTGAAATCAACCTTCAAACTCAATAAGCTATTTCCGTTCCTCTTAGCATCTTCCACCTCCTTATTCACCACTAGAATTCCATCCAGAATTTGGCATCCCCACACAAAAGCCGATCGAACCTCTGAAATTATAGAAAGCATGACTTTTCTCAATCAAATGGATAACACCTTGGATATAACCTTATAAATGCACAACACTAGAGATATAGGCCTATAGTCCTTTAACCCTTGCAAGTTCTGCTTCTTTGAAATCAGAGTGATAAAAACAGAATTCACCTCTCTAGCGACACTATTATTAATATAAAACTCGTTAAACATAACAAAAAAATCATCTTTCAGCACATCCTAAAACTCCTTTGAAAACTTAAAATTGAACCCATATGGCCTTGGGCTCTTGTTTCCATTGCATTCCCACACCGCATTCTTAATCTCCTCTTCCGATAAAGGCCTCTCAAAACTTAGTCTTGCCTCTTTACTCAAAGTTTTAAATTTTAACCCTTTCACTGATAGTCTAACCTTGACTTGCTCTTGAAAATACTTCTGAAAGTGCTCCTTCAACTTGAGCTTCACCTTATCCACCTCAGAGACCACTTAACCATTGTACTCAAGACTAAGGATGGAATCACCATGAAAAACTTCGAATTAGCATCACCCTTCTTCAGCCACTGAACTCGAGTCTTTTTATAGGCCAAAGAGCATTCCTGACCACCAAAACCTTTAACTCGCCCAAACACTGCTTACAAGTCACCACCTCAAACTCCTCCAAATAGGATGATTCTACCTTAATATCCAACTCATGGATTTTTTTCCTTCACCTCTACAATTTATTATCAATACCGTCAAACACTTCCTTATTCCAAACATGCAACTTTCCTTTAAAGTTCTAGAAATGTGGTAAACTTAAATCTGAAATGAACATAAAATATTAGTAAAAACCTGAAATGAATAAATTAAAAATAACTTAGAAAAATTAAAAATAAAATAAATTATGAAAATAAAAAAAATTAGAGTGTGTTAGTTTAACGGATTAAAATTATATTTCTGGAAATGTGATATTTTTCATGTTTTGTTAAAAATTTTATTATCGTATGTGATATTTTAATGGAATTAGGGAGGTTATTAATTACAATTACACCTTTAAATTTCATTTTTTATTTAAATATATTTTTTATTTTAAAAATTTAGGGAAATCTGGAAATATTAAAATTTAACCAAACACGTTTTTAAATTTACCCAAAAATAATATTTCTCATTATATTATTCTTAGAATATTATTCTTAAAAATACAACTACGTAAAACAAACATCCCCTTAATTAGATGAATGAAAATAGAGTCTAAACATATGCATGACACTATAATATTGCGACTGTGTTTGTATTGTACTTCATTAAAATTGCTGAAAGTACTTAAAAATCAAAGCGCAAGAAGAAAAGATTACCTATAAATTAACAGATAAAAAATAACTCATTTATAATCAAGTATCTACACCCATAGAGAAATCTCATGTATAAGTTTATGTAAAAAGAAAAATTCAGATTTCGAAGAAGATCCAAAATTAAAAATGAAAAATAATATTAACCTAAAAAATTATAGCTCTCACAAACTAATTTGAAGAAATGAAAAAAAAAGTGATAGAAATGTGTAGAAAACAATAAAAATGTGCAAAAGAAAAACCAAGTAACAACAGCAAGAAAAAATTGAGAAGTGAGACATAGGAAGTAAGATAAATAATAGTACGATTTTGAGGACATGTTGTTATAATAAGGAAGTGTATTTGTGACAACAATTATATTTTGGAGTGTCGAGATATGTTTTGTTACAATAGTAAAGAAGAAATTTTTTGAAATAAATGAAGAGGAAAAAACATGTAAAAAATTACTTGAAAATATAAAGGAAGAATGTTGAATTTAACTCACACAGAATAAATAAATCTCTATGTTTTCTAACAGGTTCTTTACCCCATTAAAAAAATTGGTTCGAGCAAAAGGTTAAGTGATTTTTCTTTCCTACATTTTTTTCTTCTTGCTTAAACCACATAGTATTCAACTATAGGCGGTAACATGGGATTGTGTATTATGTTTTGAGCTCATTCTTGACCTAATGCGATACCAAAAAACTAAAAAACCATAGTAAAAAAAGACATAGGATGCACTGACATACTATTATTTTTCTATTTTTTAAAATCTAAGGAAAAATGAATTTTCAAACACCATGCAAACCAAATTACAAACAAAAAAGAAAATTATATAGTAAAAGTGAAAACATGAAAATGCAACGAAATAGAGTTTAAAAAAATTGTTTTAATAAATGATTTAAAATAATTAATTTATTTATAAATAATTTTTATAAAATAAAAATATTTTTATTTTTAGTAAATTATAGAAAACGATTTTTTAATTCATTCGATTAGGGATGTGGATTCCATTGTAATTTGTTCCCTTTGAATCCTATTTAGTAAGAAACATATTATTGGATTTGTGATAATTAGTGCAGTAATACAACTTTTATATTTCTCATAAAACAGCATTCATATCAATTTATTTTAAAAATTACTATAACTTTACCAGTAGTTAAAGTTGTTTTCAATATTAAGACTGATCGAAAGGATTTTTTTTAATATATATATATATATATATATATATATATATATTAATAAAGAAAATATAGTATTGAACTGATGTTTGTTTAATTTTTTAGTTGAATTTACTCATATAATTAATACTAAATATTTTTATAATTTTTTAAGTATTTATTAAACAATTATTTGTTTGAAATTAAATATTTAATAGTTATAAAAAAATGGATCTCCTCTTTCATGCAATTGAATCTGTTTCTAGTTTTCAATGTTTTCTTAACTTGTTTGAAACATCTAAAAAAATACTTATTCTATTTAAATTAATAAATATTTTTCATAAAAATTTTTAACAAATATTTACCGCATCAAAATCCACAATAAGTGGTACTTATTCTGCTTATCATTACTAGCTTGATTATTATGCCATCTCCTGTCACTTAATAAAATACTATGTATTTGATGGGAAGGAAGAAATCTACTTTTGAACTTTTTTCTGAAAGCACTGTAAAAGACCATCCCTTTCAGTGGGTCTAACAAAAAGTGTTTGATTTGCGTAATTAATCCTTATATATAGTTTAACTATTCTGAGGGTAAAAATGGATCAGAGATATGACATCAAATTAGAATGTTAAACTTAAGATATCATAAGAAGAATGAAATGAAAATGTATAATGGGTGAATCAGAGGGCGCAAGTCCCTGCTTTTTCCCCTTATTTTTATATACCTGTTGCTTAGTGCACAGACTGTCTCTCCCACTAAAATTTATTAAATAAAAAAATTATACCAAACGATGAAATTATGATTCTATTCTGAAAAACAAACTTAAGTTTGTGAAACTCATATATCATTTAATTTTGTTAAAAATTAAAACCAAGAAAATATATATATCCTCACATGTTACCTATTATCTAACATTAGATGTGTGTTTAGTTTATTTTATTTTTTAGAAGTAGTCAAACACTTTCAACAACTTTTAACAATTTTTTAAAAATACATAGAATTTTTAAAATTTCAATTATTTTAAATAAACACTAAATATACGTAAATGCTATTTTTTATATTATCAAATAATCTGAAATTACTTTAAATGCTTAAAATAATTATTATAAAATAAACAAACCTAATAATATGTTGTCAAATAATAATATAAATATTTTACGCTATCATATAACTATAATTAAATTGTTGAAGATATTGTTATTATTTTCTTATTGTCCGAAATTACATTCGCACAATAAATTTTTATAATTCTTTCTTGTATAACATAAAGATAAGAAGATAAAGAAAACAATAACATAAAAAAATGATGTGATGTAATAGAAAGTAGATAAAGAATATGAATTTAATTAGTATACATGATATAAAAAATTTTACATTAATATTTAATCACAATCTTTAATTTATGATAAATTTTTTAATTTTATCAATTAATAATTTAAAAATCATATAAATAAAAATATGTGATTTAATATCGGTGTAATACTTTTTTATATTATTAATGCATACTAATTAAATTTAAATAATATTATAAAACATGTTGTAAAAATATTATAAATTAAGAATAAGGATTCACTTACTCTAAGAATAAATTTAAAAAATTTATTTTTCATGTTAATCATTCATCTTTCTTAAAATCTAATAGTTATAATAGATAAATAATCTTAACTATTAAAATTTAAGAAAATAAATAAATATGATAAAGAGTAAGTCTCTTAAATTTGTTATTGGAATAGATGAATGTGTCTAGTATAATTTTTTTTCTTATACTATTAGTTTGCCATATTATATAAAATGCAAGCTAATTCACACATTTATACATATAAATCAATGTCATCGTGATTCGTGAGTATGATAAGAAAGGAGGGGAGGAGAGATTCTAGTTATTAGTTATATAGTTATGGTGGTTAATAGTCATTAGTCATTGATCAGTAATTTTAAAACTAAAAGCTCTTAAGGAAACTAAGAATATTCTAGGTTCTTCATCTATAGATAATGAAAGGAAAACCAAATTAATACGTATAATGCATAATGTGTGAAAAATATACTAGTTGTAGTACCTTTGTATAAATACCTTAAATTCGGAAAACAAGGGGGGATAAAATTCTCTTTGTTTCTCTGTCTCTACCTAAAAGTAATTGAAGTTAGACTTATCTCCCCAGTCCCCACTAGAGGGACAAAGGAAACATCTCTATTTGTTTTCTCTAATGAGCAAAGGATCCTAAATCGACATTAACATCCCCATTTTGCTCCAAGTTTCAATTTTAAGAGAACTGTGTCCTCCGGGAGAATAATATAAGAATATGTCAATGGTTGAACATGATCACGCTGACATTTGAACTTAAAAGATTCTAAGCACAACTACAACAAGCAGTAACATCTGGGAAAAACCATAACTAGAAACACATCACATCCCATCTAGGAACTCAGGTTTAATACGACAAAGTTTTTTAAAGAAAAATTATTCTCATTGAAATGTCATTTAAGAAAATGGCAGACCACCTTCAAATCAATTCCGCTCATAACATATATCATTGTCAAACGCAAAAAAAAATTCTGAAAATTAAATGAAGGAAAAGACGTTACAAAACGTGTTCATTTATTGCCATCGGTGCAAAAGAACATCAAAGCCTCCAAGAGGCAAAATACAAAGACACACACTTAATTTTATTATGACCCAATAGCTCTCTATAAAGTTAATAAAAAATAAATCATAAGATTTCATTTCCTGCATCCGATACCATTCATATTCTCTCTCTATCTTTATCTTAATCTTACTTCACGTTTTCTTCGGGCCAAGTAAACCAAAACCAATAAAGCGGTTCGTGTCCTACAACGTGGGACCCATGAGAAACCACCACGTGTCGAAGGGTGAAAGTGGTGCCCCACCTGTCGACGAGCAGAGAGTGACACGTGTCCTTGTGGACTCTCTCATGCCAGAAGGGACCACAATGGAAAGGCCGGCTCGAGAACGGTGCATAAACGGTCCCGTAGGGTCCACCCAATGCCCTCACCCTCCTACCCTTTGGGTCCCTCGCCCACCCTCACATGACCACCCATCAGGTGGACCCACTCTCCCTCACCAACAAAAAGAAAAAAGAAACACACATCACACTCTTCATTTTTTAAAACAAAAAACACTTTTCTCACTCCACATATACAAATCTCACCTCCCTAACCTATCCACTTGCAATTTTAAAAGTTCTCACTTTTTATTGGTTAATAGTTTAAAAATTTTACACTAAAATTGCACAAAAATTAAAATTTATTCTAGCTAATTTTATTAACATTATTCTAACAAGAAATTAAAAAAAAAAAATCCCCGTAGAGTAGTTCTGAACTTCTGCTACTAGTTGTGTGTAGTAGTACCCCGCACTGGGTCCCCACCATGCCCTCCACTTTTCGTGTTGACCCACACACCCACACGCACGTGGACCCCACCAATTTAAATCCCCGAGTCACGTGCGCACGTGCTTTTCCTCTCTATTCTCTGGGCAACGTTGTTCATGGCGGAAACAGATTCAACGACTTTGTTGTTGCCCTTCTTCTCTCAATGCTTGGAAGAGGCGCGCGACATGAATTGCAGCTCTTGCTTGTCGTAAATCTCCAAGGAGAAATCTCTCAGCATCGCGGTTGTGGTGGTGGTAGGAGCCATGACGGTGGCTCTGGCCGGAGATTTCGACGACGGCGCGGTGGAGGTAGAGTTGATGTTGGTGGAAGAGGTGATCGAGGTTGGTTGGAGTTGAACTGGGGTGACCATGGAGGAAACAAACGCAGAGATAGGTCGCGCAAGCGTGAAAAATTGAGGTTGGTGCTGAAACGACGCCGTGTGAGGGAGAACAAAAAAGGCGCCTGCAGCGGGAACGACGGCGTTTGAAGGTATGGCCCACACGGGAACCATGCCTTGAGGTAACGGAATTGCGTTGTGTTGCGGAATTGTCGTCGTTGTTGTGGTCGTAGTTGCTGCGTTTTGGTTATTAGAGCTGGCGAGCCCGGCCGAGACCGAAACGGCGTCGTTTATATCCACGTAAGCGCTGTTTGCTGGTCGTTTGCGCTTTTTTCTCTCTGGCGGGTCTCCAGGTTCCGGGTCCGACGGCGAGGTGGTCGGAATCTTGAGCGTACCGTTAACGGACATCGCGATGGCGGGTACGGTGCCAGTGCCGGTGGCGGCGATGATGGCGGGCTCGGCGTGTTCCAGGAGCCACCGTATGGTTTCGCCGTCGGACTTGTGGCCGAGTTCGCGGGTCAGTTGGAAGATCCGAGCCGCACACGTGGCGGGCATTCGGATCCTCCTGCCTCGACCTTCTACCTTGGTGTGACGATCTTTGGTGGAGGCGCGTTTTTGTGGTTGGGCCTGGGCCTGGGCTTGGGCCAGGGCCTTGGACATGGACATGGACATGGGGACGTGAACCGCCACGGGCATCACACGTATCGCGGACCCTTCCTCCGTCTGGGGCTCCTCTTTGGGCCCCTTGGGCTCTCCCAACCTTAGATCAACGTCTCCAGAAGCTTCATCATCAGCCATGAGTCTCAAACTCAAACAGAAACACAAGAAGAATAACGTTGTATGTAAGAACAAACAGGTGTGTGTTTACTTAAAGGATGTAAAAGGTGGAAGGTGGTGTTTGAGTTGAGTTGGGTTAGAATGAGAGTGAGAGTGTATAATAACTATGTATTTATATATCGTGAGGGAGGGTGGGGGGCCATGGGTTGGGGTGCTACCGTCCATGGAAAGAAATCTACGGTGATCGTTGATGGACCCATGGAGAGTAGGACTAGTGCACGTGATGGGGCCCATCTTGAGCGATTGCGGTAGGGGAGTTTTGGTCAATTCATTCACTTATTTGGCAACTGCAAAAAACGTTAAAAAGAGAGCCATGGAAAAGAAGAAAAAGAAACAAAGGGAAAAATATTTTGGGATGCCACAATACAAGTTAACTAGATAAGATTCTTCCATGATGAATCCATCATCGGTGAACTACTTCAGGGTAAGGAAAATGATTCCTTTTTGCTTCAAATGTATTTTTTAAATTAGCTTTTTCTATTTAATTTTGATTCAGATAACAAATGTCCTTCTAGTATGTCATTGTTTACCATTTGTTACATGTTTACTAAGCTGATCAAATTAGTATAGTAAATTGGTAAATGAACTATTTTAGTGTAATACAACCATTTTCATGAATCAAATGATTTTTTTAAAACTTAGAGAGTTACATTAATTGTTGACACCCATCCCATCTTAGGGTAGAAGATAAGAGATATCAGAAAAAAATAAATAGAAAAAGTGACAAATGTAATAAGTAATGAATGATCTTATGAGTGAAAATTAAAAGGGAAGTGGGAAAGAAAATAAAGGATATTTAGAGAGAAAATAAAGTGAGTGTACAATAATAATCACCAAATATTTTTTTATGAGAGCTCATACATAATGAATGATATTGTGGGTAAAAATTGAAACGGTACACGTGGTTTTATATTAGGAAGATGGGAGTTAAAATGGCAACGCTAGTTGAGAAATAATTGATCCCGGGCAAGTTGGAATTGTTTTGAATAAACAATATTTGCATGCAAACGATAGTTTTTTGTTTGTACGAGCTAGCAAGACTAATTTAAAATTTATCTGGTGCAGAAACATTACACGTACCCAACATCTTAAAAGAAGGGCATATTGCCCATACCCACTAGTTTAAAGGCATGAATGCATTTAACTAATCATGCATCTAATGGCCAACAAGACGAGAGATTTAATGTTAAAACACGAACTATATATCACTTATCGTACTTGGCCGAAATATGATTAAATGAATGATGACACTGAAAATTCTTGGTGAAAGAAGAAAAAAGAAACGAAAAGTGAAAGATGGAGGTGTGGGGAATTCCCTTTGGGCATTGGAGTAGGAGATTAAGATGAGAAAAAAAGACAGAGAGAGAAATGACATCATGTAACAATGAGGAGCATATTGTTTCACTTTTGGACTGAAAAACTTCTAGTGACAAACAAGATGCATTCAGTGAAAGCAAACAGAGGCACAAAGAAAAGGAAGTGAAATAATAATGAAAGACAGCGTGCAATGACGAAGACTTGAAAATTGAAACCAAAAGTCAATAGCATGAGCGTGTGCTGCGTGCATGTATATCACAGGACGTGTGAAATAGTGAATGGTTCAGGCAGGCAGGCGTTCCACGGAATGTTTCAAGAATTTTTAGAAACTTTATGGTTTTTAAAAAACCTTTTATCACTAATAATATATACCCATTAAACCTATAAAAAATATAATATTACTTTTAACCTAAAATCTTAAGATATTAGATTATGAAATTTTCTCACTATATATTACATAATTTCTTAATTTTTAACTAAATGAATCTCATATAGGAAAAATCTTCCTCCGGGAGAAGACACATGTGAACTCTTCAAGAAGGGGTAGAAACAGACATATAGTTATTCATGACATGCACAATTTCCTACAAGATGTGGCAACAACTTTGTTAGATATAAAACAATTATTTTTAATTATGTGAAAGCCACTTGGTAATTTGAGGGATTAATAATGGGTCACAAAACAACTTATATATTTTGCTGGAGTACGACAATTATGAAAAGTTAGAAATAATGCAATCTTTAGAGTGGGAGTTCTAGATGTCCAAAGATAGTTTAAGGAGTACAACTTTGATCTTTAAGAGTAGTGTCATGCAAGATAGTCATGACAATATTTAGAGTCTATTTAATTTAAAGATATAATAAACAAAAGATAAAATAAAAGATCATAGGAAGAACTAAAATAAATTATATAAAAAATATAGAAAAAAATAGGGACTGAAAGAGAGTAAAATTAAAAATTAAAATAAAATAGAACATTTATATTATAATAATATACCATCTTTGATATATATCCGATAGTATTATTGTATTATTTTTTTCAATATTTGATTATGACCAGATCATGATATAAATATAATAAAAATTATGCTCTGATTTTTTTTTAATATTATGAATGACTTTCTCAAACGTAATTTTTTAATTTTAAAAATTACGAAAAATTATTAATTTATAATTTTAACTAAATATATTATATAAAATTATTTTTTTATGTAATAAATTTATTTAAAATTATAAAAAAATAATATTTTATAAATATAATTATTATTTAATATTTTAATAATTATTATTTAGTTATATTTTAATTTATAAAATATTTAAATTTTACATGTCTAAAATACAAAGTTATTATAAGTATATATAAGATAGTATGTTGAAGTCCTTCATTATTGGCCAATCTCCAAATTTAAATATTGAATCTAAATTATAAGATTACTGGAATAAGAAAATGTATTGACATCTTACATTAAAATTTATATTTTACCTAATTTAAAAATAAATTAATGATCCCGTATATTGGTCCACCCCAACCCAATGCAAACTCATTTTTGACATGTTAAAGTATGGTGGTGATCGAAATTATATATGTTGATAGATTGAATATTTAGTCTGACTTACTTAATAATGTGATTTTAAGAAATTAATTTTTGAGTCAGCCTCATTTTGTCACATATAAATTGTCATGATTAAAATTCAATTATTTATCGCATGACCAATAAAAAAAGTCATGCTTATGTGTTGTTTAGTTTTCATCTTAAATATACGTTGAAAATGTTTATATTTGTAATTAATTTCCATTTCTCACGGCAACAATTTACACACTCAAAGCAAGTAAATTTTTTTGCTATTGCAACAAATGAGAACAATACAAAGATGATAAACATTAACCTTTTATATGATAAAGAGTAATGAAATAGAGAGAAATAGACAAGTGGGGAAAAATGAAAGAAATAAGATAGAAATAATGGTTGTTTGAAGAAAAGTATAGTAATTTTTTTTCATAATTTAAAATAAATATTATATTATTAATATTATTTAATAACAACAATGTTACTATTTATTCATAACATAGTCGATAATGTTATTGTATCTCTTAGGCGCGATTGATCATCAAATGAAGCCTTTTCTTTGATTAAGCAAGATCAAGTTGTACTTGGGCCCTGATCAGCAAAGCCCATGAACGGAGGCCCATAACGAAGCCTATAAATATGTGGTAGGTAGCACAGGTAAGACACCACTATTTATATTTATTATGGGTGCTTATCTGAGATAACATCTAATTTAAACGTCAGAATGGTTGCAGGTACGCTCACCTTAGTTGTCTAACAGGGGGCATCTCAGCCTGTCACCAATTTCATACCAGAGAACAGGGAAGAGGATTAGTAGGACCATAGATAATATAAATAATCATAATATAGTTCTTGAGACAATAACATTGGCAATTATCGTGGAGCTTGTTAAAACTTTTTCCCACTCATATGATGACAACGAGAAGGAATACCGAGCAGCTAGCAGTGCATGAAGTCAGCCATACCTCGTCTCAAATGGAAGAGACTCTAGACAGTACCAACATGACCATCATGGTTGCCCAACTACTAGAAGAGATGGAACAAATGAGGAAACAGAGCGAGGAAGAATTCTAGATCATATAAAGACACAATCAAGAGGAGATATAAGTACTCAAACAAGAAAATGCTAGCATCAGAAACAGGCTAGATAGCGCAAGCAGGACTCAGGATGTTACCTGCCAGCCCTCGACCTTCACTAATCACACGGTGGAATCAAGATCACATTTTCATACTGTCTATACAACCCAAGCATGCACTTATATGGTACAATAGGGGAATGAATTACTCCTTCAGTAGTACCCCGCAAGCATCTATTTGTAGACAAAATCATGGAGGTTCCTTTACCAAGCAATTGGAATGCTTTTACCATAAATAGGTATGACGACACTATGGATTTGGACAAGCACATTGATGTTTATGTGACACAAGTCGATTTATATACCATTAATGATGCAATACTCTTCTGAGTTTTCCCAACCTCGCTAAAAAGAGGAGCATTGAGTTGGTTCATCAAACTGCCCCTAGGCTTTATTGACTGCTTTGAGACACTTGTGTCCAAGTTCGAGATTCAATTCGCAACAAGGCAACCTCATCACTTGACATTCATAACACTTGTTGGGATCAAATAAAAAAAGAAGGAACCCTTAAGGGCTTATATGGAATGATATGGTAAAGTGGTTCTCAATGTAAGGAACCTCAACCCCGAAGTGGTGTTACATCATATGGTCATCGCTCTACGTCTTAGGAAGTTCGCAAGCAGCCTATGCAAGAAACCGGTAGCAACAATGGACTGCGAAGAAAAGCTGCCAAGAATATGCAAATGAAGGAACTGGCAAAATTTAGAAACCAAACTTGAACAGAAAACTTGAAGAAGGACCGAAGAGACGACATGAATAAAGGTAAGAGGACAAGAGAAGAATCCATAGAGCGATGTGGACCGAAGTTTGCCCAATATACCCCTTTCACCATAAATCGAGCCAGGATATTAGAAGAAGCCCTCAGCTTTGAACTCATACCGCCACCAAGGAAGGTTCATACACCTCGGAACTAAGACCAGTCTAAGCATTGTAGATACCACCATAACTATGGGCACACTACAAAGGAATGCATAACTTTGAAGGACAAAATTGAGAAACTGATACAAAGAAGGTTAATACACCTCGGAACTAAGACCAGTTTAAGCATTGTAGATACCACCGTAACTATGGGCACACTACAAAGGAATGCATAACTTTGAAGGACAAAATTGAGGAACTGATACAAGTAAGACACTTAAAGCAGTTTGTTGGCTAAGGCCAGAACAGAGAAAGGTCGAAAGAGCCACAGCATGGCAGAGGTTGAGAAGAAAGGAGGAAACGAAGTAGAGAACCAAAGGATAATACCAGGAATTAGACTGAAGAAGTACCTCTACGTAGAGTGATTAACACGATCTCAAGAGGATTCGGGGGAGTTGGGGTAAGCAATTCGGCCAGGAGACAACATCTATGAGTTGTCCAGAACGTAAATAACGATTGGTTTACCTCAGCCCTATCTCGACCATCACACCTTGCCATTACTTTCACTGATTAACATTTTCGGGGTTTGGATTGGCAACAAGATGACCCCATGGTGATCACCATAGAGGTGACAAATTTCTTCATCAAGAAAACACTCATTGATCAAAGAAGCTATGTAGACATGTTGTATCGGTCCACATTTGAAAAGTTTGGTATCCTGGAAATCTCTATCCTATCATTCCATGATCAGCTAGTTGGCTTTGTAGGGGAGAGGGTGGACACAAAGGGCTACATGGACTTGTATACCAAGTTCGACTAATGAGCTCATGATTGCAAAACCATATTGGTGCGATACATCATCGTTAATGCCACCACGACCTACAACATATTGTTAAGAAGGTTGTCACTCAACAAATTAGGCATCATAGTGTCTACTCTACACCTGGCTATAAAGTTTCCCTTAATGTCAGATGCATAGTCACCATCACATCGATCAGAAGACTGCCAGAGAATGCTACATGGTGAGTTTTCAAAATAACACCACTAGTTGAGAACACCTTGGAGCGGGTGAAGACACCAACAACTGACATGGTGGACATGATGGAATTGGAACCTAAATTTAGTAAGGAGAATAGAGTAGAATCCATGGAGGAAACCAAGTTGTTCGAGTTTGCTGGAAAAGAATGGACTACAAACTTAAGCACTAAGCTTACAAGGTAGGGAGAAACCCTTATCACCGACCTATTCGCATGGACGGCAGCTGACATGCTCAGTGTCAATCCTAAGATCATATGCCATGGACTTTCTATATATCCCCAGGCCAAACCAGTATCCCAAAAAAAGAGGAAGGTTAGTGAAGTCAGAAGAAAGACTATTATTGAGGAAGAAAGCAAGTTCCTGGATGTCAGATTCATCTGAGAGATACACTATACGAAGTGGTTGGCCAATGTTGTTATGGTCCTAAGGGGGAATGGAAAATGGCGCATATACACAGACTACATTGATCTAAATAGGTGATGAACTTCTTGGACACGTACTCAAGATACAATCAGATCCGAATGTACCCACTCGACGAGGATAAAACATCCTTCATAACGGACAATGTCAACTATTATTATAAATTCATGCCTTTTGGCTTGAAGAATGCAAGGGCGAAGTATCAATGATTGATGGACAAGATCTTTCGGGACCAAATTAGAAGAAACGTCGAGGTATACGTTAATAATATCGTGGTTAAGTCAGATAGTTATGAGAAACATGCAGATGACCTATCTGAAATATTCTCCTCTTTCAAAAAGTACCATATCCCTGCCAAGTGCGTCTTCGAGGTCGAATGTGGGAAATTCCTTGGCTTCGTGCTCTCACACAAAGGAATTGAGGCTAACCCTAACAATTTTTAGGCTATCATTAACATGAGAAGCCCACATAATCAGAAGGAATTGCAAAGTATGGTAGGGAGGTTAGCCTCATTTTCAAGGTTTCTGCTAAGGTTAGCAGACAAGACCAAGCACATGGCAAATCTACTAAGAAAAAAGTTCAAAGTTCAAATGGACAAGCGAATGTGAAGTAGCTTTCCAAGAGCTTAAAACCTTTCTTTTCACCCCACTTACACTTCGAAAGCCAATCACATGGCAAGATATCCTACTTTCCCTTTCGGGCAACCAACGAAGTTGTTAGCGTAATAATCGTCCAAGAACTCAAACAAGCACAAGAACTCGTTTACTTCATCACCTGAACTCTCCACAGTCCTGAGCAAAGATACCAAACTATTGAGAAGCTTGCATTATCTCTGGTCATAGCTTCAAGATGCCTTAGACTAGACTTCCAAGGAAACCAAGTGATGGCCAAAACGAACTATCCAATCTCCAAGGTCCTTTGTAAGCTCGACCCAGCAGGAAGAATGATAACATGGTCAATGAAATTGTTTGAGTTTAGCCTCAAATATGAACCATAAGGACCCAGGACCCATTAAAGCTCAATGTCTAACCGACTTTATTGGTGAATTACCTCTGACTAACCACGATAGTGCACCATGGATCCTTTATGTTGATGGCTCCTCTAATAAACAAGGCAGTGAGGCAAGAGTAGTTCTAGAAGGACCAAACAATTTGGTGTTGGAGTCATTGAAGTTCAACTTTAAGGTTTCAAACAATCAAGCCGAGTACGAAACACTAATAGTTGAAATTCATTTGGCTAAAGAAATGGGAGCAACAAAGCTAATTTTTCGAAGTGATTCACAACTCACCATATCTCAGCTTAATGGAGAATATCAAGTTAAGGACCCCCTACTGTTGCAACATTACCATCCAGTCAACAATTTCAAATAGCATGTTGATCACATCTTAATTGAGCATGTCATGAGGAATGACAATAGCCAAGTAGACATCCTCGCCAAGTTAGCAAGCACTAAGAAATCAAGTCAACACAAAACAATCATCCAACACACTTTAGAGTAGCCAACTATTAATCTGATGCTAGTGGTCAATGTTGAGCACGAACCCAATTGGATGACACCGATAAAAAACTTCTCAAAAAAGGGGAGCAACCGACTGAGGAGAGGTTGGCCAGAGCAATACAAACGAGGGTAGTCAAATTTTGGTTAATAAGGAAGGAGATGTTCAAGAGAGGCTACTCGATGTCGCTTCTTAAATGCCTCACCTTGGCCCAACTATGTTTTACAAGAGCTTCACTAAAGGGTATGCATATTTCACTTTAGGGCTCGTACAATAGCCACTAGAGTCATGAAGGTGGGGTATTATTGGCCTAAAATCAAGCAATATGCTAAAGTATTCATAAAAAATGTAAGGATTGTCAACAACATGGCAACCTCATACGAGCACCCTTAGAAAAATTAAGGCCCCTTGCAATATGAGGTATGAATATCCTTGGCCATTTCCCTCCTGGGAAGGGACAGTGTAAGTTCCTGATCATTGCGATCGATTATTTCATTAAGTAGGTTGATGGCGAACCTTTAACTCGAACCACCGCAAAAAAATGTACAGAAGTTCACATGGTTGAACCTCATATGCCATTTTGACATCCCCTACACTATCGTAATTGATAATGGTTGGCAGTTCATTGACAAAGGATTCGAGGAATTATTGGGAGGCCCACATGTGACACACATAACCACCTCGGTAGAGCATCCACAAACCAATGGTTAGGTCGAGGCGGCAAATAAGGTTTTCCTGCAAGAGCTAAAGAAGAGACTTGGCATGAACAAGGGTAGATGGACTGAGAAGCTGCTAAAGGTCCTACAGGCCTATGGGTGCACACCGCACTCAGCAACCCATGAGACTCCTTACAGCCTCGCATATGGTACAGATGCTATGATCCGGTAGAAGTTGGAGAACCTTCCCTTCAACAACAATTGTATCATGAAGGCAATAGTGAGGAAATGCTAGTAAAGTTGGACCTAGCGCAGGAACTAAAAGATAAAATAGTCATTCGAGAAGAGGTATGCAAGAGAAAAGACACCATGAAATATAACACGAAGGTGAGACCAAAATCCTTTAAACAGGGAAAGATCTGGAGAATGCGGGGTGACACTCGGAGAGAAGCTGGGCATGGCAAATTCGCATATAATTGGGAAGGACACTTTAGAATCAACAAGAGTCTGAGCAATAAAGCATACAAGTTAGAACAACTCTCAGGTGAAATGATACTAAGGTCATGGAACGCAACAAATCTCAAATTTTATTATAGTTATCCCTATTATGTAATGTAGACCGATGTAGCCCTTTATATATATATATATATATATATATATATATATATATATATATATATATATATATATATCCTCTAATAAGACCTAAACTCAAAATTTTTATTCCATGAAATGAATGTTTCCGACAGATAGACTAACGGTAGGATAGTCTTGTTCAACACAACGAGTAACTCCTTTCGATATGTGCTCAACCTGAAAGTTTCATTCTATAAAAAGAATGATCCCACTGATGTAATTACGATTTAATCACAACCAAGTAGAGTCGTTGTGTACAAGGTCACCCTATGGCTTCCTATCTCAATTTACTAGCACATAATGGAAACCATTTCAATAAATGTTTAATAGACATAATATGTCACATTTACATGCTACAATATCATATAAGCAAACAAACAAATCAAGTAAAAACAAGCAGGTATACTCCGAAAACGAAAAAGAGGTTTTTTCTCATTAATCAAACCCAATAAAAGGCATATAAGTTACATACTACAAAAAGAGGAGCAGTGAAAAAATGATGGTCTTCACCGACCACTGTTACATTAAAAACAGAAACCCCTTAAAATAAAGCTTAAACACAGAGTTCAAGGTGGCAGAACAAGGTCAGCATCAACATCAACATTGACCTCAGGATTCAGAATCTCCTTCTTTGGAACCATATGACCCTCATAGATATCGTGGTCCACATTAAACCGGGTCGACTCGACCTGAAAAAGGAAGACAGTCAGGTGAATCGCCTTATTAAAACCCTTGATATGGCTGCCTTCAATAGCCATCTTGACCTTTTCAATGATGTCTGTTTTTTCAGCTTGTTTCTTTGATGCCTCTGCCAGGTTGACCTCCATCTTTGTTAGTTGATTTAAGATTGCCTTCAGTTCATGCTTGACAAAGCGGCAATTATCCTCCTCAACTTTAAGCTTTGCCCAGAGGTTGACCATTTCCTCAGAAAGGCCTGTGTTTGTCGAAAGAGCTTTGGCAAGGGATGGGAGAGAATTTGTGAGTTCTTTCTTCAACTTCTCCACCTCTACATCCTTCAAAGCATTCCGAATCAATCTTTGACTCAGCATCCACGCACGAGCCTAGAGTTTCGTATAGCTTGCCGTGATTTCCTCAGCAGTGGAGCCATTAATTAGCTTATTCTCTTTTCAGGGTATACCTGGTTATCTTAATATTTTTTCTCATCTTTAGGTTAGGCCGAAAAAACCTATCTGGCATAGAGGTGCTGGGTGAATCCACAGGCTTCTCAAAACTTAGTCTTTTAAGTAAGCTTTTTTTAGGGTGCGCCGAGTTTGTCCCCCCATCCGATTCCTTCCTCTTTTTATTACCCTTTCTTTTCTTCGTGCTCTCAGGCGGCGAGGGTAACATGTGCGGTTGTTTGGCGCCTATGGGCCTAACTTGAACTTCTTCCTTCTAGCTCTCCTGAACATGATTCTTGCAAATTTTCTTGAAAGAAAATTAGGAACCCTTCTACGCCTTGTCGCCATCACACCTACAAAGGTAACCAAAATTAGTCAAGCTAAAATTACAAATTGAAAGTAAATTGTTAGGAACAATGACTTACTATCCAAGCCTAGATTGAGGTCAACAGATAATGTTAACTTGAGAACAAACTTTGTAGGAAGTCGGCGAGGAAGGTTGTCCAAGATGGACAGTAATTTCAAATCACTCTCCAACATATGTGACTTTGGCCAACCACTAAACCGACGTGGGTTCGGTGTCTAGTAGAAAGAAAACCTAGCAAGATCATTCTCATCATATATATATACCTATGACCCTGCGATCAAGCACTTACTTAAAAAAACCTTAGCTTGAAATTTTTCAAAGAGGAGGTATATGCAATAAATAGACAAAAAATTTTGTTGGCCTGTCAAAGAGACCGACCTCAGGGTTTACCCTAGACATACACAACAATGGTACACATCTCTGGATTTATTATACACGTTTTCTCAAGTATGAGACTTATCATGGTCCTTTCCAGTTCTCAAATGAGTCTGGGAGCATGTGTACTGAAAACACCCCGGAAGCCAATACCTCAACAATATCCAAAATACCACCCCGGTTACGGACATATCTCGACCATAGGGATTGTAACCTACCGACACATAGTATGACAAACCAAGCGAAGACTAAGGATACCCTTGGTGATTAGCAAGAATGATTATGATAAGATAAATGCACAGCTAAGCTTAAGACAAGATCAAGTCGGACTTGGGTCCCGATTAGCAAAACCCATGAGCGGAGGCCCATCATGAAGCCTATAAATAGATAGTAGGTAGCACAAGTAAAACACTACTATTCTTATTTATTACGGGTACTTATCTGAGATAACCTCTAACTTGAATGTCAGAATGATTGCAGGTACGCACATCTTGGTTGTCCAAAATGGGACATCTCAGCCCGACACCAATTCCATACCAAAGAGCAGGAAAGAGAATTAACGGGACCTATATATAATATAAATAATTTTAATCTAGTTTTTGAGACAAAAACAAACACTATATTTCATTTTCATCTCCCTCTCCTCATCCTTCTTAATTTATTAATTTCCATCTTATTAAACATAATATAAAAATTTTTACATAGCTGGTTATTTCAGTTATATATATATATATATATATATATATATATATTTTGTATATAAATACATTGCTTTTATAGTTAAAGCAAAAGGTTTTAGGCAAGATGTTACTAGCGAGGCTTACGTACGATTTAAAGAAAATTAAAGAGTTCGCTAATTAAATTAAACTTCAAGTTTAAACAATGAAAGAAGAAAATAACTATCTTAAAGAATATTCCGTACATAGGGATATATTTTTTATAATTAAATCTTAAATTTGTGTTTGGTATCATTTAATAAGTTATATAAAATATAAAAAATTATAAAAAAAATTATTAAATAATATACATTTATAAATTAATTAAAATATAAAATAAAAAATAAATTGGTAACAGATTTCAGATTTTGATCTTTTATCTTATTCCAAGCCAAAATATCAAATCCGGTTGGAAAGTGAAATGCTATTCATATTAAGAAAAAATTCATAAATTTGATTTTATTTAATGATAGTTATAGGATGAAATAAAGTGATAAGGACTACTCATTCACTTAAGAATCAACAAGCATGTCATTATTATGAAAAGCCTCAAACATAAATTCTAACTCTCGATTCATTTTTAGCTATGAAAATCCAACCTCCCAAGTGATTTATTTTCTTCTTTTTTTTTTTATTTTGTCAGAATCCAATTCTTATGATATTTTCTAATTTTATCATTTGACAAAATAATTTTCAATATTCATACAGTAAACAAAGGTTAACCATCTTTCTTCTTTTTTCCTTTTTCTTAGGTAGAAAGCTAGTTTAACGACGAGAGAATTATTATTATATTAGTAGTATATATAGTACAATATATTACTTTAGAGGAAGAAAATGTTAGCCTCTCTAAATTATCTTTACATAGTTAATTATAGCAACATTAATAAACAATCCATTAATAAAAAGTTTTCATATAACAGTTTTTATAAAGTGTTTATAGAGAAATTGATTAAAATAGGGAGGATAAATTTGTTGACGGGAAAAAAGATAGTTAAAGAAGAGAAGTTAAAAAAAGGAATGAGTAATGAGAAGTGTAAAGTTGATTTTGAGGAATAGTTAGAAAGTGATGGGTGGGACCATATAAGGGGGGCCAGGGTTGAGGTTGAAGTTGAAGTTGAAGTTGAAGTTGAAGTTGAAAAGAAAGGGCCATCACCAGTCACCAGTCACCAGTCACCAGTCACCAAGTGTGTGGTGGTGGCGCCAAGCGTTGCGCACGCTGAGATGCCATGCCCCACTTAATCTCTCTCCGTACACTGCCTCTGTGGGACCCACACCACTCGTCAATCCCACGGCCCCTCTTCTTCCTCCCCCAAAGAAATAGGGCCATCTCCCTTCCCTCACTTTGAAAGTGGACCACAATGGAAGACACATTAGTGGTGGCCCGGCCCCTTCCTGGGTCCCACCATTATCACTCACACGGGACCCTCTAGTGCCAAATTCGGTATTCACCCCCTCCCATTGGTCCCTCCCTACCAAATTAATATATCACCTTTTTTCATTCCTTTACATCATAATACCAACTTCCTCCTCCAAAACATTCAAAATTCTTATCACGTCTTTTTTTCATGATTAATTCATTTATTTTACTGGGTTACCGATTATTAGCTTCAATTACATTTTATTGTTTTTATTAACTTTCCAGACAATGTAGTTGGTGTTTTGTTATGGGAAAATATAAAATATTTTTTTATATATATTATTTTAAACTTACTATGCTTCCTCTTCCACTGCCTTCTGGATGGAGGGGACCTTGGGAGGTGGGTCCCCAATTCTTGCAACTTATGGTGTAGGGCACTCCCTCTCACTTCTCACCCAAAAGTGTTTTCATTTTTATTTTGCTCATGATTTGTTTATTCTTTATTATCCTACCAACTTTTGCCTACTCCTCCTGACGTAATTCTTTGGTTGAGTTTTCTTCTTCTTCTTCTTATTATTATTATTATTTTGGTTGAATGTAGATGGTGTTTATTTATTGTGAATGGTGGGAAGAACTATTCCATTGGATGAGAATGGAGTTGCTTATATCTTTGTGATAGGAAGGGGCCCCTTCCAAGCTTGATCCACGATGCTTGTTGGTGAGTGGTGAGAGATGAATGGGCATGACAGCAAGAAGTGTGTAATTTTAGCATGAATACAATCTTGGTAAAACAATTTTTATGCATTGAGCTATATTTTAATATTTGTGCCATCACATTAATCCTTTTCCAAATGTTTATATCTTTGAAGATAATTTTATCCTTTACAATAAAAGTACTTTTATACGCCCATGGTCAGCATGTTTAAATAATTCATTTATTCTGTACCAAACTTTATTGATTCTACTTTTTTTTTTTTTTTTACAAATTTATTGATTCTACTATTGTGGTGTATAAAATGAACCACTTACATATATAGTCATATAGATGTGTGTTTTGGGTGATTTGTATACCCTTAATTCAAATCTCATTGCTATTATATACACACAAATAGATTGATACTCTTATGGAGTAAAAAAATAAATTTATACTTTCTACGAACTCAAATACAAGGGAAAAAAAATTCGCACTCAAACACAAGAAAATAAATAATTCACACTAACAAATATACGTTAATATAATTTACTTTTACTAATTTTAATTAAAAAATAAAATTATTTTTAAAATTTCCTCCACTAAAATTGATATTATGAATAAAAAACAATGATTGAAAATAGTTTCACAATTGAATAAAAAGAATATTTTGAAGATAATATTATTAAATAAGAAGAAATTAGTTATATTTAATTATATTTAAATCATCGTATAAGAAAATTTTACTTATTTATATTTGGACTTCAAAAGTATTATATAATCAATAACGGATCTTAACAAAAAAAAAAAATTGTGAGAAAAAAATAAAATAGACATACTTAAAAATTAAATTACATTTTTTTAGAATTCTATATTTTGCTATGAGAAGAAAAAAGTTTAAGGAGACTATAGTTTCCCGCTCGTATAAAAATCCTTCACTATATATAATATATTTAGTCTATAATATACAAATAATATTTAAAATTATGTGGCTTAACACAACATACATTTAGTTTGTGGAAATGATTTTTGTGAAATAGATCTTTCGAAGGAGACAATAACTTTAAGTATATTTAAATATTGATCAATTGACTAATCTCATAATTAACCTAAAAGAAAAAAGAAGGAAAAATGGAAAGAGATGATTTTTAGATTGTTTGGTGAAAAAGATAAGAAGGTAAGAAAATAAACATAAATATAAAATGAAAAAAATATAATAAATAAAAATAAGATTGTTACACAAAATGTTTCTCTCTTTAAAAAAAAACGAATTGGACAACTATAGTAGATTGTTATACATGAAATTTATTCTTTCCTCCTTTTATATGAAGTTCGTAACAAAAGAAAGGCTATAATGTATTTTTGTTTACAACCCTAAACCCTAAACTAAACAAAAACTAAAATTGATGAGAATATCTTAAAGTTTTACTAAGAAGTAAAAAAATTATGGTTAATAAAGAAACACAACTAATTAAAATATTATAATATATTTGACAATAATAAACACGAATTAACAAAATTATTTGTTATTAACTTAAAGTTTTAATTGGTTGTCTGATAACTAAACACATATTTATGTAACCAAAAAGCACATATACTTATGTTAAGATTAGGTAGCAAAGAACAAATTTCGTTGTTTCTTCTTTTCACCCAACTACTTTGCCAAGTTGAATTCTGTTTTGTCTGCTTTTATTTAATCTTCTTCAATAGTGATACATTGTTTTAAACACAGATGAATGGATTATATTATTAAATTCCATGCCTTCTTCTTCCTTTTTTATTTTTTGGTGAACCATGCCTTCATCGAGTAACTATATATATAGAATTGATAATGTTTAACGACAAATAATATATGGAGTTATAGCTGTTAATTGAAAAAATATTTCACCGAGATTGTGATAATATATGTTATATTTGTATGTAAAGTTAGAAAATCTCTAATAGGAGCAACTTTTATAAGTTATTTATTGTATTAAAAATTTAATAAATATCATAATTTATTGTTTTAAACAACTTATACTCAATTTTAGTATAATAAAAGAAATTATACATTATTTCAAGAATATTATAATTTTTAAATTCTTTTGAATTATATATTGCTATTAATTTATATGAATTTAGCAAAAAATATTTTTTTAATTTTAAATAATAGTTGATTAATGAAACAACTCATTCATTTTTTTTAAGTGCTCAAATAAAAAAGTTACTTCATTAGTTTTTTTAAACAATAGGAAATTCTCTTATTTTTTATGACTTCATATTTTCTTCTTTAAGTGTGGACCCTAGTTTAGAAAAGTTAAATTCGCGACACATGCATTAATATCCTAGATTTAGTGATACCTTCAATAGATGATAAAAAATTGTATGTTGTTTTTCACATTTTATGTTTGGTATAATTATATGCAGTAAAAAAATGGTTTGATATAATATTTAATAAGGAATTAAGGATGATATTTGGTCCTAGATTTAATGGATATATTCATTAAATTATTCGTAATAAGGTTTTTTTAACAGGAAAGAACCGTTTATTTTTATATAAAAAATCGATATGCATTGAAAAGTGTAAAGTATAAGTTTTTTAATATTTTTCATCTACAGATATCAATCATAATTAAGTAATATTAAAATAACAAAAGTATGAATTTTTTAATATTTTTTGTCATTAGACCAAAATTGTATGAATTTTTAAAGAGTGATACACAATACTGTAGAGACCACAAAAATACTATTAAATAATAAAAAATAATTTTAAAAAGATTTATCAGAGATGTTTAAATAAATTTTTAACCTATCAGAATCAATATGAGTGAATCTGAGTCTCTGAGATGGCATAATTATTATATTGACTTAAGATGCTTTGTTGTAAGTGAACTTAACGATGATTTTAGTATTTATAAAATAAGTGAATCTTGCTTTCGATTTCTGTTAAATTTTTTGGGTTTTTATTTATATAAATTTTTAAATAATTATTTCTTGTTCATGTAAAATGAAAATTATTTTAGTAATTGTAAAATAAAATTTTTGAATTTTCATCCTTTTAAAATTTGGAATAACTATTTTTATTGCTTAAGTTTATTCGAAACAGTAAACATGATTTGAAAATTGCTAGTAAGCATAACATAATTTTGCATGAATATTAAGATATTATTTTGCACAATGAGAGGCACACAATGCGGAAAACAAAGTAACAGATAAGTAAACTTGAAACTGTAACACAAGCATTTTGGGTGCTAATAGTAATATTGGGAGTGCAAACAAATTTCCTTCAAATCAAAGTGAAAAGTACACAGATTTGGACTGATCCATTAAAGGTTTTTCTCGTATCACTATAATGTCTTTCTACATCCCAATTTTACTTATCTGTAGACAGAAGTGCAGGAAGAAACTCCTTCCATTTAGTCGTAGTCGTAACTCGTAAGTGAATGTGAGTTGGCTCATTAAGCAAATCTTTTTTTTTTTTTTTCCATAAAATATATAAGTTTTGTCCCTAAAAATAATCTAAATCGTGTTATTGTTTTGCGAACTAAATAGAGTTCATTATCATCCTTATAACTTTTTTAGTAATAAGGGTAAAGTATTACTTGGTTTCTTGATGATTAAATTGTGTAAAAAATTTGACTGACCAATTTTAGTAGTTTCTTCTAAGTAGTTTTTTTATCCAAAAAATTAAAATCCAACATATTTCTTAAGATTTATAGTTATACAATATATAGTAATCATACACTTGAAAAATGCAAGGTCGTGGAATTTAAGGAAAAAAAATTGGGTATACAAAACATTGAAATTGATATCAAATTACTGAAAGTTCAGATATTTCAGCCAAGAAAAAAAAATGGGGTTGATTGAATGAAACGAGAAAGTAATAAGTTTTTATTTCTTTTAAGATAGTATTAACAGTTTATGAATTTTTTTTTGTGAAAAAGTTGCTGTTTTATTGAAATTTTTGTTAAACAACTTAAAATTATAAGGGACCTAAAATCATAATAAAAAAAGTCGAGGGACCAGAGTCCTCCCTTTCCCTACATAGTAGCTTCGTCCCTATATCGAAGTGTTACTTTTAAGTTTAACTATATTAGAATTGCATGAATTAAACCTTAAAATTGCCCTTTTAAGTCTGAAACAAGTTTAATCTTCACAATTATCATCCAAGTTTTGATACGAAATTTAGATTTCATAATGCCAAACAAACACTAATTACCTAGCTCCTGTACTAGACGTTGTATCCCAAAGAAAGTACCATAAATCTCGAGTCTCCACTAGTAACATTGTTTAACTCACAAATTTTACATGCTTCTACATCACAGCCATGAGGTTCTAACAAGCAATGCAACTATGATAAGTATTATTTAGTTAAACGAAAATGTTTTCGTAGCAAACAACTATACTATGGCAACGACATTTAATTTTGAACTATAAGTAATTTTGGTGCCCAGCACAGGTTTCAATGGACACACCAAAAACATAAAAGGAATACTATAAAGCATAATTCTTCATTTACCTTAGAGATAAAAAAGATAATTCAATATACAATTGTCCACACATGGGTGCTGATGGAAGATAAGCTTAATACTAAACAAGTTTGAACAAAATGTAATTATCTCAGTTCAAGAATCACATTGTAACTTGCCAATTGATGCACTGAACTACAGGTGTAATCTCACCCACCTCTATTTTGTGTATAGGAGTAGAACAAAATCTCCCAAAGAAATTTCCAATTTATACTGAGTTGTTGATAGTGTATCCATCCTTGCAAAGAATTGGTCCCACACATGAGTTGCAGCTTAACATCTTCTATGTCTGGGATTATTTTGCAAAAGAAATGTTTAAGCTTGCATGCTTTGCAATTTTTCAATCATAATAGTGGCAGATTTGATATCTCTTCATCATTTAAAATTTCTGGAACAGGAATAGTGTGGCAGTAGAGTAAGGACATCTATCTTCCCACAATATTGGAGGGCAGTAGAGTGAGGATTTTTTTGTCACGATCCAGACATGTAAGTGTATCGTGTTTGAGCTCCAATTATAAGCTCAACAAGTTTTGCTGTAACATTCATTAGAAAAAAGATCAGGTGGTCAAAGTATTTTACCAAGCAGAAATCATGATTACAATAAGGTAAGGTACTAAAAGGGAAACAAAGGAAACAGACAAGTATAAAGCAAACCTGTGAGAAATCCTATGACGGGTATAGGTTCCAAAACTTTCTCAGTGCTTTCAAGTCTTTGCCTGAAGTATTTTATAAATTTTAGTATAATTTTTTCTTCAATTAGTAGGAGCATGTTGCAAAAATGTGAAACGCTATGTAAAAAGAAAGGGAAAAAAATGAGAAACAAAATGTAAATCATTGCTACCTAGTATACTTGCTGAAAAATGGATCTCTCATTAGGTAAAGAACAAATAGAAGCTTTCGCCGCTTAACCTGAAGCAGAACTATTTAAGCATTAACTCTTTAGTGGGTGGAACATTACTAGGAAATAAGACAGTTCTGAATGCAGTATTGATAGCCAACATTCAATGGAGAAGACCATCAAGCACGGTGCATCCTATTTGGTATGGGTTTTCAGTCTAGAGAAACACAAACCTCTTCCTTTTCTGGGGCAGACAGATGAAACATTCGCTCCTTCCCACCAGCCACTGATGATGTGATAAGCGAAAGAATACTGCTTCCTATGCTATCAATAGCCAGTGAAAGGAACCAAGGGGTCCATGATCGAATACCATATTTTCGAATAAGTAAAACATAAATAAGTGGTCTACAAATAAATAGAACTTCTCCGATCAAAAACAGTGCCCCACGAAGACCCCTTTCAGACAATATGCTGAAGAGTGTTGGTCTATCATCCCTTGAAGCTGTAAGAATGATGGGGGAACAATTATTAGTGTAATATTCATGCAGTATAATCACACTGCTACCTAATGCTAAAAATGTCTTTAAAACAGGTTACTTGTAGGCTCCATAGTTGCTTGTTGGTGTTGAATCCTGTGTAACCACACCGGATCAGACACCTTGGCTTTTTCTCCAAATCTAACTAAAGCAGATAGCGCTCTTCCTTCCAGATTCATTGGGTTTGCACCAACATTATTTTTCATATAACCAGATCTGTGATCTCCATCGTGCTTTAAGCCTGTGTGATGTTGTGAAGTAAAATTATCTGAATGCTCCTCATCATTAGGTGTTTCCCCTCCTTGTAGCAGCATCTTGTATCCACTCTTCCAAAACAAAGATAACCGAACCAGTGCCCTGATTTAGAGTGACTCAACGTAATAAGACAAACCAACGATGGATGACTACAGACACAATAATAATAAATATAATGACAGAAGGAGGGAAGGGCCATATGCTAAATTACATTATTCTGCTTACTTGGTTGCTTCAGTAACAGCAAGGAAATTCCATTTCTTATCATCACCATAGTAATGTTGTGCCACAACTTCAACTAGTGTTTCCAAATCCTTCAATGCAGATAAGCACAATGGATAAGGAAATGAATAAGGCTCAATATAGCCTGTAATATTTTGCCTAGGAGCTGCATCAATTATGTGTTCATTGAGAGCTGTGATGATTCCCAGAACGGTTGTTACTGCATGAAATCATAGATCTTTTCAGCAAGGTACCAATTTCTATATCATAGCCAAATATAGTAGAAGTAAAAATAATTAAAGTAGCGAATGCAATAAAAAGTTGTTAAAGTAAAAAAAAAATATAGTTAAACAGTAAATTAGAAGAATGTATCGTGACTTTTGAAATTTACAACAGATAAACTAGGTTTAGGGATACACATGGCTTTGCAAACTAAACTTTTTTATTAGGTTTGTTAGCATTTTAAAGATCAACATGAACACTACCTCAAAAAAAAAAAAAAAAAGAAGATCAACAAGACATAATTGGACATCAAAGCTAATATTTTGGTCATTGCAGTCAACAACAGAAAAATAACGATGAAACACAAAAGACGTAGCCCAAAGTTTAAGAAATTCACAAAACCTGCTTCTGGTCCAATCTCTGATTCAGAAAATCGTTCAGGAAGAAGCCATGTCAGTCCCTGTCAACATTTTCAACCTCTCAATAAGATAAATATTCAAAATCACTCTACAACAAACTCTGCTTCAACACAATGCCTCCATAAACTTGAACAAACATAAAACAACAATCACACCAAAACAAGCAGTTTAAATAACATCACTTTCACTAAATATATTTTCATTAATAATTACAAATTTCCTAATTGATCGATTTTATGAATAAAAAAACCAAATCACGATCATTGGTGAAAAAAGCACAACATAAACGCACCTAATGCAATAACAATAGCCTGTAAACCCACAAATACATATTAGAATCACCATCTTCCCCATAATTTTGTGTGCAGTTATAAATGTTACAATTAGTGAGTAGTACCAAACAACACAAAAGCATGACCTAGCTCTCAAATTCACTATAGCATATAAAATTGCAACAACGAAATTATTGCATATAATTTAACAAAAACAATATAGCCAAATTGTTAATAAAAAATGAAACCTTACATTGGCCAAAGACTCTAAGGAGTGCACAAATTCTTTGTTCTGCCTAACCCATCGCTTATAAGCCTCCATAGCTTCAGAAGCTCTACGAATTATACACAAGCACGAAATCCAACCCTCGCTTGCAAAATCTAAAGGTATTCGAAGCAACCCAGTTGGCCAAGATGTAAACTTTTGACACAAGATGTAAACGTCAGTTGGCCAAGATGGGTTTCAAATAATCAAAATTTCAACCAGGGAACGAGGAAACCATGGGGATATGAGGACGAGGGTATTCTGGGGAATTAATGGATTTGGTATCTACCGTTGATTTGTACAGTCTTCTATATTGTACACCGTTGGATGAAAGTGTCTGCTCTTAAAAAAATGGACGGTTGAGATTTGGTGGTTGGCTTTTGATGGTGCGGTTAAGAGTTTATCGTATATATATTATATATATATGTTTGTGTCTGTGTTGCGTGCGAATAAAAATTGGGAGCTTTGAATTTTGATTTGAAGAGGTTGTGCTGCTTGTCTCTCCTCTTTCTCTTGTTTTTCTCTCTAGGGTTTTGGGTGTTCTGAGGAAACGTTGTCAAACATGCAGCTGACGCTAGAATTCGGGTAAATCTACGTTGTATCTGTCAAAAGTCACTGTTTGTTATATTTCTTCGTAAAAGGGTATTTTTATTTTTGGTAAAAAAAAATTTTTTTAAATGGGATATTGATATATTTTTTTGCGAAAGTGTGATGTTCTTCTCCGGGATTTATGAAACTGGTTTTTTATTACTAGTCCTTTGAGTATATTATATACCCGAGAATGTGATCCAGTGAAGTTTTAGCACTTCATGTGTTACAAATGTTTGTTCATATTTATATTTACTAGGTCTCTCATGTGATCTGATTCCCATTTATTCCTTTATATTGTTTTTTGATTCTGTTGATTATATGTTGTGTTATTTGAATGGTATTAGTTCATGCATCACTGGTTAATTCCCAGAGAGTTATGCTCGGAAAAGATTTCTTATAATCCAAGAAGATAAATTTTATGGAATATATTTCTGATCAAACAACTGGAAAATTCTGAACAGAGCTTAATGGAAGTGATTATTCAATGAATCTTTTGGAAACATATATTCATTCCAAGCAAAATATGGAAAGCAAGTTCATATCTCCCTCTTTATGTTGAGAACTGAAGTATAACCTATGCATCTATAATTTTTTTTCAAGTAGAAGATTTAGCATCAAAGGAGCACGAAAAAATTTGGTCATGAATAAAACATCCTTTTAAAGAATCACAACCTTTAAAGATATACAAAAAGGTGATTTCAGGTATTGGATTGATGTTCTTATCCAGTTTACCAATTTCCAGTTGATAATGCCACAAGGAAACATTTTATGTTCAAGGTTATATAGACTTGTAGTTATTCTGTAGAATTTATATTAGGAAACAATATCTACAGTTATACCCTAATAATTTGAAGTACCCTGAGTCTCCCTCTTATTTTGGATATTTTCTTGCAAGTTCTTAGTGGTGGGTTGACAATTGAAACTCCCAATGGAATACCCCCTTTCTGTTACCGTTCCCCCTTACCCCCTCCTTGGGTTCTCTGGAGTCTGGAAGGAATTCCTTTGGCTGGCACACTAAGGTGGTGCCTTTAGGCCTCACAGGATCCAGTATATATAGAGAGGGAATTTTGTTTCAATGTGAAGAAAGTGATAATGCTAAGCCAGCAGAGAGAAAGTTTAGAAAAGATTTTAATGTTTAAATGATTGTTGGATTCGGATTTGGAGATTTCTTGTTTCTTATTTGAGGCAAATACCATACGTCCATACTGAAGACCCTTGCCAGATTAAGCCCTGATTTTTTGTTGTTCAGTTCATCTGTTCATGTGTATATTTAGAAGCTTATATAATTATAAGCCTTGTCTTTGGGGCTAATAATTTTTTATGTGACTGTCTTTTGGGCTTTGGGGTGTGGTAGACTTGGAAGATTTGTTCAAATCTGATTTTAGGTATATTATATAGGCGTGCATATTAGTTTTTTTAATCTTATATTGTTGGTATTGTGCTTAAATTGAACAGGATATTGAAAGTTGTTTTAGAAATAGGTTTTATGTTTTATGATTTGTTTATTAGGTGGGTAAATCAGCTGACATTTATGCAGCATCTTGGGTGGTGCACTACTTAATTTTCAGAATATCTGCTACCGTTTTCTTATCTAGTCATAATATATCCGAGGTTAGAATCTTGAGTTTTTGTCTAATTTTTCAAAATGACTGAAATATACAGAGGGGGATTGGAACTTCTTTGTGACTCCAAGAAGATTCATGATGTCAATATTGAGCAACACAATGGAGAAGACAAGGTATTACATAACTTCAATATTATTGGACAATCATAAATATGGAACATTCTTTCATGCTAAACATTCTTATAAATTTTTCTTCATGTTTCTCAGTTAATCATGAAAGATTTGCTTTCTTGGGTACGGAACAATTTGATTAAGGAAAGGCCCGAAATGTTCATGAAAGGAGATACTGTGTAAGTTTTATAATCTAAATACATTTAAATGAAGCATTGTTAATGTAATATTGTAGGTAGAAGATTTTCAAAAATTAGTTTGTTTATCAAGAAAGCCAGGATATGTTTACTGTAAATGCTAATTTAATCTGAACCCACTAAATAATCTAATGTGGATACATTCTCGCAAACTTCAGAGAAAACTTACTCTAATAATTAGTCAGGTTCCTCATTAACACCAACCTGAGGTGAAAGGATTAAAGAGTATTATGCGTAAGCTAATTTAAGATTACCTGTGATTAAAAACTTCCATATGAATATATGTTTAATATTATGGTGATAAACTATGTTAATATTTAGGTTGTGTGTGATTTGTTGTGCAGGAGACCTGGAGTTCTTGTCCTTGTGAATGATTGTGATTGGGAGCTAAGTGGCCAGCTGAACACATCATTGGAAGAGAAAGATGTGGTGGTTTTTATATCAACCCTGCATGGTGGTTAGGTAATGGGTGATCAAATGGTTATTATCACTTATTAATCACAGTTGTTGAAGTCATAGCCTAGTATGCAAAGTGCTGTTCACAGTCTTTACTTCTACCCAAATCATATTTGGTTATCACTAGTTTTTGGCGAGGATGTGAAACTTGTCTAGCAAAGTAAAAGTCGCTTATTCGTTGTGAGAGAACTTGGATGATGATGTATCTTTGGTTTTGGTATTAGACTGTAAGGTCTGATCCATGATTTGCTTCTCTACTGAGTAAAGAATAGCTGATTTTCACACACAAATTATTAGCTCCAAGAAAACCAGGATGATGAATATCTTGACGGTCTAATTGATTTAAGGATTTTGTTTTTATTTGTTTTAGATTATTCGTTTTGTTTCATGTTTTTCAATGAAATGGTATAAATAACAATGAATGTGAATGAAAATAAAGATGAACATGTGAGTAACTCAACTTGTGAAATTCGGTCTCCGAAGCTCACACTCTAAATGGGCTCAGTAGATGAGTTTGCAACCTCCTCGTAAAGCTTGTGGATCAACTTGTGTAAAAACATAAAAAAAAAATATTAATTTGTCTTATTTTTAATTATTATAAAAATTTAATATATATTAAGTCATTCCAAAGCTACAAGGTAATAATCAAGCAAAATTAGAATATTTATTACTTAAATATTAAATGTCACAAATAATTAAATATAATTTTAAATCAATTCTAAAATATAGTTTAAATTTAAAATGCACATAAATAAAATATAAATGTGTTTAAATAAAAAATCTAAAATTTCAAATTTTAAATATTATTACAAAGCTATTGAATTTTTTTTACTTATGACATCTTATTTTTATAAATAATATAATATAATTTTTATTAAAAAATTAATTATTTATTAATTTGCCAAACATTAGATCAAACCGTACGATGAAGATTGTCTCATTCAATATTAGGGTTGGAAAGGATTAAAAAGTAGGAGATTAGGAAGTTGTTTTTAGATCATAAACCAGGGATGTGGGCTCGCAAGAGACTAAAATGGAATAGATTGATGAGTCATGACTAAAATAAAATAGATTGATGAGTCATTGTGTGCATCGTTGTGGGGTATTGAGGAGGTGTGGTGGGTGTTTAAACCATCTAATGGGAATTCAAGAGGTTTGGTGTGATGTGGGTTGAATTGTTAGTAGTTTTGGAAGAGTGTATTGTTGATCATTATTTTGTGGGTGTTGTAGGAAAATGGAAAGGCCAAAATATTTGCTCGCTTTTTGTCAATGTGTATTCTTCGTGTGACAGGGAGGGGAGCTTGTAGTGTTGGAGGAGCTTATCTTAGTCACTAGCTAATCGTATTGTTGTTAGTTGGTGCATCTTAGGTGATTTCAATGCGATCAAACATGAGAAGGAAAGGAAGGGGAGTGGGGGAATAATAGCGCAGAGGAGATATGATTGTTCAATGATTTTGATTTTATTGAAGAGATGGGTCTGATTGACTTTTAGTTGTTGGGAAAGAGGTTTACCTGGAGCAAGAATAACGGCAGACGTATAGGTAGATTAGACAGGTTATTGGTTTTGGAAGAACTTTTGCTAACTTGGGGAGAAGTGGAGCGATAAGACTTCAAAAGTTTGTTTATCTTAAATGAGTCTGATTATTTTTTAAATGTTCATCTTTACTCCTAACACACTCACATAATGTTCATCTTTAAATGTTCATCTTTATCTTAAAAATTTATTAAAAACTACAAAATTAGGAGGGGATCATTTAATGACAAGTAGGACCTCACATAATTTGTTGTTTTCTAAAAATTTCAACTAATTATGTTGAGTGTGTTAGGAGGAGTGTGTAAAACAGTGTATTGCTAGCATTTTTCATGAAAATATATTTTCTTAAATAAAAAAAGTTATTACCTTCTAATCGCAATAAATTATGTAAGACATTATACTGAATTTTAAATTATCGTGATCTAAGTTTATTGTCTCTTTCATCTTGACTGTGTGAATCTAAGATATTGTATTATGAACCCTTCCAATGTATGTGTTTAAAAAGACACGCAATATATATATATATATATATATATATATATATATATATATATAATAGTTTAATTGATATATTCATATACAATATATTTTATTTAAAAAATATTTTTCCTAAACTGTTTCTCATTAAAATTTGATATTAAGAACAACAAATATCATTGAAAATGCAATTTCAATTAAATAAATATTTTTGGGATATTTAAATTTTAAATAAAGTGATATTATTTAAAATTTTTAAAAGTGATATTATTTAAAATTTGTTTATATTTTGGATGAACATATTTTTTATTATATACATTATATACTGAAGGGAATATTTGTGTAATCTTTAAGAATGTGTTTTTATCTTTAAAATATTTTAAATTAGAAAATGAAATTTAGAAAAGTATGGCACAAGCCAATTTTCTACTTTGATTTGTCAATTTTCTACTTTGATTTTAACCAGTTTTCCGCCATTAATTTCTTTGTATCTATTGTTTGATTTAACAAATCAAGAAGGCATACATTCTCAGTCGAACCATATGGTAAAAAAATATTATCAAAATTAACACTTTTGGTGTATATAATACTTTGTTAGTGCATTATTTTTAGCATCGCATATCTTTCACTTTCCCGTTGATATAAAACTTTATTCTTTATTTGGAATCGAAAAAAATTGCAACTTTTATACGAGATTGAGGACTGTAACTTTACCTTTCAAAAATTAAAATACTACTAATTTAGTTTGTTTTTTTTTTTTTTTCGTGAACGCGCCGTTATACGTCTTCATAGCTGATTTTGAACTTCTAATAATAATTTAAATATTGCAGATGGGAAAAAACACTTAACTTTGTTGAGAGTGGGATTTGAACCCACGCCCTTTCGGACCAGAACCTTAATCTGGCGCCTTAGACCAACTCGGCCATCTCAACTCAGATGTTCTAGCATCCTAACTTTTATTTAATATTTAAATATTGTTATTTGGTCCTTTTTTTGATATTTTGTGATTTTTCCGAAGTCTACCGCTTCAATTGGTCGAATGATTTGGATGCAAAGTCACTGAACCGGAGATGTCTTTAAAGAATTTTATTTTATATACATAAATGATACATAACATTATTAGAAACAGTTTTTTTTTTCTGTAAAGGGAAAAACCCCCCGAATAAATATATTTTGTAAATTCTAAATGTTATATGGTCAATTCTTTTTATTTAATTTTTATTTTTTATGCAAGCATACCGCATATCTCAAAATTACTTCACAAAATTTAAAGTTACGACAATGTTGTTCCAAAATTTATTGTATAAAAAATAATCCAAATTTATAATATGGATTTGGATTTTTAATGTTTATATTATAAATCAATAATGAAGATAGGGTGATTTTGGTTAATTCTTCACAATAATGGTGATGTAATAAAAATAAAAATGTTTTCTATAAAAAAAATAAATGACAAGATGTTTTTAGTAAATTTGAAGTAGCTTATAAAAAATTATGTTAAAACTTCTCTAATAAATTTGCATACCAAACAACCATCCAACTTATGAACTAGTTTTTCTTAAAATATGAGTTATTGTATATTTTATAATTTGAGTATGGATATTTTGCAACTTAAGTTTTATAATGGATAGAGATAAAACATTTATAATTTTTCTGGTCACATGACCTAGTTATGAAGAAGAGGGAATAAGAATAAAAATCTTAATTTTCAATTGTGAGGTATCCACCCGAGTTTGGCAAGCACTCTAAAACTGGTGGAGTGCAATACGATTTTGTTATTTGATGTTAGGGAACACTATTTTCAATTCATAAGCTTGGTTGATGGATTAGAGGAGTTAATAAAAACTTGAACTTTCTTGTGATTTATAAAGATGTGACACTTATAGAATATTAGAAATGCAACTGCATTCAAAGCTTAAGTGGATGGTGTCAATGAGCTTCTTCAAGTCGTCCAACTATCCTTGTAGGAGTGACGTAAGGCTGCAAAAACCACCTTTTCCTATTGTATTGAGTGATTGTGGTTTTTTCTTACCTTTCTTGTTTTTATAGATGATTTTATTTTAGACACAAAATACACTTCATGTGTTTGCACTTATTTTTAATAAAATTTTTTACTTATAAAAAAATGTGAAGGCAATAAAAATGGGAGAGATTTTTTTTCATATGTTATGAGTAAATCATAGGTATCAAGGTTTGTGGATTTTTTTTTTCTCTGATATGCTGTTCAACTTGCTTATTCATTTAATGTGAGACTTTTTTGTTCACACTTGCCACTTGTGAAAAATTAAGTTAAGATGATAATTTCAAGATGCATGCAATTTATTATAACTTTTCTTATCATTTTCTAAATGCTAGTAAAGATTCGATTAATTCTTACAGAGGGTCAACCCTCTCTTGAATTTGTTAAATACTTTACTAACAATTTACCTTTAACACTTAAATATTTATTATAAAATTCTCACATAAAAGTTAAAAAAGTTATTAACAAATTTTGAACATCAAATTCGTAAATATATCATAACAAATTTTTAAAAACAAGATTAATTGTTATGGAAATTAAATAGAAATATCAGCAAGTACAAGATAGAATTAAAAATATATATGGTATATAGATGGTAAAATGCTACAAATCTTGGTGGCTGGCAGATATAAATCTAGGAGCTACCATTTGTTATTTATTTGACGCAATTTCATTACAAATCGTGCATATATTACAGAGTCCACGCATGTAAGCCTGTTGCAAATGTGTTATTAGGCTTTTGAAAAACCTCCCTTGGTTAGGGAATCAAGGCATAGGAGAGATATAGTATACCAAACTCAACTGTGATAATAAAAGTGCAGGAGTTTTATTTTCATGATAATTTAACATTTTAAGCACGAACCTTTATTTGAAAAGTTTAAAATAGAACAATGAAGAAGATTGATAAGAAATTATCCAAACTCATAATATGAAGGATACAAGTAATGAATATTCATGAAACAAATTAGACTAAGCAATATTTTTTTGGGGGTTACATAAGAAGGCTCACTGTGACATTAATTAAATAAAAGCATATAGAAGAAAGACTTTTGTTGGCAGCCCAACAAAGAAAAGGACGCTTTATCAAATGTAAGCTAAAAAATAATGTGAACCAAAAAGGCATACAATGACATTATTCTTGTATGGAGACCATCAAGCCTAGTGTCACTTTTTGAGTCTCTCCAATTCCTCTTCAGCCTGGCGTAACTGGAGTTGTAGTGATGATATTTTACACTCTAACCGTTCTACTGGGTCTCGTGTACTAGCTAAGGATTGATATGGTGATGTAAAATGTCTTGAAAATGCTTTCAGAGCGTTAACCCCAGTAACCTATCAATTTATACGGGCTTATTAAAGGCTAGATGAAAGAAAAGCAATTACTCAAAAATAGTTTCAGTGGTTTTACAAATAACCACAATAGAAACAAGAAATTTTGAAATTATATACGTAGTAAAAAACTATATGGTTCTGCTGAATATCGAGAATACAACAACTAACCTCTTCTGGGAGCAACGGCAGCTTGGTAATGTTAAAGTCATCATACAACATGTAAAATTGGTCCAAATATTTCTGTTGCATTTTCATTCTTGCTTTAAGTAACTTGGATTCAACATCTACAAGGATGAACAGATTAGAAGCCAGTAATATGATAAGGAAAAGAAATCAAGAAAAAAAACAAGATTTTAAGGACATGACAAGATGTTACCTTCATCATCAAAGATCACTTGATTGATGATGATATTGTGGGTGTCAATTTCAAACTTTGTAAGTTCCTGAACCAATCTTTCTGTTTCATATAGAGAAAGGAATTCAGGAATGCACACACAGATAAAGGTTGTCATGTCCTGTAAATAAAGAAATACAACAATTTAGTTGATGAAAGGGGATTGGTACCTGGGCTTGGGTAACTAATACAAGAGAAAATAAAATCAAGCACATAAATATAGGAGATATTGCTTTTATGCAGGGAAATACATCGCTAGCCATTCAAATTGATCAAACTCAAGCCCTAGTGGAAGAATGCTCTGTCTGACCTTATTTTTTTACAGTCCTTTAACATATTATATTTATTTTTCAAAGGTTAATACTATCTAACAACTGGGGGGGGGGGGGGGGGGGAAACTGTTGAAATGTATGCCTGAATATTTGTAATTTGAAAATGAATATGTTAATTTTTAGAATATTTTAGTTATGTTTCTAATTTTTTATATATTTAAATAAAAATGAGGATATTATTCTTATCATTTAGATTTAGTATATCATCAGTTTGGTTCTAAGATCAGGATAAAGTTTGACTGTTAGTACTTGAATTGTTTTGTGTTACACTTTAGCTCTATGTATAGAGAATGTGAATAAAATTTAACAAGCTCCACTACATAACATATCTCTTCTTACAAAAAAACATTTTTTCTACAAAAGAAAAAACACCAACAGCATTTTTAGTGTGAATAATAAATATAACATTTCATTAAATGTATCATATCATAAACTATGTGCAGATAAAACATGATATGTGCTACCGGCAATGAGTCAATTCACAGCTGCCCATTATTAGATCCTAACCTTCACAATTTCTTAGAATTACATGGTCAAATTCCTTCATGAACATACAAACTACAATGAATCTAAGATTGTCAAAAGAATATATGCCAACTACAGTTCATTGATCGGAAAGAATGTAAGCCACAATTACTGAGGGACAAAGAGAAATCATTTTTAAAACAATACCAAATATAGAAATTAAATGTAATTCTTACCGGATCTTTGAATTGCTTATTAACTTGTTCGATTACATCTTTCATGCCTTCAAGCCTACCAAGAATTGCATCGTCTCCAAAATCCTCACCCATGCCAAACATGCGAGTCATCTGTGGTTAAAGTTCAAAGATCATTTCATGAATCACCAACGAAGTTTGTTCCAATTCCAAGTTAGGTACAGTTATGTTTCAAGAACAATGCAAACTAGTATTTTAGACTATACAGTGCACAGGATAAAAATTTACTATTATACAATTAAACTTCATGATAAATATTGTTTTGAATATATAAATTATATTATAATTAAAATTCATATGAATATCTTTGAATATATACATTATATTTTAGATTTACAATGAATTATTTAAATTGAAAAAAATGGTTAAGGAAACGATGTAGAGAAAATGAGAAATTAATTAGTAGCTGTAGAGAAGTGTATGAAATATACATCCAAATAAGAGAAGAGAGATATATTGAGAATGTCTAATTGAAAAAATGGGGATAGTGAGAGCAGCACTCTCTAAGGGGATGTTTGTCTCACGGAGTTTTCTTCATTCCCAGGAATGTTATTCATAGGAATATAACACATGAATGAAATTCCTGAGTACAGTGTTATGAATGGTAGATGGCAGAACATAGCTAAAGGCCAAAATTTTGCAATAAAGACATGCCAATTTGCCTTATGGCGAATATCCCTTCACAAACTGTCTATGGCAGTTGGCAAAAAATCTGTCAAGTCATACCCATGACAGTAATTTAACAACCCTGCCTGGGTATCTTAAAACATTCCCAATTTCCCATCTTCATATTACCAAGTCATGTATTATAATGTATAATATCGGAGTAGATCTTATCCAAAAGGAACAAATACAATTAATCTTTAAGCAGAAACTATTTGGACTATTAAATGCATATATAGGTAACAAGTACTACAAGAATTCATTTCCATTTTCCGACAATATGTATAAGAGCAACTGTAGTACATAAATTAATCCTGGGGCATCAAATGACAATAGTTTAATAGAATATGGACAATGCAACTATGAACAAGTCTAATCAGTAGTTTTTGACAACATCAAAGAGGTCTCCAGTGATTCAATTCTAAAACAATGGACAACAGACATCCAAGCTCTCTATCTTGAATTGAGTGCAAAGAGAGACAATAGGACCAGAATACATCCCTTTTGTATGGAATGTCTGGAAGGAAAAGAATTACATCAAGGAATGGAAAGCAGTGATGGAAGTTGAAACTGAAACAGCAAGATCTCCAAATGAAATGAGGGTATGTTTCTATTTAGTATGTTAACAAAAGATGTTAAATTGCACTGGTTCCAGATTGGCGGAGCTACGTTAAAATTTAAAAAAAAATTAAGCTTATAGTTTATCTAAATACTGAAACTGAGCCTAATCAACTTTAAACTAGAAAGAAAATATTGTCATGCAAAATATTTCATTCCTAAGTTCATACCTGATTAAACAAACCACCAAATTTATTTTTCAAAGACATCACTTTAGCAAGACCCTTTTCTAAAACTGATGGGAATTGCAATAATCTGAGTGTATGGCCGGTGGGAGCTGTATCAAATACAATAACAGAATAATCCATTGTTTGCACCAATCTGTAAAATTGTCAAAAATCAAAGCACACAGTGAATAAAAGAAAAAGTTAAGTTGAAAAGTGACATTTCAATGAAAAATAAAGAAATGGGAACACTACATACTTGGTTAGCAGATTTCCTGACGAACCATAGTTAAGCATGTTTTACATATCAACAAACAATGAAAAAAAAATCCATAGCTAATTGCTGGTACAATACAAATTATGATTCCAACTTTAGATTTTGAAATTACTCATTACTGCATATTGATTCATTAGCAACTAATCTTTACTTGGATATAAGCTTTTTAAACACTAAAAGGTTCACCTTTTTCTTGTATACAAATCAACAGTCAACCTTAGAAGTTTTATATGTTTGCTTTGACCTTATACCAATGATCAAGACATCAAGTTTGAGCTATGAAGCTAGCATACTCATGATTCACGAAGGGAGTGGTATCATGTCATGAGATGAACCATATGCCTACAGAATACTGCAATATTAATTTACTTATGAATCTGAGAGAACTTGGCACTTGCTATTGCTACATAGAATTTTAGAAGGATTTTTCAGAGACCTAAAACAGGAATGCTTTTAGCTGCACTATTTCATGTAAGATTTCAATTAGGATTCCCAGCATTCTAATTTTCCATTTAAATAAATTTTCAATGAGATGATAAACTGTTTACCATCCCACCAATGTATATCAATACTATTATTGCCATCAACACCATCACCACATCCACCCACTCACAATGATGACTTGGGTGTGAAAATATGAAATTAACACTCATCACAGCCTATGAACTTGTAAAATTCCAAGTAAACTTCAAGAATGGTCTACACTCTAAAGAGTACCTCTGAAAAATGACACTAATCTCCACAAATTTACAGAAATGAAAAAGTTGAAAATCAATATCACAACATTTTAACATGTTTCCAATTCCTTTTGCTTGTCCACCTTAAGTAATGTAAGGATCCTGGAGAAACAGCTTAGGAACTACAAACCTAAATTAGGATATTTACTATATCACTGGCAGAGGTGGCAACCAAATAGGCGACCATGTGGACATGTATCAAAAGCAAAACCAGATTCTCGCAAGAAATCAGAAACATAGAAAAAGAGTGTAGTTCACATAAAAAATAGACAACAAAACAAAACAAAACAACCTTCTTCTGTCTACCAGAGTCCTTCTTTTCAGGATTCAAATCTTTCTGAAATAATGATAACATATGAATATCTTCACATATCATACACTCTATCAACACTAGCAATTTCCTTCTATCGCCTCCTTCCTATCACATCATATGTAAACTTATCTCTCCTTTGTCTTGCCCTTTCTAGGTGCTAGTTAGGGTAATGCTGTCCATTGATAATTTTCCTTTCCGAAAGTCTCATAACCAGCAAGTTCTTAATGATTAAATACAATCAACAATCCATAATCAAGCATCATTAATCCCACACCCACACCCACACCCCAAACCTAAATCAGTCTTTTGGTCCTGTAACAAGCATTACATATCTAAATGGCTGAAAACGAGTTGAAGAAGATAAAATGGTGACAGTAATATTACTTTAACATCTCAGCAAAGCTCATGGCCTCGTCAATTCCGGGAATGGCACCGGCAAGCTCGGAGAAGAGACTATCCATACCATCAGCGCCGCCCATATCCTCATGGTCAACAGTAGGATCCACCTCCTGCATTGAGAAAAACAAAAGAGAAGGGTTAGAGAAAAGAAAGGAATAGGAAAAGAAAGGAAAGCGTAGGGAAAGGGGGAATGAAGGACCATGGCGTAGAGGTTGGAGAAGCCATTGACGAGAGTGGGGGTTTTGGTGAAGCGCTGCTGAAACGCGTCGCTGAGATTGTGGGCGGGGTCGGTGGAGATGATGAGAACGGAGGAGCGAACGGAGGCGAGGAGAATGGAGAGAATGGAACTGCATGTGGTTTTGCCAACGCCACCTTTGCCTCCAACGAAGACCCACTTCAGACTCTCTTGTTCCAGAACGTTCTGAACCGTTCCTTCCGGTTGATCTCCCATTCCCCCTCTCAATCACAAACCTAAACTGCGCCGATTCAGATGCACGCACAACGATGACGCTGCTTCCCCTCCTTTTTCTGTTTCTTCTCCTTCGATTTCAACACCCTGCCAATTTCATTTTAGATTTTTTCACTTATTTTACACACTACCAAACGAATCCAAATCTTGATCTCATCAATCACTCAAATGCCTTCTTTTTTTCTTTTTTTCTTTTTTTCTTTTTTTTTAACAAAAAAGATAAAATATTAATTAACTCTTTTATTTCACAACTACAAGTGAGAGTACTTTCTCCCTGTTTAAATACTCCCTGTCTCTTGCATATTTTTAAGTACTGTAAGGTTGTAAATTTGTTATGTAAAAATTAAAAAATAGGATTAATAAAATAATTGCAAGATTTCTTATTAGCAGGTATAAGCAGCATAAAAATATTTTTGAATGTCTTTGCTTACCTTAATTAATCATAATATTTCAAAAATACATTTAATTAATTTAGATTCTATTTTTAATAATGATTTTGTAAATATATGATATAAAATTATAATGAAAAATATTTTAAAAATAACTTATATTTTTAGAAGATATCATTCCTTCCGATTATACACCTAAATTTGATGTAGGATGGACATGACTCTAAATAAAACTGATCTAAAACAGGAAGCAATTTATCTTCGTGTGAAGAGTGAAGAAGAGCTTCACTAGCAAAGGGGGCAAGCTAAGTTTCACAAGGAAAGGAAACCAAATGCCATGTTTGTACGTAATTTTCTTTTTTAATGGGGACAGATGGATATCCAATTATGACGTTTAAAATAGATTCAAACTTGCTCATATGTAACAAATTCCCAACCTTTGAAGCCCACATACGTGTACAAAGGAGGGAGTTTTTCTCCTGGCACCTTTATAGTTTCTTTTTGCATCTTCATAATTTTTTAAAATGGTAAAAATATCTTGGGTAAAAAAAGTAAAAATTTTGCATTTTGAATAAACTTCTTTTCTATAATTTTTTTACAAGTCTGGATAGATTAATCTAGACTTGTAATTGTAATTTTTTTACAAATCTAAAAAAGTCAGTCCAGACTTGTAAAAAATTTTACAAATTTGTAATTGTCATCCTTAGATCAGACACAGCCAATGCCTGACAAGAAAATAAGACATTTGTTTTGTTAGGTTATGAGAGAGGTAGAAAATAGAAAAAATACAAAAAAGATTTACAAAAAACAACGGATGGAACAAGAAAGTGTAGTGGTCCTTTTAGGTTATGTGGAAAACCTATGAAAAATAATGAAAGATGGATGGTTGAAGTGTTGTGTGAGACTCATAATCATGAGTTATCTGAGACCTTATTAGGTCATCATTATGCTGGCCATGTAACCATTACTGAGCATGACTTGCTTGTTGAGATGCTAAAGAGTAGAGTTAAACCAAGAAGTATTCTACTGGCATTTAAAGAACACAATGAAGAAAATATGACAACTATCAAGCAAGTGTATAATACAAGACACAAGTATCGGTCATCTGAAAAGGTCCTAGAACAAAATCCAACATTTGATGCATTTACTTGAGTGTGACAACTATAGTCATTGACATAGAATGCACAACATTACTGAAAGTTTTGCATGATATTTTTTGGACACATCTTTATGCAATGAAGTTAGTGAATTATTTTAATATAGTATTTATGATGGATAATACATACAAGACAAATAGATATCAACTCCCTTTACTTGAAATTGTTGGTGTAACATCTATAGGGTTAACATTTTCTGTTGGTTTTGCTTTGTTAGAATGTGAACGTGGAAATAACTTTGTGTAGGCACTTGAAAGACTAATGGTCTTTTTTAAAACAATGAGTCATTTCCTCAGGTATATGTTAATGATAGAGATTTAGCATTGATGAATGCAATTAAAATTGTCTTTCCTAAGGCTACTAACTTGTTAATTTCTATGTCAGTTCCATATACAAAAAAATGTTAAGGCCAAATGCAAGATGTATATACATCCTAAGATGAATGAGAGCAAGTCATGGAAGTTTGGTCTTGTGTTATGGATTGTGTTGTAATTGATGATTATGAAAAACATGTGACAACATTAGAGGTTGTGTGGTCACCATGACCCATGTTTGTGGACTATGTGAAGGGCACATGGTTAATCCCTCACAAAGAAATTTATCAAGGCATGGACATATGAGGTGATGCATTTAAGGAATACAACCAATAACAGGTTTGTTATTTCATAAAAAAGCTATATAATTTTATTACTCAAAAATGCTAAAAAAAATTTGTTCATATGTTAAAAATGACATGTTTTTCTATGTAGGGTTGAGTCCGCTCATTGGAGCTTGAAAAGACTGCTTGAAAATAGCATGAGAAACCAGTGTAGTTATTGGGATGCAATGAATAATTTGATGACTCTATAACATAACGAAATCAAATTTACTTTTGAAATAAGCATTCATTATATTGGTCACATGTTTAACACAACACTATACAAGAAGTTGTGTGAGTTTATTTCAAAATATGCCTTAAATCATATTTAAGATGAGCATCAACAAGTCAAGTGTGTTGGTGTTGACAGCAGTGAGTGTCGTTGCATATTTAGAAGTACGCATAGTCTATCTTATGCATGTGAGATAACTAGATATGAATTCAATAGCATATCATTCCATCTTATTCATGCATATTGGACTAGACTAAGCTTCTTAGTTATGGTGTCAAATTAGTCTTCTGTAAAGTTATTCATTCAACAACAATGAGATGTCATTAGTCGTCACTTTAAAGAAGGGGACGTGACTTACAAGGTAATGATAAAAAATAAGTTATTTGAAATTGCATACCTAAACTTCACATCAATGTCTCCACCACTTAACAAGATTAAAACTAAAGGTTCTGAAGGTAGGAAGGTAATTCAACTCACAAGATCAACCAAACGTGATCTTTCATATTTCGAGCATGTAGATGTATTTCATTCTATGCATGACAGTTCCTCAACAAATAAGTCAAGGCAAATACGATTACCCATTAGCAGGCCAAAGAAAGTTGTATTAATGCTTGATCAATTTCATGTTAAACTACATCCATATATAGATGACCTAGTTGATGTCAAAGCTGATGGAAACTGTGGTATCGTGCAGTAGCTGCTTAGTTGGACATGAGTGAAGATTCATGGTCTTTGATACGTATGAGTCTAGACAAATAGCTCATTCAATAATGTGATGAATATGTTTCTTTAGTTGGAGGGTCTGAGCATGTTTTTGAATGCCTAAGGAAGTCTCTTTTGGTTGGTAAATTTGAATAGGTACGCATTCTATTAACATATATTTTAATGGATAAATAAATCTGTCTTATAATTTAATGCGACTATTTAACTTTTGATAATTACCATGGATAATTGGATGACCATAACTGACACGGGATATCTCATTACAAGTAAATATAATGTCATTCTTGTGTTTCTATCATTAAAGCAAAAAATGACTTATTTTCCACTTAGAATAAAGCCTCTTGCAGATTTAGGCATGCATCACATGATTTGCTTCGAACATGTTTATGGAAACCATTTTGTTTAAATAATTTATTAATAATTTAATTTTTGCATTGTTATAATGAGATACATGTAACTCAAGAAGTGTTATTCACAGGTTTACTTAAACTATAATTCTCCTATACCAACTAGTGATATATTTTGGTTAAGATGTCCATATCCTACAGAAAAAGCATGACTGATGTCTTACACTAGACAAATACAATATTTTTTACAATTAATTAACATTCGACAGAAATATATAGATCCAACTGCAGATTGATAAATGCTCATTGTTATTGTGATTTTTATCAGTGACAAGTCATTGTAATTTTTATAAATATCATATGTTCAAACTTAAATAATGATGTTGTAAATAATTATATTCTAATTATATATATATATATATATATTCTAATTCATATTTATTATTTTAGTAAATAAGAACATTTTCTCAAGTTGATTTTTGGTAATATAATCATTAAATACAATATTCATAATTGTATATATTTTATTTTTTAATATAAAAATCAAATGTATATTTATTTCTTTTGTACTATATATAAATTAAAGGAAGAAAAGTTAAATTCTTTTACAAATAGATTAAAGAGCACATAGTAAAGAAGATAGGTACTAGTTTATATAACACAAAAATCTCACAAATATGAATAAAAAATCGTGAGATTTATCAAAATCATCAAGTGTCACATACACAAATAAAAAAAAAAACAATTACACTCATTTGCACAATCCACTACAACTACTACTAGCTTGTGAATTTTTCCTTCCGTGTCTAGTTGCCCTGTGCGTACTACTTTCATAAACATTTCCTTCAATTGTGACTCCACAGGCTAAATTTAGGACAACTTGAACTCCTTCATATGCATTTGTCCCTTCAATCAGTTATCTAAGGTTAATTAGACGCACTGTAGAGTGGTAGCAATCCTATGATATACTCGCTACATTGAAATTAAAAGTAGTTAATAACATGATGTTGTGGTTACAAAATTAGAAACAACAAAATATTTAATACTTACAACTGTGGAATGATGTTGTTGCGAGTTACTGGTCTTTCCCTCAAGTATCACCGGTGCCACCCAAATTGGCGGTCTTGGAGGGTCTCCATATCGAACAGGACAAATGTATGAATGTGATATTCTAAAAAATCTCTCCATGTAGCTAATAACACAATCAGAAAGACAGACTACGTTAATGTGGCTAGATTATCTATATGTTGAAGCCATGTAAGATTCATTTGCTCAATGGTAAGCGGAACCTCAAAAACTTCAGTTAGCTTCTTAAGAATGTCCTGAACATATCCAAACTATCGTAAGACTCTCTTAGGTAAATGTAAATGTTTGTAAGGACAACCCTTAAGTACCCAGAGAAAAGAGAAAGCAACTGAAATGGCCTCTGGTCTCGATGTGCAATGTATGAAGTCCATTCTATTGCATCTAGTGTTACCTGATCAAGCTTTCTTCAATAAGAAGAAATGGATAACTGTGTTCTTGAAGCAACCCAATGAGCACAACAAGGTGCAGTCTCAACATATATAGGTACTAGCTCCTTTACAACAACTCTAACAAAATGCTCGTAAATACAAAAAACATAATATCTGTTAAGTGTTTATGGTTGGTGACATGCTAACATGAATATCATAAATGTAGTTATTTAGGTGTTAATTATACCTGTAGTACCATTGTGTATCCACCTGTTTGCTTCGTCTTAGCCAGACAAACCTCAGCTAAATGTTCATATAATTGACTCAGAGCAACTGCATCCTAGGAATAACCACCACAATAGTTCAAGTGTCGAAAAAGGACTAAATAACCCATATAGACAATCGTGACATTTTTATCAGCAAAAATGGTACATCCCACCAAATATACCAAGTATGCTCGAGTAGCAAAGACCATAGTTATTGCGCGACACATGTGTCATTCATGTCTCTTAGGAATTGCAAGCTAACATTTGGTCTATGCATGTTTCTTATTTCATCAACTGCTTCATCCTGGGAAACACCTAATAATTTCATTAGAAGGGGAACAACTTCATCGGTCATCACTGGTAGATGGAAGCTATTGGTCTATTTGTGCCACCTTTCGACCAAAGCAGATAACAATGTCTTGTCTGCAGTCTCATAGCTACATGCAATCAATGCTAACAATTCAAAGTCCTGTACGTAGCCACTAATTTGCTCGTGTGGGCTTGCAAATTTACTTTACTTACGTCCATCAGATACAAATTTGAGCTCTCTCTAATCCTACATAAAATTAAATTATAAAATACAAATAGTAACTTTTAAAATTTTATAATAATATAAAATTGAATTGAAAAACTATTTGACAGTTGTTAACTTACATGTCCATCCCATAAGCTACAGACAATATGACCAACATCTTGTGTAAGAGAGATGTGTCTTCTAAGCCACCAGGATAAGCTTCCCCCTGTCAAGAGAGATAATAATGACAAACTTCTTCATATATTTCACGTTGTCTGCGGTGTGTAGAAGCAGTTGACCTGATTCGTACAACATTCTTCCAATTTTCCTGAGATCTAGAACTACTACCTCTGGTTCGTGTCATGTATGCTTTAAAAATTAGAATTATAAATACAACAAATAGAAAATGAAAATCAAACCAAAATGGCATGATTAATAAAATTGTTAATATATAAATTTAATTCAATCCTAACATTTAGAGATACAATGAAAGTTAACTTAAACTGAATATCACATAAATAATCTATCATGCTCAATGTAACTATTTGATATAAATAACCAATAAATAACTTAAATTGAATATAATATAATTATATGTCTTACAAAACTAAATCATAAGCTATAACAGAACGGGGAAACTTCTATTTTATAAGAACAAAGTGAATAGGTTGCATATCAAAGCAAAGTGACAATGTGAAAATTCACAAACCAAATATTTGGAGACCAAATCCAGACAAGTCGTTTTGGACCAAATCCGAACAGGTCGTTCTGGACTAAGTTCGGGCTTTCTATTCCAGGTTGGATGTTTCGGATTCACTCTAGATCATGCAGTCTAGACTTAGTCCGACACAGGTAGTCCAAACTCAGTCCGGAATAACTGTCCGAATTTGGTTTGTTTATCATATTGTTCATCTTGAAACGACAGGTAATCTGGATTTCACAATTTGGACTCAGTGATTTGGTCGTCCGGATTCATAATCAGAACCTAATTATCTCTAGAATTGGACGAAGCTGGGAGTTGAATGAACGAATAAGGATGGGTCCAGAAGGAGGATGAATATATAGTGTGGATAAGTGTGTCCTGACTCAAAGAAAGTGAAGAGAGACGTAAGAGAGAGAAGAAATTTTTCCTTTTTTTTACCTAAAACTATTTTAAATATTCTATAGGATTATGAAAGTGGCGAAAAAAAAATATGAATATTAAGGAGAAAAATTCGACAGGAGTTTTCCATCCTTTGAAGCGTAGCTCAATCCTTGTACATTTTATGGACCAGATTTCCAGCATCATCTTGTATTTCGGATTTATTTTATTTGTTTAAAATCTTCCAATTATACATCTAACCTTCATGTGGATTGAAATACCAAGCATTTGGTAAGAAGGAAAAAGTAGGTGAAAAATAAAATTGATGGAATAAAAAAAATAAATAAAAGTATATGATAAACAAAGTAAAAATAAAAAATATTTAGTTTAAGGAAAATAAAAAAATATTAAGAACTCTACGAAAATATGAATTCCTGTAACTTCTCCATCATTTTTAATATTAATTATATTTGTCCTTTATCAAATAAACATAATATTCTCTGACAAAAAAAATAATATTAAAATAGCTTTTAACTTATTATAGAAATTGCTTGGTCGTCGCCACATATTAGTTAGCCGTTGTCATATCTATTATTTTAGATGTCGTCGCTTGAATTTATAGTATTATTGATAACTTTAAATATTTTATGAAAATTTCAAAATTTTAAAAATAACTACTTTAATTAAAAATAAAATTATACTTAATTTAATTAAATAGTTAATTTTTTATTGATGATATCTTTATTACCTGAATAGTTTAAATAATTAAATGGCAATTACCTATGAAAAACTAAATATATAAAAAATCTGCTAAATTTTGTTATTAAATATTATTAAATACAAAATTACATTAACTAGTAACAAATCATGGAAAATCTAAATTTAAGGCAGTTTATCTTCATGTAAAGAGTGACAGGTAATTTAATCTGCTGAATTAACGTGACTACAAGATAGGTCACGTTTCACAGGGAAACCCATTGTCGCCGGTATATATCAACGAAAACGGAAATAAACACCTGAATGAACAAATATAAAACTCGTGCGCATTCAATGAAGGTTTCCTTCTTTTGCACCAAAACTAGTGAAAAGGACTACATTAGGGGCTCTTTGTTGTTGTTGTTGTTTTTTCTTAAATCTTTCTTTAATTTATATATTTTGTTTCCTTGTAACAAAATTATTGCGGAAAATTTAATAATTCTTTCAAACACATACTCCTTAGTTTTTATTGTTTGTAGTAATTATCCAAAGGTCAAGGCTTCACATGTAGGCCAAATATTTTATATAAAAAAAAAAATGTAGACGAAATTTGTGAAGATAGACTCAACTGGCAAGATATAGCTTGATAACTTTAGCACCTTAGGCATAAAACGTACAAGCTTCAATTTATAGCAACGAAACAAAATGAAGAGGTGCAAGAGCACGGGAAAAATTCTAAATTGACGAGTGTATATATATGTATTCAAAACTTCCATGGCCATATATAGGTACGAGAATCATCCCTCGACAATGAAAGCTTTGGAAGCTTGTTCTTCACCCTTTTTTCATCAACCGCTTTCAATATTTACAAATGCTGTCAACATTAGAACATCATTTAATCACAAGTTCGATTCACGGCTTACATTTTAAGTTTCAACAGCTAGTGAGACAAACCTATCAAGAACATATACCACTCCCACCGACAACATTCCATGAACAAGATAGTAAATTAATAGGTAAATCTAATCAAAACTTTATATAATAGCCTAAAATAATTCCCTTAATAGGCCAAGACTTGAGAAAATTAAGAGAACTAAATTTATATATACTACGGATATAAGAGTCGTATACGAACTACAAAGTATACTATTTATCTATACAAAAGGGGGGAAACTGTTAATATAAAACATGGTTCGAATTTGACACAATGAAGTTCATGTTGATTTTGAGAAGATATATACAAGAATCAAGAAAGGAAAAAGAAAAAAAGGAAAGGTGATGAGCAGAAAGGATATTAAAATTATATATTCCTCTGACATGGATACCTAGCCTCCTTGTAAATATAATTTCTAGGTATGATATGAGGGTGTAATCTTGATAACAAGGCCAGGGAAGACATCATCAGGGTCATGGATATGAGGGTTGTTCTCAACTATAAAAGGGTCACCACACTTGTCACTGATTGTGTGAAGTGTCTCACCTTCTCCAACAACATAGATTTCCTCGCACGGGCGGGACAAGAGTGTGCTGTCTAGGAAGTTGTTGGCATGAGTTGGGAGAAGAATGGAGCTGTCTTTGAACATGCTTAGGAGTACAAGGGCCACAAGAACAAAGGCACAGTACCATGAAGCTGCATCAGCTATGGCCCTTGAACTCATGACTAGTCCTTTTCTGGGGTTTGAAGCCATGACTCAGAGAAATAAGAGAGAGGATGTGGGAGAGAAGAGAGCTTAGAAATGGAAGTTATAAAGAAAAAGGTGGGGGGTGTGAGAGAGGGTCAGTTTTGGCGGTTATTAGAAGAGGGGATGAGGCAGAAGAAAAGGGGGCAATGTGGTATTACGTGATTCAATCACCTTCTCTTTTGGGACGAAAACTACTTTTCTTGTTCTCTTTTGTCTTTAAAATTTCTTTCATGTGCTTTGTCAAATTCGGATTTTCAAAACCATTAAAATTCACTAAAGTTTTCGTGTAAAAACCACACGTATATGTTCGGTCAAATCTTATCTTTTTAATTTTTAATTATTTATTTAAAAAATTCCACCGTTGATGTCGATCATATTTTTTCATACTATTTGTTTCGTAGCACTTTCGTGCCAAATCGAACCTATGAAATAATCATAGGCATCGCCAAATTGGCTCATGATATAGGGAAATCAAACGGAACATCCAAAAATAACTTGGGAATCATGGGCTGTGAGTTGTGACCACATATATATAGTTTTGGTGATATATTTGATGAAATGATATATAGATTAATTTGGTAGTTATTAAATTAAAGTGAGATAAATAAACAAGTTGTAAACCATTTAATTTCACCATTGGTTTGATTAGTTTTGGAGATGAATGATTATGATAGTGTAAAATAACAATAAAATAACTTTATATTATTATTACTATTATCTGAGAAGATTTTTAAAAATAGCTGTAGTAAAAGTTTTATGCATAATAATAAATATTTTGATCAGGCTACGTATAATAATTTATAATTGAATAAAGATACAAAATTGTTTTACATTTATTTATATATATATATATATATATATATATATATATATATATATATTTGTTTCGTTTACTGAATATTTGGTTTAGTGATTTAATTTATTTCCAAGAAATAATTCTTTATGTTTTAGAAGTCTTTTAAGAAACTGATAAAAATAATTAAGAATATGTATGTATTAAATGTTATCCAACCTAAGTTTGTTAATATTTATAATAATAATTGTATTAAAAATTGTATGAATACAATGTTTTCTAGTTAATATGTGTATAAGAGTGAGATCGTTGACCAAAATTATCTTGAAACCGAGATAGCCTTGACAGAAACTCCTTAAATATGGTGGATCTTTACTAATCAAATCCATAAACTATAAGCACATGTCAACACTTATAAAAATGAAGGTAAGTATACAGGTAAATGTTATTAGTTTTGCATTTATTATACTCATATTTGTTCTAACTTCACCTCTACTTAATACTAACTTGGTTGTCATAGTATTCTTTGCATGTCACCTCCTTTTTTTTACACCATTGCTTAAAGAGACATATACATCTCAGACCTACCGGAATTCACCTCAGAAATATCGTTATTGAAGGAGTAACAATATATAAGATGAAATTAAGTCTATCAAGGTTAAAATCTAAAAATAAATGATTAATTTTTTAAAAACTTGTGGTTTTAAACATGAACATTCATTTCATGGTAGGTGCAGTGACTTGTGATCAGTTGAGTAAATGACTGAAGAGTCATACATCATACGCAGATAGAAAGGATTAAAAAAATAAAATAAAAAATGGTGATAATGAGTATGTTGAAAATTCAATGGAGGGTGGCTTGGGATTGGGTGTGTGCTGGTTCAGGGGCTTAATGATTACTCAAACCTTCAATGAAGGGCACTTAGACTTGGGTGGATGGTGTTGACTAGTTTATGGGGTCATCATTTGAGTGCGTAAGATAATACGATAGTATTACGACTCAGGCCTCAGCCACCAAAGAAGAAACATGGACATTTTGATTGTGAAATTTGTTGACAGGGGCGATTTAAATAAATTGGCTAACATCTTCTGCATCATTCTATTGTAAATTTACATTAAAAAGGTAAAAAAAAACTCCAAACTAACAATACTCAATTATAATATATATATATATATATATATATATATATATATATATATATATATATATATATAATTACTTAAAATATAAGGGAAAATAAAAAATAGAATGAAGATAAACAATCAATTAAAAATGAATTTAGAATTTAAAATCGAGAAAACAACATTAGGCAATTTTTACTTAAGTGTGTTAATGATTATATTTTGTTTTCATTGTTTATATACCAGCTTGTATCTTAATTTTTTAAAACTATATATCAAAGGATAACTTCTTTTTTGCATCTCTTAATTATCTTTCACACCCATGTGTTTAAAATACTTTTTAATCCATTCTAAAATATTCTTTTACTTTTTAATTTAAATTTTATTTTATTTTATTTAATATATAGTTGCATATCTCCTTCCTTCAATCTTTCCTTTTCAAAGTTTCACTCTTTTATTCGCTTTTCACTTTTTTTTCTCTTCTTTTCGCTCCCTCACATCCTTTGTTAAGAAAATTTTTTAACACCTATCATATTTCTTTTGTCACCTATCATGATATTGAAAATTTAAAAATACCCTTACTTTTACAACTCTAAGGACTAGTTGGTTTGTATATATAAAAAAAAGGTTAAATTACCACTGATGCCCCTCTATTTATGGGGTAGCTCACTTTGTGTCCCTCAATTTTTTTTTGCGCACTTTTGCCCTCCAATCAAAAGTTAAGAGTTAATTAAAGTTTAATTAATTATTTAGAAATGTTAATTTTAAAAATATTAAAAACATGTACCATGACAAGAATTGAACCCAAGTCTAGAAGTTTAATTGCTAAAGTCATACTACTAGACCAAAAGTTAATATTAATTTTTTTGTGAGATTCAAATTTAATTAAAAACTAATCATGTGACAACATTAATTTTATATTAAAATTGGACAAAGTAAGATTTGAACCTAGGACCTGTGAGAGTTGTAAGACGATACCACTAGATAGTAAGCCAATTTTGGTTTTATTGTCTCTTTTCTTTTGTTTTGTTTTACTATTCTTGTTCATTTATATTGTAAATTTTTTAAATAAAGAAACTTTTTTAAATTCTAAAAACTACTTAGCTTGATTTTATGTTAAATCTATTTGAATAAGTTTATCTTTTTTAATTTTTAATTTTATATTTAAGTTTTAGTTGTTACTTTAATTTATAGTTTTTAACTTTTAATTTAAATTTTAATTTCTTCTTTTATTTTTAATTAGATTCTATATTTTATTTGTATATTTTAATTTTAAATCTATTGTAGGTCATTTTATGTTATATATTTTATTTGTGATTTTGAAACTAAAATTAACAATTAAAAGTTGAAATTAAAATTTAAGGGTTAACAACTAAAACTAAAATTTAGTTATATTAACAACAATATAAAATTTAAAATCTAATTAAAAATAAAGACATAAATTAAAATTGAGAATTAAAATTTAAAATTAAAATTTCTCCATTTAAAAAAGTTGTAAATTTTAATATATTTTTAAAATTAATCTTGCCACGATTAGTTTAATTAAATTTGAATCTCATAAGAAAATTAATATTGACTTTCGATCTTGTGGTATGACTTTAGCATTTAAACTTCTTGACCTGGGTTCAATTATAGCCTTTATCAAATTTTCTATATTTTTAAAATTAGCATTGCTATTGATTAGTTTAAATACATTGAAATTGCAAAATAAAATAGACTCTTACCTTTGGTCTAGTGGATTGGCTTTAGGTTTTTTTCCCCATAACCTGAGTTCGATTCTTGCCATGGTACATGTTTTTGATATTTTTAAAATTAACATTTTCAAATAATTAATTAAACTTTAATTAACTATTAATTACAATATAACCATGTCACGTCACTTAATTATGTAAGTCAACGTTTATTTTTAATAGGCAATGCCCTAAATTTGACGAAAGGGGAAAAATTAAACTTTTAAAAAAGTTGGAGGGCAAAAGGTGCGCACAAAAAATTGAGGGGCACAAAGTGAGCTACCCCCTAAATAGAGGGGTACCAGTGGTAATTTAGCCAAAAAAATACACACATACGAACCAACTAGTTCGTAGGTTTAAAAAAAATTACATATCTACAGATCAGCTAGTCCATAGGTTTAAAAAATTACACATTTACGGATCACATGTTCCGTAGGCCTAAAAAAATATACGCCTATGGACCACTTGGTTTATAAGTTTAAAAAAGTGACTACAAGACCACTTGATCCGTAGTCATATTAATAAAAAAAAATACTTATGAACCACTTCTCCATATTAATAAATGTCTTTGTTTTTTACGTTCTAGTTTCAATCATTCATGATCATGAGTCTCACTGCCGTAGTTATTTATGGCCCTATTCAGGGTGGTTTTTGGTTTCTAGTTTTGAAATTTATAAAATCAAAAACTAGTTTTGGTTTTAAGTTTCAAAATTTTAAACACAACATTGTTTTTGTTTCCAATTTAAAACATTGTTTTCAAATCTTAACCAAAACACTAGTTGGAGGTAGCGGTTGAGACAATCATTGAAGATGGCAGCCAGTGATTGGCGATCGAAGGGGGTGGTCGTTGACAGACGATCGAAGGTGGTGGTCGTTGACCGACAAACAAAGGTGGTGGTCGGTGATCGACAATCAGAGGTAGTAGTCGATGATCGACTATCAGAGGTGGTGGTTGGTGACTGATGGTTGGTGAACGGTTTTCGCCATCGAAGGTGGCAGTCAGTAACAGCTGGTTGGAGGTGGCAGCCAATAATCGCCGGTCGGAAGTAGTGACTGGGTGATCGACGGTCAAAGGTGGTAGTTGTTGGCCGTCGTTTGGAGGTAACAACAGTGACTGTCAGTCGGAGGTGGTAGCTAGTGACTGTTGGTCAGAGGTGACAGTTAGTAACCACTGGTTAGAAGTGGCAACTAGTGACTATCGATCGGAGGTAGCGACCAGTGATTGTTGATCGGAGGTGACGACTGGTGACTATCGATCAGAGGTGATGAGTGGTTACTGCTAGTCGGAGGTGGAGACTAATAACAACTGATTGAAGGTGGGGACTAGTGACTATTGGTCAGAAGTCGCGGTCAGTGACTGCTGGTTAAATGTGGTGGCCGATGATTTCTAATCAGAGGTGGCGGCCGGTGACCATTGGTTAGAGGTGATGGTCAATGGTGACAAGTGACATCAAGTAATGAACTTAAATAAAATCAGAAACAGAAAATCTGAAAACCAAATTTTATTGTTTTTGAAATTGAGTGAAAACTGTTTCAAAAATAAGTAAAAAACCAAAATAGAACAGTTTTTGCCAAACACATTTCTATTTTCAAAATACATTTCAAAACAAAAAATCAGAAACTCAAACCCACCCTGAACGAGGCCTAAGTAAGTAACCCCACCATTCACCTTTGTCACACTCATCTAATATAAAATTTTAAAAATATAAAACTATCAAATTTAAAATTTTTATTAAAATTTTATATATTTAAATTCTTTATGAGAACGAACCAAATGGTTTGCAAGTCATTTTTTTTATTAATATGGACAAGTGATTTATGATGGAAATAAAATGAAACCTTAAATCAGTAGATACAAGATTATAGTATGTATAGAGAATTAAATATAAAAAGATAGAGGAAAGAGAATTTGTGTACCTCAAATATATTGAATTGAAGTTCTTGATCTTCAAGAACAAAAACCTTATGAATGATTATTGTAGAGATATGAGTTCAATAAGAACTCTTGAGGGTTTTACTACCTACTTTCTAGGGGATTATTTTAGAGAATGTGTATTGTTGTTGTAATTTGTTATCATTTGCTTAATGGGATGGCAAATTTATAATCCCCCAGGGTAGGCAGAGACCCCTCAAATGGGCTTTTTATGATTGACTCAACCCATCACAGAGTCAATCTTACTATAATCCCATTCAAATAATCATAAAGATATTATAAGATATGATTATCACCAAATCTTAAATTGCCAGATAATGATAAAATATAATTGATTAATATCAATCCACTATTATTTCCAACATTCTCCCACTTGGATGGTATTAATCAATAATACAAAGATAAATCATTAAGCTAGAATGACAATTATAGACAAATCTTATATTAGACAATGAGAAATTTGAGCTACAAAATAATATCCGATAGGGATATATATCATAAATACTTCTCATAAAGTATCTAGAATAATGTAGTTCAATAATATGATACTACATGATCTCAAGCATCCAAAAATGCTAAGAGATATGTTACTAAAATGATATTACTTCACACATATCTCATAAGAAAGTTTTCAGACTCCCACTGATCTAAGACATCAAAACTTAACCAAACCATATGAGTTATAAAACTCCAAAGCTAAGTATTTAATCAGTGAATAAAAAAATGTTTAATTAATATAAATTTTTTTTACTTGAGTCCGAAAAATTATATAGGTGAGAAAGCATAATTTACGTGCATCTAATTATTCATCATAGCCCAATAACATATGTAATTACATATAGGCTACATAAATGCTCTATAATATTTAACATTTAACTAATCCGAGTTTCAAAAATGAGTGACTATGTAAGAATATAAAGATAAGTAGGAAATCCATAAATTCCCTACTAAAACCACATAGACACCTAGTTTATATAAAATGATACTCAGATTATTGTGGCTACAAAATGTCAATTGAGCAAACACTTAGATAATTGGTCCAAACAAAAAAAAATTCATAAGTACTTCAATAGTGCAAAATTGTACTCAACAGGAGTACTATCATAATAAGCACCTTTTTTACAAAGTAGAAAATCATACTCGATAGGAGTATTGCATCTACAATATACTTATAGAATTTTAACCAAACAAAATGTGAAATTTTGGGTAAAGAAATGCACAATACTTAATTGCATACCAAAAGAATTAATGTGCAATGCCCAACAAAATGCTCTTAACATCCATTAAAGATGTCTATTAAGATACAATGAATTATGTATCTCAATTAAAATAGGACAAAATAAATAGTCAAGTCCTATAAAGTATGTCATATCACAATTAAATGTGCACAAGAATATATGACAATACAGATAGATAAGTCTCGAGACATGATACAAAATTATATACTTCTAAAATTTTGATCAATATTAAATTTGGGTAAAAGAGATGCACAATGCATAATTTTATGCCAAAAGGATTAATGTGCAGTACCCAACAGAATGACCTTAACATCAGTTAAAGATGTCTACAAAGATACAATGGATTTTATGTATCTCAATAAAAATAGGACAAAAATAAATAGAGAAGCCCTATAGAATATGTCATATCATAATTAAATGCGCACAAGATTATATGACAATAAAAAATATATAAGTTTCGAGAGATAATACAAGATTATATATACTCCCACTAATCCTTAATATACCAAAAAAATATTAGGATTATCATTAGGGTACACTAGTATTAAAAGTTCTAGTGATAGTGGGATGATGACTTTATAAGATAATAATAAAAGTGAATTAAAATTCACTATTATTCTACTTAAGAAATTAGAAAGTAGTAGAATAACAAATGATTAATGAGAGAAGTGGTTAAAATAACAAGAATATGAAACCTACAAATTCATCCATAAGAATAAATAATTCTCACAAATGGTTTCATAATTAACCACATATTAATTAGTCTTTACAAAAATATTGACCCCTATGAGGATCTTGAAAAAATAATTACATGAGTGAGAAAATGGATCACTTGATAATTTTACGTAGAATATGAGATCATAAGCAAGTTCTCAAGTAATCATAAACAATCAAGTGCTACAATAAACAATATTTACGCACACTTGAGAATAAAACATGATTACACGCAGCGAAAGAATGAGACCTATTCTTACAAATATTAAAGATATAATAATAAATAGTCTCTAACTCTCATCAAAATTTATAATGGACATAGGTTTATTTATATATCCCAAATAAAGCCTTTAGCTTTTACAAGAATACCATTAACAATATTATAAAATATGGTATGGAGAAATTAATCTCTTAAAATTTGGGATTCCTATATTGTCCTTACAAGAATTGCATGCTAATATTGCAAATCAATAGAGAGTTTGTTATACAAGAAAATATTTTACAAGAGACCAATATAAAATCCTTAATATAGATCCCAACAATATAATCACAAATAATGTGATAAGAAAAAAAATAATTTTATCAAGAACATTTGTTTTTTTTTTTTTGCACATGTATGATTAATTGGACATTTAAGGTAAAAATCTTATATCACGAAAATTTATTTTATAAGATATTAATTAAAATTCTAATATACAAAATCCGTCCACTTGATAAAGAAAAAATAAGTTGATATAATAAAAAAATACCCAGAGGGCTAAATAAAATTCAACTATTTCTTTATCAATATATATATATATAGAAAATTTGCACCACAAAAAATGCAATATTTTTTTTTTGTTTTGAAGGAAAAATGTCCAATTAAAAGTTATAAGTCATTATGAAACAAAAAAATGAGAGTGTAAATTTTGGTTCCATATAAACATAACTAAACATGATCAAATGAGGGAAATAAACTGAACATTACAAAAATAGGGAAACATTATGTAATTCTAAAAGTTCAGTTAAAAGATAATCCCTAGGAAAATTACAATGCACTATAACTTATGTCAATAAAATCTTAATACCGATAGGGTATTAAAAAATCATTAACATAAGCCAAGAAAAATACATTGTATAACACTAAATTACATTAATAACAATACACCGATAGAGTATAGTTATCATCTATGCAATAAAAAAAATAATTATATCACAAAATTCACATAAATGCATCCAAAATAGTGAAATTATAATTATGTAAATGAAAAAAGAAATTATGCATATTGTCCAATAAATTTGCATAATTTTAATCATATATATTATATGACCAACATACAAAATTCACATTATTATACCCATGATAGACAAGTAATAATAATGCAAATTAATAAAGAAAATTATGCTCATAAGAGAAGGACAATTAAGATTGTAATAAAATAACCTAAAATGAATTTATAAATGATAATTTAATATTAAAGAGAGTACAGTATAATTGGAGAATACAAATACTGTAAAGAATTATCACAATGAAAATAGGTAAAAAATTCAAGATTATAATAGTAAAAAAAAAATTAATTTAATCTTGAATTAATCAAATTTTTTTATACTAAAAAATACCAATAATATAAAAATATTAAATAAATATGGTATTTTTGAAAAAATAAGAATATAAAAAATTAGCAACAACATTCAATGCTTTTGAGAATGAATGTAACACACGAATCATCATACATGATCGTATCAAAACGACAAAGTTCTCCCTTGACCAAATCACAAAAATATGGGTATAAAAATGAGTCCATGCAACCCCATTAATACTTTCCAAAGTAAAAGTTAACACAAATATATTATGTTGCCCACACAAATGACTCATATTGGTCAAACATAACAAAAGAAAAACCATTAAGTAATTTTAAAAACAATTTACCCCATAATTATTTAAAAGAAAACTAGGTTTTAAAGGAGTAGCACTTAAAAAAAAAGTTTCAATATTAATTTACCCATCTAAGAGTAAGGGAATGAAACTTTAACATGTTATTTTAACAATAACAAGTAGCGTAAACCCTCATTTTTTTTTTTGTGAAAAAGATAATAGTGAACTATATTATAAAATTTCACTAATAACACAAAAAATCTTCAATTCAAATTTAATTTTCTAATAGAAAACAACCATAATTCTCTAATAGAAAACAACCATAATATGTATCTAATTTGGCTCTCATACCAATTGATGGAAATAAAAGGAAACCTTAAATCAGTAGATACAAGATTATAGTATGTATAGAGAATTAAATATAAAAAGATAGAGGAAAGAGAATTTGTGTACCTCAAATATATTGAATTGAAGTTCTTGATCTTCAAGAACAAAAACCTTATGAATGATTATTGTAGAGATATGAGTTCAATAAGAACTCTTGAGGGTTTTACTACCTACTTTTTAGGGGATTATTTTAGAGAATGTGTATTGTTGTTGTAATTTGTTATCATTTGCTTAATGGGATGGCAAATTTATAATCCCCCAGGGTAGGCAGAGACCCCTCAAATGGGCTTTTTATGATTGACTCAACCCATCACAGAGTCAATCTTACTATAATCCCATTCAAATAATCATAAAGATATTATAAGATATAATTATCACCAAATCTTAAATTGCCAGATAATGATAAAATATAATTGATTAATATCAATCCACTATTATTTCTAACATTATAGGTAATTTATTTAATTCTACAGACCAGGTGGTCCGTATGTGTGCAATTTTTTTAAGCTTACAGACCAACTAGTCCATAGGTGTAAAGACAAGGGCATTTTGGGAATTTCAATCTTGTGGGAGGTGGAAAAATAAATATGATAGGTGTTAAAAGAATTTCCCTCGTGTGAAGATTTGTGGCAGCCCAAAGAATAAGCCCACTTGAACTTCCTCCAACACAACACACACAAGTAGACCTTCATTACTTCTGTTTTTCTTCCTTTGTATGGTCCCAAATCAATCGATCTAGAATTTCTTTTTTACCTACATGATATTTCTATTGTCCAAATCTTGACCCAAAATTGACTTTGTTATGTGTTTCGTATCAAATGATTCAAAACAATGTTGTTATTTTTGTTCAAATTAGTTGATTTGGAATTAATGCAATCCTATTACTAAAAGGGGGATATGGCTAGAAAGGAGCATGTTAGATCCCAGCTCTTACTTGAAATGAAGATCATATGTAATAGTCCTTGAATTAATTCCATTGAACATACTTGCATGGGAAGTGCTGCAGGTCACTTATAAAGGAACCACTAATGTAAAACGTGCTAAGAAAAAGACCTTTATCCAAGAATATGAGATGATTAAAATGTGCATAGAGAATCAATCTCAAAAGTGTAGAAGAGAATATGAGGTCTTAGAAAATTTTTTTAGAAAGAGGAACTCAATTTCAAAGTGCTAAAAAGCTTAAATAGGACTTGGCAAGTAAAGAGTACAACTAGCTCTAAATCGAATAACTTAGCAGATATGGATGTAGCCACATTCTTTAGAAAGCTAAGAAAGTATGAACTTGAGCTAAAATGACTTCAAGATGAAGAACATTTGACAAAAAGAAAAAAGGCGTTGCACTAAAGACTTCACAAAGTGAAGAAAGTAATGAAGAGTCCTTAGATCAATTAAATAAAAAATTGGAATTTTATTATGCAATAAATATAAATATTTAAAAAATATAATATATTTTATTAAAAAGTATTCTTTAATTATATTAGTATTAAATTTAACAAAAATTGGTTTATATTTTATCTATTTTATCATTAAATTTATTTGATTACCTATTTGTTTATTAATTAAGCTTTTCTTTTTTTTTTAATTTTCACAAAATGACTGTATTAAGTTTTGAAAAGTGAATTTTTTAATTTAATTTTCACAAGCAAAGTGACCATATTAAACTTTACCATATCATGCATGATTTTTTATATATAAATTTATTTAACTATTTTTATTTTTTTCAAATATAACTATCTTTTAACATACAGATTTTTTAAGAGAGAAAAAAAAATAAAAATTTGGAATTTTACTATACAAAAAACATAAATATTTAACATATATAACATATTTTATATTTTCTTAAAAATTATATTTTAATTATATTAATATTAAATTTAACAAAAAATGGTCTATATTTTATCTCTTTTATCAATTAAATTTATTTGATTACCTACTTGTTTATTAATTAAACTTTTCTTTTTTTTTTCGTTTTTACAAAATGAGCGTATTAAGTTTCAAAAAGTTGTTTTTTCAATTTAATTTTCACATTGATCATATTAAACTTTACAATTTTTGGCATGAATTTTTTATATATAGATTTAGTTATATATTTTTATTTTTATTTTCAAATATATTATCTTAACATACAACTTTTGTAAAAAAAAAAAGAAAATAAAAATAGAAAATAACTAAACATGAGTTTATTTGCTCTCACGTACTCTCCATATATTACGGTTGCAACAATCTAGTATGTACTCTCGATATATTACCGTTGCGACAACCTGGTGTGTGAATGTGAAAAAAAAGAAAAAGTAAGATAGCTATCGCAATTTTAAGATAACACTTCCACGTACTCTGTTAAGGTTGCAACCCGAGTGGCAAATTTACCCCAAGAAAATTGATTTGACCCTCTTGTTATTTTAAAAACTAAAAAAATTCTCAAATTTTTTTCCTCCTCTCAAAATAAGAATGGCAAGTTATTCAATCTTTTCCTTTTCTCCATATAAAAGTTCCCTCCTCTTAAAATTAGAACCTCAAGCTACTCATTTTTTTTTCTGCACCGAAGTTTCCTCCTCCCAAAATTAGAACCGTCCAAGCTACTTTTCTTTTCTTCAATGGGAGGGCCTTCACAGTTCACTTCAATTTACTTTCTACTTAGACTTGATTTGAAAATTGAATACACTCATAATTATATATAGCTATGTTGATTACTTAATCTAAAAATTGAATAAACTCACAACTACATTTCTATATATGACAATACTAACTAGTGCAATTGAGATTATATTATAGTTTTAAAGTTAAATTCATCCCAACACTATGAGTGATTATTGTTTCAAGTTGTAGCAAATAGAGAGCTATCTCTTTTAGAATTTGATTCTTTGAATAACTTACATCCATTAATCTTACTACTTTCATAGTGTGAATTACAAATAATGAAGAATGAGTCTAGTATTATATTTGTCATACACTTATCTTAAGTGCTAAGAAGTTTATGTATCCTCCTTTTGGTGAGTATAATTATCTATTCTTTACTTAGAGAAGTTAATTCTTTGTAAGTGGAACCTTTATTATATCCTCTCATAAAGAGTTAGAATTGTATAATTTACATCCTTTCATCTTGTAAAGCTAGGAGTGACTTATTGGTAAAAATAATACTCTAGTGGCTTAGTGATTAAACAATACTTGAGTTTTATAACTCATGGAAGTTTTGTTTAAAAACCAAAAGTAATTAAGAATATTTTTTGTAAGTTAGAAATAGCAGAAAAAAATACTTGTATTTATGATTGAAATAATGGAACCTTCTAAAGGTACTTAGAAGAGACACATTGAGTGAATTAGTATAAACAAACCTTTTCTTAAACCTTTTATTATAATATTTTCTTACTTAAGTTGGTTTTATTTCTGAATAAACTTATAAAAAACTTATTTCACGTAAGTTGGTTTTATAAAAGGCAGAACAAGTTCTTTTTCTTTTATAACTTGCTTATGATCGATTTGCTTCTACTTATCAAATAATTTTCTTATACAATCACAAGCTTCTGATCAACAAACAAATTTAAGTATAAGTTTGTTGTTTAAGAAAATACTTCTAAACCTTCTTATAACTTACATTTACACATTTAGAAAACACCTTATGATGGTTTGTAAAAGAATTCTATAATAAGCTTCTTATAACTCTATTTTAAAATTAATCTTTCTTTTCAACAATGACATAATATTTATACAGATGTATAAATCAAACATATATAAAAAAATTATTTTATTTAAATTTGAGTATTCATTTTTATTATCATGAATACTATATGTATTTGATTTACATGCTTATGATTAATAATTTTTAAATATATTTATAGTAAAAATTAAAAAAGATAATTTTAATTGTTTTAAATTGTAAGTTAGTAGATAAACATGCTTTATTTTGGAGAATTTTTTGTTCACAATATAAGAAAAATTATTGTTTCTTGATTTAATGCTTTTGTTGAGAGTCTTGCGAGAAGATAGAAGAAATAATACAACTAATAACTTAAAAGATAAATAAATAACGGTCATATCATGTGGTAGGAACAATACAATTCATAATTTAAATAAATAAATAAATAATATTATTGTTTTGTGTGATGAAAAAAATAAAAATTTCGTTTTTAATAAAGTACAAAGAAATAAAATATGTGTAAGTGTAGATTCTTCTTAATAGATTTTCTATAAATTGCATTGATCAATCACATGGGGAGTGCTCTTATTTATGCAATTATGTTGGGGCAAATCAAATTCACCATATTAGAGTCGTTAAAGTGGTCTAATTCAATCATTAATCTAGAGTAAAAAAGTTTATAGGTTAAAAGGCTAGCATACTTGTCTAGTTTGTTAACAAAAGTAGCAAGAAAAATATCAATAGCATGGCAACGAGACAAAGAAATAACGGGTATAACATTCTTATTTCCATCTCTATTTTTGCAATAAAGAAAGTTTGTAATTCATGAATTAAATGTCAACTTCTTCTTCTTTTTTTTTTTTTTTAAAGCAAATGTCAAACCATTTTTAACATCCCAAAATTATATTTTATATTAAATTATATAATTATAAAAGAAAATATTATTTTGATTTTATAAATACAATATTTTTTAGTTGAAATACTTAATACAGTTCAATATTACATAAAAATATGCTTTTAATATATTATTGAATAATAGATTTAATATATTATTGAATTATAAATTTATTTTTATTTTAAATCTTATAAAACTATTTTTAATTTAGAAGTAGTTTATGATATTAAATAATTTTAACTTTAGTTTATTTCAAGATTTATAATACTAAATAATAAATATGTTTCTTAATTCAGATTAATTTAGTCAACTAATAAAAATAAATAAGACAATCCCTGATTAAGGGAGAGAGAAAAATATTTACCTATAAATTGTCAATATATTAATTAATATTTTTTTAAAAACTTAATTATCAAAATAATCCATTAATATTTAAAAAATTCAATTAGATAACCCAGTTTTGAAGGATTCAATTAGGTAACCTAAGTTTAGGTACAATGATTAACAATGAGATACTTACTTCATACAACTTCATAAAACATGGTCGTGGCTTATTGTAGTGTTCAATCGAATAAATATAAAACATGCTAATTTGACATTGAATTATATTTTTCATGCACTTAAGAAATTAAATTGCATCTAAAATTTCTTCCAATGCCTAGACCAATGGTCTCCTTTCTTCTTCTTCTCCTACATAATCAGATTGAGCCAAGAGTTCTTTGTCCTTAGAAGGTTTTGGAATATTGACAATGGGAGAAGAGTTTAAGGCCTTCTTGTTGGGTTTGTCATCAAGAACTATCTTCAATGTAATTCCCATACCTATGAGTAGAAGTCCAGTGGCATGTTGTTCTGTCAATGGTTTTGTAAATATGAGGTATGATAGTAGCAATGTTACTGCCTTTCTTGCTGTTGTTATCTGTCATAAAATTCAATGAGGGAAGAAACTCATTTAGGAGCATATAACGGTTTAACGCTGAAATATCTTAATATGCAAGTGACTCTCATTAATTCATGTTGTGGAGTCTTCAGCTTTAATAATAAAATGGGAGAAATTTTGGACAGAATAGGATCTTGTAAGTTTGGATTATCCTACTGCTCCAAATCAGCACTCAATTCAAAGTCAAAATTTTTAGTTTCAAGATGGTTTTAAGTATTGATCATTTTATAACATTTAATTGACGACATCATGATGCTTTTCTTTTCTGTTTTCAGACACCAAATGCTACAAGAAGTTATAATGACACATGAGTTATTAATGCTAGGAGTCATACTAGGAAAACTTATGGGACTAAATTTACCATGGCTGTAGTCGCAGCTCCAAAAATGGCAATGAGTGACAGCACAGAGACTTGGCCAATAAATGTGGCCATTGCTTCAAACACTAACACTCCATACACAAATAGATGCTGCAAGAACAACACAAGGTAACTCTGTTAACTAAGTAAAAGTCTAGTATGGAAAAAAGGAGCAAGTTATTCCAATTTTCAACTATACCTGTGAACACGAAGTCCATGCTTTGAATAACTCTCCAGTAAAAAGCATGGGAGGGATTAAGAAAGGCAAACCCACTACAGTGGAGCAGAAGAGCATCTCCATCTGTGTTAACAATGAACAACAAATTCATTTATTATGCTAGTAACATACAAGTAATTAGTCACAAATTTTACAATAATGCCTCCTCATATATAAAAATGCATATAAAGGACATTAATTTGGATACCACAAATATTAAATCACCTGTGTGGTCTGAGGGTTCAATGTAAAGATGGCTTCTTGCAGATTTCCCAGAAAGGAGTCCATGACCAAGGCCCCAGATATCATAAGAACACCAATGACACTGAAATTAGGTGATGTTTGGGCATCTGCTAGAGTGAATAGGATCAAGCCAATAACCAAAAGTACAGCTGACACATATTCATGAAATGGATATTTTCGCCTTAGACCGGGAATGAAGGCACCCATTACCATCACTGGAAGAACCTAAAGTAACAAGATGAAATCTCATTACAATTGAATATTCCAAATAACACAGTTTAAGGGGAATTTAAATAAAAAAAAAAATCATTCTTAAATCTCTGGAACAAATAAGCTAATTTGGAGGCACATAGTGTTCTGAATTCAGTACGAAAGTATTTTAATGGTTCTATTCTCTTATGCCTTTATCATTTACCTTTGTTGATTTGAACATGAGTTGTGCAGGGTAGTTGAGAAAAGCCAAAGCCCCCTTTGTTAGGCCATGGGAACCCATAAGTACAGCCGAAAGCTTCACATAAGTTTTCCATGGGTTCACCATTTGCTTGCTTGTGAAGCCTTGGAGATAAATGAGAAACAAGTAAACAAATCCTTGGACAAACGTGAAGTACCATCCATAGCTGAAATAATCAATCAAGTCAGTGATTTCATTACGAAAAGGGGTCCCCAATCAAAAAGCTCAAATCTTTTATGTCTAACAAATGAAAATAGTTATGAAATTTACCTAAAATGAAGCCTGTTATACACATATTCCTGAAAGTCAAGCACGAGAGAATCAATAGCAAATATCTCAGGACAACTTACACTTACCAAGAATTTCAATTATTCAAAAACAAGAAACTAAAAGAAAACAGATTATTTATTTATGTGGACAATTGACTTGAGTTATCGGCAGAAACTGTACAATTGAAGTTCAAATTTTTCAATGAGTTCCAAAAGCAATAAAAAACAAATAGGAAAAAAAATATTATTGGGACAGAAACATGGGCTAGAAAAGTTATTTCTAGCAAAATAAATCTCCAATCCAGATGCCTTGTTATGAAAAACCAGAGGAAACAGAAATTGACAAACAACGACTTTAACTGTTTCCACAAAACAGAAAGAAACAATAAACTTATTTTCTTTCCTTCTCCCATATGTTATCCATATCTCAGGCTCAAGAAAATATAAAAGAAGAGGATTTATTTTACAGGTTCAAACCAAATGACATGGAAGAAAAATAAGCATGAGTTTGTATATACACATAGTACCTCACAGATGCCATTAACTAGATATCCAAAGAAGAAGCCAGAGGAGCAGATGAAGAATTGTTGCCATTTGGGTCTGTGTGACAGAGAAATTCCAAATAATGTACGAACTTGCTCTGCGTTTGACATAACTTGTTTCCGCTGTGCTCACTACACTGTCCCAACCCAAACCCAAAAACTAAGGTTGAACGAAAGAAAAGTGTGCATGCGTGGCCTTAGTTTTTCAACTTCCAGGAACAGACAAAAATATATATCGCAGACAAAAGAAATGCTGTTAATTTTTCTGTTCTTATTCAAAAGAAATGTGGTTATTGTATGTTCGATCCATACGTGGTGCGTATAGCTGTACAGATAATGTAGTCCACTCTCATCTTATTTTTAATAAAATAATACATTTTTTATATTTAATTCGTTTATAGAAAGCATCATGGCATCAATAAAATAACATATTGCAATTAATCTTTATTAATATGTTATTCTTTTATAGTAATATAATAATAAAAGTATTAATTATTAATTAATTTTAGATATTTTGACAATAAAGAAATTAACAAAATCATCAATATATTACTTACAACTAAAAAGTTATTTTCCGATTATTCACCCGTGCATCTACATGTTACATGTCCAACAACACTTTAGTTATGATAACGATAACTAAGTATAATTTTTATTCTCTAAAAAAAAGTATAATTTTTATTAGTTTAGAAATTAACATAAAAATTTATATCATGAAAGATATTATATATGTTAGAAAAAACACACACATTATAATGTTTTTTTATCCATATTGATAAGAAAAAAACTTCAATAATATAAAGTAACATCTAAATAAAAAAAATAATTATTTTTATTAACTTGGTTGACACCTAAGTTAAGTGATTCTCTTCGTTATATAAATCTTATTTTTATACACTTAACGTTATATTAATTTTAAATGAAAAAATAAATATTTATTTTATAAATAATATCTTTAAAAAATAAATCAGCAAATCTTAAAGATAAAATAATATTTTTTAAAAAAATATCTAAAATTTGAAATTAAAATAATTTAAATTATTTTTCGAACAATATTTTACATTAAAAAATTTATAAGAACATATTTTTTACAGTAACAATTTGTAGAGTTTATATGATTATCATTCGCCCAAGTTTTGTTGCTGTTTAATTACCTCATACTGTGTGTGTATGTATATACACATACGTACACAGCTAAATAGAAAATAAAGTCATAAAAGCGTATCAGCAGATAAATAATATAACTTGATGGGACATAACTTTCAAACACGAATATTAAGTCGTATATATTTTTAAATTTTTTACACAACTGTCCCTAAAAAGAATGACAAATATTTTTAGTTGAAATTCAGTTACTATCCTTCAATTTTTTTTAAAAATTTAAAAATTAAGATTAATTATTTATGAAATAATTATATTTCAGATAAAATAAATAGTAAAAATAAAAAGTGATTCTAAAATTACTCTTAAAATAATTAGATCTCTCCCGTTTTATTCATAATGGTAACTATTTTTAAAGGGTAATTATAATGCTAACTATTAAAGTTTGTAAAAATTTGTTTAATTGGATGAATTTTTTATTTTTTTTTGAAAATGACTTGAGGAAGAGAAAGACCCCGCCTTATTTGTCCAGTATAAAGTCACTGTCATTCATTCGTCATCTATTCATAGCACATTTTTTTTTTTTGGGGAGAAATAGTTGTAGCAGATTATTCCTAGTGTACAATATAACGTGGAGTAAATTACACTGAAATTTTATAGAATTATATAAATATTTTTATTTTTATATAAATTTTTCTTAATTTTTGAAAAATAAAACATCATACTGTTTTTTTCGTAAAAACATTATATTATGTATTATTCTTGTAAAGAGATATCACTGTGTGCTAAAAAATTTAGATATTTTGTATAATTTAATAAACTTTTAGAAAATATCAATATATCAATATGACATATTTTATAATATAAGGTTGAAGGAGAGGACATTTTAGAATAGAAAATAAAATTCATTAAAAGCTGTGTTAAGTATAGATTCATTCTTTCAAAAAAAAATTAAATGACATTAATCACTGAGGCACAATATACAGCATTTTTACTTTTTGTCCTAAATTGAACACAGATATGATGAAGTTTTCCACATCTTATACGCTCTTTTCAATCAATTAAATTAGACCTTAACGGGACACAATATAACATTTGGTGAACATTTAAAGTTTATTTTAGATGTTAAAATGAAAAAAAAAAGAATTTGTATAATTTCATCAAATTTCGAAATAGATTTGTACCCTCTTTTTTCTCAAAATGACAACATTATAAGTGGTCCCAATATTTTAGGGACTAATTATGCATTGAAAACAAAATGGAAATAATTGAAGGATAAAGTATTCTATTTTTGAAATCTTAATTATTTAATATTTTCCTTAATAATTCAATTAGCTTAAATATTTTTTTTAAAGTAAATTGATTTTGAGTCTAAATTGTGTGAAAATAAGGATAGGATCTTCCACTTGCCTTAAGCAACAAATGGGAATCTTATGCATTTGGTAAACGTCGTAATCACATTATTAAAAGAAAACTAGAAATATCAAACACGGTTGTATTGTTTCTCTTGTATAACGCTGTTTTAGTAAGAATGCAAGGAATCTCTCCACAAAAGCCTGATAAATAAAACTAATTAAATTAAGTGATTATGCAGAGGAAGTCAATAAAAGTTGGAGTATTTGCTATGAAAGAAAAGGGCCTTTTGGGCCTCCCTATATGCTCAATGCTCATATCAATCCTATACTGTTGAGTTTTGAATTATGAAGTCAAAACCATAGCCTATGGCATTTAGGAATCAATTCTTGATAATAAATGGCATTAAATGATTTTTTTTTTAACCAAGACTCCATAACAATATTCAATAGTTAGTTTGTTTTTTTTTAAGTTAGTTATATTTTTGGCTACTTATAAGCTCATATAAAACGCGATTTGTTTGTTCTTTTCCATAAAGTAAAAACATAGCTTATGACTTACGAAATAATTCTTGATAATAAATGAAAATATTTTTTTTCAAGTAAGACTTAGTGTGTTATTCATGAGTTTTTTTTTTTTTTAAGAATTAAAGACAATATGAAGGAGTTTATAATAATTTTTGCCTACTCTACTTAACCAACTAAATTAGACCTCTTAACAAGTTATTCATGATTTAATTATATTTAATGTATGTAGTAAAAATCAAATAAAAATTATGCATAAATAAAAACTTGAAAAAAAAATTTTAATAAAAAAAAGAAAAACTTTCTGGCAATCCTATAAACTCATATTGGTCCTACTTTGTTTATTCTTCATAAAGTCAAAACCATAGCTTATGACTTCTAGGAATTAATTCTTGATAATAAATTATATTAAATAAATTATATTAATATATTAATCAAAAGTTAAAAAATAAATATTAAATTAATATATTCATATTTTATCTTTTATAATTATTAAAAATATTAATTAGTTCTTTGACTACTTAATTATGTTATTAAAAATTTAACTAAATGTAATAATTTTAAATTTTAATCTTTTTATTTTAATTAAGACATAATTTTTTTGTAGAAAAATGTGATTATTAATGTATTAATTTTATTAGTGGAGAGATTTAAAACTACAACTTCTTATTTATTTCACATGTGAACTTTGCGAAAAAATCAATTTTATAACCTTAAATTAAAATATAATTAATAACTTAATATTAATCAAATTTTAAAAAATAAATATTAAATTAAATATATTTAATATTTCATATTTTATTTTTTAATCTAATATATTCACTTTTATTAAAAAAAAACTTTCTGGCAACCCTACAAGCTCATATTAGTCCTACTTTATTTATTCTTCATAAAGTCAAAACCATAGCTTATGACTTATAGGAATTAATTCTTGATAATAACTTATATTACGATTTTTTTTGTATGTAAGAAAATAAAATAAAAATATATTAATAAAAAGTTAAAAACTAAATATAAATTAACATATTTAATATATTTATTTTTTATAATTATTAAAAATATTAATTAGTTCTTTGACTACTTAAATATGTTATTAAAAATTTAACTAAATATAATAAATTTAAATTTTAAATTTTTTATTTTAATTAAATAATTTATGTTAGACAAATAATAATTATTAATATGTTAGCTTTATTGGGAAGAAATTCCAATACACAACTTCTTCCTTGTTTCACATATGAACTTTGCTATAAAATCAACCTTATAACCACTTGAATTAAAACATAATTAATAACTTAATACTAATTAAAATTTAAAAAATAAATATTAAAAATACTAATTAGTCCTTCAACTACTTACATATTTTTATTAAAATTAAATAAATATAATTAAATTTAAATTTTTTAAGATTTTATTTTAATTAATTTTTATATATTATTTGAATTAAAATAATTAATATTTAATATATAATTTATTTAAAATATATAAAATTTTAACATATATAAGGAAGATTCCCTGAAATTTCTCGAAAATAAAATTCGATGGTGATTGAATTGGATTTAGTTTTTTACTCCTACCATTTGTAAGTTTAAACTTCTATTGCATTTTCCAAGGAAGAGAATGACAAAGTCAGATTAGTCCTAATATGTCTTATTAATATGTCTGCTTACAATTTATTAAATCTTCTTATAATTGAAACCTTAACACCATATTTGGTTAGAGGATAATTGAAGAGAAGATTTAAAAAATGTTTGATATAATTTTTAAAATGAAATGGAGAAGAACAAAGTGTCTCCTCAACAATTTTTTTTAAGGAAGGAGAGAAAAAAAAATTGATTAATAAATTTTACATGATTTTTTTAGATTGTCCTTAATCTCTTTTAATTTTTTTGTAATTATATATGAATTTTTTCTAAGTACATTAGACAATAAACTATGTAAGAGGTTTAATCATAATTGATGTTGTCAAACATATCTGACATAGGTATGGAAAACACACTAAAAGAGACCATGTATTAAGGTTTATCTTTGTCGATAGTGGTGTGGAATGTTCCACAAATGTGAGAGATGCATTGAAAAAAGAAATTACATCAGACAAATGCCACAAAAGTGTTTAGTGTGTGTGTTAAAGATTTACTTACTCCTCATTTTCTTTAAATCTAATGATAAAGATTAATTATTCATTATAACTATTAGATTTCAATAAAATAAATGATGATGATGGAAAACAACTCCCTTGAACTTCCCTCCGTCCCTCTATCCATCCATCCATCTATTAAAATGGAGGTGCGATGAGTTGGAAAAGTTATAAGAAGTTACAGTAGCAAATTCAACAATTGAAGTTGGGAATATAACGACAAGTGAAGATGTTAAGGAAGCAGTTTGGATGAAGTTCATATATGAATTTAGTGTGGTCCCTTTAATTGAAGAACCAATTCCATTATTGTGGAATGGTAATGTAGTTATTGTTCAAGCAAAAGAGCCATGATCTCACTAGAAGTCAAAACATATTTTTCGAAGATATCATTTTATTAGAGAAATCATTGAACGTGGTGACAATAAGATTCAAAAGGTAGATGAAAAAGAGATTGCAATAGATCTATTCACCAAAGCACATGACTTAAAAGAATTTGAAAAACACAAGTGAGAGATGAGAATGAAATACATGATAGATTGGCTCTAGTACAAAGGGATATTGTTGTGGCTCTAGAATTATTTTGAATAATAAAATAATATTTTATTACCACATTTATTATTTAAATAAATTATTGATATGAAAAATATTCTTGATTAAAATTAAAGTCTTTTATCATAATAGAGATTATGATAATGAGAAACAAGTCGTTTATAATTTTAATCTAAATTGTTCTTGATCATAGGATTCTTAAAAATAGGAATTCAATGATACAGGTAGATAAATATATATATGTAATGATCTTTATTGGATAAATATTGATATATCTCATTTATTAAATTATATATAAATGAGGCATATAGAGATATGATATTGAGTTGACTCACATAAGAATTTCTAATGGTTAATATATTACCGTTAAATTGTCAATAGGATATTCTCATGAAGATGTATAATAGTTTACTTTGACCTAAGATTGTCATCGTAATTGATAAGTTATTTGTTATGTTTTGATTATGGACACCAAGTACTTTATAGTGCTAGTAGAATAGATATGAGATATAATTAAATGTTTGTAAAATTAATTATTAATTAAGAAAAAAATCATGAACTCTTGGTGATTAGTTTGAACTCTACAATAAAATTAAGACCTTAATCCAAGTAAGTTGATGAATAAAGATACCAGTGTATTAAGTTATTCACACATGTTAACTTATTAGAGGATGTCAATAATACCATACTCTAGAGTTTGACAATATCTATTCAACTAGTATTATAAAGCACTAAGTGTCCAGAATTAAAGCACAAGGATAAATTTCTAAGAATCCTTTGCATGTCTCTTCTTAATTTTGGTTCCATAAGTTCAAAGGTTGATAGCAAATAATAGTTTCAATGTAAATACACATAGAGTCAACGTATATTTGAATAAAATTTTAAAATCAAAGACTTCAACCGGCAATATGTTTATAAATTTTATACATTCATTTTGATAATTTTAAACACAAAAGGGAATCTAATTTTTCAGATGCATGTGTTTTAAACACCGGTTATCCTTCAATTGTGAATCTTATAAATGCATATATATGAATGCTTCAAAGCAATTTCTATCCTTCAATTGTGAATCTTACAAATGCAAACATATGAATGCTTCAAAGCAATTCTAAACAGTGGTGACGAATTCGATCCAGCGAGGAATAGAACTTGTGTTTTATATAATGAGCTTAAAAGCATACCTGTGAGCATGACTTGTCTTATATAATCTTAGTTCATAATAGGTGAAACAATTAGATGATTGTTGTAGGTCATTGACTACATCAGAAGATCTAGAATAATTAGTGTGTTTGCTGTACATTTTAAACCTTTTTTAAGGCCATTTTAAGCAATTCTCTTTTAACAGAAAATAGGAGCTTTAACTTCCCTACACTATCATAGTAAAACTAATTAAAAATTATGTTAGGTACAATTTTTACGATAATAGTTATAAATTTAACAATAATATAATAAATTGTAATTAGATGTCAGTTTAAAAATTATTATAGTATTAATTCATATTATAATTAAATTCATAAACTTGTCATATGTAAAAAGAAAATAAGATTCATTTTCCCCAAAAGAAAATCTTCAGTATTACATCGGAGCTTTGTTTTAATAATTTTGTTGTTGAAAAGGCAGTTCAAAACAAAGAAAAGCAACCTATCAAAACGAGATAACGAGTATATCATTGTTGAATTCCCTTGTCATTGTCTCATTGATGTTGTGCTCCTTCTAATTTCTACCTACATTTCATTACTTATCTTTTGTTTTGATATAGGAAGAAAATAAAAATCTAAAAACTTTTCTATAAGCTAATTATTAACTTATCATGTAAAACTTCTCTTATATACACTTTTTTAAACATAATGTTTTTAAAAAATTAATTATAAATTCTCTTTTAACTTTATATTCTCTCTTTCTACAAATCTACTCGACAAGCCTATTCAAATATATATAAAAAACTATGATTCTTGGACGCTCTCATAGATACAAACATTATAGTTTTGCGTCACATTTTTTTTCCTTCAATTTTCTTTAGGTTAAGTAGTGTAGATGCTCATTTATGAAGTTACATCTTTTTATACTAATATTTAGGTTATATAATGTTTAATTTATCTATTATTATTTAATATTGAACTTTTTATTATATTTGAACTCGACAATCTTTTCCCCCACGTATAAATTCTTTTATATGGGAGTCCCTTCCCACTTATTGAAGTTTTTAAAAATAGCGTCACTTATCACTTATTGAAGTATCTATATATGTTGAGGTTTAGGAGACATCTCCCTTAACTCCACCCATTTATATAAAATCACAAAAATATGATATGATTGACGCAATATTTTTTTCAAGAATTTAATTTTGACTAACAAGTTCATAAAAATGTTGTCATACTTTTATTCATATTATTATATCATTAAATGAGTTTGACTATCATAATAACTCAAAATTAAATAACTTTAAGAAATGTGTCATCATCAAATATTATTAAGCAATAGTAAAACAAAGTTATATTTTTTATGAGAAAGAAAATATATATATATATATATATATATATATATATATATATATAACATAATATAAATATAAAGACGAGCAAGGAAAATGTACAAGATGTATTAAGTGTTTATTTGACAATTGTTTTATATGACTAGTTTTAGTATTTAAAAACTAAAAAAATTTTTTAGTTAATCTTTTCTTAAAATAGTTTTCAAAAACAATTTTAGTATTTTAACTTTTGAAAACTAAAAAAATGGGAACAATTGTAAGTAGTTTTGCTTTATAGTTTAGTATTTTTGTTTTGAAAACTCAAAATATAAGGAGAATAAATTATTTTTTGTTTTTCATTAAAGACATTTCTATAAATATGAACATTTTTTTTTTACTTCTCCGAAAGAGTTTTCAAACAACAACTTACTAAAAAAGGTTTTTTTTCTTCTAGAAAACAATTTTTGAAAACAATTTTTCAAAACTCTTTTTAAAAACTAAAAAAAAATCAAAATAATCAAGCCCTAAATTTCTATACAATAAAACCAATGTTAGCCCATATTTAAATTTAAATGATATAAGTGTAGCATAACCAATTATTCAACATGTTTTTAATAGTTAGAAACTACAATACAATGTTAAAATAAATCTAACATCCATAGACCCATAAACCAACCACCTAATGCATCCCACAAAGTCATTAGAAACCCCATATAACTATGATCCTTTTGACCTATGTGTGTAGAGTTCTTTCCACATTAGTTAAAACTCACAAGATTAGATTTCCTTGACCTAATTGAGTAAGGTCTAGTATGTGAACCATAGTACCATGTCATATGTCATCATCTAGAAATGTGATATGTATATGTACAAATATGCTTGGGTACGTGAGTCTTCACTGTGGTTTTTAAGTCTTCCAAAGGTTCAATCAAAAAGTTTCAATCAACATTGGTGGGTACTTACAATGATAGTCCAACACTCAAGTCAGCGTGAGTGCAACCTAAATTTACTATTTGTTAGACAGAATGATAATTTAATAATAAATTTGTCAAACTTGAGTAGGTGCTACTTTTTTATAGTGTTTTTATCTTGGGTTTAAGCTTGTTAAGTAGGGTTTTATCTTAGAAGTGCAATCTGAGTATAATTCTTGAAGTTACCTTAGGGCAATATTAACTTTTGCTTGGGTTTGCCCTTTACTTTGGGTGCTTCGATTTCAATTAAGGCTTATGGTGTGTCTTGACCTTTTGCTGAGTTGTTCCCGACCCTGCTGAGGAGGGTTCAATCGTGTCCTAGGAGTATTTGGTATATGATCTACTTAACCCACAAGCATATGCTCACGTAAGATTCCCATAGCGTCGTGTCAGCACTAAAAATTTTTTTATGCATTTGATCCACACATAAAAGCCAATATACATTCCACATATACATGTCTAACCCACAAAAGTGTAGTATTCTTGTATGTAAATCCAAAACGGGTTGCACAACTTCGTGCCTTCCTCCATAGAACTATGAACCACCCAGTTTACATGTGTAGAATCCTTTCCGCATACTACAACTATGTGCCAAAACCCACATACATATATGATCGTCTCGGCCGACTTGTGTATACTTTATCCACGTGTCCCATAGCATTGTGCTACCTTCCAAAGAAATTTGTATCTCTTTGCCCAACCTCTAAAAGCCTCCACACCCAAGTTTTTTTTTTTTTTTTAGATCAGCAAAAAGATTAATAATATGATATAGGATATATCAATACCATTCATTTACATCCACAGATGATTGTGTTCGGCGTTAGTGGTAGCACTCATTTAATAACAAGGTATAATTAAACAAAAAATAAATCACCCATTTTCCAAAAGCTATTCTATCACTTTACACCCAAATCAAAAGCTGCTGATACATGCCCCCCCTATATACCATTACCAAGCAGTTGATATGTTCCATTAATGACCAAGACCAACAAACCTGACAAAAATCTCCTCTTGTATTATATATATATACTCTCAAAGTTGTATTATATATATATCTCTCATTTTTAGCTGCAGTTGTAGGACGGCCTTGTATTTGAACTGTTTTCAACATTAGCCTGAAAAGAGAAGTGCTAAATGCTGATTAATCCCTTTACAACATATGTAATACAACCGAACAGTCAAAAGACTTCCTAAGTACCTGTACCTTAACAGAAGTAGGCATGAGTTATGCCTTGAAAATTGAAATTCACTAATTAATATGCTACACTCCAAAGTCCAAATCTAAGCCATAACTAAATTCAAAGTACAGTACAAGCCAATCATGTATTCGTGTCAACTTGTATCTCATTATCCCTCCATATAAGAGTATCCAACAAAACTCACCAAAGTGTCACTTACTGACTTTTGTCCTTTGTTACCACAAAAGAAGGCACTTCTCTGCCCTTGGTTGGTAGATATCCTTATTTTTCTGGTCTGGTTGGTTGGCCTAAATGAGTGCTGTGAGGAGACACACTTTTCTGATATGGGCTTCATGTGCTAAAAGGCAAGTAGGCCAGTGTGGCTAGAGGCCCAGAGGTCTTCAATATCTAGGTTTGAACTCTGAAAAGAGAAAATAGGTATTTTTTCTCCACTTCCTTAATTTCTTTCTGCACCCTACTTCACATCTTCTGGAGTGGCTAATCCGAACGGAGTGAGGGAGAAATTTCAGAGGTGGAGGAACAAAAATCCGAGAAACTATTAACCATCCAGGTCCAGAAGATCAGCAAGCAAGCTATGCAATATAGCAGTCTCAATTTCAAAAGCTAATTCTTCTTGCTCATCCTCAAACCTACTCCACTGATCTCTCCTATCCATGTCCTTTATATAAGCACCTTTATTGACAAGCCCTGCATCAAAAGTAAATGACCCATTTATCCAATCCTCAGCTATTCTCAATATCTCCAACTCCTCGTCATTCTTGTATTGTTTTCTACTTCCACTTAGTTCTTCCCTGAAAAAATCCAACAGAAGTGCATCCAATTCCAAATGGTCTCTACAGTCAAGTGCTGAACCTCTTGCTTTAACACAATGTAGCAGCTGCTTTGCCTTTTCCTCAATCCAATCTTGTTCTTCAATGTTATTATCATCATCATCTTCATTTTCCTCATCATAGCCTGAGTTGTCATCCAATGAGAGGCATTGGTCTAAGCTTGCAAGGTCAAATTTAGCAAGACTCTCCAATTTCTGAACTGTTTGTATGAACTTTTGTTTTTTCCCTGCTCAAATGTGATAAGATTATTAGTACCATTTTCATATGAAACTCTAATTTGTCTATACAATTAGGAAGGCACAACCAATGAATATCCATGATAAATAAGTTGAGTGCATGTTTGGTTCAGCTTGTTTCAGAGAAATAACCATTTTGTCCAATTTTTTTTTTTCTTTTGACATTATTTTTCTTTAAACAGTTGTTCCCAAACTTGCAGCTATAGAATGTGTTGGAAAATGAATTAGAACTTAAAAAGATAATGAAGGGAAAGAACTTACTTTGAAGATTGGCAAGGCTTTGATCAAAAGGTGAGAATTCATCTTCTCCAACCTGAAGAACTGAAACTGGACTCTGTTGTGCTTCCTGGCAAGTCAAAACATCCTGTCAAGATTTCATACTTGTTAATTATATGAGTAAAAGAATAATGCGAAATTAACATGTATACTCACATTGAAAAAAAAAAAAGAAGGAAGAAAATAAACCAGGTTAATAAAAAAATTACAATAATAAGCAAAATAAATTTGCAAAATGTTTCAAAGGGTCTAACAGTAATTATCAATAAATATATATATAATAATTTTTTTTCTTTTTCTACTTCTCTCCTAATTATTTTAATAAAAATATCCTAAAAATCTATTATTTTTACTATTTTATCTTTTCTCCTGTTTTATATTATACAACTACTTTTTTCTTTATTGCTCTCTTTATCTCAACATAGCATAAATCAGCACGTCAACATCAAAATATCGATTTAAATATGAGAATGAAATAAACAATACTGGAAAATGTGTTGTCTTGACCAAAAAATAGAAAAAGCCCAATCAAAACGTGCTGCACGATTCTCACCGACAGAAAACAAAATAAAATATTGTCCACAAACAATGTTCTTCAGTTCCACTTTATTTTCTACCAAGCTCTCTTTTTGTCCTTATATGATAATTCGTAAAAGAAATAAAAAATGGAAATTCTAAAGAGAAACATAACGAAAAACAAAACAAAAGACAAACAAACACGATAAGTCCCTCAACCGCAGACACACAAATATTCGGAAAGATGTGTTGCAGTAAATAATTGCTCACCGTGGTTCCGGAGCCCTTGCCGACAAGAAGAGGTGAAAACGAAAACCTTTTACCCGCTTCAACGTTGTCGTTTTGTGCCTCTTCCCACGAAGAGGTTAAAAAATCACTCTCACTCCAACTAGAGCCACTGGTGCTACTCCAAGTGGTGGGGCCCATCATGAAATCCAACGGTGGTGGTGGGGGTGGAAGAGAGGGTTCCACGATGTCCCTGAAGGATTTCCACCGTATGATGTCCTTGATCTTCACGGTTCTGATGCTGATATCGCTGCACACTTGGCTTCCTCTTCTTCTTCTTCTTCTTCTTGTTGAAGATGATAGCTTGCGTGAGAGGCTTCTGGGTAGGGAAAGCACGGAGGGTGGGTTTTTCATTGAGGTGAAGCGAGAGATGCTTCTTATGGTGTTCATGAGTGTTTGAAAGGGCGATGGTGTTGATTTGAGTTCCATTTCTATTAGGCTGTGCATGCTGTTGTTATTTGGCTTTCTTGGAAGTGATTTGAAGCCGCTTGAGGAACAAGAGTTCAGATTCTCACTGAGAAACTCCTTCAGCATTCTGGGTCTGCGTTCCATTGAGTTGAACCTTCTCAACTGCTGCACCTGAGTGTTCATTTTGAAAGGGGAATGTAATGTGTAGTGATGATAACTAATGATACAATATGAGAAAGTGATGATTATGTAATTAGGGAGAGAGAGAGAAGAGGGAAGTGAATGGAAATGATGGGGTTGGTGGAGAATTGAGGAGTGTGGGAGTGGAATATAAAAGGGTGAGAGTTGAGAGAAGGAGAGAGGTAGGTTCTAGGTGGAGATCTCCGTAATATTCTGTTCCAGTTAATAATATGGAGATAGAGATGTATAGGTACTTCACGCAAGTGAATTCTGGAAGTGGCTGATGTGAACTGTGAAGCAGAGGAACTAACTATAGTGGTTGTTTGCTTGTGCAATGCTGCAAAATCAAAACATTTACATTTATGTCCGCACCATAAGTGGTTCTAATAGTGTTCAATTCAATCACATAAATTTTGTATATTAAAGAAAATTAAAATGACTTTATAAGTTTTATATTTAAAAAATATAAAATAAACCTTACTTCATCATAAAAATCAACAACTCCTGGCTACCAGTAGAATAGCATTTGTATTTTGTAAGCAAAGTTTCAATGTATATACACTTCCAACTTTTAACTTCTATTGCTTTACTTTAATAACATATAACAAATAATTAAAACAGAAAACGATGTAGCTGGTAAGCTGGTTTTATACCACTAGTACTAGCAAGTATGTAATATAATATCTTAGAGAAAAACGAGAAGAAAGTAGTTAATAAGTATGTAGGAGAGAAGACAAACTGAAAAGAATATAAAATTTAGGGCGTAAAAGACTAGGATTAATTAAGATAAGGGGTGTGGTTATGAAGGGGGAAAGGGACAAGAAGGGATGACGAGTGGATGGTTCTGTGATTAACTCGTTGTATTTTATAATGTTTTAGGAGTGAAGCAGTGACAGCGAGGATCAAGTTGGAAGGGTCTTTGGACTTGGAAGGATGTCGTTTACTAACAGCATGTTTGGATCAGTGTAACTCACTCATTGGATGAGAGTAGCTTATGCATATTTAACGTGAAGATAGGGGGGAAAAGGTGAGTTAGAAACGTATATCCAAACAGCTTATTATTAATAGACGATTTGAGTTGACCCTAATGAATGTGCAACCGTGCAGGGCCCGGATTTGTCTGATAGTATCACCAGCACATGATACAATTGGGGCAAATACCTACTGATTACTCCTACTCCTATGCCCTTGTCTAGACGATAGTATAATAGGGACACTGCAAAATTTGTACTTTTTGTCCATATATAGGATTTGCTTTGGAACAGAACCACCAAAGGATCTTATTTTAATATTCACATTTCTCGTATGATAGTAACCATGCATAATATAACAGTAAACTAAAGCAAATACTACATTGGAGATAAAGTTATTGCTATATTATTAATTTGATTATATATTCACACTCCTCAGTAAACAATAATAACTATTATTTATATTTTCAATTGCTTTATACTTCGAATTCTTTTAGTTTAGGGCGATTTTTAATTTTAATGTTATTTAAAAAATTGTTTCAAAATTAATTTAACAGGGTGTTTGGTAGAAGAAATATTTTTTCTTACCAGAAAATAATGATTGCTTAAAATTATGAATCCAATAAATCATATATAACTCCCAGGAAAGATAAAATCTATTTAACTGGTCATATATATTTTAGAAAATATTTTTTTATACTTAGATGGGATATGTACATGAAACAATTGTGTGGAATTATTATGGTGATCAAACTTTTCTTTCAAGAATTTAATAGAGTTGCGTGCTCATGACTTAAACTCGAGCGTCACGTTAGTTTATTCACATGTTTGATAGTATATTCTAAAAAATATTTGTATTTAATTTAGTTATTTTATTTGAAAATTTAATTGTTTACACATTAAATAATCTTAAAAAGAGTAATGTGATATTTTTATTAAAAATTAATTATTTATCACATTAAATAATCTTAAAAGAGTAATATGATATTTTTACTACAAAAAAATTATTTGTAATATGGAAAAATTAAACAGGGTTGTTTTCATGTTCATAAAAAACATTCGAGAATGTATTTTTAAAACATATAGTAAACATGAGAAAGGTTGTTTAGTTGTTCCCTTTTTTTCCCTATTTTTTTCTCTTTTTCTAGAATTTTAAGCTAGTTTTTTAATTTTTTATTTCATAGAAATATGAAAATTTAGAAAAATGTGTTTAATTGCATTCAGTTTTTCAAATTTTTCCAGCAATGGAGGCAAATAAAAAAGAGGGTAAAGGTTGGATCAATGGATACAGAAGGAGGGTGAGAGGTGGTGGAAAAGAAGGGGGAATTCGGTGTAATTGAATATGGAATTGAGTTTTTCATTTTTCTAAATGTGAAAAAATACTTTGGATAGTTTTTTAATTTTTTAAAAAATCAATTTTCCATTTTTTCAATAATATTATTTTTTTGAAAAATTGGTCTCTGAACATGCTTTTCATTTTTCCTTGTATTTCTGATATAATTTTCTTTGTTTTCCTAAAAAACACTCTCACTAAAGGTATGTTTGTATGGTGGTACCAGTATCAACAAGGACCTAAGTAGCACAAGCATGAACACAAATATGGACATGAACACAACACGAGAATCAAGTTAGAATAAAAACATAGGACATGACATATATGTGTATGTGTGAATAATAATAATAATAATAATAATAATAATAATAATAATAATAAGTTTATAAAAAGTAATGAGTGGTATCATATTTCATTGTATTTTAGAATCCAAAAAATAAAGAAAAATTATCATAATAACAAAGTCTTAAAAAGAAAAAAAAATAAAGGTCTCTTACTAGCCCTTCATCTTGTTCATCATCTTTGGAAAATACAACTTCTAACTCTGGTTCATTAAGAGATAAACTAGAAATCTCAACCATTCCATTGTCATCCTCTGTACTATCCCACATTTTAGTTGTCTCTTCATTGTATTTTGAGGAGTTTCTTAGAAAAAAATAAAGAATGTTATGAACAAATACGAAATCCTCTACCATTTTAGGTGTCATTCCATTTCTTTTCACATAATGTATGAAAATGTAGGTGTTCCAACTTCTTTTGCAACAAGAAGATGAATATGATTATCTAAGTAGCTTAAGCGAAATCTTTTAAAGTGTAGGTGCACGAGTTCCACGAACAATCCATCATGATTTTGCATCTATTTGTCTTCTATCCCTTAAACTAGAAATCTCAACCATTCCATTGTCATCCTCTGTACTATCCCACATTTTAGTTGTCTCTTCCATTTTAGGTGTCATTCCATTTCTTTTCACAGAATGTATGAAAATGTAGGTGTTTCAACTTCTTTTGCAACAAGAAGATGAATATGATTATCTAAGTAGCTTAAGTGAAATCTTTTAAAGTGTAGGTGCACGAGTTCCATGAACAATCCATCATGATTTTGCATCTATTTGTCTTCTATCCCTTAAAGAGTCAATATCATCAAAGCTCTTTCTTCCATCAGAAAAGTTTGCAAACTCTATATTTACTTGTCTCCTCACATCTACCTTATTAAAGAACCTTTTAAAGCATTATTCATTTTATTAGCAAGTTCCACATCTTGATATGGGGGAGCCTACTTGAATCTTCATTCAACCATTCAGGACTATAATATCTATAACATTAATAAAATGTAATCATAAAATAGTATAGCTTATAATATAATTATAAATTAATTTAAGATTATAATATATTACCTTTTCTTTGGGTTTAAGGAGTGATCTAGACAATGAAAATATGTACTACTCTAGAAAATGATGTCTTTCTTTCATGTTGGTATATGACATTTTGCACATTTTTCAATCATTGAATTTCACATTTCATATACCAAGTGAAGAGAAGTCATATTTGTATTTTTTTTTCCAAAAACATCATTTAAAGGAACAGGGAAAACAAGTATATAATCAACTTCACCCACCAAGTATTAATCAATAAAGTCTCTCACAAATTTTGCACTATTAAAATTATCCTCTTTGTAAGAAGACCAATAATCACTTATAACTATCTTTTGTAGTTTTTTTTCAATTTTCTAAACCTCTTGAACATGACTATTGTTGAAGCAAATTTTGTTGGAGCAACAAAAAGTAACTTAAATGAGTTGAAGTTATTGAACATGGATAATCTCATAAAATGTCCCATGATAATCTCATTAAAGAAGTGACACCACAAACATGAAAATATTGGATAAATGGTAATTGTATGTACGGTAAAAGATGTCAAAATTTCAAGCATAGTCTAACAAGGAAGAAACTTTAGCTAGCACTAAGAATATTAAGGTAAGTTTGTTTCTTGATTCTTGATGTATTTCTTTAGTGTAACAATGTCATTTCTTGGTTTTTAGTGTCATTTGTTGGTTTTTGATGTATTTCTAATTCTCTTGCAATAATTTATTCATTCTTGCTAACATGCAAAACATTTTACTTCTTACAGGAATCCAAGACAACCCAAGAGATTAGTTTGGTGGATAACACCCTGTATAACATTAGTTAAGATCAACTGTGATGTAGCCTTTACTGCTCATGGAAAAAAAGCTGCTACAAGAGGGGTTGTGAGGGATTGGAAGACCAATTTTATTCTTGGCTTCTCCATGACCTTGAAAGAGTGTTCGGTGCTAGATTGGTGTTAGAGACTAAAGTATCTACAATCAACATTGGAATGAAATTGGTCGATTCAAAGGGATACAAAAAACTTATTATTGAGAGTGTTTTTCTTGTAGTTGTCCAGATGATTAATGTTGTGATGCAAAGAAATATCTCTTACCATTATCTTGTCTCTTCAATTGTTGAGATGGTGGTGAACTTTTATCAAATTTATTGGAATCATGTGTTTAGGGAAACTAATTTAGTAGCAGATAGTCTTGCCAAATATGGATTGCCATTGTCTCAAGACTTACAAGAATTAGGTGGTGTCGAAGTTTTTTATTTTCCTCCTCATTTCATTGTGGACCCCTCTTGGGCAGATAAATGTGGAAAAATATATTGTCATAAATAAATTTTTATATATAATTATTATTTCTTTTCCTTTTAGATGAACTATATACGTTAGTGAATCTTTTTTAAATTCTTCATCATCATAGATTGGAAGAGTTCATGAGGATATCTTATTGTACCAACTGTTTGTATTAAGTTAAATTTAGAAATATACACATTATTGAATTACATAAAAAAACTACAACTATTTGATTTTGATTGCCAAATTTCATCTCCTATTCATGTTTTTGCATTGTTATTAATAGATTTGATTGTTGTTGAAAATATGATTCTCATTCTCTCTTGAAAAACTAAAAAGTAATTTAATAATATATCATTAATAGGCTTGAAAAATATGAATGATCGTATACAATACCTACATTTATTTCGTATTCAATATATATTTTTGTTTGGTTATGAAAAGGTTGCAAAACAAAATAAATGTAAGCTATGCTTAACAAACATGACTAAATTCAAAAGTGTGAATGAGTTATGAAGCATATGACTATTAGAGTTGTTTTCCAAGCATGGATTTTTGGATGATTCTAAAGTAGGACTACCAAAAGGAAGGTTTTTAAGAAGTGGTTGTGAAAGTGTTCTATGAGAAGTTGAGTATGATATGAAGAATGATGTTGGGATAACTTTAAGGGTAGATATAATACATCCGTTATATGATTGGAAGATTGTCATAAGTTGCATTTGAGATAAAGGAATTGAAGAAAATTGTGTTAGCATAGATAAGAGACATACACTAAATATTGTAAATTGAATGAATATACCACTCATGACGTGGGTTTTCTAGATAAGTTTGATTTTCTCATTATAAAAAATCTAAGAGCATACAACAAGTATTAAGCAAGGAGAGCAACTAAGAAAATCAAAGATTGATACAAAAGACACTAAAATTTCAAATTAAAGATTGATACAAGAGAAAGGTACTTGTTTTGATTAAGCATGGATATGGGCATGAATATTATACTAGTCTTTGAATTGGGTATGGTTATGTAATTATTCACTACATAATTGTACCTGCTTTGCTACAATTATAATACTATTATAAATTTAAAATTATATGTTTAACTAAAAAATTTAATTCTTAAACTTTTATTTTTAGTTCCTTGTTATTTATTATGTTTTATAAATTTTTAAATAAAAATATATTTAATATATAATTTATTTATTTATACATAAGTAAATTAAAATTATAAAAAATAATATAATAGATTATCCGTATTAAAATTTCATATTTTATTTTTTAACACCTATATCTGAACTCACACCACCTTTCTAAGGATAGAGAGGCCAAAACTCATTTCTCAACCTTCGTCATTGTCATGCTTACAAAAGATTTTAGAAAATTAACTCGGGCTAATATTAGTTGAAAAAGTGTTGAATTATATTAATTGAAGAAAATCTTGGCAAACATCACCATAAAAACCTTAACCAAAAAATTAAATAAAATGTTATATTTTTTCAAAATTAAAATATACGATTTATCCAAATAAAAAATTAAAATTTACTAAATCTAAATTACCTTATCCAAATAAAATATTTAAAAAATACAATTCGAATTGAAAATTTTCAAATTTAATGTATTTTAATTTCTTTTCATTTATAAAAGCTCCTATCAAAATATAGGGGTTAGATTACAATGGGCAATAAGGGATTTTAAAACCTTATTTTATCAATTTATTAGCCTCTAATGTTGCTAGAACCCATCACTTCCCTCTCCACAACCCTCACTATGGATGGAAAATCTGAATTCTTAATCCTCAACTTGTGTCTCATTTTCTACTCTCACCAATCAAGAAATGTCATATCATTTAATGAATTTCTTTTTATAAAGTTTGTTATCTTTTATGTAGTACGTTAGAACAAACTATGGAATACGAGGATTTTCATCCACTTCACAACATAGACTCCAACACCTTTTGCAAGGGTTGCCACAAGGGTAAAAAACACAATGCATGAGAATGTGTGTTGATCTAAAAGATGTTGGGCTTTTGAACAGGAAGTGTGTGTGATGGTTATCGTAAGGGTGTAAAGGGAAAAGTTTAGGAAGGTGGCGTGGCGGTGGTGCCCAAACTAAATGTGATAGTGACTATACCCTTTATCGTTGGGTGCTACTCAACATTGTACAAGCAACCAATGATGTGTTGGACTTCTCCAACATGCAAAACGTTGAACAAATAACAATGCCAGATTCATGTCGAAATAGAATGCAGTAATAGAAATAAAGAGTTCTACTCACTCCATTGTGCCACTCTGAGTTCTCTCCATCACCTATATATGGCTTCTCTCCTTCTGTTCATGTGCGAAGGAGAGTTCCATTCTCTCCCTCCACAATGACAACTTGTATGTGACTTTGTTCATTTTAATCATGGTGTGTTTGGCTTGGATTTTTTTTTCAATATTGTTGTGCATTTGGTTTGCTTTTTGGAATTATTTTGAGTCCGATGAATTTTTTGCAAATTTAGATTTAATTTGTCATTCTTTAATTGATTCTTATGGCTAAAAGCTCCAAAATTATAATTTTTAAATTTTAACGTCCATATTAGCACCTTAGTGAAATCACCTAAAATAAATAATTTAGGAGAAAAAAAAACATTGGCACCAAAATCTAAATTTCAAAATTTATTGAGACCAAAAATTTGTTTAAGTCAATTCAAATAGTAATTGGCAATTTGGAATTATTGGAGAAGGGCAGGAAATAAAAGACTAAAAGGATTAAACTACAGAAGACTTAGAGAAAAAGTAATCTGAACCAACCAGTTGTATAAACATGGACATATTAATGATCTCATATAACAGTTGAATTTCAAATTTTATGTCCAACAATTATAATGACTAGCTCTAGGGCATATAAAGGAAGGTAAATTCCAAAGAGCATTTGCAAGCCAAATTAATTAATAAATTATATATTATGTTATTAACTATATTTAGTTTTAATGGTACACAGGGATATAAATTTGTACATAAACATATGAGACTAAAAAAATATGTATGAAATTTTGTTTAACATGGAAGTAGGGTTGGGGGAAGGGTGGGGACGGAGCAGGGGCCAATAAACCCACCCTTATCTTCATCCTTGATATTTTTAAGCGAGGATGGAGTAGTTCCTGTCGGGGTAAATATGATTGTCATCCCTAGTGGTGGTTTTCCCTATAGAGACAAGCAAAAAGTACTTAGTGAAATTGACAAATGTTTAGAATAATGTGTGATGGTTTTGCCTATAGAGGCAAGCAAGAAATACGAGATGGAACCTGTAAAGGTTTAAATAGGACTTTTTATCCCTACATCTCCCTATTTTCTCCTTGCATTTCCATATTCTTTTAAAAAGGCAAAAATGTCTTTAGGATAAAATTTTCATAACCATGCCACCTTCATATGCATTCCCCCTTCACACGTTCTCCATCTCTTTTTCCTCTCTACCTGTCGCTAAAATCCGAAGCTGAAGAGATCCATTCTTGCTTAATCTCCGTCTTTGTGTTAACTAAAACAAGCAATCCAAATTGGGTTCTAATTTGTGCGCTTTAGGAATCCAGATGACCAAAGTCTTGTAAGTCCACTTTAAACTGAATGTTAATGCAGTAAACAGTTAGTTTGGACTGAGTTCATATTGCATGTTCCAGATTGGGTCTAGAATGCTTGTTTTGGAATAAGTTTGGATTAACTATTTCGGATTGGGTCCGGATTGCCTGTTCCGAACTGGGTCCGAATTGCTTGTTCTGAACTTATTAAAAAACTTGTTTTTTTAACGTCTGGATTAGCTAATTTGGACTCATAAGTTTTTTTAACAAGTTCGAATTAGCTAATCTAAACTTGTTCAAACACTTGTGAATCCAGATTAGCTAATCTTGATTTGTTAAAAAAACTTGTTTTTTCAATATTTAGATTTTTTAATCCGAACTCAAAAGTTTTTTACTGCACATTTTTAATTTAATGACATTTTTAACCTAAGAACATTTTTATTTTTTTAAAAGAACATGGAGGAGCAAGGGAAAAAAAAATCTTAAAATACTAAGCGGAGGAGCTTGTGATGGCTTCAAAAGCAAGAATATCACAATTAAGTGCTAGGTGTTAGTGGAGAAATTAACAATTAAAAACAATTATCCTTTTTTGTGTAAAAATAATCATAGTAAGTTTGTGTGTTACTTTTCAATCCTCTTATAATGACCAACTGGTTCATTTCAGTAACAAGTTCATAAATAAGTGGTTGATAGTTGTTTCTCATCTGGGTAATACTATTCAATGTTAATGCTACACCGTGTATATGGATCTTGAAATATGAAAGAGGGTATCCCATACGAAGTGATCTCAATCAATTTAAACTAATTCATACGTGTTTTAGTTAGCCTAATGATTGATCATTATGCCCCTTAAGATCTCTTAGGTTAAAATTTATTGAAATGGGGCATTAAAAGCATGTGTTGGCGGCAAATATCAATTGGGATTTATGGTTATTGACATCATTATTAGACTAATTCTTTATTTGGATCACTTGATTCAATATGAATTAGATAGTTTTGAATCTTACTATATAATAATGAAGAGCGGAGTGTTTATCGCAAGATGACTAAGACAATGGCCTCAGGAAGTATTAAGTAGTGTTTGTTACCAAGCTATTTAAAAGTGAAACATTATTATGCAATTAATCTCCTAGGCCCTACAATAGTGTCAGCCATAAACAACAATTATTCTTTTTGAAGAAGGGACACAATGTGGTCCAATGGGGTACGGTGGCAAACACCGCACTGGGTTGCGGAGGGGCTTGTCTCATGGGGCGGTGTGTTGGGGAATTTCATTTTCTCGAAATAGAGTCTCAAATCTTTCATATTTTTTGCCCCCGAAAACATAGGGCGTGTAATGAGAAATAAAAGTATATTTGATATTTCATACATAACATTGTTAGTAACAACGATGGTCTACGGGTGTAAAAGAAATGCATTTAAACGGAAGGAATGCACATGTAACATGTCTTAACCTGAGGGAGATCAGTGTAACTTGCTCATTTTTTTATGCAGTCTTTTAGCTTCTAGTTGAAACTCAATCAAATGTCATAAACCAGCTTAAGTTTATCTAGATTAACTCATCATTATTCTCTACCCAAAATTGTGTTAAAGAAGTTGGTCCGTATAACTTGATTCAACCCTTCCCTCCTTTCAAGTTTTCACCACTGTCAAACGAAGGGAAATTGAACGAAAGAAGGTAATTAATCTGGCCTCAGGAAACAAAATAACTAATGCATTGGTATAAATAACATCTCTATTTCATTGAACGAGTTGATTAAAGAAATGAGTAGTCATGTGTACAAGAAAAGAACCTCATTCTTATGTAAGCTTGATGATAACGCATGCAATCCTAAGCTCTAAACGATATAAGATAATCATCAATTATAGACATAGCAGATGACCGGTATCCAGAACCAAAGAGATTATAATGATTTAAATAGTGATACAGCATATAAAGGTCTCTCCTCTCCTCAAAGCCTGGCTGTTTAGGCATCACCTACAGAGATCATTACAAAATTGAAATTGCTATTAAAAAATTATTGTATGAAATTGACATTTCACATGTCAACCAAATATCATTGGGTTTTTTTAAACAAGCAGTCATATCCAACTATAAATCAGTTCAACAAGGATATTGAGAAACCAAACAAACATTCACTTTATTGAGGTAATAATGTTTTCCGAAAAGTTCACAAACTAATTTTGATAGATCTTAATTGGCATAGTACAAAAATTGTTGGAAGCGTTATTTCTTTTGTTTGAATGTTTAATATAATTTATCTTACACCAACAAATATAGATAAAAGTTAACCACTTACTGGATTCAATTTAAGAAGCTTACCACCCAAAAAAAATAATTCCCCGAGATCAAATTTTGATTGAAACTACATATGACATACCCAACTAAGATTGTAAGGATATCAACTTTCAGACATAGTGGAAACTGGAATGGAATGGAAACACAATTACAAGAAAAAAACATTGGCAAACAGTTATCGCCTCTTGTTAGACTCTAAATATCATGTTTAAGAGATAAAACAAGAGTCATGAAACTAATTCTGTGTTTTTGAAATACACAATGGAGACTCAATTATGTAGAATCAATGTAATAATTACAAGAATAAAAAAAATCCTGATTACCATAATTACATGATTCTGGTTAGCCTATATACAAAAACCCAAGGCATTATTTACAAACTTTACAACAGAAACAAATAGCAAAAAGAGAAAGAAATCTGTTAAGGAAGAAAATGTGGTGTAAGATAATTATGAATCCTTTATACCATATATCAGCAAGAAGTATTACCTTAAAATAAGAATCATAGAATGTTCCTCCAAAGCCAGCACACCAAGACATACCAAATTCTGCTTCACTGTGGCCGTCTGTAGAAATAAACAAGACACCACAATTTTCAGACCATTTTTTTCTTCAAAGCTTGTATTACTTGGTTTATTGTTTATTTTTTCTTTTGTAATCTGTTTCAAGTGTTGTACGTTGTTTGAGTTTCCTAAGACACCTCTTGTGCTTGTGTGTAGCTAAGAAATTTAATAAAATTTGTTTGGTTTATAAAGAAAAAACAGTCATAACTCAATAAAGGTCCGTCAAAATGTTTTTCATAAAATATCAAATTACACTAAATTTTTTAGCCATGAAAAAAATGGCTATAAAAGTTCACAAGAATTACAATTTACAACTCATTTAGAAATCTTCTCTTCGAATTTATCATTTTTTGTTTACTACTTTAGCTGGCCATTAAATATTAAGCCACACATATCAAAAACCATAATTTTTCAAGTTCAAACAAGGCCCCTTTACTTTTTCTTTGTATTTTATGTGTTAAATTATCATGTAACGCAAATTTCAAATGTTAATCTAGCTCCAAACTTTATACAACACCTTTCTGCAAATGCTTGACTTACAATAACATGCAGGGTCCAATATGACAGGCTCTCCATTTTTGTCAGAGCTGATGTTTCCACTCCAGAGGTCTCCATGCAGTAAGCATGGTTCTATCACGACATTGGCAAATAGGGGTCCCATACTTTTCACGAGTCTTTGTCCTGTAGAACAAGTCAAATCGATATATGGAGTATTTTTGGTAGTTTTAATACAAAAAGAACATTATGTGTCTATAATTATAAAGAATCAAAATTGTGATGAGCAATGATCATGAACAAATGGAAAGTTCGAGTGGCATAGCAACAGTGATCTCAATTAGCTTCTAATGTAATATTTTAGGCCATACACATAATACCTAATCAAGACTTAGAATCTAAACTAACTAAATAAATGAATATTTAGAATGCCTTGATAATTTCTTCCCTGCAGATACTGCATTCTTACTTCCTGTTATATTATTGAAGACATTGGTTCTACGATTGCTCTACCAAGAATGATGAAAACAGGAAATTTTGACTAGATGAAAAATAAAAATATATACAACTATCCACAAGACAAGAATAGCCTCTTATTTTCCCTATGTCAATGAACTTAATGTACTCTTTCATATATCCAATTTGTCTGTGCATTCAAATCCTATTGGCCTACTCATATATTCAATCTACATATTCCACTAGACATCATGTGATGTATAGTTAAAATTAATTTATGGGAAGAACAACGGTATCTGAAAAGATTACCTTTTTCATAAATGGTTCTGTCTCCATACCGGTCTAATGCCAACTTCAACTGGTAGCCCAATCTATGCTCTCCATAAAATTGAACCCAATCTAATGACCAAGTGTTTATTTGTGGAGTGCTACAACATAATAACATAATTAGAAATTAATTAGAACAAACATACAAAAGATGATAAGTGATACATCCAGACAAGTAGCACATGACTAGGTAAAATGGAAAAAGTAATGATAAATGATAACAATAACAATTACAACAATGATAACTCTCATGATGAAGGTGCATCAAACCTGCCAATGGTGTTATTAACATCGAAACCATAGCCTTTACTAGATTTTCCAGCTTTATGCATTTCAGCAAGCTTTCTCCCTAGATCAGACTGAGAAACAATAAATTACAGTTAAGGTGCATAGATTTCCTAATTAGAAGCAATTTCTATGTATCGTACCTGATTGCTTCTAGATGCACCAAATTGTATGAATTCCATTATAATGAAAGAACCACCAGTAGGTAGCGGTCCAACCTACAGGTCCTAGCAACAAGTCAACTCAAGTTCCCTTCAGCATACTATAACTAGTAAATAGTAGCTCTCACAACACTGATGATAAATATTCTAACCTTATATGGATTAGGTACTCGAATTGTCCCAGTTTCATACATAGCTCCTAAACCAAGAGCCTCTGCTTCAAACATGGATGGTCCAATACTCCTGATATAGGGTTTCAACTTTCAACAACATTATACTAGTCACATATAAGTAGCAAAGGAAAGAAGCTTTTGCCCCAAGATAATCGAAGCAACACAACTAATTGTCTAATTCGAAACAAAATTTCAATTCCAAGTCATAGCTCAATCACCAAACCAAAAACAAAAAACCCTATTTGCTATACCTGTTTGTTTTAACAAAGAATGAACCAGCATCAGTGTCATAGCGACCAGCAAGATTGATACAACCCCCACCAACAGGGCTAATTTTGGTTATTTTTGTGGCTTTCCCTTCAGAAAGAATCCACTCACGAACCGGATCCTCACTCATGCTCATACTGAACTCTAATAAAGAACTCTAATGTTAGAAACCACTGTTGTCTTTCATCATGGTATATCTCAGTGACATTAAATAATTCATGCTATAATACAAATTAAGCAAAGTCATGACAGAAAAGCTTTAACTAACAGACAAAGTCATGTTAAACTAAAATTTCATTAGTCTCCGTTCCCTTTTCATAAAAACTTTAACAACAAGAACTAACATCAACTAGATAGCACAGGCAAAAAGGGCAATTCCGTTGCAATTGACACAGTTGTCAAAATTACAAATAATTGACATTCCTTCAATTTGTGTTACGTAATGATTGGAAGTGTCTAAAAAACCTGGTACTATGTTCCACCAGAAGTAAAATTGAGCACACAAAACTAGAATAGATGAAGTAACAGGATACATAGCTGCTATTATTATTAGTTAACTTACTTGGTGATGATTTGGTTTTGGTGAAAGAAGGTCGAAGAAGTCGAGGTAGTGAAGGGAAGCATGTGGAAGAAGACATGGCTCACCCGTGTGCATTCGTCATCCACTTTTGAGTCCCCTGCGTCTAAAATCTAATCATTATTAAAAATCTATGTTCATATTTATAATTTAAAACACGTATAAATACACAGATAGTTTGCAGTGGTTTCATAAGACTCCAACATAATTATCAAAAAATATTTATAATAAAACTAAAAAATATTTTAAAAGTAATTTAATTTATTATGTAAACAAAATTATTTTATAAACTTAGGCGTGTAATTAGATGTAGTGTAACTTTGTAAACTTCTCTTAAAGAAAATAGAATAACCACTGACCATTAACAAAACAATGTTAACAGATTTACATATTTTAATATTATTTAATTACAACTAATATAAATTACATTAACGTATTTTAATAATATTTAAAAATTACATTGACATTTCAATAAGATTTTTTCAATTACAATATTACCTTAACTTTTTACAAATCTTATACTAAAAGCGAAGTTTCAAAAGCATTACGTTGACTTTTTTCCGTTACATATACCCTTTTGTTTATTGTGAAATTCGTCTTAATAAAATAAAATGCTTAAATTTAATAAATTATTACTTTTGAATTTAAAAATTAAACAAGTTTATATTTATTTAAAAAACTTTTAGAATATAAAGATGTACGCGTGTGTACATTCTTTTTAATAAGTTGGTTGTACTTAATGAAACCCAAAAACATGAATGTATGACTTAAGAGATATAAAATTTGATGAAAAACATAATTTCGTTGTTTATTCAAGTTCAAAGTTGTTCATAAAAGATTTTTTTAAAAACAATTAAATGTGCAATAAAAGTAAATGAAATACAATGTTGTAAATCTTTAAAGAAAAACTTCAAAGTTCTAATCCTAATAAAGTAATAAATGCATGAATGTAAAAGAAGAACGATAAAGGAAATTTGCATAATAAATTGTCCTCAAAGTAGTAAGAACATACATGACAATCCTTTCACTCGTTACCATGGTTAGATGTCTTGAGTTTACAAGATTTTGTGTTAATGTTCTAACCTCTATTTTGGTGTGAGTGAAGGGTATATATAAGTATTTTTACAATGGGCATTTGTCCTAAATTTAAAAAGAAAATAATATTTTATTCCCAACGAAAAATAAACTTCCACAACTCCTAGTAATTATCCCTGCAGATAGTAACTTCCATATGTTGACTTCTGACTTTTATCCATTGACCTGCTTTGACTTTTTATATCTCTCCAACTTGCCTTTTGCAAAAAGAACTACTCCTTGAGCATCTCTTTTGTCAACCCATTCTCGATAACCCATATTGCTCGAGACTCTTTGTTTTAGTGTCCTTATCTCGAGTAATAGATTTGATATTATAAGTCTCCTTTTAGCCATTTGACTTGAGCAAACACCCCTTTTGTTTGTCTTTCTCGAGGTCATACTTTGACTTTGTGAAGTTTGTTGGCTGCAATCTTTGAACCTAAAAATCTTCCTTCATTCTCTCCCTTTTTGTATGTTTTTCTTTAATGTTTGATATTTTTTCATGTCATTTTAGAAATGATAATTTTCTCCATTTAGCTTGTTGTAGTATCTCGAGACACATTACAAATATAGATAGAAATTCACATATTTATTCAAAATGAATACCCTCACCCCAACACCCTTACATATGTGTTATGTAACGACTCTCCATTGCTACATTATCTAACAAATTAAAGTAAAAAGTTATGTTTTGATGTATTTAAAAATCTTCAATTTATTTTTTGATGAAAATACTTGTAAAAGGGTAATGGAATAAAGTTGAGTGTCTTATAACATTTCAACATTTTCTTAGGAAATATGACATCAAAACACCCCACTATACAACTATATGTACACATACACAAATATGTCACTCTTATGTAGATGAGCTACTCAAGCATCGAATTGGTTTAATACTAGAAAAAGCTACTAAAAGAGAGAGAGAGAGAAAAACACATATTTGTGTCCTTATTTTCCTATCCAAGGTGTCTCTAAAGGAAGATCCACCTCTTAGAAATTTGCTTCCCCAAATGCAAATTCGAGATTATCACAATCACAATCACATGTTTCACACACATTTTAAGCTTACCGAAGACAAGCATACTTAAAATGATTCAAGGTTTAGAGAAATAAAGATATCCAAACTTTAACATATTTAAAAATATAGCCTTTAAAGACCATAAATGAAATTTAATCAATAACTATAGTCAAATCACTTCAAGGAAGACATCTAATTTTTATGAGTAAATTACAACAATACTCTCTGAAATTTTGCATAATTACACATGTATCCTCTATTTTTTAGCCATTACTTTTATACTTCATAAGAGGCATTAGAGTAAGGCTGAAAGGGATGTTAATATAATATTTCAAACATATAGAAAGTGTTGGTGTAATGTTTTTAAATTTAAAGAAAGATTAGTGTAAGAAAATAAAAAGGAACAGACTTTTGTCTAATTTAATAAAAATTGAAGGATGTTTCTATAATTTGTTCAATATATATTCGTCATAAATTACACTTTAGTAGTCACATCACAATCCATCACTAATATTATTATCAATATTAGCCAATTAAACGAGCATCAACTTGCTCACTTGTCATAAATTATCAGAGGGGAAGTGTGATTTGGTAAAAAATAAAAAAGTGTGTACATTGACTTATCTTTGTAGGTTTGTAAGACCTTACATCCATAGGGATTCACCTATTTGGCTATTTTATAGTCTCGTTCCCGTTAGCCACCACAATAACCTTAACACTAGGTTGAGATCCTACCTAGCACTCCACAATTTATGTGCTTACTCATAAACGACCAAGCTTGGATTCACTTCAAGTTTTAAATCTAACACCTTTGTACACACCATTTCACCTGTGGCCAACTTGAAAAATCTGAGGTACACCATCAAATCAAACACGAATTCACTTTAGGTTTTTTTATACGACACCTTCGTACCTATCATCTTACTTGTTGTTGATCTCAAGGATCCAAGTTTCACTACCAACAACAACAATACAATGACCATTATCCTATACATCAACAAGTTGACTAAACCTTTTGGAAAGTAAGAATTAGCACTTTGACACACTATTCAAAGTCAAAAAAAATACGAGCGGTACCTAGGAGGATACCTAATTAGGCGAAACCCCTAGGTCACTTCTAGTGCGGTGAAATTTCAACATCATAAAAGACTCTCTCCAAAGGTATAATTACTCATTTTCACATATATGAATGATTCTCATATATATTAACTCAATTATCATCACCAAAACAAAATTATACCACATTATTAATACATTTCAATTTATTTCACACTCGTCATATCATCAAATAACTAATATATCATCCATATTAAAAGGAATTTAATTATTCTTTTCAACACATTTTTCACACATGTGTCAGATGTGTCACATTTCTGGGGAAGAATATTTGATTCACTTTCTCTTTCAGAGCGTCTCCCACATATATGTGGATTGTGTCAAAGTCGTGTAGAAAAATGTCTAATGTGTTTTCACTTTCAATGCGTCTGCTACACTTTTGTGGATCTTGCCACCCCCTGTAGTAAATGACTTATGCATTTTTTCTTTCAACGTGTATCCTACACTTTTGTGAATTTTTCCACCCATTGTGAAAAAAATTAAATTTCATATATATTTTTTCTTTTAACTTATAACTACTGTAGATTTTTCCTCACCTATGTGAGAGAATGTCTAATTTGTTTTTCCTTTTAGTGTGTCTTTCACACTTACGTGAACATAGCTATGCCATTATGATGTGCATTTCCTTAAAGCTATTTTTTACACTATGCTTTTTAATTTACTCTTAAAATATTATTTGGTCCGGGCTAATCCATGAGAATAAATGAATAATTTTGCACTATGGTACTTTGATCTACCTTGCACCTTGCCTCAAGCCCTAGACAAGCCACGACATTAAAATCACCAAACCGTTTGCACTCTCCATATGAGACATAATTGGGCCATCATTAGAGAATTGATGAAATTACATTGGGTCAGCGTTTTGGGCTATGACACAGCAGTTATCTTCCAAACAGATATTTTTGGAATTTAAATTACAATCTCTTCTAACCAGTAAATTTTAAAAAGATTTATTAAATAAAAATTAATGTTCTAAAATATTTCAATTAATCACATATTTAAATATGTCAACTACCATCATGGATAATATTATTGTGGTTGCTCAAGTAAATAAAGATAACTAGATAAGGATGGCATACTCAACGGTTTTTCAGGTGATACGTAATATTATTAGAGAATAAATTACGTAAAATTTGTTATATTTGAATTTTGAAATTTATTAAATTAATTAAATTTTTTGTCTCTAAAATTTGATACCATATATCTCCTTATATTACTATTTTATGGTCTTATTAGAGTCTTGTATTTCCCCTTCTATTTTTAAAAGCTTTTTTTAACATCATTCCTCACTCCCACTCTATCCACATATTATTTTTATAATATAAATCATCAAATTATTTGTTAAAAACACAAATTTATTTATATTATCTCAATTTATTAATAAAAATTTTTAAAATGAGAATAAATTAAAATTTTATCATCCTAAATTTTAAAATAATAAATCATTTGGAATTAATTAATTACGAAAATGATCATTATTTAAAAAATACATATATTTACAAATTTTGAAATTATAACAAATAAAAAAATCCATTTAAATCAAATTTACACTTGAGCTAGTTTCTTTTTATGAACTGAGGTAGTTTAGTTATTAGCTTACCAAACACATCTAATTCAATTTTTTAGTTTATATAATCTTTTGACGGTTAATTCTTCAACTTTTAACTAATTATTTAATTGTCACGGACTCACGGAAATCTCAAGGCTAGCACAGTGCATAGGCTACAAAAGAAGCACATAAAGTACAAGTAAAAGGCAGACATCATTGTATTTGTAGGCATCCCTGTTTTACATTAGTGGAAAGGTCATACAACCTTAAAACGAACCAAGAATTTGAATTCTATACATTCAAAAGCATAAAAATACCAATACAACACTTTCTAACAGTTATTATTATTGGGTAAATTTTATAGGGGTCTTAATTACTAAATAGAAAATAACCCAGGATTATTGAGTGAGACTCAAATAAAATTCACATAGTAAGTAAGTGTATATAAAAAAAAAAATATGTTGTTATCATTTCTAGGGAGCACTAACAATGTTCCTTTACATATACATATTAAGCACATACAAACAGCTCTTTTCTCACCATAAGTATAAAACCATTCATGGCAAAACTCCTTTAACTTCGTTATGTCAATGTCTAGCTACTGGTTCTCCCAAACTTGATTGTGAGGAGTTACTGGAATTAAGTTCAACTTGGCTATCTGATTCTCCCGAAGTTGATTGTGGGGAGTTACTAGAATTAAGTTCAACTTGCCTCTCATTATCTGTGTTCCTTTCTGAAGCATCCGAATTGGGCTCATCAAGAGAAGGCCTAATGGTAAATGTTACATGTCTCACATGTTTTGTTTCAGAAGCATTCTGCAGTGACAAACGACACACGGGACATGTGGATTGTTTTCTCAGCCACATATCAATGCAAGAAAGGTGAAAAGTGTGGCCACATTTTGGTATGATCCGCAACAGTTCTTTTTCTTTGTACTCTGCCAAACATATCACACACCTGTAAAAGCAATATGAATAATTTATCAACATATAGACTTGACTCCTTACAAAATGTCTTTTTTAAATATTTTTTATAAAAGAAAAGAAAGAACACTATCTATGTATGACCTACAAATTAGATACTACGAACTAGACTTAACTGTGTAGTTTCAATTGAACTGAAGACTTGATGGTTGAAATTCAAAGTTGGGATTGCAGCAACAAAAGCAGGTGCGGGGTCATTACAATGATATTCTGGCTGTCAAGTAAATAAACAAAGAAAAAATTAAAATATGAAGCACTCGACAAGAACAGAACACAGGCATAAAGTAAAAGTTCTAGGCAAGAAAAATTACATTAAGGAGCTGTATACATGCTAATTAATACAAGTCCATCATTTCTTCATCTGATTGAAAATTTGTGTTTAAAAATTTTGGTCATATATTTCCTCTACAAAATTGAAAGACACCTGAATCAAAGTACTAACATAGAAACTGCCTCCCTCAATTAAAGTACAATATTTAGAAACCGTAACTTGAGAACCTAGTAAGAGCAAAGTTTTGCTTCATTATCTACCTCTGATCATATTAACTAGTAAAATCAAAACAGGTGAAGAAGGGAAAGAAGGGAAAGTCACAGCTGAAATTACCCGTTCTATATCTGTTCTTGATTGAATTTCATATATAGTCCGTGATCGCAGACCCTCTCGTAGTCTTGCACAGATTATTCTTGTGCAGACGAATACAATGAAAGTTGCACTCAACCCAAACCCAATGATAGTAGTCACCAAATTGGTACTGCCAGAACTCATTGTATCCAACCACCACTTCACAAACTCCTGAAGCTAAAACAAAGAAGAGAATAAGCACCAAAACATGGCACCCACTTCACATATAAAACATGGGACCATAGTGCACACAAGCATCACATAAATACATAGCCCACAAGTTTCCAAGAGATAAATAACATGATAAATAAGGAAACCTGAAAAAATATTAGACACCCAAATCAGAACTCTTGAGAAAAAAATAGTAGAAAAGACATTTTTTAATTTTTATGGAATCCAAGTGGCTTTGGTCTGACTCAAAGGGAAGATGGATGGTGGGGAACAGAGGAGAGTTGTGGAAGAAGGACGTTCTAATTTTTTTTCATTCTCTAGTTTATTGGAATCGTATTCTTGGTGGGGTCCACGGCATGATTTGACCAACTAACGACAAATCAGAGGGTTGAGGCTTTGAATTTTTGGTGTCGAATCTTATGATTTTTGGCACCAATAGAGATACCAACGGTGTGATGAAAGTACATCATCAGGTTTTAAGGTTGAGATTCTGACAACTCTCGAAATTGCTTTACTTTGCTTGTCTCTTTCTTTTTCTGTCTCTCTCTATTTCTCCTGGTCTGGCTACTTTAGGATAAGTTCAACTGTTCAAGAATTGTGGTGAAGCCATTTTCTTGCAGATTTGTCACCCCCTGAAAGTACCAATAATAATAATTAAACCATGTTAGAAAGTTTTTCATTGTTTTCATCCTTCAAGTCAAATGATTAGGTAGTAACTTGTTATTTCAAATTTTTAAAAAATTAAGATAATACTGGAGTCCCTATTAAGTATAAAAAAATAGTTGAATATAGATAAAGTATAGTATAAGTAATCATGTACTCACTCTAATTAATTTTTAATCTAAATACTTTTGAGAAGCTTTGGTAATCCATTGGTAGTTTTAATTTTTAATCTAAATACTTTTGAGAAGCTTTGGTAATCCATTGGTAGTTTTGATTTCTGATCATACAACCATGTGTTATAAAAACATAATTATATTAAGAATTTTTTATTGACCCGATTTTTTTCATTTTACAAAAAAAAAAAGTTCTTTAACCAAAAATAGGTGATAAAATAGTTAAAAGAATTAATTAAAGATTAGAAGTATTTTTTTAATGTTAAACTAAAATATTAACTCACTATGTCGACTCAATGGTAAAGGAGTTTGGTTGATTTGCATAAGGTAGGTCAAATTTTGTTATCTGCATTGTATATAATTTTTTTAGAAAATATAAATAAATTGTTAAATTAATTTATTGAGTTAAAAATGCTTAGTGAAATTAATGAATAAATTTACTGAGATAAATTTAATTAAAAAGATATGAATATATTTACATTTTTATAAAAAGTATATTTTATTTTTGTAGACAAAGATATATTTCTTAGTAAATATAGCTTTAATTTTTTAATCAAATTTGAATTCTTATTATTTTAGTTAAAATATTTATCTTATAAATTAACTATAGGGGGGGGGGGGGGGGGGGGGGGGGGGGGGGGAATGATTTCTCCTGAGTTAAAAAGAGTTAACACAGTAATTAAAAAAAAAAAAACTAAGAGACACATGCATGTACATGTGCACACAGATTTTTATTAAAAAAATATTACTTTTGTGAAAGTTAATTTTACTGATTTCTCATGAATTAAATATTTGTTTTTAAATTATCCCTATTGAAACTTGATATTAAGAAAGAAAAATATTATTCTAATTAAAATCTTAATTAATGAAAAGTTGTTGGCATCATTAGGTAGCTGTGTAATTTATTTACATTTAATGTCAGTTTTTTTTTTTTGTTCTATAAGCATAGAGAAAGGAATACTAAAATCAATTGTTTTGACGAAGAAATCAAATGTTAATAATATTATTTTTTATTAGTGATGAGAATCGAACTTATAATTTTTTCTTACTTTCCTCTATTTGTAAGATAAATTGTTACCTCAGTTTTCTTTCTTCAAGAAATGAAAAAAAAAGAATATTATTCATCAAAATCATAAAATCAATTTTACAATTCTCTTTTCATTTGTATACTACTGTACGCATAGGGCAGTTATTTGTTGCACTCTTAAGAGGACACAATTATTTGATGTTAGCAATCAACATCGAATAAATATTGGATAAGGATTGCAGCGAAGTTATTGGCCGGCAAGTGGAGGAGAAAATGGTGCTTTTCAACTGTTCAACTAGAAGAAGTGTTTCTTGATTTAAATTTCGGTCATAGTCTCGTAGATTATTATGTGGGCATCAATTATATTCATGTACTATTTGCTCACCTACTATACCAACCCCCTTTAGGTTTCCATACTAATTAAACTTTGATGACTTGTATATTGGTAGTTGTGCTGTTTAACCATTATGTTTAACAAAAATTATTTGTTATTAGCAACTAACTACCGTTATTATTTCCTTATTGGTAACTTCTAAGTCCTTGCGAAAAATTATTAAGAATCTAGAAGAAATAATCGTTTTTATTTATTAATTTGTAGGTTTGAATCTTATTGTTTTTCTTTTTGAGATTCCCGTTTTAATTAAGTATTTATTAAGTTGAGCAGCCGGCAAGATAAACTAGCTAGGAGCTCTGACAAGATACTTAATTATACCATCACAAAGACATATATAATCGAATTAGTCAACCTTTTCGTAGTTCTGGATCTCTTAAATACAAACTATCTCTTCTTCTTGCTGCGGAATAACAGGTTAAGTACAACAAAACTGTGTACCATATATCTTGTAATTAGGCAAGTCAATTAATGACCGAAATAATTAAATAAGCTAACCTGTGAATTAGCTGAAAGAAAAACTCAACTCGATAAATTAATTTTTTATTTCCAAATTACAAAGCAGTGTACTTGTTCCCAGAACTGCTTTTCCCAGGAACAGCTTAATTAGCTAGATCAGGATGATTAGTATTAGCTGGTGTTTCTTTTCAAAAAAATAAATATTAGCTGGTATTGCGTCAACATATGATGACTATATATACTAAGTGCTACAGATTAATTATTACAGTATTATGTTCTTTCTCATAAGAAAGAACTAATGAAAACTACAGTAATAATTAATGTACATCAAACATACACAGGAGTTAATTATTAACTAATGAAAATTCTGCAAATTGGCTATATTTAACCAAATTTTAATATTGATCATAATAACAATAGTACTGATGTGTTTCTGTCTATTTTGATTTTGCATGATTAATATTGTCGATTTTTTACCCCACGCAAAAATGAATTTTTATTAGTGAGTACGAGGAATGAACTAAGATATTATCCATTGAGCCATAAAATGAATGGTTGAGAAAAATGGACTTTATATAATAATACATAACAAGATAGGGAGAATTTTGGGAATTATTTTTCGTCACTCTAAATGATTTTTTATAAAAAAATATTAATTATTAATGTATTGATTTTTATTACTTAACGGAATTCTATTCTAATTAAGACAGAGACCATAAAATAATTATTCATCAAACTCATCACTGCATAAGTATACTCTGAAAACTTATATGTTTATATAGCAAGTCACCATGTTCGATAACCATTTAGATTTAGATTTAGATTTATCTGTGATAATAAAATCACTATCTTCAGACATGTAACTCCAATTTCTAGCTAGGCTTGCAAACCATTGGAATTTAGCTTCAACGGTATAAGACTTGAGTCAAAATCACATACAGCAAATAAATTAGATTCTAAATACCTCTTACCTTTTTTTAACTACAGCTTTCTTTTCATCTGCGGTAATAGTTCTAAACTTACTTCTTTTGTTTTTTTGTGAACTATATTACATCTAATTAAACTAATCCAAGTCATAAAATTTTTAAAATATACTACATAAATATACACTTGCATATACACATATAACTTAAAAGTACGTACTCACTTAAAGTAAAGCCAAAATTAGTTTAGTTACTTTCATATTATTCGCCAAGTCAAAAGCTTCAAGATTCCTGTTCGGTTTAAGGCTATTTTATGTTGAATTAACATAGGTTTTTGTGTAACTTCAGGACAAATATAATATTTAATAAATTGGGTCAATTTATAAACTATACATAATTTTTTTTTGTGTTCAATCATATAATTTTTATTTACCACTTGATAATCTGCTTCAATGAATCACTTCGATTTCTTCATGCAATAAAAAAAAAGACACATCATTTTATTTTTGTTTTCAAGAACATTCTATTTAAGATTTGTTTTCCCCCCAAAAAGTATCTAAAGGTTGATTGAATAATTCAGATTTCAAGCCCGAAGTTTATATAACTAGTTAACCTCATTCTGCACGGCCAGCAATTTTCACATCTAAAGCAGTTAATTAGCCACAGGGCATGCATGTGCATCACCAAAATCACCAGCATTTTTGAGAACATATTGTTGATAAATCATGTTAACAATTTGACATCTAGTAAATAAAAGGGATTCTGCTTAGCTTTATGTCTTTATCCAATGCACACACCATACACCATGTGGATAAAACTGTTGCAATTTCATGAAAGAATATGAAATTTAAAGTAGCAAGCCCGTTAGGATAAAATAATGTATTTCACTCAGAAAACAGATAACAGCCACGAAAGTTGTATACTCAGTGGGAGTAGGAGCTGTAGCAGAAAATGATGTGTGGATAACAGATTTTATTTCCAAGTAATCAATAAAAATAAAAAAGTTGGGGGAAAAAGGCCACCTATTTTTTGGGGATTCCCAAGAAACTGAACGTTTTGGTTTGCACATCTTATTGACCATTGGTTGAACTGATTTAGCTAATTACCTAAAGTTAGCCACATCTGATTTAACCTCAAATACTTTTCACATTTGTGGTAAGATGTAGGTAAATTATTGTTTAAATCAATTTAACTACCGTTAATCAGAATGTAAAAATGTTAGGTAGCCAAGAAGTTAATTACCTTCCTTTTTGGTAGCATTCTCTTTTGTTAGGAGCCAGTCACCACTCAACATAACCTGCTAGTCCTTTTTGGAGACATTTTATTTATAGAAATAAAGGTTTCCCATAACCAGCTGCTGAACTGATCCATTCAAACTTCAATTGTGATCATGAAAATGAGGCAGCCATTGATTAACTGGCCAATATTCTTAGAGGGGGAAAAGAAGTTAAACCATTTTACTAAGTACTGTAACTTCAGCAACTTACCTATTACCAACATATAGTTTCATTAAATTGTCACCATATTTGATATTATATGCAAGTATCAATCTTTAACCTGTGAAAACGTATTTCAAAAATATCTCTCAAAATCAAAGAAAAGAATAAAAGTTGTCCTACTCTAACCGTATAAAAACATTCCCCATCAATCCTAACTTATGGTAAAGTTGTTATTACTTTAGGTATGTTTAGCTATAAAACTAAAAGTAAGTTAAAAGTTCATAAATTAGTTATAAGGGTTTGGTAGAACTAGCTAAAAGTTGTAAAATGATAAATAAAAGCATCATTAATCATTATATTAATAATGAGGTATTTAAAATAATTATAATATATTTTAATAATATAAATTAATTATATATTCAAAATATAAATTATTATAATTATATATTTAAATTATAAATTTCTACAACTATATATTTAAATTATAAATTTATATAATTACACATTTAAATTATAAATTACTATAATTATATTTAAAATATAATTTTCTAATATTAAATATATAAATTTTGAATTATATATTTAAATTATAATTTTATATAATTATATATTTAAATTATAAATTACTATAATTACATTAATGAATGAGAGAAATTAGTAAAAGAAAATTAATAAGGAACAATACATTAATTAATAAAGGGTATACTTGTAAAAGAAAATTCTTGAAAAAACTACTTGAAGTAATTTTTTTTAAAAAAAAATAGTATTCCTAAAAAAGATTTTAACTTTTTTTATCCAAACTGAAATTATTCTAAAAAGAGAGATGAAACATATTCTTTAACGTTATTTAACAATGAACATGTATTATAAAGGTCCTTTTTTGTGGCTTTAAGCTTGCTCTAGAACAAAAATATCTGCTAGAGGAATGTCATCCCTCCTTCTAATACAAACAATATGAGTGAAATGATACAAAGCCAATGTTCATCATCTTGTGAATAACAACGGCGAGGACTAAGATAGAGTTTCCAATGAATTTCTCGGTAACACCTCCAAAAGGGTGTTGCTTACTACACCACACAAATTGTTTGCTGCACCACTTTTTGTTTTACGGATTGGTCAATCTAAAATGTAAATTTACATTTTGGAATGGGAAGCAATTTGTATAGTGCAGAAAGTAACACCCAACCCAAAATTCTAGTCAGCTTTCAAAGAGAATTTGAATTAATATTTATTTTAATTTGAAGTAATACTTATTTTTTTAATTTTTTTTTAAAATTTCTATTTTATCTCTAATTCTCTTTCCTAGGAATTGCAATGGGTCGAGCGGGCACAGACCCGACCCGCTATAAAAACTCGTCATTCGTTACCGGCTAAAAACCCGTCAGATACCTGTTATAGAAATATCCGTGAGTTTTTTTAATATATGCAGCTATTCACGAGTATCCATGGATATTTTAAAAAAAAATTAAATTAAATATTTTTTATAAGAAGTTTTATCAAATAAATCAATTATTTTTTGAAAAATCTAGAAATAAAATTATACTAGTTTCTACAAGATTAATTAGATCTAAAAATAGATTAATATAATATATTATAAGAAAATATTTAATACAAATAAAATTTTTATTTTATATTATCGGCATTTTTATAATAAATAATTTTATTGATGTTTTCATTAAAAAATAAGATTGATATCAATGAATTTTGATAATTAATATTTTAAATTAATTTATTTTTCAAAAATATTATCTTTTTTAACTTATATATATTATCTTTTCCAATATATATATATATATATATATATATATATATATATATTTTTTTTTTTTTTTTTTTGTTTAGCGAGTAGCGAGTACAGATACTATGGTACTTGGTACCCATTTATATTATCCGTGCAGATATTTTTGCAAATTTTATCCATGCGTGAATTATTTTGTCATTCCTGCTTTTTCTCTTATATCATTTTCTCTACCTCACTCTCTTTCCTCTCTTCTCACCTCTTGGTTAATGTATACATGTAGTATAATTATTTTATTTTTTATTTTTTTTACTATAGTAATTTAATTAATTTTTAACGTACTTAATTTATTATTTTTAGTATAGTTGTTTAATTTATTATTTTTCATTATAATAAATATATGCTTATTATATTACTATACTTAATGAATTACATATTTAATATAATTATTTATTAAATATTTTTTTAGTGTAATTAATTATATTTAGTATATTTAATTTATTTTTTTTAGTATAGAAATTTATTTTTTTAATATATTTATTTAAAATTATTTTTTTATTATAATAATTACATATTTATTATATTAATTTACTTAATAAATTACGTGTTTAGTATAGTTATTTAATTAAATATTTGGTTAGTGTAGTATAATTATTTAATTTCTTATTTTTTTAGTAGAGTAATTTAATTTCTTATTTTTTTAGTATAATAATTTAATTTCTTAATGAATTATATTTTTAGTGTAGTTATTAATTTTTATCTCTCCGGTCATTCTTTGTCAAAGAATAAAAAAAATTGCAAATTTTTTTACTCTCTAGGAAACCATTGTCGAGGAATAAAAAAATTATAAATTAAAACAAAAAATCAATGATTATTGAATAATTAATTACCTATAATGATATTTAAAAAGGTAAATTTCAAATATAGTATTCAAAGATAAAATAAAGTCAATAATAAAACAATATTTATGTCAAATTTTAAAATAAATTTGACACATAAATAGGGAAATACTAAATGTATTTATATATTAATTTTTAAGAAAATATTAAATATATTTATATATTAATAAATTATGAAGATAAAAAATTCACTAAGTAATTTAAGTTTTTCATTAAACTTGTATCTTTTAGGAGTTATAATAATATTTATTTGAAACAATCATATATTTAGAACTTAATATCAAAATTAATAATCAAACTAAGACAATTCCACACTAACAAATTCACACTAACTTATTTTTATACTTCTTTTTCCTTTTTTAGTTGCGCCTTCTATTTTTCTAAAAAAAAATGTTATAACATATCTCAAATTATTTTGTAAATTATAAATTAAAATTTTAAATAAATTTAATTATAAAAATTAAAAAAATATTGATTTCAATTTTTTTTAGTAATTTAAAACAATATTTATTTCAAATTTTAAAATAAATTTCACACTTAAACAATGAAATATTAAATATATTTATAAATTATTTTTTCAATAAAATATTCAATATATTTATATATTAATAAATTATAAATATGAAAAATCTATTAACTACTAATTAAGTTCTGAGTTTAATTGGTATATACTGTCAGTGTAAAAGACTTTTACACTACATTTAATCATGACTTTTTATTTATGTGATTTTTAAAGTACTAATGAGTAAAGTCAACAAATTTAGTATGAATGAAGGATTGTGATTGAATGTAGTGTAAAAAAAAAAAATTTACACTGACAGTGTATACCAATTAAACTCTTAAGTTTTTCTTTAAACTTTTATATTTTTTACGACTTATAATAGTATTCATTTGAAACAATTGTGTATTTAAAACTAAATAATCGTGTATTTAAAACTAAATTTCAAAATTAATAATAAAAGGAAGATAATTTCAGACTAATTGAACACTTTTTAATTTTCCTTTTAAATAAATAATAAAAGACATAAAAAAAATAATATCTAACGATGTACTACTAGAGGGTAACAAAATTTGCATTTCGGTCTTCTTCTCTTCAAGCTTTTGTTGTACCCTATGATATTAGATTTGCAATGTTTGTCGATTGGAACACTTTAACGTCTTCTACCCATTTAGTGCATGATTAAACATTTCGATAAAATTGGACAGTTCTTAAAGTGTATTATCTGCAAGTGTTTGGGTCAAGACTTGAACCTTTTCAACTACGTGGTTCGGTATAGTGGGAACCGCAGTGTCTAATCGGTGAAACTAAAGTAGTGGATCTAGTTTTGCGAGCGTTGACAGAGCAGTGACCTTGGTCCCTCTCGTGATTACTAGCAACAATGGCAAATTTTTTTACTCTCCAATGATTAATTGCCAGATAGAAAAATCATTAAAAGTATATTGATATTTTACCCACTAATAAATGAGAATTCAAAATTTAGTAGATGTTAATTCAAATTTCACTTCCAACTAACACATAACCCAAAACATTGTGTTATTAACATACACCCCCAATTATATAACTACTGTAATTACTTTATGAGAGGCCATATTTCGGAAAGAAATGCTATTATCACATCTTATGTTTCTAGTTCAAACCGATTTAAAATGACAAAATTATGTAAGCTTTACTCTTTCTTTATTTAATTAACTCACTTATAATAGAAAAAAACGTAGTTAAAATTTATCTATTTCAATGCATGCATAACAATTTTATACTGTGAATAAAAAAGAGTTGAAACATCATTCATGTAAAATTTATAAGAAAAAGTTTGCACATTTACAGTATAAAATAATTTTACAATATCTTTCAATTGTAATCTACTATATGATAAATTTTTTGAGTTTTATATTAAATATCTGCAAACTATAATTTGCAATTGAATAACAATATAAAACTACTTAAAAGTAGTACGTAATTTGTATTATCATTGTATCATCTTTAACCTCAAAATTTATTACTAGCTTTAAAAAAAAAATACTTAACATTGCCTTTTGATGTGATATTTCAAGAAATTTGAAATGCTAATAATTTGAATTACTTTGATTTTAATTTCTTTATTTTTAATTGAAATTTCATAAATTTTAAATTTTTATTTGTACAAGGTAATTCAATTTTCATGCTATAACAAAATCAATTAAATTTCTTTAGTTTCAATTTTATTAGTTTGGATAAGGCAAATAATTCTTAAACTTTAAATATATTTTAATATTTAATAGTTCAATATTATAAATTTTTATTTTTAAATATATTTAAAAAAGTATATTATCTAATTTATAATTATTCAACAAAATATTTTAATTGTTTAAAATTATAAATATTGATACTTTTTTGAAAAATATTCATAACATTTTAAAAAATATAACATCATTGCAAATTAATCTATTCCACAACAATAAGATTATTCTAGTCATAAACTGTACTTTTTTTCAAGTAACAGGTTCTTTAATATCCTATTTAATAAATTCCTATCATAATTAACTTTATTCAAAACTCAAATTATATGATGAAAACAAAAACTTATACTAAGATTCAAAGTAGAAGATTCATTAATTTGTCATGTAAAAACATAACAAATTAATTAGTTGTTAATTGAAAAAATATTTTCTAATCTCCATTTTCATCTTAGAACTAGTAAGAAAAATCCACACACAATTTGGAAAAATAAACAACAAAACGAAGTTTTCTCAAATAAGAACATTAGTTAATTAGTCATAATAAAATTGTTTACATTGATTATAAAGACAGCTGCATCTAAGAATAAATGATTCGTTCATTAGTTAAATTTTCGTTCATTTGCTCCCATGGCATCTCCAGCATGGCTAGCTTGTGAAGAAAAAGTTGATAGGGACAACTATAAAAAGATAGCATCCCACCAATCAATGCAGTAAAATACCAAAGTCTTACATCTCATGATTTTTAGTTGATTGATAATACAAAAGAAAATGTTACATTGTAGTAAACTAGTAACCATTAAACTGTATCAAGCAAGAAATGATACATAATATAAATTTGTCACAGGTGAAATTACTTACTTATTTTAATCCTTGATCACTTTAATAAAATTTGAAAAGAAAGAAAAAGAGGAACATAATGTTGGCAACAAGAAAGCAAAAGGTTGACAACTCTTTAAAAACTCTTTTTTTTTTCTGCACTATTTCAAATATGCTGATACAAGTATTTATAGGCAAAAGATTTGCCCTTTCACATGCTGGAGATAAATCAAAAGTTTTGTCTTTTCATTTGCTATCTAGGAATACCAAATGCTATCTAGGAATACCAAACAACCATTAATGCTATCTAGGAATACCAAACAACCATTAATGCTATCTAGGAATACCAAATGCTATCTAGGAATATCAAACAACCATTAATGCTATCTAGGAATACCAAACAACAAGAAATAAAGTTTCTTAATCTAAGTTTTATAACAAATCTCCCCCTTAAACTTAAATACTCTTCCCATTTTTCATTCCCATAAGCCTTTTGCAATTCTCCAGCAATGTGGTCGGCAGTGGCTTGGTGAGTATATCCGCGGCTTGAGCTCGGCTTTCAACATGCTCCAGCTTAACCTTTCCTTCTTTGACTTGTTCTCGGATGAAATGAAAGCGAACGTCGATGTGCTTGCTCCTTCCGTGATTAACTGGGTTTTTTGCCAACTCGATCGCCGACTTGTTATCAACTCGGATCACAGTCCCTTCATTTTGGATCACTCCCAAATGCCTTAATAGATTCAAAAGCCAGACTACATGACACACGCTCCAAGAGGCCGCCACATACTCTGCCTTGCAAGTAGACAGGGTTACAATGGGCTGCTTCTTTGACAGCCAAGTGAAAGCTGTATTTCCGAGTAGGAATACATAACTCGAAGTACTTTTCCGGTCATCAACATCACCACACCAATCGCTATCTGAGTAACCCACTAGTCGATAGTCATCTGATTTTGAATATAAAAGACCAAGTGATAGGGTTCCTCGAATATATCTTAGAATTCTCTTCAAGGCCTTCCAATGTGTATAGCTTGGATCCTCCATGAATCTGCTCATTATCCCAACACTCAACATTAAGTCGGGTCTCGTGCTTGTAAGGTACCTTAGACTTCCAATTAAACTTCGATATCTCCCAAAATCAGCTCGTTCTCCTCCATCAAACTTCGAGAGTTTAGTGCCTGGTTCCATTGGAGTAGAAACCAGGTTGCAGTCCTCCATTTTAAACTTCTTTAGAATTTCAAGCGCGTACCTCTCTTGGGATATAAAAATCCCTTTTTCTGATTGCTTCACTTCCAGGCCAAGAAAATATTTCATCAGGCCTAAGTCTGTCATCTTGAACTTTTTTTCCATTACCTCCTTAAACTCCTTAATCAGCTTCGTGTTGCTTCCGGTGAATATGAGGTCGTCGACATAGAGAGCAACTACTATCATATCCTTTCCTGATTTCTTTGTGTACAAAGCATGTTCGTACGGACATTGCTCGTACCCAGTTTTCTTGAAATACCCGTCAATTCTCTCATTCCAGGCACGGGGAGCCTGCTTCAGTCCATAGAGGGCATTTTTCAATCTCAGCACTTTCTTCTCATCCCCTCTCTTCATGTACCCGAGTGGTTGCTCGACGTACACCTCCTCTTTCAGCACTCCATTTAGAAAGGCCGACTTCACATCCATCTATAGAATTGGCTATTGGTTTTGAGCAGCTAACGATACCAGGAGTCGGATTGACTCCATTTTCGTGACAGGAGCAAACACTTCATCGTAGTCTATCCCCTTTTTCTGTCTATAGCCCTTTACCACAAGTCGAGCCTTATAACGCTCAACCTCTCCCTCAACATTCATCTTCTTTTTGTACACCCATTTTACTCCAATGGGTCGAGCTCCTTTAGGAAGATCGATCAATTTCCAAGTCTTGTTGCGTTCAATCGCTCCAATCTCCTCATTCATGGCTGTTCTCCACTTCTCTTCTTGGACAGCTTTCTCAAAGCTCAAGTCTTCAGAGTCGGCCAGAAGACATACAACATGAACTTCATTTGTAGTGTCGTATATTTCCTGTAGACTTCTCATCCTGGGCTGTTGTGGCTCAGTTTCTTCATCTGAGGACTCGGTGGTTGTTGTTGTTGAAGGTACAACAATCTCTGAGCTAGTTTCTTTTTCGACTAGGTTACTCCAGCACCACTCCTTCGTTTCCTCCACATGAACATCTCGGCTCACCACTACTTTCTTGTTAACAGGATCAAACAATTTATATGCCTTAGAATTTTTATCATACCCGATAAATATGTACTTCTTGCTCCGATCTTCTAATTTTGTCCTGTGCTGACTTGGTACTTGCCCATAGGCTACGCTACCGAACACCTTTAGATGAGAGACACTCGGCTTCACACCACTCCAAATCTCCTGAGACGTCTTTTTGCCTAACTTTGCATGTGGACATCTATTTTGCACATAGACTGCGTATTGCACCGCCTCTGCCCAAAACTTCTTCGGCATATTCTTCCCTTTCAACATAGATCGAACCATGTCGAGAATGGTTCGGTTCTTTCGTTCTGCTACACTGTTTTGTTGCGGAGAATATGGAGCCGTCAAGAAACGCTTGATTCCATGTTCCTCACAGTATTTGTTGAACTTGGCAGAAGTGAACTCGCCTCCTCTATCAGATCGGACTGTTTTGATGACTTTGTTTGTTTCTTTCTCTACCATCACTTTGAACTTCTTGAAAGTTTCAAACACTTCTGACTTCTCCTTCAGAAAGTAAACCCACGTCTTTCTTGAGAAATCATCAATGAAAGAGACAAAATATCTCTTACCACTAAATGATTCTGGAGTTATTGGCCCACATAAGTCGGTATGGATCAGTTCGAGCTGCTTCTTTGCTCGGTACTCAGAGCTCCGTGGGAAAGAAGTCCTCGCTTGCTTTCCGATCACACATTCTTCACAGAACCTCTTTTCAAATTCCATTTTGGGCAAACCAAGCACCATCTCCTTTTCCACCAACTTAGTCAACCCTCCAAAGTAAAGATGACCGAACCGTAAATGCCACTTCATGGCCTCATCCTCCATATCAAGTTGCATGCATTTATCTTGAACTATTTTCAACTCAAGTTTGTAATGCGATTTTTCTTCATTTCTACTTGGGCGATGAGCCTTCCGAGTTTATCCCTCAGTTGTAATTCTCGGTCCTTCATCAGAACCGAGTACCCTTTCTCCATTATCTGTCTCATGCTCAGTATGTTGCTTTTGAGATCGGGTACATAGTATACATCTCTGATCTCTCCAATTCGCCCATTTTCCTATTGATACCAGATCGTTCCTTGACCTTTGACGGTTACTTTCGATGCATCGCCGAAAGAAACGGATCCAAATTGTACCTTTGGAAGTACTTTGAATAAACTCTCGTCTCCACACATATGGTTACTTGCACCGGTGTCCAAGTACCAAACCGAATTATTAGAATAGCTCGGTTTGACCACGGTTTCTGGAATGTTTGTCACTAGCAGCAACCCTTCATCTTCTTTCTCGGCAAGAAAGTTTGTTGGCTCCTCATTTTTTTTCTCAGACCTACAATCTTTGGAAATATGGCCCATCTTTCCACAGTTGTAGCATTTTACCGAGTAGTAATCCTTGGCATAATGCCCATACTTCCCACAGTTATAGCATTCAATGTTGTTTGTGTTTGTCCGACCACCTCGAGTCTGACCTCGACCACCTCGGGCCTGACCTCGGCCACGCCAGTTTTGTTGGCCGACTTGCTCATTTCTTCGTTCTCCTCTTCCTCTACCACCTTGGCTTCTGTCTCTTCCTTGGCCTCTGGTACTTTGAGCATAAAACACATTATCCTTTTTTATAGTCGCCTTCGCCTGGAGAGCTTGTTCAAGGGACTCCCCCCTCTTGTTTTTTCGTCTCTGCTCATGTGCTTCCAGGGACCCAGCAAGCTCTTCAATGGTGAGTGTTGATAGATCCTTGGACTCCTCTATTGTGCATACGATGTTTTCGAATTCATCTCTCAATGACCTCAAAATCTTTTCAACAACTCGGTTTGAAGAAAGAATCTCACCATTCTGATTCAGTTTGTTCACCACAGTCTCCACCCGAGTAATGAACTCAGATATGCTTTCGAACTCGTTCATCCTCATGTTTTCCAGTTTGCGTCTAAGGGTTTGAAGTCGGACCTGCTTTACTCATTCGTCTCCTTTGTTTGCCCTTTCAAGTGTATCCCATGCTACTTTGGAAGATTTTGCATTTGCTATCTTCTCAAAGCCGGATTCGTCAACAGCTCGGTATAACAGATATAAAGCCGCCTTGTCTTTAGCTCGAACGACCTTCAACGCGTTTAACTGGGCATTTGAATATCCTTCTGTGCTCGCTGGTTCCTCATACCCAGTCTCGACCACATCCCAATTATCTTGGGAGCCGAGAAGGGCCTTTATCTGCACCTTCCAGTTGTCATAGTTAACGTCTTTCGTCAACTTGGGTAACGGGATGCCATTGGTTAGACCTGCCATTTCTCTCAAGTGTTTACACTCAACTTACACACCTCACAAAACTCTCAGTCGCTCCTCTCTCTCTCTGCCAGCGCACATCGCGGCGTTCTTTCCTCACAAAACTCTCGGTAGCTCTGATACCAAATTGTTGGCAACAAGAAAGCAAAAGGTTGACAACTCTTTAAAAACTTTTTCTTTTTTTCTGCACTATTTCAAATGTGCTGATACAAGTATTTATAGGCAAAAGATTTGCCCCTTCACATGCTGGAGATAAATCAAAAGTTTTGTCTTTTCATTTGCTATCTAAGAATACCAAATGCTATATAGGAATACCAAACAACCATTAATGCTATCTAGGAATACCAAACAACAAAAAATAAAGTTTCTTAATTTAAGTTTTATAACACATAAATGACAAGATTGAGAGTGAGCCCACGTAAATCAATAAACAACAGCAGTTCCAACAGGAACATGAATGTCCTTGTACATGCAAACATAAGGCTGATGAGTACCACGATACTTCCGATCAGCGATACAACTAGCATCCCACACCGAAGCGTATAAAAACATAGGCTTCTTTGGAAACCCCTCCCTTCTCACCACCTTCCCATCCACGCGCCACTCGATCGCGTCGTTCTCCCACACGATCACATACTCATGGAATTCATCGGAGGCATCGAACCCTAAAACGTGGATCTGTTCCTTGTTCCCCACGCCTTCCGAGTAGTAGTTCGTTTGTACGATGGTCCTAAAAACTCGAAGTCGATCTCGCCCTCAAGGGAGGAGAGGTAGAGGTTCAAGTTGAGGCCGCTGGTGTCGCCGCCGGGGCACCGGATGAAGGCGCCAAACGTGCCGGAGTGGAACCGCGTGGCGGAGCGCCACCGCGGTGGTCGTAGGTGAGGATGATGCTGTTGGAGATGGCGTAGTGGGAACACGCTTCGGGAGTGTATATGTCTTTCAAGGGTTGAGTCTGGTGTACACGAAGCGTTGCATCTGCCATTGGAATGGAAATTGCAGAGAGTGAGAAGTGGTGTTAGGTTTCAAGACTGCAGAAAGTTATCACTGATTCGTATTTGACGAATTCCGAGGCCTCTTGGCTGTGATCTGCTGAATAAATTGCAATTGCTCAATGTCCAAGAGGTCCAAGACTACCTATTTTTTCTCCTACATTCTTTCTTTTGTTTTTTTTTCATAAAACGAGTTTAATGAACATAAATATTTAATTTAATTATAATAAATTACTTAGCATAAAACTCTGTCAAATTTTATTATATTATACATAATTTTATTTATTTTTTACTTTCCCACACTAAATCATTTAGAGTTTGAAAATATTATTAAAAGACAATACTTCAAATTTTACGTTTATATTCACAGGTACTCATTGAGTTAAATAATAGGATGACTTAATGTATCTTAAACCAATACATATAAATAGGGTAGTTTTTTTTCAAGTAATCATTCAACTCAATCAAACTTAACTACTTATAGATTGTGTTACGAATTTTAAATTTTTAACCAAAAACTCAATCCAAGATAAATAATTATGATAAAATAATAATTATTATTGAAAATACAAAATATTAAAATACAAAATTACATAAGATCTTATTGTTGTTCAATTAATTTTACTTCTAGGTTGGACTATTAAAATATTAAAAATTTTCACAAATTCTACTTAATACAACTCATAATTCTACTTGGGTTGGGTAATAACAAGTTTCATCAAACTAGTTTATAATTGTTGGATTTATGATTAATTCAGTGATAAAAATTTGTTAATTATCTATATTTTCTTAACTTCTCCTTAGTTTTAGACTCATTTAGTTGTAAATATACAAATATATCTTATAGCATACTTATAGTTGTTTTTATTTCAAAAATATACTTAATATTAGAATTTTGGCATGTTTTATACCAGATTTTGGAATTACAAGAAATCAAGAGGAAGAATATTCATGGCCTTCTTGCCCAACGAAGAGCTCTAAGATCAGCCTAGTAAAGAGAGATTGCTCAACAAAATCATATCTTTGAGCGAAAAACCAAGAAAAATGCTACCAAAAACTTATTTGCACTAACCGAGCCATGTCACTCAACAAAAATCTTGAAAAATTCCTGGTAGAAACTATTTTTCGCCCAACGAGAAGCTTTGTCAACTGAGGTAACGATAACCAGGCATACTCAGCACGAACTACCCAACAAGGCTCATCACCCAATGAGAGATGTTAAGCTTGGAAGCAAAGTTAAGTGGCCCAGTGAGATTAAAAGAAAACTTAAGAGAGAAGTTATTCATTCAGTTCAAGGAGAGAAAGAAATGTAGAACAGAGACATCGACGAAGCTCATTTTCTTCAATTTCTTCTCAATCTTTTTATATTTTCCATTTTTGTTTGTTGTTCATAGCAATGAGCAGCTAAATCTTCCTTACTTGGGATATCACTTTTTATTCATTTTAATTCGCTTGGGAGAATTGGAAAAAGATCTCAAGGGACGGATTTGAGAAAAACACTATATAAACATTGTATCTAGGAATGAAACAATGTTTGTGCGTCTTTCATCTTTCTCTTAATCCATAATCTAACTATTTAATCATTGAATTGAAGAATTGGTGATTTGATTAATATAGTTAAAGTTCTCTCATTAAGAAATTAATGTTTGAATACTTTTTTGTGGGAAAAGAGATTTGATATGAACAGGAAATCGAGATCCCAACAATTATTTGTATTGATTTAATCACTATATTTTGTCATTGCTCTTCTTTACTTGGTCTATTTTTACTCTTGTTCATATTTACACCTTTTATTTCAATATTTATTGAATCATTAAGTTTAGTTTAGGATATTGAATCTTATGGATATCAATCAATTCTTTGTGGAGATGACGTAATTTTATTCTATAGGAGTAGTGTAGAAAACACTCAACACTAGCTTGACCTATTTTGACCTGTGTATAAGTCTCTTTTAAGAGAAAAATAATTATTTAAAAATAAGAGTATTTATGTAAGACGAGTTCTATGGTGAACCATTTTAACAAGTGGTTCACTATGAATCATATTTTTTACTATCTGATTAATTTTATCCCCACCTTAATACGATACACTTCCTGTACCATTTCTTCTCCTTCCTTTTGAGCTCTCCCACTATAACTTATTATCTCCATTTTCGACTCTTCACTGCAACTCGACTCCTTTTCTGCTTTGTCTTTAATTGCCCGTGGCTGCATGCTTTATGCATCTTCAAGCCCACCTTCTTTCCCCCTCCTTCCCCACATTGCCCTTATGCATCTTCGTGCCATGTGGTGACTTAATGCAAATTCAAAAAAGTGGAAGCTAGAGTATGTCAAGTATTTTATGTATCTGGCATGTTGGCCATGTTGTTGGTTGTTTTGCTACATAATTTTTATTGTCAAATTAAGTGGAGTGTGCAAGTTATGATTGGAATAGCAAAGTTATGTTTAATGGTGTTTTGAGTTCTTGGAAAGAAGATCAACCTTGATAATTGTCACTTGCAAATTAGAAAATCAAATACACTAGAAGAGCCATTGGAAGAAAGAAAAGGGAAAGAAGAGTGAGAGATAAGAAGTGGGAAAAAAAAAAAAAAAAAGGAAACAATGTAAATGTAAAAAAAATGCTTTTTGACAATGTTGCACATGGACACCCTCACTTCAGGGAAAGAGAAATAGGAAATTATTTAGTAGTTATGGTGAATCATATAATCTCCTATACTATAAAATCCAGCGGTTGGTATCGAAAGAAAAAAAAATGTTTCATGGTGAACCATTTGTTAAAGTTTTCACCCTAGAATTCGTCTTTATGTAATTACAAAAAAAATTTAAAAAATAATAGTATAATAGGCAGTTTTTATTTTATTTTCTTAATAGTAATATATGGTACAAACATTTTTGTTAGGAAATTATATGAACACCATATTTTTACGTAGTCATGGACAAAGGTTAAATTAAAAGCTGAAAACCCCAAAAAAAAGACAAGATTTTTTCCTTATTTTTTATGCAGTTATTCCAGAGAATCAAGACTTTATGGATGTTGATTAATTATGTAATTATAACATGCAAAAAGCCAAAAAAGCATGCCATTTTTTGTGTTTATCTATCCAAATAATTTAAACTATCCTAGCAGATTGTATCCGGGAATAATGACGAATAAGGAGAACATTTAATATGTTAATTGATTGATTGGTTAATTATATATGTAATATGTTATATATTTTTTTCATTGTCGTTGTTTCAAAAAGTAGTTTTAAATATTTATATAAAAAGGTTAATCGCACAATTATAAAAGAGTTAGATATTTTATAGAATTTTATTTGTTAAATTTATTTATTTTGATTAAATATGTAATATAAAATTATTTTGAATTAGACAGATAGTTAAGAAACTGGAACAATGTCCATAGAACTGTTCACATGTTAAAAATTTAATTATAGATAAGAAATATATTTTGTTTATCCGTAAGAAGGTTACCAAAAACTTTTTCAATCCGTTTAAAATGGGAACGATAATTGAATCATTGAAAGTATTAGTTTGATTAAACCATTATTAAATTAATGGTTGAACTGATTGTAATAAAATAATATTTTTTTATTAATATAGTATAATTATTAAGATTATAAAAGAAATAAATGTATTAAGATATAATTATAAAAAGAAGAAAAAAGTCATTTTACAAAATATACAGAATTTTTAAATTAAAAATTGGTTGATTTAGAAAACTAGAGGTACATTTAGCAAAATTCAAAAAATTTCAGAAAAAATTACAAACTGGTTGAACTACCAATTTTCACGGGCTCTGAACCAGTTTTCCAATTTTAATACCATTTTTTCACTGATTTTTAGGATTGATTGAACCAGTTCCTAGATCAGTTCACTAATTTTTCAATCAAACTGACTAGTCTAGTCCAATTTTTAAAACATAGATTTTTGCAGTTAGTATCTAACATTTTGAGCAATAAACTAGATTTCCCGGTAGATTAAAAATGGATTAATTGCAAAATATCTTTCGATCTTACTAGAGTTTGGTAGAACTCGTAGTCTCTCAAGTCTTGGACACTTTAGGTTCCGAGATGACAGATGGGTACCTGCAAAAATGATTCTAACGCCTAAGTAAGTGTGAGATCAAATTGAGAGAGTGATTGAACTACCAATTTTCACAGGCTCTGAACCAGTTTTCCAATTTTAATACCATTTTTTCACTGATTTTTAGGATTGATTGAACCAGTTCCTAGATCAGTTCACTAATTTTTCAATCAAACTGACTAGTCTAGTCCAATTTTTAAAACATAGATTTTTGCAGTTAGTATCTAACATTTTGAGCAATAAACTAGATTTCCTGGTAGATTAAAAATGGATTAATTGCAAAATATCTTTCGATCTTACTGGAGTTTGGTAGAACTCATAGTCTCTCAAGTCTTGGACACTTTAGGTTCCGAGATGACAGATGGGTACCTGCAAAAAGGATTCTAACGCCTAAGTAAGTGTGAGATCAAATTGAGAGAGTGAATTGATTGAATAATGTACTTGGAGGTGAGACTTAACTATCCTTTTATACTTTTTTTTGTAGGATTTTGTCCCTAACTATCTTTTTCAAGAAGATGGGCATGGGCTTGTGCCGAGGTGGTCATAATGCTAAGGTGGACATTGGGTGTCGAGGTGCGTTTAGAGTTGCGGTCTTAACATGAGTTCGGGGCAGGGGGTACATATGCCCCCCTAGTGTCAAGGATGATTAGTCAAGGGAAGATAAAAAAGCTATAATAGTGTGTGCATGTTTTATCTTGATTGTTATCTTGGATGTGCAACGAGGATGTTAAGATTGTGTGTTAAGAGTGTCTCGCGTGGGCAAGGAGTGCTGAGGTAGGCAAAGAGTGTCCCGTCAAGCATAAAGTACTCAGATGGGCAAAAAGTGTCCCATCAAATAGAGAACGCTGATTTGGCGATGAATGTCTCGTCAAATAAGAGTTCGAGTTAACAATGACTATCTCGTCAGACAAGAGCATCAAGTTGGCGATGAGTGTCTCGTCAAACGAAAGCATCAAGTTAGCGATAAGTGTCTCATTAGACAAGAGTGTCAAGTTGGCAATGAATGTCTCGCTAAACAAAAGCGTGAATTGGTGATGGGTGTCTTGTCGAACAAAGAGCACAAGTTGGCGATGAGTGTCTTGTCAATCAAAGAGTGTTGAGTTAGCGAGTTTCCGAGCTATGGAGAGGTGTCGAGTTTATGAGTTACTGAGCTTTGACGAGTTGCCAAACTCTAGAAAGGTGCTAAGTTGATGAGTTGCTGAGCTCTGGGGAGGTGCCGAGTTGATGAGTTGTTGAACTCTAAGGAGGTGTTGAGTGGTATATAATGTACTTACTAGAGAAAAAGAGTGAGATTCTCCTATAAGTCCACCAATTAGAGTGTTGTCGGGATACAGTATCATGTGTACTTACACGTTGTTGAGGTGCCTTGTTTTGAGCCTATAATTGTGGTAGCAGGAATAATTGATTACCATATAAATGGTAATAAAGAAATATAATATTTGGTTAAAGAGACAAAGAGAAAACATATTATTTAAATTTAATATGGTAATAAAGGCTAAGTAATAAATGTGGTTAATTTTGTCTTGGATATAAAGTAGATTGTCATTCCCTCTGCTAGCTAATTGATTGCTTTTAATAAGAGTTTGTAATTGTGGTAGCAGGAATAATTGATTGTCTGATAAATGGTAATAAGGAAAAATAATATTTTGTTAAAGAGATAATAAGAAAAGATAATATTTATGGTAATAAGGAAAAATAATATTTTGTTAAAGAGATAATGAGAAAAAATAATATTTAGATTTATATATGGTAATAAGGGCTGAGTAATAAATATGGCTAATTCTATCATCGATATTATTAGTCATACTCAAGGTGACTCTTTTGTGATCCCAACACTAAGTTTGGGCTTTGCATGGGACACATTTGACCTTATAGAGTTGTGCTGAGCTACAAGAATACCAAGTTAGTTTGTGCGTAATGGTTTGTTGTCCGCCGTTTGATAGCGAGTTGTTGTACGGTAGTTCCGAGAGGTCTCGTTGTTGTATGTGCCTCGCGCAAGCTCTTTTGATGGTGATGCTTGGTTTTGTCGTTCTGGGAATTTTAGGTTGAGTTGTTCCATTAATGGTGTTCATCTTCGTTGTTTCCTTCCTTGGACGGTTGATTCTGGAGATCATGCAGTTGGAATTTCATGGAAGATCGAGATGTGTCGCTCTTGATTTGTACCATATATTGTTAGGGGTGTAGTAATTTTTACACCCCCACAGATGACACCAAATGTTCTTACCCGAGTTTGGTAGAACTCATAGTCTCTCGGTCTTGGGCACTTAAAGCTCCAAGGATGATAGGTGGGTACCTGCAAAAAGGACCCCGACACCAAGTAAGTGTGAGATCAAAGTGAGAGAGTGAATTGATTGAATTGTGTACTAAAAATGAGACTTAACTATCCTTTTATACTTGTTTTTTTAGGGAATTTACCCTTAGTTACCTTTTGTAAGAAGATGGTCTTGAGCTTGTGCTGAGGTGATCATGATGCCGAAGTGGGCATTGGGTGTCGAGATGTAGTGCTGATGTAAGTTTAGAATAATAATCCTGATATAAGTTCAGGACAAGAAGTACATCTTTTATCAATGACATAAATTAAGTGTAAGAGATTAGCAAATCAAAATCCAATCATACAATTAAAAGAAATGAATTTAAATCATATTATAAGAAAGATGACAACACATGATAGAGAACACATGATGAAGAACATGTAAATTAACGAGCAAGAATTGTTCTTTCTGATTTAATTAGCTTATTCTTTAGGAGTCTTTATTAGGAGGTAGTTTGGGTTGTCTTGTGCTTCTCTTGTCTTTTTTTTTTTTCCTTTCCGTTGTTAAAAAAAAAAAGTCTTTAATTTGAGTTTTAGGTATGTAATGTCCATAAATATTCAAAAGATACATGTTATAAAAAAAATGACAATATGATTAAAATAAAATTAAATAATTTTTTAGTCTTTTGTCTTTTTTTTTATGAGTTTTTTTGTCTTTTGTCTTTTTTTTTTTACATGTCATGTTCTATATATTAATTTGTTGACATGTTATATTTAGTTCTATATATTAAAGTTTATTTGTATTTCGATTTAACTTTGATACCAATCTATATTAAAGTTTATTATTTATTTTATAATGATAAGATTAATATTAAATTATTCAGAAATCAATTATATTATATTTAATAGTGCAAAATATATTATTTAATATGTGTGTTAGCAAGCGCGAACACACTTAATACAAAATTAATAAAAATAGTTCTACAAATTTAATATTATCAAATATTTAATGTGTTTATGTTAACACTTTCCAATTAAAAAATAAGTGTGTTTGTGTTAGCAAACCCCTACCAACAATTGTTAACCTTTAATACGTAAGACGTTATTTTGTACTCCCTTTTTTAATCTAGGTTGGTTTAGCAATTTACTTTTATTCTAAAACTATAATTATTTTGTAAGTCAAATACTACATTCCTAATTTTTCAATCATACATATATTTATATTTATTATTACATTAAATTATACAAATAACTAATAACTGAGCTAATGTCTAATATTTCATAAACGAGAATATTAATGCTCAATAATAATTCTACTAACATAAAGTTCGTCACACAAAAAGTATTTTATTTTGCAAATATACTAATTCCTAATGTTTTTTTAATAATTGTGCATAACTTTAAATGACTATAGTTTTCAAATGAATGGATTAATAAAATGTAATAGTAATTAACATTATTGATATGCATTAATGTCATCTTTAGTTGTACCTTTTTAAAAGTACTCTAATTAAAAAGCAAGGTGGTGTGCATTAATTTTTTAGGTTGATTTGGAAATCTTCAATTTTGTATGATAAATCATCTAATGAGAGAGCCTAATAGCAACATCTAGTGATAAAGATGATTTGTGTTTGATTATAGTGTTCAATTAGAAGCATCTACGGGTGATAATAATATTTGTACTCATGAGAATCATCCTCATTTTAACAAATATTATTCGCATGAAGTAGGTACGATTATTACCCAAATCTCTAAAGTCAAGTATGAGTATGAATAAATAAATATTCATTCCGTTGTAATTTTAATAATTATATAATAAATTTTTTATAACTAATTATATAATAAACTTAAAATTATACATTAATTAAAATTTTAATTCTTACACTTTTATTTATAGTTTCTTGTTATTTATTATTTTTTCTATATTTTGTAACTAAAATATAATTAATAACTTAATATATAATTTAGTTACTTATTGATAAAGAAATAAATTAAAATTGTAAAAATAATATAATAAATTATACACATGTTACCTAAACCTCAAAATCCTCGACGAGAATGGAGATAAATATTAAAATTTAACAAACACTTTTTTATACTTGTCTTTATCCCTAAAAGTGTCTGCTATGGTCAATAGTACCTTGAATAGGTCAAATGGAGTTTTGCCTATATACACTCCTTATTAATGGGTCATTGAGAATGAGTTGTTTTCTTTGTTTATCATCAATATATTCTTTGTTTACCTGTTGCTTTCTCTCTCAGTTTTTTGTATGATTTCTTGATACTTTGCTAGAATTGTTTTTTAAATTTCATTTCGAATCCCAACAAGTGACACCATTAATGAGAAGATAAAGCAATTCTAGAAATATCATAATCAAACTTACCAAGTTTGAAATTGAGAAATTTTCAAGTAACAACAACTTTGGGGGCTATGGAAAATCAATATAAAGGATATCTTGGTGCAGTGAGATTGTTTGGAAGCATTAAAAGAAAAGATAAATATGTCATCATCCTTATTGCAGAAGAGGAGATGCATATGTCATCATTTTGTATCAGTATACATGTAATCAAAATTATATATTTAACATACATATATTCATAATTTATTAAGGATATAATTATTTTCATACTTTATCTTTATAATTATTAAATATATAAATTAATTATGGTAATAGTCAAATATATGGCATAATAATAATAATTACATAAATAACAAAGTTAATTAAAGATTATATATTTAACTAAAAACATCATCTAATTCTTTTATATTTTTAATTCTTTTATTATTTATTAAATTTTATTTAATTTCACCCTTACATATTATACGACATTTTAGAAAAAAAAAATACTTTTCAACATTACGTGACATTTTACAAACCCAATGATTTATTAAATGCTTTCTTTTTTTTGGAAATTGATAGGTAACCTGTATTAAATCACTGAAACAAAATGTTTCAGAACATTACAATTTGTAAAGAGGTATAGTTTAGCTACCTAAGTCCAAAATTATACAAATCAGTCAACTATGTATAGAATGTACCAAAAAGATTGAGCTACCATCTATTATACTATCCTTTTTTAAAACACAATAAAGGGTTGACACACCAATTAGAAAAGGCATAAAATATGTACACCTCAAATCTATAAACCACCCATTTTCACAAAACCACTTGAATAAAAGCAAAAATATCTAGATCCTCCAAGAGTTTATTATAAAAAAATCATGGAATTTCTAGACATCTATATTCCTCAACACACAACATGCCAAAAAATGAACCTACATTTAGATGTATATTTACCCCTAATCCAGGAACCATCGAGCAAACACAATTGGGTTAAATCATCCAGTAAAGGTGATTTAAACCCAATCCATCTCAAAACTTTAGACCATTAATTTTGAGTTACCTTACATGAAAAAAAATAAGTGTTTGCAATCCTCCCTCATCTCAGAACAGAAAACAAAGTGTCGTTGATCCTCTTGAAAAGTCATTCCTCTATTTACCAAATTCTTCTTAGTTGGAATTCTGCCCAATAAAAGTTTCCAAGAAAATGCAATCATTTTGGAGGGTAATTGATCCTTCCACAACCCAGACCATACACGTGCCACTGGTGAGTCATCTAGTGCCATATTGCGAACTACATATAAAAATTTGTATGCCTCAGCAATCGAGAACTTAGAACTAGTTGTAGAGATCCAAGCCCATTCATCATGTAGTTGCTTCCCAAACTGGAAATTCAAAAGTAATCCTTCTAGAGTTTGTAGAAGTTCTTCCTTCCATACAAACATTTGACAACGTCACTTTCACCTCTAGGCCAGCTTTTCATGAGGCATCCCTTTCATATCATGAACAGTAATATCCTTTTGCTACACCAAAGAAACAATCTAGGGAACATATCAGACAAAGCCTCTCCTCTTAACCAGTTATGTGTCCAAAAGAATGTGTTGGTCTCGTTCCCAATTTTTCTTCAGACATTACCAGAGAACCATAAGGATGTGTATTACTATTGCTATCAATGCCCCAGATATCCCTCCACCATATAGACCAATTTGAATTAGCACATGTCGGTTTAAGGGGGAACTGTTGAAACTAGTCATATCTACTTTGTAGTATAGGACACATATAGCCTTTTTGTCTATAAAAAACCTCCATCTCCACTTGGCAAGTAGGCTAAGGTTGAATTTTGTTAGACATTTAACTCCCAACCCACAACCTTTTTTAGGTTTGCAAGCATTCTCCCAATTCACCCACGCAATGCCACCATAGTCTACCCCTCCCCCCTTATAGAAAATTGCACCGCAATTTGGTTAAAATGTCAATCACTCTTTTTAGGGCTTTATGAAATGAGAAAAAATACAATGGTAGACTGGCAAGAATTGAATTAATTATTACCAATCTCCCACCAAAAGACAAATCCTATGGTTGATGTCCTCGTTAGTAACCAACTTTTTTACACCTATGAGCTCAGTCAATGACCTCATTAGTAACCAAAACCCTATCCAGGATTGATGTCCTGGTAAAAAAGTTGTCAGAAATTCAGAAATAACCCTTTCAACACTAATTTCACTCTACATGACAAAATTTTTGAAATTATTTTATGAACACTCGAGATCAAAGAGATAGGTCAATAATTATATAAATCCTATGGTTGCCTAATCTTGGGAATCATAACTATAAAGGATGAAATCACCGCCTTCGAAAGGAACCCAAATCCATGAAATTCTTGCAGTGCCAAAGTCAAATCATCCCTAATTATATCCCAACATGATTTATAGAAGTTCATTCCATATTTGTCGGCCCTAGACTCCAGTCCCGCTCACATGACCACATCGCCTTCTTAATTTCCTCCTTAGAGAATGGTTCTTCCAACAACATTCTATCTTGTTCCGAAATTTGACAAAATACCACCTCGTCCAAACACGGTATTACCGAATTACTTTCTTTAAATAATGTCTCAAGATTATTCTTCACTGTGGCCTTCACTTGGACAACATTGTCAATCCACCGATTTTCTGAGTTTACTAAAAGAAGTTGATTCTGCATGCATCTAACTCTGAAGCATTTATGGAAAAATTTAGTATTACAATTACCTTTAATCTTCCATCAGAATCTAAACTTTTCTACCATTTTAGCCTTACTCCAATATTCTATTAAATCCCTTCCCTCCTTGGCTCTAGGTTAAACACACTATTCAAAAAATTTTGATATGTTTCCTCCAACAATTTCACCTTGTTTTCCAAGAGCCTCTCGTCCTTTTGAAACATCTCTAAATTCCATTTTTTTAATTTCCTTTTTTAGCCACTTTAGTCTCTCCTTAGAGTAATTCATATGACTACTCACTCCCATAGACCTGTTCCATAATTCTTTTACTAACTTAAAGAAGGATGAATTTTGCAGCTAGTGATAAAAAAATTTAAAAGGCTTAGGACCCCAATTGTTCCTATTGTCCTTTAGTAAAATCCAACAGTGATATAAGAATTCTCAAGACCCAATTCATTTGAGAAGAAATTTTCCATGCATCAATTAGAGTTTGAGAAATAAGGAATCTGTCTAACTTATTGTAAGATGACCCATTGGGAGAAATCCAAGTGAAATTCTTTCCATAAGAAGGAATATCAATGACTTCTTTAAGACCATGAAATTTTTCTGTCTGTGAATGATATTGAGATGAGCCCCTAACTTCCAAAGTATTTGTAAGATGACCCATTGTAAGATGACCCCTAACTTCCAAAGTATTCTGAATCTGTCTAACTTATTGTAAGATGACCCATTGTAAGATGACCCATTGTAAGATGACCCATTGGGAGAAATCCAAGTGAAATTCTTTCCATAAGAAGGAATATCAATGACTTCTTTAAGACCATGAAATTTTTCTGTTTGTGAATGATATTGAGATGAGCCCCTAACTTCCAAAGTATTTGCCACAACATTAAAGTCACTCCCTGAACACCATTAAGCATATAGGTAATCTTTCTTAGTCATTAGAATATCTTTCCACAATTTTCTCTTACTTGTTAAAGAGCAAGGTGAAACAATAAGTTCATACCTCTGTCAATGAAATCGATGATAAAACCATCCTCTTCAATCTAAAATAGACAATCTAATACCCCAGTCTTCCATATCATTAACATGCCACCACTAAGACCATTAGAGGACTTTGCCTTCCATTCACACTCCCTATAGCCCCATAGTTAAAAAACTTCCCACTGATTCATCACACTACATAGTCTCCTGCAATAAACAAACATCCACCTTGTTCTCCTGAAGAACTTTTCTGATCTTGCATTTTTTAACCCTATCTCGAAACCCCCTGATATTCACAAAGAATATCTTCATTATAAACTTAATATGTTCCTCCTCTTAACCATCCCACTCCTATCTCTGAATTCTATCTACTGTAATCGGTCGACATAGACTTCATCCACGTCCCTGCCCACACCCCTAGATCCTTCACCCTATTCCACACATTCCACGTGGCAAGTGATTCGTTCCCAACCTTGACCTGAACCTCCTCGACATTGAAGTTGAAGTTTAGTAATCACAATTTTATCTATTGGATACTAAGTTCGCTGAAGGCCTCCTGAAGTAGATGCTTGCGGCTTGAGCATATAAACTCGTTGGCTTCGACCTCCTAATGGTTTCTCTGTTACATCCAATGCCTCTACATGATGTTGGGAATGAACGTCTCCATCTCCACCATGATGATACCCAATGAAGATCCATTATTTCTGGTCAATCAACCTGGTTGAATTATATACAGGAGAGGACAAAGATGACAGCCTTGGAGAAAGCGGTTTGGCTGTGGCAGTAACCTCCAGCCCTTTCAATTGTTCAACACAAAAACCTGAAACCCGAGAGTCCTTTTGGGCCTCATCCCTGCATACTTTTTTCCCCTTTCATATACACCCCCTATGTTTCTATTCTAACATTGCTGCTTGCTTGATGCACCTTTCCTTCATGTTCCACAAATGGGCTCAGGCCCAATCATGGGTTAGCTAAGGATTGTTGTATACACCCCACACTAAACAAATTTGAATCTGTCCTCTGATTCCTTTGTTTTCTAGGAGATTCCAACGCGGTTGTTTCCTGTAATCCAAAATTTGAATTTGACCTCATTGGGTTACTCTCTCCATTGATTTGTGAGCCCCATTTATAATGTGCTTCTCTTCTCAATTCACCCAATTGTTGCTCCAACAGCACTGAATCAATTTCTTCCTCCTCTACACTGGAGACATTACTAGCAAAAAACTCGTCTTCCCCTTTCTTTTCATTCTGATCCCAATATTGAATACCATTTTCTTCAACAAATTTAATTGTGAACACATTCCCATCAATATTCACCCTCAAACTATAATTTATGGTATCCTGAACTTTGGTGTTTACTGTCATCCTTGCAGTGTCCAACCTCTCCCTCCTTTCCATGAATTTGTCCAAATTCAAAAATTCACGATAAAAAGAGGCTAATGTCTGAAAAAACTCCACAGTCCACATGTGATACGGTATTCCAAAGCATTTCAACCACATTCTCCTTTCAACATCTATAACAACAAGCTCCCACCAAATTATCTCTGAAAACCAAGAGTTCACCCAACCAACACTCCCATTAATGTAATCTTTAACATCCTTTGCAACATCTATTTCCAACAATACCATAGTCGCCCCTATCGGCGTAGCTCTTATGTCAAAAACACCTTCTTTATGCAACTTGATTTGAGTTTGATAAGTCATACCTTTCGTTTTGACAATTCTAATGTATGCCTTTCCCATTTTTTCCATCTCCTTTGCATCTGAATTATATGAAAAATTAAAGGTGGGTATTTTGAAAAACTTCCCGTCGATTCCCATCCTGCGTTGATTAGCCTCCTATGCACCCTTCACAACATTGGCATATGACTCTTCGTTCTTCTTACCATAATCTTCTTTATGAGCCCCTATGTCTTGGTTTTTTTACTCCTTAGAACACAACCCTTGTTGTCTCTGATAGTCTGATTCTATACTCTGTTGGCTAGTAAATCTCTCAAATATGGGGTAATTAACCCACAACTTGGAGTCTCCAATGAATATCTTATCAAGTCTCAGCGCCAAAAATCTCACGCCGCTAACATTCGTGAATCTTATAAAGCCAAAATGATGGTTGTTTCTGTCCTTTTTTATGGGAATTACAACCTCCAAAATGTTTCCATAACTCTTAAAAACTTCTCACATGTCTCTAAGCCTTAAACTCCTCAAGAAAATGAGTGAAAAAATAAGATACACTAACTTTTTTTTTCCTAATCTGCAATCCTTTGTAACTACCAAAAGAATAACCATTGTTTTGAGAACCCAAGTTAACCTACAACCTAGACCTACTTCTCCTCATCTCGCTCTACTCACCGTTACTATCGTCCATGGATAAGAACTCAGTTATTAATTTTTTTTTTATAGAATACCCTTAATCAAATTAAATTGTATACATTAACAGAGTATTATGTTGTAATAAATATGATATAAATGGTATATTAGGAAGTTCAACAATAATTTTCACCAAATTCAAAATATTAAATATATTTTTTTATATCTATATACGTCAAAAACATTTAAATATTATACAACATCGACTGGAGGGAGTATCTTGAATTAAAATATAATTAATAATTTTGTAGGACTTATTAAAATTCCTTGAAAATATTTTCATTAATAAGAATTATTCAAGTTCTTAATTATGAATTCAATTTTTTATCAATCGGACTTCTAAATTAGAAATATGATCAAGGCAACTTTATCACTACGAGCAGAGACACATTTATTGATTTCATCGACGAAGAAGAACATTAGTGTTGCTACCTTACAGTGAAATTTGGACAAAATTTTAGAACTTTTGATGAGTTAACCTTTCGGGGAACATAATGCAGTGGTCATAAATAATTAGCTCCCATCCAAACTTTAGAACTCACACGATTCCCTTATTAATTGTCTTTCATACATGGATCATTTGATAATGCTAATCAATGTCTTAATTTGATGGAACTCTACCTCTAAATGATTATCATTGGTTAGTGGTAACATTACACAAACTCAAACGTGCCATGTGTCATTCTATTTACTTAATTATCCCAAACTCCAGATTATTAGTGACCAAATATCTCTCCTCCAAGTTAACAAAGAGCGTAAGCAGTGGCATCTCTTGGCAGCATTTAGGTGATTAGTCCTAATTCAAATGGACCACGTCTTCAAGAACAGGACAAAATAGCCATCTTAATTTCACCCTCTAAACTCAAATTGCAACAAATTTATATTCCCTAATTATATCTTATAAAAATGTTATGAAAGCATTAAGGTATGTGGAAACAGCAGAAGGGACAGGGGAACAAAGGGAGGACCCCATGAATCATTCTATTAACAACGGCTAAATTCCAATACGTCACTAAAAGCTATAAATAAACTTTTTATCAAAAATGGTTTTTTTTAAATTTCTGTTTTGTTCTTGATTTAACGTTGCCAACCCGTTTTCATTTGTAAGACGACAAACTTTGACGGCCCTTCTTTTGTTTGATTCTAACTGTATTATAACATTAATTATTTGCTTATTAACAATGTCATTAGCACTCTCTTACATATCTTAAATACTAATTAAATAAAAAATAAAATTGGAAAAATTATATTTTTGTTAATAAATTTCAGATAATTAATAATGAAAAATGTTAAAAATGTCTTTAATATTTCTCTCAGCTTTTTCTTCTTTTTTTTTTACTTTTTAAAGTATTTCTCTTTGCTTCTTTAACTGATACTATTGTCGGTTGTAGCTTAGTCACCCCAAAGTTAACGTTCCTTAATTAGCTTCCTGCTAGTTATGGATAAACATTCCATGTCAACAAAAGTCGATCAGGTTAGATAGACGAGCTTCTTATCATACTGATTACTGAATATGTTTAATTTAATTTTATGAAAATCAACATTTATTTATTTATTTACTTATATATTTAAAATAAGTTTAATTGATATACACTGTTAGTATAAAGATTTTTAAGTTGTGATTTAACGTTAGTATAAAAATTGATTTAGTTTAAGGTGTAAAAATATTTTACACTTCCCATGTATATCAATTTAACTTATTTAAAATTATAAAATTGGCATGGTTAAAAGATGTTTAAAGATTGCATGTAAAAGAGAAAATCCTTTCACTAATATTTTAATAAATATTAACAGTACTCACATAAGTCACATTAGCTAGTAAAAATTATTTATATATTTAATTTTATTTTTAAAAAATAAATGATATTTTCTGGAAAATAATTTATACTAAACATACATTATAATTTGAATCACAATTATTAAAAAATCATTTATATAAGAGATATAAAACTTATTTTTATTAATCTTCGTGTGGTAAAAAAGTTTGAAAAAATATAGAAATATTTCCATGTTTCATAGTGGAAATATAGTATGAAAAATTCTGATGATAATTATCTTAAGATTTTAATAATAATTATCTTAAAAATTATTGTTACAAACTTATCACATATAACAATATATAATTGAATGAAAATTTGAACATTCTTTACACCATATATTTTTTCCCAATAAAATACAATAATTATCTGTATGTTTGTATATGACTGTGAATGACGACAATTTAAACTTATTCAATTCTGAACATTAATATTAAGGTAGATGGAGGAGTAAGGTAAAAGAAGTTTCAAAATAGTAACAATAATATTATATTACTTTTACATAGTACTAGTAATTTGCTTTGCAACATAGTACTAGTAGCAGCGGTAAGATATGAAGGTGATTGCAGTAATTTGGTGTTTACATAAAATCGTTGTATTATATTGTCACAATAACCTTAATCTGCATTGCAACATACACGTAAAAACAAACTACCTTAAAATTTTTACCTTTTTTCTGTCGTGACCTTTATGCCTAGTAGCTCGCTTAACATCCACAAAAGTTAAGAAATACCTTTGAAAGGAACTAACTTTTCTTCATATATTGTCATAACCAACTAACGATTAACTAAATTCACCGATTGGAACCATCGTCTACGCTCGACTAATCTAGTTGATAAAATATATGACGATTGGGATATTTACTTTTTATGTATTAAATATATACTGCAAACAATAAATTCAATGTTAGTTGAACATCTATAAGAATATTAGAGGTTATTCAAATAAAATTATTTATCAAATTAAACAATTTTTCAACTAATTAATAATAAAAAGTTGGTGGCAATTGCCCATTCCATTCATCAAAAAAATAAAAAAAAAAAGTTATAAAAACGTTTCTCTGGCTATAAAAATAATAATTGAATCTTGCTACCTGGTTGGAAACTGCACTAACTCTTTTTTATCAGACTCAATCCCGGTTGGTTAAATTAAGTTAATGGATTAAAGAAAAGAGTTATTGCTCTTAAAAAAAAGAATTATTTAATTTAAGTTATAAAAAGTAAAACTGTGGTTGGTTATTAAACAATAGCTGGAGATGATATAAATGGTATAACGTAGTGAAAAAAATGGTACTTACATGAAATCCAGCCGTATATATTAGGATAGCTTTGTAGAAGCTAAACAGAAAGTAAAGTGTTCAAGAGCGAATAGTCAACTGAATTCAAATGGAGCTCAGTAATATACAGTTATGCAAAATTACAAAGGCAGCATTATATATATTTCTGCACACCGATATTATTGCAGGCATGCATCGTAAATAATTGAGTTATTGGATGATTTTGTGGCTAGTAGTGATTAACACGGTTCAATTTGGAATTTAGCAGATATTGACCATGCTATCATATCCCAAAGGCCAGGGAGAAATACTGACTCATGTATTTTACAATTATCAACACATAACACCTAAAACTATCTCAATGCTTACTAATATACACATTCTACAACATTCTTTTTATGCAGATCCCATTAATTAAATGATCTAGTCCCTCCCTATTTATCTGATTAATTTACTTGAATTTCATTTAATAACAAAGTGTTGAAGAAATGTTTAAAAGTACGTTTTGCCCTTGTATTTTTTTGTGCAGGTCATTTCCCATAATTTGGATTAATTTTGCAAAGAAACGTAGAACTAATCGATATACAATGTCAGTACTTTTTCGACCAATTGCAAAACTCATTTTAAAGTTGCAAAAGGAAAATATTTACGTTCTAGATTGGTTTATAAAAATTTGATACAGAAAATAAGTTATGTTTTACGATTCATTATACAACTGATAAAAAATTAGTGTTTTTTGGATCAATTATAAATTATCAATATAAAATTGTCATCCTATTATTACTATATAACACGTCTGATGTATCCCATGAGTTTTCTCAAAACTAATATAAATTTAAGATGATAAATCATGTTTTATTAATATGAATGTTATTTTCTAATAGTTTTATATATTTTGTACATTATCAATCAATTAAAAACTAGTTTAAATTAGCTTTTAAAATGATAGTCATAAAATCTCACAAATTTTCAATGTGAAAGATTTGAATAGATTCTAATTAAATTCTTTTTCATAGTGGCAGATTACACAGATGAAACTACGTAAGAGTGATGTTTTGCACAGTATCAACTTGTGGTATTTTCACAAGTTAATTGAACCCATGCAAGTTGCCGGTAGTGCAATTTGCAAGTACATGAGACACACAATATAAGCATTAAAAATTAAGAGCATGAAGAAGCTTACAAACTACAAATGGAGATGGGAATATACCTAAAATCATTCGCACTCACGTCCAAAACCTTCCACATCTATATAAACAGCATACATGATCAGTGTCATATAAGCCACCAAAGTGTTTTCTCTATCCAATCATACACAACACTACCTAAAAAATACTCAATTCAACCCAAACCAAAACAAGCTAGTTCAGCTAATCAAAACTACCAAAATCTCATTCCCCTCTTTTTGGACTTTTATTATTCTACAGCTAGCTATGGCTGGAGCTGAAGCTACAAAATATGCTTCTGTTACAAGTCCTAAAACTACTGCTACAAGCAACTTGGCTTCTAAATCGAACAAGCCAACCATGAGAAGGTTCATTGGGGTGAGGCAAAGACCCTCAGGAAGATGGGTGGCTGAGATCAAGGACTCTTCACAGCATGTGAGGTTGTGGCTTGGAACCTATGACACACCAGAAGAGGCTGCAAGGGCTTATGATGAAGCAGCAAGAGCTCTGAGAGGTGAAAATGCTCGAACCAACTTTGCACCATTGACCCAATTGGCCACAGGCTCTAACATACCAACTGGGTCTGATGGGAAGCATGGCTTGAGCTTTGCTTCCTTGAAGGCTAAGTTGAGCAAGAATCTTCAGAACATTATGGCAAGGGCAAGTGATCACAACAAGTCCTCAAAGAGTAGGGTGAGTGACCACTTCACCTTCGCCAGCATCTTCCACCGCCGGAGTTACCAAATCCCTGAAGGGGACATGATGAGGAACATTGAGAAAGTGGTGCAGCCTAGTGTTATTGTGCCTCCTATGGAAGGTGCTGTTGATTACTCCTCTGTTGCTAACTGGGAAAGTGCTTCTAGTGTTTCCGACTGCAGTTCCGAGTGGGTCGGGTTCGGATCGAAAATTGGGTTGGAGTCGGACGGGTCGGATCTTGGGGAGGCTAGTGTTGGTGATCAAGGGTTGTTGGAGCAGTTGATGGGGTGGGTTGAAAGCCCTGATGTTAGTGATCAAAGTGAGGGTTCAAGGAGTAAGAGGTTCAAGGTGTCTTCTTCTGTGCTTGTGCCACCAACTTTCACAGGCTCTCCTTATGATTGTGGTTCCCCTTATAGCGGTTATGCCTCTCCTTATAACGGTTATGCCTCTCCATATAACAACAGTTGGTCCTCCCCTTGCAATGGTTATGCTTCTCCCTATGACAATAACAAGTGAATGAAACAAAAAGCATAAGTACTGATATATAGTCATGATGGAGGTTTTTAGTATATTTAAAAATTGGGAAGCATAAGAGAATAACTACATGTTTTGGTGAAGGAAAATTTTCACTGCATGTATATACAAAGGAGAACTTGGCTAAGGGGAAAAAGTTAAAACAATGATGCTAGTTTGGCAGCATAATTAACTCTCTTTTGAACAAGTTGGTTTCATATCTGTACTGTTTGAGATGTAACATATATATGAACATCATCATCAGGCTAGGTTATAGTTTGAGTTTAAAAGTGCAAAGGGGCATGTGATGTACATGGAGCCAATATATGTGTATGTAATATAGACATCACCTTGTATGAAAATACATAATGGTAATTGCTTGTCATGTTAAAAGAGCCACATCCATTCATTGGCAAATGCTGTATTAATTTTCATTTTTGGTTCCCTAGACGTGGGGCAGAAGGTAAATTTGGATGAATTGAAAAGTTGAGGAATAATATGCCTGGTTACGGAAGCTCCAATGTGGAGAGTGGAGACTCGATTGAGACCAAGCCCTCAAGTTAGTTTTATAATTAGGTTAGCTATGTGGGTAGGCATGCACCCAAATTAATAGGTTCGTGTTTTTATCTGGGTGTAACAGGGTAGCGATTATTGGCAAGCATGTGGAGTGTTAATTATATTAGTCAAACTTGAGGTTTGGAGGGAGGTATAAGGTTTGGATGGAGTAACGTTTCAAACATGCATACAAGCTCACCCAACCACCAAAGTTATTTAGAGTACATACCCCATAAATGACAAATTTCTTATTTTTACGTAAATGCTGAGCAATGTACTTAGTTCACTGATTGAGAAAAAAAAGATATTTTATTGAAACATTTAATTATAATTTTGAATTATACTCAGCATGACCTTTATTATATTTTATTGAAACCACCGAATTGTATTTATTTATAGTTTATAATTTTGAGTTACACTTAGCAAGTCCTTATTTTTATATGAGTATATTACAAATATTTACATGAGTTTTGCTTTATTATACTTAACACTTCTCCAAAATTTAAAATATCTTTCCTAACATTTTAACTTTTATCATACCAACCTTTCTAAAGTTTTATTCTAATTAGATTGATCTTTGGTACAAAAATACTGAATCAACCTTTTTTTTATGGGTTAAAAGTAATTAAAAAAAATAGGTGTAAAAAGAAAAGTAAATCTTAACTTTCTACCGTAGATGGTTGTTTCTATTCTCGTCAATTTCAAATTTTACACTACTAATTTCAGTTTTACAGCGATTTTAAAATATCAACGTTAATGTGAATCAAAGGGAATAGATAAAAAACATTACAATTATTGGAACCAAAATAAAAATTTTCAAATCGCTACTTATAGTTCTTACTGTAGGACTCAAATAATCGATTCATTAAGGTTATTTAAAGTTACTAGATTTTTTTTTGGGAGAAATTTTTAATTAAGAACAGCAAATATGTCTTAAATTATACTTTTTAAGGGGAAAATGTATGTTTCTTTTCAAAATATTTACAAATTAATGAGACACTTATATGTATTATAATATTTTTATAAACAAAATTTAGAAACATTAAAGGTTTGTCATTAACTACAAATCTACAATCTCTCATATTTTATATGTTTCCAAAATCTAAATTTGACAAAATAAGAATATTTGTAAACTAAATAAATTTTACTTAGCTATTGAACTTAGAAACTTATATTTAATAAAAGATGTTGTTGTACAGAATTTAATGCATAAGATATATAGATTGTGTCCTATAAAAAATAAAAACACTTTAATAAAAATTTGGATCTATGATAATAATCTGAAAAAAAAATTAAAAACAAATTTTACAACTTTAAAGAGAAAAAAGGTAAGGGTAAAATGTTTCTGAAAAACAAAGATAAGATATGTTTTTCTTATTACTCTTAAATTTTTAACATTGGATTTTAACCCCTTAATTATATGATTTATTGCAAAATATCAGTTTTGGTTATGTATAAAATTTAAATAAGAGGAGTGTTAGAGAAATTCTATTCATGGTATGATCTGTTAGAGCGTTTTTTTAGTGGTGATTAATAATGTGTGATTTTTAATTAAAAAATTGTTCTTTATCTATGAGAACGTTGGCTCCGATGGAGAAAAGACATTTAATCTTGTATAATTAGTTTTAATTTAAAATGTAAATCCATATGAGCTAATTACAAATAAATTAAGAATTCAAATGAGTAATATTATTAAAATATAAATTCATAAGAATAATGTAATCTCAAGTGATACAAAAAATTCACAAAATTTAATCTATTGATGAGTTAGTCATTATGAATAGAGGTGGATAATTAGACCTTTCCAATCCATTTAAGGTGACATATAAAATTTATATTTTAAGCAAATCAAATAAGTTTGATCCGTCAAAATAAATATTTTTTTTAAAAAAATCCATATTCGGACTTCAAAGTTTGCATATTAATTCACAAGCCCGCATATATTATATAAATATTTCTAAAAAAATATTAAAAAATTCTAACATTTTTAAACTAACATTATCAATGTCATACTAAAATTATATTATCATTTATAATAATTTAAAACATTAAATATTTTTAATACTAAAAATCTAAAATATCATAATTCACAATAAACAAGTCATAACATTAACCAAAAAACTAATAGTTCAAATGATATATTTGCTTTTTTAATCAGGTTACATGTCAAACCTATAAGTCTATCTAGTTTGCGGCCTTCGCAAAACACTCAAAATTTTTTCTATAATTATACTTCTTAAAAAAAGATCCAAACCTCTCCCACGTTTTAAATGTCCACTAATTTGCAACCATATACTCACCTCTAATTGTGGATGCTTTTAGAAATTATTAGAGATTAAGAATTTTGATTTGTCGTAGACTCCACTTGTTATTAGGGATGATAATTGGTAAGATATATAATACCTATCTCATACTTGCATTAAAAAAATGTATTTATACTTGCGTTACACCCACGTGGGTAATAACTTTAATTTCATCTTCGTACTCCTAGTACTTATATACTTATACTTGTACTTGTGACTTGCACTTTACTTATGCATGAGATAATATATCAATATGTTTTACACATAAATAAGCCTAATATGAAAATAAGTCAACATAATATTAAAAATAGAGAAAATTATAAAAATACTCCCTAAAGTTTTATACAATTACACATAAATATTTGGTTTTTAAATCATAGTATTAAATTATGTAGTAGGTTTATTAAGAGTTACTCTGTATACAACTTAATTTGTTTTTTGTAAATTATATTTTATCTTTTATTTATAAGCCAACGATATTATTAATGATGCAAAAGTTAAACATATGCAAGCATAAGAAATGCCAATACAAAATTACATAGCTCTTAAAAACAAGTAAGAAAAAGAAAAAAATGCACCAATTAAGCACACAATATGGGATTCATCGCTCATTCTGTAAAAGAATGTGATGTTAATATCGCTACATAGCATCACTTCCATGCACTTAGTTGAACTGCTTGAGTGGTATCATTAATCTCCACAACATGATCTTTGAAAATAACATTATTTATTATCTTTCATATATGTCATATTCCAACATACCACATTAGGAACCGAACTCGACCTAATGCCTTAGATCCACTAACTAATCCTTGCATTTGGTAAAAGTGACCATAGACCATTACATTGATTATGAAGGATAGTCTCAATCCCCCACCACAAACATAGTTTGTACCATGCTCGATTAAACAAAAGGATAATAAAAAAATACATGAGAACTTGTTTCCAATGCCATTTCACATAGCATGCAACTTGTTGCTTCCTCACCAATTATATGTCATCTTAAAAAATTATCCGTAGTTGATAATCAGTCTACAACCAACCTCCAGACTAAACATTAAACCTTCAAGGGCATCTCTTTGGCCCAACACAAGTTGAAGAGCTTATCTTGTGTAGTCACTGATACTGGGGATATGACCTTATAACTAGAAGACACAAAATACTTCCCTGATCCATTTGCGCTCCATACAACTCGTCCTTAATCTTTACACTAAATGTGAAACCTTCCATATATGCACTTAACTCAGATAACAACTCATCCTTCCACGCAAATAACTTCTTTCTCCATCTTCACCCTACTCTGACCCTTTCCCCCTGATCTCCTTCATTGATATATTTTTTAGGATTGACAATCTAAATAATCTTTTATACATAACACTGAGACACTTATCTCCTGCCCATTTATCATGCCAGAACAAAATCTTTTCTCCATTCCCCAACTTTCTTTTAACATGATGAGACCACCACCCTTAGTGATTTTGATTCTTGATAGAATGAAGATCTACCTACCATCTTGAGCACTGATTCCCCCGAATCACCCTTCTCCCATTTGGCATCTCATACTTAGATTTTAACATATGAACCCACAAACCTTCATTTTATACTTTTAATCTCTACTTCCATTTATCCAACAAAGCAAGATTAAATGCTTTGAAATTCCTGAGGCCTAATCCATTTCCTCTTTTGGTTTGCACACATTCTCCCTTGCCATCCAATTTACTTTCTTGCCTTCTAGATGACCACCCAAAGAAAATGCTTAATTATACTATCAAAAGCAGAAAATACCTAACGACGCTTTGAAAAAAGACAAATAATAGAGGGTAATGTAGACAATATTAGTTTTATGAGCTCTACCCTCCCTGCTAGAGACAAATGTTTGTGCTTCTATAGTGACAACCTCCTTCGTACTTTATCCATCACCGCTTTCCACATAGCTTTGTTCTCCGACCTTCCCCCAATTGGCAAACCCAAATATTTGAAAGGAATCTCACCCTTGAAAAAATTCAATAAGCTGGTCGTCCTCTCCATCCATCACTCTGCCACATTGGCACCGAAAAGTTAACTCTTATAAAAGTTAACTTTTAATCTTGATAGTAATTCAAAATTCTGCAATATGGCTTTAACTACCACCAATAATTCCCAATCCTTTTTTACGAAAAGAGCAATATCATCAACAAATTGAAGATGAGATATGCAAATTCTATCTTTCCTTACCTCATAGACCTTTGACAAGTCCTTATTCACTGCTACCTGACTCATCTAGTTTAATCCTTCTTCAGCAATAAGAAAAAAAAAAAGAGATAAAAGGTCACCCGACCTTAAACCTTTTCGAACATCAAATTCCTTAGGTATGACTATATTTTATCTTATTAAATTTGCGTAAAACATATTATATGTCTCTTTTTATTCTATAATTATATTACTAATCATAAATTATAATGCAAAAAACATTTTTAGGAATATTTTTGTTTAAAATTATAATTATGTATAAGGTGTTAAACAAGTTAAGTACAATAGTATCCATACATGCATAATTTTCTTAAGGTCTTGACTCACTCTGTATTCATACCTAATTTGCGGGTAATTACCTGCCCGTATAAGGGTATTTTTATAAGTACTTATAGGGCCTGAATTCATCTTGTCATTCAACCTATTATTGTATGATTTTATTTTCTAAGATGATTTTCAATAAATTTAAAAAAATTATAAAAATATTTTCATAGACTTATGGAGATGAAAAATGATTAATTTAAAAGAATAAAATATTATATTTTAAAATTAAAAAGACGACTTTAAAAAAATAATTAAAAGGACAAGATCATAAAAAAAATTAGAGAGACAAAAAAGATGCAAATGTTTTCAAGAGACTAAAATCAAAGTTTAAAAATTAAAAAAAAATAAAAAATATATTATACTTAAAAATAATTAAACCTTATTATGATAGCTGTGTTACCAAACAGAACTAGGAGCAACTGTGTAGTGGGTAGAGGAATATACCCATACCCAAACGCTCCAAACAGTGATAGTTTTTATTTGGTACTTGGTCGTAGCCACGTGGGTTTATGATTTGACGTGATCATTACCTCAATCCCCTCACTCTCTCTCTTCACTTTCGAACGTTTTCATTCTCTTGCCTTTCGCAATTTCCCCCAATCTGACGCCGTAGGGTTTCTATCGCAAACCTTCCCTCCCTCCGCCGAGGTACTTATTCTCCACAGAACCTCAGATCCACCTTCCCCCATTCTTCCTTCTTCTCGATCCGTCGAATCCCCTTTCTTTCTTCGGTTTCCCCGCCTCCGATTCGCGACGATAATTTTTTTCCCTGCATTGCATTGCATCGCAGGTCGCTCGCAAAGGGATTTCGAAGTTTCGACTCTACCGCCTGAAAAATGAAGCCTGTTTTCTGCGGAAATTTGGATTTTGACGCTCGTCAATCTGATGTCGAGAGGCTCTTCAGAAGATATGGCAAGGTTGATAGAGTCGACATGAAATCTGGTATATCATTCTTCATTCTCTTCTAATTTTTTTTATTTTTAGGGTTAAGTATTTATTTACTCCCCATATTTGTTCTCGTTGTAAGTTTTAGTCTCTATTCTATAAAATTGCAAGTTTTTTAGTAACTAGACAATATCTTGTAGCAGTTTACCACTATGAGAAAAATTTAGAATATTTTTAGGAACCAAAGCTTAAATTTTATCCATATATACTATGGATTACAGTTTTCTCTTGTGGAGACTAAAACTTATCATAGGAACAGCTATAGGGACGAATGGATAATTTAATCATTTTGAGTTACTTTTTCTTGAGGCTTGGTTTTTGTAGCTGACCAATTACTTATTGTATTGGGTATTCTTGCATTGTGGAATGCGGATTGTGATTTTGAATGATAAGAATATTGTGTGGCACACTTGATTTATGGCTGGGGTAGTTGGAAACGTGTTTTTGTGATAAATTTGGAAAGTGGTGGCTTGATGAATTGTGATGGGAACGGAAGATTAGATGTTTTGGAGATGAGTTATGTTCCAAGGCAGCTGGTCGATGGGCCTTATGTGGTGGATGGCGGTATTTTGAGAATGTGGAAATTGAGATGAAAGGTCCTCATGGGTTGAGTCACAAATGTTAGGAAAAGGAAAATGATATGTACAACCATTGAAAGTAATTATCTCTCAAAGAACTTGTTGACCCTTTTTTTATGTCAGTTTGGATACATCTGACAAAGAAACCAAAAGAAGAAAGCTAATGCCCTTCATGGTTCTGAAACTTTTAAAATATTTCAAATTGTCACCAATTTGTTCTGCATATTTTTGCCAGAGGAGAATGCAAGTAGTAAAATCCTCCTATATCTGTTTTGCCAAAATTTTATGCTAATGCCCAGAATGCATCTTATAAGGGCTGAGTTTTTTTTTTTGGGTCTGTAGTCTACTTGTCTTTTGAACTTTCTGATTTTGTCTTGAATGTAAATTGGAGTATGATCGACAACCTGGACTCCACCATTGTTTCTTCCATGATTTACCTTCCAAAATCTGTCAACTGTGACTTCCATCCTCAAATGATTCTTAAAAGGGTCGAGACGATGTTCTTTGACTAGTTTCTTTTGAATGGATGTACATTGTCTTTTCCTTTTTAAGAAAGAAAACTGTCATTAAGATATGAACCCCCATACTCAACAATTTCTTTGTGGCAGGATTACTTGGAAAGTTGGAATGTCCATGCTCTTCTTGGATGGATGTGCTTCTCTGCATTTCTTTTCTAGAATGTGCCCCAGCTTCTCCTTCTTGTATTTTTCAGAAGAAATAATCTGATCCGCCCTAGCCCTGCCATTCTGCATTCCCCTCAGCATTCTTTGCTTTTTCATTCCTCATGACATTTGCTCAGTGTTCAATTTCCAACATGTTTCAACATAGAAACCATGATGATTTCGCAACTGTGGCAGGTGTTGTGGTACTTCTTGACAGTTTTTACTTTTGTGTTTTATGTTGAATTTTTATGTCGTCTGCAAAGTTGATGCGGCATTCCTCTCTAAATCATCTCCATGACAGGAGTTCAAGTATTTAACTGTATATGCTGTACTATGTCTAACATTTTTGTTTTATAGGATTTGCTTTTGTCTACATGGAAGATGAACGTGATGCTGAGTATGCAATAAGAAGGCTTGATAGAACAGAATTTGGTAGAAAGGGACGCCGTATTCGCGTTGAGTGGACTAAGGTAGGTTGTGGTAGTAAATTGCATTGGTGGTTACTACAAAATGATGACTATTATATTACATCATGTACATACTTCAAAGCTTGGTGCTTGGGGAGCAAAGAATGGCAAGAGTTTCTTGTTTAAAATTATGTGGGGAAACTTGATGTTGTTTGATTTGGTTGATTGCAAGTGTCATTAAAATCTGTAATTTAATTTCAGTGCATACTCTCACTAGTTGGCACTTGCATGCATATTCAAATGAACTTCTGCTTTTAGCTGCTTGCTCACTTTCATTGGTTTTATTGTAGGAATTGTGCATTATTCTGATAATTCTGGATAATTGTTCAGATTTTAAGTTTTAACATTCACATAATTATATTATGATTTGTAGCAAGAACGTGACAGTAGAAGGTCAAGTGATTCCAGAAAATCTTCATCTAATTCAAGACCATCAAAGACATTGTTTGTTATAAATTTTGATCCTGTTCACACCAGGACAAGGGATCTGGAGAGACATTTTGATCCCTATGGGAAAATATTAAATATAAGGATCAGAAGGAATTTTGCTTTTATTCAGTATGAATCCCAGGAGGATGCTACTCGAGCTTTGGATTCAACCAACTTGAGGTTGTAAATACTTTCCCAATTGCTGACTTTTTATTTCTGTCCTCCCATTCCCGAACTTTTACCCTTTGGAGATGGGAAAGGGGGATATGTTTTGCTTATTAGTTTAACCTTATCTGATTGTTTAATGTTTGACTTAATTTGATGTGCAGCAAGTTTATGGACCGTGTTATCACAGTGGAGTACGCCATAAGAGATGATGATGACAGGGACAGAAGGAATGGATATAGTCCTGATAGAAGAGGTCATGACTCTCCTGACGGAAGATATGGTCGTGGTAGATCCCCTAGTCCATACAAGAGAGGTAGAGGTAGCCCTGATTATGGCCATGGATCAAATCCATCTTCCAGACCAGACCCAAGAGGAAGCCCCAAGTATGAACGAGCTGAAAGCCCAATAAACGGGAGATATGACAGGTTTGATCTAATTAATTTGTTTGTTTTGTTGTAAAGAAATTTTTGCATCATATCTCACGATTTTGACTGTTTTACTGTTTATGCAGCCGGTCTCCTCCTCCACCCCGAGATAGGTCTCGGTCTCGATCCCGATCCTGAAGAAAAGCTGAATAGAACTGTCTGTGAAATTACTGTTAGACCATTTTAATTCCGTTTGTGTTTTTTTGTGTTTGGTTTGGTTTGAACCTTAATGTGCGTTGTGCAAAAGAACATTGTATTAGATTTTATTATGTTACCCATCAAGTTTTAGGATTTTTATTCTGTTAGATGATTTTTTGTTTGTTTTGTTTTATCATAATTTAAACTAGAAGGTAAGCCTGATCCCTCATTGTGTACGGTTCATCATATGTCGTAGAGGCTTTATTGTCACCTGTTTGAACGATTTTTAATATTTTGTTCTTCTATTTTTAAATTATGGAATTGTCTTTCAATTTTTAAAATTGTTGAAAGCGTCTAGCTATTAATGGATATGATTTAAAGTTATAAAAGTTAAATGATATTGTTTTGCTAAATCTTTTATTAAATCTAAATATAATTACTAATTAGTTTATTTAAGGTTATATTTGTGGCGGTAACTTTTGAATCCAGAAAAATAAAATGATTAAGACATTTGTGTTTGTAAAAATTTAAATAATAAATTGTTTGATGAAAATTAATATAAAATTCAATAATATGAATATTTTCCCCTAAGTTGAGTGGATTCAAATTCAAAGTAAAAAGAAATTATATTACAAATTCTATATTTACAAAGTAATCTTTAAATTGTATTAAATCTATTATATATAGAGTTTGACTGACAGATAATTTTAAATGTTTGTTTATCATGATTAATTATTAGTATAAAACTTTTATTTTTTCCTAATATATATATATATATATATATATATATATATATATATATATTTCAATTCATGTGTTTCTATTTCATTTGGATATTCTTTTTATAAAATTAATATATTAGCTAAAGAAATTGTAGAAAATAAAAGAACTATTTATTTTATAGAATAGAAATTAAAGTCATGCACTTATTTAATCACAATTGGACTTTTAAAATATTTATAAGATAAGTTAATTTATTATAAATAAGAAATTGTGTAAAATTTTTATATCGTTACTACATCACATTACTTTTTTTATAGAAAATATAAAAAATAAATATTCATTTAAATGTAATTAGAAATATTTAACAAAATATATTAAATATTTTCAAAAAATAATTTTAAAGTTAAAAAATATTTTAATACTTTTCATATAATAAGTTATTTATTTATACAATATTTTAATTATTAAATAAACTCTTATGAGTATTTATAAAAACTGCAAGCGCTCGTAAATTTACTAAAAATATTATGAAAATAATTGTACAATAATATTTTTATTTTTAACATAAATTGAAATTACTTCCGAATCCAATTTGTAGAAAATGTTACCAAACATATGATGATGACAAGAAAACTATTTAAAACATCAATTAATGATCGTTGTCAATTAATTTGTGACTAGAAATCTAGAATGGTATATAAGTGAATAGTGTAAATGGTTAGCTCAATCATTTTGTCTCTATTTGTTTGTTTTACTATTTCTCCGCAAATCACGAATATATGCCTAAAGTAGTATAATGGACACATCGTGAATTTGCCTATCCAAAAAATGGACATACCGTGAATTAGGATAAAATTTTTATTATTTTTTTGTTATTTTTAAAATAATCTTGGAATGTAATTTTTTGAATTCATGCGAAAATGTTATTTTTCTGGCTTATATATTTCTTAAAATATATAATTATTTCTTAAAATTAAGTTATTTTTAATCAAAAGTATTTTTTAATGACTAAATATTAGTTAAGAGATTCGAAATCGTAACTATTCTCTCTTTGTCTTTTCACTTTTTTACTAACCTTATAACTTAAAGTATAAACTTCTGCAATAGTATTTTTTTAATATTTCCTAATAAGATTTTTTCCCCATAATTTCTAGTATTTGGATAAGAAATTTCAGAATTGTAATGAATTTAAAATGTATGAAAATTAATTGTTTCAATTAAATTTTAAAGTTTCTTGTATTTTCAATTCTTTGTTTAGATAGATGTATTTTCCATCATATAGATATTTTATGTGTTATTTATAAAATTTTACTTGAAAATAATTTTCATATAAATTTCATTCATCATTTTAAAAATGATTTATATTTGATATCTAAACAAATAATTTTTGTGGTATGATTTTTAAATTCACTTAAAAACTAGAGTCCTCTCTCAAAATGTTCCATCCAAATTCCAAAGCACACCACAAATCAAGTTTATAGCACAATCAGAGAAGGTAGTTCTTCTGCTAAACTATCAGTACTATACAAATTAGGATGTGGGTATTAAGATTTGATCAATTAACATTTATATTATAGTTTTTTGTTTTTTATTTTTAAATGTGGGGATTTTTTTTATTTTTGTTTCTTTTCGTAGCACATGGTCAGTTGCTTAAGGTTCAATTTTTTACATTTATTTTTAAAAATAATGATTATTTTTCATATTTTTTGCATTGAGATTTCTTGTTTTACATTTCTTTTTGCTTTAAAAAATCTTAAGAATATTTATATTAAATTTTTCTACTCATCTTTTAAATTTTCTAAATTCCCCTTTAAGTCTAAAAAGTTTGCTTGCTTTCTTAATTTCTACTTTAGCTCCTTCCTTCAACATTTCAAGTATTAGTATTTTTTTGTTTGACACAATTTCAAGTATTAGTTTTTCCTTTAAAACAAAAAAAGTTAACTAAACCTGCTCAAGTAAAACAAAAGAACTTTATACGTATTCTTAATCCATTTTGAAATGCGAGTTGATTATGCAATTAACAGTGATACTTCTCTGCTTTTACAAATGATTCGGTAATTTTTTTCACAACTAAATCCATTTTTTTTACATGTAAAAATTGGAAAGAACAATCCAATTTTTATTTTCTGCTTGACCAGCCAACAACCGCACATTATTTGCCTTTCGCCCTTGCCTCACCAAACTTTTAATAAGTGGCATATTCGCAATTTCTCAACAAAAACGATGTCAAATGTTTGCAAATTCAAAAATCATAGCACTGAACAGTACTATGAACTGAACTGAAAACAATTTCCTCATGACGCGTCTACTTCACACGTGGGATTTTACTCACTTTGAAGTTTAAAAGTAGCAACTGTCCCCACATCACACGTGGTAATGTTTCCACGTCATCACATTTATAACGTGCAAAAGAAATCCTTAGCATTTTCAAATTTTAGCAGATCCCAACGGTAATGTTCTGTCCAAACTTCAATCTCAACCGTTCGATCATTGAACCTGCTCGACATTTGAGTCTTATGTCTCGAAACATAAACTCCTCTTCTCCCTCAACACTACACTGGCTTCCACGTTGGTAAAAATTTGATTTTTGAATAGTGGGTGTGAACGTTGTTGGTATTGTACTTGTGTCGTTTTGTGAAGTTGAACTTTTTAATACTTTATAGCAGGTTTGGCTTCAAAACTTGATCACCACCTTTATTTTGAGTGTGTCGTGTCCGTTTCTCAATCATGACACAGAAGATTCTTCAGATTCTTAGTAATTAACAAGGCATGGTTTTGAAGTAATTCCAGTGGTGCCTTGATTGGTGAGTTTGGAAGCATCACATTTACATTTTGCAGTGCTGGTGGTTGGTTTGTGCCCTCTATAGCCATTTATGAAGTTCACTATAGTGTGTGATAGAGAGGATCATGTTTGAAGATTAAGCTATACAAAGCCTTGGCTTGTTGTTTTAGTTACTCATTCTTAAAGGTTGGTTCTTCAAGTGTTTTCTTTTTGTTGCTTCTTTGCTTTGATCTCTTTATATAGAAAAGAAAATTCTGTTCTTTTTCTTCCCTTTTTCTCGTGAACTTAATATTTTCTCTCATGTCTTTTGGGTTTGCAAAAATAGTGGGATCAACAACGATAGCTCTTGACAGGATCAATTCTTTGAAGATTTAGCAAGTCAAGTTGGTTTGAGGTATACTGTTTAAATTTATGCTTTTGAATTCATCCATGTTAATACTTATTACTTAATAGTAATAATGATAATAATAAATTATAAGAGGGTTATTTATGGGATATAATCTGGTTGTATACAACTTGTAGATTGTAGATAGAGACTTTTGTTTTGTGTCTTTCCTTCAAAGTAAAGCCTTTCCCTTTCTAAAACCGGTAATCTTTATGAGGAGAAAGAAGGAAAAACACAGCTAAGAATTCCACTTTCGAGCACCCTCTGTTGGGGAAACTGGAATCCTTGATATGGGTTGGAATCAACATAACAAACAAAATCCCTATGTTTAACTCCGATACTCTCTCCACTCCTCTTCATTTTTCATGGTTGAAAAGTAAAGTTAGCGGAGTGAATGACTTAAACACCCCTTGAAAGGGATTTTATTACATTTATACCTTGTCTGAGGTGGGTCTTTCTGGCCTAATGCTTTTGATTTGTATAATATTATCCACCGACGGCGTCTTAATTGGACTCAATATTTAGCCGTTATACGCCAATTCACTCATTTTCATCAACAGCCATTCTCATTACCCATGGTTTAGCATGTCTTTTCTTATTCACATCGATATTTAATATATGGTTTGGAATTTCCAAAAGAGCATTAAATGATCACTTGCTAAAGTAAGGAAAGAAAAACTCGTGGGGCATCTTTAGGTACTTCAGTTTGATGATGGTCGAGTCATGCTTCAAACAAGCTTTGTGTGTGATCATAAGATTCTCGAAGTTATTTATATTAGCCTAGTCTTTTTTATTTCTTTTTAATGTTTAAGAATTTTCTATTGGAGACTTAATTTATAATTTACGGATTTTATGATTGCAACTGCTCCACAACCTTTTAATTTTCTATGCTGATAATATCATTGCCTTTCTACAAATTGGCATTTTATCATTTCTTTGAGCTTGGTTTTCTTCTTCTGTTCTCAGATTTGACGATCATAAAAAATTGAATTCTACTAGACTACTCCACCCTCATTTGAAATTCAGCATGGTGGAAGCTACTAAAGATATGGTAGAAGTTGATGCCAGTTCCATAGAAGACTGGTTGTTGCATGCGCAGGAACTTGTTCCTGTTGCTCTTGCTAAGGCAAGAGAGGTTAAGGGGTTCCCTGGAAGGTGGAAAGTGATCATTTCAAAATTGGAGCAGATTCCGTCACGTTTATCGGACTTGTCTAGCCATCCTTGTTTCTCCAAGAATGCTCTTTGCAAGGAGCAATTACAGGCTGTGTCTAGGACACTTAAAGAGGCTGTGGAATTGGCTGAGTTGTGTGTGAAGGAGAAGTATGAGGGCAAGCTACGGATGCAGAGTGATCTTGATGCATTAACGGGGAAACTGGATTTGAATTTGAAGGATTGTGGTCTCTTGATCAAGACCGGAGTGCTGGGTGAAGCTACTTTGCCATTAACTGTGTTAAGTTCTATGGCAGAATTGGATATTACAACGCACAACAATATAAGAGAACTACTTGCGCGCCTTCAGATTGGTCACTTGGAAGCAAAGCACAAAGCCTTAGACAGACTCTATGATATTATGAAAGAGGATGAGAAGAATGTTTTGGCTGTTCTTGGCAGGAGCAATGTTGCTGCTTTGGTTCAATTGCTCACAGCAACATCTCCACGGATAAGGGAGAAGACAATCAGTGTTATATGCTCTCTTGTGGAATCAGGGAGCTGTGAGAAGTGGCTAGTTTCTGAAGGAGTTCTGCCACCTCTTATAAGACTTGTCGAATCTGGTAGTGCTGTGGGTAAGGAGAAAGCTACGGTATCTCTTCAGAGATTATCAATGTCGGCAGAGACAACGCGTGCAATTGTTGGACATGGTGGCATTCGGCCATTGATTGAGCTTTGTCAAAGCGGCGATTCTGTGTCACAGGCTGCAGCTGCCTGTACTTTGACAAATGTATCAGCTGTTCCTGAGGTGAGACAGGCATTGGCTGAGGAAGGAATTGTGAAGCTTATGATCAATCTTCTTAATTGTGGAATTTTATTAGGTTCCAGGGAGTATGCAGCAGAGTGCCTGCAGAATCTCACTTCAAGCAATGAGCATCTGAGAAAGTCTGTCATATCAGAAGGTGGTGCTAGGAGTCTTCTGGCCTATCTTGATGGACCACTTCCCCAAGAATCAGCAGTTGGAGCATTGAGAAATCTGGTTGGGTCAGTTTCTGAGGGAACTTTGGTTTCCCTTGGTTTGCTTCCCCGCTTGGTTCACGTGCTGAAGTCCGGATCGTTGGGTGCTCAACAAGCCGCTGGGTCTATCATCTGCCGCATTTGCAGCTCAATGGAGATGAAGAAAATAGTTGGTGAAGCTGAGTGCATCCCTCTTCTTATAAAGATGCTTGAGGCTAAAGCAAATAATGCTAGAGAGGTTGCTGCTCAAGCGATTTCAAGCCTAATGGTTCTGTCCCAGAACCGCAGAGAAGTTAAGAAGGATGATAAAAGTGTGCCTAATCTAGTTCAGTTGCTTGATCCAAGCCCTCAAAATACTGCAAAAAAATATGCAGTTTCTTGCCTCGGAGCACTTTCTCCAAGTAAGAAATGTAAGAAACTGATGATCTCATATGGAGCAATAGGGTATCTGAAGAAGCTCACAGAGATGGACATTCCAGGAGCGAAAAAGCTACTTGAGCGGTTGGAAAGAGGCAAATTGAGAAGCTTGTTCAGCAGAAAGTAGAAGAACACTGAAAGTTGCAAATGGCTATTTTGTATCATGAAGCTTTTTCTTTCTTACTTTCTGTTCTTGTCAGTGTTGTTTCATTGTCTATATGAAACATGTAACTTAGGGTGTAAAATGTGGAATGAGAAGTTTGTTAATCTGATTAATGTTTAGATTATATAATATTTTATCTTTCTGTATCATCTCTGTCTCTCTCACTTGTTTTCTTTATAGAAACTACTCATTTGCTAGCATTTGAACTGTGGTCGTCAATAAGTAAAAAGTTTTCAATCCCTAATATATCTATTACTCTCTTGTCTGGTATTCTTAACACTCTAGCTGGCTCATAACTCATTGCAGTGCAATCATTCTGTCAAGGTTAATAATTGGATCAGAGTATGCTATTTGCTGAAGTCATCATCAATTTACTAAATTTTGTTCAGTTGTATGATTCTTTTTCATCAGAGAAAAAATAACTGCAACTTTATCATTTTTCTTATTCTTCTTATCTTCATAAAATTAAGTCAAGGAAGTTCTCACTACAAACTTCTTTAAATGCCGTGCTGATGTAAATAAGAAATAATTTTTTTTAATAGACAAATAATATTAGTTTTCTAGGCAGGTTGAACAAAATCTTGTATATTCTCTCTTCTTTTTTGCTTTCGTTTTTATTCTTTGTTCTTTTCTTTCATGTTTTGTTAAGGAAAAGCTGCTACTTTCTTAAATCAACTTAAAGTGAGCTGGACTTTAGTTAAATCCTTTCGTGTTATTGTTGATGCACTGAACTAACTTTAATGGTATTGGTATTAAGATAATGATTACTTGTGTCCTATAACATAAAAAATGAAGTATTTTATTTCAGTTTTGTTGTGGTTATATGTATACAGTTCAGAATTTAGAGGACTGGAATCTATTATTTTTCAGAAAGCGAGCAGAAGTTAACTGTTAACTTTATCATCATATTAAAGCTATTAAAAGTTTGTCGTTTCGTGAGTTATCTTTATGTCTCTGTCATTTATTGTGCTGGTTGAATTAGCACCACCAGCCAGGATACCTGTGAAACAAAATCACAATGTCAGTGAGATATGTTTCAGTTTTACAAATACATTAAACAGTGTCCAAACCTCGACGACTTCGATAGCTTGTATGCTCTTTTCTGTATCTATTTGCAACACACAATTAATCAATACGTGAATAAAATTCTAAGCCTTATTGGTAATTAATTGGCACATCTTTTATTGATTACCTTTTTTTTATTCAGCTTACATGCATAATTAAACTAGGAGATTCAAATGTAGAAATTAAATGTAAAGATAGACAGTAAATAATATATTAGATGGTGGTTAACAATCATTTATGAAAAAAAGAATTTACATATAATTACAAAAATATTAAAAAAATTCGCATACCAAAACAACATTTTTAAAGGATAAAATAATAAATTTATTTTTTAAAAAAAACAACTCAACAAATAGTGACATTAAAAAAATTATACTACTCGAGAAAACAGTATCATGGCCACTGTTAAAATGTGGCATGAGAATGGTCATTAATGGGGCCAAAGGTTGATCAAAATAATTACAAAAAGAATTTACATATAATTACAAAAATATTAAAAAAATTCGCATACCAAAACAACATTTTTAAAGGATAAAATAATAAATTTATTTTTTAAAAAAAACAACTCAACAAATAGTGACATTAAAAAAATTATACTACTCGAGAAAACAGTATCATGGCCACTGTTAAAATGTGGCATGAGAATGGTCATTAATGGGGTCAAAGGTTGATCAAAATAATGCCATTGTTGTTCTAGGGTAGCAAATTTCAACAAGTTCCTCAACTGAGGTACTCAAGTTACTCTAGTCTAGGTCCTTAGAGAAGGAAAATCACGATTTAATTGTGATAACAAAGGCATCTATAGATTCACCAGTAATCCCCACAAGAGCAGCTTCCATTCTTAAAATGATGGAACCTACGTAAATCGCGCACAATAATTTCCCTCCCAGTCACCAGTGAAACGTACTTCGTGGCTTCATGGCAGTCACCACAAACTCTTAGATTCTTCCTAATGTGTATTGTGGTGCCATGGCTTGTATTTAAAAGTCCAAATGCAACAGCAAGCCTCTCACTATGGCTACTGACCAATTGTTCCTTCACATCTCCTTCCACATCATGAATTGAATTGGTGTCAGGCACATACCCAGCAGCATTGATCTCATCTCCAAGAGCCTCAAGATAAGCATAGATTCTTTTGGATTGAGGATGATTTGTACTTCCTGAGTAGAATGTATGAATTTCATTTCTCAATTCCACCAAACTGCACCCTGGAGTTTTCTGTATCCCTTTCTTCTCCATGTCTGTCCTCACCCTGGCAACTTTCTCCCACATTGAAGCAGATGCATAAGTGTTGGCAAGCAATACATGATACCCACCATCATCTGGGTCTAACTCAAATAATTTATCTGCAGCCTTCTCTCCCAATTCTACATTTTTATGAATTTTGCAAGCACCTAATATTGCGCCTAAAACAGTAATTCCTGGTTCGACAGGCATCTCCTGGATGAATTTCCATGCATCCTCTAGCCTGCCAGCACGACCAAGGAGATCAACCATAGCACCATAGTGATCCATTGCAGGTTCCAAGCCATAGTTTTCCTTCATGATTTCAAAGTAGTAGAGGCCCTCTTCCACTAAACCTGAGTGGCTACAAGCTGAGATAACAGAGAGAAATGTTATCTCATTTGGCTTAACGGATCCCTTCTGCATTTCATTGAAGAGATCCAGAGCTTCTCTTCCATGGCCATGTGTCCCGTATCCATCTATCATTGCATTCCATGTTATCACATGTCGCTCTTGCATCATGTCAAAAAGCTTTTTTGCAGTTTGAATCGCTCCACATTTAGCATACGTGTCAACTAGTGCTGGGCAAACAAAGACATTTTTGTCCATCAAAGTTCTTATAGCAAGTCCATGAATCCACTTAGCCTGGCGGGTAACTGATAAATCAGCAAGTGCAGTGATTACACTAACCAATGTAAAAGAATCAGGTTTGATGCCACGAGATTGCATTTCACAAAATAGATTTAAAGCTTCATTTACACATCCATTCTGTGCATAACCTAATATCATGGCATTCCATGTGACAATTGTTTTCTCTTTCAAACCACCAAACACTGAGGCCGCATGCTTTTGATTTGTATAATATTATACACCAATTCACTATTTTCATCAACAGAGCCATTCTCATCACCCGTGGTTTAGCTTGTCTTTTCTTATTATTTAATATATGGTTTGGAATTTCCAAAGAGCATTAAATGATCACTTGCTAAAGTAAGAAAGAAAAACTCGTGGGGCATCTTTAGGTACTTCAGTTTGATGATGGTCGACTCATGCTTCAAACAAGCTTTGTGCGTGATCATAAGATTCTCGAAGTTATTTATATTAGTCTAGTCTTTTTTATTTCTTTTAATGTTTGAGAATTTTCTATCAGATACTTAATTTATAATTTACGGATTTTATGATTGCAACTGCTCCGCAACCTTTTAATTTTCTATGCTGATAATATCATTGCCTTTCTACAAAGTGGCATCTTTATCATTTCTTTGAGCTTGGTTTTCTTCTTCTGTTCTCAGATTTGGCGATCATAAAAAATTGAATTCTACTAGACTACTCCACCCTAATTTGAAATTCAGCACGGTGGAAGCTACTAAAGATATGGTAGAAGTTGATGCCAGTTCAATAGAAGACTGGTTGTTGCATGCGCAGTAACTTGTTCCTGTTGCTCTTGCTAAGGCAAGAGAGGTTAAGGGGTTCCCTAGACGGTGGAAAGTGATCATTTCAAAATTGGAGAAGATTCAGTCGTGTTTATCGGACTTGTCTAGCCACCCTTGTTTCTCCAAGAATGCTCTTTGCAGGAGCAATTGCAGGCTGTGTCTAAGACACTAAAAGAGGCCGTAGAATTGGCTGAGAAGTTAAGAAGGATGGTAAAAGTGTACCTAATCTAGTTCAGTTGCTTGATCCAAGCCCTCAAAATACTGCAAAAATATGTGCAGTTTCTTGCCTTGGAGCACTTTCTCCTAGTAAGAAATGTAAGAAACTGATGATCTCATATGGAGCAATAGGGTATCTGAAGAAGCTTACAGAGATGGACATTCCGGGAGCTAAAAAGTTACTTGAGCAGTTGGAAAGAGGGAAATTGAGAAGCTTGTTCAGCAGAAACTAGAAGAACACTGAAAGTTGCAAATGGCTATTTTGTATCACGAAGCTTTTTCTTTCTTACTTTCTGTTCTTGTCAGTGTTGTTTCATTGTCTATATGAAACATGTAGCTTAGGGTGTAAAATGTGGAATGAGAAGTTTGTTAATCTGATTAATGTTTAGATTATATAATATCTTATCTTTCTGTATCCTCTCGGTCTCTCTCGTCTGTTTTCTTTTTAGAAACTACTCATTTTGCTAGCATCAGAACTATGGTCAATAAGTGAAAAGTTTCCAATCCGTAATATATCTCTATTAGTCATTTTTAATGAACAAATAATATTCATTTTCTAGGTAGGTTGAACAAAACCTTGTTTATTCTGTCTTCTTTTGGTTTTCGTTTTTTTTTTCTTTCTTGTTTTGTTAAGGAAAAGCTTCTACTTTCTTAAATAAACTTAAAGTGTGATAGACTTTGTTAAATTTTTGGACATCGGAAAGTTTATGTTTTGAATTGTGAATTCAATCGTATTCTAAATTGTAAATTTATGGTCAAGATTATTAGTCATTATTAATTAACAATATCATAAAACAACTTAATTATCTTATAAAACAAAATTATTAGTTATACACCGGTTTATGAAGATTTTGTTTTAGAAGGATGAAAATAAAACAATTTAATAGTTAAACAGTTTACATGCATTAAATGAATTAACAACAAATAAAATAGTGAAATAATATAGTAGAATAATTTTAGAAATGTTATTTTAATTGTTTTTCATTTAAGGATTTTAACTTTTATAACTTCTCAATTTTTTATGCAAAATGGTAAAAAAAAAAACAATAAATAATACCACTTTAGATACATCTTGAACACAAATTTGTGCTACAACAAGTTTACAAAATCCAATTTCATGGGTGCAAAATTTCTCTCTCTTACTAGTCACTTTATCAAGACTTGTTTACAAGTTTTAATATTTGTATTCATGTTTTTTTTCCTTGAATAACTTTAAAACATGAATCGCAAGAAAATATATACAAATGATTTCATTCTCATAGAATTCCATTAAGTCAATTAATGTATCAAAACATGTCAACGAACTTTAAAAATCTAGATATCTATAAATCTACATATGATGTATTATGAGTGTATAAATGTAAAAATTTGACAAGAAGATACTAGGCTTTAATGAATTTTGTATGTACTATTACTTGAGGATGACCTCACTCATCGGATCTAGATACTCGACTTACTGAACGCAAACTTGAAAGTTGGCAGGCTCGACCTCCAAGAGGAGTTGCTCAACTAGGCAAACAGTCATGAACCATGTCTGGTAACAACCTCATAACAGGTACAACACAATTATAAGGTATTCAAGAGCAATCAAGGACCACATTAATGACCAATAATGGTGTTCCCTCCCCATCTCCTTTATATACGAAGACCATTGTTGGAGTCTCATTGGAAGACACTAAAAACATTCATTCTAACTTTATCGAGTCTCATTACAGGTACACCAAACAACAATAACCCTTTAGGAACCTAATGACCTAGGAGGCTTATTAGGAAATACTTCAGCAACAACAACATCAACTAATTGCGATACCATTTCATCCATAAAAATCATACCATCGACAATATGTTGTTGCACTTTCTTCTTCATTGGAAGATTTGGTCAACAAGATGACAACCAATAGTATTAAGTTGCAACGGAATGTAAATGCCATAATTAAGGATTTGCAAACTCATATTAGCCAATTAGCTTCCATTCTCAACCAACTACAACATCAATGTTCTAGCCAAATTCCATTTCAACCAGTGATCAATCCTTTGCATAATGTTAGTTTCATTGCCTTGAGGAATGGAAAAGATTTGACATAGCAACTACAAAAAATTATGGTGTTACACCTCTTCTTACTATTGCACCTCCTTCTACTACTGATTCTATTGTTGGTGCACCTTCTTTTGCTGATTCTATTGTTGTTGAACCTTTTGACACTGATTTTCAGTCTTCAAAAAATTATATTTCTACACATTTTAAGTTGTAACAAAAAATACCATCCCACTTCTTGCACCAAGACAAATTCCATTTCCTTTCCAACAAGAGCAACCCCTATAATGAGATTTGATGTTGATGATGAGATGTTAGAAACATTCAGAAAAGTGCATGTTCTTATATGCAATCAAGTAGATTCCAAAATATACCAAGTTTCTAAAGGATTTATGCATAAACTAGAGGCAATTGAAGAAGGGTGAGAAAGTGAAAATAGGAATGTATCTGCAATGATTGTAACTAAAAATATTTCTATCATTACAAAGTCTACTATGCCTCAAAAGTGAAAGATTTTTGCATTTTCATAGTTCCATGCACCCATTGGAAACTGTATTTTTACATATGCCATGTTGAACTTAGGAGCTTCAATTAATGTTATACATTCTTTAATTTTTAAGTCCCTTAAGTTTGGTATTTTGGAGCCAATTGGTATTGTCATACAGTTGACAAATAAGAGCATTGTGCAACCACTTGGACTCTTGGAAAAGGTTCTAGTGAGTAAATAGCTTGATATTCCTAAATGATTTTTATATGTTAGATATGCAGGATGAGTCTTCTAGCCATGAATCTACATTAATACTAGGGAGACACTTTTTGAAGATAGTTAGGACAAAAATTGATGTGTTTACAGGAACCTTTTCTATGAAATTTGGAGAGAATATGGTCAATTTAACATTGATGATACAAGACAACACTCTCCAATAGAGAACCACTTAGTATATTTAATTATGTACGAGGATACACTTGTAGATGATGAGCTATACTCTGAGTTCGATAAATTTCATGATTTTATTGACATTAGAGAGATTGATTGCAACTGAGATGAGTCAGACATGTGTTCTATCTATGTAGAAATTAATCAGACCATTGCAGGTGTGGAGTTTGAATTACAAGTGCAAGCTGCAACAAATGCGGACATTGCCACAATTCTGAGTTGCCATTAGCAAATTTCCATTGTAGCAAATTTTGATGAGGAAGTTGCAACTGATTTTCATGTAGATTTTGATAAGCATGTTGTGACTAATTTTCATATGCAGTTTTCCATTGCAGCACTTACTGATATGCTTGTTGTTGAAGTTGCAACTGGTGAGGTTATAACATTCAATAAACCTCTACTTCCATCCACTTTTTATCTTCCATTTTTTCATATGAAGCCACCCTCTTTGCAAGTAAAGCCTCTAATGAAGTCTTTACATACAAATATCAAGCACATTTACCTTGACACAAAAGAGTTAATAACTAAAAAAAGCTTTTTATTAGAGATTTTATTAAAGAGATTCTATACTTATTTGTGTGGTTCAAATATTATTGTGTTTTCTGACCATTATACAATCGAAACTTTTAAATTCCTAGTGAAGAAATTGGTTTCTGAATCACAGTGAAGATAAAATGATTTCTTCTCAAGATTTTAATATGGAGATGGAAGATAAGAGTGGTGTAGATAAACTTGTGGCTGACTATTTGAATAGGATTAATGTCATTAAATGAGAAGCTACCTTGAGAAGTTTTACCCTCTTTTATTTATTTTGCCTTTGTCCTCTTGGTTTCATTTTATTTTATTCTTACATTAAAGACAATGCAAATTTCAAGTGTGGAAAGGGAGTATTTAGCTTCATTGTTATTTTTCTGTTTTTAATTTGCTATTTTTAGTTAGGAAATTTAAAATTTTCATTTTCCTACATTTTTTTGCCTATTTTCTGTTTTTTGTATTATTTTGGGTTCTATATTCACAATTTTTTTGTTTTTGTATTATGCAATTTTTTGTTTCTATTTTCTGCATTTTGCTGTTATATATTTTTAAAGTGTTATTTTCTATTTTTTTGCTTTTATTTTTCTCTCATGTTTTTCATTCAATTTTGAATTGTGCACTTGCGTAGAGGTAATTTCTTTCCGTAGTTGATAGGTAAGAAATTTATTGTTCCTTTTCTTGCATGATTAGTATAATAAGTAGTTTGAAAATTTAATTTTGAACCTTAATGATACAAACTTTGCCTTGAGAGATGTTTGGGCTTCCATTGGTATTTTCACCATATATTTTTTTAATGTATGCATTTATGTTTGTAAATACTCTAGTTTTACCTTGACTATTTCTTTACCTCTTATTCACATAAACAATTGAAATAATTTGGACATTCTTTCTTTATTGCTACTAGCTAAATAGTTTTTCCTATTATTATTACCATTTCTTTTGGAAGACTAAGGTGCCTACCAAATTTTCATCGAGATTGTTTTTCCATCACCTACCAACATTTGATGAGCTAAACAAAAGGAGAATAACTATTCCCCATCCATATGCTCATCTTGCGTCTTCTATCATACACATCAAGAACAAAGTAATTATATATTCCAATCATGTAACTTATTTGATTGTTACCAAAATAACTATAGATAATATTAATATAGGCTAAAAACTTGATTGAAAATAAAGTTAAAAAATTCGTAACTGACATACTGATGCATTCAACAATCCTGTAACTATTTCCACACATATGTGAGAGGTATGCTAGAAGAGAAAGTTCATAAAAAGATGTCCCAAAAATATTTGGAACATACCACAAAGGTGTATACATTGATGTACTTTCTCTTTCATTAAGTCTTCTACAACTCTACATACCACACCTCTATAAGAGAACTTGATAGTTTTCTCTTATCACATGCTTCATACACCTCTAATAGAATAGTCATACCCTTGTGACTATGTTAAGTATATTTCTACACTTTAATTTAAAAGAAAAACACTTCATCACTGATACAAAGAAAAAGAAGAAAACTCAATTATTCTATGATTAAAATGCGCAAAGAAAATAACAAAAAAAAAACTCAAATTGTGTAAACATGATTAAAAATAAAGATAAATTAAAGATTTAATAAAATACAATATTTTATTCTATCTTCTCCATCCCAATTTCCAGAAAATAAAAAAATGAAGCAGTGGAATGTTCATCCCTTCGCACCAACTTATGCCACGTCTCATCCTTATGTTATTAACTATTAGATTAGTTAACTGAATGGTTGAATAAGTACATTTCAACCTTTGAATTTTTAGTTTAGTTTAGTCTTTATGAATTATTTTATAGTTTAGTCTAGTTTAAGAAAAAAAACTTAATTAACTGAACTAAATAACGAATTAATTGGCTTTGTATACAAGATCTTTTGCTTTTGATTTTAATATAATTTTTTCACTCTTAATTTCATAACCAAGACACTGATTATTACTTGCTTAATTTTCTTTTGAACGCTTGATCAACCATATTTGGATACTTGATAATTTGAGATCGTCAAATGTCCCACTCCTCCACGGCTGGGGAATATAACACGGATTTAGAGATCTTAAGCAGTGGAAACAATATTTTTATACTTATAAAATTTTAATATTATATTAAAATCTAATATAATATTTTTTAAAGTATAAATATACATATATTTTTTACGAATTTTCATATTCTGAAAATATAGAATATTTTTTTACTATCAATACTATAAAATTTCTCTCTATATATAAGTATCTAATTAACTAAGAAGTTTCTAAATTGAGAAGAAATTGTTCACAAAATATTATATTATAAATTAGAAATGCAAATGTAATTTTAATTATTTATTTATTTAAGAAAAGAGAGTTGTTAAAATAAGAGAGAATGAAAGATAAAGTTGAACCAATATTTTATTATAGAGAAAAAATTCATGCAATAGTGAATTTAAAGTTGAAAATAATGAAAAATAAAACTTGTGTATCAAAGTTTTAAAATATTAACTTATCTATCTAAAAAGAAATTAATATTAATTAATTTATTTTTAATTAAAAATTATAACTACTAAAACAAATATTAACTTATCTTTTTTTTTATCGATTTCAAATGAACTCAAATATTGTATTTACAAAAATTAGTAGAGTACAAATATTTTGTATAATAGTTAAAATGTATGTGTACCGATTGTTAGGGTACCAATGTCTGAATATGCCTCTTTTATTGGCTTTCAATCCTTGGTAACCCATGTGGATCTGGTGGGAAGAGATGGGTATCTACAATGACTTTCCAATGTTTAAGTCAATGTGAGCTTAACCTTAGAGTCGGTAAAAATATTGTCAAATGTCAATGAGAATAATATATATTATTGAGTGAGTCAAACTTGTGTTTGTGCTTTACTATTTATAGTGTGTTTACCTTTCTGGGCATGAACTTCTATAATTAGAGGTTTATCTTTTACTTGTAAAAGATTATTTGGATTTATCTGTATTTGTAAAATATAATTAGGGTTAAAGGATGATTTTGATTTGTTAAAAGATAATTAGGGTTTATATTTTACCATTAATTAAGGATGATTTAGATTTATCTTTATCTGCAAAAATTAATTAGGGTTTATCTTTTACGAGTAAATGACGATTTGAAATTTTCCATATAGTAGTAGGGTCCTACCTTAAATTGAATGTTGTGTCATGGGTAGATTTGACCTTAAATGGAGATCCGACTTGAGGGTAGGTTGCCCAGGAATTCCTCTGATTCACAAATATTACGTGAAATGTTTGAATTATTTTCTTTAACAATTTTAAAGTAGTTATTTATCTATAAAATATTTATTTTTTAATCATAAATAACTACTAAAACAAAAAATATTTTTTTAAGAAAAACTAATAATATGAAAAATACACATTTTTTAACTATAACTATTGAAATAAAGTAAAATAATTATTTTTAAGCAAAAAAAAACTATTTTGAAGTTAATTTTTTTAAAAAACATGCGCACATGACAAGCTGTCTATATATATATATATATATGAATGAGTTTAATTGGTATACACTGTCAATGTAAAGATTTTTTTACGAATCACAACCCTTCATTCATGGTAGATTTGTTGATTTTACTCATTACTACTTTAAAAATCACATAAATAAAGAATTATGATTGAATGTCAGTATAAAAATCTTTTACACTATCATGTATACCAGTTAAACTCTAAATATATTATAGTTGGTAATCAGAATTTAGTGGGGCAATTTTTTAAGATGACTTGAATTAAGTTGTTCGAATAAGTCTTGTAAAGAAGAATTAAAAAGCCGATAGTGAATCTTAGGATTAAGCTAGCTCATGTTTAAATAAGGGCAACTTGGTTTGTTATAGGTAAAAGAATCCTTTTCACAGCCCCATCACGTGTAATATTTTTAGTATTACAATGAGATAAGCCATCAGAATGATTATAAAAATAGAAATCAAAGCATTTGGTGGTATTAGCAGGCTGTAACACCTTACAAACCTGTGTATGAATAGAAGCAATTAAGTAACAGGTGTGGGTCTGGTTTGGTTTTGCAGAGACCAAGAGAGCACAAGTGCCTACCTGCTGCTACAGAACGGATACCACATACAATTTGTATCACATATGCCTTTAAACTCTTTTTATTATTCAAACCAATGGTCTCCAGCTGTTTCCCACGTGTATGGAATCGGGAGTTACAAAAGACAAGATTGTAAATAGCTTTGAAGAGGTGTACAAAATTTCAAGCTTACTTTTGTAAAAAGTCAGGAAACTAGAATAGCATATAAGTTAAGTTGGCTTTGGTTTATAGGGATAAATTGTGGATTGATGATGCACCTCATCAGGTGGCACATCTTTTACCATCTGTTGAATTCAGTCAAAAAAGAAGCTACCCATTCCTCTCAACTCTTTATTTTGTGCTAGCTAGAAATCTCAATGTGTCAATATTTTCAAAGTGATCTCGATGCTTTGAAATGATGAGAGGAAGGATTCTGTAGCCTTTTCATTTTCACTAGCTAGCTGTTTTATTTATTGAAAGTTTTCCTTTTGCATTCTTCGCTGGTTGTTTTGTTGCCTTCGTAGTGGTCAGGTAAGCACCAACCACGACTTGATCCTTCTTTTCGAAATTGAGGTTTGCCTTTGTTCCAGTCATCTTGTGTTTTTTGCTTCTCTGAAATGAATGCTTATATTTAGGAATTACGTAGAACACTTTTTATAGGAAAAATTAATGTATGTAATTAATTTTGTATGTTTCGAACAATATTTTTTGTAACTTCTTGTTCGCTGCTCAGCATTTCCCTTAAAAGATATGTAATGTTTTCAATCAAAATGAATATAAAAAATTGAAATAATCATGACACTAATAATAATTTTGTTTTCTCAGTTTACTTCAAAAACGAATTCATCTGGACAGTGAAATCCCCTTTTGAAAAACTGTCATCCTTTTGATGATCTCCACAAACAACAGGTCAGTTAACTAATTATTCAACTTAACTAACGTTTAAGTTAAATCAATTAAGGGACGACATCTATGTGAACAGTAACATTAGAGAACTTCGTTTGAGATATTTGGATCAAGATTTCTGTAATATAAACTTTTATCTTTTATGTCTTTTTAGTTTTTATTATTGCATGTATCATATTTTTCATGACGGATATTTATCTGCATTCCCTGTAATAAACAAACTCCTTTTGCATCAAGATTACTGAATCTAATTCTGTAATATAAACTTTTGTCTTTTTTGTATTTTTATTATTGCATTTATCATACTACTCATGCATGACGGATATTTATATGTATTTCCTGCAATATACAAATTTCGGTCAAATTTTTAATATTATTCAAAAATACATTTTTTGGTGCAATGCTTGTTTGATAGCAGGGAAGAGAACAAATCAATGTATTTACACTGCAATTGACTCATGAGGTTCAAACTCATAAACACGCTAGACTTATTTTCTTACTAGTCTTTTTATCAAATATTATTCAATTGTTTCAATATAAACCTTTTTCAAGTATTATTTAAGCATTGTGAAACTTTGGTTTTTTTAATATATGTTTTAAGTTACAATACTATTTATTATAAAATTTTATTTTATATCAATAATTAAGGATATAATTTTCTAACTAGAATATATATACATATATATTAAATATTATATTCTTAATTTAATAATACAAATATTAAATATTATTATAAATGTTGTTATAATAAGGTTACGTACTTTTTGAGAATTCATTTTTAAAATAAATATAATTAATGTTTATTATTTCATTATATATATATATATATATATATATATATATTTCATGAAAATAATAATTAAAATGAATGATTTTGTAAATGTATCATTAAATTTAAAATAATAATATAATTTTTCCATAATCATGAGATCATATATGATTGAATTTCCAATTTATATTTATAAAAACTTGCAATACATTAGGTGAAAGATTACTTTTATATATATATATATATATATATATATATATATATATATATATATATATATATCACAATATACAAGTTTATATAATGATAAAAAATAATCTTGATTAATCATTTGATATTTTATATATTAGGTTTGTCTCATCAAGTGAAGTAGAATCGCATGTGAAGGTTGTGAATATTCTCTAATCTAAATGGTAATGTATTTTTATTCGTTTAAATTTGTCCCTAGTTACTTGTTACTGGTGAATTCCATAACTATTGATACAGACAAAACTAGAGTACTTATATCTGAACCCATGGCTTTTCTCTTTTTCCACACATTCGAATTTTGTCACTATATCAACTATATAACATTATTTACATATATAGTCTTCACTAAAGCACAATTTGATTCTTGGTTAATAAAATAGTTTTTGGCACTCCAAAAGACCATACAACTTATTTAGTAGAAAATTTTCAATGATAAAACTTAATAAAAACAACTTTATAAACTTTAATATTCAAACATAAACTATATTATGATATTATACACCTTGAAGTCACACCTATCAATGCATAAACATTCTCCAAAATAATTATAAGCTGAGGCTATTGCTTCCTCTGTTTGGGACTCATCCTCAAGATCCTGTTAAATATCAATTACATGCATACAAGGTACAAAACAATGAACAAAACATAGGGGGTAAAATACATTTCACTCATGTTTATAGTGCAACAATGGAAACAGGTAGACATGAACAAGTCACACATATACCATTTATCATTCACAATTATTCACATCAATTTCAAATGCTCATGTAGTGCAATTTCCTATCTCTTTTACTTCATATGGATATGGTACCAACTAATTTGGGAAGTAGCTTAAGGTTAGATTGCTACCCACAAGAAGTGCATAAATACTAATGCCTTCAGAAGAGCACCCACCCTGAGATGGTATCCTTTAGTGACTAGTTGGAGTTACCTAGCTTTGCAAGTACAATCCCAATCCATAGGATCAATATAAGCTTAGTGTTAATCATCTATAAAGTGTACTAGTCATCTCTAATATCCGATAAATATCGAGTCATATCTTTTAAGACTTGGTGAATACTTGAAAACTCAGTTACTAATTATTTAAATATTTATAACAAAATATAAAAATATTCATGAAGTCGATTATACACAGAGAATGTAAAGCAAAGTTCAATAAAAAAGTAAATCATATAACTTAAAAATATTTTTTCAGTCAAATAAGTATAGTTGTTGGGGTCTGACATTCCTTCTCAACACTTTACTCACTAAAAGATCTCCTATTTAAGTTACTCTCATAGTTCACTTTCTACTATAAGTATCTAAACGTTGATCCCTCAATGTAGAGATCTTAAATATTCTATACAACTTCATTGATTCCTCAATGAGAAGATTAAATAGTGAGAGATTTTATCCAAGAAAAAATGAAAGACACATATATAAACATTGTTCTATTCCTAAATAAGATGTTTATATGATGTTTTTCTCAAATTTTTAACTTGAAATCATTTCCCAAATCTCCCAAGCATATATGAATGAGTTTAAGCATGATGAAACAAAAACCAAGCATTAAGAATGAAAAAAAAATACAAAATGAGAAGTAAACTTCTATAAGTGTTGATCAGTAGATCCCTCCCGTAATGAATGAGAAATTAGCTACTTATAGCCATTAGTAGAATCAAAACAAAGAAAGAAGACAAGAAGATTAGAAAAGATAAAAAAATGTCAAAGAAAGTCCACTTCTGCTTCCTTCTTTGTTTTTGCTTTTTCTTTTTGTGCCAAATTACCTTTATTCCTTTTGAAGTTTTCTTTTAATTTACTTGGGACATTAAACATTCCTCTCTTAGTGAGGTTAGTGTTCATTGATGATCCCCGAGAATTTTTTCTCAGTGACCCTTGCTCGCTATTGAGTGTTTTCTATGTTACTTCTGCCAAATGTACTAATCATATGTAGTAGTTGATAATTTTTATCAGGTCATCTCCTTAGGGAAGTAAACAATAATATAAATTCAATGTTCTTTTATAAAAAAAGTTTGCACGAATTTAAATTGGAACAAAGGAATAAAATAATTAAATTGAGTTGGAAAATAGGCAATGTAGAAATTATATTTTTATGCTTTTTAATTATAATATTTAAAATAATGAAAAAAGATCAAGAGCTTGATTTTACTTCACAATAGCTATAATTATCAACTATTATCTAAATTCATTTATTCGCCCACACAATTAAGATGAATGTGGAGCAACAAACCCTTATTTTATACCCATATCCTCATTATGATAACTTATTTTTGGGTATTATGTTTAACCTAAAAATAATTAAGTTTTGGGGGTATTATTTCACTTAATTTCTATTACACAGTTTTTAGCTCTATGTAAGTGGAGTTTTATTAATGCTACCAATTTGGTTGATATTTAGTTTGAAAGGTAACATATTTATCTACGACTCTCATTTGTACCTTAAAATATAATTCAATTGTTTACTAGTCCAGAAACATGAGTAAACATGAATATACTACCTAATTCTGACGACTTAATCTTTGGTCACAAATTTTATCAGAACTTGAGTTATAGACCTCATTTTGAGTGAGATATAATACCAATATCTACAACGGTTATAAAGAAAACTTTTCCTAATCCAATTGTCTAAGTCACTTTACAAGCCACTTAACTTGCTCAACAAAATTAGCTCATTTAGGATATGCTTACTCACACAAATTAATTCACTCAGCAAATTATTCTCTTTTTGCCAGAAGAGTTCGCTTAGCAATGAAGTATTATAACAAGAAATAAAAAAAAAATTATAGAGTTTTGCTAAAGTATTCTAAGAATTAGTGGCACTTTCATATGTAATTGCATATTTATAACTAAAAAAAAACAAGAAAAATTTATTTACATATGCAATCATATGATAATTTAAGGAATAACGAGTTCACAACTAATAAAGAAATGTCACCTACCTTTTTTTTGTTATTGAGGAGGGCAGGAAACGCCCAACAAAACATGACTTACAAAGAGGTCATAGTTGTGAGTCACCTATGCCTCTTTCTTTCTTGAATTCATTTATGACTAGTCCTCCATGCAGAAACTTCCAAATGAACATTTTAATCCGTATGTGAATAGGCAACAACCATAACTGTCTCTAAGTTGGGTTCTTTGATACTCCATCGGTCTGTTTAATCACCTTATACGTTGACCTAATAGAGAAAGTGTCATCTTGGCTCCTTTCCCAAATGATGTGATCCTCCCCCATCGAGCCCGAAGGCGATAGGATACTCATAATCTCCAAGAAGACCCAATCAGGAACCAAATGTTGGAAAAGTTGGATAATCCATTCATTATTAGTAGAGACAAAATGTGCCACCACCATGACATTTTGATTTACAACTTGACCAATAATAACCCTTGAGGGAAGCCTTCTATCCACCAAAACCTCACTTGTCTGCCATTTCCCAATAACCAACTAATCCCTTTCTCCAACCATTTCCAAACCCTACATATTCAATTCCATAGATAGACCCATTTACATTATGAGACATTTATACTTACTATGGAGTACTCGAACCCAGAGCACATTTGACTCATTTATAAGTCCCCAACCAATTTTCATGACTAAAGCTTGGATAAACTGGAATAGATTCTTAAAACCCAAACCACCCTGTTATCGTGGTGCACAAAAATGGTGTCAGTCAATTGAGTGACACGTTCTTACTTGATCAGTACCTCCCCACACAAAATTCTGCATCATGTATTCTAGCTTCAAGCACACCTGATTAAGTAAAAGGACTATCTGCATTGTATATGTTGGTAGTGCCACAACAATTGCTTGGGCCAAAGTACACCGACCTCAAATGACAGAGAATTTGCTCTCCAGATACTAAGCAATAAGAAATCATACAGAACGCCACAACAATTGCTTGAACCAAAGTACACCGACCCGCAAATAAGGACAAATCTACTTGTTATGCATTGGGAGCAATTGCCCCCACTAAATTTAAAATTTTTTTAATAATATATTTATATATGATTATAAATTGCCCCCATTGTATAAAATAGTGTAAAAATCAATACTTAATATAAATATTGCCCCTACTAATTTATATATATAAATATTACTCCCACAATATAATATATCTAGATCAGTCACTATTCACAAAGGATAGAGAATTTGCTCTCCAATTTGTGTCACCCACCTTTGAGCATGAGACCAATGAGCTTTCATGACTTAAAGGTGTAATGTTATCTCAACATAAAAGTTCCAAAGTAAAAAAAAAAAAAATCATATAATATAAATGAATGCCTTAAAATTGTAACAAAAAATCATAAGAGAATTTAATCCAAACTTTGGATGAACTTCACATGAAATATTTCAAGTAATACACAATTGAAACATTCACTTCATAAAACAACAATATTATTTTTATTAAAATCTCAAATTTCTTCAACAAAGCACATGAATAGAAAAGAAATATATGCTTGGCATATGGTTGTCACAAATTAAGAAAATGGGTCTAGTAGGTATGACCAATATAGTAATGAAGAAAAAATGTATGTTAAAACATTAAATTATGCCAATTTTATTTTATACAGACAAATGGTATAAGTTATATGCAATTCATTACATTCAATTATTTTTTTGATTTAAGACAAATAGTCTTTGACCCAAATATAAGAAAAAGAGAAAAATGTGATTAATACTAATATTATAGAGAGCTTGTAAAAAAAAACTATTATAGAGAGTGCCTAAGAAAATAAATTATATGCTTTATAGTTCGACCTATTCAAGCTTTTGATAAAATTTATAAGAGAAACTGAATATCAAAATTAAAGATAGAAACATATTATGTAAAAAGTTTGTTAAGCAAACAACAATGTACTATAATTTATATATATATATATATATATATATATATATATATATATATATAAAATCTTAACCAATAAAATAAAATAAAAATCACATGAAAAAAAGTACATTGCACAACAATAAATTTGATTAATAACAATAAATTGTTTATCATCAATGTAATATAATAGACAATTACATTACAAATTTTTACATGAATATACTTATAATTTGTGAGATTAAACTACGTAAATTAAAGGATAAATTATGTTTATTGGGGAAAAAAAATTGCACGACAATAGTCACATATTATAATACTCACGATGGGCGAGTCATAGTAAAGAGAAAAAAATTATGCAGAAAAAGAGTATGAAAATTTAGATATGTGTTATCAATAAAATGACAAAAAAATTCTTAATAATAATACTATGAAGAATTATCACAAAAATGCTTAGATACATAATCCAAGATTACGGAAAATCTCAAGTTACATATTACATTAATTATATTTTTTTGTGAATGATTATATTGATTTAATGTAAATTTATATAAATAATTTATATAATTTACATTAATTATATAAATTATATTTGATGTCACAAAATTATATAAAAATTATCAAAATACTTAAAATATTAAATAAATAATATTTAACATAAAATCCAAAAGAAATGGCCCTGGAAGAGGGCCCACGCACCCAACCCATGAATAGGCTTCTCTGGGTGTCATCTACGTCTTCATAGCCCCATGAAATGTCAAAAATACCATGAAGTAAAAAAAGTTAAAACTTCATTGCTTTTGCATCTCTCCTTTGTTCAACCTATCGGGCTGATTGACTCGGGTTTATTTTTTAAAAAAATTACCAAGTGGGTCTCTTTTATAAAATATTACTAGTATGGGTCTGTTTTAGTATTTGACTTGGTCAAACCGCAACTCCGAATTGTGGTTTTTGTGTCACGTCAACAACGTGATTACGTGAAAACCAGCGTGACAGAAATGACTCTAAAACCGCAACTGAGAATTACGGTTTGATTGGTATTTGACCAACACCTCGTTCTTGTCCCATGGGTAAAAAAAGCACAGAAAACGACGCCTCTAAAACCGCCGAACAAAAAGGATGCGTCACCCTGGAACATGTTATCATGTAAGTGCAGGGTGACGAGGTTGAGGTTGGCGAGGGAGGGCAGAATCTTGCCGGTGAGACGGTTGGCAAAGAGTGTAAGCGTATCGAAGCCCTTGGGGAAGGAGCCGAAGGAGTCCGGGATGGTGTCGGTGAGTTGGTTGCCGTCGAAGGAGATTCCGGTGAGGATGAGGAGGGAAGGGAGCTAGGAAGGGAGGGTGCCGGTGAGTTTGTTATCGGAGATCTTGAGGTATTCGAGGGTTTTGATTTGGGACAAGAAATCGAGTATGGGACCTGAGATATTGGTTTGACCGATATAGAGATTATGAAGCTTGAGTTTGATGAGGGAAGGGGGTAGTGGGGCAACGATGTTGGGGTTGTCGGTGATGAACAGATATTGGAGGTAAGGAAGGTTAGTGACGGAGAGGGGAATAGGAACGGGTTTGGGGAGGTCAAGTTCGTCGAAGCTGAGGCTGTTTACGCGGTATGCTTGGGACTTGGTGCCACATGTCACACCTACCCAGCCCACGCAGCAGTCGGTTTTTTGCTTCCATGAAGAGAGGCTCCTTGGCTTCCCAAGTTCTTTCTTTATTTGAAGCAGAACTTTTTTATCTTCTGGGTTACATTGCTCTGACACTGCGGCTGCTGCACTGTATAACAAGACACGGATAAAAAATATTTTAATTCAAACCGTAGATGGCACTTGTGGTTTTATGGGAATAAAAATTTGTATTTTTTTTGCAACTGTTGGGTAAAGGGAGAGCTGGTTAAAGACCAGTCAAACCGCAGTTCCCAGTTGGAGTTTTATAGTCATTTTTGCCACGCTGATTTTCAAGTAATCACGTTGTTGACGTGGCACGGAAACCGCAATTCGGAGTTGCGGTTTGACCAAGTCAAATACTAAAACAGACCCATATTGGTAATATTTTATAAAAGAGACTCATCTTGATAATTTTTTTAAAAAATAAACTCACTTGGGTCAATCAGCCCAATCTATGGTTATCATCTTCAAATCTAGACACACTTTCATTCGTGACGTCTACTATACTTGTTGGACCTCTGTTGCACTTGTTGTACCTCTGCTACACCCTATCACGATTTCTGTTGTACGTCGCGATCTCTATTGGATGTTCTTGCTACGACCTCCATTGCACTCTCGACATCTCTATTTCTTGCATGCCTTCGTCCACCACGTGTGTCTACATCTATTCTTCATTCTTGTGTACCGGCTATGTGAGTATGGATCGGATAATCCTGACATGCAAAAACATAGAATGCGAGAAGACAAGAAAGATATGAATTTTTTTTAATCTTTTTATTTAAGAGCATTTTTAACATTTTTAAAAATATGAAGGTGTATGGAAAAAAACTATTCACCTATACTAGAAACATGTCGCGCAACAACCCATGGATCGATCTGACTAGTTAAGCGATGTGCAACAAGAAAAAAATGATCCTGGGCTTGTATAAGTCATTTATGAATTGGGTGTCAAAACCCCTCAAATAATTTTGTATTTTGTTCAAGGAAACCAAAAATCGTAGATTGGACTGAGCTGGGTCGTGCCTATGAAAATTGCGGTAAGATCCGATAGTATCTACCATTTCCAGCAACCAAAAAACACAATATTGGTCTCCTATGGTCATCCACTGATGGGAATTAAAACCCCTCAACAAATTTAAAAAATGTTCACCGAGGAGGAAAAAAAAAAAAAAAGAAAATCAAACCCATTTGTGGTATTGGGTCAGGTTTTGACTTGCGGAAGATCCACCAAAATCTTCTGTTTTCGATGACAAAATTAGGGTTTGAAATACCAATCCATATCCAATCCCTTTAAATCCATTTTAATGGATTAGTTTCATATCTAAATTCATTTTTTGGATTTTATATTAATTGGACATTAATTGTATATTTTTAAAATTTTTTACACTAACATTCAATTACAATCCTTAATTTATAGTAAGTTTGACTTTATCAATTAATATTTTTAAAAGTTATATAAATAAAAAGATATGATTTAATATTAGTGTAATATTCTTTTATATTGTCAATACATACTAATTAAACTCAATCTAAAATGTTTCAGATTTTAGTTATGTTTTTAAGGATATAAAAATTTTGAAAATAAAAATTATATTTTTGAAAGCTTACTAATAATTAGTAAGAAAAATACAACTTAAAATATCATATATATATATATATATATATATATATATAAAATACTAAAACTCATTAGTTAATTTAAATAAGTAGAGTGAATATTGTATTTTATTAAATATTGAATTTATCATTACTTTCTTTAGTAGAAATATGAAATATTTTATTTTACTTATAAAATAGTTAAATTTTCTACTCTCTAACAATTCATACAACAATGTGAATATTCTCACAATAATTTAAGAGATGCAAGAATATAAAAAAATATCAAGGATTCGACCATACACTTTGTGTCACATAACAGAGAAGTGTAGGATACATACTAATAGAAAGTGCATGTTTATATCTCACTTCCATGTGAGATAAACCACAATGTTTTGTTTGAACTCCAGATATAGTTCATCTTCTATCACGTCCTCCACACCTCTATAAGCATAATTACATAACTGTGGTAAATATTAAAATGACTGTTACAAATTTTAACTTCATTTTAAGTAGACTTTTAACTGTTATTTAAGTATTTATTTGATAAAAAATATTTTTTTATAAATCAAATAAGTTGTATGATTAAATATAACTAACTTCTTTTAATATTACTTGTAGTTGTGATAAAAAAAAACAACTAAATAAATGTCTCAATTAAAATTTACTAAAAATCGTATTTAAAATAAAATTGGATTTTAATTATAATATGATTTTAAACCATTTTAAAAAAAATTAATTAAATACATATGTATTAAATCTATATGATATGAATTGAATTTTTAAATATTTACCGCATACTCTTGACAAAATGGTACTAGGCTTGTTTGATCCGTACAATATTTTTAATTTTAAAAATTCATGGTGTAGGAACTAGATTGTTTTACCAGTGTAAGACATTACTTGTGATATTTGCATTGTTAAAAATTTGAGTTTATTACACCTGAAATGTTTTCCATTTATTAGTTAGTTATACATACATATTTGATGTCCCTAATGAGTTGTTCTACATCTTTGACGTTTGATTCTCTTATATACAAAAGGACGATGATAAACATGCATAGACACGGATAACTAACTAGTTACAATTAAAGTCAGCATAGAATAAATATCCTGAAAAGTATTTAGAGAAGACAAAGCATGTCTAGCTGACAAATCTGCAACTTGAATAGTCTATCTTTTGTGTATCCCTTTTGTTGTATTATTTTATTGTTCAAAGTTGTATACTTCATCCATTGATTTTTGTTTGAAATAAATATTTAAATTAAAATGAGTTGATATTAACATACAGGGAAGGATGTGGATGCTGGCGAGTGAAAGATCAACAGTGACGGCTGAAAACTTTGATAAGTATGTTCAATTGTTTGTGAAGGTGTGGCCATATCTAAAGCTGCTACTGAATCTGGACTTTAATACGTTGGGAATTCCAACTGAGAACAATGATAGCCAGATGAATCCCAAAATAAAAAACCCTTTGGTCCACCACAAATATGCAATGAAAACAGAAGAATTTGATTCTTCAAGTTTGATGAAGATAGAGGAACCTTTTGCTGGCAGCAAAATTTTGATGATTTCTGACAGTGAACAACTTTTGTCAAGCCAGATGGACGGGAAAGAAATTCCAACTTTTTTCGTAAAAGCATTAACCGAAAAGGAAGCGGAGATGATGTTTAAGACCATGGCTGAAATAGGTGATGGAAACTCTGTGTTTGAAACATTGGCAGCTCAAATTGCCCAAAAGTGTAAAGCGTTACCCATGACAATTGAAAGCTTGAAAGGCCAAACTTCACAACAATGCCCGAGTTTTCAACGAAGCTGAGTTATGATCTTTTAGATAATGGGGAGCTCAAGCACATCTTCTTACTTTGTGCTCGTATGGGTAGTGATGCGTTAATCAGTGACTTGGTGAGATATTGCATTGGTTTGGATTTACTTGAAGGAATTTACACAGTAAGGGAAGCTAGAGATAGAGTACATTCGTTGGTTGGAAAGTTAAAAGAGTTAAATTTGTTGTCTGATAGTTTTTCAAGTGATCGTTTCACCATGCAAGATATTATCCGTGACGCGGCTTTGTCATCCAAGCAGATGCATGCCATTGCACTGACAAAGGGAAAACTAGCAAGGACAAGCTTAAAAAATTCTTTTATGATGTGTAGTGTTCTCTAAATTCTTAAAAAATTCAAAATGTGTTATATTTAATTAAATTTTCTTCAAAATTTGTTATTTTAGTTTGTGCATAATTTTTTTTAATTATTGAATTTTTAAGATAAAACTAATTAATGAGCTAAAACAAATAAAAATAAGTACAATTTTATATTTTGTAATTATTTTTTTATAAGCATATTTTGCAATTTTTAATTAAGTAAAAAACAACCTATATTAATTAATCTATTTTTACTATAGGCAATTTAAAGGAAACAATATCATTTGCTAATTTTATCTACATATATAATTGAGCAATTACAAAAACATTCCTTCAACTTTTATCAAAGTACACATAACTTTACTATTTTTATTTTCTTACACTAACATATCTTTAAATTTAATTAACATATCTTTAAATTTAAAAATATTATATTGATATTCCCTATATGTCTAAAAACATTAAACTATCACCTCTCAAGCTTTAAACTAACATTTTTTATAGGTGATAAAAATAATAGTTAAAAAAATGAAATATATGTATAATTATATTAAATTTCACTAAAATTGTAATTTACTCTTGATATTTAGGTGAATGTGTTATTCACAATAAAAAGGCGAAATCAGAGGTGTAGTCGTCCCTATGTTTTCAATCACAGAATGTGATTGATGAGAGATAGTACTGTTAATCAATCACAACTAAGTTCTATTGAGACTACCAGACAGAAGTAAAAAAGAAATATCAGATATAGCATTAAGTACCCATGCATACCACCTCAAATTGGTCACCATGAACCGTTTTATTCTTTGAGCAAATGACATCAATCAATACCCAGTACCAACAAAAGGGGTAGTTCATACAAATCACACATACATTATGCCCAAAAGGGGGGTAGAAATGTGTGCAACCACTTAAAACGTTGCCCTGTTGAAGAAACAAAAACATCTAAAGGGACTATGAATATGAAGGATACAAAAAAACTGAAGGGAAGTGTTGGGAGGCATCTTTGGAAGAATCACCTCTGCTTAACTCCCCTGTAACCCAAATCACAAAAATAACTCAGGTGCCTTGGCTCATTTCCACTATATATACAGATTCCCTACCTACAAAAACACCTACACCTCTTTTTTTACATCACTACTGCATATAAACACAGAATCTACACACAAACCTCCTTTGGTATGTGTGCAATCAATTTGCGTCAATGAGAATTTGATCTTCATCAGAACATTATGATTCTTAGAAACAAAGTTTCCTGCATGATAGAGAACCCAGTGCCCTGAATTATCCAAATAACTTTTGGCAACAGCATGCTGACCATCAGAAGTTGTTAGCTGAAATTTTACAGGTTTTATATCCCAGCCATGAATGTCATCTGTCTTACAAACACGACGGCCCAATCTCTTGGATGACCTGCCAAGCTGGAGTCTAAAGAACACACTGTATGTTCCAGGTGGAAATTGAAAATCAACATCACCTTCTACTTCAAGCCACCAAGTTTGTTGAAGATAAGCAACTGTGTGGAATCTGTCACAAAAATAGTATAATGCATCAAGTTTCATCACATAGCACATAGAAAATATTTAATAGCATAAAAGGTAGGATTGGGTAGTCATGCAATTTTAAAATGTCTAATCTCATATGTTCCAGCAGAAGGTGGCTAAAATAATTTAGGAGCCACGGGAATAGCTGTAGTAAAGGGTTGCTTTGTATACAGTTTAAAAGAGCTTGAGTATTTTTGTAATGTAAATATATAGTTATTTTCAGTACAGAAACTTTCAAAAGCTCTTCTAGCTTTGCATCTAAATAGACTGTAAATTGATATCAATGTCATGCCAGAAAGCAAAGTAAAATCGTACTAAAATATAGTTTTGTATATGGAGATAAAACCTTTGAAGATAAAAATGTCAGATTTAAAAAAAAATAAAAAATTATAGCCATTTATTTAAAATGACTCTTTCAAATTGGCACTAAGTACATTGTGTATATATAAAAAGATAATCAGCAGAGTTACAAATTTTTAAGTAAATATAATAATTAAATTGCATTTCTCCAAGTTATGCATGTACATACCAGTTATTCAAAGACTATTATTGTGAAACCTACTAATCTTAAGTTTGATTCATTAACAAATGAACTTAAACGAACAATTATCAAGTTGAAATTATTCACTGATGATAACTATGTTTCATTTAGGCCCTTACAAAAAAAAATGGTTGTAAATAACCTTGAATTGAATATAGTAGAATGGATTTGGATTAGTATGAAATATTCAATCTTCAAGCTTTACAAATAAGTTAAATAACAAAACTAGAAGGTGAAAAATGTGTGACATTAATAAAAAAAAAAAGGCATAAAATTAAATAAAAATGCAGCAAACATAATGTTTTGTATTTCAACATGAATATACAATAAAACAAAGTCAATCCTAGGACAGTTCTATATAATATGTTAGCCCAAGCAACATAGTTCACTTACAAAAATCTCACCTTGACTCTTCAGTTGAAATGCGACTCCAATATCTCCGATCATCTATCCCTGTAATCCTTAAAGTCTGGGACGAGATCGCCAAACGCAGCCCACCTGTCCTCTTATCCAGCCAAATTTCCTATACCAATGTAACAATTTTGACAAGTAAGCACCATGTATTTGAAGAGAGTATATGAGCTGGAGAATAAATAAAGGACAAAACTTAAATGCAGTCAACAAGTGTCTTTGATGTTGTTTTCCAATTATGAGTCTACTTGAATCAATTTCTCTATAAAACACTTCTAGAAGGAAAAAACTAACAAAACAAAATGAATTTATCTATGAGTTAAAATTAACTTAAGCATATGTTAAAAATAAGTTTATAGATAAGCTACTAACATAAATAATTTCTACAAACTAACTTACATAAAAAGTTAAATTAATGTTTTCCTTACTTTATTGTTCTAAAGGTTTATCCAAACAAACCCATAAAATGAAAGTTTCAACCAATAATGGATATAATTAAAAGTTCATACAACTGCATGTTAGTTATGGAGCAAAGGTAACTACTCACCTTGGTCCCGTTGTCAAACGAATTAGGCTTGCAGAGTCTTGCATAAATCTCCCTCATCCCCAATTGTTCTACAGAAGCATCCTTCAAAGCTTTCTCCACAATGAACTTATAATTCAATGGCAATTTGGATTCCCAAATGAAATCAGCTAAGGAAGCATCACGAAACGCCCTGTTCAATCGTGCAAGTTGGCAAATATCCGGTGGATCCAAATACATTAACACCAATGCCACACAACTCTCAGGTATATCCCCAAGCCTTGGCCTCAAAGGGGTAGCATCACCATCACAAACACAAGAAGAAAAACTAGCACCCATGTTAAGACACACCTAACCAAATATAACCACTGTGTACCGTTTACCCCCAAATCAGAATTCTTTTTACACACCCAGAATACGATATGAACTCAAAACTTGATTTTGAACCTGAACTTACCAATTCGACGCAGGCAGAATTGAGTGAGTCTCAGAACTTGAGTTTGAACCTAAATTTGTCGATCTTCTGAGAAAGAGCTAGAGAGGGAAAAGTGAAGAGAACAGCGATTGGAGTCAAATACATGAGAATTTAAAGGAAAATGAGAAGCCAAGACGAGATCTTGAAGATGTGACTTTATGGGGGAATTTTTCAGGGTGGAGACTTTCAGAAAGCGTGGTTGGGGAGTCCTATCCTAGGTGTCGTGGAAAGGAGATGGAGTGCGAAAACGACATGAGAATATGGTACCTGTACGAGGATTCGTCTAAGCGACACAGCGTTTAGGAACTGAACTTAACTCAGATCGCTCAAGAATATGAGCTGTGACGAACGGAATACGAGGTTGATGGTTCTTATCCGGTACAAGTGATTTAATCATTTAGAATAGATTTGTTGACTTTATTAATTGGTATTTTAAAAATCACATATACACTATATTAATTAAACTCAAAAATTTAACACATTTAAAAGAATTTTAAATTAATTATTAATTATAACCTTTTATTTACCTTACTTTTATTCCTAACTTCTCATCTCATGATTATTTATTATTGTTGATGAGAACACGTAGTAACCCATTCTCGATTATTGTTGATGAGAACACGTAGTAACCCATTCTCGAAAAATAGATTCCAAACGTTATGCGTATTTACACACTGTTTTCGTTAAAGGACAAAACAGAACGTCACGTGTATTTTTTTTTTAAAAGACATTACGTGAACGAATTTATCGAAATGATCAATGAATAAGAAAAATGAGTTAGTTTAAGTAGGATTGTTGTTGTTGTTTTCTATTAACAAAAAAGTAGGATTCTTGATCAATTGATTTAATGGGATAGAAATGATTATTATCAAACTCAAAAATAAAAATAGCACAAATTGAATATAAAATAACATTCTAATAAATAATTTTATTTATATATATAATATTTTAAAAATATAAAATAAGATTAAAATTAAAAATATTAAAATTACTACTGTAAGAGATAAAAAATTAAAAAAAATAAAATTATCCAATAAATAAAAACTCCTAAAAACTCCTTAAAAAATCTTAGCTTTTTTTTTATGAAAAGTTAAAAATTGTTAGCTAAAAACTCTTGGTTAAATATATTTATTCGAGACTCTTCAAAAAAGTGATAATGAACTTATATAATCTTTAAATATAGAGGTCTTCCTAAATTAGATTTGTTTAATTTAGGATAAATTAATTATTTTAAGGTTTTGATTCTTTTGAAGGAAAAAATTAGACAATTTGAACCAGACAAATTCTATTAAAAATGGGTTAATAGAGTATAGATAACTGAGTTATCATAAAAAAACTATTATATTTTTTAAGTTTTGTATTTAACTATTGTCTATTATATAAATTTCAATTTTATATTAATGTAAGATAATAATATATTTTGTTATTTAATGATTACATATTTATTTTACTTAAAATTAAATTTTCTATAACTATCACTTTGTATATTTCACTAATGTATTTAATAAAATATAATAAAAAAATAAAAAATATCACCAAAAGACTTGGTAAAACTAGATAAAAATCATAATAATATCATAATAAATGATGAAAAAAGAAAAATAAATAAAATATAAAAAATTAAATACCAAACTTTTAAATGTATTAATTTAAATTTGAAAATAATTGGTTGAGTTATCGGATTGATTCGAATTGAAAATAGATAAATTAAAAAAAAATTATGTCATTATATATAATAGGGTTGGTTCAAATTTGAAGTAAAAGAAATCAATGAACTGAATCACTCAAATTAATTTAATATTGTTTGATTTGAATTATATGAAATTCATTAAGTCAACGAATTGGATTAACACTCGTGTCTATAAATTTGTTGTATTTGTTCTTTCATAAATATTTGTAACTTAAAATATTGATGGCAAGAAGTAGCATTGATATACGTGAAGAACTTAAGGAGATGATAGGGGATTCCAACACGGCACGTATATACATGCATAATTAATGTAATTTATTTCTTGGAATATAGTATAGATTAAAATATATAATTAAAGCATTTATTTTAATAATTTTTTTGTTGTGAAAAGAATTAATTAAACATAAATGTTACAATTTGCAACAACTCACGCCACTCTGTTAAAGAGATCCCCTTGACAGTAATTTTTATTTTCAAGGTAGATTTAAAATTTTGGATTTTTTTAATGATTTTGTTCACATTTAGAAAGAGCATGCATACAATCAGAACTCGTATCCAAAAACATACAACTTGGACCATCTTCATCCTATTAATTACCTATGCAGCAAGAAAAAATAGAAAGAAAGGAAAAGAATTTAAATGCAGTTGAAATGGAAAAAAGAAAGAAATTAAGATGTTGATGGCCAGAGAGAATGAAAGAGGATCCATATCGGCTTAAGAATGGACTAACTATGATCTTCATTTTACTATGCCACCAGGCAAATTAAATCAAATTTATTATGTTACTGAATTTGTTAGTAGTTTTTAAAAGTAAATCGAATGCATGCATGCCTCTTTGATCTTTGTTGCCAGCGTAACATGCACCACTTCATGCTGGATGGTATTCACGAAAAAGAAAAAGATAATATTAAGGAAAGGATTTTTCTATCCCGTGTAACTTTACACAATAATAAATAAACAAGTGATTTAGAATACCAAAAGTCAATGCTCATCAATGATGAGTTGAACTTCTTTTTAGCAGTGAAATTTTCGGTAGGGAAAAAAATATAATACGTGTGTATGGAACTTAAATAATTTCTAATAACGATATTTTTTTTTCATATTATATTATATATATATATATATATATATATATATATATATATATATATGATTGCATGTTTACGTTTGTATGGATGAACAGATGCACATCTACATAAAAACTATTGTAAGTTTAATGTTAAATTTTTTAATCATATTTTGTGATCGAAATTTGAAGTGTCTAATATATGTTTAATATTGTTTTGTCTTTAAAAAATCATAAATCTAGATTATTTCTAAGGTTAAGAAGAATCTTATACTAATTGGATAATACATTGGTTAAATTATTATATAGCCTCATATAATTATATTATCTATAGTCTTAATCAATAATATATAACATATAATTATTTGATTAATACAATTTACAATATAAATTAATTTAATAGTTATATGTTATATGTTTGTTAATTGAAATGAATCTGATTAAGAATAATTCACTTATTTCAATAGTAAATTTAAGTGAATTACTTTTTATTTTCATTGTTTTTAAATAGCTAATATTAATTCTAAGATTTAAAAAAATGAATAATTAATACTATATCATGGTTGTTGCTGATTTCCTTCTTATCCATAGGAGTAGATAAAGTTCTACTCCGAATATTAGGTTTTTGTTGACTTACTAGATTTCCTAGGAACATCTCAATCATATGCTAGCTTAAGTGTATAATTATATATTTTATGAGAAAATGCTCGAGCTTATAAAAAAAAAAGAAAATCCTCAACTATATTATGGCATATAGTAGTAATAAGGGAGTATTTGGTTTTGGTAAATATTTTTTGTTTTTATTTTTTATTCTTATTTTTTAAAAATATTTTTATTTTTAAGTTTTTAACATTCAGAAAATATATTTATTTTATTTGATATTTTATATTTTTTTAAAATATTAAATTTAATCAATTTTAGTAAAAAATATTATTAAGTATTTATATATATGTATAGTTTTTTATAATTATAATATTTTTATTAAGTTTTTAATAGTTTTGATTTTTTTAAATTTCTGACATAATTATTTTTTAATTTTCATTTAATTTTTAAAAAATATTTTCTAAATTATAACTAAATAATATATATATATATATATATATATTTGTTACTGTTTTTATTTTGAGTTTAATTATTAATATACATTGTTAGTGTATATTAATTTACACTAATATTTAATCACAATCATTCATTGATGATAAATGTTTTGACTTACTATTTAATAATCTATAAGTTAGATAAAGTTATAAGCTATATAAATAAAAAATTATATTTATAAGTTATATAAATAAAAAATTATATAATATGATTTCATATAAATAAAAAATTATATAATATGATTTCATATTAATTAATCTCTTTCATTTTTTATAAAAAAAAAAAACTACCCGTAAAAGAGACACTTTCCCTTTGAAGTTCGAATCTAGTTAAGTAACATGTGTCATCCTTAAAATGATTTTCCTCGCAACGCAGACCCGAAGCAAGCTAAGGAACAAAACGTAATAAAGGAGAGTATTTTTTTTAGTTAAAATGTGAGACAGAATTGACTGGCATCTTGTTAGTATTTAATACCACAAGAAAAGCAAAGAAGATGCCAAAAAAATATTGATAATTAACACAAATTGTTATCCACTTGTAATATTTTGGTTACGTAGGAATTAATGCCCAGACATAAAACTAAGCATGATTGATGGTTATCTATGATAGCTGAGTCAGATACAACAACTACTGATAGCAATTTTATTTTGGATTCTTAAACTTTGTTGTCGCAACTTATGTCCCTATAGGATGACGAATTGAAAAAGAAAACTTTATTTGATTAAAAGAAAGTCATCACTAAATTTTAGTATTTAATTTAAGAAAACTGTTTAAAAAATCTTGAAATATGTCTTGAATTGATCGATTTAAGAGTTGATGAGATGCAATCAAGGTACTAGTTTCTAATTCCTCATGCATTATAAATAACATTACTCTTAATTTACTCTACGCTTATCAAGGAATTTGTTAAGATCCTTAATATCATTTTGGTGATGTGAAAGATATGACTGATTAGAAATTATGTTGCTTTTAAAGGAATATTATTTTGTGTTGTTAGCAACTAGTCATGCAGATATGTAGTTATAGATTAATAGTTATTATAAGGCTTCACCAGTGTTTTATGATGCATGATCTTCTCTGTCGCTAATGTGTATGAAGCGAATCAAATGATGTGAGTGGACTTGGTAGGGATTATGTATTTTGTAGGAATGGAGATTGTTTTTTATAATACATTCCTTTGTTTATGTAATATGATAGATTTCATTGTCATATTTTGTGACAGAGAATATTAATGAAAATTTTTCTTATTAAAAAAATTAATATGCAAATACAATAATAATTACTTTACCAGCTCATACTCATAAAATAATTAAAGAGTTACATCTATATCTTTTATATAAATATATTTTATTTTTAAAAACTCCTTTTTTTTTTATAAAGACAAATTCTATTAAAAAGATGGAATAGATTTGTGGATATATATTTTAGATCAACTGGGAAGTCACTTTAATCTCAAATATCTCTCGGTCATATAAAAATTTATTATATATGTAACTCCCTTAAAAAATATTTCCTTGATAGCAAAACCTAAAACATTAATCAATTTTAGTTTAGAATAATCAGAATGGCATGTCCCATCATGCATATTCTTATTTCTCAAACTATAAGTTAACAAAGCATCATGCTCCAATCAATTCATTTTTTTAGTTGTTATTCAAACTTGCAACCTTTCTTTTTTCACTCTCCCTTCTTTATATTTTTTTTACCGCTAAATCACTTTATCACTTCTATCAAATCAATTCATGTGTTTAACATATTGATAAATTTTTTATATATTAAAAATTTTCAAAATAATTTGGACGTCTCATCTAACCTTATTCTCAGAACCTGTGATGAAATTTACATGCTTATATTCAAAATAATTTTACGTGCTTTTTTTTAAAAAAAAAAAAGAAAATATATCTCAAGACGTCATACACAAGGTTGATATAACTGAGTTTGAAATTTTTATTTAACACTTACTATTTTTTTTATTTCTCACCTACCGGTAGAAAATATACGATTTTATTATTTATTTTTTCTTCTTTGGCAGTGCATAGCTAGAAAAAAAAATTGCAATTTTTTTTCTCCGGCGATGTACTTCCACAGAAGAAAAAAACAAAAAAAAAATTATTACTCATAAATATTATTAGAGTAACAGAAATTAAATGTTAATATTATTAATTTAATTATAACAAAAAATTAAATTACTCCTAAATATTTTTAGTCTCAAATTAATAATTAACTTCAATATAATAATAACAATAATAATAATAATTAGAGTAATTAGTGTCAGTGTAATTTGAGTAATTAATGTTCATTAGAGTAATTAACGTTGTCATTAGACTCAAAGTAATTAGAGCAATGAGGGAGAACAAAGAGTGTAATTAGAGTAATTTGCAAAAAAATTAAGAAAAGATTTCATAATAAATTTTATATTTTATTTATTTTTATATTTTATCATATAAAATTTTAATAAAATGTTAAAAATTATATTATAAATAAATTATATTATTAAAATATAAAATTTTATAAATATTATATATAAATTTTCTAATTAAAATAATAAAATATAAAATTTATAAATATAAAAGTTTATTAGAAGAAGGTTTTCTGTAATAAACTTTTATATTTTATTTATTTTACATGTTAAAATATAAAATTTTAATGAAATTTTAATAAAATTTTAAAAAATTATGTTATAAATATAAAAAATTGTGTTATAAATAAATTATATTATTAAAGTATACAATTTTATAAAGATAATGTAAATAGTTAAATAAATTTTTTAATTAAATTTTTCTTTTTTCGAAAGCTTATTTAATAAAAGTTATTTTATTTTGAAATGTGAGTAGGTGAGGTTAATTTATTAGAGTAAGTGTTATGAGAGATAATTTTAATTTATTAGGATAGGTGTTAGGATAGATAATTAGGTTAAAAAATATTTTTAAGTTTTTAAAAAATTATTAAGGTTGGTAGGTGTTAAATAATAATAAAAAAAAAAAAAGATGTAAAATAAAATCCCTTGAGTTTTTATGCTAATAAAAACATAAGATCAACCGATTGACATGCTTGAATGGTCCTTTTTTTTCTGTTAAAAAATAATTTGCACATTTAAACATGTGGGAATACTTGAGATGTATATTCAACCATATTTCCAAATTGAAAGATTGCTACAACACCGTACTTGAAATAATCCTTTTTGTTTAAAACAACATAATTTTATGTTATAAAAAACATAATTTTTTGTATTAAAAAATTGAGGGAATTTTGAAAACATCATATCCAATAATATTATTACACATGTCATGAACTATGATTCAAAGGAATAGTCTAATTTCAATACAAAATCAGATTGGTTTTGGAAACCGGGCTGAGCCCAGCAAACTACTAAAGTATCAGGCCTTAAAAATGGCAGTTTCTTTTCAAACACCTCCCTTTCCTATTTACACCCCTCAATATTTAGAATTTTCTACAAAATTCTAAAACAGCCTCACCTTCTTTTACTCTAAGTTTTTTTTAGGGAGCATCACCGGCTTCATGACTTCACGTGAAACTCTACCAATTTCTTTGAAAATTTCCATTGTCTTCTCCATTTAACACTCTCAACCTCTTCGAACATATATATTTTTTACCTCTACTTTTAAGAACTTCCTTTTGTTATATATTTTCGAAGAGGGTGAAGATGCTCTTTCAAAGAGGTGGGTAGAGGTTCATATATAATCATGAAGCTAGGTGATGTTTTGTCAAAAAATTTAAGATAAAAGAGTGGAGTTGTTTTGAGATTTTGCAAAAAACTGTAACCGATGTGAATAGTAAATAATAAAATGTTAAAAGAAATTACCCTTAAAAAGCTAATGGCTCTAAAGGGATCGTGTTGGGCCCAAAAGTAACAAAATCAATGAAACAATGGACCAGAAAGGGTGAAGAACTCTAAAGCTCAATAATAGAGCATTACTAAAGAAAAAGGATTTAGAGAAACACAAAATTACAATCACTAGAGATGATCAACAAATACATCACCTAGCTTAAAATTCTAAGTTGGTACTTAAAATTCTAATAGGATTAAAATTTTGACAATAATATTTTAAAATTCAAACTCAAAAATTGCAACAATGTTGTTTTTATACATTCAAAAACTTAAACTTAAAATTAATTTTAGTTTATAAATTTAAAAATTGAAAATCTAAAATCATGATGAACGGGCCTTAGTTAACGAGATCCATCTAAATTTAATTACTCTTGTATGGAATATTGAAACACATAAAATTTCATCATTTGAATATGCCTGAAGAAAAACATTTAGAATTGAAGTAAAATGAAATGAAAATTAACAAAAGCAATAGTTGTGCACACTATACAATCTAAACACGAATATTTCAACAAATAAAAAAGAAAAACCTAAACACGAATCAATAGCAACAGTATCATTCTCTCTCTTTACGCAATCAATCCAATCTCTCTATACACATTGAAGGGAATACATTTACTTGGATAATAATAATATATACATCTCTTTATTTTGTACATTTTATTAATATTTTTTGTTTTTTTTATTTCTCTTATCCTATATTTATATTTTTTTTTCTCACTAGATGTGTAATAATATATTAGATGTACATGTATTATTTTTCATTTATTTTAAGAATAAATATAAAAAATAATTAATTTATCCGTTATATATATACCTTCTTTAATAAAAGCTTCTCATTTTGTAATGAAAAATAATAATTGTGAAGAGGCTAAGGAAAATTTTGAGCCAGTTGCCTAAGCAAGTAGGTTGGGTATTTGATGATCTGGTGACTATGATTTACTCATAAGTGTGTGAATCTTACGTGGGTCCCATGTGCACTTATGGAGATTGTCGACCCATCCAGATTATGTCTCCAGGTTTAGAGTTAGACACCATTCCTTGCCCCAAGAATATTTTCTTTGCTAACTAAGACAAGAGAAAATCCCATTGCAACCATTTTCACTTACCACCTCACCCGTATAGACATATCCCTAGTCTGTCTAAGACCAGTAACACCCATTTTTAACCAAATAATTAATATACCTTTCAAGACTTTTCCTTATACCAACTACATTTCTCCGTTTTCCCTCCATCATTAATCATTAATCATTAATCATTAATCATTAATTGGATAATATAGCTACCATGTAATATTTTTTATCTCCCACCTCCTGTACATAATCTTCTTTTATATCATATCTCAATATATATATCCTTAATTTCTACTTATCATTAGACAAATATATTAAGATATATATAATATAAAAAAGTTTTACAATCTAAAAGAGTATTATACTAATGTTAATTGTAATTTTTTAATTATATAATTTTTAAATAAAGTTATTAAATATAAATGTAAAACTCATTATACAATTGTTTTCTCATATATTAATACTTTTATTTTATAAGAAAATCATAGACCAAGAAGGTGGTGGCATATTATTAAAAGATTGTGGAATACGGTGTGTTTTTATATATAATAATAGCAAGTTAGTTAGCAACAACTTGTGCAAATATCTATCAACACTATTCGATGGTTAATTTATTTTATTTATATCAAGGAGTATGAATTACAAGATTACTATTCACGATAGAATTTCCCGGCAGTTGCACGTGCTCCATAGGAGGCACTTTGAGTAAAAATAAGAATGAGTTGATGAAGCAAAGGAAATATTCTTCTACCTTTTTTCTCTTTTAATTAAGTTTGTGGCATTAGTTTTGTTAACGAATCCAATTAAAGGTAAACTGTTTGGGGTTTTTATTAGTAATCTATAAGGGCAGTTATATTATATATAAGTGTACGTTTTGGTTGTTTTTGACACGCATGCATATGTGTAGGGGAAATTAATGAAAAGTTGAAAGAGTGTTATGAAGTGATAGATTTTTCTTCTAGTAGTAATAGCTTAATGACTACGTGATGACTAAGTAATTTGGAGAAGGAAAACTCTTAGAATTTGGAATCATCAAATATCAAATATCGGAAAGGCTATTAAATTTAACAATAAACTAATTAATGCGTTTCTTCTATAAAGAGACAACCCAACTCTCTTCCTCACATGCATATCACAGTATATGTTACTGATCAAATGTAATTGTTTTTTGTTCATAAAAGAAATTACTATATGTAATTGATGAAAACATGTAAACTAATTAAGAAAAAACGGATAAATAAAGAATTACATATAAAATAAATTGTATTTTGTTGCCGATTGAAAATAATTTAGAAGTGGTTTTTTCACCCTAATTGTTTGACTAATGTCACTAGTTGTTCTAATAATTTTTGTTTCCGAGAGCTAAAGATAGTAGCTGAGGTCTTTGTTAAAGTTAGGTTTAGATATATCTCAAAGATAGTGTTTTTTTTTTTTAATTCTATTTCTGATATTACATACATTTTTTATTTATGCAAAGAATTTGAATGATATTTTACGATTTGATATTCACTAATTAGATGACTTTTCACCAAAAAATAAATAAATAAAACTGTTCTAATAATTAAATTAATTTAATTGGTATACTTTATTAGTTTAAAGATTTTTATATTGACATTCAATCACAATTATTGATTCAAGATAAATTTGTTTACTTTATTTGTTACTACTACTTTAAAAATCACATAAATAAAAAAGTTATGATTAAATATCAATGTAAAAAACTTTTATATTAATAGTGTATACCAATTAAACTTTAATTAAATTACACGTTGATCATATTATAATAAGATGTTCTCTCAATTGATTAAAATAATTCGTTCTTGTTCTAAATAAGCTAAAATATTTATGTAACAAATAATTGTGTTGTTGATAGAATTATATTAAAACTACAAATGAAAATTAAAATAGAAATGGAGGAGAAAAATATATAAAAAAATTGATTTTAAATAATAGAATAATAATAACGACCAAAACAAAATATTGAATTGACAAATTTATGTTAGTAATTACGTACAAATCACAACAAACTATAAATTAATTACCTATCGAAATTTTTATTATATAAAGCGTTGTTAAAGGATCTAGCTAGAGTTTCTTTTTTAAAAAAAAAGCTAGAGTTACATTAAAAATTAAGAATGTGAGTTTTCTAAAAGAGTTTAACTAATGTATTAGGATTTTACGCTAACTTTTAATCTCAATTTTTTATTTGTATAATTTTTAAAATAATAATTATAGATAAAGTTAATAAATCTATTATAAATAAGAGAATTGTAATTAAATGACAAGTTTTTGAAATTAGGTAGGCAAAATATAAGTTGAAGTGTTAAAATAGTATAGTTGAAGAATTGAAGTAAATAAAGGTTTGATTGGTTTGATTTTGTTCTTTAGTTTTTGAAAACAGTTTTTAAAAATAATTTTCAAAAATAGTTTCCGGGAAGAAAAGAAAAGAAAAACTTGTTTAACAAGTGATGTTTGAAAACTGTTTTGAAGATATAAAAATGGAAAAACTTGTTCATGTTTATTAGAATTTCATTAATAAAAAACGAAAAACAACATGTTCTATTGTATTTTGAGTTTTCAAAATAAAAACAGAAAAACAAAACTATTTTAAGCTGTTCCAGTTTTTTAGTTTTCAACAACTAAAAAACCGAAACTGTTTTCGAAAACTTTTCTCAAAAAACAATACTCAAACAAGTTTCTTAGTGTTTAAAAACTAAAATACTGAAAACAGTTTTATAAATTTGTTGTCAAACATGCACAAAGTGTTTTCTTTTTTTATTTTCACCTACCACTATATGCATTTTGGGATTAGCATTGTAATATTGTTTGTATGTTTTGTTACTTTGAGTAACATAATTGCTAAGTATTATACAATAGCTAAAGACACGAGCATGACAGCTAGGCATACAATACATTTATTCACTATGAATACGTTAATTTAGAATGAAGAAAAGAAATTGAATGCATTTAGCTTTAACAACCGTATAATTATCCTCTATAATTACCAGGAATAACAAAAACTTGCCTAGTAAAACAATTATTTTTCCACGCATTAATTTCATATTTCATGCTTTTTAATAATATTTAGGTTTACTTAGCAGGTATCATTAAAATATATTCATTAATAAGACTTAAAAAATTGCTCAGAAGCATCTAAAAAATACTTGCTAAACAATTAAAAGATATTTTAATAAATAGTATAGTATTTAATATCTTTCAAAATAAATTTTAAATTCTTAAAAATTATTTCAACGATATTTAAAATTTAACAATTTTTTTTTACTGAATTAGAACTTAACTTAGACGATTGTCATCAATCAAAGCTTATTTAGGTAAATTAATTAATGCCAATTTATTTGTGTCCAATAATAATAAGGAACAATTTTGGAACCCCATCCCGAATATCCAAACGTGGTATTGGCTAATTGGATTAAGAACATGACATTTGTTTATTTATTTATAATAAAAAGACAAAAGTTGGAGGATAGAAGAAGAAAGGGAAAGAGAAAGAGAGGGTGAAGAAGACCTATGCTTATGCTTTCTCTTTAACATCACCATACAAAAACAACCTATTCCCACTGATTAACCAATAAACAGTGTGAACAATCATGATTCTTCTTTCTGAACTCCAAATTAATTCTTCTTCTTACATTTATTTCTTTCACGATTTTCAAAATATATCTCTAAGATATAATAAATATAATTTTAACATATAAGTTATTTATAATTACATTTTGTAATAAATATATATTTTTAAACATATTGACTATATTTTATATTATAATCATAGTTTAATTAAGACAAACTATTGATTTGAATAAAAAAAATTGAAAAAACAATTTCCAGAAATGGTATATTTTATTAAAAATAAAACATAAAATTAGGGAGTTAAAAATGAAGAGAGAAATAGTGAAGAGTATAGATATATCAATCTATCCACAGAGACCATCAAAGTACAAAATTCAAAGACTTGATATCCCAACTCAAACTCTTGTTCTTCATCATAGACACTTATTGTTAAGAAAAAATCATAGACCAGTTAGCCATGGCAAACACAAGCTTCTTAAGCAATTGCACATTCAGAAAACCCAACACACTTTTCACAAACCTCTACCTCCTCACCTTCGCCACCTTCCTCTGCACCTTCTTCTACCTCCTCGGCCTCTGGCGCCACTACCCCTCCCCCGCCACCGCTATCTCCGCCGCCACCTGCTTCCAACCCAACACCACCGCCGCCCCCGCCGTCACCACCACTCTCGACTTCGACGTCCACCACCTCCTCCCTGACCCCCCTCCCGCGGCAGCGCGTGGCCCCCACCTCCCTCCCTGCGCGTACACCTTCTCCGAGTACACCCCCTGCCAGGACCAGAAACGCTCCCTCTCCTTTCCGCGGACGCGCCTCGCCTACCGTCAGCGCCACTGTCCGCCGCCCGGGGATGTTCTCCGCTGCCGGATTCCGGCCCCACACGGCTACCGGCAGCCGCTGCGGTGGCCGGCGAGCCGCGACGCCGCCTGGTACGCGAACGCGCCGCACAAGGAGTTGACCGTCGAGAAGAAGGGGCAGAACTGGGTCCGGTTCGAGGGGGACCGGTTCAGCTTCCCCGGCGGTGGGACCATGTTTCCACGTGGCGCCGATCATTACATTGAAGACATTGGAAAGCTTATTAATCTTCGTGATGGCTCTATCCGAACCGCCATCGACACCGGTTGTGGGGTACGTTCACGTTTTTTTTTCCTGAACCGGAATTCCGATTCGGCTCTTCCTGAACCGGTTCCGTGTCTTGCAATCTTTCCCTTTCTCTTTTTTTTTTTTTTCTTTTCGCTCTCAATCATTGGTTCACCACAGCTATGCATTTTTGGATTATAGTTGGTGATATTGATTACTGAAAGTTTTGGATTGACCCGAGTGTGCCCTTTGGCTATGGTCAATGCATGATTAACATTATTTCTACCGTATTATTATAAGTTAGAATACATTGTTTAAAATTATTCAAAATAAAAAAAAAAAAGCACTTTTTCAGTTCATAAGTTCTATCTTCTTTTCGTAGTTTTGAAATTGTTATTGATAAATTTTAATTATTAACAAATATCAATGGAAAAATGTGTTAAAGAATGCTAATGCTTTTAAAAGTGCTTAGGATCTAGACTTCAAAATGAGTAGTAGTAGTAATATCTATAGAATTTTGGCGGGTACGAGGTTTCGGTTTTGGCCGTTAACACATTCTTATAATATTATTTAGGGACATAATTAACACCTTTAAAATTCAGTGAAAATTACAAAAAGTTTCACTTTTTATTATTTAATTTAATAAATTTCATTCATAAATTTTAAACTTTCTAATAAAATTTAATGAATAATAATGCTTGACAATTTGATAAGGGGTCTAGACTTGAAATAAGTAATTATCGATAGAATTTAGCGGGTAGAAAATTTTGGGTTACCTTTTGAATAGGTAATTTAGTTTGACTTTGAGTTTTGACAAATACATAGAATACTGAACCCTTATGCACATATGGTATTGGACTATTGGTTGGGGAAAAGTTGGAGGTTGGTCCTCACTAACTGAGAAATTTCCATTTTGGTGGTGTTTTTCTTTTTCTTTTTCAAAGTGAATTTTGGTAGTAGTAATTTGAAGCAACTACCTTGTATTAAAGTTAAAGTAGGTTGCTCAACCTAACTTTTTTCCCAATACACCCTAAAATCATATGTTTCCTTCTATCGTATGCTTTAAGATCATGGGCATTTTTGGCAACCCACATTTATATTCTTGTGGTTGAGTCGGTTGTTGTTTCCTAAAAGTTTGACGAAATTTTCTATGGAGTAATTATATGACATCGATGGTAGTTAGTAAAAAATTGAGTTTTTTATGACATCTTATAGTTATAGTATTGGTGCACATATAGTAGTTATTTTTTCCCTTTTTTTATTTGAGAAAATGACTTTGAAATTAATGGAGAGTGGAATTGTTGTCATAAATAATAATGCCAAGCTTTGGGACAGGTCAATGAGGTTCCTCGAATTAAATTTAGGCATGGCCTCAAACCCTGTTTAATGACACCACCAAATCTATGTGTGTGTCAGTTACATATAAAATTTACTTTATCTTTCTTTTGTTTCTACTTTCTAGAGAGCAAAAATGGAAGGAAAAAGGAATAATCAAGAATGGCTTTTGAAAAAGGTCTTCTATTTTTTCCCTTCAAATCGAAGTAAAGCATAATGATTGAAATATAAAATTTGCTCACTTGTCGTATGCATTGGAAATCATGAAGCTTTTTTGGCACAGTGATTTAACTAGCTATTGGAATATTAAATTACAAATCAGTCCAAACTAGTTTTGATTCACTTTGTAGCAATCATAATCTGCTTTTCTGTTTATGTCTTTACGTTCTTTGTTGAGGAATGGGTGAAAAGAACAATAAGAAATTGACAGATTACAACCTAACTGTCTCAATCATGCTTCCGTTTCCTGAATTATTATTATAAGTTACTTAATCAAGACTTCACCTCCTCCATCGACATACCAAGAAATAATAATAGGAATATAATTGAATTAAAATTTACGTAAAGATGTTGTCATTATTATAAAAATTATTATATATAATTAAACTATTGACTTTCTTTCAAAAATCACATCTCACTGATTCATAATATTGATTTTTATGCTGATATATGTGAAATTAAAATACTACTAATAATAAAGTAACATTTATTTTCATGAGATGACTATTCACATCCCAGTAACGACATCAGGCACTAGTTTTAGTAACATGGCATGTGTTCATCTATTGAAAGATACTCAAAACAACAAATATTAGATCCTTTTAATAATAAGCATAATTAAGTTGAGTCTTTTGTATGACATTTTTTTTATTTGGGTTTTGACAAGTTGCAATTTCCAACTCAGGTAGCAAGCTTTGGAGCTTATCTTCTATCCCGTGACATTTTAACAGTGTCATTTGCCCCAAGAGATACTCATATATCCCAGGTTCAATTTGCTCTTGAACGAGGTGTTCCTGCATTGATTGGAATTCTTGCCACAATCAGGCTTCCATACCCGTCAAGGGCCTTTGACATGGCACACTGTTCACGTTGCCTCATTCCTTGGGGCAAATATGGTACATCCATTAACCCTTGAAACTTTAAAATTCATACAAATAAAAAGTTGTGATTTAAAATTTTTAGACTGTTAATGCATACTAATTAAACTCTTCATTTTATAGTCTTTATTTTCCTGTAAATGCTAATGGGGAGAAGCATATCCAGATCATGTTGACATTTCTAGGCTTCCAATGAGAGTTTTCAGGAACGTGACAATGCATTGTTTGTGGCATTGGCAGATGGAGTATACTTGACCGAAATTGATCGAGTGCTACGTCCAGGAGGGTATTGGATTCTATCAGGACCACCAATAAACTATGAGAGTCATTGGAGAGGTTGGGAAAGGACTCGTGAGAGTCTGAAAGAAGAACAGGATGAAATTGAGGATGTGGCGAAGAGTCTATGCTGGAAAAAGTTGGTACAAAAGGATGACCTTGCAATATGGCAGAAGCCCACCAATCATGTGCATTGCAAACTCAAGCGAAAGATCTTCAAGAGTGGCAGTAGACCCTTCTGTATTGAGGCACAGGATCCAGACACAGCATGGTAATCAGTAATGACATTTTTAAGCTTTGTTTTTCATCTCATGAAGAGTAATCAGTTGGACTAACTAGATTCATTTGTTGGCCTGGTAATTATCAGATAATGTTACAGGTTTTTGGTTTGAAAATTTCTTTATTAATTATAAAAATGCAATCTTGGTTTACTTAGTTTTGTATTTTGAAATATTTATTCAAGAAAAAATGAAATTAGAAAATAATAAAGTTTTTTCTATTTGTTTGTACGGATATGGTTCATTTAAATTGAGCCATGGTAAAGTAAATAATTTTATTTGTTGACGAAAAATTATTTCAATACAGGTATGATTTGTTATGCATGTACATATATTATTGACTATTTATTTCTTTATCAACTACTAATAATACGTATTACTTTTTCTCTCTCTCTAAAAGAGCTGAATACTAAAAGTTAAAGCAGAGAACTAAAACAGCAAACGATTTCTTAGATAAAACAGCTCAGTGTTTTGGCTCCTTTCTATTGGAGATTTTGGGAAAAGATTGAGCACTCACCCATCACTCTTACTGTCGGCTCCTTTCCTTGTGCTATAGGTTTTGACTTTTGTGCATAGCTTTTGTAGTGTTTCTACAAAATTGTTCTTGCTGCCAAAGAGAGCTTGGCATTGATACCAAAACTAGTTGGATGGTAAAGAAACCAGTCAGCACAATGTGCTCAGTCAGATGGCAGCTTTAGTTGGTAAACCTTTGTTTATTACATACTACTATCACTATGGTACAACCTAGAGCCACTTGCCCACTTAAGCTTGTGTTACATATTCTTCCTTGTTTCTTACTGCATTTTTGTAGGCCCCTTCATCTTTTTGAGCAGTTCAGAAGATGATTAAATTCTTGTTTTGCCCCTAGAATGGTTTTTTAAAAGAAAATAAATTAGTCAAAGATAGTATACTATTATGCAATCACAAATTATTTATCGTATGATAAATATAATAATTATTTTAAACTGTTTTTTTATCAACAGTGCATATAAATTAAACTTTTTTTTTATGCATGCTTTCCTTAGGTCGCTTGCTTCATCAAGCCTTTTTTATTGCAGGTACACTAAGCTCGATACTTGCTTGACCCCACTGCCTGAAGTAAATGAAATAAAAGAAGTTAGTGGTGGGGGATTGGCTAAATGGCCTAAAAGACTAACTTCAATTCCCCCCAGGATTAGAAGTGAAAGTTTGGAAGGAATAACGGCTGAGATTTTCACAGAAAATACCCAGTTATGGAAAAATAGAGTAGCATACTACAAGAAACTGGACCACCAGCTAGCAGAGCGAGGGAGATACAGAAATCTGCTTGATATGAATGCTTTCTTAGGAGGGTTTGCAGCTGCACTAGTTGATGATCCTGTGTGGGTCATGAACATTGTCCCTGTTGAAGCTGAAATCAACACCCTTGGTGTGGTATATGAACGTGGATTGATTGGAACCTATCAAAACTGGTATACCCTTCTTCCTTTGCTAGAGGAAAAATCTCAGTGATTTATAATTTCTTAATATTGTCTTTAATTTTTTTAGACCCATCTTCATAAAAAAAATGAACATACAGGAATATAAAAATATTATTATTATTGTTTTTGTTGGTAGGGTATCCAGATGTCATATATTTTGAACATTTAGTGTGTTGTATTGCATGTCTCTGACAAAATCCGTCTTTCATAGCCTCCCACCGACAGCAGCGTTATTAGAAAAGGTGTTTAGATAATGCCTGCTTACGTCCTACACAATCAATTTCTATCCGTTTCTGTCCTTCACTATAGACAGAACACTGTTTCACAGATGCAATCTTCCAATCTAGTCTAGTACTGTAAAAACAAATTTAAATTTGTTGTAGCTCATGGTAGTTAAATTTCATTACATACTACTACTTTTGACTTTTGTCTTCTTTCAGGTGTGAAGCCATGTCCACTTACCCGCGAACTTATGACTTCATACATGGTGATTCAGTTTTTAGCCTCTACCGGAACAGGTATCAATATGTATTTATCAAAGGACCTAGTCTTTTTGTCTAATATGATTCTAAATCATATTTATCAAGTGAGGAGCCACAGTAACACGCTTTCTAATACACTCTTGCTAGCACATTTTATTATATTAGTTGAAATTTACTAAAAACTACAAAATTAAGAGAAAGATGACAAGTGGGATTAACATAAATCTGTGTTTTGGATAAATTTCAGTCAATCACAGATATTGCGTTCAAAATAGTTTGAGAGAACTTCTCAAATTAATAACAGTCTTCTAGTCTAATACTGTCAAACAAATCACCTAACACCTAGCTAATAGTAATGATATAATAGCCATAGTAATTAATTACAAACTAATCGTAACTAATCACAATCATATGTGATGGCATTTTGGTTAGCTCAAAAGTTCAAGGGACAGTATCACCTATTTTTCTAGTCAATATTGAAAACACCTTATCTCAAATAGTGTGACTATAAGTCAAAATTGCAAAGCCTTACTAATATATGAAACAAATGTGTCACAGATGTGATATGGTGGACATTCTTTTAGAAATGGACCGGATTCTAAGGCCACAAGGCAGTGTCATTTTGAGAGATGATGTGGATGTGTTGACGGAGGTGAAGAGCATTGTAGATGAAATGCAATGGGATGCCAGAATTACAGACCATGAAGAGGGACCTTATGAGAGACAAAAGATACTGATAGCAGTCAAGGAGTACTGGACAGCCCCACCGCCAGATAGGAACCAACACAGTAACCACTAGTTTTATATGCTTCAGGATTCTATTTTATTTCCATTGTCAATTTTCTCAGGAATCAATTCTTTCAAACCCCCATTTTTGTGAGTAGTGATGAAAAGTGAAAATTTCTTTGTAAAATTATGGGTCTTTGAATGTTTGAGGCAGCTTTTCTTCAAATTTTAATATAAAGGGAAACCATGTAAATTGATACGAACAGGAGCTGGTTATTAGTAAATACCAAATTGCCAATTCAATTGTAATGTTTCCCCAAGTTGTCTTAATGTGGCCCATATTGCCGTAAAAAGTGTACGTCTTATCTGCTTAAATAGAATGGATATGTAACATTATTTATTGATTGATTGCTAGTTTTCTTATTCCAAAGTTATTAAGAATGGTTTGGTAAAGTAAAGATAAATAAAGTAAATAAAAATAGAAGAGAAATAATTAAAAATAATAATATAAAATATTGAAATTTTTAAACAAAGAGATAGATAAATGTGAATACTACTGTTGGTTTTACCTTTTCAAATATTTTTATTGTCAAGTCATTGGAATCAAACATCAACTTATTTTCTTCCTTAAAAAATTATCTGCATAAATTATTTCAAGCAAGGTATAAATAAGTAATTAAATATCACAATGTCCTAACTACCTAACATATTGATTCGATTTATGTCCATGCCGTAAAGTGTTTAAGTGACATTTAACGTGTTTCTCTGTAATAAATAGCTTTTCATATATTTAAGGAGCAAAGCTAACTATTAATTATGTTACAACATAATGGTGCACTGTCTAATCTATCATAAGAAAAATTGTAAATAAATACTTTTTCTAAACTTATATAAAAAAATTAAGTTGTTTGTAAACTTATATATAAGTAAATTTAACTAATTTTATTTTATTAAATGTTATTATTTTTAAAACACTCTATATTTAATTACAATTATGATTTTTTTATTTATATATCAAGTTTCAATAAAAAATATTTTTAAAATAATTTTATTGCACTTGAAATTAATAAAATCAAACAATAATAACTAATTTTTTAATATATATAATTAAGTATTCAAATCTTCTATCAAATAGTCCTTATTCATTTCATTCATGATGCTCTTAAGACAGTGGTCTAATCTAGAGGAGGGAAGTTGGATGTATGCATAAAAATAGTTTTTTTTCTTTTGGGTTTATATATAACTACAACAATTTTCATCTCTCATAACATGTTCAGATGAAATGTAAGTTTGAATATGCAAAAATGTGCACAGTGGTATTGGACACAGAGCAACAAGAATCGAGGCCAGGAAGATGAGGCAATTATGGGTCCTTTCTGTGTATCTTATTTCTTATGACAGACACTCAAATCAGTCAGCCACGTGCGAAAAAGCTACCTCTTTTATATTACCAATTGAGCCTTGTACATCTAAGTGAACCAATAGAAAAAGGTATACCTTAATTCTAGAGTATACTAGTGGAAGGAATACAAAAATAAAGAGAAACAAAGATGATAAATAATATGGTAAAAATAAAATGAAAACAAGATAAAAGAAAAAATGAGTCTACAAATATAATAAACGGTGACTATGATTGGAAGAGCATACATAAATTTCTTGCAAAAGTAATAACGCCAAATAACAGAAGAAATATTACACTAAATCGTATTAATAAAAAGTATTATGTATTTCAAAGTTCAAAATATACAATAATTAGTTACGAATATGTTTATAATATATAGGCTTAAATAAGATTTTTTTACTTAAAGTTTTACAAAGAACACTTTTGATTTTTAAAATTTAAATATATTTTTTTAGTTTCTGAAATTAATGTATTTTCTATATTAATGTTATGTATATAAAATTTGACAGATTTAGTTATGTCATATATGAAATTGAAGATTAAGAGAATTAGAATTGAAAAAAGAGTAATTTATTAGTACAAAAATGTATTTAGTGTTAACAATTTTTATCTGTGTTAACTGAAAAAAATATATTAAAAATGAATCAGAAACTAAAAAAAATATTTTTTATTTTAAATATCAAAATGATTTTTTTGAAATTTTAAGAATAAAAAATTTATATAAGGCTAATATATATTATAATAAGTACCGGTAATAATTATGCATAGAAAACTTTATTGGTTTAAGATTATTTTCAAAAGATTTAATGAACAAATAATGAATCATCTTTCTTACAAATCAGATTATTATAGCCAAAAATTCTTGCAATTCTAAAAATAATTGCTCTGAATTATTCCTACATCAGTAAGGAAAAAATCCTGCAGAGAGTTGAACTGCATTTTCAAAGATGTCTCGTCTCTGTGTGACAAAACTAAAGCAGGTCAAATCAAGATCGATATTCAATTTCAAAGTCAGCCTTTGAGAAATAATTTCGTACCAAATTGAAAAATACCAATTTCACCTATCTTCCCATCTCCAACCTCAAACTGCGGAGCTGACAATTTAATAATAAGTTATGCAAACTTTTATACACAACTTGTAAGCACCAAGTCCAATGTCACGAACTGCTATATAACTGGGTGCTTGGATTCAGTGACTTTGAATTTCAGCTCCTATCCACTTTCAAATTAATAAAAACATGGTTAGCTTTCTTTCTTTTTCTTCGTTTCCAACGCACATCACATTTCCATATTGCAAGAGCAGAAAGGTACCAGACTATCCAAGCAATACCATCTGTTCCAGAAGTCTTAATATATCCAAATAATTGACAATTCCTTAAAATTGAGGTATTTAACAGACACAAGAAAATGGAAAGGACAGAGGACAGATGAGAAGTGAAGGAAGTGGGTAATGAAAAAGTAAACATTTTGCTAGTGCTGTGTTCCCATGACTGACTTTTCTGTCCATGTGGTCCAACTTGATAATGCTTCAATTTAATAAGGACTCAATTAGCTCCCAAAAATGGATCCTATGTTGAAAAACACGATTAGAGGACAAGAAAATGTTATAAGTCTCTTCTTTCAATCCCCTCGGCTTCAACTGAATAAAATTAAGAAATAAAAAACATAAACAGATCCACCCAATTTACTCTACTAATCTCAAACAAAAGTCACAGAAATAAACTTCTTCACTGTCTTGAAATGAACAATGAACATAGAAAATTAGAAAATGGGATCATGTATATTTGTCAAATAGCCAATTCTTTCATTTCAAAACATATATAGTACTAGACAATTCAAAACATTGTCACCAATGAATATCATCCGTCCTAACAAAGAGTACACATTTTCCTCTTAATTTTCTATCAACTGTCTCAAATAGGTGAAACTAAATCCACTCCAGATACAAAGTTTCATCCTTTCTAATGCCTTCATCATAGAAGGTTGACCAGCGATCTTTAACACTGAAAGTATGACGCGGGTATTGCCTTACCTGTTAAAACATTGGAGCAATGAGAATGGATCATTTCAATCATATCCAGGCAAATTATAATTAATGATTAAGATAATTGTTCCCATACAAAAAAAGAAAATGTAACCGATACAAGTGTATTACATACGTAATTAAACCCAAGGGTAAAAGAAAAAAAAAAGGGTGATTGTTTGATGGAGTGGAATGAGATGAAATTAAGTGAAAATATTCACTCACCCTTTTTTTCTTCTAATCTCTAATCTACAGTAAATATACCCAACAAGCATAAGTGCCATCTTCTATGCCTTTACTAGTTTTCATAAAAATCCATAACATTCACTGAATTAATTTCACGATATGCTGCTATACTTAAAAACAAATTAAAAAAGTACTATTATAGTAGACTCAGCAAATTCAATTAAATTTTCCAATTTAACTTTATTATTCTCGAAACACCTACTTCATTTAATTGCAATTGTGACTTTTTTCTAATCATGATATCAAGTTCCGTATTTTAAAAATAATTTTATTTTTTATTTGAAATAAATGAAATTAAATGATAACTTATTTTCTTAATTAATATTAAATTAGTTATTTTTTTCTTATATAAATAATGAGTCCAGAAAAGTAATATATAATCAATATATTTAATGGATCACATAAAATAGACAGTAACAATTTTTTGTTACTGTAGTGTGAAAAATATGAAGATCTAATATATTCTGATATAATCATGCCACATTAACATGTTTTAAACATTATCTACTAATTTAAATTAAATGCTTTCCCATGTATTAATTCGACATAAACTTAGAACCATCATAACTCGTGACACATGTGTTAGGAATCAATAGTAGCTGAGATTCATCTTAAATTCTTTAGAACATTATTATATAAAGCATGAACTTCGATAACCTTAATAATTAAAAGCTATGGTAATAAAAGCATTGACAAAAACTCATAGTGTGAGTGTCTTGTGAGCATGCATGCTCTTTGAGCACACTCACTCTCTCTACAAAGGAAAAAGAACAATTACAAGAAAAAACTATTTTTCTCTTAATTATATAAAGGGAGACAGGTTGCTGAGATGCTTCTAAAAGGGACCGCTACCTCCTTTTATAGCAAAAAGCAGGTGCCCCAAAAGCATTGCTCGCCAATTTTATCAAAGTTCTTTATTTTAAGAAGTAAAATAAGATTATTTATATTTCACTTATTGAACTAAGAAATTATGCATTTAATGAAAGGTGTTTTTGTAAAGAAAAATTAATGCATAAACATTATGGATTGAGTATCATAAAAAGACCAACTTTTTTTAAAATTTTGAGACTAGAGGTAGTAATATAAAGGTTCAATCCAGAAATCAAGTGGATAGCGAAAGAGATACTCACAAATCTATAGTTTCTAGACTCTGTTGCTCGAAATCCAACATTGTCTACGAAATTGAAAAGATCCTACAAAGATAACAAAATCACAAATCATTAGGCAAGTATGTCATTGCCAACTTTCACAATAATGTAAAATAGAATATTACTCCTTAAAATGCTTATGTGGTGCCATTGCCTCTCACTACTATTTCATTAGTAGGCCTTCATGAAGTAAAATTAGGGAAAGATGGAAAAAGACTTATTTGATTTTTTAAAGGAAATGACTTAAACAGAAGTGAGAAATTATTTTCCTCTTGGTTCTTGTGAGAGAACATAATGGACAACCCAACCAGGAACTTGTTCTCATCTGGATATTAAAAATGAATTCATTGGAAGTGAAAGGGAAATGCTGAACATAATGGACAGCTGGCAAGAGGAGATTGAACATATTGGAAGAGAATTGCAGAATCATAAGTGTAATGGAATTATCAAAGAAATCATAATGGACTTTATACTGTTTTCTTGAGTTATTCTGTTTTTTCTTTCCTCTTGTTGTTTCTCTAGTTTGGGACTGTATTCTCTGCTTTATCAGAGTTTAGTTTCATCATATTTTAACACCAATTCTACCTGAAATGTCTGAGTTTTTCGAAAGCAACGAGCAAGGCGACGACCATCTGGCATTCGAACAGCAATAGTGATTACTTGAGCCATTTCATCCGATCCCTGCAATTACAAGGCAGTGACGCACACACAATTTTTTGTTAGTTTTAACAACAAATTACAGGAATCCTTCAATTATATGTTCCCTTAATTTCAACGTGGTTAATTGAGTTACTTCAACATGTTTCATAAGTCAGACACTATGAAACAAGAACCTCAATTATATGTTCCCTTAAAAGTCAAAACAATAAAGCCTCCAGTCACAGTCTACTAATGGAATTATATTTATATAGTTTATAATATTTAAGTGAGAGTGGAGAGAGGAGAAAATTGTGCTGTGCGTTATTCATATTGATATCACAACTAAGATCAATCAAGAATAAAGTCATTCATATCACCACTAACAGCAGGAGCAAAGTGAACAGGTCTCAAACTCTGCAAATGTAATACCAGAATGAACTTTCTGGATGCTTCTTCCTCTGATGCAGTGTTGCTAGGGGGAGTTTCTAATCCATATCCTGAATCAGATCGTTGTGACTCTAGATAATAAGCGTTGTCCTGCACAAAATTATGACAAATGATGTATGATGCCGTAAACTTTGATCGCAGCCATCACAGGCAAGAATCTAAACCTATTGTTGTTTAAGCAAGTTTCTGTCTGTCAGTTAACAATTGTGACATACAACTGGCCAGACATTGAATTGTACAAATAAAACTAATATTCAGAAACCTTTAAGTGCATCACAAATGCACGGGCCAAATCTTCATCTTGTAGAGAAAATTTTTGTGAAAGCTTGCGATAAGATGAATCCTGACAAGCAAGGTGAGTCTTGATATTAGTCATATAAGTCAATCCCTCTTTATCAGATTGTGTTGACTCTAGATCGTCGTCCTCCTGCACAAAATTATGACAAAATGATGTATAATATATAGCATAAACCTTGATCACAGACATAGAATTGTACAGATAAAATGCATATTCAAAAACCTCTAAGGACAACGAAATTGCACGGGCAAACTCTTCTTGCTTGTCTGGAGAAAGATTTTGAGCAAGGTCACCATCAGATGAATCCTGAAAGAATGTTTTATTGAAAAGCATATAGAAATAGAAATAAAGCTTCATGCTATGACTATACATTAAGAACATCAATTTGCTCCCATGAAGAACGTCCACTCTCGTCCATTTTTGAGGCCATTATTGCTGCTTGAACCATTGCTTCCTCTATTTCAGCATCAGGAACATGTGAAGCGCTTGACTGAGCTAAAGGGTTTTGATTACTAGTCACAACAAGGGCATACAAACTCTGAGTAAGTAAAATAAACCAAAGAAAGCTCAGCTTCTTAGAACATGTTTATTAGTAATATCATTAAGATGAAACAACATTGCCATACTTGTGCTTTTCCCTTTCAAGAAAATGGCCATTAACAGCGTCGTTAAGATTGCCTTCATGCTCCTGCAGAAAATATAAAAAAATAAAGAAAGTAGTACAAGATCAAATTTTTTTTCTTTCTTTAATCTTTTCTACTTTTCTTAAGATCAAAGGAAAAAGATGAAGCTATAGTAATGTAACTGCAATGAAAAGAAGGAAAGAACAGAAAATGTGAAAGAGAGAAAAAACGAAGCGTGTGAAAGTGAAGTGAACCTCTAACTTACGGATGGCAACGGACTCCGGTTCTCCGGTGATGGTGGTGAAGGCGGCGACGTCGTCGGCGGTGGCCATGTTTGGGTGGATGGTAGTGTGTGTGCAGTATGGGGACAGTGATCTTACGTTCTTATAGTTAAATTCTTCGACTTTGTGTGGGGCCCAACCGCTGTCTGAAACCGTTGGAATTTGGATACTTGGACGCCTCTGTAACTGCCAACCGCCAATACTATGTTTAAAAAAATAAATAAAAAGAAACTGCTAACACTCTGCATTGCTCTTCACTTACCTCAAATAAATAATCTCCATATTATTACAGATATTATCTAAAAAAAATTGAATCTTGAATCTTTGCTTATATATAAAATATTTGGCATTATAAAACACTAGTGAAAACATAAGTCCAATTGTGCATATATGAGTGTGGTATTAAAAATTGTGTAAACCAAAAGGGATCATGTTAATTAAGCTATTAAGACTAATAAAAATAGTCATGTTAATTAATTTTAAATTTTTTTTAAAACAATTAATTTTAAAGTTAAGTTATTATATTGCTCAGTCTTTTTAGTTTATTGATTCAATTTAATTTTTTATTATTTAAAAATAATTTAGTTTCTTAACAAAATCAAGTTAATATTGTCGTTTTCATCTAATTTTATGTGGAAATTTGAAAGAGACGTGTTTCTAGTTAGCCAATGTTGTGATGATCATGCAGAAAAATGTGGCAATATTGACACGATTTTGAAAATTAAGGAATCAGAGATCTTTTATTAATAAAGAGATCAAATTGAACTAGATGAATAAAAAATACATTAAAAACAATTTAAGCTAAGTTAAGATAATTATGACATGAAATTTTTCTGGGACTTAATGGCTTGCGATCTTTCTTTTGAAAGTAACTAGCACAGCACTCATGGGGTCGCACTAGTTGTTGGATTTATTACACGGGTTTTTTTTATTTTGAATAAATCAATAATGTGAATAATAATTATACATTTTAAACAAGATAGTATAGTAAAAAAAAATTATAATTAAGAGTCAAAAACAAGGAGTAAAAATTTGTTCTTACATATATAGTTAACTAATAATAGTGATCAAAAGCTTAAAAATAAAAGTATATAAACAACATAACTCAATTAAAAACAAAATATAAGGATTTTAGCATCATTGTTTGGTCCAAAAAAATTGTAACGTTAGTTTAGATTAATAGAAGATAAATTTAAATAGTAAAATAAAGACATGTAAATACTTCCGAATATTTAGGACCCCGATCAACGTTGGCAAATTAGCATGGTCAGTGATGATTTAAATGCATGAATTGTTGATGATGATTCTTCCCAATATTTAACATAGTAATCACCAAGATTCGAATTTAAGATTTTTTATTAAACTGAACAATTCTATAGCATTTGATCTATTCTGGTAAAAGTGTTGCGTTAATTAATAATATTTACTATTTTTTAACTAGTTGAATTGACAAAAATTTTAACATCATAATACCATAAGTGACATTAGAGACACTTTCAAGTGAGATTGTATTTATCAAAACTCAAGTAATAAATACAATATAAATAACATAATATAATGTTTATTTAATCGAACTTTTACAGATAAATATGTTAACTCCAAAAGAACAATTGATAAAACTTTTAAGGACAAACATGTTAACTCTCATGAATGAGAATTAATTTACAACTCTTGTTTCAAGAAGGATCATCTCACCCTCTTTTTGTTCTAAAGTCTTCAAGAAGATTTTTGTTCTAAAGTTTTAAAGAAGTTCCTAATCGAACACATGATAATTATATCTCTTATCCATAACCCAAGTCCTCCGTAAATCATACAAAAATATCACTAAAATCCCAATAGACTTGTAACTATTAGACGCTACCATAGCCTTGGAGATTTTTCCAAATTTTAAGAGTCATCTTCTTCATTCTTAGGACAATGACACTTAAAATATCGCATATGCTTACAAACAACCTGTGTGATGTAACTAAAACATGTGATCTATGCCTGAGATGCAAGCAACTAGAGAAAGACGTTTCAATTTCATCTCAACAAACATAGACACAAACCTTCAACAGTCACAAATACTTTGCACAAGCACATAAACTAAACATGACCGTGAGATGCTTCACACTAGATGTAGCCATCAAATGCTCCATCAAATACAACCATGAAATTCTCTTAATAAAAATTTCTACCAAACTCACTTACAAACTATAAGTCACAACCATTCGGCTAAAGATCCGGGTCATTCAACTTTCGTTATTTACTAAGTAGATGCAAAGTGTGATTAATTATCTCTTCTTTCCATCCTAAGCTTTAACTAAATAAATTTAAGAAATAAAAAAGATACAAAGACCCACCAAATTTACTATGCTAATCTCAAAATAAAATATAAAAAATAAACTTTTTCAGTGTCTTCTCACTCAAAATGAATGATATGGAAATTAGAAAATGAACTCGATCAGGTGAGATAGTGATGTTAGCCTAATAGCCTTTTTATTCATTTAAAAATTTCGCGCTTGACAAGTTTTGATTCTGTATGGACAAAAATATGCACCTCCATTATCTTCAATCAGTCGTCCCAAAGTTACTTTGTTTTTTTTCTTTATCAAACGCTCCAAGTTGTTTTTTTTTTTCAAATCTATATGTACTGATCAAGACACTCAAAACGAAAAGAGGTGAAACTAAATCAACTCCAGAAACAAAGCTTCTTTATTTTTGTTAAGGCCTACTTCATTGAAGGTTGACGAGCAATCATTGATACTGTAGGCACAACGCGGGTATGACTTTACCTGTTAAAATATTGAAGCAATGATAGTGGATCACATGCTGGTTAAATATAATTAATGTTCAAGATAAACTGTCACCATACTTAAGAAAATCTAACAGATGGAAATGTTTAACATACTTAAACCCAAGGTTAAAAACATCTAATTGCCACCATCGATACCTTTGGCAGCTTTCATAAAAGGCCATAACAATCACTAAACTAATTTTAGGATGTGCTGTTAGAATGTGTTATCAATGTTTTTATTGGATCACGTAAAAAATAGGCTGTAGGATGAAAAATATAAAAAAACATATACATAAAATGTTGGAAAATTAATCAAATTATTTTAATTTTAAATCTCTAAGTTCTCGTTTAAAAAAAGATATTATCTTATTTTTTAGAATTTATTTAAATTTTAATTATATTATTTATGAATTAGAAATTTGTATTTTAATTTAAGATTAGCATGTTAGATCTATAAATAGAAAAAAAATTATCCAACCCAATGAAGGTATCACAACCCTAAGTGAGAGGAAGGGGATTATAATGTGAAAGAAGGTTTTGTAAATTTTCCAGTTATCTCAAAGACTTGTAGTTGATGTAGTAAGGTGTGAACCCCATCAACAAAAACATTTTTTTTTGGCTTAGGTGTTACATTTTATTTTACCGTGTATTTATTTTATAAATATGAATAAAGATATGAATAAAGAGAAGTAAGATAATTATTAGGGATAGGTATATGGATTTGGATTCGCAAACCAATTTGTAGACTTCCCAAGTCTATATGAATTTTGAACATTTTTTTAAAGAAACATAATTTCAAGAAAAAATGAATCCAGTTCGTGAGAGGTTTGGGAACTTAGTTTAAAACGACAAGTTTGTCGTTTAAACTATTAATTTATATTAATATTATGACTTGTTTATTATAAATTGTGATATTTTAAATTTAATATTAAAAATATTTAATGTTTAGATTATTATAAATTATAATATAATTTTTAGTATGATAAAATGGAGTCTTGTTAGGGTAAAAATATAAGAATTTTTAATTTTTTTTTAACAAAAATATATGTGTGGGCTTGTGAACTTGTTAGTTAACTTTACAAACTGAATACGGGCTCTTAAAAAAAACATTTATTTGACGGATTAAGATCCGTTTAAAATGTAGGCCCAAACCTTGCCCAATCCATTTAGATGATTATGTTTTTTGTCCTAACATAAAAAAACCATATATTTTATCAACTAATATAAGTTAAATGCATTTTTGAGTATTAATTATTATACAAACTTGGAGCCAGCATACGAAACAATACTGAGATTCATCTTAAGTTGTTAAGATCATATACTATCAAGCATGAAGTATGATAACACTAACGAAAAAATTATGATAATAAAAAACATTGAGTGAAACTAAACAACATTTTAGTTATACAACAGAGAAAAAAAATGTTAACAACACACCTTTTTATACACTTTTATTAGTTAAAATTTATTAAAAATTACAAAATCATGCCAGAGATTCATTAAATAAGATATGAAACTCACAAAATGTAATTTCCAATAAATTTTAACTAAAAGGAGGAAGTGTGCTAAAAATAGTGTCAGAGACTATTCTAAGCATTTCTCTTAACAGAAATCATGTCATAGTAAAATAACATAAAGGTTCAATCCAGAAATCAAGTGGATAGAGAAAGAGACACTCACAAGTCTATACGTTCCAGGCTTCTGTGCTCCACAAATGTCTACGAAATAAAAAAGAAGCTACCAAGGTAGCAAAATGACAATTCGTTAGCCAAGTAGGCCAACTGTCACAGTAATGTAAAATAGACATATTACTCCTCAAAATGCTTATCTCGCTGTGTCAACTTTAAGATATATTTACATTTTAAAGAGCTGAGCTCCATTCCTTTTAAGCTGAATATTATCCAAATTTAGTTATATATTCTAACATTAATTTTACCTCTAGTTTGTCAGTTTTGAGAAAGCGACGTTCACAACGACCACCATCTGGCATTCGAACAACAATAGTAATTACTTCATCACATAACATTGGTTCCTTGGAAAGCATAACTTCTTTTTTGTCATGCGTTGCCCCCAATTTCTGCAATCATGAAACACACGCAAATCAGTAGTGCTTTTGAAAACAATAAACAAGAATTTTTTTTACCAAACCAATTAAAAAACTATAAGAGCCACGTAGTCACATACAGGAGACAGAAGGCAAGGCAAACATTGTCATATACTCATATTTTTAAAATTTAAAATGCCTCATTAGAATTTGAACTGTCACACCCCTCTTTTTCGGTTACATATTAAATGTCTACTGCATGTTCAAGATATATCTCAAAGACATCCTTTCTTGAAGTGCATATGCTTCATAGGAAACACCACAAATGCAAAGGAGAAACGGAACCAACAATTAATATAATAAAATTTCAAGAACTGACATCAAGGAGCTCAACTCCCTTATATGAACAATTGCTTATCTCTATAATAAAGGAGCTCCACTCCCTTATATGACAAATTGCTTATCTCAATAGCAAGTCAAACATGTTCAATCCCAAAAGAGCAGCAAAGAATCATATTGTAGTTTTGCATAATTATGCCCAATCAAAATTAAATGTCAACTTAGTTATAGCTTGAACAGATGATAATTGCTAAAAAACATAGATGTCATATGCTGTCCCCAAGAATGCGTCAGCAGTATAGCCTTAGCCTCATTACCAAAGATTATGATAAGACATAATTTAAATTTTAAACTAAAAAATAAATGTTCAAAAAAAAAAATAGACATATAAACTATTAATAATCAAAAGTCATGATTTAGACACTCAATCAATATCTGTTTAAGGCATAATAAACAAGTCAATAACCAAAGTAAGCAAAGTGAAGCATCGAAGTGGCCAACACGACGGGAAATGGAACAACATTAGCTGGGAACATGCTGAAACTTAGAAAATAGCAAATAGAAACCTGTATGATCTAATCTAACAAATAACAATTGTCTATACGTAAAAAGACAAAAAAATAGTGCGCTGACCCATCAAGTTATCCAAATACTAAAAGAAATTGTGTGAAACAGATGGATAAGAGGCAATGAATTAATGACCTGACAACAGAGACTAATCTTGCTAAAAAAAAGGATAGGATTGCCTGGGAAGTGCTTTGGCACTAAAAAAGCATATGATTTTGACTTTAAAAGACTAGAATTGCTGGGAGATAAAAGGAAAATGTGTTGCCTAAATCAACAAGATGAGGCAACGAAAAAATAGGACAAGTGGTGCTTTTATTACCTGTATAGAAGTGGCAACCATAATTTGCTGCAATTTTTGGTTGTCATGACTGTTCCATCAAAACGTGACACAATGCAATGTGCATCACAGGAAGGCAACATTATGAGTATAGTTCCATGCATTGACACTAATGGAAACTACTATTGAATTTCATACAGGATTTTAGTTGTTCAAGATGAAAGTTGGCAATCATTACTCACTGTCAACTTACATCATCTATATTTACAAGAAAACAACATATTTATCTTAACATTATAAGGTTTTTTCTTCAGTAGATTGGGGATAAAAAAAGTAAGACCTCTACCTAACCAACCATCTTCAGAAGGCCCAAATAGCTATTTACAGGATGAAGAATTTGACCTTGGGTGGTCTAATGCACAAACAGTTGCACAAAAGTAAGCCCTGAGGAACATTTTTTAATTGATCGAATTCAACATGCTTCATGGCACAATGAAACATAAACCTCAATTATATGTTACCTTAAAAGTTAAAACATTGAGCATCAGACACAGTACTTGCTTCTAGTTATAGTGCCTGTTTGGGTAAGTTTCTCTAGAAGTACTTCTAAAAGGAAAAAATACAAAGAAAAAAGTTAAAAAAGCTTCTCCATAAGTTTTTTAAGAGATCAGAGACTTTTTTCAAGCTAATTTTAGCTAATATGTAGAAGCTATGTCACATAACTTTTTTTAAAAAATGTGAGACTTTTTAAAAATTAGTTTGTAATAAGTCTCACATCATTTAAATTTGAAAAACTATTTTGACTTTTTATTTGTATTTTTTTCTCCTAGAAGTGCTTTACCCAAACAGATCCATAGTCTAAGAAGGGGGATTTGTATTTATATTGTATAAAATCATATATTTTAGAATTGCCACCATTTATGAATATAGGAAAACCAAGTAAACTCATAATAACTACCACTAGCACAAATACATAGGGGCATATCAAGCACAAGCACTATTTTTTTGACTTGATAAAGGAGATGATTGTGAGTTATTAATCATTCAATCTATCTTAGACAGACAAGATAATAATTTAAGTCATGCAACCTTTAATTAATCTAGAATATTGACCATCACTAGATTATCCAATGGTTCAGGGTTACAAATCAATTTCATATCACAAATAACAGCAGGAATAAAGTCATATTCATATCACAACCATAGTATTAGTATGTTACGATTCACAATTCAATTCTTACTATTCGATACGATTTGGTTATCTATTGATACGTATCTTAAGATGTATCTAAAATATTTTTTATCTTAGGATACATGAATCAACCATCAAAATCTTACAAATCACATGATTCAACAATTCATGTGAATCTTATGATTCATTATTATTAGTTTTCTTTTACCAATTTTCACAAAAAAAATGAGAAGTCATGTAATCTTAAATTCTTAAATGAAAAGGAATTCAAAGAACATTTCTAAACGTATTCTATTTTATTGTTCAACTACTTTATTTGTTGGTTACTCCATTTAATGCATCCACATGATTTAAAAAAACATTGCTTTGTTTCCATCTTTCTAATAATAGACTTTATAAAACTTATAGTTAAGTTGTTTTATGATATATGTTAACTATTAAGAAACAAATTACAACTAATAATTTTTATTATGATTCTTACAATTTACGATACACTTCAATCTATAATTCAAAACATAGGCTTTTCAATACACAATTTGTATCCCGATTTAGCTACCATGATCACAACTAATAGCAGGAACAAAGTCAACAATCACAAACTCGGCAAATGTATTACCTTTTCTTCAAGCATCTTTTTGCATGACTCTTCTTCCTTTGAGGAAAGGCTTTCAGCTTTATTGAGAGAACTCAATTCCTTTTGTTTATCAGCTTGTAGTGATGCTAGATAGTCAGCATCCTGTACAAAATAATGACAAATGATGTATCATGTCATAAACAAACCTTGATCACACAGCCAAGAATCTAAACCTGTTGTTGTTTCAGCAAACGAGAGTCAGCCAATAATTGTGACATAGAAGTGGACAGATACTGCATCTTGGGATCCACATTTTTTTCTGGACGTTGCAGATTAGGCAAGGATGAAAAATTGTGAGAACCATAATTCGAACCAAAAAAAGCAGTTTCAACTAACAATGCTTCATTAAGCTCTTCAGAAGAAATACCACCCCACTGCATTGTGCAATAAAGCAAGAATTTATTAGCATAACAATCATCAGTCCATGGATGAAGGGAGTAACAGGTATTCTTAGGTCTCTAATGATTACGTTGTCAGCAAGAAGCACATCTTCATTTTGCTGACTATAACCACCAGCACTCTGATTTGATGAATGACCAAGGACTGATTGTGCAACATCTTGAGCTACACTTTGATTAGATGATGTTCCTAACTTGATTTGGAAAATGGATATATATTTGTCAAAGAAAGAAAGATGGCTCTAATTTCCATAACTAGTTAAAAAGCTAACTAATAATAAAAAAACTAGCTGAAAGTTTAAAAACTATGAAGAGAAAATTATATATGTCAACTTAACACATTCTTATTTAATTGATATATTAGAAATCTCTAGTTCTGTAAATTTACAAAAATAAGTTCAGCACTTAAGCTAACCTTGACAACTCTGTAATGTGAAATGGTGCAGTAAAATAAAATTAAAACACTGGTTGAAAAACAGAGCCAAACAAAGAAGAGAAAGTTGGAGGAGCCAGAACCAGAATATATAGGGCTTTTAAGTCAAACATGAAAACTTGTGGAAGTGGAACATATTTACTAAAAAAATGGAAGACGTAATTAAATGTTTTTTTAAAACATTGTGAGGATGATGGCCCCCTGAAACCTCAATGTAGATCCACTCAATGCATACATTTCTTCTTTAGTACCCATGCGTCTCGTACATGTATATGAAAAATATAATCAGGCTTCGAAAATACGAACCTCAAATTGGCTTCTGCTACTGTTGATTTTATTTCCCTTGTCTAATACATCATGAACTCCGACCTCATTCTTTTCCTCTACTACTAGAAGCTCCCGTATCGCTTTCTCTTGCTCTGCCGACTAAATTCAACACAACTAAGAATCAGAAAGATTTGAAACGGACAAATTGAGTTGTACAAATAAAATGAATATTCAAAAACCTTTAAGGACAACGAAATTGCACGAGCCAGCTCATCATCCTCTTGTTGAAAATGACTTTGAGAAAGCCCACCATCAGATGAGTCCTGATATATTGTTTTATTGAAAGCAGGGGGAATTTTAGAAAGCATATAGAAATAGAAATAAAAGTGAAAACCAGATGGTAGGCTTCATGCATGCTATGACTATACATTAAGAGCATCAATTTGCTCCCTTGAAGAACCTCCTCTCCTCTCCTTTCTTGAGGCCTCTATCGCTGCTTGAAGCATTGCTTCCTCTATGTCAGTATCAGGAACATGTGAGGCATTTGACTGGGTAAAAGGGTATTCGTTCTGATAACCATCTGTCCGAGGAGTTCCTAAACCTTGAGATGATAAATTACCAGTCAGATCTGCACCTGTAGTGTTCAATGCTGATTGATAATGCGGACCGAATGCACTATTGATCCTCGCAGGAACTTCCCCCACCTCTGCTGGATGGGAAGTAAGAGATGGTGGGTGATTCGTAAATGCACTGGCACCACCGCCAATCCCATTATATAGATCTCTGAGTTCTCTCCTATAATTTGGGTCAAGTAATAGTGAAGGTCGAAATCTTCTAGCAGCATTTAGAAAAGGAAAGATTCCACTTGATCCACGACCATGGCTTTGATTACTTGCACCAGAGTTATTATATTGTGGGACTGCAGCAAGATTTTGCCCTTGACCAGATAATCTAGTCACCAAAATCATACAAACTCTGAATAAATAAAATGAATGGAGAGTACAAAAATAAATGAAAGAAAACTCAGCTTCTTAGTGCATGCTTAGTAATATCATTAAAGATATCAATGTCCAAGAAAGACATTAAGATGAAAGAAAATAAAAGTAACTTTATCAACCACATGTCATACATGAGCCTACCCCCTTCAAGAAAATGGGCATTAATAGCTTCATTTAGATTGCCTGCGTATTCCTGCAGATAAGTTAAACAAAAAAAAAATCAGAAAATATAAATGTTTGCTATTTTATTCTTAAAAATGCACAGCCTTTCATGAAGTTATTGTTACTTAAAAATGCACAGACTTATTGTTATTCTAGATGGTGAGGATGTTATTGACTGTGAACCAATATTGGGTTACTTACACAGAGGAATGGAAAAAATATTGGAAAACCGAACAATTATACAATATTTGTCCTATGTAACACGTTGGGATTATTTAGTTACTATGTTCACAGAAACAATAACTATAAATGGACCAGAAAAGTATTTAGTTACTATGTTCACAGAAACAATAACTATAAATGGACCAGAAAAGTTGAGAAATATTCAAGTGCCTAAAAGAATTAGCTATACTCGAGTAATTATGTTAGAGTTGAGTTGTATAGCTTCTCACCTACTATGATTAGGATCTTGCAGACATTAGTGTGCAAACCCCTTCTTTTATATTTTTAGAGAAAGAGAATTAATATATAATTTATTGGAAGCTGTGACGGGTATGAGAATCAAGCTAGAGTCAAACTAATAATTATTAAAAGAGTAAATTACATAGATCCTAGAATTTGTTCTTATTACACTTATCATCCCTCTATTTTTTAACCATATTTAAATTTCTCTTTTTTTTTTAATCTTAATTTTTTTACTTTCATTACATTGAGTCTTGAAGTTACACTAATCTCCTCTTAGGCAAAATATATACTGCACCAACCTCTTTAGGGGCTAAAAGCCTAAAAATAATATAAAAAAATTTAAGGGGTAGTAGCTGAAGTAAAAGTAAACATCAAGAGACTCTGTAATTTGTAATTTTTACTCCCCTTAGAGGTTTGCTCTTATTACACCAACTACCATTTTCATTTTTTTTGGTATAGGCCACAAATATCCTCCACCGAAAACAATCATGATCTAGCTGGGCTGTAACCGGCAAAGCTCTCCCACCTCCATTTTTGTGCCTACAGAATCTCCCTTTAATTTTTTGGTCTTTCATTATATTGACCAAGTTTTATTTTCATTACGCCATTTTTCATTACACCAACCCCAGTTAAAAAGTAATACTACATCAACCCTTTTAGAGGATAGATGTAATGTAAAAGAATGGAAGGGTTTAAAAAGTAATACTGCATCAACCTTTTAGAGGATAGATATAATGTAAAAGAATGGAAGGCTGGTAGGTATAATAAAGGTAAATCATCCGGACCTGTGTAGTCTATTCTTATTTAGAAAAATAGTAAAGAAAGTAACACAAGAAAAACAAAAGAAAAATTTTCTTTTTTTTTATCTTTATTTATATATATAAAACATTATTTTGATTCCTAAAATCGTAACGCAGCGCCGCTGTCTAGTCATCTCTAAAACTAAAGAAAATTTAAAATAAATCCTTAGAATGTCAAATAAGTGCCTAAGCTTAACTACTTACTCTAACTTTACTCATTAAAGTTATAATGATATTATCACTTTTTTTATTTTAGATATTATCACTTAAGTCATACTACTTCAATTTTGAAGTGAAATAATTGACAGAGTTTCTTTTTTTCTTACTTTCAAGACTAATTTAACAACCCTAAAAACCTAACTGTGCTTTACCTTCTTTTCTTTAAGATCAAATAAACAAATGTAATTACAGTAATGTAACTGGAACCTTGAATCTATCATAATAACATAAAAATTAACTAAGTTTAATGACTAAAAAGGTTCCTAGTTTTTGCTCTTAACCGTTGCCACTTGTTGTTGGATCAGCGTTTGTTTTAGCAGAAATGGCGGCACCACGCAATGTATTTGGAAAATGAAAAGAAAAGAACGAAAAAATGAAGAATGTGAAGGCGAGATGGACCTCTAATTTCTGGACGGCGACGAACTCTGGTGCTCCGGTGATGCGCATAAAGGCAGCGACGGTGTCCGGCGTGACCATGGTTGGGTGGATCTGTGGAAGAAAAGGTTAAGAAACCAAAAAACCAGTGTTTGTGGAGTGTGCAGTGAACTGAGTGAAGTGCTGCTAAGTAAAGATGTGCGCCAGCTTTATATTCAACTTTGTGTGGGTCCCAATCTGTGTCTGAGTCCGGTCGACACTAACGCGGCATTGCAATTTGCAAAGTCTTTCTTAGTGATTGGAATATTCATGGTGCTTGTGACCTTGCTAGATAAAATAATATTCAGAAAATTTGTACCTTGATTAAATATTTCTAAAATCTCAACCGATATGGTAGCTGTCAAGTCTTTATATACAGTAAGGCATTTTCAATACTAAGTTTTTAAATAGGGGTAAGCCTTTAAATGATTATCGTATCTTTAAATAAGTATTGTTTTAGGCATCTGAAGATACCTTAAGAATAAACTACTTCATACTTAAATTTTTAAACACATAAAAATTAAAAGAAAATACTTACAAAAAAGGGGGAAAGAGAGGGGAGGGGTTACAGAAACTTCTAATTTTATTGCACATAATATATTTTTACAAGAGGAAGGAAAGAGGAGAAGTGTAGAGAGAAGGGGGAGAGGATTTTGGGGTAGAGAGAGAAGTGTTTTTAGACCTACTCTGCATAAGAGACTTATGGTCTTTTTATACACAAAGTTTGTAACCGGAAACCAGTTGAGAAGGTAACCTGTTAACGGGTGACCTGCTGTGTAAGTTCCTTCATGACTAGCAACCTGTTTTGTAGGTAAATTTTACCCTTCAATCTATTACTTTGATAAAGAAGTAAAATTAATTTGTTACAGGTAAAATTTTTAGCTTGCTCTTCTTACTCGAGCAAGTGTAGTCAATTCTTGTATTTCTTCTTCCATTTGTTCTAGAAAACTCTGATCTTTAGTGTCATCACAGTCAGATGGGAAGGATGACAGTCCGGGAACGTTCTGACCATAACAGCCAGTTTCTTCATATATTTCTTTGTATAACCTTTCCTTTTCGAAATGTTTGACAAGAGAAAGATTAGTTTCAATTGGAAATGGGTGAAATTTATTACCCATTATTTTTTTCCAATACAATTTTGTATTTGAGGTTTCCTTCAGCAGTATAAAACTCTTGGAATCTTGTTTTGAGAAGTTCCAGTTAGATCCTTCAATGTGTGCTTTTCAGAGATTGTACTGGTATGTTTTGTCTTTATTTAAGGATAATCCTTTAAGTAAATCATGCTCTAATAGGGTCAGAGTATGAATCTCAGGATTTATCTCAATAAATAACTTTATGACATGAGTAGGTGAACTATCATGAGTGTGAATACTTCTAAGAGAAGTAGTAATTTGTAGAGCACCTGTTGCATGTGTTCCGCCTAAATATCATTTATGACAAAGTTTAATGTTGGGGACAAGGCAGAAAACCTGTTTGTAGGAGGTATCACCAAATAATGGAGACATCCTGCTTCCAATAGTAAAATGAGAGTTATCAAAACATCCCTGTATAAGTGTGCTTTGAAAGAACTCAAATTTATCTGAGCTCTTCTTATTACGAACTTCAACTGGCATGTACAGTCTTTGTCCACAGTTTTACAATATTCAGAAGATTCAAAACAAGGATTTCTGTCATTGAAGTATGTTTGTACTTTTACGAATAAATCATCGTATTTTGTTGTTTCAGAATGGACTTCAAACAGAAAATTCTGTATTATCCCGAATTTACCCAGAAGGATGTTGGGATTTATTTGTTGTGAGATACTGCAAGCAGCAGTAGCATATGTTTGTGTGTTTGAGCATGAGGCTCTAATTGTAAGACAGACTTTATTTTTTCCTCATCAATTGTTTCCAATCGAACTGTCATTTCGGTTTCTTCCATTGAGTAGAAACCTTTGTATGTAGACCAAAACTGATTCTATTTAGCCTCATTGAGGTCTCTGAAGGATGTATAAACACCCTTGTTTTTGCCTGTTATCAAAGCAAAATGTGTGAAACCTTTCCCAGAAGGAGAAGCCGGAGATGTCAATGCTATTCCTTTATTGTCATGACAACAAAAATTGTATAATGCACTTATAATGCTTTGTTTCACTTTTGTGACTTGGTGTTCGTTTTGTGTAGTGTATTTTGGAATATTCCAGATATTGTCAATCAAAACATTTAATTTGACATCTGTGTTGTCTCTTCTAGGGTACTGGAAAATATTTGTAAGGATTGGCAACTCTTGTTTGCCAAATTTTGTAAATTGATCTGCTTGAAAATGGGACTTTACTTGTTTGGGGTCATTGACTCCCTTCTTTGTATTTTCCATCATATGGGCGTTTGTTTCAGTGACCTAACAGGTCTTTGTGGAAGTTCAAGCCTTTACTTGATGTACCTGGAAAATATATCAGCACAAGTATTATCAGAACCTTTTATATGTTCTAAATAAATAATATTTTCTGAAAAATTTATATAATCTTTAAAAAGCAATCATCTTTTTATGTGGCTTTTTATCATTATTAATTTGATTTTTACCATAAGAAACTATGGCTTCACAATTTGTCCTGATTGTTATTTCTTTTTTATTTATAAAAAATAATTTGAATGCATCCATTGCGTGTATAATAGCATTTACTTCATAATCTGTGCTAGTTTTGTAAATTTTTTGTTTTGTAGTATATTTGCCAGAGACATACCTGCAAATTTGTTCCTCTATCTTGCGTATGTGTTTATTTTTCTTCTTACATTTAAGGATGACTCCCCATTCAAGTTCACATCCATCACATTCAATTATCAAGTAATCTGAATCTAATTGACAATTGTAAAATTGGTAGATTTGTTACCATTTGTTTTATTTTTTTGCACTAATTTTATATCTTTAGAGTTAAATTTTCTTTCTCCTTTTAATGATGTTTTATTATATAAAGGAGATGTGTATTTTCCTATATTAGGAATAAAGCTTCTTGCATAGTTTAAAAGTCCTAAAAAGGATCTAAGCGTTTTAATTTCTTCCATTTTGTCTGGAAAATCTTGTATTTTCTTGGAAATATGAGGTTGGAGTTTTATAGTTCCATTACCTATTTCTGTTCCAAGAAATTCAATGAAATTTTTACTAATTTTCATTTTTGATTTTGAAACTATTAATCCGTAATGTTCCAATTTATATAAAACTTGTTTTAGATGGTGAAAGTGGTCATCTTTTGTTTTAGAAAATACTAATATGTCGTCAATATAGACACATGTAAAAGTTTTATCATTTTAAAAATGTTATCCATTTTTCGCTGAAAAATAGCAGAAGCATTTTTAAGACCGAATGACATAACATTCCATTCAAATAAACATTCAGAACAAGAGAAGGTTATCCATTTTATTGATTTTGGATCCATTTTAACTTGATGAAATCCACTTTTTAAGTCAAATTTAGAAAATCATTTGGCATCTTGAATTCGGTTTATTAAAACATCTTTAGATGGAATTGAATAACCATCTTCTACTGTATTGTCGTTTAATCTTTTATAATTGAAAATCATTCTTGATTTACCTCATTTTTGTTCAGAAGATTTGTTGACTATAAAAGCCGGACTTCTGTGTGGAGTAACACTAGGTGATATTACCTTTAGTTTTAGTAAATTTTGTATATGATTTTGACATTCTTCTTGTTCCCAATTATTAAATTGAATGTCTTTTGTTTTAAATGATCATCGCATCTTTAAATAAGTATTGTTTTAGGCATCCAAAAATACCTTAAGAGTAAACTACAATACTGACGACCATCAAACTGTGATCCCTCAGGTGCAAGTCCTGCCATGACTTAGGGCGTTGATCATTTAAAGATGCGATGATCATTTAAAGGCTTATCTTATGTTAATTAAATTTACTTTTCATCGAGTTTACAAGCAGATCTCTAACCGGCTCTGCCAGATTCAGTACCTTATAAACTTGATTTATTCAATATTATACGAAGATGTCTAACCGGCTTTGCCAGATTCAGTATCGTATAATGTTGATCTGTTAATATGAATGTTTTCTTTAAGTTTTCCTCATCTTCCTCTTCACCTTCTTTCTTATCTTCTTCTCTCTTTCTTCTCTCTCTTTCTTTGGTATCAGAGTCATGTTCTTTCTAAGAACGGTTCTTATATCATGTAAATCTTAATTTTCCAATTGAAAATAGGTATCTGTCAAAGGTGTATAGTTGAAGGGCAGTGATGGCCGGTGGAGATCCTTTGTAAGTCCCTAGTTTCCTACCTTGATGGTTGAGAAACACTTGCAAATTGCGACACCAAGCTCAGATGTATATTTTCAATATAATTTTGTAGTCTCCATAATATTATATCTTTAATATAATTTTGTTTTAATAATAATAAAATTTTAAAACTCACATTTTTCATTTTTTATTACACATGATAATGCTTATTAATTCGATTACGTTAAACAGAATTAATTATCCATTAAATAATATTAAATACTTAAAATTAATGAACAGTTTTTGCAATAACTTTTTATGAAAATTTAAAATGAGAAAAAATTACAACTTATAACAATATTAAGTTTTAAAACATTGAGAATCATGTAACATCCAAAAGAAATACATATAAATGAAAATAAAGAATGGCATTTGATAAAAAAAAAACATAATGAAAATAAATAATATTATATAAATTTTATTTTTATTATGAACTGTTCTTAAATATACTCAATCAAATTTTGTTGGAGTTGATATTGTTTTTCTTTGTCATGAATTTGTCCTCTCCTTTATATGTTAATCTGAAATTGGAGTCACCATCAAAAGATACTTCCATTGATATTGAAATTGTCTTAATACAATTAAAGATAATTTCCATCTCAAGTATGATTAATTAACTTGTAAACATAACTTGCAAGCATGAAGTTAACTTTAATGAAAAAATTGTGGTAATTAAGTTAGAGGAAATAAATTCTTCTAACTTACAAGAATATATAAGAAACAATAGTAAATCACCTAAATACATAAAAGAAGATACCAAGATTTTAACGTGAAAAATCTCTTAAAACAAGAATAAAATGCACGGGTCGTCCAGACTAAAGAAATAATTTCATTATTATTAACAAAAGATACAAAAGTGTCTTAATCAAGTGCACAAAACAATGCTAACACCTAATCAAATAATAGAACTTACTCATAAAGAAAAAGGAAAATGAAAAATCTCAAATACAATATTGTTGTGAGAACTAAATATTCGAATCAGATCTCATATCAACGAGCCAACTGATCACTTTCTGAACCTGGTGTTAAAATTCAACAACGAATCTGCAGTAACAATTCTAATCAGTTTTTCTCTTTCTCTCCTCAAAGTGCAGGTGCATCTGTCTCTAATGAGCTTCTCTCCTTTCTTTCACTTGAAAACCACCTTTTTCTGGATCTTTTCTGGATACATAAAGGGAGCCCAATACCGAAGAGAAAGTTTGCCTAATCCTTTGTAGCTATAAAAGGAAACTTTAACTATTTCAATTAATTTACAGCCATTTATAAGGCATGCACGTGCATACGTTTCTTCATTAATACCCATGCATCTTGTATATGTATATGAAAAATATAATCAGGCTTACAAAATACGAACCTCAAATTGGCTTGTGCAACTGCTCTTTTTCTTTCCGTTGTGTAATAAATTATGAACACCAAGGTCTTCCCTTTTCTCTACTACTAGAAGCTCACGCGCTGCTTTCTGTTGCTCTGTCGTCTGAATTCAATACAACTAAGAATTAGAAAGATTGAAGAAGCAGAAATAGAAATTGTAAAAGGAAAATAAATATTTTAAACACCTCTGTGGACAACGAAATTGCAAGAGCCAAATCATCATCTTCTGGTTGAAAATTACTTGAGGAATCACACAACCAAATGAATCCTGAAAAATGGTTTATTAAAAGCAGGGGGAACTTTAGAAGGCATACAATGATAGATGTGAAAAAAATGGAAAGCTTGATGTTATGAGTATACAATGAGAACATCAATTTGCTCCCATGAAGAACCTCCCATATGCTCTCCATTTTTTAGGTCTCAATCGCTGCTTGAACACCAATGATTCCTCTAATTCAGTATCAGAATCATGTGAGGCGTTCGACTGAGCAAAAGGGTATTTATTCTGACAATGATCTGTCGCATGAGGTGGTCGGAGACTCGTAGATGCAGTAGCACCTATCCCCGTAACAGCTAGCATTAGTCAACGGCAAACTTTCAAGGATTGTCGTTGATTTGATAATCTAGTCGCAAGAATCACATAAACTCACAGCATGTTTAGTAAGATCATTAAAGATTGCAATTTCAAGGATGAAAGAAAATAAAAAGAAACTCTATGAACCACTACATTGCCATACTTGTGCCTTTCCCCTTCAAGAAAATGGGCATTAATAGCTTCATTTAGATTGCCTCCACATTCCTGCAGATCAGTTAAACAAAAAACTTCACATAAAGTTTTGCTATTTTATCATTAAAAATGCATGCAATCCACATATTATGAGCATTTAAATTGACACAAGCGATTATTTAAAAAAAATCAATGCTGAAAAGTTTGCCGTTATTCAATGCTGCTAGAAGGTTTGCAATTTCATTGTTATAAACGCACAACATTTCAAGAATTGTGACTATAGATAAATTCACAGCACCAATGACTAAAAAAGAAAGTAGTACAATAAAAACAAAGTGAAATGTGTTTCTTTCTTTCTCTTATCTTCTTCTTTGCGAAAAATCAGTTTAGAGAAAAGAAGATGTAATCGGCGTCTCTTTTAGCTTAAAGATCGGTAAAGGAAACAAAGGAGAAAGAAGAAAGAATAGAATGAAAAAGTGAAGAGAATGTACCCCTAATCTCCGGCGGCGACGGACACCGGTGCTCCGGTGATGCACATGAAGGCTACGACGGCGCTCGGCGTCCCCATCCATCTCAACTCTGAAATGCTAGACTTTGATTTTTGCTATCTAATGTATAGTGTTGTGACTTTATACCACTTCTGTAGTTCCATTCAATGTGCTGAACACTTATAATTGCTAATTAATTTTAGTAAAAAAAAAAGTAGATTAAAATTTTAAATTGATGTATTGGAATATTTATATTAATTAATTAATTAATTTTGTATCTTTATTTTTAAATCAAATTTTGTGTTCATGAATTTTTAAAAGTAATTAAAGTTGTGTTTTGTTATTATCGAGTTACAGTTGAATCACACTTGATAATAATGTGTGATGGGATATATCTTAATTATGTAATTTAAATATAATTTAATTAATTATAATTATTTTTTTATTATTTAAAATAATAAAGATCTACTAGTGAATTGTTACTACCAAATTGCTATTAATCTATTATGTAATTTAAGTATATTAATTAACTATAATGATAGTTTTTTTATTTTACAAAATATCGTTACTATGGCAAAGAGAGAGAGTCAAATTGGGTGGATCATTGATTGTCCTTCCACTATGACTGGATGTGGCCTAACACTTTCACTAACAGCCTTATTGAAAGGTCCAGATGCTACTACCATCCTTCCAATTGAGCCATCTAACTCACAATCTGACCAAGCAATGAACTTATCTACCCATTTTGACATAATGGACCTCCACGAGTCCCTACGAGCTTAGCTACAACTTTTCTCTTCTAACATGATTTTACATTACCTGCAACTTGAACCATGAGAATTAGTTCCACATTTGAAATCCTCCGTCACTGAGATAGATACACTCTCCCCATTAATCTTCACATTATTGACCCAAGAGATCGAGGTCATTGAACACTAGCAACTTTACGAATTCCACATTTTCAAGCATCTTTGATTCCTCCAAAATCTCTATCAAGGACCCTACTTCACTTATGAATTTCGAAAAATCATCCCAATTACAATAACTTAGTGGATATCCTCTACAGATCAGCCAAACCAATCGGTTATTGGAGGTACATGATGCAAATCAATTCTAAATGGATACAAACATTTCCCACCCTCCACTTATCATCCAATGGTTGTATGTCTTCATTATCTATGTACTCTAGTTCGAATAACAACACCAAATTACCTTCAAGCGCTTTAGCTTTGACTGTAACCAAACCTTGCATGTCTCGCCTCAACATTCGAGGGTTGTTTCAGATTTGTGAGCTTGTCTATTGTGCATCTTCTTAGTCATTTTATATTACAATCCTCAACTTCTCATTCATATTCCTTTCGAAGGGTCCTTGGATAATTCTGTTTAGCACTAACATGTTCCTTTTGTTGCGACTGAGGAGCACTGGATGGATCGACTCACACAACCTTTCACTCCTGAGAACTCAGTAACTTTTTACAAGTAGACCCCATTGACTAGCCTCTCCTGACAACCCCTAGTTGAAACTAAGGAAAATTCATCCTCAACTTCTTGTCTCCGATGTAATTTTGATCGAACTCCTTCTTCAACCTCCTTGCATTTTTAACATCACGGAACTGCAGAAAGTCAAATCGAGCCTCATCCTTCCAACAGTGTCACCCATAAAGACTTCACCAACCTCACCCCACCTACTTAATATCTTAAACAAAGCCTTCTCGTCAAACTCATCCAGGAAATGAGAGAAGTAAAACGTTGTTAGGTCCTTTAGCGAGTCCCTCGCATCCTATAAAGCCATCTCCCATCCTTCAGCACTCACCCTCCCCATCACTCTCCCTCTCATAATATTTTTATAAGTCATTGAGTTTATTTTTTAATCCTAATCACTTATATACCTTATTTCAAATATTTATTATGTATTGGTGACATCTTTCAATCATTCAATTTCCACACCCTAGTGACAAGCATAAACAACACTAAATATTTAAATAAAATCACTAGTATCAACTATAATTTTCATTTAATCGCCACTAACAAGTTATAAGCCTAAAATGCCTTTTAAAATAATAAAAGACAAGAAAATTTAATGTAAATTTGATATCCTTAGTTTGAGAATTTGCGATGGATTTTGGATAAGTCCTTTAGGACACCGTCCAATACACTTCAAGAGATAGTTTTGTTCATGATATTTAATTGACATAGGCCACCATTTGTGGAAATTGACTCAACTCTCATTTTCAGCACTAGCAACAACGGAGACTTGTAAGATATTTTATAATTTCAACTATTCTAAAAGATTGTAAGATATTTTCAATATCAGTGTTAACATATTTGTAAGATATTTTATAATTGTTTGCGCTAACAATTTACAAAGAAAAGACAAACACTTTTGAAAAGGTCCTTTTTGTCAAGAAATTGAGAACTTTCCATTCTTATAACCTATTACATGCATTAAGAGCTCTTAGCTTCCTCTCCTTTCTCCATTATTTTTTTCCTTCTATTGTTTGATCTAACTAGTGTATATTTTTATCTTTAATCTAAATTTATTGTTTAATGTTTATGTTTTTATCTTCTTTACATGCATTTTTTGTTTATTAATTACTATTTTACTATTTGAATACAACTTAAAAATGTATTAAATTAAAAAAAAATGAGAAGATCATTCAATGCGATTTATTGGTGTTAGAACTATAGGCAAACTCATTGGCCATCTTTAATTTTTTTTTCTTAATGCAAGTGATTTGGTTTAGATTATGCAAATGGTCTTAAAACTCAATAAGTTTAGGTCCTACTTCTAAGGGATTGAGATTAAGATATTTTTATGAGTTGATCTAAACATGAGTGATAAGTATGATTAAGGTTTCATATATGCAATGGTGGTAGTTTAGTGAAGTTAATTTCCAACCATTGCTATTATTCTTTTAAAACACCTTTTTATTTGCCAACTTATGTTCTCTTTTGATTGCTTAACTTTAGATTCATAGTTGGTAGTTTATTTTCTTTAATTCATTAAGCAAGTAAAAATTAATGAAATTTTTGTGTTAGTCAATTCTTACAAATACAAGTAATTTTTTACTTATTGAAAATACTACATGATTTGCTACACTTTGATTAACAAAGTCAACATGTCAAATTTGATTCATGATCTAGTTCGAATGTTATTGAGACTAAATACAAGGAAATCAATGCTCAAAATCCTATTATGAAAAGCAATTGATTAGTCATACAACAATTGGCAAAGCTTAACTTGTATATGAGAAGAAATAAAAACTTGAAAAAGTATCCTTTGGGTGACATAAAATGAGTGAGTCCTTCCACTGTGCAATTGACATTTTGTTGAGATGAGCAAGGACTAGAACGTCGACAATTAATCTTTCATGTCATAAATACTCATAAAAACCATAAGAAATATATTAACCACCAAAAGTGTGTAAAAACTTGTTAATATGTAAAATTGATTCTCAATATATACCAAAAATTCATTGAATATGTAGAAAACCTTGAATATAGAGCGAAGAAAATATAACCATGGAAGTTGTTTATAAGACCAGTAGGATACTCCAAACAATACTAAAAATTAGATAAAAAAATTTCTCAACTTGACTATTTATGATTTGGAAAGAAAAAGAAAAACAAGGTGCACAACAATTTATAATATTTTTATATTATTATTTAATTACAAATAAAAGTTTATTGTCGAAATTTTTCTTTTAACATATTTCTACACAAAACAAACAAACGAGGAATTTGAAATGATAATTTATTATTCAATAAATAAAATAAAATAATAACATTTGAATACCTTAACTTGATACGCTAATTGAAAATCTTATTTTAGTCATCATTATAAGTAAAAGTCAAAAGATTGGGTAGAGAAATCTAGAGAATAAATATCCTATTCACGTTAGTCCCTTGGCATAATTTTATCAAATGATTGATCTTACATAGAACAACTAAATTGAGAGAAAATATCATCCAAGTTATTATTGAGAATTTTTTATTTTGATTCTTATAAATTATAGGCTAACTTATACTCTATGCTTCCAATTTTGACACTTGTGTATTTTTTGTCTCACATTTTTTTTACTCACTTTTTGTTCCTTATATTTTAAAAAAGTGTAGTTTTTGTCCTTCCACCAAAATTAGACCATTAACGGTTAAAAAGACAACATTCACTACATACCTGACGTAGTTAAAATTGTAATTAAGGACATGACAATGTTAGTTTGAAAATTAAGAAGTTATTAAGGATGTGCCCGTCTGTAAGCCATTTTTCTTCCCTTCGTTCACTTCAGGAACCTCTTCTGATTGGAAATCTCCACAAAGGTGACACCTTTACAATGTTTTACCTCATCAATTCATGTGGGGTGCCCCCTTACACTGGCCAGGGAACTCTCCAATAGGGTTAATTTGAAAAACTCACGTGACCCAAATGTTGTTATTAATCTTCTCTACAACTATGAGTTCTCCAAAATCTAGGTTGCAAAACTTGTGTAGAAACATCCTTTAGTATCCACCTAAGGAAAATAAGACTCAAAATATTGACACAAAAGTGAAAGTTAGCAAAAATCAAAATTCAAGTTAGCTTTGCAATAAAAATTTTGGAAGATTAGGACAATCACTAATCAAAATCTTCAAAGCCTATGTTGCATTTTGTTGATAGATCAAATTGTTGTAAAAATCTAGTAAGGAAGGCAAATTTTTCTGAAATTTTAATTACTGAGAATCTAGGGATATTCCTCTTCTCCAAGTTGTACCCTACAACTAGAGGATATTCAGTAATATCTTTAGATGAACAACCCATATCCTTCCCTAGGAAAGTCATTTTTTTGGTAAATGTCTCCTCTGAAAACTTTATTAAAAAGGGAAACTTTCAAAATGCACGAAGAGCTATTTCATAGTTCCAGTTAGGAATGACAATGAGTCGAGGTGGACACGGATAGTAGTTATCTGCTACCCGACTCGCTACAAAAAATTGTCCCCCATCACCCGCTAAAAAACCCATTAGGTACCTACTAGAGAAATACCCGCATATATTTTTAAAAAATAATTTTTTTAGAATTAAATATTTTTATAAGAAGTTTTATCAAATAAATAATTTATTTGTTATAAAATTTAGAAATAAAATTATACTAGCTTCTATAAAATTAATTAGATTTAAAAGTACATTAATATAATATATTCTAAAAAAATATTTAACGCAAATAAAATTTTTATTTTATTTTATATTATTGATATTTTTATAATAAATCATTTTATTAATTATTAATTTTTCATAAGAAAATAAGATTTGTATCAATGAATTTTAATGATTAATATTTTAATTTGATTTATTTCACAAAATATTATCTTTTTTAACTTACATATATAATGTTAGTTTAGTGAGTAGTGAGTAACTGCGTATATGAGTATTATGATATTTGTACCTGTACCTGTACCCGTTAAGGAACATTTAGAAAAAACTCATACCAACCAGTGGCAGGTACCCATTTATACTATCCGTACAAATGTTTTTGCGAGGTCTATCCACTGGTGTATAGATTTTTTTGCCATCCCTAGTTCCAGCCCCACCTCTCATACATCTCAAACCTTGATTCCCACTGCTTTGCTCTTAGTTACAAACATTTCAATACGCATAATAAAACTTCTTATCAAAGGATTAAACCTAATTTCCTTAGCAGTATTAACAACTTCAACTTCCACAAATTTGGAATGGTTCTTGTAAGCTAAAGTCCCACAATGCATCATCATATATGAGATGGAAGCTTTGGCCACACTAGATTGCTTCAAAACCTCAATGTTTGGAACCAAGTGCTTCACATGACCCATATGTAAAACCAAATGGATTAGTTATCAAAACTTTAACAACTTCCTCATCATCATGGAGTACACACCTCACGGTCTCATAACGTGGGGTGAGACATTTCTCCACGACTTTTCAACAAGACGACATAGTTAGTAATTAGAAACTTAGGCATGTCATAGTTGGAAATTCCAAAAGAATGTAGGAACTTGAGTTTAGGCAAAAGGGTATTCTCTGCCTTTGTAGCAAGCACCAAAGGATGTTTCTGCACAAGTTTTGAAACTTGAATTTTGGAGAACCTATAGTTTTAGAGAAGATCAATAACAACATTTGGGTCATGTGGGTTTTTCAAATTAACCCTATTAGAGAGTTCCCTTACAAGTGTTGGAGGCACCCCATATGAATTGATGAGGTAAGACACTATAAATGTGTCACCTTTGTAGTGATTTCCATAAGATTTAGAATAAAAAAAGGTCCCTAAAGTGAATGAATTGAAGAAAAGTGACTTATTATATTTTTATTGTTTAATAACCCTTTGAAACAATTTAATAACCTCTTAATTTTCAAATTAACATTGTGACGTCTTTAATTACAGTTTTAACTGCATTATGTATGCAATCAACATTGTCTTTTTAACGCCTTATCCTGAATGAAGGATAAAAATTAAACTTTTTTAAAATATGAAGAATAAAAAGTGAAAAAAACAAAAAATACGCAAGTGCAAAAATCAAGAAACACCAAATATAATTTAACTTAAATTATAAAATCACTAATATTTCAATTCTTAAATTTTTTAAGCAACTTAGTCCTTAATCATTCCACAAGTTAGTTGCTAAAACAATATTTAAAACCATATTTGAAAATATTATTAAAAAATTATTTTTTACTGTATGCAAAACACTTTATTATGATAATAATACTATATTATTAAAAAATATTAGTGATACAGTATATTAGCTTTATGTAAATTTATTTAAATTTTTATCCTATATAACTTATAAATTTATCATAAAATGTGAAAAGAAAAATTATAATAGTTTAAAACTATAATATTTTTTAAAATGATTTAAAATATAAAAATTATATTAGATGACACGGTACCTATTACCTAAGCACAACGTAGAAGAAAACACCTATTTTTTCTAAAAAAATTACATAAAATCCATAAAATAAGTCATCTTAAAAAAACAATATATCGAATTTTTATTTTATAAGAGCATCTCAATGTTAAACTTATTCGTAGGTTCTTATAACATTTCTTGTGCGTCTCCTAAAATCATTTAGAATTAGAGAGTTTTTATAAATTTTTATTCCAATACAAAATTTATTTGATTTTTTAATTTATTTTTAATTATAATTTACATTTTAGATGAAGAAGTAGTTCTTCAACTTCAAGAACCATTATTTCACCATAAAATTATCATAAGATCCCTACTAAGTTTTTAATTGTCTCATGTAATAGTTTCTTTTATAAAAAGTAAAGTTGAATGGTTAAGAATCATCCTAAAATTCCACTAAATTTACTTTAAGTTGTCTAAATTCGTAATTAAATACTTTTGGATTTTATTAATTATCATCTTTACAAAACTCCAAAATCTTAATTAATATTACAATATTTATTTATAACATTTAAATTTGAATATCACAGAATTATTTTTTTTTTCTCTTCACATTCAAACATAAGATTCCCCCTGCAATTACATTTATTCAGATTCTTAGAAAATCAACAAAACGCACGAAACACCCTGTTCAGTTATTATCTCCACAGTGGCCAAGTGCTAACAAGTAGAGCAAGAGCACAGAATATAGCGATCTCTTACACAAAGAAACCACCCTGCGCGAGTCACCTTCCCACCACACTGAAACAAACCCCTCACCGAAAACCCTAATCCTACTCTCCGAGGGACATGGACGGCGATGACGACACTTCGGGTTCGATGATTGATGAAATTTACGCCAACGGCAGTGGCGATGACGGCGACAAGCGGAGCCGTCGTGCGATCATGAGCGGCGACCAGCTCGACATCGAGGCGTACGCGGCGCTGTACTCGGGGCGCACGAAGATCATGCGGCTCTTGTTCATCGCCGACAAGATTAACAACGCGACGGCGCAGCTCGAGGCGCTGCGCATGGCGTACGATGAAATTAAGAAGGGAGAGAATACGCAACTGTTCAGGGATGTTGTGCAGAAGATTGATGGAAGGTTGGGACCGAACTACGCCATGGACACGGCGTGGTGCGATGCCGTGGATCGGAGAGCGGAGCAGAAGAAGGAGAAACTCGAGAACGAACTCAATGCTTATAGGGTTCGTTTAGATTTTTTTTTGGTTGAAATTTGGAAATTGCTTTGTTTTTTAGTTTTGCCCTACTTTTGGTTGGTTTCAATTTTTTTTTCAAAAAATAATCGTCTTTCTTACTATATATGAAATATAAGTTATTATTTTTTCAAATTTAGGCGTTGTTAAACGTGCTCTTTGATATTGATTGTTGGATGTTTTTAACATGCGTGTGTTTGTGGTTTATTTCTTTTTACTCTGATAACGTTATCTTGTATGATATTTTGATTTTGATAAGAAGCTTTTTGGTAAGTCAACATTGCTTCCTTATTCTGTCAATTCTTTCATCTTGCATTTCATTATGCAGACAAACTTGATTAAAGAAAGCATTAGAATGGGATACAATGATTTTGGAGACTTTTACTATGCTCATGGTCAATTGGGGGAAGCTTTTAAAAGTTATGTGCGTACCCGGGATTATTGCACTACATCAAAGCACATTGTTCATATGTGCATGAGTGCAATTCTGGTCAGCATTGAGATGGGTCAATTTCCTCATGTTACAAGCTATGTTAGCAAGGCAGAACAGGCACCAGATGCCCTTGACCCGATAATAATTGCAAAGCTACGATGTGCCGCAGGATTGGCTAACCTAGAGGCCAAAAAGTACAAGCTTGCTGCCCGGAAGGTTTGTTCCTTATTTCTCTTTTTCTCTTTACTTTTGCTCAAGTCAGCCTAGGTTCTAGCATGAATCTATGAAATCCCTGATTTGGAATTTGAGGATTCAATACTCTTTATCATTGTTTGATTTATGATAACCTATTAAGCTAATAACTTTGTCAACCTCATTGTCATCATATAATACAGTTTCTAGAAACTGGACCTGAACTGGTAAATCACTACATTGATGTAATTGCACCTCAAGATGTTGCTACATATGGAGGACTTTGTGCACTTGCAACATTTGATAGGGCAGAGTTAAAGGCAAGTACTCCTTTATATTGTTATGATGGTTCTCTCAATGACTGCTCTGAAACATTGATGACATTGTCTTTGTTTTTTTTTTTTTTTTCTCTTTTCAATATTTGGCAGAGCAAAGTCATAGACAATTCCAATTTCCGCAATTTCTTAGAGTTAGTACCTGAAGTAAGGGAACTAATAAATGATTTTTACTCAAGGTAAGTTGGTGCTTGGTTTCTCCTTCTCTTTGATGTTCACTTATGTCATGTGTTTGGGATTAGTCACTGAGGACCACCTTTTTTTTTCTTGCTTAACTGAATTAAAATAAAATTCTAAAGAATCACTGCTAGGATAGGTATATGAAGTTCTTCATGCATGGTGCTTAGCAGGTTTGAAAAAAATATCTGAATTTTCAAAAAAATTGGATTGGAAGGTTTTCATGGAGAATATAGATATAAATTTGTTAAAAAAGTTAGATGGTAATTGATTTTTGGGAGGTTGGCTATTCGTTATATTGATTATTGATGTAGTTAAACCTGTTTTTTTCTTCTTCTTAAGAAGGGGTATGATTAAAGTTTACTGATATTCTTGATTTCTCTTCTTTTGATCTGTATTCTGCAAAGTAATATATTTTATTTAAGAATTTAATTTTCATGTTTTGTTAATGTAATTTTTTTTCACTCTCAACTAATTAGTAATCTTCGTACGAATTACAAAAGTCTATAGACTTACCAAACATGACTATATGTGATTACTGTCTGTGCATACTAATTTAATTCTTATAATTTAATATTGGTGAAAAGTGAAAACTGAAAAGGGACACGTTCCATGATTACATCTTTTAATATTTATTTTATGATAGGTACCAGAAATAAAAATGCACAATATAACTGAATATTCTCTTTATTATTAATGAAATCAGGACTGTATCAAAGTGATACCAGTACCTGAACCAGGGAAGAAAATACAGAACCATAAGAAAGGTAGAAAATATCCCTAGACTGTTAGAGAGTGTCTAGTCTCTCCCAAATCCCAGCCAATTCCCTCCCTTTCTCCCCATTCTCATCCCATGCCTTACACCCATACAACTGAATCACCCTTTCCCTACCCCGCCAGCTCAGCAGTTAGTTACATGGAAGGATTCTTCTCATTCTCTTGCACGTGATATTGATCCCCTACTTTGCCCTTCATTCTCTGTCTAACATACACCTTAGATATTTTGGGTTTGGGCCTAACTATTTCCAGGTTCCTATCAACATTCCCCTCCTCAAGTTGCACCTTGTCCTCAAGGTGGAAATCAGGAAAATGCTCTTTGAGTGTAGATAGAGCTTCCCAAGAATTTTCAAAATCTGGCAAATCCTTCCACCTAATAAGAATTTCGAGATCCCCTTGTTGATTCCTTCGAACAGCAAGTGCTTCTGCTGGTTGAACCTTCAATTTCCAATCATCTGTTAAGAATAGAGGTCATGGTTGGCTGGTGGTTGTTATAGCAATGTATTTCTTAAGTGAAGAAACATGGAAAACTGGGTGCGGTTTGCTTCCTAGAGGTAGTGTTGCAATTTATAGGCAGCAGGACTGAACTTCTCCACAATTTCATAAGGCCCATAGTACCTCGGACTTAACTTCTGATTGACCTTTTTAGCCAAGCTCTTCAGTTTGTATGCTTTGTATCTTCATGTGTACATCTCCAACCTGAAACTCCATCCCCTGTCAGTGCTTGTTGGCTTATTTGCACATTCTGTTTTGGGCCTGGATGGACTAGATGTTCTTTCAACTCATCCAAAATGTGATTCCTATCTGCCAGCAGCCTATTGACCTCCTCCACTGTAAACTGTGTCATGTCTCTTCTAATTAATACACGAGGTTCTCTCCCATATAGAGCCTTAAAGGGAGTCATTTTAGTAGATGAGTTGTAGTTAGTGTTGTACCGAAACTCTGCCCAGCTAAGCCATGTAGGCCACTGTTTAGGCTTAGTTCCTGTGAGACATCGAAGGTAGGTCTCCAAACAGCGATTCACCACTTCCGTTTGCCCGTCCATTTGAGGGTGATAGGCAAAACTGAATTTCAGCTTCGTGTCAGCCATTCTAAATAGCTCTGTCCAAAAATGATTGATAAAAACTCTATCCTGGTCGGTCAGACACAATCGAAGAGGAAAAATCTGAAGCCGGACAATATCTTTGATGAAAATCTCAGCAATGTCCTTAGCAGTGTAAGGGTGAGCAATAGCTATAAAATGTGCATACTTGGTTAACCTGTCTGCAACCGCTAAAATAATGTCAACCCCTTGGGTTTTAGGCAACCCTCCTATAAAATCCATCGGAAGGTCAGACCAAGTGTGTGTAGGTATTGGCAAACCTTGTAACAACCCGGCTGGATTCAAGGCTTGATACTTATTTTGTTGGCAAGCTGCACAACTCAACAGATACTGTTGTATTTCTTTCTTCATCCCTTCCCAAAATAAAAATCCAGAAATTCTTTTATAGATTCTGAAAAATCCAGAATGCCCACCCAAAGCTGAATCATGAAATTCCTTGAGTATTATGGGAATTTTAGAGGAATTCTTTGGTATCACCATTTGTCCTTTGTAATACAATCTTCCTTTTATTAATTGGAACCCTGAATGTGAATCTGGTCGTCTCAATAGATCCTGGACGATGCCCCTCAATCTACCATTAGCTTGAATTTCATCTTCCAACCTATCCCATTCATACAATTGTACAGTGGAGTGCTGAATATTGCAGCTTCCTAGATAGGGCATCTGCTTTGCCCTTCTCATTCTCTCACGTGATTTTGATCCCTTGCTTTGCCCTTCATTCCCTGTCTAACATACACCTTAAATATTTGAGAAAAACACTTATACACTGACAGTTAATCTTAACCCTTTATATATAGTAAGTTTGTTGAGTTTAATCATTAATACTTTAAAAGTCATGTAAATGAAAGATTTAACCGTCAGTGTAAAAGTTTACACTGACAGTGTATAGGTGTTAAACTCTAGATATTTTGGGTTTGTGCCTAACTATTTCCAAGTTCCTATCATTTTACTCTTAATTTGTTTTGCATTAGAATATTTATATATTATAAATGTATATCTTACTCATTGTTTCTTTGCAGTGTTTTACTTTCCTTTCCTTTACATACCTTTTCTGTCTATCTGGAGATTTATATTAATCTTGATTTCTTTGCTTCCTTTTCTCAGTCACTATGCTTCATGTCTGGAATACCTTGGGAACCTCAAAGCAAACCTATTACTTGATATACATTTATTTGACCATGTTGAGACACTTTATGATCAAATTCGTCACAAAGCCCTTATCCAGTACACACACCCATTTGTGTCTGTTGATCTTAACATGATGGCTAATGCATTCAAGACAACTGTTACTGGACTTGAGAAAGAACTAGAAGCATTGATTACTGATAATCAGATACAGGTCTGGTTTGACTTAATTTGCCTTGTTTGGTCCATAGCTCGATTTGGTTGAATTATAATATAATGACAAAATTCTACATATCTCAGTATGACATGCTCGATGCTTCTCATTTTTTTTTAATTTGCCTGTTGCCAAATAACTTTGAAGATGATTCTAAATTTTTTATACCTTTGCAATAAAACAGTCTATTGAGATTTTAACAGTATTGTTGGTGGAACCTTTTGCAATTTGCAGGCCCGAATTGATTCACACAACAAAATTTTGTATGCACGGCATGCAGATCAAAGGAACGCCACCTTTCAAAGGGTTTTGGAAACTGGAAGGGAATTTGATCGTGATGTTCGTTCCATGTTGCTGAGATCAAATCTGATCAAGCATGAGTACAATCTTAGAGCATTAAGGAAACTCTAATTATGGATATGATGATGATAATGGGATCAATTTGCTATTTTATGCCACCAGCATTGAATCAAGTCTCTGGAGTGAAGTTGAAAATTGCCTTGCCTCATGGTGGATTGAATCAGGGTTGCAGACGTCGTACATTTGTGCGAATATTTAACGGCATATTATGGTTTCTTTTGTATATACTCTTTCATAATTTCAATTAATTCGTCTCAAGATCTTCATTTCCTGTTTTCAGCCCGTACCTCTTTTTCCGTCCGTTGCGTATGACTTGAGTCTTGAATCTTATGGTTCGAAAACATTATCATGATCTGTCTTAACAATTATTTGTGCTCGTAATTAATTCGCATGACAAATCGTAGGTAAAAAATGGTTGATTGTGTGGAGATAAATATAATAGTGAGCTCTCTGAAGATAGTTTGTTTTGCTGGTGGCAGTATGGCCAGAACCTGTGGCGGTACGGTCGAGTTTGCTGGTTGGGGCTACTTGCTTAACTTTTAATTGTTGGATGATTCTTAATCTTTTCATAGGCTACTTTATGACGACCTTTTTTTAATTGTTTTACATGTTTGAATGTCATGAAATTTGAAGGAAGATTGTGCTTTAAACTCCACAAGCATGGTGTCAACAACTTTTGTTGCATGTAGACAATAAGAGCATATTTCTTGTTTTGTTGCATAACAGGGGATTTTGTTTTATTTTTATGGCCGGAGTATATTATTTTTACCAATAATTTTTTGGCTTTACTATCATGTTGATCTCAATAGTAGAATGAGTTAAACTATTAAAGATTTTCATGAAATAGTCAAATTTTTATTTTATAAATTGTATTTAATCTTAATTTATGCATATTATTTCCAGTTGTAATGCACCAAGTTTGAATTTCTGATGATTCAAAATATATCATGTTTGTCAAGATTGATTAACATAAGTGTTAAGTATTGTTATCTTCCCAAGTTGTTTAGAATTTGAATTTTAGAAGAGTATGAAATAAATAATGTTGTATGTTATTCATCATGGTCCTTCACCGGATATTAGTCACTATTGCAATGATGAATACTTCAAATTAATGTTATAATTACAAAAAAAAAAAAAAACAAAAAATTGTATTATGTTTAATTTGAGTTTTATGTTCTTTAAAATTAATTTCATGTTATTGTAAATGAGTAGTTTATTAAAATTAATTTTATGTAGATTAATAGAAAAAGATTAATTTAAATACTTGTATTCATTTCACTAAGTAGACAATTTATTCAATACATTTATAAAAAAAAAAGAAGTTTCACTACTCCAATTTAATAATTATCAATCCATATATCACTCTTCAAAATTTTGTAGACATAAAAAATACTTCTAACAATTAATTTAAAGCATTATCAAAAGATTAGAAGTTATATTTTTCTTTTAGTTGCCAAAAAATTGGATATATAGTTTTCGTTGTAATGCTAAACATTGGCCAAAGGTGGAAATAAATAAATAACAGAAAAAAACTAAAATTGTAAACAATTTTTTGTGTTTTTGTTTTTATACTCAAATTGTTTGAAAATGGTGGGCATATTTCCAAATTTACAATTCTATCTTGTTTATTATCCATTTATCTTTTTTTATTAGTTCTGAACCACGTAGTGTTGGTGATTTCTAAACATTTACCTAAGCCAGAAGCGACCCTCCCACATTTTCTGTCCCTAATCTTCCCTTCTATCCAGATATTTAATATTTAATATTTAATATTTATTTAACTCGGTGTAAGATCTACATCCCATAAGGCTCCAGCGTTTGAGTGTGTGAATAGACATGGAAACAAAAAACCAGTGTCCACACACTCCAACCTTGTTCATCTTCAAATAAACTAAAGCCTCCCTCAACTGCTTAACCACACTTCCGATGCCGTTTTGATCCGATCCAATTAGGCTTCCCGATGGCCTCCAAGCGCGTGGGCGGCCTCCGCCATTGGCGCGTCCTGGACCTCGTCTCCGCGGCCTTCTTCGGCCTCGTCTTCCTCTTCTTCGTCCTCGTCTACACGCCCATGGGGGACTCCCTCGCCGCCTCCGGCCGCCAGACTCTTATCCTCACCGCCTCCGATCCAATGCAGCGCCTCCACGTGGCCACGGCGATCGAGTCCGGCCAGCCCCTCCTGATCGAGTCGTGCCCCGCCGACAGCGCCGACCACATGCCGTGCGAGGATCCCCGGCTCAACAGCCAGCTTAGTAGGGAGATGAATTACTACCGAGAGAGGCACTGCCCCCCGCTTGATAACACCCCCCTCTGCCTCATTCCGCCGCCCCCCGCCTACAAGGTTTCCGTGCAGTGGCCCGAGAGCTTGCACAAGGTATGCCAACTTTTCTTCCATCTCCCCGCTTAGTTTCTTTTTTCATTTTAAGTTTCATTCTCACCTATTGTGCATACAGATATTTTATACATCCGTTTACACATTGCTCCCTACATTTTCATATTCCTGCCTATACCCTCTCCTATTAGTCAATTTATGACAGCTACACAATTATGAATAGATTGTGACTAAAACCTACTTAATTTTGTAATTTTCAACTAATAGTTTTTTCTCGATAACCATGATGTTGACGCCCATTAGTTATCGTTGAAAGTAATGACTACTTCCTAGCTCCGGTAGGAACCTTGAATGTACATAAGCTATATATTCCCCTCCGGCCATAGTTTGTTTTCCATCCAAAGTAACATGACAATGACTCAAACCCTTACCACTTGTATCACCAATGTTGATTTCCACTAATAGTACAGTGTACTAGAAGAAGTTTGTTACCAACATTTCTATTTTTATGTTGTTATATAGTCAACTAATTTTAAACTACTTAAGATAATTGTAATTCAATCTTGGGAAGTGTTGTATTTGTTGGATCGAGTGCTTACCACTAGAACAAAAGTTATAGTTGATACTCATAGTGCAACTTTTTTTTGCTTAACCATAGCTGTCCGAGCGCCACGATTTGCCTGTGACTTGACCCACCTGGGCCTCCATCCCGAGACAATTGATGCCACAACTTGGCTAACAATCTCCCCCTCAGCAATTGCTCTGCTGGGAGTCAAACTCGTGACCCTAGATCTTATTACCAATTGTTGAATCAAGTGCTTACAACTAAGCCAAAAGCTATTGCTAATACTTAGAGCGCCAACTCATTCTACATAACTGTAGTAGCCCAAGTGTCACAATTTGACTATGACTTAACCCCACCATGGCCTCTATCATGGGAGAATTAATGCCACAACTGACTAATAGTATAGTTGGGAAATGGGGTTGTTTATTTGTTAATTTTGAGTTTAACTTTCATGTGTGGTGCATAACAATTTTTATACTATTAATTGCTAATTTGAATTTGAACAATGCATAAAGATTTTTATGTTAGGATTGCTAGCAATACACTCTGTAAGACACTCCCCTTGTACTGGTAAAATGAAAATTGCAAAATCATGAGTAAGGTGAATTAAACAAGGAGTGAAACTTATACAATTTTTTTATTTTCAACAAATTTCAACTAGTAATAGTGAGGTTACTAGAAAGAGTGAGTTACTAGCGTTTTACATTGATATGACTTATGAAATAAATATTCCAATTTGGTGTGTTATGGTTGGCTGATTTAAGCATGTATTCAGGCTTCAATTCCCCGGTCTAGGGTGTTTAAATGTATTTCAGCATCTTAAGTTATTTGTCTCTGGCTCTTGGGCAGGAAAAACTATGAAAGTTTACAATCTTACCCATACGACAAATTAAAAAAATCTTTATGTTGTAAGTTTATTGTAATTAAATTCTATGTTTCAAGTGGGTTTCAAATCAAATGTGATAAGTTTTTATGGAAGGGTTACTAAGATATTGAGTGTGATTTTTAATATAACCTCAATGAAAGTTATAGTAAAAACTTTCCAAATTGAGTGTGATAAGCCAGACATCTTTTTCCTTTTTAAGTTATAGTGCTTTGTGCTGGTTCTACACATAAAGCTATCACCTCTGGTTAAAATTATAAGTAATGTAGACAATTCATCAAGACCGAGAAAAGTGGTTAAAATTAGTTAGTTTCAATTAATTCTGCTGGAAATTCAAATTTTATTTCAAAAATATCCTTTGCTTTAAGTGATTGTTATTTTTAATGTTAGTAATCATATAGTCAAACCCAATGAGTGAATACATAGAAAAAAGAGTTAATAATAAATTAGAGGTGTAAAAGGAATATAACCTGAATAACATTAAAATATGATGATTATTGCTTATAAATATGACCAAAGAAAAAGCCAATTTCTTGCTTAAAGTTAGAATCAGATGTGACATTATTATGTTAGTATTTGGCAACAGGATAATTATCGTCATGTTTGGAAGATAGCAGCTTAGTGTTTTCTAACTTGTGATTGATTCAAGTTTAACTTGTTAGCATATAGTTTTTGGTAAACCTTTGGTGTTTGAGCAGAAGCCTTTTAAAAAAATGGTTGCATTTTAAGTAATAGTTTATGTACTAGAATGCTGTTCAAATTATCTAGAAGCCAAGTTTTGGAGCAATGTAGACCCTAAGACATTTGTTTTAAGAATATTGGCAAAAATCCAAGTTCCATATTGGTAAGAGATAATATCAAAATATACTATAAAAGTGGGGACAACCCTCTCCTCATGAACTAACTTTTAAGGTTGAATTAGGGCTAAACACACTTTCATAAATGTTATAAAATTCTATTCTAAATCCATTAGCAAGTCACCTACCATATATACACACCAAGCTTGATAGTATTGGGTGTGAGGGGGTGTATTGGGAAAAACTGAAGACCCACTTTGACTACAAATAGTATGCCAAAATACACTATATAAGTGGTGGGAGACAACCCTTATCTTATGAGCTTTTTTACACTATATAAGTGGAGGGCAACCCTTGTCTTATGAGCTAACTTTTAAGGTTGATTTAGACCTAAATTCACATACTAAGACAAAAAACTATGATAAAAATGTCTGCGCTGAGAATTGGCATTATTTTTTCAGAAAAAAATGTTTAGAATGTTGCTGATGTTTGTGGGAGGCAACCCTTATCTTATGAGCTAACTTTTAAGGTTGAGTTAGATCCAAACTCACTAAGAAAAAAAAAACTATGATAAAAAATGTCTGTTGAGAATAGCCAATTATTTTTTTCAGAAAAATGTTTTTAGAATATTTTTTATGTTTGTCATTCAGTGATCTTTCAGAAAAGTGTTTTTAGAATGCTGATGTTTGTCATTTAGTGATATATCTAAAAACATTGATGTATTCTCTGTAGATATGGCATAGCAACATGCCATACAACAAGATTGCTGATAGGAAAGGTCACCAGGGATGGATGAAGCTTAAAGGTCCTCACTTTATATTCCCTGGAGGTGGCACAATGTTTCCAGATGGAGCAGAGCAGTATATTGAAAAACTTGGTCAATACATTCCAATGAATGGTGGTGTTCTGAGGACTGCTCTAGATATGGGATGTGGGGTAGGATCTATCTTCCTGTTTCCTTTTAAGACCTTATGACTACAATTTGTTGTTGTTTTGCATGAAAATATTTCTAATGTTTTACAGGTTGCCAGTTTTGGAGGATATTTACTAGCTCAAAACATATTAACCATGTCTTTTGCTCCAAGAGATTCACACAAATCACAAATACAATTTGCACTTGAAAGAGGAATACCAGCTTTTGTTGCCATGCTTGGTACTCGCAGACTCCCATTTCCTGCATTTGGCTTTGACTTGGTCCATTGTTCTCGGTGTTTAATTCCTTTTACAGCATACAGTAAGTTCTTTAATGCAGCTGACCTTTGTATATCTTGTATTCTTCTTAATAGATGTCACTGTCTAATGCAGAAGCCTTGCCTTGCAGATGCAAGTTATTTCATTGAAGTGGACAGATTACTTCGCCCTGGTGGATATTTAGTAATTTCTGGACCCCCTGTACAGTGGCCTAAACAAGATAAAGAATGGTCAGATCTCCAGGCTGTGGCAAGAGCTTTGTGTTATGAATTGATAGCTGTAGATGGTAACACCGTGATCTGGAAAAAGCCAGCAGAGGAGAGTTGTCTTCCCAACCAGAATGAGTTTGGTCTAGATTTATGTGATGATTCAGATGATCCAAGTATTGCATGGTAATTTCCAGTAGGCTAGTGCTATTTCTTTTTTCCTCTGCCAATCTTTGTTTACATTGTTCAACTTTGATAATGTATTAAACGTCCATTGTTTATGCTTGCTATATCATACGGACCTGATGATAATAACCACTCGGGAGAACGCTATCATTGTTATTTGTTTACGAACTTCTCAAGTGTTTACTTGAGATTCCACAAGTAAGATGATTTATTTTGCAGGTACTTCAAATTGAAGAAATGTGTCGCTAGGGTGTCTTCTGTCAAAGGTGAATATGCTATTGGCTCAATACCCAAGTGGCCAGAAAGGCTAACTGCTCCTCCACCAAGGTCCACAATTCTGAAAAGTGGTGCTGATGTATATGAAGCTGATACTAAGCGATGGGTAAGGAGGGTAGCACACTATAAGAATTCTCTAAAAATTAAGTTGGGGACTCCAGCAATACGCAATGTCATGGATATGAATGCATTTTTTGGGGGATTTGCAGCAGCACTAAATTCTGATCCTGTCTGGGTAATGAATGTTGTTCCGTCTCACAAATCACCAACTCTTGATGCAATCTTTGACAGAGGACTTATAGGAGTTTATCATGATTGGTGAGTTTTTTGCTGAACATTTCATGTGTTTTTCTTAAAAGGAATTTTTTGTATCATCTTTTAACTTCTCTTAATGATGGCATGACATGAAAATAAGGTAAGTGTAGGAATTCTTTTGTATTGATGATAAATTTGTTTCCCTACCGTAACACCAGAAACTATTTCGTTGGACTGGGGGTTCGCTGAAATTATTTTGCTTACAAGTTACAAGTTGATTCCTGGTCTAGAGTTAGACTTGTTTCGTGGATTTTGTTTTCCAGGAAGTTAAAACTACTTTCCACTATATTTTATCTTGTATTTTTCTATTCTCTTTATGTCTGTTTCAGAATTTTTTTCATACTGTAACACAAGATACTATTTTGTTCAACTAGGGGTTCACTGAAATTATTTTGCTTACTAGTTGAGTCGTGGTCTAAACTTTGACTTGTTTTGTAGCTTTTGTTTTCCTAGAATTCTTTCCACTATATTTTATCTCGTATATTTCTATTCTATGGATGTCTGTGTGTCAGAATTTATGTATATGATCCAGTTTTCATTCAGCTTTATTATTTTGGATGTTAGTTGCTGTAGAAATCTACTGAATTAAGCTAAATATTGAATGGCATTGGAGAGTAAAATAATTATTTAATTGATGTTATAATTCTCTTCTTTTTAGGTAGTTCTCTTTAAAAAAAAAGTTGTCAGAATCTTCAAAATCTGTTATAAAAATGAAAACTGAAGAATTTCACCTCTTATTTTGAACTGTTAATTAGGATCCTTCTTATAGGTAACAGCTATACTTCAGTGCACTCTGAACATGTATTACAGTTTGCAAATTGCAATGGACAAATATTTGAAATCTGAGTTGTTTGATTATTGTTCCCAGGTGCGAACCTTTCTCAACATATCCCCGCACCTATGATCTGATCCATACGTCAAGTATTGAATCACTTATAAAGGATCCAGCCTCTGGCAAAAACAGGTATTTTCATTCCAAAGTGTTGATTTGAAGTTACAGTTCTGGCTTCGTTTCTACAGTTTCACCAGTGGTATCATAATGTGATTGAATTTACTATTAAATTTCGTTCATTGTTTTGAAATATTCATTGACATGAATAATTGGAGAAAAAGTGAACAGAAAATTGCTACCTGAACTGACTTGTGACTTGTGGCGTATTATTTTTCACATTAGATTTGTACTGAAGCCAAGTATCCTTGTGATTACAATTGACGGTTTTAATACTTAATACTCGGTTTTAATACTTAATACTCAGTGTTAGTGTATTTGATGGCTGGAAGCCATGTGTATCTCTTCAGGGCATCTATGAGACTATGACGTGTTTCAACATGATTACTTCTGTTGTGTTTTACATCATTAAACTGATTGCATTCACACCTTTAAATGTAAAAACTTATGGTCTATATGTGTCAATGGCTTGCATTAGTTTGGGTTCAGTAGAATTTGTAGAGGGTGCATCGCTAGAAAACAGGTACTCAAATATAGTTGTTTCCCAGATTTCCAATTTCCTTCTATCAAATTGATTTCAGATCTCATGTTATAACAGCTGCCTCTACTAAATACCAAATAACTATCTATCATAATTTGTATCATCGTTGCAGACACTGCATTTCACATAAATAATGAGTTCATCCTGATTGCTTCATGATTTGATTGTAGATGTGCCCTTGTTGATTTGATGGTTGAATTGGATCGCATTTTACGGCCAGAAGGCACTGTTGTGGTAAGGGATACCCCTGAAGTAATTGAGAAAGTAGCTCGTGTTGCACGTGCAGTGAGGTGGACGCACACCATATATAATAAAGAACCTGAATCGCATGGCAGGGAGAAAATTCTAGTTGCAACCAAGACCTTCTGGAAACTTTAATTCTCATCCCACTAACATAGCTGTTTAATTTAGGTAAATTTCCTTCTCACTGTTTTGGGGATGAGATTTTCAAGGCTATCTTGTCTGTGTATCAAAGGGATGCGATTTCCTTTCCTGTTCAGTGTTTATATAAAAGAGAAAGTAAGGTTAGGATCTGAGAAAACGAAAAGATGTGAAGACTTCGTGCAGTTTTATATGGAAAGCACAAGCAGTTAGTTATGTTTTCTCTTCGCCGTTAAAGATCACTTGTAACTCTGCTTTTATTTATCATTGCTTATTGATAACAGCCATCACTAATGTAATTGGCTATTTAACTTTTGTTCTAATATGTACCGTGTAATTTAGTCCTCCTGTCGTTACCATGTCTATGAAGATTTTTTCCCGGCTCCAACTACTTCCATTCTTTCTAGGATTTCAATTAAAGGATGTATTTTCATTTACATATTTTAGTCAATTCTATTAAAAGAAAAAGGGTCATACATTTACATATATATATATATATATATAAGTGATAAGGTTTATTGACTTTAATAAAGTCGTAAAAGTTATATAAAATGTAATTGAATAACAAGAATGTTGGTTTATGCTGTATAATCTTTTAACTCTTCCATTAATGTTTTGTTCTCATGTTTACTTTAGAAAAAAATAAAGTCTTGCTTTTTTGGGGAAATGCAATGTTTGGTTGGCGATGAAGAGGGAATGGAGTATCCTGCCTGTAATATAACAAAATGAAATTAGTTGATTAAAATATTATATTGGGATATCTTATAATGGAATGTAATAAATATATTATTTTTAAAAAGAAACAAATTTAAATTAAAAACATTAACTATTTAAAAAATAATTTTAACAAATATATTTTTACGTCATTTAATATAATCAAAATTATAAGTTAGAAGATTAGTTTGTAATCAATATTTTAATCAACATTTACATTACAACTATGATTCAATAAGGGATATAGTTGCTTTGCATAGGTGAGTTCCTGTTTTGATTTTCAAAATTCAAAAATGAAAAAAATAAGGAACTCAGAAGTAGAGTTTCATCTTGTACCAGATGAGTGTGACTGACCCATCAATCACTTAGAAGTATCATCATAGTTCCATTGCACTTGCACCAGCCGGGAATCGAACCCGGGTCTGTACCGTGGCAGGGTACTATTCTACCACTAGACCACTGGTGCTTCTTAGCTTATCTGCTAGCTATTAATATTACATAACTAATAATTTAGCTAGTTTTGACACCCCATTAATCAACACAACTAAAGTTAATTTGAGGAAATGAAACCTTCTAACGTGTTTTATTTCTGTTGGGATGACATCTTATTTAATGAGCTATATAAAATATAAAAAAATTAAAAAAATTATTAAATGACATAATATTTATTAATTTATTGAGATAAAAAATAAGACACCATTCTAAAACAAAAATATTGTTACTAATTTGAGAGATCATATCAAATTTTCAATACCACTGACTTACAGCTTAGCATAATATTGAATGGTAGTTAGTGGAATAATACATCCATAGAACTGAGAAAGTAACTAAGCATTTGAGGAACTCACTCTTATAAGACGAACTGTTGATGGAGTGAGTAACTTAAGCATTTAAATTCAATTTGAAATTAACATCGACCAAAATCATGATTTGGCACTGATTCCAGTTACTGCACGAGTCAGAACACATGAAGCAAGACCCTTGATGCTTCAGGTACAGGTTGCATGACCAATAACAGATATGATTGTTTCATAAAACACATAGTATGACAAGACAAATGGAATTGTTTGCTGTGCTTATTATATGCATTAAATGAAAGTGATTGGTAAATTAATTTCTTGAGAGTAACTTTTCATTAATTTTTTTAGCATATTTAATCTACACTCGTGTATATATATGATTCAGTGGAAAGCCATCAAATCAAAACGTACCTTGAGATGCCAGGATCGTGTTAGGATGCTTTTATTGATTCTGAAAGGTGAACCCCTTACTATATTATATATCATTTCGTTTCTCCAATGAAAGCTGTTTCTCTCATTTTGAGGTTCTGGATTTCTTTATTAAAATCAATTAAAATATTGATATCTTAATTAAATATTTAAATGAATTTACAATTATATTTCAACTTTTAGAATAGGAATATCTTCCTTAAAAGAAGTTTATTTTGATGAAATGTATTAGTTTAAAAGACAAATAATATGGAACAGAAAAAGTAACAGTTTATTCAATAATGTATAACAATGAAATATTGTTTTGAAGTATAGTGAGAAGGAAGGAGTGAGGGGTGGGGGAACACAATTTGATGTGAAGTGACAACTATATCTGGGAAACATGATCCTAAAACTTAGTTGCCAAAGGTTCAAACTGCTTCAGGATTGGGGAACACACGGTAGTAGATAAATGTAAAAACAAAATATAATGGTAAATTTTTGTGGTCTTTTTTATCAAACTTGGTAGTTAACACTACAGACAAGGCATTTTCAAGTGGTCTGTGGTGCAGTTGCAGAAATGAAAGTCTAAGGAACTTAGAAATTGAAAGCTCTGCAGAAACTGCAGAGGATATGTCCTCGCAGACAGAGGCACTGTTGGTACTTGAGAGCATGTAAATGTAAGTTTTTTTTTTTCTCCAGAGAGAAGACATGTATATTATGTTGGAAAATAAATTATTAATTTAATTGCAACTCTAAGATTGGATAAGAAGGAGAGTGAGAGTTACTGATTAAATAAAAAGTCAAACTAAAAAAAAATAGTTATTTTTAATAAATTAAAGTGAATAAAAAGAGAGCGTTTAAGAAAGTGTTGTTGACTAACATTTTTCTGTTAAATTATACCAGAATAATATACTCTTTTTCAAATATTTATAGAAGTTTTTTTATCTAAGATTTTCTAATTTTAAAAATACACACTTTCAGTCTTATATTTTAAAATAAAGATATTTATTTCTTTAATTTTGTAAAATTTATAATTTTGATTTTTTATTTGTAAAATTAGAATGTTCCATTAATGCTAATTTAGTGACAATATCCCATTTATAATAAATGATGATTATTTGATATAATTAATAATTTCAGTTTGATGGAATATCCAAGATTACCGATTTTGCAAAATTTGTGGCTAAATGTCTTTATTTACAGTATGAAGAAAAAAATTGAATGAATAAACATCTCTTTGACTCTATATTAAAATAGAAAGAAAAAAATTATAGATTTTAAAAATAAATGATAAAATTATATTTAATTCAAAAGAGTTTATTGTAGTATTAATAAAATTTGCTGACTTATAAAAAAAATATTTATAAGAGTTTTAGGTAAGACCCTACAATTTATTAACTGAATTTTCTATGTAAGGGTGTTCATCAATTTGAAACGATTCAATAAATTAAATAATTTAAAATAAATAAATTAAAATAGTTTGGATTTTATTATTTTTATTGTTACTTAATTGTTAAGTGAATTTCTAAGTGTAATTTTGAACTTACATTAATAAACTATTAAAGGTTTTATATATGACTTAGTTTAGTTAAACATTTAAGTAAGTATGTATGTGAATTTTATTAATTTAGTGTATGTTTTTAATTTTATTAGTTGAGGATTTAAATTTATAATCTCTCCCTCTCCCGTTTACTAATAGACCAACTTTGTAATTTTATTAATTTGGTATAGGTTAAATACTTGTCTTAGAATAAACTTGCTTGATAGTTTATTTTAGCTCAGTTTAGTGCATCTTAAACATATGTTTTTTTTAATTTATTTAATTACCATATATTACCTGTTAATTATAGGTTAAAATTATTATTTTATTTTTTAAAAAAATTTATTTTTCATCAAATTTCAACTAAGCTGAATCCAATCGATCCAATGATAATTGATTCAGATTATAAAAAAATTAGAATCCAAACTAATTAAATTAATTGGTTTTAATTTTGTTTAAGCGAAAAACAATATTAAACAGAATAATAGACAGCCCTACGTGAATGAAACGTCAAAACAATGTTTTAAATTTGAACAACATGAAAACATTAACACAAAAGAGGAGATGCTGGGAGTTATTCGTACCAAAGTTCAGATGGTGGAGCCTTTACTCTTTTCATCTTATTATTTAGCAATGGCTTGTGAAGCATTGAATGTCACTGCACACGCTCACGTTAGATTTAACATTTTATGCTTTGTATTGTACCCGTAATCAACATGGACCTCCTCATCACATATTCATTCTTCTATATGCATGTGATTTGTCTCCCCTTTCTAACCCATCAAAATTCTACAATCTTTTACTAAGAAATAATTATATAATATTAATGTAATAAAAAAAAAAAACAAACTCACAGATAGAGAAAGTTTAGTTTTTCAAATAATAGATTAGAGTCCACTTGGTGTAACGGAAATTGGTAGAGTACACATGTGATCTTTAGTTCCATTTTTGTTATCATTGTCTTAAAAAAGAAAGTTATTATGGACGTGTGTCATCTAACGTTTGAATAAATAATTAATAAGCACATATTCTTGTACACATTCTGTAAGATATCAGAGTTTATCATTTTTAATTCAACAATAGTTTAGAAGTCTTTTAACAATCAATTCAATATGTATTATGTGTCTAAGTGAGATTAACTAACATATGATGATTGAATTTAGTAAACTAACACTTATTTTATTCGAAGTTCTTTAAATTTAGATTGAATCTCCAAAATTTCCCATAATTTATCAATTAATTTATACTTTACTCTATAATCTATTTTAATATGGATTTGAAGGTCATAATAATACTAATAAAATAAAATATTTTTACAATAATATTCAATCAAAATCCACCATTGGTATGATTTTGATATATTTTTAAGTATATTTTTCATTAATAAAAGTAATAAGCATACTTAAGTGTAAGATTGTAATTAAATAATGAGATAAAATTAGTGTTTTATATTATCCATGCACCACATTTTTATATTTTAATATATACGCTATTTAAATTTTTGTTTACTATTTGTTAAAAAATTTAATATGCAGAATATCATTCATAACAATTTATTTAAATAGACTTAAATATGTTATTCCTCGCTAAACTAGCCAATTTTTTTATTTTATTCTTATTAAATTATTTTTGTTATTAAGTTCTAATAAAATTTTATTTTATTTTTAGTCTCTAAAATATTATCTAAATATTTTTAAAAGTATTATCTAAACTGATTTGGAAATACAAAAACATAATAATAAATTTATTAAAGATAAAACACAAAAAAATTAATAGAAATTAAACACAAAATTAAACTTCATAAACAAAAAATATATTTAACTCTTAAGAGATAACCATATTATGATAAATGGCTTTCCCTCCACAGTTAACATATTCACACAACCTTTTTCTTGTTTTTTTAAGAGTTGTATTTTTCATACAATAATTTATAATAATACTTTTAATCTTTCTCCATTACATCATTTCACATTTCATTTTGAGTTTAATTGGTATACATTGTCAGTGTAAAATATTTTTACACTGACAATCAATCATCACTTTTCATTTATAAGACTTTTAAATTAGTAATTAGTAAAATCAATAAATTTATCATGAACGAAGGGTCATGATTGACTGTCAGTGTAAAAATCTTTACAATAACAGTGTATACCAATTAAACTCTTTCATTTTTTCTCTCTTTTATGTCTTTTTTTTTATCTCTTTCTTTTTCATTATTGCTGTACAATTTATTATAAATTTTATAGTATATATAACGTTTATTCTTATCTAATTATATGTATACTTATCATAAAATCATATTATAAATAATTAAAAACTCAAAATTAAACTGAAACACAAAGCACAATCTAAATAACTCATCATCCATTCATTCTCCTCATACAGCCACTAAATTAATTATATTCTATAAATAAAATCAAATATAATTTTAACACAAACACTCTGTCTCTCATTCATTCATATTTTATATATATATATATATATATATATATATATATATATATATATATATATATAAATAATAAGTTTATTTATTTTACCAAGAGAAAAAACTTATGCATTCTTAGTATAAAAACTTTTATAATAACATTCTATCACAACTCTACATATATTATAAGTTGTTTATTTTATCAATTAACACTTTAAAAATCATATAAGTCATATAAATAAAGAATTATATTAAAATATAAAATTATTTTCCACCAATAAGTATTAAAATCTAAATAAAAAAACTAAAGTAACAAAAAAAAATACAGTATTAATTGGTGGTTAATTTGATAAAGCAAAAATAACTGGTCTTTCATTACCGCTTAACCGTTGAAACAAAGTTACTTTTGCATTTATGTCTTAGAATGTCTTTTTTTATTGAATATGGATTCAAATGGTTGACAAAACACAAGAAATTATTATATATTTCAAAATATCAAATTATTCATATGTGGTGAAAAATTACTTGTACCTTTAATAATTTCTAACCAAACATTTACTAAATTTTCACTAGAAGATGTGTCCATACCTTACAAAAAAAAATCTATACCTACACAAATAAAGATAAGTTAATATATATATATATATATATATATATATATATATAAAGTTTAATTGGTATACATGGTTAGTGTAAAGAGTTTTACACTATGTTCAATCACAACTCTTCATTCTAGTAAGTTTGTTGACTTTACTAATTAGTACTTTAAAAATCATATAAATGAAAAGTTATGATTGACTGTCAGTGTAAAAAAATATAATAATTGGTATACATGATTAATATAAAAAAATCATATATATATTATATATATATATATATATATATATATATATATATATAACTTTGACTTGCGGACAACTTGGACGTCAACTTTAAGGGGGTATAGTAACAAATAATAACCTATTACCGTATGTTTTACTTATAAATATAGTTTTACCTACTATTATATTTAACTTAATAATACTTATAATTTGCAATGTGCATAGGTAAAAATCATTAATATATATTTATGATTTCCAATCATAGATAAAAGCTTTAACTTATGAACTCCACTATAAATAAGATTTATTAAATTGTACCTATAGCCTTAAGTTGTAGGTAAAATTCATTAACATGTACCTATAAATAAATATTATAGATAAAAATTATTAGTTCATCTAATGCATCATACTATAGGGAAAAGTCATATGTATAAAAAATTTCTTCTAATTATAACATACTCATTATACGCTCAAATATTTTTTTCTTGAATAAAATTATTATTATTATTATTATTATTTTATTTTTTTTTAATGAATAAGAAATTAAATAACTATCTACTATTATTTTATATTTTAAAAAGAAGTAACTATTTTCGTTATAATTTTTATTAGATGCTTCGTAATTTAGGTCCATTATATATTCGCGAGTTTAAAATTTCTCTTTATTACTTATAAAAAATATATATACTCCCCTCTTAACATCACTGATTCTCTTAACAAAAATATTGTGAATAAGATAAACTTAAGTATAGAAAAATAATATATTATAGTAAAATTTCATTGCTTAGGTTTAAAAAAGTAATTTCCTAGTAAAGTTTTTAGTAAAAAAAATAAGTGATTTGATATTCAACAACATAAACGTCATTCATCTTATTCTGTAGTAGTGTTCCATTGCGTATTCTTCATCATCCCTTAAGAAAAACAAAAACAACAAATAATTGAATGTTTAGAAAAACAAAAATTCGAATATTAAGTGAATTGAATAAGCTATCTCTACGAATACAAGCTATTTCAACAACAAACAAAACAATGACACAGTTGAACCTAATAGCAAAAACTTTTCTCCCTTGAAGGGTTCAACTGCTCTTCAGTCATATACCCACGAATTAGATTATAATTATCACAAAAATAATAACTAATCCTAACCATAATGAGTCATGCAACAGTGGAAAGATTACATTTACTTTATGCAATGATTTTTGCCCCCTTATTCATTTCGCTTTTGTTTTTGGCACTTGGATGAATTTTTAGGTTATTACAATAACTGTAGGTTTATTTTCTGCGTGTCCAATGAAAGAATACCCATGTATACGACGTGATAGCAATGGTGTTACCAAATAATTATTTTCGTCTTTTCATTTGTACCGTATATACCCGATGGACTATTATATACAGAATAAAAAGGGATTCATTCAAAATCAATACTTTGATTTAGTAGTCTGTGTATAATAGGTAAATATTCAGCTGGATCAGCTATTAATTTAATTGATTAAAATTATAAATTATGATTAAATAATTTATAATTTTAATTATTTATTTGCATTCATATTGATTTTAATTTTACCTACACCAAAAAACTATAATTAAAGACTTTTTGAGATTTTACCTACACCAACCAATATAAGTACAAGTTTTATGAAAATTTAGTTATGTCAAATAATTGTATAGATATTTTGAACATTTACATGAACTAGTTAATTATGAGTAGAAGTATTTTTGAATTTTATCTACATTAATAAGTACAAGTTTTATAAGGATTTACTCACACCAAAGCAATAATTATAGATAGAAATCTTTCTATGTTACTAAGTTTACTTCTCGTAAATAGTAGAGGTAGAAATATTTGAGTTTTACCTATATTTAATTATACATAGGTAGAGATATTTGTTTACTTTACCAACCCTAATTCATGTCAATCTGTAAAAGTGTACCAGTAAAATTCATTTTTCTTTTAGTAGTGATATTTTATATTTAACTATGTCAGAGTGAAAAAGATACATATATGGGAACAAAGAGAAAAACGAAACGAAACAAAGGTGTGCGTATGTCAGTTAAGCCAACTGTAATTTCAAATGATACTGTATACTTAAAGGATCAAATTACGAGTATGTCACTATAAGAATACGCAATATTTATACATATAATCATCCTGATATATTAAGAACATGACAACTATACCAAATGAGGAAAAGAAATTCAGGTGTGTAGTTTGAATAACCTTTTGTGTTGTATCAAAATCATGAAGCAAATTAAAATAAAGTATAAGAAATTGTTTAGCTGTCCTTTATGTTCATTAAAAGCATCTGCTGCACACAGAAACAAGCAAGGAGAATTGGCTGAAAGCATGATGAGAGTGGGGCTAGTTAGAGGGTTGAACTTGAACAAACACAGTTAAGAGTTAGAGTGGTGATAAACGTGGATATGAGTAGTGGAACACGGCATTGCCATGCATAAATGCAAACACATAAAATCAAACTAACCAAACTTATAGTGGTCCTTCATCTATACCATATTGTGTATTGAAGCAAGCAAAATAACACTCTCTCTCACACAATAGTCAAATCTAAGATAGATAAGGCATAGCATGAAAAGATAAACAAGTTGCCTATTTCCTTTATACATTCAACTTTTGGCTAAGCTCATGTGGGATTGTGGGTCTTCGAATAGCAAACTCAATCCTGGCCCTCACATACCTATTTCTGTGCTGCTACCATGAACTATATGGCCTATTTAATTAATTTCATTATTTGAATTTTCCAACCAGAACAGGTTGTCAGCATGCATATTCCATCAAATTCTTCATAAATTCATTCATATTTCTTTCCAATTTTGAAGTTATACTACGTGAAATCCATCTCCTTGGATTGTACACTATGTGTTGTGTACTAGATCTTATTTATTCAATAATCTTTATAGTTTTCTTTTGTCCGGTTATAAATACCCTATTATACACGGATTTGCAAGGCCTTTATGGTACTGAACAATGACCTAAACAATTATGGCACTCTTAAAATTAAAGTCAAGTAGAACAGGAATAGCAGAATAGGGTTTGTACATGTATACAATACACATTGAGTACTTATTAAAGATTCCATGTAAAACAATTATATATTGTTATTTAATCATAGTTTAATAATAATTTTCAAGCATTTATTGATAAATTAATAACTATATCATAATAATTGTGATTAAGTAATTGCGGAAAATTTCTACATTGTCATCATATCAAATTGAATTTATTAAAAATAGTATTAGATATTTCAAAATAAATGAAAAATTGTACACACTTTTACTTATTAGTAACTTTTAATTTAACTTTGGATTAACAAAACTTCATACGTAAATAATTAATGAAATAAGTGATTTTAGCAAGAAATATTATTATAAATACTTGATCCCTCCTGAAGAAATAATATATATTTCCTTGATATTATAATAAAATGCGAATTTTTTTTCAACTAAGCGCCCTATATATACGCCCAATAATTTTAAAAAAAAAATCACAAGAATATAGAAGAGCATAACATCAACAACAGGAGCCTACAAAAAGAGAGCCAAAGGAGGTCTTTGATAGATAATGGTTCCAGAAGTAAAAGCATACTTAAATTTATGAGTAATAATATATATATATGATCGTTTCATTTGTTTGCTTCTTAATATTTAATTGTGATGAACCTGAACCTCCCAGTCAAATCTTAATAATTCAGAGATGATGACCGTACTTAATCGAGCTCCTTCCCATGTGACTTAACTTATAGGTTGCTCTAGCTAGTGATAAAAAATTTGAATGGTTTAAAGGAGGTTCTAAATTTCAATCTCATTGTTGCTGATGCATAAAAAAAAAAAAAGCATATCATGTTAGCATAAAAAGTTACTACCACCACAACAATTATTTTCAGCTTTCAGTTAGTATTTTTTTTTTTAAAGATGGCTTATAGTTAGTAGTTATAATAATGACTTTTATTTTTATTTTACAAAAAAACTACCCATAATAGTGAGAAACATAATTATTTTCAAACTATTTTTTACTAGCCTAAATAAATTCAATAAAAAATTTCAAAATTACTGTAAAAAATAAAAATCATATTTTCATAAGGTAAAACTGAAACAAAAAATTGAGATACGTACTTGTAATTTCCATACTATATATATCCTTATTGTCAAATTTTTTGTAAAGAAATTGTCATCTGTTTGTCGCATGTAACAACACCTTAAAAGCATTGATTTCTACTAGTATCAGAGAAAAAGATTGTTTTACTCTTATTAATCTTGTAGTATATACATGGATCCCTATTGTTCTCATCAATAACAAATAATGAGAAGACATAATAGAATTTCAAATACTATTTACAATATATCTATTTTAGATTACAGGTACATTTCTTGAGTTTGCAAATAAAGGAAGCCTTATTATTAAAGGGAAAACCTTTAAAGTTATGTCATATAAACCTCTTCCTCTAAATAATTATTTGTCGAAGTCTTTTTTATATTTATTTTATGTAATTCTAATTTCAAATGAACAATTAAATACGAGTGAAATTGGGTATTATATCTTTTAAGTAACTCATTATGAGTCCTTCTTGGTCCCAAAGAGAATCTAAAAGAAATCGAATAGATTCTCTAGATTTTAAAATTTCTTTGGAGAATTTTTCTTACAAAATTTTCTTTCACAAAAATATTATATCTTGATTTAGATTCAAATGTGGTTTATAGATTAGGACAACAGAAATAAAAAAACACCTAGTAATATTTATTTACAAGAATTCTTAGATAAATTTAAATAACTTAGTTTAGTTTTCAAGATCTAATTGGACTAGATCTCAAGACTGCATACAAATAACTGAAAAATAGATTCAAGACTTACAAAAACATATCCACTAGATATAATATAACTAAGGATATTAAAACATGAAGAAAAAAATCTAACATAAAATTTTTATATCGGACCTACATCCAATTTTCTTAGCACCTTGCTAAAAATATTTCCATTATAGGTCATAGCATATACAAACACCTTGTTAAAAACTAACAATCAACAGAAAACAAAAACTTGATTCTTAAACCTCCAAGAATCACATAATGAGTTGCGAAACACTCACCTAGAACAACCCCTGTTCTAAGAGTTCTATTAAACAAAACTAATTACAATGGAAAAGGATAGAAAGATATCACCTAGCAGTGTAGATTACCCTAAAAAAACTTGATCAATTACTCTTCTTTCAATCTTAGAAAGAATCAATCTCATTGAAGAAAACTCTTCAAGAATTTCTCAACCACTATTTTCCCTTGTTTGTTTTATTGCTCTAACTTAGAAAATTTCATTTTTTGTTATTTGTAAAATCGAGCAGAGCAACTATATTTATAACAGATAGGATTGACTTTGGTTTAAAAAAATGCTAACAGTGGTAACATATTACTAATGTCAGGTTATCAATTACTCTTAGTAGTAAGCCTTTAACAGAATACCAGAAAAACAGTTGACTCATTCAAAACCATTCAAAATACTATGATAATCAATTGTTGGCCATAATAATCGATTAACTAGAGTCAAAATCTCAAACAAACTGAAAAACCAACACAGTAATCAATTGCCATAAATGGTAGTCTATTCTCTGGAAGTTTTTGAGAGATTTTTCAACTTATTTTGGTTTGCTTTCTAAGTTTTGAAAATTTAGTAATCTGTTATTTAATTTCTTAAACATAGAAAATTTTGAATATCTTAGAGTTTTGAACAGAATTTTTTATTCAAAAAAAAGATACTCAAGAAACAACATATATAAGTATCTATAAATATGGGACACCAAAAATGAAATAACAAATACAAATAATAAATAAATAATAAAAAATACAAAATCCTCCTTCATGAAAAGTTTGATCTTCATGTTCAACATCCTTGATTTCAAAGACTCATTTACATCTTGTAGAATACTCCATTAAACAACTCAACAAATGAAAAATAATAACCCTTTTATCCAAAGTAAGCCTTATACTTGTAAATGTTATTCTTCATATGCCCTTTGTTCGTATAAAAAAATAATCTAGACTCCTTGATTTTCACAAATGGAGGTATACATTCTTTTTTTTTTTTTTTTAATTTTCCTTGAGATCTTGAGTCATGATAAGGGCACGTTTAATAATTTCTTAAGCAAGTCTCCTTTATGTTGAATACACAAGATTAATTTCATTAATTGACCATTTATCTTTACATGTGTTCTATAAAACCTTAAAAGAATCATATTATAATCGAAGAGAATTAAAAAATGAGTGAACAAAGAAAGACTAAAAAATATCATCTTCAAATGATTTTAGTTGAGTCAATAGATCCTCTATTTCCATACATGTGTTTTCTAACACCTTCGACTTCAATAAGTTTCATATATGACAACTTTTGCATTAGTATGCTAGCTAAAATTAAACTTATCAAAAGTTATAAGTTTTTTATCTACAACTTCAATAAAATTATCCCGGAATTCAACCAACAGGAATATGTATAACTATCAAACTATATAGAATCATGTTCAATAAATTATTTTTGAATATATCATTCAACATGTCATTTCCAACAATAGTAAACTTAAACAATAAATCAAATTTGGGTGCGGTAAATTTGGTTAAATAAGCCTTGAAATAGAAGTTAAATTCCTAGAAAAATTAGGAATATAAAATCATAATTTAATTCAGGGACAAATCCAAATCCTAAATTAAGCCTACATGCAACGATAGCCAGAAGTAAATGTATTGACTTTCAAAATAGAAGAATTATTCACCTTCAGCTCACTGTGTTTATCATTTATATTAGATTAAAACATACAAAAGGAAAAAAAAATCTTTTAAAGCACCTAGACTCGATGATTATTCTTGCATGTTTTGTAACACATTTATAAATTTTAAATTATGAAGTTGCCTACAGATTTAAAACTTTTTTTTTTCTCTGTGGACATTTGGTGAAAGAAGTAAAGGTTAAGAAGGTTTGGTAACGTGGCCTGTTTTATCCAAAATATATATATATATATATATATATATATATATATATATATATATATATATATGTATGTATATGTTGAGAAACATTTTTTGTCATAATTGCTCTTTGATAAACTAATCTTGGAATTGTATTTTTATGGTGTTTGATGTAGTAATGAAAGAATATATATTTGTTGACAATGTTTATTTGTTTGGTGTATGTTTTTACTTTAAATAAATATTTTTAAAACGAAATGAAAAAGGGAGAAAATGGGTTTAAAGGTGAGGAAATTAAAAACTTACATAAGCAATAAATTCTAATCATACTCATCTTAAGCACGACCTTAATTAGTTAGTCATATCTCTGCTCTGCTATCAGACACAATTATATAGTTATTGCAAGTATGATTGTGCTATTTAAAATTATGAAAAAAATGTTTGAATAACATGGGATGCATATAAGCATGACTATATGCTGATTGAATTTTGAGAAATGCATCAAAATAGCATGGTCATGCTCACTTTAGCATATCCATTTTAAATAGAAACTTATCTACTAAATACAACGAAAATAGAAGTGAAAGGGTTGATAACTACCCCTATAATGTGGATGGATTTGCCTAACTACACTGGCTATTTATTTTGTCCAGGTTAGAATATCCTTACACTTCTAAGTTGACCTTTCTTTCCATCTCGTTGTCTTTAGTTCGTCTTCAATTCGTGCTTTGCATACCATTATCATTTTCTATTTTATTTTTATTTCACATTAACATTTTATTCTTCTGTAGTTCTTAATTACAGTTATGCGAATCTGATTATTTTCCTTCAATTTGTTGAATCGATATATAAAATAAGTAATTTAATCTTTTTGTTTTCTCCTTTTTCTTTAGTTGTTTTTCTTCATTTCTTTCGCGCTTTACATACCTTTATTACTTTCTCTTAATTTGATTTGATTTTTGTTCGGCAATACCATTTTTTTCTTTGGTACTTACAATTACATGACATACATGACTACTCTCATTTGGTTTCCTTTAATTAATTAGATATATTGTTTTATATATTTCATTATTTTCTCTAGTGTTTCATATGTGTTTAAGATATAATTAACAAAAATATTTATTCATCATTAAAAAGGAAATATCTACAATGAGAATGTATATGAAACTGTTTCATTTTAACTACTAAGAAAATTTTAAATTATTGATTTATGTTTTAATATCAGCTATATATTGAATATATGAATGACTATTAGAATTGATATATTCAAATTAGATATTAGAATAGGTAGGTCTTGATAGGGTATAATACTCATTCTCATACTCAGCTTTTAAAAACTATATTCATACCCAGCTTTATATGTTTTAGGGTAGCAACTTTGATAAATTTTCGTATCTGCTGGGTGTAACTATACACAAATACATAATTCCTATACTCGCGACATGCACTTTACTTATCAATATATTTTACACGTAAGTAAACATAATATGAAAAATAAGTTAACATAACATTAAACATAGAGTAAATTATAAAAATATTCTCTAAAGTTTTATATCATTACATATGAATCTCTATTTTTCAACCATAATATTAAATAAAGTGTAAGCTTATTAAGAGTTACTCTATAAATAACTCAATTTTTTTTAGTAAATTACATTTTTATCTTATTAAATTTGCGTAAAATATATTATATGTCTCTTTTTATTCTATGATTATATTACTTATCATATATTATAATACAAATAATATTTTTAACAATGTTTTTACTCAATTTTTTAATTATGTAGTATTATATAATATAATTAGAGAAAATGAGTTATGTACTGTTAGTATAAAAAATTTTACACTGATATTTAATCACAACCCTTTATAAATCATAAATTTATTGACTTTACCATTTAATATTTTAAAAGTTATATAAATGAAGACTCTTTTACACTGTCAATACATAGAGATTAAACTCATATAATTATATTAATTAATAATGTTTAATTAGTATCCACCGATAGTATAAAAGAGTTTTACATTGATATTTAACCACAACTTTTTATTTATTACTTTTAAAGTATTAATGAATAAAGTCAACAAACTTACCATAAATAAAAGATTGTGATTGAATGTTAGTATAAAACTGTTTACCTGCATACTAATTAAACTCTAATTAATATTATATGTATAAGGTGTAGGGCGAGTTGGGTACTATAATACTTATACTTATGGGTTTAGGGTTTAAACTCTAATTAAACCCACACATTTTTTGCAAGTCTGAACCACCCCATATTCGAATTCAATTTGTGGGTAATTACTCATTAAGGTATTTTTGTCGGCATCGGTAAGGCCTAAGTCCATTTTGACACCACTAATTTGATCTAAAAAAACTCATGAAACATTAATTTCAATACATAAACTCACTACAAAAATTTTGAATATTTGCTAAAAATTTTAGCTATAAAAAATTTGTAGTTATTTTAAAGCAAATTAATTATGTATTAGCTACCAATATCAATTTTTTAATTAAAATTCAATATTGCTACATATTAACTAGGGAATAGCAATATTTTTTTGAAAAAAAAAATAGCTACAAATTAACTAGGATTCTTTTCTCTGGTTAATTAGTTACTCATTTCATGCTACCATAAATGTAATGTTGTAGTATTTTTATCAAGATTTTCAAAACTAGACTAATCATTGAACGTGTAAAAACACGAGTTTAGGATTTAAGGATTCAACAAGGTAGAATTGAATTAAATAAAATATTATATATATATATATATATATTACTAATTAATATAGTAATATACTAAGCAAAAAACAATTATATATATATTTTAGAGTTTAATATTATGCATTAACAGTGTAAAAAGAGATAAATTTACAGTAAACTTACAATAAATGACCAGTTATGATTGATTGTCAATAAAACTTTTTACATTCATATTCTACGGTCTTTTCTCTATAATTTATAATATACAAATATATTCTATTTTATTAAATTTAAGTGTTATTGTGTTTATAATATTAAAAGAAATAGATTTTTAATATTGATTAAAATAATTATTTGAAAGGTGTTTATATTTTAAACTATGATAAAAATTTAATAAATAGGTTCACAAATAAGAAAAGTGTTGGGCATGCAACTTGGGTATGAGTTTAACAATTCGAACATGACAATGATTTCTACTTTTCTCTTTTCTTCTTTCTAAGGCCAAAATAATCCTTTATTGGATCTAATCAAAAGTTATGGTGATGTAGGCACGGGCTGCTTAATTGAGTCAAGCGTGATAGTTGAGTTTAGTTAGTCAATAAAAATGTTAAATTGCGAGTTAACTCGTATTTTTATATCTATTTTTTTTTTGTTTCTTTTTTACATTTTTCTATTTCATTGTTCTTTTTGTTTTTAATTTTTATGTTCTTTAATTATATTTTTAATATTAAATATTATTATTTAATAATATTTTTAATTCAATTTTTAATATCTTTTTTCTTTTACGTTCTTTTATTTCTTTTTATGTTTCTTTTTATTTTTTCTTCATTGTTTTGTAATAATTTTTTCTTTCTTAAAAGCTATTTTGAATGTTTTATAAAAACATATCATTTACAACTAATTTAATTAATAATTAGAAATTACTCTTTTAGGGTAAAAAAATTAGTGTTTGATCTTCTTTTTAATTTAAAATAAATGTTGTTCATATTTTATTTGAAAAATAATTATAAAAATTATTTTCATTTTACCTTATTTTATTTTAAAACATATATAATAACATTTTATTTTGCCATAGTTTAAAAATTACTTTTCCTGAAACATAAAATACTTATTTACAAAAATAAATATTAAAAATTACTTTATAATTATTACTGTCTAAGAAAATTTTATACATGAAGGGGATGGGATCTAAAACGACTTCTCCTGCTAACAATGTTAATCAATAAGTATTAATCATATATAATTTTTTCTGTTGACTAAGTGGACTTAAACTAATTTTTGGATAAACAATTTTATTATAAAAAATAATTTGAGTTAGATTGTCTCTCATAAATGATATTAATACTATAATTTATACTATAACTAAATTAAAATAAATATAACTTAAGATATTTTGTTGTCCTGGATTGAAGATCGTAAGTGTATAGCTTCAATCTTTTATTTAAATACTAATGACACTCATGGTGTTTGTTGTTACTTAAGAAAAATTTCTACGTATGAAAGAAATTAAATTTATTATCAAAATTAGCATTTCCTCTCCCGAATAATATTGTGATTTTTATGATAAAAAATTAAAAATAATTTAATTAAGATATTTTCATTAAAATTATTTTTGTATTTATAATGTTACCAAGTAAGGTTGTTTCTTACAAATCACAACTATATATATTTGAATTTAAAAAAATTTAAATAAATTTATAAATATTAATTGAATATAGTTTCTTTTTCTATAAATTAGATTTAAATTAATTTAGAATAAATATTATTATTTATAATAATTGTAAATAAAATTATTTAAGGATAACCTATAATGAAATATAAATGAATTTTTCTTGGCGGATGGAATATAAAACCTACATATATTCTTCTCTATTTTTTGTCTTTTTATAGGGTTCCCAAGAAGGTGGCAAGAAAATTCAATCTTTGCAATGTCAATTTTTGTGAGGCGGCTTAGAAAAGTCAAAAAAAGTGGTTAGGATCAAGTGAGAGCAGGTGTGCAAAAAAAAATCAAGAGGGCTTAGAATTAAGGATGTGGTGACATTCAATAAAACGCTTCTTGGTAAATGGAGTTGGAGACTTCTTATGGGTGGATGCTCTATGGATCAAAGTATTGGTGGCAAAGTATGCAGAAGATATAAGGAGGCATCTGGGAGTGAGGCAGATGAGAGGAGGATCCTAATAGTGGAATAATATTTTCTTAGTAACTTCTGTAGATGGGAGGGGGGGAGTGGTTCTCTAGTAGGGTTAAGTCCCGGGTGAAGGATGAGCCATTGTTTAAATTCTAAGATGGTGAGTGGAAGGTGTTAGGTGGACTTAAATATGTTTTCTCCAAATTGTATGCTCTTTCAACTCAGAAAAAGGCAATGATTTTAGAGGTTGGAGGGGTACTAGGTAGGTCTAGAGGCTTAAATGGAGGAGAGCCTTATTTAGCTGAGAAGAAGAGTGAGTTAGGGAGCTAGAGGGAGTCTTGGATGGGGTTAGTTTGAAGTGTGATGTGCAAGATGGATGGGATTAGGGAGATGGCATGGTGCATTGGACCATTATTCGGTGAAGGAAGCATATCAGTTGATGTGTGACGGACTGCATGATCCTGAGTCTTTATTATTTTAAAAGCTCTAGAAGTCTAAGGCATCGTCTAAGGTGGTTACATTCTCTTGGAAGGTGACTCTTAATAGGATACCTATCAGGATGGAGCTGGCAACGAGGAAGATTATCTTACTTATTGATTTATCGTGTCTTCTCTGCAAGGTGCATGGCAAATCTGTAAGTCACTTACTATTCTCTTGTCAGTTTAGTTACATGGTCTGGATGTATTGTTACTGTTGGTTAGGCTATAAGATTGTATTGTCATCAGGTGAATCTAGCTTTTCACATCTTTGGGGTGGATTCTCACCGAAAGGAAAATTCACCCGAGATATTCTTAGTATGATTTGGCTAGCTACGATTTGGGGAATTTGGTTAGCTTAGAATGCTTTAATCTTTGAGGTTCAAGCTTTCATTATTGAGGAAGTTTGACAATTATCTTTGCTAAGAGCCTAGACATGGGTAAATCGATTTTTAAAGCTTAATCTGTGTCTTTTCTTGAATGACCATCCTAGCCGGAATTGTGTTTTTCTAGAATTGGTAAGAGGAATTGAGGCCTTTTTCTTTACAAAGTGTTTAACAATTAAAATATTACGAAAATAAAGTGGTTTTGTCAAAAATTCTCATAATGATGTAGATTTGGGCCAACCCGCCACATGAGTTAGCAGTTTGTAGAATTCTGTTCGAAACCGGCAACTTAATTGTCGATTTTGGCTACACACAATGGAAATCGACAACTGAGTTGCCGGTTTGGGCTATTTCATGGAATTTGAGAGATTCGTGTCCCAAAATGCCAAATGACATGGCGGGTTGGACTTACATTATACATGCAATGTAACATAGGTAAGGAAATAATAAGCATGTTTTAAAAAAATAATGAAGAAAAATTAAAATTGTTGATAAATTAATAATTTTAAAAAACCAGTAAAATCATATATGTTTAATAGATTTTAATTGTTAAGTTAAAAATTTTGAAAAATAATTATTAATATGTAGAATTTATAAACTTAAATAAAAATATTTAATCTAGGAAAAAGAAAAGATAAATTATATTTTAGGACCTAAACAATGCATGAAATAATCTCTAAATTCAATAGAAAGTCCGGATAGTCTTTTAATATTATGTAAAATATTAATTTAAGTATAGTGTATTTGGTATTCATGTGAAAGTCTAGATAAAAGATAATTTATGTAAAAACTAGTTTATTCATTAGTAACAATATTTTTAGAAAATTAGTATAACAATAAACATATTTTTTTAATGTAAGACACTCGTATTAACTTATTTAAAAGTGTATTTAGCAATCAAAATTATAAACAAAAATAATATAATCTAAATAATAAAGAAAATAATACAATCGAAATAATAAAAATTTATAAATTTATTTTTCTTCCATACCAAAATTTTCCAATGCTTCTCAATATTTTTGTTGACCTCCTACAATTTTTCTTTCTCCTTTCTCTGCAAATTATTAGGCTCAAACCGCCATCTTGCTTGACGGTTTGGTGCCACTTGGCAGCACATCATTGGTTAGAAGAACGATGTGATTAAAACATTTCTAAATTATCATCTTACTTACCGATTTCCACATGTGGTGACAAGTGTCACCTCTCCATTGAACCCACCATTTGACTTGTCGGTTTCGAAAGCTTGTTTCTCTAAAACGCTAGATGAGTTGCTGATTTGGACAAAAAATACATTAGGAATTTTACGCAAACCCATCCCAATTTTTATTTTTTTTATTATTATTACACTATGTACGGAAAAAAGCCAGGAATGAGTGAATTTGGTTTATGGATTATGTTTTATAGCTGAAATTTGTTGGTGGTCCGATTCTCAAAACTTATGGGACATGAGTTGTGATGTAATTTATGAAGTTTGTTAGTATTTATATATGGAAAAGTCTCCCATGTCATTTCTTGGAACTTTGAATCTAGTTTTTTCTGATTTACTTAATAAATTTTGCCATTTAAAAAAAAAAAGAGATCGTAAATATTTTTTAATGCTAGTTTTTGCTTGAATAAGATAAAGTCGGTTAATAAATGCTGTGGAAGTTGGCATAAATTAGCTGCTTTAACAAGTTTTTAATACCCGTCAACCATATATTCACCAGAAAATTATTTAAGCACAATTAAGTAAGCTAGGTATAGCAACATTTATTTTTCCAGTTACCAAACATACCATGTGAAATTTTCAACGCAAGTAGCTAAGTCCTTCAACATTACTGGCAGAAGAACTAAATGGACGGCAATGTGCCTCTTACCAAACTAAGGAATGGATCCGATTGGTCATGTATACTTTTTCTTTTATTTCTATTTTTATTTATTTTTATATATATGTAGGATCTGCATCAAATGTAAATGAGTTAGGTAGAATTCCAGTTGGATTTGTTAAATGTTTCAATCAAATTCTTTTACTTAAACAAAGAGCAAATAGTTTCAAATGTTATTTTAGGGTTAAATATATAAAGAGTTTTAGCATTTGTACGCTGAAAATATGAAAGAGTTTTATATTAAAGTTTAATTATAATTTTTATTTATATGAATTTTAAAATATTAATTGATATAATTAACAAATTAAATTTACTGTATATAAAATATTGTAATTGAACGTTATTATAAAACATCTTACTTTTAACAATGTATAATTAAGTGTTTTTCTCATTATAAATTATTTAAATTTAATTTTTTATAAGCTTAATATTAATAGGTTGATAATATATAGTTTAAGTTTATATATATATATATATATATATATATATTTTTATATTTGTTTATGTAGTTCAGTATAAAATGATTATGTTAGAAAATGGTTGAGAATAAATCATACGAACACACTATTCATTTCAACAACCTGGTTCACCAAAATGGAACAACACTACACAATAATATGTATACACTAGAGCACACAAATCTTAAACGTTAATTTATTGGAGATAATTATGTTTTTTCTTTCTGAAATTGTTATGCAACAGTTTTATTGGTTGTTTTTAAATTCGAAAAGTAAGTATTCAAACTAAGTAGCATCACTAATTAACAATAGTATATATTGTAATTAAGTTAAACATTTAAAATTTACGTTTGATTTATGAATTAAATAAATATTTAAGCACGACTTAGTCATTTAAATAAGTAAAATTTAAAATATTAATTTATCTTAGAGACGATTTAAAAATATTCTATTATATTTAATATTGATTGAAGATGATTAAATATTGATTAAAGAATCATGAAAAATAAGAATCTTCTTTATTTGAATATCTAATTAAGAAATAAACTAACATTCATTTAAATCAATTTAATGTTGAAACTTATGACATACATCCTTCAATAAATTAACTAGTGATCTTTAAGTTTCAAATTAATTAATTAGTGATTTTAAGTTGGTTTCCCAAATATAGTGTTGCATTAAAAACTAAAATAAAAAGTTCATTTAAATTTATCCATTTTTTTACAAGTCAAATATATTAATAATAGTGAAAACATTGTAAAGTTGAAGATATGTCTTCAAATAATGGTATAGAAGTTTACAATTCAAAACCAAAATAAAAAGTCTCTATGGTACATATAAAAAACAAACAATAACACACTTCAAATAGCATAATATGACGGATTCAAAAAATTCACTTTACAAAAGTAGTGAGAAGTTAACTTCGTTGTCCTATTCCATTTCCAAGCGCTGATAATTGTGCTACAAGTACAATGGTCCGAGTATGAGGTATTGATCCCTGAAAGATTGAATCAATGTGTGTCTTCCATAGATGTTAGAAACTTGCAAATCACACAAATGATAAGGTTGTCTATGCTTCTTTGGTGCCACTGACCAATCTCATAAATTATGTACCATGACTTCAGATCTTGTCTTGTAGTGTTGTAGCTATTGCCCACTAGATGCATAAATCATACCAAACTCTAGTAATCATTGTGCATGAGAAGAAAATATGAGTCCCTCTTTCCATTAATCCGTCACACAACTCACACCTGCTTCAATTTGGATTATTTCACACTTCACCAAATTGTTCCATGTAGGTAATCAATCCCTTTCTAGTTTCCAAGCCAACAATTGTGTCTTGTGAGAAACTCCTTTTGTCCAAATTAATTTGAAGAAGTTATCCTTTTGTTGTCCTGTGTCAAAACTTTGTATGCTAATATGAAATAGTGTAAGCCTTTGATCCTGTTGTTATCCATATCCATTAGTTACAATGGTAGATCTTAAAACTTTGTATGCTAATATGAAATAGTGTAAGCCTTAGATCCTGTTGTTATCCATATCCATTAGTTACAATGGTAGATCTTTTTGGTGGCAGAGGAAGCCATGACCCCCCAAATTTTTTTTAAACTTCTCATATACTTATAATTATTATATGAGTTTAATAAATGTACCACTAGTATAAAATAAAATAATTTTACATTGACATATTCAATCATATGTATAGTAAGTTTGTTAAATTTATCTTTGTTTTTTAATACTTTAAAAGTCATATAAATGGTTAGTTGTAACTAAATATCCATGTAAAAAAGTTTTACTATATTAATGCATTGACTTTTTTCTCTTATTATAGATACTTTGAGTCTTACCCACTCTTCCCAATGTGTCACTATTCTACTGTGTGAGTAATTAATTAACACTCATTGTTATTATAATTATTTTGATCCAATAATTGAAATTGTGAATTTTACAAAATTGAAAAATTAAATATCTCTATTTTATACTAAGAAATGAAACTAAAATTGTAAGTAATTAAATATATGTTTAAAAAATACGAAATTAAAATTATAAATTTAAAAAAAAATAGAAAAATCCAATAATATTAAGTAAATTTTGTCCCTTAACTTTTTTGTGAAACTCCACCGCTTATTGGTCATGAACCCATCTGATATAGCAACCCTGTCCAAACTGATATAAATAACAAGAATTGAATTGTTTGAATTATTTATTTATTATCGATACTATAAGATATTGACAAAATTGATTTCGATAAAAGACAATTACTATCTTATATATGCTTTCATGATAATTAAGATTAAAGTTTCGTATTCATTAATGTGGATGATTTTAAAAATTATAATTAAAGGGAAAACATACGATAATGACAAATAAAATACAATATTTTAAATAAATTTAATAAATAAAATCGTAAAAATCTTATTAAATATTAAACACATATATACTCGAATTCTTGATATGAAATATATAAAATTTGAGGTTCACATGATCATTGAATGTTTTAAAATCAATCATCATCTTTAATTAAACAAATCATCACATTGATTAAATAGTTGAAACACCAAATTCGAATAACTTTCAATGAATTTAACTTTTTTAATTATATCGGTTGAAAGTTATTAAATTAACTTATTACATTATAATAGTTTGGTAAACATAACTTGAAATACTGTTTAAAAGTTATTAAATTAACTTATTACATCATAAGTTTTTGGTAAAAATATATTTTGAAGTACTTGAAAATATAAAATTAACATAAATAAAAATGAAAAATCTTACCTTATGTAGAAAAAGTTATAAGGTATTGTTTTAAAACAGTATTTCAAGTTATGTTTCAAAGAACTTAAAAAAAAAAACTTATTTACCAAAATTAAATTATTTTTTTAAAACAGTATTTCAAGTTATGTTTCAAAGAACTTAAAAAAAAACTTATTTACCAAAATTAAATAATTTTTTTACCTAATAAAAAAATTAAAAATTGACTGAAATGTCTTGCCAAATATAACATTTTTCTCATTACATTACAATGTTTATTTAATATTAATTATTCATGTTAAATAATTTTTTCTATAAATACTTAAAGGAAAAATAAAATAAATTTATGCTCTAACTTAAAATTAATTTACTCATGCAAAATTTAAATTTAATATTTAAAGAAATTAAAATAAATTAAGAATCATAAACTAATTTATGAAAAAATATTTCATTTTTTTAAAAAAAATATCTTCAATAAGTTATCGTAGAATGAATAAACTCCAACATAAATATTAAGAATTTGTTTGGAAAAAATGAAAAATAAATTATTTTAATAATTAACTATATATAATTAATTGATTATATTTTAGAGTTAAATTTTATTTGCATAAGTTTAATGAAAATGGTTAATCTTGCAACAAAAAAGAGCTTTTATGGACTAAAAAGTGTGAAAACAGCTAGAAAAAAAATAAGTTGTTAATTTTTTAAAAAAAATAGGCTACAAATTTTCAATTTCTTAAAAACAACTTATTTTTTTTTAAAAAAAATTAAGTTAGATTTCCAAAAATTTTTCTAAATTTAATCTAAAAGACATTATAATCTTTACTCGGCATACTAAAAGAATAAACTCTTACTAAAAAGCTTGAATATCAATAAACTTTAATTAACAAGTCAATGCTTAAAACGCCAAGAGCGGTCGACGACACAACGTACATTTTTTTTTTTTGTTTTGTCTTGTAAATCGAGGAAACAACATTTGTTACATAAAATAGTTTGGCCTCATATTGACAAATTAATCTCTGCCTTTTCCTTAAATTTAAATTTCAAGTGCATAAAAAATAATTGATAAATATTGAACAAAGAGATTAAGTGGAGATTTTATGGACGAAAAGAAGGTATATAGTTAATTATTTAAGAGAAGAGACTTGATTAAAAAAAATGACTAAATTAAGTAGTCATTTCAGTGAAGATGATTAAGAGTGAAACAGTAGTAAATACTTGGGATAAAAAAGTGAATTAAAAAGTTATAGACATTGATTGTTGAGTGTTAATTCCTGGGGTGAAAACTGAGATGGTTGAACTATCAAATCAAAAAAGTATGACCCTCTTGAATTATTCTTTCTTGGTCACTATTGTAACACTTATTGCTCCAGTAGTCTCCCATATATATGTCCACAAGTTCTTCATTCTGATGTTATCTAAATATGTTAATTAGTTAGGAAAGTCTTGTCCATATACAACATATCAATGAAGAGGCAGTTGATGCATCAATACTTTAAAAACCTACTGCACAAGTTTCCTAGATTTCCACTTCGTTGAAATTCACTTCTCCAAGCCACCCTCACAAACATGTGCCTCTGATGTTTGTTCCTTTGACCTTTCATGCCCTAACACTGTTTATCATCATGTTTGTGATGAGAAATTATGCAAGATTCTAATCATTCCATTTTACTGTATATACCAAATCAAGTTAAATATTTAAATCCACTAATAACCTACACAAACTGGAACCCTTTAAAGACAAAAGCACACCATATACTTGCACAAAAGTAGGGACACAGAGCATTGAGTAAATCGCAAAGCACATCAAATTCTTTACTTCATCTTATATATACTACATGTGTAAGAATAATCAAATAAATGCTAACAAAGTCTCAAAAATATTGGGTAAAAAAATTATACACTAACAGTATAGAATATACAGTTTTATATTACCATTTAATTTTAAATCATTATATACGATAATTGTTCAATTTAATAATTATTTTAAAATTTATACAAGTGGCAGTGATTTAATAATAATGTAAAATTGGTTGACACTATCGATAATTACCATTACACTCAAATTAAAAATATTCCCTTCGTAAAAGGTAATAAAAAAAATTTAATATGATCTATTTATTACTAAAGCACGTGTTAGGAGGAGTTTATAAAACCTTTAAAGTGGAAGGCTTAAAGAAAAAATAATAGAGAATATTAGTTATAAATAAAATAAAATACTTATTATACTGAAAACATAAAATTATTTAATGCTTATTAAAAATAAATATTTATATTATAATACACGTTTTTAGTAGGTACTTTTTACTTTTATTTCATATTATTATTGAGTCTATTTGCTTAAACTTATTTTTGTAATAAAAGTCTTTTTTAATCAAACAAGTAGTTTCTTTTTTTTTGTATATTTATAAAAAATTCTTAAAAAATATTTTTCTATTTATTCAAGAAATAAATTTTATTTGCTTCTTAAAAAATAGAACACTTTGTTTCTAAGAATTGCTTACAAACCTATCAATTCATTCTTCTTTTACCAAACTAAATATATAAATCTTTCATATGAGATTATTTATATATTGTTGTACGATAGCTTAAAAGAATTAATATTTAATTTTTTTTAAGAAAGTCAAAATTATTATTAATATTAGATAGTCATTTGTCATAAGGTGTAATAGTAGCGAATACAAAATTACAAAAACAACAAAGAACAAGCAAACATAGAAATCCCACAACAGGCAACAATCTGCAATTACAACACAAAAATCCAGATAAATAAGTAAAGGAAATAAACCGCAAGTAGAAGTGATTTATGACTTCTAGAGCCTAATAAGTTTTCTGCATAATACAAGAGACATAGACCATTCAATATCCAAATTAAACTAAAAATACGAGAATTATTTATATACCAACAAATTACATATATTTTTTGGTAGTATACCAGTGAAAATTTTATAGTTAATTATGTTTGACTTTGAATAATTATGGTATAAGTGATTTTTTAAAAAATTTTCCTGAAAAGTATATGAGTAAAGACAAAACACATTCTTAAATTCTATGTTGATTATAATATAGTCACACTTATTCAAAAAGTGAATGAAAATATAAAAAAACAAATGCTAGCACAAAAGGTTTTAACCAATAAAAAAACATACATAAGTTAGATAGAATAGGAGAATAAAATTCTTTATAGTCGAGTATTTAACATATTCAATCATAAACTCATTGGAGAATAAAATTATTTATCGTTAATATATACCTAAACATCCATTTTTATAATTATAAGAACATCTTTAATTAAAAATATGAATACTATCTTATCAATAATAAGTCATTGAAGTCCAAAAGAATACCACTATTTCTTGAAAACCTTGGTAATTAATTAAAAGCACTCTCAAATACTACTTCTAATTTTCGTTAAATTATGGAAGATGTAATAAGACCTGATTGAATCATGGGAAATGGGAAAAAGAATTTTGTTATTATTGTTTTAAGGATAATATTTCTTTATTATAAATATTGTAGTAATGCAACTGGTTCACTGTTCCCCTATTTTTTGAAGAGATAAATTTCTAAAGTATCTTTTATGAAGAGAATTTTTTAAATATTGATCAAGAGTAAATTTTCATCTTAAAAGATATAGACATTGGCAATTAGATTCTTGAAATAATAGTTTGACAAATCTCTTAATAATATATTGTAATGAGTGAGTTTTTAAAATACTTAAAAATATTATTTAAAAGTTTTAAGAACTAAAATGTATAAAAATTAAAAAATTTAAGGACTTTCTAGCGGCCAATTTGACTTTTTTCCTACGTCGCAAAGTGCTCATGCACGTCTCATGTCTCTTGTGCGAAAAATCTTAATATTTACTGAAAACGATCAAGATAAAAATAAGAAAAAACGATAAAATTTTCGTGCAGGAAACCCAACAATACTATGCATAGAAGAGAAACATTGTAACATGATAGATCACTTTGAATTTATTCTATTTTTAAAATGATATTTTTCAATTATCTTTTAGCTCTAAATCTGTTCAGCTTTAGTATTAGATCCACTTAATATTTACTGAAAACGACAAGAGTTAAGTGCCAATCCTTTTTCATCCTTATTTGCAGTTTTGCTTTCAATTTAATTTAATCTGCTAGTAAAAAGAATCCCCCTCCATAAAGCAGTTCTTTAAGAAAAAATTGTTAAAAAATACCTGAAAAAGTATACTGTGAAGTTACGGTACACTACCCAAGTTTGGAATAATATCACAAAGGGGAATAATATTATTATTGGTACATTAGGTGTAAATACTCGTTTTGCATAGTTGATAATTTATATGCACACCAAAAAGAATAAAAAAGGAAAAATTACATTGACAAGATAGTGATGAGGGTCTTAGGGAGACATTTCATAGTTCTATTTTTCACACCTTCGAATAGGAAGGCCCCATTGGGCTATTATTGGTTATCCCTGCCCCGTATCATGCGGGGATTTTGTCGTCTTCATTATATAATATATCTTAATATACCACCTCACCACATGTACAATGTGTAAACACTATGACCAGCTCACAATTTTTGAATAATATATCTTAAATCAAATTGTTAGACCCAAGACGCATAATAAAGAATTGTTAGGGTGTGTTTGGACTTTGGATGCATATTTTAATTGTCTTTACTCGAGTCTACAATCTGAAAACCATAATTTTTCATTCACCATATCTTTGACAATTGACATTGTGTTGAAAACATGATTCCAAGTTTCAGACTCAATTAAGGCTCATTAAAATTATTAGAAATACTTGTTATAACAGCGCCAACTTGATTCATTTTATTTGTTCCTGGTATGCTCTCAGTTAGACTCAAGTCGCTTTTTGGTAATTGCAAGTTTTTAAACAACATTCTGTCTCGAAATTAATTTTCTAATATTTGTGCCTTTAAAGTTAAAAAGGGCGTATATTTAGTTATTCATTTACTTGAAATATGATTAGAAAGATTAATGACTCGTTACAGCTATTAAATTTTAAAAAAATAAATGTAAAGATAAAAAATAATTTTCTTAAACTTATTTTTGAAGTAAGTGAATTTCTCTGAATAAAGAATATGGAAGAAGAAGATTCACTTACTCCAAAAATAAATTATAAGAAACTTATTTTTTAACTTTGTTGTTTATTTTCTTAAAATCTTTTTATTATAATAAACAACTAAATGAATAATGGGATAAAAAAACAGTAATTCTATTATATTTACTCTTAAAGTAACTAGAACTTTTCTCATATGCAAGCAAAAAGTTTATGTGTATATCTCATTTGTTTAAATAGAAAAGTCTTTATTATATTTTGTTTTAGACTTATTCATTGTTGGACTAACCATATTTCTCACACAAAAATATTGGTACTACTAACTAACATTTATCTATAATCAATTATTCATCTATTTAGATACGTGTTACACACTCTAACATGTGTTAATGGGGAAGATACTTGATCCATGTTTCTTTTATATTTTTCTAAAATTTAAACATGAAAATTTGGGGAGTACAAGTGTTAAAAAAATCTTTGCAAATAGTTGCAAAATTACATATGTATTTGGATGAATGTTGACAAAATTGATTTTGACATGATATATTTTGAAATTTTTATTATAAAAGTAAGTTAAGAATAAAATTTAATGTAAATTTCTTTTATTCAACATAAAAGTTGTTTTAATTAAAAATTATTATGAAGAATTCTTCTCTAAAACGAGACACATAAAAATTTACTTAAAATCAATTTTTTATAGGGAATCAATTTTGGAATGTGAATCAAACATTCATACTTTGAATCATCAAAATCAATTGTACTGGTGTGTATTTAAACACATATCTTGCTAATGTTAGTTTGTGAGATAAATGTATTTCACTTTTTGTATGATTATAAACTACGATTATCCTTAATTCATGTGATGCAAGATTGTATTGGTGTAATAAAATAGGAAAAATATCTTTTTTGGTCACAAAAAATTTTAATTAAAAAAGAGAAAGACATAATGAATGTATGGGACCCACATACATATGTGAGTCTCATACACCTATTGTGTTTTTCTTTCTTTTACTAAAAAAATGTTAAGTAGCTAAAGAGAAACTTAACCCACCGAAATAAGAAATCTCTACTTTAACATTAATTTTAAGAGTTTAAGTAGTATGCATTGATAGTGTAAAAGAGTTTTACACATATGTTCAATCACAAGTTTTCATATATATGACTTTAAAATATTAATCGGTAAAATCAACAATTTATTATAAACAAAAAATTGTTATTGAATGTTACACTAACAGTGTACCATCTTTTTTTCTAGTTTTAATATATGATCTTCTCTTAAAAAAATGTTTTGAATTTTGATGGGCTAATGGATATTAAAAGCTGTTTATTATAAATTACTTTAATTTTAGTTGACTCTAAGTCCTAAGTAATATGAAACTATTTTAATGTATGGATGTAAGATATATTTTTTCTATTATAACTTGCAATGCAGTGTAATAGTGAGTATTATATAAATATAATTTCTATAACTGAAAATGAAAAGCTCAAAGCCATCTCCAAGGTGGATCTTTCTCTCGGAACTATTTTTGTCCTCTTTTTTTGGGGCCAAGTAATATGTCGGAACATGAAAGAGCAATCAAAGTTAAAAAAAGTTCGATGGGATCACATGCGTACATTTTCAATACATGATTGTGATATTAAAATTTTTAGGTTTAATGGGTGGAAAAGAGCTGTATAATGTGGTAGGGCAGACTCAATGAGATGATGGCGCATTCAAGTTTATTTCTTTTCCATTTACCATTTCTTGTTCAACAGTTGGCAGAGTTTATATTTATTACTATTTATGCAGCAACTACATTTCCCCTGATCATCACTCACCCCTCCCCAATAATAAATTTTAGTTTGTTTTCCTCTACATCATACTTATAAACTATGCATAATCAATGCAGCCAATAACTGGACTTTCTTTTAATGCACATATATTTATTACGTATTTAATTATTACGATGATTATAATTCTTATTCAATTTTTCATACTTAATTAAATTATAATAATTATCACATTTGAAAAGAACATTATTTTAAAATAAATGTCTATTTAATTTTTCAATGTAATATTATTTTTTTTACTAACACCACTAATAATGTTACTTAATTTTTAAAATTAAGTATTAATGTTAATATTAATTTAAAAATATCATTCTCTTTCGTCTATTTATTAGTTTTTCTTGATTTGTAAAAATAACTTAAGAAAACACTCAAGTAAGAAAATAAAAACTTTAGTTACTTACACAATCAAATGTTGTATTGTTTTGGAGGAAAGTTTAGGTGTAATTGGCTTGAAATCACTCAAATACGAACAAAAAGGAGTAATTTGAATAAAAAAAATGTAAATTTAAATAATTTAATCATATATAATATTAATATTCTAAAAATACTCTTAAAGTTTAAATCAAAGCATCATGTTTAAAAGGATATGAAAAAGTTACTAACTAAGAGTAATCTACTAATTCGTCAAGTCATTTGATAAGGAGAGACAGTATGTGATTTGTGTCACAATGAAAAGAAAATAGAAATTTATCTCTTGTATACTTGTAAGATTTATGTTACAAGTTGGTATAAGACATGTAACTAGTGGAGGATCTCAATGACTTTTTTAAGGGAGGTCCAAATTCACTGTTTTCAGTTTAAGGGATTGGTTGACGATATAACAATGCATCAAAAGTTCTGATCTCTTGTGTGGTTTGCAAGAGTATGACTGATTTAGAAGGTAAACAATGCGACAGATTTCAAATGTTAAACAATAGATGTTCAAAAAATCGTTCACATTGTTCAACTTCATTCATGTGAATGGTGTCGCACATGAACACTTTATCAAATTTTTATGTTAAATGAATCATGAATCCTTCTTATTTTATAAACATTTATAATACTTTTATGATTTTTATTTGCTGTAGTTCTATACTTGTGGGTGTGTTTTGTTAAAATTATCTTTGCTTGACCATTAATAAAATTTTTAGCTTGTAAAAAAAATCTCCAAAAAAGTATGATTAAACATATTTTAAAATGTAAGTATAATTAATTGACAAGTATCTAAATTTTTATTAAATTTGTAATTACTTAAACTTTTTTTCTGAAGATTAGATATCAATTTTTATTTTTCATTCAATTAGGTACTTATGTTTAATTGTTTGAAAAATAATCACATATAACTAATTAAACATCCAAACAAAGAACTCATATTTATTGAGTACGTCAATTTAGTTAATTATGTGAGATTTTTGTAAAATTTTTTGTCTCTCATAATTGTTTGACTCTATAAAAGTTAAAATTCTAAAAAATTTCCCACAATTAGCTTAGTTATGCTGATAACACACTTAATAAACAACATCAGTTCCTTCACTGGATGTTAAATACCTATTTAGTTATGCTTATAACACACTTAATAAACAACATCAGTTCCTTTACCGGTATCTAACTGCAAAAAGAAAAAGAAGGTTTACCTATTAAAAATTTGATAGAAGTTCATATACTCACATATTAATTATTCCTAAAATGTACTAATTATTTTTATATGAAATAAAAAATTAAATGAATTTAGTTTTAATTTGTAAGTAGTGTTAAATTAAATATTTAATCAGTGTAAAAAAACAGTGTTATTTAAATTTTCAATTATCACATTTATAAGAGAATTTTTTTTTTAAAAAAAAAACATAAATTAAATTGTTCTATATATTCACCATTCACGATACTTAAGAAAGTTACATGAGAAGAGATTTAAAATAACTAAAGTGTACAAGTTAATTTTTTATTTTATAAAAAATAGTTACTTGTTAACCATCGTGTGATTTCATTTATAATTCTAAAGATTTAGATATTTTATTTCCTAAGTTTGGATCATTATTGTTAATAAATGGTGATAATTTTTTTAATGAATTTAATTAGTATTTCAATCATAAATCCTCTTCAATATTTGAATGACTTAAAATATTAATGATAAAATTAATAAATTTATCATAAATGAATGATTATGATTGATTATCAGTATAAAACATGGTTAATGCATACTAATTAATTTTTTATTTATTTTATTGTATGATTTTGAATTTTTTTGGAGTAATTCCATCAAGTAATAAAACTTATTTCATTATATTTACTTACATAAAAACTAACACACCTAAATAATGTCTGAGCTACAAAATAGACGTAGATACAATGAAATTGTATAAAAAGTGAATCTTATTATGAAAATCATATAATAGAAATTTTATTATTAATTTTTTTATAAAAAAATATTATTTAATATTTAAGTAAACTTCTTTCAGCAAAGTCTTTTTAATCTACAGTTTTAAAAATTGAAATAATTGCCCGATAAAATGCTAAAAATTTAGTTCTATTTAACATGTTTAAGAAACACAATTAGACATATCATGCCTAATAAAATCAATAATAAATTATCAAGAGTAACGCAGCTAAAAAAAATCTTTATTTCATTGTCAGCCTGGTAGGAAAGTAAAAGAAGCAGGTTTGTATTCTGGCTCGCGGTGATTTGGATTATCTGGATTACGAAAAATCGGATTGTGTTCGAGAACATATCGGTAGATTCAGTCGACATTTGTATGTCTATAAAGGTAATGTCCTGAAATTGGCTATCATACTCCTTTGGTTTTAATAGGGGGTGTGGGTTCTCGGATTGATATGCTAACCCTAGGTTATGCTTGTTAAATTTGCGATAAGTGAATAGACCTTACCTGTTTCCGATAGAATACGGATGACAAAAATATCGGTTTGTATTCTAAGAAACCTATAGTTTCTATTATTGAATATATGCTTAGCTTTTAAAAAAAAAAAGCTAAAAAAAATCTCTAAGTTATTATAAACCCCTTTATATAACATTATGATTTAAGTATAACTACCAGACTTTATATAAACTGTTAATTCCCCAATAATTAAAGTCATGTACTGCCATTATTTAGTGAACGGTAAATTAATACTCCAATTTATTTAGCTGATATCAACTCACACCATTATGCTAATTAATATCTCTAGTAATTAAGTGTGATAGAATAACCAATGTGATGCTTTTGGTTTTCAATTTTAAAATTTATAAAAATAAAAAAATAATTTTAGTTTTAAGTTTTAAAATTTTTAAAAACACCACTCTTTTTGTTTCTAAATTTAAAATATTATTTTCAAATCTTAACAACATTAAATGACTAAAATCTTTCTTCTAAAAACAGTGGGTGACTGTAAGTTAATCGATAAGAGATAGCGATTAATAACTCTTGGTTAGAAGTGGTGGTTGATGACCATGAGTAGGAGATGACATTGAATGATGGTTGGCCATAGGTGGTTAATGGTGATAAATATGTCAAGTAATGAATTTAAATAAAAAATGAAATAAAAATCTGAAACCAAATTTTATTATTTTTGAAATTGAGTAAAATTGTTTAAAAATTAACTAAAAAATCAAATTAATTTTTTTTTTCAAATACATTTCTCTTTTCAAAAACCAAAAATTCAAAATCACCCCAAATAAAACCTTAAATATTATTAAATTTTGATTTCGATAGAGTATTTCTTCTTCGTCGAAATTAAAGACTCGTAGGAAAAATTATTCGTAACACGATAGCAGCATCTTGGTGTGCATATAATGATCAGAAGTACCCCTTGTTATATAATGCCCTAAAAAATTAGAAGAATAGAAGTAAATAAATTAATCACGTCAACATATTTGTTTTTTTCATTTATAAGGTTGGTTTCTAGTAAAGTTGATGGATTTGATCTATTGTATCACGAATTAATATGGATAACCTGGTTGATATTAAAAAATATGTAAAAAATTTATATTTATATTAAATAAACAAAAAAAATACTATTTATAAATAAATATCAATTTTTTAAAGTAATTAAGTATATATAACTTTCAAATACAACAATTAAATATGTAATATTAAAATAAAATCAACAAAAAGCAAAATTTGCAACGTAAAGATAGAACATACAACAATGAAAAAATATAGTTGACAATATATTAATAAAAAGTTATAATTAGAAAAATATAATGTTTTTTATTAATCTGAAAAAAAGAGAAATTGATTAACCTAGATTGGATTATTGGTATACAGGATCAATTTAGGTTACATGGGATTGAAGAAATGACTAGTTTGGTTATTAGCCAAACTCCTTCAGACTACCATTTTCAAGTCAACAATTGGGTGGGTTAATTTAATTTTTAAATTGTGGTTGAGTTTAAATTTTTGTATTAATGAAATTGGCATTGTAAACAAAAAAGTAACTCCACATTTTTTTAAATTTTAGAAATGTAAATATTATTATTATTTCAATTCTTATTTTCTTTTCATCAATCTATCTGTTTAATTATATAAAATATGAGTTTATTTTTTGTCTATGATAAATGTAAATATGTTTATACGGTTAGTTATATACAACGGATACTAAATATAGCATTTAAAAGAATTGTGAAAAAAATAGTAATCTTATTGTACAAATTAATCTATGTCGAATAAGGATATTTTTTTTTACACTTAATGTATTAATTCTAATTAAATTTATGAAAAATATAAATGTGTTGTAAAGTAAAATCACTTATGATTTAAATTGAGTGTTACGAATAGTATAATGTGGTTTAACGATGAATAAAAAAAATTATTATTTTCTAATCAGCCAAAGTGAGTTTTATTAAAAAAAAATTTGTATTTTTTACATTTTTAACTTATCCAAATGAAATTAAGAAATTAAAAAATTGCATATGTATGATATGACTTAAAAGAATTAGTATCAAGAAGATAATAAATATTTTTATATATCACCACTTAAAAGCTACACACTTAAGATTGACTCGTGACCAGAATTACAAGATTTTTCTAAGCTGCAAAGCGTCACTTAAAAACTTGTTGTATTTCTAATTTTGTCTTCTTGACAATGAAATAGAGTATGAGCGAAGTGAGTAATGTGTTTTATATTATATATATGATCTTAAATTTAGAAAACATATTTTTTGCAAAGAAAGGTGTATTTAGTTGATGAGATAAAATTGAGAATTGAGATGGATTGAAAAGAAAAAACAAAGGAAAGGAAAAAGTGTAAAGTGGCGTGATGTTTGTCTCCTAAGGATGAGGACTGATTAAAGTAAGCTTAGTCCAATTATTGAGAATCCCAAGGACGGTTTTGGGAAGAAAGGTTCAGATTTCTGTGAAAGAGTCCCATCCCATGGATCTGATGCCGAAGCACCCTATCATTGTAACTCGGTTTACTTTCATCTCCCACAAAAAGTCATCAAAAAGGCACTTTGCAATTTTCACAGTCATTCACAGGCTTTATAGGGATACTGTTCAAAACAATTGAGCCATCACAGTAAGAGTCAACCCACTCTTTTTGGATCCATCTATTTGTAAGGCTTCCAATACTCCACACGTTACGTTTTATCTTCACCTTTTCAGTTTTTTCACCCCCCCCACTCCTGTGCCCAAATCTATCTAACACTTCTTTTTTATTATAATCATAAAAATGAGAAAGCAATGTTAAAATAAAATAAGGTTGACTCATAAGAGAGAAATAGGTAGAATTTATGCATTTTTTATATTTATCTTTCTATTTTTTTTAAAATATAATATATTATATTATTTTCTTCCATTTTTTTCATATCTATTTCTATCCACTGTTCCAAACTTGAGTTTCCTATGAGGGAGCTTTTATTAGCTCTTTTATTGAAATCAAATTTTACACTGATTTTTTTATTAAATTAAATTTATAATAAAACATTTAAATATAGATCATATTATCTTAAACTAATTTAAATCGAAATTAATTTTAAAAATAAAACTCCATTCGTTTAAAATTAATTTAACCAAACACACACTAAATATTCTTAGGACCGTCTTCAATTCGAATTAGTGTTTTATTTGCCAAAATAATACTTTAATTTGAAAAAAAATCTACTAAAATGTCTAAAACCCCTTAAAAAGCTTTATAATAGTGCAGCATGCAGAGAACGAAAAACTTCCACAGAGACACTAGGGCTCTTATATAATTTTATTTTCCATTTAACCCCAAGCCAATGGACTTAAGGTTTAAGCTACCCCTGAAGTCCTGAACCGTGTCTGTGTGTCACTTACAAAGGGTCACTACTAAGAGAGGGATAGAGAACGAAGAGGGAAGCTGTAGTAACAATTTTTTTTTTTCCAAGGCTTTCTTTCATTCTCTTTCTTTCTCTTCAAATAATAGAAGAAAAGAAAAAGACAGCATTTTTTTTCTCCGCTACAGAGAGAAAGCTGAGACATTGGGGCTTTATCCTTTTGTCTCCTCTATCTCTCTGTCTCTATTCTTTTCCCCACTTTACCTTGAAAGTTTCCTCTTTGATCGCTCTCCCGAGTATATAAGCCTGTTCCTGACCTACCCAGTTCATCTTTTGAGTCTCTCTTTGGTATAAAAAATCTGGGGTGGTAAATTGACACTCAAATTGTCACGGATGAAGCAAATCGGTGCATAAGAAGAAAAAGTGAGTTTAAGGGCAAAGCTTTTGGCTTGTAGAGGTGCTTTTGTTAAAGAGAAAAGTGGCTTCTTTGATGAGTTTTGGGGGTCTTTTAGACAACAAGTCAGGTAGTGGCGGTGCCAGAAACCACGTTTCAGATATTCCTTACAATAACAACGTTACCACCACCAACAACAACAACGATAGAATGCCCTTTGGTGCAATCTCTCAGCCACGCCTCCTGACCACTACTCCCACTTTGGCCAAATCTATGTTCAACTCTCCAGGACTATCTCTGGCACTTGTGAGAGATCTTGTTACTTTACTTGAAAAAAAAAAAAGTGCTGGTACTATGTTGTACTGTGTTTTCTTATTTGTTTCCCTTTTCTCTTCTTTTTTTTTTTTTCAAAAAATAAAACAAAAGCAGCAAACCAATATAGATGGACAGGAAGATGTGAATAGAATGACTGAGAATAACTTCGAACCAAACGGTTTGAGAAGAAGCAGAGAAGAAGAACATGAAAGCAGATCTGGTAGCGACAACATGGACGGCGCTTCCGGCGATGAACACGACGCAGCCGACAACCCTCCGAGAAAAAAACGCTATCACCGACATACCCCTCAGCAGATACAAGAACTTGAAGCGTATTTTCACTTTCATCCACCGTTCACTCTCTTCCTTCTCTTCACTACTAGCCTGTTTGAAAACTCGTTCAAAAGAAAATCATCGGGATACCAAAAGAAAAAATTTTAAACTTCTCATAGCGTTTTTAATTCCACATGTCAAACATGTAATTTGAAGAAGCTAATAATGATAACTTTTACATCTTAAAAATGATTCGTTTTTAATTATGTTCTCGACAAATAAAGGTATATATTAACGGTGAATGATTTTATTTATTTTTTTAATGTGGTTTAGGTTGTTCAAGGAGTGTCCTCATCCAGATGAAAAGCAAAGACTGGAACTGAGCAAAAGGCTGTGCTTGGAAACTCGACAAGTGAAATTTTGGTTCCAAAATCGGAGAACCCAAATGAAGGTGTGTCACGGACTTGCGCTCCAAACTCTGATCAAGTCATTTTCACAACAAACTTGTTTTCTTGTTTTTGAGGTTTCTGATGCAGAATGAAACTTTTTCTCCTTTCTCCTTTTCGTGGTTTTGTGTATTGTACGATATGTACTACAAACCAAACCAGACCCAGTTGGAGCGGCACGAAAACACTTTGCTGAGGCAAGAGAACGACAAGCTGAGAGCGGAGAACATGTCGATAAGGGACGCAATGAGGAACCCCATGTGCTCCAATTGCGGTGGCCCAGCCATCATCGGGGAGATTTCGCTGGAGGAGCAGCACCTTCGGATTGAGAACGCGCGTTTGAAAGACGAACTTGATCGCGTGTGTGCACTCGCGGGAAAGTTCTTGGGTCGCCCCGTTTCTTCGTTACCCAACTCAAGTTTGGAGCTTGGAGTTGGCGGTAACGGGTTTGGAGCAATGACCACTATGCCCGCGACAACATTACCTTTGGGACAAGATTTCGTGATGGGAATGTCTATGTCGAATAATCCGCTGGCTATGATGTCTCCTCCGAGTACTAGGCCAACAACTGTTGTCACCGGGTATGATAGGTCTATGGAGAGGTCTATGTTTCTTGAGCTTGCTTTAGCTGCCATGGATGAGTTGGTGAAGATGGCGCAGACTGGGGAGCCTCTTTGGATGAGGAATGTTGAAGGTGGGAGGGAAATTTTGAACCATGAGGACTACGTCAGGACTTTCACTCCTTGCATTGGTTTGAGACCCAATGCCTTTGTTTCTGAGGCCTCCAGGGAGAATGGAATGGTTATCATTAACAGCTTGGCACTTGTTGAGACTCTTATGGACTCGGTAAGCAATGCAATTAACTTAAAAGGACAAAACTCATTACACTTTCAGCTCTTCTTAGTCATCATGTCAAACTCCACTTTCATCTTAATTTTTTCCTTAACTTCAATAATAACGAAATACACAAATTAATAAATTGCATTTTCGGCCCAACAGAATCGATGGGCAGAGATGTTCCCTTGTATCATTGCCAGAACGTCAACCACTGAAGTCATATCTAATGGGATAAACGGAACAAGAAATGGAGCACTTCAATTAGTAAGTTTTCTAGTTTAGTCTACATATATAATTAGTTTTGGCAAGTTTCCACCCCCCCCCCCCCCCCCCCCCCCCCCCCCCCCCCCTCCCCCCCCCCCCCCCTCTTTTTGTGAAGGGAAAGAAGGGGCAAGCCTTTTGGTTTTTTATTTGACCCTTTAAACATTTGGTGCTCGATCAGATGCATGCTGAACTTCAAGTTCTTTCGCCTTTGGTGCCTGTTCGTGAGGTTAATTTCCTACGGTTTTGCAAGCAGCACGCAGAGGGGGTATGGGCTGTGGTGGATGTGTCCATAGATAGCATCCGTGAAAGTTCTGGAGCTCCCACTTTTGTTAACTGTAGGAGGCTTCCTTCTGGTTGTGTGGTGCAAGATATGCCCAATGGTTACTCCAAGGTAAATTACAAATGCATTTTCTAGTTGTTAGTGTGAGATAATCCTCATTCTATTCAAGGGAAATTTAAAAATTGAGTGAAAAAACATGCTAGTAATAATATTTTGGTTTTAGATTCCTAATCTTTTCGACGACAGTAAAAATGATTTACATTCTCAATGCTTTGTGTTCCGAACACTTTTATATAAGCGGAAGGGGGATAAGATACTATTGATCATGCAGTCACTAGACTTACCAAACTATATACTAATCTCGCTTTCATGTTTTTCTTGAATTTATTATGATTTCCAAAGTGGGTTTCTTTCATTTTGGTTTTTAATCACATTTGTTCATGAAAGTTACTGGGATCATAAGAGATGAGTACAGAATATTCAAGTGAAACAAAACACCAAGCCAAGGAATCACGGGGATTTGCTTTTCGAAACCATTAAAGAGCTCCTATTTCGAAGTAACTTAGTTAGCCTAGTGATTTCTTACTATATTTTGTCAGGGATAATTTCCATACAAAATACATTACACTCTTCAAAGAAATTAGATGATTGTATTGCATCTGAGTAGGATGCTTCTCATTGTCTCAATTAACAATTAGTGATCGGTATATTAGAAATTCAAGGCTTGTCATTTTTTTAATCATCACTTTTTCAATAGTTGTGTAGATAATTAATTTAAATATTTTTTTATAAGCCAAAATAATTTAAAACTGTCTTAGTTCTTAACTAACTAAAAGGCTAAAGGCGTTTTAATCAATATATACATCAATTAATATTTTTTAATCTAAGTACAGATACCTTATAAGATTTTGGTTTTGGAATAGAGATATTCCGTGTGTGGTACAAAATGTAGATCAATACATCATTAATTTATTCATAAAAGTCTCTTATCACTTAAATTTATGTACCTAGAACACATTAATTAGATATCCACTTGTGAGGAATTTGCCTTATAATCTTGCACGCACTTTAATGATCTATAAACAATATATATGATGTTTCTATTCGAATCCTTGACGCTATATTATAATCATCCATGAACCATTATTTAATTCACAAGATCAGATGTGGCCTAGTTCCAGACCTATCATCTAATAGGGCTGTTATACATAATATTGATGTTACATATATAATATTTAATCCTGACCCTTGAAGTCAAAAATCAGAGACTGAGTACTTTGTCTGTTTCTTCTGAGTTTTTGTTTGGGGGTAAATCTCGATGCTCACAGTGTTCATTGCTCCTGTAAATACTGCTTGACTTTATGTAGTACCAATATTTTATGTACTTGTCGAGGTCCATGAGATACCTATGTCTGTCGCTTAGCACAGTCTTCAGGCTTTTCAAAGATTTCCTTTTACACATTTTTTATCATCTACTGACGACATAAACATTAATTAATTAACGTATCACTCGCTTAAATCAATTCCAAATCCAAACTCTTCTATAATATATATACACTTTAATCAGTCAACTTGATGTACTTGAGTAAGTTACAAGTGATAAATTGCCCAACATTTGTAGCACACTACAAAAGCAATAGTGCTTTGTAAGATGATGAATTGATGACGTGTAGACCAACACAAAAGTACACGTCTGTTAAATGTTTTTTATGACAATGGCAAAACTTAGTATATGTGTTGCACTAAAGGGTATTATTGATTGAGTGCAAAGTTTAGAATAGAGCATAGTATGTAGCATATATGACATGGTTATTGTTTAATGAAATTGAAGGTGACATGGGTGGAGCATGCAGAATATGATGAAAGCCAAGTTCACCAGCTGTATAGACCATTGTTGAGCTCAGGCATGGGGTTTGGTGCCCAACGTTGGGTAGCTACCCTTCAACGCCAATGCGAGTGCCTTGCCATCTTAATGTCCTCAGCAGCACCCTCTCGAGACCATTCCGGTACAATTCAAAACTAATCACACATTTTAATCAAATAGGTGATTTTCATAAGCTTATTAGGCATGTTTAAAAAATTAGTTGGACATAAAACACTTATTTCTTAAATCACGTGCAAAGATAGCAGTACATATGTAGTGCATAATTAAAAAAAAAAAAAAACTTTTTTTCTCCATTTTTATGTGTATTAAAAAAATGTTTATTTTTAATATGATCAAAATTTATAATACATAAATAGTTATACAATTAAAATCAACAATAACAAATATCTTTAAATATATAAATTAGAATTTAAATTTACAAAGAATAATTAAAATTATAAAACAAAATTATTTTAATTATGGACAATTTTCTAGAACAAACTATTGAAATTTAATAAAGGGATATATAGAGAATAAGAAAAAGTAGTGTATCACAGTTGATAAGGATTTTTTTTTTGTTTGTTTACGGGAGAGAGAGAAAGATAATATTAAAATGTGTAATTTACATACATAGAGAGTGAGAAAAATGAAAGTTTGACTCTCTGAATTATATTAGTGTTAGTATTGTGAAATTTGTGATGGTGAAGTTAGAAGCATTTATAGTTTGTAAGTTTATTGTAAGATTTGTGAATAAAAGAGATGTTATGGTTGATAATAGAAGTATATAAAAAAATGTATAAATGAAAAGGTTTTGGAAGTGGAAGTGGAAGTGTTAATGGGCATATAGATTAATAGTGGAAGATGATGGTGCAGCAATAACAGCGGGGGGAAGGCGCAGCATGGTGAAGCTGGCGCAGAGGATGACGAACAATTTCTGCGCGGGTGTGTGCGCGTCGACGGTGCACAAGTGGAACAAGTTGAACGCAGGGAACGTGGACGAGGACGTGAGGGTGATGACGCGGAAGAGCGTGGACGACCCGGGAGAGCCACCGGGGATCGTCCTCAGCGCCGCCACCTCCGTCTGGCTCCCCGTCTCCCCCCACAGACTCTTCGACTTCCTCCGCGACGAGCGCCTCCGAAGCGAGTGGGACATTCTCTCCAACGGTGGTCCCATGCAGGAGATGGCCCACATCGCCAAGGGCCAAGACCATGGCAACTGCGTCTCCCTTCTTAGAGCCAGTGTATGTCTCCCCACCCTTTCAATCTTCTTCATTATTACTCTCTAATCAAATTGCTAAACATTTACATGCCAACCAAATGTGGTTGAAGTTTTTGTCCTTTGGATCAGACGGTTGATACTTTGAGAAGGACAATTTTGGAAGTATCATTCCAGGCACATTTTCATGAATCTGTAAAATAACAAGTCAAAATATAGAGGGATTCTCACCTGCGTCCCATTCTGACTTTGTTGTTTTTTATTCAATCTTTCTAAAAACACAATAAATAATTAAGAAAAAGAGGTATCAGGGTTTGACTAGCTTTGCCCACTCTAACTTGGCGAAAATGACAACACACTCTATTTGGAGTATTTATTTTATTTTGTACTAAATAGTACTATTAATTAATTTACTTTTTTTATTTTGCAGGCGATAAATTCCAACCAGAGTAGCATGCTGATACTTCAGGAAACAAGCATAGACGCGGCGGGATCGCTTGTGGTCTACGCGCCGGTTGACATCCCAGCCATGCACGTGGTTATGAATGGTGGGGATTCGGCTTACGTGGCGTTGTTACCTTCGGGCTTTGCAATTGTCCCTGATGGGCCTGGTTCTCGTGGGCCACAGAACGGGCCCACTACCACAGCAAACGGTGGTGATAGCACGACGACGCGTGTGAGTGGGTCCCTCCTAACCGTGGCGTTTCAGATCCTTGTGAATAGTCTCCCTACGGCAAAGCTCACTGTAGAATCCGTGGAAACCGTGAACAACCTCATCTCCTGCACCGTTCAGAAAATCAAAGCAGCACTCCACTGCGAAAGTTAACCGTCACGTGATTGTCATCACCAGATCACGTGAGTCTGGTTTTTTTTTTTTTTTTTTTATTGAGGTTCTTGTTCAAAATTAACGTTGTAGCTGATGGATGTTTACCGTGTAATGGTGGCACGTTTGAAAGACGCGGGTTGCGTGAGTCAAGAACGAACCGTGCGTGGGGAAAAAACAGAAAACTCCTTGCATGGTGGTAAGGATCAGAAAGAGGTCGTGTTAGGATCCTTAACACAAGGCAAGGATCGTGGTTCGGGTATTGACTCGGGTTGACCTCGACTACAAGTAAACAACAGAGGAATGCATAAAATATAACAAAAATGAAAAAAAATAATTTTGTAGGTATTTATTAGTAAAAATGTTATTTTAACTTGTATTGATTGGATTGGTGGAATTGTAGTTTTAAGTTTGGTCTAGGAAATGTAGTTTTCTATTAGTAGATATGGTTGACAGAGAAAGTATTTTATTGTAGGGAATCCCATGTGTTTGATTTGGGTGGATTTTCAAAATGATACGCAGTTAAATTCAAATATACACAAAATGATGCTATTATACATCATAATAGAAACTATAAGTTAATGCAAGATTGGGTAAATCCAAAGCATTTTAAAATATTGGATTTTTTTAATTATTTATCTTTTTCATTGAGATATGTATAGTAACATGCTTTGCAACTTCTATTATTATTAAAATTTATTCCAAATATTAAAATTATGAATAGAATTATCAAATATGAAGTAAAAATTATAACCTTTTATTATTTTTAATATGTTCAAAAAAACAAATTAATACATTTACACAAACTTATAACTAAGGTTCAATTTAGTCGTCACGGATAATGTTATACATTTTTAATTCTGAATTTAATCTCCACGTCTATAATGCATTTTTAATTTGACACTTACGTATAAGAATGATACGTTGCATGAATAAAAAGGGAATTAAAATGAATTACATATTTAAAAATAATTAAAAATAAAGAGTTTCATGATAACAAAGACAAAATAAATAATATTTACATATATAAAAAGTTGATTTAAATATAAATATCAAATTGAGAATAGAAGACATGTAGATTTATATGGATAAAACTGAATTATATAAAATTGAATTAAGTTTTATATCATAATACTGACGTCAAATATTCATTATAATAAAATACAATATACAATGACAAATTTTTTATTAAGAATTATGAACACGTGTAAGATGATTTTTTTAATATTATATATTTTAAACTTATGATTGAAATATAAAACCTAAGACTATATTTGGATTGGTGTAGAGTGGAGTGAAATAGGGATAGAATGAGTAAAATAATTATTCTATTATTTGATTTGTTAAAATTGAGATAAAAAAAGTTACGTATACAATGGAATAAAGTTGTAAATTTAAAATTACTATTTTAGTCTTATGTAGAGGTATTTGATTATCAAATTAAAGTAATACAACAATATATAAGACAGATATTTCAAATTTAATTTATTTCATTTTATTATATTTTATTCTATTTTCTATCATAAATTCAAATACAATAAGAAAAAACTAGATTAAAAGTATGGATTAAATATAAAAATTGAAATCTTTTAAAATAAAATACTTATAAATTTAACTACTTTAATCTTATGTAATATTATTGTTCTAAAATATCCTTCAAGTTTGTTTATATATGATATAAAATTTTAATGAAGTATATTTTAGATATTATTTTTTATTGAAAATGTGTAAATTAATTTATATTTTAATTTGTTATAATTTTTATTTATATAATTTAGGTTATGATTTGTTATTATTATTATTAAAAGCTAAGTGAGAAAATGGAAGCAGTGAATATTATGTTAATAATGAAATTAGGGTGGTTGATAAGTTAGAGGGGTTGGGTTGTGTGGAGGGATTGAATATGAGAGGGTGAAAGATTGATGATGATGTTGGGATAGTGGTGAGTATGCATTAAATGAGGGTGCAGAAGCTGTTGGGAGAAGCGTTGCCATCAATTAATGCAAAGGTTATGCGTTTACGTGAGACAACCAATGAGATTCTGACACGAGCTGCTACCTAGGAGCATTATCTGACAGAGAAAGAAGAGTGGGGATTATTCAAGATAACGCCGTTTTCGCAGCCAGGCCCTTGATTTGATGTTATTCCGTTACATCTGTGTAGCATCCCATATGGATATGCATCATCATATCATAATCTTTCCCTCGTAAATTCCCAGGCATATTGGATTCCATCCTTCCCACTTTCTACCTTGTTTTCCACTCATTTTTATGCTCAACTTGTTAATATTCCTTGGTGCATCCTGATTCCGCATTTGAATTTTCTTGTTCTTTACCACCAAAAAAATAAAAATTGACCAGAAAGGCTACAACTTTTAATATACTCTCCGTAACTTATCAACAATATTTATTAAAAATATATAAAATAAATATAGTAAAATTCAATAAATATGTAAAAGACAAAGAAATTATATGACAGTTTTTTTTATAAATTCGTTTAGGAGATATTCACCTAAATTTTTGTTAGGAGTTAAAAGTATTGATTTCATATTTTAATTTCGAAGGTCAAACTTGATGTAAAATTTTTATAAAAATAAAAATACTAATTGATTTGAGTTGTGTTGGCTGGATTTCTTAAGTAAGATATCAAGTTTGAATTTTGTACATGAAAGAAATATGATTAAAAACGTAAACTCCATCAAAGATGGTAAGATTTTTTTAACAAAAATTAGTTATAATAAAGTTCTATAAAATGACAAAACATATTTAATCTTCATATTTTCATTCATTTATCATAATTGTCTTTTATCCTTTATTTTATGATAATATATAATGTATTTAAGAATCCAGTAAAAAATAATAATATAGTGGAAAAGATAGTAACTAATATTGTATAAAATATTGTTTTAGTATAAATAATTTTTTAATTATATTTATAATGTTATCTTGATTTTCAAAGAGACTAAAGAAAGGAATATAAGGAATAATTGTAAACTCACATGTCTATTTACGCAATGAGAGAACTAGGACTACGATAGGGGGAGGAGCCTGTTTGTCTGGGAGGAAGAACCGTTGGAGGATTTTTACAGCTTATCCAAATGATTGTGGAAGGATCTCACGAGCTTAAAAAAACTTGGTCTTTTGTGTGGATGTGGGGATCTAGCAATTATGAAGGGTAGAAATGTTGCTATTTCCAAATCAGAACAAATAGATGACTAAGAAGTTGTGCAAGACATAGACCTAATTTTCTATATGTAGTGTCATGCAACAAAAATTATGTCTCACTCTCATGTAGAGTGAATTTTCTATTGTATTGAAAGGTTGTAACAACTCTTTTTTATGCAAATATAATGATTTACAAGCTAATTAAAACAAATTTTATGTTCATTATTTTACATATTTTATATCATTAGTAATAATTTTTTTAAAAGAGTTTAATTAATATGCACTATTAATATAAAAAATTTTAAAAGTCATATAAGTTAAGAACCATAATTAAACGTTAATATAAAACTTTTCATTTATGATTAGTTTATTAATTTTATCAATTAATATTGTAGAAGTCATATAAATGAACTGTAATTAAACATTAATGTAAAACTTATTTACACTGTCAATGCATATTAATTAAACTTTCTTTAAAAAGTATAAAACTAAAAAAAAAATTAAAAAAAAAATTATAGTTTATCCAAACTCACATAATGTTAGACTCTAAGTTAAAGTGTGTAAACTCTTAATTATGTCACACTACTTTAATTTGTTATATTTAAAAACAATTTATGTTAAATGGGTTATTCAATATTTATACCCTTTTTTTTAATAGCTTAATTTATATTTAAATCACATGAAATCATATTTTTTTTATGTTTTTGTAAAAAGAAAAGAAATTTGTATATTTTCTTTGAAATGCAATTAATCTAAATTGAATCAATTCAGCGTTGATTGGATCATTTAGTTCAGATTTTGTTAATTTTTTTATAAATATGGTTCAACCTAAATTTATGAAAATTTTATTGGCTCGATTTATTTGAAATCCATGAAATTGGTCCATGAACTTTGCCAAAGAGATTGATGACACTTTTGCCTTCTACGATCTCTCCAGTTAGAAAATCACATGCATGTGGTTAAAAATTGAGCAATGACTAGTGATCGGTTAGTGACTAATGACAAATGATTAATAACAAATGACTGAAGCTGACGTCCAATGAGACTTGTAGTTGGAGGTTGTGGTTGGCGCTAGTTACCAACAATTAATGACTGAAGTAGCAACAAGTGACACATGGTTAGAGGTGGTAATCGATGACCGACGATCAAATATGGTAGTAATTAGAGGTGGCAGTCGGTGATCGAAGATTGAAATTGGCATTTGGTGACCAATGATTGGAGTTGGAAGCCGACAATCAATGATAAAAAAAGGAAGTCGATGACCAACGATCAAAATTGAGGTCGATTACTGACTCTTAAAGGTGTCAGGAATCGACAATTGAAGGTGGTGGTTGGTGGTAGCAAGTGACACAACAGGTTTTAGTAAAAATATAAACAAAAAATTGAGAACCAAATTTTATCCTTTTTTAAATGGAATAAAAACTATTTTAAAATAACAAAAAACCAAATCTAAATCGTTTTTATTGAACTCATTTCTATTTTCAAAATACATTTAGGAATCAAAAACCAAAAATTAAAAACTGCCCTAGACCTTAGAAAACACTTAAAACTATTTTAAAATATTTTAAAAGTTTCTTAGATAGTAATTTAATTAAGGACTTGAAACAAAATAAAGAATTTTTCCATAACTATTAAAAAACAAAAATTTATTAAAAACCCAATCCAAAATTCGCTAACATTTCCAAGGATCCGAAACATATTTAAGTGTATATGACTAATTCATATTCATTTAATTCTCTTTCAAAACTATAATTTTTTAATATTTTACTCCAAAAATATAGTTGTTTTACAAATTCTAAACTATATTTATAATTTTTTAATTATACCTTTATATTTATTAATACATTAAATTTATAAATAACTAAGTCAATAACTAACATCATTTGTATATTTTCTTTAAAATGCAATTAATCTGAACTGAATCAATTCATCATTGATTGGATCATTTAGTTTAGATTTTGTTAAATTTTTTCATAAATATGATTCAACCTAAATTGATGAAAATTTGACTTGCTCGAATTTATTTGTGTGAAATCCATGAAATTGGTCCAGGAACACTACCAATCTCTTTTCCCTTCTCTTATCACTCCAATTAGAAAATCATATACATGTGGTTAAAAATTAACTTGTAATTGATGATTTTTTTCTTGAAGTATATGTTTTCTATCGAAAAGGCAATGAAAAAAAAGGAACAAATAAATTTTAAAATTTATAAGAATTCACACATGTTATTCAACTAATTGAATTAGATATCCGAAGGAGGATAAGTGATTTGCTTGCAAAAGATGAGCATAAAATTTAAAATGTGAAAAGACTTCAAATATTTTTCAAGTATTGATAATTCTATTGGCCTCTTTAATAAAAATTTTCTTTTTGTGAGCTTTAGTAGTTATTATATTTTATTTTAAACCTTAATGTAATTAAAGTCTGGTTCAAAGTGATTTTTAGTTTTCAGTTTTCAAATTATAAAAACAAGAGCTAGTTTTATTTTTAAGTTTTTAAATTTATAAAAACAGTTATTTGGTTTTCAATTTTAAATTGTTAAATCTCACCAAAATCCTTCATCCTAGGTGATCTGTGACCAGTAGTTTCAAGTGATAGTAGGTGGCAAGATGTAAGAAGTCAGAGTTAATGATCGATAATTAATAGTGACAACCAATGATTAATGACCAATAATAAGTGATTGGTGATCGATGATCATTTACCAATGACCAGTGATCAGAAGTGCTACTTAGAGATGACAGTTAGTGATCGATGACAAATGATTGATAATCAATGACCAAAGGTGACCTTTAGTGAGACTTGTAGTTGGAGCTAGTGACCAACAACTAATGATCAAAGTAGCAACAAGTGACATATGGTTAGAGGTGACAGTTGACAATTGACGATTAGATGTGGTGGTCAATGATTGATAGTTAGAAGTGGTAGCCGGTTATAGACAATTGAAATTGGTGGTTGATGATTGATGCTTGGAGGTAAAGGCCATGATCAACGGTTAGAGAAGGAAATCGATGATCAATGATTAGAGAAGGAAGTCGATGACCAATGATAAAAAATAAAGTTGATAATTGACTCTTAAAGGTGGCGGTAATTGACAATTGAAAGTGGTGGTTGATGATAGCGGGTAATGATGAACACGGGTTTAAGTAAGAACATAAACAAAAAACTGAAACCAAATTTTATCCTTTTTGAAATGGAATAAAAACTAATTTAAAATTAACAAAAAAAACCAAATCTAAATCATTTTTATCGAATTGGTCTCTATTTTCAAAATATATTTAACCACAAAAACAAAAAATTAGAAACCACCTGCGCCTTAGAAAACACTTAAAACTATTTTAAAATCCTTTAAAAGTTTCTTAAATAGTGATCTAATTAAGAATTTGAAACAAAATAAAAAATTTATCTAGAACCTAATAAAAAGCAAAAATTTATTAAAAATCCAACGCAAACTTCGCTAATATTTTTAAGGATCCGAAACATACTTAAAGTATATATGAATAATTCATATTCATTTAATTCTCCCTTTCAAAACAATAATTTTTTAATATTTTGCTCCAAAACTATAGTTATTTTACGAACTCCAAACTATATTTATAATTTTTTTATTATACTTTTATATTTATTAATACATTAATTTATAACTAACTAAGTCAATAACTAACATCCATTAATAAAAATATTAATAATCATTAATAATTTCAACATCAAATAAGAGTATTTAACTATCAATGTCTTTTAATAGATGTGTACTAATTTAGAATGGATGCAATATTAAATTATATCCATGTTATTAGTTTATATGTAGAATTAAGTACATATTACAATTTAATTTAAATATAATTGTGTAAACTATTTTTGTAAGGTCATTTGCTCTAAAATTATATACGGTAAGTTTTTTTAATAATAAAAATCCTAAAAGTTATAGTGTGGTAGATTGATAATGTAAATGTTTTACATTCTAATACATAGAAATTAGTTAAGTTCATTATATTAACATTTTTAAGGGTTCATAAACTCATGTGTCCTCATGTTTTTCAAATTTTAAACATAAATTTTAAAGTAATTATTACAATATCTATAACTAGGTAGTAATAATATATAAAATTTTTACAATAGCATAGTTAATTATTTTAGTTAAATTTTAACATTTATTCATTTACTGTACTCTGTGATGTGTATATATATAGGTCTCATTTCAAATCAAAGTAGGGAAAGGCAAAGCTTATAGCTATATGGTAGCCGTGGTCCGTGGACAATATACCTAACTTCCGTTCATTGGAAGTTTTGACTTATGAGAAAAAGTAACCACACACAGATGAAACCTAACCTTGGATGCCATTTTCATTCTGATTCAATTCATCCATGTTCATCGCTGCCCCAGTCACTCAACATCGCCCTTTTGACTTCATAAATTAAAGTCACAACAAACAAAATAGTAAACGGAAATTAATATAAATGCACTGATAAACTTGGTGAATGATTTCGAAATCCACATTCAAATTATCCTTATTGAATATGGTTTCAATTTGAAAAGAGTATTGCTATATGTTACGAAAAAATCCTATACGAGTTGCACGAACTTAAACAATGAACGGATAACATTTTTTTTTTATCTCTATTGTTTAAAAAATTAAAAGAATATATACGGTGAGATTTGGTAGAAATCGTGTTTCGTGTAATTTTTACGAAAATTCACTCGTGTGACAATTAGCATTTTCGATTTGAAAATATTATTGTTGGATGGAGTGATTGACTTATTTCCTAACCAATCTTTAAACATTGTTTAAGATTTTTTTTATTAATAGGTTAATTTATGTATTTCCTACTAGCTTGAAATAAATAAAACTCGTAATAATATTATAAAAAACTCTCTGACTGTTGGTATGTATTACACTTTACGTTTTTGGTTAACAACATTTTACATTTTGTTCATTAATATTTTTTCTTCTTTTTTTTTTATCGTGTGAGTTATTACTTAGTTATTTAAAGAGGAGTATAGAAAAATCTTATTTTTCTTAGATTTTTGTGGTGAGTTACACTTAATCATTAGATAAATGATTGTCTCCTCTTAAAATTACAGAGTTTCTGGTAGAATTTTCTAATACACTTAATTGTTTAAACAACAAAGAGATTCACTATATCTAATAGATGGAGCCTGAATATCACCCCACAGTGTACTTGACTTCGTTATAATTTATAGAATCGAATAAACATGAAATATCAGAATTTCCAGTTTAATTACATCGGTCCAACAGTGCATAGCAAAAATACAACTAGATGGGTAAAATGAAATTTAAAGCTATGCTTCCAAGTTTCGAACATATGAAATGATGTGATACGAATGGCTAGTATAATTATGTTTGCCTGAACAAATACTACTCTTATGCCTAAAGGTTGAAAAGTGTTGCATGAGAGATTCCATATATATATAGTTAGTAATCATTGCTGATTAGAGTATAAATGAAATCGATCTTCCTCCATAAATTTTACCCCGTTCATTGCAATTATATTATAGTAATTTTCGTTCTGACGGAGGCAAGAGTTTTCATAAATATAAAACAAATGTGGATAAGTTGAGGGGATATTTCCTAACTAGTTCCCAAGTATGAACTAGTTACTGTTGGGAAACAGTGTGAAGTTTGGAAGATTAGAATGATTGGGTAACTTGGAAAGTGACTCTTGCTTGAAGAAATTCAGATGTCCCATCTCCGGTGATAATAACACTTGATATTTCCCAATAATGTGAATAATAGATGTGAGTATCTTAACAGTCACCGTGAATGTGTGGGTAAAAAACTGTTTTGGCCACATCTAGTGCACCTACTCATTCACGTTTCTTGTGGAGTCAATTGTTTTGGATTGACAAATATGCATGTTACCACTCAATCAATAGCATGGACTTCATGCACGTTGCCAATATTATTGTAGACATTTCACCATAATCCCAGAGCTCCCTGAGTCGCATTTGTACATGTTTTGGGCCCTCCACTGTGGAGCCCCCCCAACAAAACCCTAGAGATATGCTTTTTTTGACTTTAAACATATTTGATTCTATTCCTCCCCCTATCAAGCTTCAATTTAATGAACTTTTGTGTTCATGTGTCACAGGGTATACATATATAGAATCTCACCTATTTCAAAATATACATCTAGTATCACCCATGATTATAAACTAAAAATATGAGTGTCTGATATGCTGAAAGTGACAATATAATACTCCCCCCTCCCTCCCTATGATTAATTTACAGGTACATGTAAAGGACCCCACTTTGGAATTTATAACTCAATCCAACAATTGATTGAACCCAACCCATATACATTTTTTTTTATATACTCGATCCCAACAAATTGTAAGAGACCAATTAGTTACTTTTGAGCTTGGAAATCACCGAAGTGAATTCTACTTTTTCTCATAAAAATATTTTTCATACACATGGTCGATCAATAATTAAACTGCTGATAGTATATCAATAGTTGGTAATCCAGATCATATGTATATATTAATGTAACCGATGATAATTTTGCTATGAATCACATATTTTTTGTGTTTAAAGTTTTCATGCATGCACATACATAAACAACAAGGAAGATACACGTGAGGTGTGATATCCATCAAATCCCAATACTAGTAGGTGTGGACGAAGGTAATAAAGTCAAGAAAATGAAAGGGTATCGGAAAGAGGGAATGGCAGTTGGCCATTTTAGTTTTGCTGGCTTTGGGACATTATCTTATGGGCCTGTTTCTTTCTAAATTGGATCAGCTACCTCACCATCCTTTCTTTGTCATTCTTGTGTAATCCCAAAGTCCCCTTCTTATGTTATGATGCATTAGCAGCCACCTTCTTTCTAACACATGGTGGTGGGTGCCACCATTCCCCACATCCTTCAAACATTATGTTAAGACAATGATGGCAACATTTGGATGTATTAGATGGGATTAGAAAACTACATATCTTAGACATTATTAGCTTCCCCCTATCTTCCAAAGCCTTTGAGAAAATGTCAATGTGAAGTATGAGGTGACTTTGATGGGATTGTCCTAAAACTACAACTTGAAAGCTTTACCCATTAATTATGATGGCCTTTTAGGTGGTCCATTGATTATTCTAAGTAATCCAAACAGAAAATTAAAAGTTTTGTTTAGCATTTTACTAATAATGGCCCGAATTAATCTTTAGGAAGTTGGCTATATGCCTGTGTGGATTTAGGAATCCAAGAGGACTATACTACAAACTCATGTGGCTTAGCTATTATATTAGGTGCTTGCTTACATGCTTTATAGGCCATCTATTATCATCCATAAACATTAAAGCAAACACAAAATAGCAACCGAAATTCTAACATTAGATAATTAAGGTAGAACAATTAACCAAAAATTTTAAGCCGCTGAAATGATTATAATTATGAAAAAAAAAAAGTTTTAGCCCCTATAATTTTTGTATAAATTCATCATGTTTTATAAAATTGAGAAGGACTAAATTTACAGGAATTTTTAGAGTTTAAGGACCAATCATGCAAACTCTCGGTATGAAACTATAGGAATATAGATAAATTTGGCTGAAAATACAAGCATTAAAAATAGTTTTTTTCCCCACAAGTATCTTATGTGTTTTATGTTTGAGAAGAAGAAAAAAAGACAGTTGTATAATTTAATTTTAATATTAATAAAATTATTTAATGTTTTAAAAATAAAATGTCAAAATGATATAATTCCACAAGTATAATATCTTATTTTTTATTTTTTTACATATCATACGAATTTTTAATTTAAAAATTAAAAAATGTCTCTTTTTTTTCCAAAAAATCTTTTTACTTACTATATATGTTCATGATCCAATTCAAAGATAAAATTGAACTAAACTAAAATAGGTGTAGAAAATAGTTCCAAAAAATTGGATTGAACTATTTTATCCTATGTTATCAGAACCGGACTCGACTGGTTGATTCGACCAGAAAATCGTTGAATCGTTCTGGTAACCAATTCGGTCAATCATGAAAACCGGTGGGACAAAATACTGGTATTTAAATCGAAAAACTGGTCAAGAATCGGTAAAACTAGTGGTTCAACCGGTTTGTATTTTTTTTTTTGAAGTTTTTTTATTTTGCTAAATTCACCTCTCATTTTCCTAAATAAACCATTTTTTAATTAAAAATTAAGAAAAACTTAGCAATACAAAGGTGTATTTAGTAAAATTATTTTTATTCTTTTATAATAACAACCTCAATACATTTTTTCTTTTATAATCTTAATTGTTATAGTATTTTAATAATAAAAATACTATTTTATTAAGACGGATTTAACCACTGGTTCAATAATGGTTGAACCAATGAACTGTAAACCAGTGTTTTTACTTGTTCGATTACCAGTACCGTTTTAAAAACATAAATTTTATCTTAAAAAAATAAACTGAACTATTTATAATTTTAAACTATTTTAACTTCTTTTTGTGAAAACTATTTTTAACTATTTATACTTCATTTAATATCTGTTATTTATTTAAATTATTTGTAAATGTAAAAGGAATCTAACAATAGTCATTTAAATATGCTATAATGTTATAATGGGTTCATTTGGAAAAAAATTATAAAAAGTACTTGTGAAATAATCAATTTTTAAAGTAATTTCTTTTTAATAAGTAAATCAGATTTCCTTTTTAATATGAGTATAAAACTGCTTATTTTAAGCAAAAAGAAATTTAGCCAAACATATAAAAATTAAAAAATTATTTAATTAAAAATATTAGTTTTTACAAATAACTTTACTCAAATATGTACTCCATAAAAAATAAGAATCAATTTTTGTTAATGGAATTACTAAGTCTTGCGTATGAAAATTTAATCTATACCCATTTAATTTAATTTAATTTTTTCAAATAGTTTTAAATTTATTTAAAATAGATTATAATTAAAATTTGATTTCATTTTAAATATGATTTTTTTTTTATAAACGTGACCGGAAACATCTTTGCATTATGATTTTCGGTAATATTTTTTTGTCTAGCACTTAATAAAAATATTTTTAAAATTCTTTGATAATATTTGAAAGTATCATTAAATTATGAATAAATATTAGTAATATATTTTTATAATATGTTATTAAATATTGTGTGTAGTTCAAATCGTTAACATCTATTAGTAATATTAGTATTAATAGATTTTAGTAAAATGAATGATTCTCAACATTAGATAAAATATTACAAACATATATTAGTAATATTTATTCATAATTCAAAAATATTATTAAAAATGTCAAAGAATTTTTTAAAAAATTATTTTGTGTTAGAAAAGAATGTTACTAAAACCTAAATGTGTTGTTATATCAATTTGGCATCCGTCACTGAATATTTTGGTTAAGCTGAATAATAATCAGTTATTAAGTTCAGTCTCAACATCTTTAATTTTGTTAGAATTGATGGTAGAAAACGGTATCTAATATTTAACCATAAAAAAAATACAAACTTGAAATTGAAGTGACTAAAGGAAAATTCATAATTGACCTATGTGGCTATATTATCACTTGTTAAAGCTAATGATTATAACATCGGTGTAAGTTATAGCTCTAATAATTGAAATAATGATTTAACCGGAAACAACATTTTATAGTGTTTATATTTTTATTTTTATTTTTTTTAAAAGAAGTAGTTTGCATGTGTAGGATATCAATTAATTTTAATTGGTTTAGTACGGTTATAATTTTATATATAAGAAAAGTTTGATATGATGCTATGCAAAAATGAAAAAGTATTTAAAGCTATTTCATTTTCTTTTTTAAAAGTTTTTGGAAGAATGCTGTTAAGAAATCTTCCCTATAAATTAGAAATTTCTATGATAAAGTGTCTTCTCTTTTAAATGATCAGTACAACCATATCAATGTTTTAAAGATAAGACAAGTGGTTTTTAGAGGATTTTTTAATATAAATATTTTTAGGAATTTGTGTTTTGGTAAGAGATAGATATGAGAATATTCTTATGATATTAATATTGTGTTGTGTATCTATGTAACTTTTTCTCATATCATGTTTTGTGATTTGTGATTGAGACTTGTATTGTAAATTGCTGAATAGATTTTTTTGTCATTTAAAAAAAAGTTACAAATTTTATAATTTTGTTTTTACCATTCGAACTAAACTGAAAAAACCATAGTTAGATTGGTTCGATTTATTTGAAATTTGATAAGAAATTAAAAAATAAAAAATATTTTTTTCAAAAAATAAAAAGCTTAAACATATTTTTGGTCTTTGATAAATTAGCAAATTTATTTTTGGTCTCTAATAAAATTTTTTGTATTTGGTCCCTAATAAATTTTTATTTTGTTTTTGTCTTAAATCTCTTTAGGCAACACTTTAAAAAGTTATAAAAATTGGTGTAGACAGCCTTTAAGGACCAAAAATTAAAAAAAAAATATTAAGGACTAAAAAAAAAGTTATTAGAGACCAAAATTAAAATTTGTTAATTTATAAGATACCAAAAACATGTTTAAGCCAAAATAAAAATAATAATTTATTTCAAACAGGTGATATGGTAATTAAATAAATTAAAGTACATAAATGTTTTAAATTTTAATTAAGGGTGTTCATCAGGTTGGGTGACTCGATAACCAAATCCAACCCAAACTGATTGGATTGAGATTTTTTTTTAGATTGAGTGAAACTAAACCTAATTTCTTACGGGTTCGATGACAAATTTAGTGAGTTGAACCTCAGACTTGACTCAACCTGATAATTATATTATATTATTATTATTATTATTTATTATTTTAAATTAAAAAATATCTTTAATAGTTTAATGTATAATAATTTCTAAAGTTATCATTGATTGACTAAGTATGTTTATGAAGTTACAACAATGATATGTCTTGAACATATTAGTGATTATTGTAAAAAGATGTTATGTCAAAGACTAAGCATATGAGTTTTTAAGATTTAGGTTAATGAATTCTTTTTATCTGTAAGACTATAACATGTCTTTGAGCATAAACATTTTAAACACTAACAAAATTTAGACAAAATACTTTGTATTGAAAAAATATAGCTTAATTAGAATAATGGAGACAACAATAATCCTACTAATATAGTAATGTTTGGTTATAGATGTATGTGTTACGATTTATGGGAATTGATTCTTCACACTATCAGAACTTGTGTTATAAAAACCAGATCGGACCGTCCAGTTCAACTAGAAAACCGGTGAATCGGTCTGGTAACCAGTTTGGTCAACCCTAAAAACCGATGGAACCAAAAACCGGTATTAAAACTGAAAACTGGTGAAACCGGTTGTTCACTAGTTCAACCGATTTGTGTTTTTTTTTTTTGAATTTTTTTTTATTTTGCTAAATACACCCCTCATTTTTCTAAATCAAACAATTTTTAATTAAAAATTAATAAAATGGGGTTTAACTTTACAACCTTAATATATTTGTTTTTTTATAATTTTAATTATTATAGTACATTAATAATAAAAAAATATTATTTTATTAAGACTGGTTCAACCGCTGTCTCAATAAAGGTTGAACAAATGAACCATGAATCAGTGTTTTCACCGGTTCGATAACCGGTCTGGTTTTAAAAACATAGATAAGAACTAATACTTTATTGTTTATTTTTACTTTACAACAATAATATATTCTATTTTTAAAAAAATGTCCTAAAAATATATAAAAAAAGTTCTAAATATTCAATTTATTCTTTAAAAAATATTTTTTAAAACGGTGACACAATTAACTCAACATGTTCAATGGTAGGCTAGGTTGGGTTTAATAAAAAAAGAAATGAAAACCCAACCAACCGAATGAGTTGTGATTGAGTTGGGTCTTGGGTTTGCCTAAACCTGACTCAACCCAACCCATGAACACCCTTAGTTTTAACATTCACCAAATAAAGGCAAATCAGATTAATTAACAATTTTATTCCAAAATACTAGAGTATTTTAATTTTAACATATAGTAATTAACAAAATCCACCATCATAATTACTTCAATGTTTAGCCAAACAAAGTCCTTATAAATATATTTTATTGTTCATTAATGTAGGTACAAAACAACACTTGAAAGTTCACAAGTAACTTGGACAAAAAGAAATAAAACGACTTAGACAAATCTTTTATGTCGATAACCTTAGCCCAATCAATTGAATAGTAATAATAATTAAAAAATAATAAAAATGTAAATACATATGATTGGTTCACTTTAGTTTGACTTGGGAATTTTGGAATCTTAAATCGATGAATCAAACTAATTAAGATTAGTCTCAATTGGTTTGGTTCTAATCTGAGTAAAAAATAAAGGTTTAAATAAGTTTGTTTTTCCTAAAGTTTTACAAAAATCACTCTTAGTCCTTAAAATTCAAAAATATTATTTTAGTTTCTGATTCACTTTTAGTTTTTTTTTTCAAGTTAATGCCATTAAAAAATTGCTCACAAGGAGTACATTTGTGTATTTTAAATCACTTTCCTCCTCAATTTTAACCCTTTTAATCTTCAATTTTATATCCGACACGGTCAAATATAATAGAACTTATAATATTCAATGTTAATACAAAACAATAATTAATTTAGGGATTAAAAATATTTTTAAATTTAAAAAAATTATAAAAATTTAAAAATAAAAGATTTTAAGTCAAAAATAAATTTAAATCAATTTAATTGGTTCAGTTTAGATTATGAATCGAAATTTATTAAAACCCAGCCTATTAATTGATGCAGAAAAAATAAATGCCTAGAAATTTGCAGGTTCATAATGCGAGCAACATTCACACAAACTATCAACAGAATAAAAGATATCATGTTCATAAAGGCACCAACTTGCACACACAGAAATGTCAATCATCATCATAATGAGAGAAATGAGAGAAAAAACAACATACACACTACCCTGGTAAGAAACAAAAGACACCCCTTAATTATATGAGCAAAAACAACATACACACTACAAGAGCATTTGTTAGTCACCATCCTTGATTCCTTGTTCTGTGTTGCGGTTAGGAGAGGTTTCAACTAAGAACAACACGTTTATCATACAATATTAATGATCTTACCTAAGATGGTTGAAAGTCAATACAATCCTTACATATGGGTTGTTTTACAACATATTGATTGATTTCGTTTAATTTGTTTCAAGCTATGGTTTCTGTTCTACACGGCCAAGTAACTAATTCCACCACACGTCCACAAATCTGACTCCAATTGTAAACTATATTCAACTTAAGCCCTTCCACACATTATCATTATAAGATAATTCATAAAAATCACATCAGGTTAAAGCAGCTCTTTATCAAAATATCTTGGCTCCAATTACTACACAATTGTGCTTTATTGGAAGGTTTATAATAAAATCCATTTGTTTATAATAAAAAAATAAATCATGAAAATTATTGGTTAATGTACTTACCGGAACACGATATGTAACTATTCAGATAAGTCTACCAAATGAACCTTGAAAGCATGACGTCAGGGACACTTACAAGAGACACTTCAATACTCAAGTCAGTCAAGATGGTTTACTATTGATCTTTAGGTTAAATGTAAAATACCTCTCTTTTGTCTTTTATACTTGAGACGTAGTTAATATGGTTTTAATGGCGCTTTACTGCTTATTAATTGCTTCTTTAAGTTGTCTCTTAACTTGTAGTTTGTGGCGGCTATAATAAGTCTTCTTGAATGACCTTCTGGGGTGTTTGAATTGCTTTGTTTACGATGATTGAGTTTCCTGGGAGGGGTTTGGTGAGGTATTTTAATAAGGGCGACCCCAAGGTCGCTTGTGATGATTTCAATAGATGGGACGATTTAGAGCTCATATGTGATGATCTAGAGTGATGGCGCGACCTTGGGTGGCAGGACGACCTTGGTAATATGCTTTGAGTAGTTGGGTTGCGTCCTTGGGTGTGCATACGTAGATGAGCCCCCTGAGCTCCGAGGCTTGTGAACAGCGAAGCATAGGAGGTCGTCGAGGCAGTTGATAGAAGATGGTAGGTAGTCATACGTGAGCGTGAGTAGGGCTTTGCCAAGTGGTCACCTACTTCCATCAGTTGTCATGTGAAGTGACCTGGGTGACCCTGAGTTGTTGGATGAAATGTTGGGGAGTTGATAGGGATCGTTAAATCATTGTGGTTTGATGGTCATTGGATAGAAGGGGGGAGGTTGTGTGCTGGCTGTTGGATTAGCGTTGAATCGGCGGGAGTGGTTATAAGTCTGTTTGAATTCTGGCTTGTGGGATACGCTTCTTTCTTCATCTACAACAACACTCTCGTTTCTACTTGCTGGCGTTTGTGCATCTTTGGGCCTTTAAAAAGGGAGTTTCTTATGCTCTTATGTGAGGTATATTGCTTTGTTTAGTGTGTCATTTGTCCTTTGTCTGTCCTTTTTCTTATTCCATTTTGTTTTTGCATTTTCTGGGTGTGCTAGGGATGCGTTAGATATTTTTCTTCTTCTACCCAATCATGTCTTCTGGTTCTAGAGATGATTTTAGGTAGAAGAAAGGGAAGGGGTCAATGCTTTCACTAGAAGTAGTGGAGATAGGGGAGGATGTGGAATCGTCCAATTTGTCTTCTCATTAGGCAGTGTCTTCGACGTTGTCTTCGCCGTCTAATGGTGGTGGCGTTGTATTAGTGGCCAAAGGGTCTAGGAGTGTGACATCTTTGGGGGTTAAGGGAGTGAAGGAAAAGGTTAATGTACGGAAGGGTAAGGTTCTAAAGGGGGAAAGGTAGAAGAAGAGAATGGATGTTTCAGAGGTTCCAAAGAAGAGAGGGGTAACTATAAAAAGGTGGATTTGTCACCTTTAGATGTCCAAGGGTATGAGTTGGTTCAGAGCAATATAGTCGAGTTTAGGAGTAAGGTCGTGAGTCGATAATCAATGCTCTTGTTCAGGGTGGTTTTGTGTCAGACCCTAATAAGGTCGACTTGTTACTACTATAGTCGCTTGTGGGAGACGAGTTCATGTATCGAGTGCGTCGTACAATGTACCTTTTACCTATGTTTACATGACCTTGTTTCCTAAGCTTGGGGTCACTTTACCTTTTTCTGAGTTTGAGTAAGAGTTCCTTAGGTATACAAATGTGGCTCTATTACAATTGCATTTGAACAACTAAGCGTTCTTGAGAGTTTTTCAGGTTTTCTATTCCTGTTTAGGGTTAGAGGTGTCGTTGAATAGGTTTCTCACTTCTATTAGCTAAAGCTCGGTAGACCCATAGGTTGGGTTTCCTTGAATGGGGTTAAAAGACTTTTTGTCTTTATACTCTGCTTGTATAGGTATAAAAACAATTTCATGAAGGTGGACTCCATAGATCGGAGGTCTGAATATAATAATGCATTCTTTGGGACAGACGAGAAGACAAAGTTCCCCTTCTATTGGTAGGAGCGACTTGTAAATTCGTAAAGACAAACGGGAGAGTGGTTACGACCAAGGAGGAGGTCAACATTGCCAAGTTGGCATCTCTACCTCGTCCCATGATTGTTCAAATCGTCTTTCGTCTTCCCTATGATCGAGGTGTAAAGGAAGAATTGGAGAGTGCATGCCACTTCCTTGTATTTTTGGAATGATGTTTATGTTTGTATTTGATGGTTTATAACTTTGTCTTGTATTTGTTGTGCATAACTAATGGGCAAGCAGAACTAGAAGTCGTTGGAGGCAAAATTCAATGTGGTGAAAGGGGATGCTGCTATGGCTACTAGGAGAAGTCATAAGTGGAAGTGTGATGAGGCTATTGTTGTGTTCGTTGGTGTTGCGACCAAAGAGAATGTCGTTGTGGCTTCAGAGGGTCATGTGGTGGCAGAAGAGGTCAACCCTCTTGTTTGGATGACTTCTCTTGCTCCGATGGATGCTTTCATTCCTTCTCCTCTACCAACTTTGTCTCTAACCTTCGCGTCATTTTGCATGCTCCAAACTCTAAGGGGTGGCATGGGCATGGCTCCTCCCTATTTCCCTCTGGATGTTGTTTGAGCTTTCTCTCATACCATTCAAGAGAAGATTGTCTATAGGCTCTTACCGAGGGGTAAGGATGAGAACCAAATGGATAAACTAGAGCACATGTTGGCATCTAAGGATGTCAAGTTGCTCTAGAGTGTGGGGGTTAAGGCTTCTTATTGCTTCAACTTATTGCTTCAAACTTGAGGATGTCTCCTCATCTGATATTGTTATTTTGGAGAGGGCTGGTGTCGTTGAGAGTTTCAACTCGACCATGGTCATGTTGCATAGATCCCAATGTGTGCTGAGTTATTGGGGCCAAAAGTAGGCTACTGTGATTGATAGAACTGCTCAGCTAGAGGTGGCCAACAGCAAATGAGGTCTGAGATGGCTGCGCTTCAACTTCAGTTGTCTGAACTTCAAGGTTGGTTTCATGGGGCGGTGGTCGCGTTTGCTAAAGGCATGGTTAGCTACCAAGCTATCAATGATGTTCAAGCCAGTTCGTCGCCAATGTTGCGAAGAATAGGAGGTTGGCGACCGCCAAAATATCTGACTTGGAAGGGACATCGACAACCATGCAAAAATAGTTGGAAGAGGTGCAAAAGCAGTGGAGGAATCCAAGGAAAGGATTAAATCATTAGAAGGTGACCTAACTGAGGCTCGACATCATATATGCATGGAACATAGGAAAGTGCTGCCCTCAGTCGAGACTAAGGGGCGTGAGAGCGTGGTACGCTCCCACAAGCGTGAGAGCAGGGCACGCTCCCCATAGAGGACACCAATTTTTCTATCGCCAGTCCCAAACATTGTTAGGATCACTGTTCGAGATATTGTCTGCTTTGGAGGTAGTGGCTCCATCACAATTTTGGTTTGAAAAGTCACCTCGGGAGATTAAGGGAGGAAAGTGTTTATCAACGACCCTTGGCCTTGATTCCTAAGCGACGTAGGACTTTAAGTGTGTACCAAAACAAACCCCCTCAGTCAAAGCTAAGGGGCGTGAGAGCGTGGTATGTGTGTTTCAGTACACCCAAAGTTCCACATCGCTTAGAAATTGAGATCAAGAGTCATTTATAAACACTTCCTCTCTTAACCCCTCCAAAGGTATCTTTTTCAGGGTAAAACCATGACGGAACCACAACCTTTAAAATGAACAATACATTGGACAAGTGATTCTAACGAGATTAGCTGTAAAAACACTTAAAATTGTTAAATGGTTCGTCACGAAATATATTTTTCCGCTTTATCAGATACAGGTTTTTAGTTCATAATTGTGGTTTCAGATAAAAGAGAGAATAAATTTCTTATTTATATTTTATTCTTCTAAATCAGTTGAATATGCTACTATTGGAATTTTGTGTTGGAGCAAGAGAAAGTAATCAATACTGTAAAGGCCCGTAGTTTAATTGGCGGGATAGAGTTTATGGATAGAACTTTTCCTCTCTTCACTTCCATAAAAAGTTAAAAAACAAAAATATTTTTTACCAGTTCTCCGAAATGTGTAATCTGCAATTTTTTTTTTTTATAAAATTGGTTACCAATTGCAGGCACCCGTAGAGTTAATTTTTATGAATTCGAAATGGGTAGTCTGGATAATGTTGTTTACAAATTCAGATTACTTATTCATCTCCATGTTGATTTTATCTGAAATGGATAATATGGATATTATTTTGTATAAATATGGATTATCTATTTCGAATAATCATATGTTAATTTAATAAATTTGAAATGATGTTAATTTTACAAATTTGAATTATCTATTTTTTTGACTCATTGATCATAAAAGAAATGAGTCTCAAATAGGTAGTTTGAAGTGGTTCTAAAATAGGTTTGACTTAAAAAAAAAAAAAAATACTAGGATTACGGCTTCCCTCCTCTTTCGGTGTTTAGCATTATAATATATTATAGAGGTATAAGGAGAAATTCATGGGGTAAACAGAGAAAAAGTCTCATGGACAATATATAGTCCATCAGAAGCGGTGGCCTTTTAGTTTTTGTGAATTGTTTAGTGGCCTTAGGAAAGTTACTATTGTTGAGCTCCATTCACGAATATTTTCAGCTAAATTTGACTGCAATTCGTCAGCTAAAATACTATTTTTATGCTATTCCTAAATACACCTTAATTCTATACTAAGTGTACGCTTAACTATATTTTTACTATTTTATTCTCCAAATTACCCTTACAATTAATTTCCAAAGGAAAGTTTACCCCCAAGTTCAAAGTGAATATTACGCTACTCTCAATGCTCCACATTTGGGGGTGTTTAGAAGGGTAGTTTGGTGAAATAAATGAAAAGGAAGGTGTATTAATAAAAACAAGTGTAATTAGTAACTGCCACTTTTATTAGAGAGGCCCTTTTTGAGAGATTCAAATGTAGAGTTAATTTTGGGAATCAAGGATTTGGTTCTGACACCCGTGGTATTACTTTCTGCACCCATCCTTTTAAAAACTACCTCACGTGAGTCAATTCACTCAATTGTGAGATTAATAATATACAGAGTAAATTGGGGGTCATTGACCTGAAGCAACACCAAGTCACCGATAGAAAAATAAGGTTAAAAAGACCATAAGTTATACCGAAGAAGACTTTTACTTTGTCAATTTCACAAGGAAGGAAGTCCATAGTATACACTTGAAAAGACTGCTTGTAACACAATTGTTAAATAATATTAGTAAATATTTGTGAATATAAATATATGTAAAATGTAAAAAATATATATTGTTTAAAAATAAGTAAGAGAAGATTAATAGATTGGTATATTATTTTATTGGTATAAAATAAAAAATGTGAAAATGTATGTAACTCTATTTTGAAAAATAAAACATTAGAATTTATAAAAAAAATTGTACCGATCCAAAATTATCCGACTCAATCAAGATAAAAGAATTATAAAAGACAATTTTTTAATTTAATTGTTTTTATAATACGAAGTAAAACATTCAACATAAAAATGAATAAATAAAATATTTAATATATGACTTATATAAGTTTTTATTTCTCTAAAATTTTATCAAAAATTACTTTTAACTCTTAAAATTAAAAAATATATTTTTTAATCACTATTCACTTTTAATCTTCTCTAGTTAAAGTGAAAAAAATTAATTTTGAATACTAAAAAATATTTTTAAATTTTAAAAAGTAAAAGTGATTTTTTGAAACTTTAGAAAAAAATACTTATTTAAATCTTAATACATAGATAGTTTTCAAAATAAAAAATAAAAATATGTTAAACCGTTCATTAAAAATAAAAAGTAAATATAAAAGATCAAAATTAATAGTCTTTATAAGGGGTTGTCCATAGTTTAATTCGGTTCAATTTTTCTTCTAAAAATGAACTATAAAATAGTTCATAAAAATTGAGCTGGACTAAAACTTTGAAAGATTGAATTGCACTAAATTATTTAATTTTTTAATTAATTAATTTAATAGTTAATAACTTTTTCTACACTGTCATAACTTTTTTTATTTGCTTTATATATTTGTTTTGTATATTTGTTTCTTTTATTTGTTCTTTAGTCGATTTTTTCACAGCAATATGAATTTTTTTATTTGCTTTATAAATATAATGAAAATACATAATGAAAATCAATAGGAATGGTGAATATTTTCTGTTAGTTATTTTTATATTTTTTTATCTCCTAAAATTCCGGTGCAGTGAAATAACATATTAATTATATTTTATCAAATGTCTAATTACCTTTGCTTTTTATTTCATTCACACCATTCACATTTATTTATTATTTTCTTTACACATTTTAATGGTAACAAAATTGAGTTTTTCATTTTCTTTGTCTATTGATGTTTGAGTGTTCTCTTTTTTTGAAATAAAATATAAGAAAATATTTGACACGTACTTAGAAAGTGTGTTTATTCTTACAAAAGTATGAGATCTTAAACTTTCTCTTAAAGAGTTGTAGCATGATCCAAATGTTGAAGATCAGCTGAAATAGAAAGCAATTAAGAGAATCTCCCACACCTATGTGGTATGCCATATTGTTATGGACAAAGTGTTGATACTCTTTTCTTTTTCATGTATTTTCCATATTATATGGATATAGACACACCGGTATGATACATGTCAAAATAGTGATTACAATTTTTTAAATTTATTTTTAATTGAGATTTTTACTATTATTAATATGATAAATAGTCATTTTAGTAACAATAAAAAAAGTTGTGTGATAAATAAAAAATTATTTTAATATTAAATTTAATAATGATAAACAAAAAAAATTATAACGTGTTTATACATATGGAAATTATATTTTCTATAATAAACAATAATAATATACCGTATCTTTCAAAATTATAATATACAATAAACAATTAAATTTATAATAACAATAGGTAAAAGAAAGTTATATGACCAATTTAGTTCTAATACACTAAACTAATTTAGTTTTTAAAAATTCAACTTAATAAACACTTCAGGTTTAGTTATTTTATAAAAATATTTTACTTTGTATAGTTTAGTTCAGTTTATTAGAGCCGTTTAGTTCATAATAGTTTTTGGAATACTCATAAACTTTATGACTTCATGCATTCGTGTCCTACATGTTAACAAATAATATATTAAATAAAGTTAAATATTATAAATTGTTTATCAATTAGTCTATAGCTAAAACACTAAAACTATTAAATTAAAAATAAATTTATAAACTAAATGTTAAGTTTTTTTTCTACTGACTCTGTAATAACTGAATAGATCAGATAAAAATAATAAAAATTAAATAAGTTATATTTTACAGATTTATATATGGATAGTCCATAGATTGATTCTTATAATTGGATTAATGAGCAGATATATGAAGACTCCTAATAAAAATATTATATGAATTATGATAAGTGACTAATATGATTGATTTAGCGGTAAGTGTTATTGGTAATTTCTTTTTCTTTTATAATTGGCAATTCATGTCGATCAATAATTATGTGAAAAAGTTAAAAATATTTGTGGGTGATGACTGAAATGATAAAGTATTCTAAAGGAAATTTCTCTAAAAACATGCGAATTAACTATCATGAGACTAACAATTAAAGGGAAAAGAAAGGCAAAAGAAGTCGATAAAAAGAAAACAAAACCTAATGGCATAGCAAATAAACAAAAGCAAGGTCAAATCATTCAGTAAAACCCGCAACAACCTAAGATATAAATGAACACAAAAAGGCTTAAATAAAGGGCAGGGGAATAATTCTGAGGACTCCATTCTAACTCCTTAGACACTCCAATATCTTCCGCAATTAAAAATGAGTTTTCTCCATGTACTAACTCACCAAATTCTGCACTCCTTTCACGCAATCCTTTCCTGCATATTGCAATTCATGCACTTTTATCAATTTGATAAGCCACTTTGTTACTTTTTCTTACACACCATCTCTCATTTAATCTATGCTAATTTTTTTATATCTACAAATTCATCTCAAAAATATCTTTAGAATCATATAAAAAGATAGAAAAAGAGAAAAAATAGAGATTTGATAAGACAAGTCCCATTTAATAATAAGTTTTTAATTAGTTTTTTTCTTTCATCATCTTACTAAGTTAGCATCATTTTTTCCAACTCGTCTTCAAACTCACATTCCTTACATTTTTGTTACTAACAATTTTGCTGTTTGTTGCAAAATTTTTTAGCACAAAAGCAAACTTTAGCCAATAGAAAAAGATTATTAACCAATCAAAGTTAAGTTTGGAATTAATCTATTGGAGAGTTTTTTTTTTTCGATAAGTCAATCAAATAATGCACAAGTCATGTTAACAAGTATATGAACATCTTAATATAATTAATAGAAAAATACTAAAAATCAACTCCTTTCAAACATATAAACTAGGATCTATAATTCATTGGTAAAGAAGTGAAAAGTTAATTTGGCAGCATTATACCATGATCACAAACTCAATTAAATAAAAAGAATTATTTCTATTTCGCCAATATTTTACATTTGATTCCTGAAAATTCAAATATTACCAAATGTGTCATAACCTAACTAATTAGGATTTTTGCTTAACAATAGAATTGTCATTCATAATATGGTCACTACCAAAAGAACCATAGTCATTAAAAGGCCTTTCACATAGACATTAATTCCTATAAAATTAATAAAAAAAAAATCATTTTATTTTCATTGTTGTCTTTTCTTATTCATATTACCCCCTTTCCTTTTACATCCAACTGAAAGGATAGAAAAAGCATAAGGAACTCAGAACTAGTGTTTCATCTTGTAGAGATGAGGGTGATTGACCCATCAATCACTAGCATTTTCATCACAGTTCCCAAGTCAGCATGCACCAGCCGGGAATCGAACCCGGGTCTGTACCGTGGCAGGGTACTATTCTACCACTAGACCACTGGTGCTATTTGACATATTAGTCTGAGATAAAAGAAATACATATAACGATTATGGTTTCTATTCACATTTTCAATTACCCTAAACATTTTATGACGTGGGACTGAGACTCTGATAGAGCCCTTAACCCTTCTTAGTTATTACCTATAACCTTTTCGGTATGTCTTGAATATTTTATATTATAACTTTTTTTAATAAAAAATATGGAGTAATGTCTCTCGTAATACTCGTTACTTACATTATCATTAATAAATAATATTTAATTTTTTTTATAATTAATTAGCTATTCATCTCCAACTATCATCATTTTTAAGAAAGGCATTTAGGTTGTATGTATGATAAATGTGTACATTCCATGTGATTTGGTTAGAAAAAGTAAGTTTTTTTCTGAATATTACTATGACAAAAAAGGGGTTACTAGATGCTCAATGGTGTATGGGAGGCGACTTCAACGCAGTTCTCAGGCCAACGGAAGTAAGGAGTTCATTAGGCTACCATTCTAAGAAGGAGATGAAAGAGTTTTAAAAATTTTAGGGACAATGGAATGTACACATATACCATACGTATAACCTAAATGCCTTTCTTAAAAATAATGATAGTGGGAGGTCCTAGTCTATGGAAAAATATTCACTTGGATGTCACTAGATGAAACTTCTTATAGCAGGTTAAATCGGTTTCTTTTATCTAATGGCCTATGTGAGTCTTGGAAAATCTCATCCCAATGGATTGCCTCTAGGAAATTCTTTGATAATTATTGGATATTGCTTAAAGATAATAGGTTGAATTGGGGGAAAACCATTTAATTTCTTTGATTATTTGTTACAACATCCTTTTTTTAATGGGTTAGTGAAGGAATTTTGGAAAAGCAATGTGGGGGCAGGATGGCAGCTAGTTCAGTTTAAAAATAAACTAAAGGGTTTAAAACTAATCTTAAAAGAATGGAGTAGAGATGTATTTAATAGTGAAGAAAGATTGTTGGATGACAAGATTAGAGAACTAGAGATGGCAGATCAAAATCTCATTGACAGCTTAATCAACTTAGATGCTATGAGGAACATGATTCTATCAGAATATTGGAGTAAAGTGAGGATAAGGGAAAGTGCTATGCTACAAAAATCAAGAATAAGATGGGCAGTGGAAGGGGATTTTAACTCAAAATATTTTCATAAGTGCTATAAAGCAAGGTGTTTAAAAAACCATATTTTGGCAATTAAATCTAAACAGGGTTAGATAGAAGACATATTGGAGGAAAATTCCAAGGTTCTTGATAATTTTAAATAGGTGTTTACATAAAAGGACCTGTTGAGGCTGAACCTGGAGTAAAGTCAGGATAAGGGAAAGTGCTATGCTACAAAAATCAAGAATAAGATGGGCAATGGAAGAGGATTTTAACTCAAAATATTTTCATAAGTGCTATAAAGCAAGGTGTTTAAAAAACCATATTTTGGCAATTAAATCTAAGCAGGGTTAGATAGAAGACATATTAGAGGTGAATTCCAAGGTTCTTGATAATTTTAAATAAATGTTTACATAAAAAGACCTGTTGAGGTTGAACCTGGATGGAGTGGATTTCAAGAAAATATTTGATAATGACATATGCATGTTAGAAGCTCTTTTCACTAAAAAAGAGGTGAAGGATGCAATCTGGTCCAATTAAGGGGAGAGGAGGGAATTCGGGCCCAGATGGTTTTAGGATGAATTTTTTATAAAGCGTGTTGCGCAAATAAAGGATGATTTGACTAAGGTTGTATAGGAATTCCATGCTTTTGAATTGTTACCTAAAGCTATAACTTCATCTTTCATAGCTTTAATTCCGAAGGTGGAGAGCTCCCCTCCCTCAGGATCTTTTTTAGTATAGACCTATCTCCTTGATTTCAAGTGTACATAAAATCACTTCAAAAATTCTAAGTGACTAGGATTAAGAAGGTGCTTAATAGGGTGATTTTTGGTTTTCAAACAACATTTTTAAGTGGTGGATCAATTCTGGATGGTGTGTTGGTGACTAATGGGGTCATTGACTAGGTTCATAGGTTATACAAATCCCATTTTTTGTTTAAAGTATATTTTGAGAAAGCCTATGACCTAATCAATTGGCAATTTATAGATTATATGTGTGGTAGGTTGGGTTGCGGTCAAAGATGGAAAATATGGATTTCCTCATTAGTCAAGAACAATTATACCTCTATCCTGGTAAGTGGAAATCTCACTGAAGAACTCAAACGAGGAAGGGGGATCAAACAAGGAGATCCGTTGTCGCCTTTTTTTATTTTCGGTGGTGGTTGAAGGTCTAACTGGCTTGTTAAAAAATGTAATACAATTTAGAGGTTACAAACAAATAAAGGTAGGGGGAAAGGCAACCTTTTTATATTATGTAGTATACAGACGATGATATCATGATGTGGGAAGCTGATTTCCACACAATATGGACTGTGAAGGCAATCCCTAGGGGTTTTGAGTTTGTTTCTGGCTGGAAGGTTAATTGTCATAAGAGTTATTTGTTTGATCTAAATGTGGATCAACATTTTATTCAAAATACGAGTTGTTTGTTGAAACTCTCTGTCCTTTAATTTTTTGGATATTCTTATTGGGGTTAATCTGAGGCATGTATATTCATCGAAATCGATGGTGGAGAATTTCAAGAAAAGACTGGTTGGTTGAAAGGCTACAAATATGTCTTTTGGGACACGCCTGGTAATGCTGAACTTTGTTCTTACTAGTTTAGCATTATATTTCTTCTCTTTCTATAAAGTCCCTAAGAAAAATTTTAATGCTTAGTTAGACTACAAGGTAAATTTCTCTAGAAGGAGATAATGAGGCACATAAAATTTCTTGGATTAGCTAGGTGAGAGTTTGTATGCTTAAGAGTGAGGGGGGAGGGGGTCTGGGGTAAAATGTTTTCTGTTCAATCTTAGTTTATTGGCAAAGTGGAGATTTTAAGATTTTTTAATGACAAGGTTGTTATATGGTATAAATTGTTAAGATGCACATATGGTCCCTTCCATACCATTCCCTTATATAACCCCTAATTCATCTAAATGGTTTATTTGGTGGAGAGATATTTGGTCTATTGATAATAATCTAGCTTTAGATCCTGAGTGGTTTTCAAGGAATATTAGAAGAAAATTAAGGGATGGATATTATACTTTATTTTGGAAGCATAACTAGCTAGGTGGAGGTTCTTTAGCAGACAAGGATCCTAGGCTTTTTTCTTTAGTAGTTTAGAAGGATATCTTAGTGCATGACATGAGAGGTGTAGGTTCTAGTTTATTAGGCTGGAATTGGGAGTGAAGGAGGTCTCTGTTTGAGTGGGAGAAAGAACTTGTATGTGAAATTATTGAACTACTGCAAAATTTCCAGCCATCTCAGTAGGGTGCAAACCAACGACTATGGATGGCTGCGAGAAATACTTCATTTTCTGTAGCATTAGCCTATTTGACTCTATTTGTTGAATCAAGAATCAATAATAGCTTTCATAAGGAATTCCAATTGTTCAATCAACTATGGAAGAATAGATTACCTTCTAGAGTAGTTGCATTCTCATGGAGGCTATTGCTCAATAGGCTCCACACCAAAGACAATTTGTTAAGGTGTGGTGTAAGATTACTTGGGAGGATATTTTTGGTTGTTTCTGCAAAGAGGCTCATGAGGACTACAACCATTTATTTTTAACATGGACTTTTTCTCAAACTTTGTGGTACAAAGTGTTTGGCTGGTTAGTTGTGGCTACCCCAATCCCTGTTAAGAAATATCAATTATTCCAGTTTTTGGGCTCTTTGGCTATGGTAGGATTAGAAAGAAAATAAGGTACATCTTTTGACATGTGGTGCCTTGGAGATTATGGATATCCACAAACTCCATAGTTTTCAATTATAAAACTATGGAGTCTTTAGATACCCTATCATTTATTCAATATACTTCATGGACGTGGTTGAATTGTCGTTTTGGTGCGTTTAGGGGTAGAGATTTTGTAGATACCAGTTCAAATTTGTGGAAATGGTTGAGAAAATTGTAGGTCTTTGATGTGCATTTTGTAATGAAATATGGCTAGTCTTGGTGAAGGGGTTGTTTTGGTTCAGGATATGGTTTTTGTTGTAGCATTGTTTTATGCAAGGGGTTCTATCATAGTAAAATTCTCCCGCTATAGATGTATAGTTAGGTATATGTGAATAGATGTGGTTAGCCACATAAGTTAGACATATTGTATTTGGAATAAGAGCTTCTTTTTGCATATGTTGTATTTGTTGTATAAATGGTGCAATTTTAACACCTTATTTAATGAAGTTTTCTACTTATGCTTGCAAAAAAAAAAGTCGTAATATTTTAATAATTATATTTTTAGTGATTAATTACAAAATAACTATTATTCTTTTCTAAAAATTCTTTTAGTGTATTCTAAATAGCATTGATATATCAGCATAAAATAATTTAAAATATTATCATCTATGTTTTAAGTTATATGGAATTTTATACTTAAGAAATGTTTAGGAGAATTTTAGAAAGTAACTTATAACATTTTCTTAAAAATAATATATTTTATTAAAAGTCATAGAAAGAGGCTGGTAAAATGAGTTAATTACATAAATATTTAAATAATAAATTTTAAATTCAAGCTTCTGGTTTATGAGAATTATATAACAAAATTAAATTATTTGCCTCAACACATTCTAAATTTTACTTTGTGATTGTGAGAATCGTCAGTTTAATAAATAGTTAAATATTTAAAAGTTTCATTGATACATTTCTATTAAGCTGCTGCATTCTATTTATATTAATTTGAGTTTATACGAACTTTTTAAATAAAATTTTTGAGAATTACATAACAAAATTATTTGCCTCAACACATTCTTACTCTTTATCACAATAAATGAGTAAATGCATATTTTAAATTGGCGTAATAAATGCGGACACGTGTGAGTAATAAAAAGAAAATGTGATGGAGTAATATCTTCCGTTTCTCAAATAATACTCGCATTGTCAATAACATATCTTTCTAAATATTTTTAATAATAATATTCACATCAATTAGCGTAATTATCCTTTTTTCATTTTTTATTTTTTGTATGTTAATAATTTCTTATATACCAAACTTTTTTAAAATTAATTTGTATATTATAAATTTTACTATTTTAAAATTTAAATATATCAAGTGATTCATAATATTGTGAATTCATGATTTGGAAAATTTTAAATTTTTAATAGTTTTCATCGTAGAATTTAAATTTAAAATATTTAATATTTTAATTGTTTTGGTATAGTTCAAATCCTATTTTATATACTAAAATATCAAATATACCGCTTTAAATACCTAATTACCTATCATCATCCTGTCAAATTCATTTTCGAATTGATTTCATTTTTTATTATCATATTTAAAGAAAATATTAGATGATTTTTTTTATTTATACATTATCCTATTTTTTTATTCACAATTGTTTTTACTAGTATTGATTATATTTTTACTTTCTTCTTTCTCAATTTTTATGTTTTAGTATTATTTTTTAAATTGTGTTCATGCTTATGTATAGTTATTTTTAATTTTTTAAAATTATTTTGTACTTTATTGTATTCTTAAGAAATAAGTGTAATATTTTGAGTTATCTTGCATTGCATTATAATTGTCATTCTAAAATTCTAGATATATTGTCACTTTTTTTAAGTATTTTTTTAATTTTATAGACAACGTGCTACACCTTGGTAACAATTCGAACAAAATTGTGGATGTCTTGCTACATTAAATTTAGATACCAAGGTAGCGGTTCATTTGATTTCCCCAAACACAATCTGGTATCTATCTGAATCATGGTTGTCAAAATCGCGATATGACTCGTAAAATCGTACGATTTTACGAGTCTAGTAGTCCCTTTTGAGTTAAATCGTGAGTGAACTCGTTTTTTGAGTAAAATCGGGTAAAATCGTGCGAAATCGGTAAAATCGTGTGAAATCGTGAGTTTACTCACGATTTCACGATTTTACAAAAATGCAAAACGACGTCGTTTTGCTTGGAATATAAAAGGGAATTTATCAACCCTATTCGTCGTCTCCTTCTCCTTCGTGTTGCGGCCGTTCCCCTTCCCCCATGCATTTTATGATTCTGCTTTCTGCAAACCGATTTCTGGCGGTGATAGGCGGCGGAGACTGGCGGTGAGTTAGGGCGTTCGACGCTGCTGGCGGTGACGGTTCGGCGACTCGCAGCAAGCAACGTTCACAGCGACCGGCGGTGAGCAGCGCAGCGACTGGTGGCAAGCAACGCGGCGACTGACGGTGAGTTTCGTCCTTCGACCGCCGGGCAGCGAGCAGCGCGCGGTGACTGGTGGCAGCGAGCAACGCAGTGACTGCCGGTGAGGCGATTGGCAGCGAGCAGAGCACGCGACGACTGGCGGCGGCGGAGGCGAGGCAACGAACAAGAAGGTTTTTTTTCCTACAAACTCCTTTCTCCTTAACTGCTAATTTTTGTATTTACTTGATTTGGATATACTTGATCCATATGTAAGTTTTGTAGTGAGTTTTGATCCTTCTCCTTTAGCTATATTTTGATCCATATGTGACTTTTGATTTACTTGATTTGGATTTACTTACTATGATTTAGTTGGTAGTAATTTGATAATGATTTGGATTTGGTAGTTTGTTAGTAAACTAGTAAGTAATTTGATATTTTGATTTGGTACTTGGTGGTAGTAAATTATAATGTCTGGGAGTGGCACTGGAACTGGATCAAATTCATCTGATCCTAATGCAACAGCAGCAACCTCTTCAGCTGCTAGATCTAGAAAAAATGCTGCTGGAAATAGGTCAGATATTGGCTGGAAGCATGGAAATGATGTTCAAGGAAATGCAAAAAAGGTTAAATGTAATTATTGTTCAAAGATTGTGAGTGGGGGTATTTCTAGATTCAAGCACCATCTTGCTGGAACTAGAGAGGATTGTGAACCTTGTGCTTCAATTCCAGATGAAGTCAAAGTTGTCATGATGAAAGTTATTGCAGAAATTAAGGAGACATCTAAAAAGAAAAGAAGATTGGTTAGTATTGAAGAGGAAGAAGAAGATATACAGTCTGAGGGGGTAGAGACAAATATCAGCCAATTACAAAGAATGTTTGGTTCTAGAGGAAAAGGAAAAAGCATTCAAGGTAGAGGTGATAGAGTCCAAGCCACCTTAAATCAAACGTATAAAAAAGGTGACAAAGAAAAAGTTGATGATCAATGTGCTCAATTTTGGTATACTAGTGTCATTCCATTCAATGTTATAAAAAATCCTGCATTTGCAAAATTGTGTGAGATGATAGAGAGATATGGAGTGGGTTATAAACCTCCATCTTATCATGAAATTAGAGACCCACTTTTGAAAAGAGCGGTTAGAAAAACTGATGATATGCTTCAAGAATTTAGAGATGAGTGGAAGAGAACTGGGTGCACAATTATGTCAGATGGGTGGACAGATAAAAAACGGCGTTCAATTTGTAACTTTTTAGCAAATAGTCCAAAAGGGACTGTATTCCTTTATTCAGTGGATACTTCAGATATTTCGAAAACAGCTGATAAAGTATTCAAAATGTTGGATGATGCAGTGGAATTTGTTGGAGAGGAGAATGTAATCCAAGTGGTTACTGATAATGTTGCTAACTTCAAAACAGGTGCAGAATTGTTGATGCAAAAACGACAGAATTTGTATTGGACCCCGTGTGCTGCATATTGCATTGATTTGATTTTTGAAGATTTTGAGAAAAATTTGAATGTTCATCAAGTTACTATTCAGAAAGGAAGAAGGATCACTACTTACATTTATGGTAGAACAATGTTAATTTCCATAATGAAGAAGTTCACAAAAGGAAGAGATTTAGTTAGGCCTGGTATGACTAGATTTGCTACAGCTTATTTAACCTTAGCTTATCTTCATGAATTAAAAGAATCATTGATGAGCATGTTTAGTTCTGAAGAATGGAAAGGAAACAAGTTTGGAAAATCTCAAGAAGGGAGAAGAGTAGAAAATGTGGCTTTAGATAGTTGATTTTGGAAGAATGTAATTACATGTCTTAAAGTTGCTGCCCCACTTATGGTGGTCCTTCGATTGGTGGATTCTGATGAAAAACCTGCCATGAGTTTCATTTATGATGAGATGGAAAAAGCTAAAGAGAAGATAAAATACAACTTTAATAACTTTAAGAAAAGGTAAAACCGTAAACTTGCCATGGCCCATGGGTTTCATTTGTTTATTGTGATTTGGGAGAATTTTTATTTGTCTATTTATTATTACTCTATTATTAATAGTGCATATTTTATTTTTGTGTAGCTATGAACCTATTTGTAAAATTATTGATGAGAGATGGGAACATCAACTTCACAGGCCTTTGCATGCAGCTGCATATTTTTTGAATCCTCATTTGCATTATGAACCTACCTTTAAAAATGATGCCTCTGAGGTGAAAGAAGGGTTGCACATATGCATGAGAAAATTGGTGAATGATGTTGCAGAACAAAAGAAAATTAATTTGCAACTTGTTGAGTTCCATTTTGCTAGAGGGCTTTTCTCTATGGAAGATGCCAAGGAGTCAAGGAAGGCTATGCAACCGGGAGAATGGTGGGAGATGTTTGGAGATGGAACTCCTGAGTTGAAGAGGTTTGCTATTCGTGTCTTGAGTTTGACTTGTAGTTCATCTGGTTGTGAGCGTAATTGGAGCTTATTTGAAATGATAATTCAAGTTTATGAATTATGAAATTGAAGTTATGATTTTATTTGTGTTACTGTGTTAGTGTTATTAATTTTATTTATTTGGTTTCAAATATAACAAATTTATTTTTAATTATAGGTTCATACAAAAAGAAGGAACCGTTTACATCAAAAGACAATGAATGACTTGGTTTATGTTATGTATAACTTGAAGTTGAAGAGTAAGCAAACTAAAAAAACTATGACTCTTCCATTTGAAGAGATTGAGTCCGATGATGAATGGATAACAGAAGATGGATATAATGATGAGATTAAGTTGGAGGATCCTCAAGGACAAGCTGTAGGTGATGGTGAAAATGTTGAATTGGCTGGAAATGTTGGGGGAAGTTCAACTGATCCAATTGCTGATGCTTTTGATTTAGATAATTTAGTTCTGAGGGAACCTGATGATGATGAGGCACAGTCTGAAGAAGATAATTTTGAAGATGATAATGATTGTAATGATGATCTTGGAGATGGTGAGATTAGAGGATTAGACATGGTCATCTGAAGACATCTGTGCATTTTTAGTTATTTAATAACTTTAAGGACTTTGTTTGGAACTTTGCAATTTCTTTGAGTATTTCACTATTGTTTTAAATTTTAAGAACTTTGGTATAATTTCAATATTTGATTATGTAGTTTTAACTTTTAATGACTTATGATTGAACTTATCATTTATGGTTGGAATTTGATGCTATTATTATTATATATTTATATTGTTAAAATGTTATTTTATATTGCAGCTGCATACAAATATACTAATTTTTTATGTGAAGTAAACTCTTACGAGTTTACGAGTCGAGTTTACAGAATTTCCACGAGTTTACGTAAACTCTCGATATTGATAACCATGATCTGAATCATCCGATAAGTAGTTGAAGTCTTAACATACTTACTAAATAACCAAGACTCTAACACTACATCATGTTGTTATTCGATTATATCCTATGGTGTATCATGGCCTGACTAAGGGTCCTAACACTATATCATTACCTGAAGTAGGGCTTGGCATTAGGATCACTTAAACCTATCCAACTCCCTAATTCAATGCATCACCTCAAGAGTTCTATTACCTCCTCGTAACAGGTCACAACATAATTCATTAATACCTCTTATTAATGAATTACAATCTTCAATCATCCACAAACACAGTTCTAATAACCCATCATATCAACATAACATCTCATTTCATATATATCACCATAATATGAATCACAATATAATCTATCAGCAACCACAAGCCAATTCTCAAAACAAATATTAACTCAACACATCATCATGCATTCAATGCAATACTTCATTACTACGCATTTATAATCGACATAGACAATTATTTTAAATAGTTCAACTATAAAATCCAAATATACACTATCTCAAATAACTCAAATATGAAATCCAAATATACACTATCTCAAATAACTTAAATATGAAATCCAAATATATGCTATCTCAAATATCTTAAATCACAATCAATGTACACTAACCCAACTAGGTCACATCACATTAACAAATACGTTAACTCAATTAGCTCAAATCAAAATCAAATACACACTATCTTAAAATGCTCAAAACACAATTAAAATAAATGTTATCTTAAATAGTTCAAAACATGATTAAAATACATGTTATCTTAAATAACTCAAAGTATAGTCAAAATACTCGCTATCTCAAATAGCTCAAAACATCTCAATTATCAAATCACTTATCCATTAACAAAAAATCTAAAGAAGAGCTTCCCTTACCTATTTCCGCTTTCCAGAGCTAGCTCAAAAGAAAAAGAGGAAATCCATCCAAAAAAATTTCACAAGAACTTGACGAAAATCCTAAATTAAACAAGAACCTTAAAAATTAGATTTTCAAAGAAATTCCCTACGGGAACAACAGGATTGAAAACAATCGAAAACTGTTTGTTGATTCATGACTAGACTTACCTATAATAGCTATGACTCAGCAATAGGAACTATAAAAGAGACCGCGTCGAAATCCATTAACATATTACTGACCATGCAAACGATCGAAGAGTGACGATGAGAGAGAACAAAATGAAGGAGAAAAGAAGAATCATGAGAAAAAAGAAAAGAAAAGTAGAAAGAAGTTTATATATATATATCATGGGGTATATTTAGTATTGCTAAATGCGAGCCCTTCAGATAACAGATTTTTAAAAAATTTTCCAAAACTCAATTAAAACCTTTCAAAATAAAAGAATAAATAATAATAATAATAATTATTATTATTTTTCGCATCTTCACCCTTTTACTATCGATCGAATATCACCACAAAGTATTAACATAAATAATAAACACATCACACGTCAATTCCATTAATAATTTAAGTAAAAAATTAAGTTTAATTTTCTGTAATATTTATTTTCTTTCCACTAATAATCAATTAATTAAACTAATATTTACTGTAGACATATGTTGAAGCTCTGGACCTAGTGTTACATTGTTGTTGCTATTTCCACAAAAAGGTATGGATGATGCTGCAGGATGGAGAAATTATTGAAATTCTATATCGATTATCATACCAACCTCTAAGGTTTTATTTTCATTACACTAATGATCCCTTAAACCATAAGTAATATTATATCAACTCTCTTAAGAAACTAAAAGTCTAAAATTAATGAAAAAAAAGTAAAAAGGTGTAATAAAAACAAACCTAAAAAAAAATATTTAATTTATTTTTATTTTATACTATCGCTGTATAATTTTTTGAGTTTAATTGTATACACTGTCAGTATACAAATTTTTACATTGACATTCAATCACAATCCTTCATTGATGGTGAATTTGTTGACTTTACTCGTTACTACTTTAAAAGTCACATAAATAAAAAATCATAATTAATGTCAATGTAAAAAATTTTTACACTTGCAATATATATCAATTAAATTCTAACTTTTTTTATATAAACATTTAAAGGTGATTCTTATTTTATATTTTCATGAGAAATATTCTTTCGAAGTAACCATTTCAATAAATGATTTAGGTCAATTGGTTAAAGAATATCATTTAGCTCAATTGATTATAATAACACGTGAATTAGACTTTTGAGAAGACAGAAAGGAAAAGGCAAACATTTTTTTACATAAGATAAAAACGGAACAAACATGTTGTATCCTTGTTTAACAAGTCACATGTTAGCAGCTTAGAACGTGTCTAAAACAGTACAGGTCAACCGGTCATAGAAATTTTTCATCAGTCTCTCAATTCACGCGCTTCCTTAACGCCTCAGTCAAGTTGAAGGATTCTCTCTTCTCCTACTCTTTCTTCAAACTTCATGCCTTCACAGTTCATGCTGCCATCAATTAATTAATTGCCACGTCTTACATAACGGTCAACAAATTCACACATTTCCACCACCTGGAACTTCAACCTATTATTTCCTTTCCAAAAATTAGAATATTGAAAAGGACACCGCCAAAATTGCAAATATAACATATGTAAAAATCTACATTGATATTTAATTATTCTAAAATACAAGAATGGAATTCAAGGTTTTTTGCAAAGTGTGTGAACCTTTCTCACAGTATCAAATTGTAAATGACCTTCTAGGTTATAAAAAAATATAGTAATAAATAAAAAAATCTCTAAATAATGTTGGGATAGTTCCAGCAAATGGGAATACCAACAACAACTTCATTTCGGTCACCGCAACCCTTTCTCGGCACCACAGGTTTCACGGCGGACTTGAAATTCAACGGTTCCTCCGAGGGAGGCGCGACCCTGACGGCGAAATGAATAACCCCATTTCTCTTCCCTTCCCAGTCCCTTAGGCCGTAACTGAGCACTTGCAACCGGTTATCCGGCACGGCGGAGGGGAGAAAATCGGAGGCGGCGATTCTAGCGACCCCGAGTGGGCGAGAGGCCTTGAACCTGCTGCATTGGACTTCAAACGTGATAGACCTTGCATGCATTGGCATGTCCAATAAGAACTTCTCGTTCCACGAAAGCAAATTGCTACCGTTTTCTTTTGCCACTGTTCTCGTGGTGCAGCAGTTTAATGACTCCGCCCGAACCACCACGTATGCGTCCTCCGTTACACGAACGTTTTCGCCTGATATAACGGTGATCTCTAACGTATGTGAACTAAGTCCCATGTCTAAGGTTAAGAGAAATAAACGAGATTGTGGGAAACAAAAAAAAGGAATGAAATAATGTACTCTGTTACTTGGACAAAGTTTTATCTGTTTGTGTTGAGTTTTCCTGAGGTAGAATAGTTGGTTATTATGGTTATTTATAAGGGATTTTGGTTCGGGTGTTGGAAAGGAGGGCGAAGGAGGGAAAGAAAGAAAGAGCGAAATTTGTTTGTTGTTTCGGTGTTTTTTGGTTTGTACTCTGTATTATGTATTTTGACTTTTGACTAACTTCGTCTATACGCGAATGTGCTGTTTCGTTTATATTTTTTGGGAAGAGATACGAAAACGCCGCGGATATTAAATTATTTACGCGCGGAGGATGCGTGTTGCTTTGGTGTAGCAAATATATATATATTAACTACTAAATTGTTATTGCTAATAATTTTTATTTAGTTTTAATATATGGTTTACAGAGCAGAAAAACTTATCGTTGCAAACTTAATTACGTCTTACCAAAGGTGAACATATTAGCGAACAATTTTATAAAACTCGGCCAATCAAGATACCATTATTTCTAATTCTGATCCAGAACAACTAGTTCACATTTACCAAACTGATTTTGATCATAGCATGTTTTTTATTAATTAGTTTTGGATCCACGTTTCTGCCCATTCCCTTCAAAAAAAAAAAAACAGTATATAGTATATACTTTTTTAATGAAATTTAAATTAGCTGTGAGAGAATGTGTAAAACATGGATATAAAAAAGAATATAAAATCTAAGATGGAATAAAAAAATTTATAATAAGTTATATGTTTATATAAGTTTTTGTCCTTAAAATTTTACTAAAATCTTAAAATTCAATAATAATTTTTTTATTTTTTCTTCTTTAATTAACGTTGTTAAAAAAATACTTATAAGAAACACATTTTTATATTTGTAAATCACTTTTTTTCTCAATTTTAACTCTTTAATTTTCAATTTCACATCCCAAATACGCTAAAACTTATGATTGGGTAACGTTAATAAAAAAATAAATTAATTTCAAGATTAGAAAAATATTTTTAAATTTCAAATACAAAAATAATTTTTGGCATCTTTAGGGATAAAACAAAACTTGTTTAAACCTAACCTATATATATATATATATATATATATGTATGTGTGCAAATTTTCATTATAATATTATACTTAATCAATGCCTTTAATACAGGGGTGGTTAAGAATTAATCTAACCCGCTTTTTTTTTTACAGTTTTTGTTGACAATGGGAAATTGGAAATAGAGTGAAATCAACTGCATGCATACATGATAAATTTGTATTACTTTTCATATTTCATCCTTCGAAGATCTGAGATTTTTAAACTTGTGGTCAATATGTTGTTAGGCAAAGTTATAATTTATCATGAGATTTTGATACTTGATATATACTTTGATCAAGTTTTTTCAATTGATTGTGCATCTGATTTTTAATTTAATAATGTTGTTCCTTTATGAGAAAGTTCCCATTAACTATTCATTTGTTTAGTGACCTAACAATAGTGTGTTTTTTATTTGGTAAGAAATTCGTGATAGATTCATTAGGTTTTGTTTGGTTAAACGAACAGAAAGATAGAGATCAAAATAAGAGAGAAATAGTTAGAAAAAATATAAAATTATATTTTAAATATAAAACATAAAGAGATAAATATAAAACAATATAAAAATAAATATCTCATCATTTTAAAATTATTTAATATGAATCTATATATCAAATACACTGATTTTATTAATTTCAATATTTAATGAGTTTAATTGATATATATTTTTAGTGTAAAAAATTTATACTAACATTTAATTATAATTTTTTATTTATGTGATTTTTAAAACAATAATAAATAAAATTAAAAAATTTATCTTAAAGGAAAAGTCATGATTAATTATAATCTATAAATTTTTATACTAATAATATATCAATTAAACTTTATTTAATTTATTTGTATCCTTATTGCAAACAAAGCATATTAATGGCGTTAGGGAGGGTAACCCATGGGAACAAATATCCCAGCTAGATCATTAAGTAGGGGAGGTGGTGCTAACTGCTATACAATAAATTTTATTTTATTACATTTTTTTTTTAGTACTGCTGTCAGTAAAAGTTAAACTGGAAAATGCTATGCTAAGGAATTTCTGATTTTATTAACAATCAAAGAATAGATTGTAGAAAGTACGTGTAATTTAAGTTTTGTTAGTCCAGTACCTAATGGAACTTGTTGGATGTTGCCACTTGCAACCAAACAAATTCAAACCATGTAATTTGTGTTCGAAATAATAGTGGATTGGTATTAATCAATTATATTTTATCATTATCTGGCAATTTAAGATATGGTGATAATCATATCTTATAATATCTTTATGATTATTTGGATGAGATTATAGTAAGATTGACTCTGGCTTGAGTCAATCATAAAAAACCCATTTGAGGGGTCTCTGCCTACCCTGGGGATTATAAATTTGTCATCTCATTAATCAAATTACAACAACAACAATACACATTCTCTCAAATAATCCCGTAGAAAGTAGGTAGTAAGATCCTCAAGAGTTCTTATTGAACTCATATCTCTACAATAATCATTCCTAGGATTTTTGTTCTTGAAGATCAAGAACTTCAATTCAATATATTTGAGGTACACAAATTCTCTTTCCTGTATCTTTTTATATTTAATTCTCTATACATACTATAATTTTGTATTTATTAATTTAAGGTTTCCTTTTATTTCTTTCAATTGGTATCTGAGCCAAATTAGATACATATTATGGTTGTTTTCTATTAGAGAATTATGATTGTTTTCTATTAAAAAATTAAATTTGAATTGACGATTTTTTGTGTTATTAGTGAAATTTTATAAAATAGTTCACTATTATCTTTTTCACAAAAAAAAAATGAGGGTTTACGCTACTTGTTATTGTTAAAATAACATGTTAAAGTTTCATTCTCTTACTCTTACATGGGTAAATTATATATTAAAACTTCTTTTTAAGTGTTACCCCTTTAAAACCTAGTTTTCTTTTAAATAATTATGGGGTAAATTGTTTTCAAAATTACTTAATGGTTTTCTTTTTTTTATGTTTGACCAATGTGAGTCATTTGTGTGGGCAACATAATATATTTGTGATAACTTTACTTTGGAAAGTGTTAATGGGGTTGCATGGACTCATTTTTATACCTATATTTTTGTGATTTGGTCAAGGGAGAACTTTGTCGTTTTGATACGATCATGTATGATGATTCATGTATTAAATTCATTCTCAGAAGCATTGAATGTGGTTGCTAATTTTTTATATTCTTATTTTTTCAAAAATACCATATTATTTAATAGTTTTATATTATTGGTATTTTTGACTATAAAAAAATTTGATTAATTCAAGATTAAATTAATTTTTTTTACTATTATAATCTTTAATTTTTGACCTATTTTCATTGAGATAATTCTTTACAGTATTTGTATTCTCCAATTATACTGTACTCTCTTTAATATTGAATTATCATTTATAAATTGATTTTAGGTTATTTTATTAATTATGCACAATTTTAATTGTCCTTCTCTTATGAGCATAATTTTCTTTATTAATTTGCATTATTATTACTTGTCTATCATGGGTATAATAATGTGAATTTTGTATGTTGGTCATATAATATATATGATTAACATTATGCAAACTTATTGGACAATATGCATAATTTCTTTTTTCATTTACATAATTATAATTTCACTATTTTGGATGCATTTACGTGAATTTTGTGATATAATTATTTTTTTTATTGCATTGATGATAACTATACTCTATCAGTGTATTGTTATTAATGTAATTTGGTGTTATACAATGTACTTTTCTTGGCTTATGTTAATGATTTTCTTATATCCTATCGGTATTAGGATTTTATTGACATAAGTTATAGTGCATTGTAATTTTCTTAGGGATTCTCTTTTAACTGAACTTTTATAATTACATAATGTTTCCCTATTTTTTGTAATGTTCAGTTTATTTCTCTCATTTGATCATGTTTAGTTATATTTATATGGAACCAAAATTTACACTCTCATTTTCTTTTTTTTCCATAATGACTTATAACCTTTAATTGAACATTTTTTCCATCAAAACAAAAAAAATGTTGCATTTTTTGTGGTGCAAATTTTCTATATATATATATATATTGATAAAGAAATAGTTGAATTTTATTTAGCCCTCTGGGTATTTTTTTGTTATGTCAACTTATTTTTTCTTTATCAAGTGGAAGAATTTTGTATATTAAAATTTTAATTAATATCTTATAAAATAAATTGTTGTGATATAAGATCTTTACTTTAAATGTCTAATTAATCATACATGTGCAAAAACAAATATTCTTGATAAAATTATTTTTTTCTTATCACATTGTTGGGATCTATATTAAGGATTTTATATTGGTCTCTTGTAAAATATTTTCTTGTATAACAAACTCTCTATTGATTTGCAATATTAGTATGCAATTCTTGTAAGGACAATATAGGAATCCCAAATTTTAAGAGATTAATTTCTCTATACCATATTTTATAATACTGTTAATGGTATTCTTGTAAAAGCTAGAGACTTTATTTTGGGATATATAAATAAACCTATGTCCATTATAAATTGTGATGAGAGTTAGAGACTATTTATTATTATATCCTTAATATATGCAAGAATAGGTCTCATTCTTCCGCTCCGTGTAATCATGTTTTATTCTCAAGTGTGTGTAAATATTGTTTATTGTAGCACTTGATTTTTGTTTATGATTACTTGAGAACTTGTTTATGATCTCATATTCTACGTAAAATTATCAACTGATCCATTTTCTCACTCATGTAATTATTTTTTCAAGATCCTCATAAGGTTCAATATTTTTGTAAAGATTGATTAATATGTGGTTAATTATGAAACCATTTGTGAGAATTATTTATTCCTACAGATGAATTTGTAGGTTTCATATTCTTGTTATTTTAACCACTTCTCTCATTAATCATTTGTTATTCTACTACTTTCTAATTCCTTAAGTAGAATAATAGTGAATTTAAATTCACTTTTATTATTATCTTATAAAGTCATCATCCTTAAGTAGAACTTTTAATACTAGTGTACCCTAATGATAATCCTAATATTTTTTGGTATATTAAGGATTAGTGGAAGTATATATAATCTTGTATTATCTCTTGAAACTTATATATTTTTTATTGTCATATAATCGTGTGCACATTTAATTATGATATGACATATTCTATAGGGTTTCTCTATTTATTTTTGTCCTATTTTTATTGAGATACATAAAATTCATTGTATTTTTGTAGATATCTTTAACTGATGTTAAGGTTATTCTGTTGGGTACTGCACATTAATCCTTTTGGCATACAATTATGCATTGTGCATCTCTTTTACCCAAATTTAATATTGATCAAAATTTTAGAAGTATATAATTTTGTATCATGTCTTGAGACTTATCTATTTGTATTGTCATATATTCTTGTGCACATTTAATTGTGATATGACATACTTTATAGGACTTTGCTATTTATTTTTGTCCTATTTTAATTGAGATACATAATTCATTGTATCTTAATAGACATCTTTAATGATATTAAGAGCATTTTGTTGGGCATTGCACATTAATTTTTTTGGTATGCAATTAAGTATTGTGCATTTCTTTACCCAAAATTTCACATTTTGTTTGGTCAAAATTCTATAAGTATATTGTAGATGCAATACTCCTATCGGGTATGATTTTCTACTTTGTAAAAAAGTGCTTATTATGATAGTACTTCTATTGAGTACAATTTGCACTATTGAAGTACTTATGAATTTTTTTGTTTGGATCAACTATCTAAGTGTTTGCTCAATTGACATTTTTTGGCCACAATAATCTGAGTGTCATTTTATATATAAACTAGGTGTCTATGAGATTTTAGTAGATAATTTATGGATTTCCTACTTATCTTTGGATTCTTACGTAGTCACTCTTTTTTGAAACTCAGATTAGTTAAATGTCAAATATTATAGAGCATTTATGTAGCCTATATGTAATTACATATGTTATTAGGCTATGATGAATACTTAGATGCATGTAAACTATGCTTTCTCACCTATATAATTTTTTGAACTCAAGTAAAAAAAAAATATTAATTAAATATTTTTTTATTCACTGATCAAATACTTAACTTTGGAGTTTTATAACTCATATGGTTTGGTTAAGTTTTGATGTCTTAAATCAGTGGGAGTCTAAAACTCTGTTATGAGATATGTGTGAAGTAATATCATTTTAGTAACATATCTCTTAGCATTTTTGGATGCTTGAGACCATGTAGTATCATTTTATTGAACTACATTATTCTATATACTTTATGAGAAATATTTATGATATATATCCCTATCGGATATTATTTTGTAGCTCAAATTTCTCATTGTCTAATATAAGATTTGTCTATAATTGTCATTCTAGCTTAATGATTTATCTTTGTATTATTGATTAATACCATCCAAGTGGGAGAATGTTGGAAATAATAGTGGATTGGTATTAATCAATTATATTTTATCATTATCTGGCAATTTAAGATATGGTGATAATCATATCTTATAATATCTTTATGATTATTTGGATGGGATTATAGTAAGATTGACTCTGTGATGGGTTGAGTCAATCATAAAAAGCCCATTTGAGGGGTCTCTGCCTACCCTGAGGGATTATAAATTTGTCATCCCATTAAGCAAATTACAACAACAACAATACACATTCTCTCAAATAATCCCCTAAAAAGTAGGTAGTAAAATCCTCCAGAGTTCTTATTGAACTCATATCTCTACAATAATCATTCCTAGGATTTTTGTTCTTAAAGATCAAGAACTTCAATTCAATATATTTGAGGTACACAAATTCTCTTTCCTCTATCTTTTTATATTTAATTCTCTATACATACTATAATTTTGTATTTATTGATTTAAGGTTTCCTTTTATTTCTTTCAATTTGTGTTTAGATACTAATTAATAAATATATAATATATTGAGTTCACGTAGCAAAAATTTGCTTATCCGGAGAGACTTTTGCAGAGAGAAAAAAATTTAATTTTTTTTTCAATATAAAAGGGTCTATGCAGAAGTAAAAAAATTAATTTTTTTTTTACTTTTCAAAAACTCTTCTTTGAAGAAAAAAAAATTTACATATACAATTTTGTAAGTACATATTAATAATTTTATTATAAGTAGATTACATTTGTAAAAATTCAAATTTCCTAATCTAAACACACCGCTCAATCAGCCAACCCATTATACCTTAGTTTTTTCTTTTGTTATTGTAAGAGTTCAAAATAGTGTAAAAAAGTTTATAACAACTCATACACTGTTGAACCAACTGAGATAGACTCTTTACAGTTTTGAATTAGAGATTTTGTAATTGATCTAATAATCTAGATTTTTTACTTATTATAGAAAGAATTTAATTTAATTATTATAATTTTTTATAAACCAAGCATTTATTATTGAAAATAAACAGAGAAAAAGCATAGGACACGCCTTTCAAATTGCAGTATAAATAGAACAATAAAAAATTACATAGAAAAATCGAGATAGATAAAAATTCAGACTCATATCTCGGTAAAACAAAAAGAAGGATTCATTACAAACTCTGCAAAACTATAGGAGGTTAATTTTGCATTCCAATTTTATTTCCACGAATTGAGCTGAATTGCAAGAACTATGACATTTATTTGTGGTTCTTTATTATTGAAAACAAAATCATGGTGCACTCTCCAAATGTGTCAGAGACTAGCAAACCATAGAAACTACTAAATTTTGCATTTTGGCTTGCCACTGATCAATCTCATGAATTGTAATCTTTACCTTGGAAAGTACTCTTTGTGTAATATTATATATACTCCTCATACACACTTTTGTAGATATTGAACATAATAAAAATAAGTATGATTCTGAACTCGTTATCATACAACCTGCGACCAGCTGCCCCTTTACTGTTGACTATCCCTTATGATTTACCAGATTGTCTTTTGTGAATAATCCATTAACTATCAGCTGCCATATTAATACTTGAACTTTTAAGATTTTCTTTTGTTAAAATTTAATTATTATAATAATTCAAAATGAATGAAAATGATCAAAATTATCAATCTTCAAAGTCGTTTAATCCAGCATATTTTATCTTAGTTCATGAGTTTGAATACTTTCAAAATAACAAAACTAAGATATTATGAATTGCTGGTAAAAAAAAAAAAAATCTAATCCTTTTGAGCTATGTCACCGACGCGCACAGTCTCATTTATTCAGACACATTATACACAGATAGAATGCTTTGTGAATTTCGTAATCGAGGAATGTGCAGTTGTGCACGTTAACGAAGCTTCCTTTATTAATTAATTAATTAGGCAGTGTGCGGCTCACGTTATGAGTATAAAAAATCTTTATTCAACCAGTCAATTTTTAACATGTCTAGCTTAATCCAAATATATGGGTGAAAATGAGTAAATCACACATAAATTGCAGAGAAACCTTTAGGTGGAGTCGTGGTAGTGAATACCATCGACCAAACTTGGAATTAACAAAAATATGTTAGGAGACTTGGAGTTCGGACTTGTTGCAACGGTCCATGACTTAGAGGATTACTTTAGGGTTTTAGATACATAGGGCTTAATATATCTAAATAACAATATAATATGTAATTGCAATGTATTACTGCGATAACTAATAGTAATCTTATATCATCTTATAAAAAAATAATAAAGCTTATATCACAATTTAAATTATTTATATTTTTTTTATATATCAAATATTAATTATTAATATGTTAGTTTTTATCATTAAAAAAATTAAAATCCAAAACCTATCTTCTCATCTCTTCACTTTATTATCAAACCAACTTATAACTTTAAATTATGTATATATTTAAAATATTATTTGTTACGAAGTTTAATTAGTAATACTATTCTCTATAAAATAAATTAATATTTTTCTTTAAATTCTTTTCTAAATTACCTTTAAATTGAAAGTTGAAACTAGAAGTAAATGTATTCTTTTTAGACGCATAAAATATATTAAAATGTTTATATATAAAAATCCGATCTTGTTTATTATTCTTTTTAGACGCATAAAATGAAAAATTAATAAACAATAAAAAAGAAAAATAATAATAAAATGACAGATAATTAATCAACAATATCATAATTATTGTGTGTTATATAGCGTTGTAATATAAGTGGGACAATAATTAAAGTTAAACTTTACTATTTTTTAAACAAATATTATTTGTTAGAGTATTATATTTTTTTAATGAAAGAATTTGAATTCAAAAATTTTTTCCTCTCCTTTAACTAATGTGTAAATTGTGTTTATAGACTAATTTTACAACTTCAAATTAAACCTTCTAATTTAAAATATAAATTGAATAATTTATCTGAATTCAGTTGAATTTTTTTCTTTGATCTGTTTGAGGTAACTGTTAGTGTGATTGGTTTTCTTTGACGAACGAAAAATTGATTTTAAGGAATGAAGCGTATTATTAACTATTATTATTAATTGAAAAATTAATAATTAAAATTATGATTAAATTACAAGACATGAAAGACCATAAATATATATATATATATATATATATATATATATATATATATTATGCATATTTGATTTATAATAAATTTTAAAAAATATTTTTAATAAATAAATATTAATACATTTTACTTTCTAAAGTAAAATGGCAACAAGGACCTAAATCTAAATAAGTTATAGAATAATTGTGTACCTCCCGCTAAGGCACCATCCGATACGCCATATATGCGTTCTTTGGTTTATGGGGTTGTTTATTGTTGTAAGGAAATTATTATATAAAACATGGACAATGATGTTCCTACGAGGAGTGCGTGTCGCTTGAAATTACATGCAACTTTCTTGTTCCAAGAATTAATAATGCATGAACGCAGTGTAATTATTAGATGACAAATTAAGTCACGTAGCACTTTATATTTACACAGATTAATTTAGGTATTACGTTAATAGTTTTTGTTTTTTATTTTCTTTACGAATAGCTTGCTTAAAAAATTGTACATGAAAGTGGATAAACTTAAAACGCAAAAGGATATTATATACTACTGCGTGGTGGACCATAGCCAACGGCAATGAATGTTTTTTTTGCAGAACAGCAATGAATGTACCAAAAAAGCAGGGCGGTGCGGCGGTGCCGACAACCGATAAATTTCATTTTTTTTTTAACTCCTATATACGCGTATATACTCTTCTTTTTCTTTTCCTTTCTGAAGAGGAACAAGCGTTTGTTAAAAGATCAATAGTAAAAAATAACTTAATTCGAATGTTAGACCATTAATCATTGTTAAAAGAGTTCAATAAGGCAATAAGGTAATAATCGTCAAAAACATATCAATTAAGATTTCCCTCAACTATCAAGCATTAATTATCTTACAAGATAAACTTTGAACAAAAATATTATAAAACTTGTATAAGAAAGTTTAATTAACTTTCAATTACAATAAAAGATGATGAAATATATTTTCAACATTACACCATGTTGCAGGTCAAATTAAACGGACAAATAAAAAAAAATATAGAATTAATAATACACCAATAAATTTTCTTTGAGAACTATATACTCTTGATCTTAGTATCTCTAAGATTGATCTGTACTCCAAAATATCATTTATTAAAGATAAAGAAAACACTTGAATATAATAATTTTTTCAGCAATATATGAGCGTATAATGAGAAATCATAATTTATATTACATGTGTTTTTTTATTCTTCTCACGGAAAGAAACTTCAAAGTTCAAAGAATTGATAAACGGCCAATAACTCTTTTATCTTCAATGTTGTACTAGCTTCAATCTTTTTAGTACATTACAGTATTTTTGGTGTCAGAGTATTCTTAAGGTAGGAACTCTTCAATCTTCTTTTCGTTTCAATCTTGCTCTTTTAATTAAACATATTGAACTAAGAGCTTTTTACAAGGGAGACATTAAAGTGTCCTTTTTAGATCTCCAGCCTCCTTCCCATTATTATTATGTCATCTGTAATTGAGGACATATACATCTAATGAGAGGGTCTAATTTCTTGATTGAGAAATAATATTGATGATTAATTCTTGTATCTTGTTATAAATGTTCGAGTTCAAAAGATGCAAGTATATGCAATAGTAAGTATTAAGATATTCATGTATAATTTTGGTTGGATAAAAAATTTAAGAAAACTATATTTTTACTTTTAATTAGGTCTAAAATAAAATTATTAATTTAATTAATCAGTGTTTGAAAAGTAAATTATTAATTTTAAGAAACTGTAACTCATGTGAAAAAATACTCTTATCTTTTTAAAGAAATCGGTATCCAATAAATAATATTTTAAACATATGGTATATATTTTTAACTTAAACAACTCGTAAGAAAATTTAATTAGACATAGGCAGACGTGAGTTTTTAAATTATATTTTTTTAATGTAATCTTATAATGTTAAATTTTAATATTTGTATGAAGTTGTACAATCTAAATTTATTTCTCCTACGCTTTTATATAAAAATGGTCCTCTCACCATATATGTCCCATGCTTTCTTATGATAAATAATAATTTATTTTTATTATCAAGTTAATAATAATCTTAATTAAGGTTATTTTTTTCTAATTTTTCTCTTTTTATCTTGATTACTAAATTTATATTATTCTATCATTTCATTTCTTTGATAAATTTATATTAATATACTATATTCATTTCTTATATTTATTTCTCTCCTACACTCTTACACTCTTTTCTAATTTACCATCAAATTAAAAACAAAAAATAAAAAAATATCTTTCTATTTCTAAAACACATCATCATTTATGAAAACTCATTTGGACCTAGTTGGTTTGATTACTGGATCCAGGAATTGGTGATTTGATCGGGTCAAATTAATCATCAATCCAATTGTGTCATCAATTTAATGTGATTCGATTTCAATCACTGTGTGGGCAAATTGGAGACCCAATATAAGGTCTTGTTTTTATTAATATGTTATGTGTGAAATAAATAAAAGAGAACTAATTTGTAAATTATGGTGTGATTTTGCAAAGTAATATAAATTGTTAAACATGACTTTGGAACCCGTTTTACTATGCATATGTATATTCAATGAAAGAACTATAGAATACCTGAACAAGATGTAGTGTAATGTAAGTATGTATGTTGCAATCTAAAACACAAGTTTTAGAACCTATTTTATTTTGGTTTGTGATATTTGTTGATAGTTGTGAATTTCTGTAACAGAGGTTCAGCAAAGTCTCGATGGGCGAAGGTTGGTGCCTAACAAAAAGTTGCCCCTATATAGCATTCTCATGGCTTTGTACCTAGTGACATGTTTCACTCAGTGCAAGGTACATTTTACTTGCATTTTGTGTGACTTTTTACCTAGTGAAACATTTCATTGAGCAAAGTTCTTTCTCTATAAAACTATATTTTAGACCCTTCTTGGGCAACATTAATTGTTGGATGAGACGTCTTAGTTCTTGGTTGAGTGACATAGCTTGCTGGACGAGTTACTATCAATGATGATTTATGCCTTATTCAAAAATTTAAATGATTAGAGGATTAACTATATGGAAAATGTTATGATTATTTGATTATTATTAAGGTTATTATTATTCTTTGGGATGTTACCGTCGGTCATTCAATTTTTTTTTTCAGATTAATAAAAAAATTTATATTTTTACTCATTATAATATTTTTTATTAATAGATTTTCCATAATTATTTTCATTATTTTATGTGTTCTTTTCATACTGCAAACTTTTTTTTATTACTTAAGATTATTGATTTGATTTCCTATTTAATTTCTTGTTTAAAAAGTATATATATTTAATTACTTTAAATGTGAGATTTTGTTTAGTATTTTTTGTTTTGAATATAAGTATAAAATATATATATATATATATATATATATATATATATATATATATATATATATATATATAAATTAAGTTATGCGCATGAGTTAATCAATAGCCTAGTAATTCAACAAGTTACCCATTATCTTGACCAAGTAAATTACCCGATCAGGTTTTAAAAATATGCATACAATCGATGCAATTTATATATAAAACCCTAAACTTTATAAAACATTAAAACTTATATTCCTACTTTATAAAATTTCGGTGTTATATACACACATCAATGATGTTTTTTTTCATCTAAAACTTAGATATTATCTTTCCTAGAACTGAATCTCACTATGTTGCTTTGGTTGCTATTAACTAATGAAACACATTATATAACCAATCTTACCATGGAGAAAGAAGAATCATCATATCGAGCAATTTATTCTTTAAATGTGACCTTTTCTAACATGTTTCAATTCGAGCGGCTGATTAATTTGTTGTAGTTCAGCAAACAAAACATTGCGGTACGTAAATGGTTTGGTGTATATATATGCTGACATATGAGCAGTTTGGATGAAAAGTAATGCATATTTTTTGAGACCTCGTGAATTAGATATGTGAAGATTAAATCATTTCATGACATTAGGCAACACCTAGATGTACACAATTTTCATAAACCTTTTAATACTCGTCACAAAACCCTGGTGCCGCCTGATCATTAATGACATCAGGCTGATTAACCCAAGTAGATTTATTTTTTAAAAAAATTATTAATATGGGTCTCTTTTATAAAATATTATTAGTATGGATCTGTTTTGGTAATTGATTCGGTCAAATCGCAACTCCGAATTGCAGTTTCGTTGTCATATCAGCAACGTGATTACGTGTAAGTCAGCGTGGCAAAAATGAGTATGAAACCGCAAGTGGGAATTGCGGTTTGACTGGTCTTTGACCAGCACCGCCTTGTTGTCCAATGGATAAAAAAACACAGAAACGATGTTTGTAAAACCGCAAGTCAAAATTGCGGTTTGACTGGGGTTTAACCGGCCTCCCTTTACCAGACAGTTGCAAAAAAAATACAAATTTCTATTCACATAAAATCGCAAGTGGCATATGCGATTCCATCAAGCCACTACCCACTACACACTAACCACTAGGAGTAAGTAACCTACGAAAGGATTAAGCGGCAAGATCACAGAAGTTTTGTTTTATAGACTCAGTCCAGTAGCAAAATAAATAAAACCTTAAATTAACATAAGGTAACATTTTTTTTTTATTCCATGTGATACGAGACTTTTCAGTTTAAGGTTGTAGAAAGACTATTGTGTTCACAACTAGTAAACTTATATTGTATGTGAAATAACTAAAGTGAAAGATATTAAAGGACATGATATATTGCTCGTAATTTGCAAAGAAAGTTTTAGGTGGAAATCATTCATACAAGTACCTAAAAACCAGGTCTGTAGCTGGTTATTGAACATAGGTCGCGACTTTAACTTGTTTGACACTTAGTATTAGACTATTAGCATTATGTGCTATTTTAGCTCAAATTGAACTGATGAATTCTTAGAAATGCCAAGCAAAAAAGAGACAAATTAATCTTGTTTTACAGAGAGTACAAAAAGTATTCTAACCCATATACAAATGTCTAGTCACAAAATTAACAATATGAAAATATACAGGCAACAATATTTCATTGGATAGCTATTATGATAGGTATATGTAAGATACATCATACGAAGAGTAAGAAAAAATAAGAATATAATAAATTGATATATTATCAAATGTTTATGTGCACAATTAAGATAGTCCATTGGATAATAATATATAGAGGAAATCACAATCCAATCTTCTTAACTACATTATTTTTTTCATACAATGTTAAAATATACAATTTATATTTTAATCCATTGAACTTTACACTATTAATTAGTTTTTTTATTAAATTACATTCTAGTTTGCTGAGAAATGTAGGTACAACATCATAATTCTCTATTAAATTGGTATAATTTAATTTATTTAATATTCTCTAAAATATATGCTAATTTTTTTTAATTCCCCAAGTTACAATTCACTCATCCAATACCTTAGCATTCCTTCCTTTATATTATCACAAAACATCTAGTTAAATTTATTATTGGTAATATATGAAAGGTTAGAAATCACATTCAATAGAAAATAATTTGCTACTGAAAATATATTATAAAAATAAAATAGTTTACCAAAATATATTAGAGGTATATAATAATTACAAACCTATATTAACAAATGGCTTTCTTGCCAAAATCTATTGCTAATAGAAATTATTAGATATTTTAGAAAATATAAAAATGGTGAAAAGTGTGGTGTATTTGTTTTCATTTAGAATAAATTTAATTTTAGTTTCTCTTTTATTCTTTATCTACAATTTTGTTTGTTTTTTTTTTTTGCATTTTAAGTCCCAAATTTTATAAAAATTATATTTTGGTTTAATTATCACTTCCGCATATATCTATTTCTTTTATTTTCCTTCAATTCAACCCTAATACAACATAACATATTCATTAAATTAAGATATCATAAAAAATAAGTTAACTAATTAAGTGTAAGAAAAAAAAAATACGCGTCGACAATTTATTAGATATTAAGAAAACAATGAGTTGAACCTGAATTTTATAATTATAAAATCTAAATACCAAATTTTTTTTAAAAAAAAAAAAGAAGAAGAAAAGACCAAAATCACATTAGAGATAAAAAGGAGATTAAAGTTTCAATTTTGTCTTTTCATTTACAGTCGACAATTGTATATTTAAACATAGGAAAGGAGAAAAGTATAACATTTTAAATATTTCAAGGTAGGAATAGTTAAAAAGATATTTATTCAGAAAATTATTTTTGAATGAAAAATTTAAGGTAATCCTATATAATTTTGTAATGTTTTTTTAACACAGGAAGAATCAAATTACTCCTAAAATAATTTTTAATTAAAGAGTTACTTTCTATATATCCTTACAATTTTACACACGTAAAAAAGAGAAATAAATAAAAATCTTATAAAATGCATTTCTTCTTTATGTTTAGTTGTTCAAGATTTTATAACATATATTAACACAAACAAATAAATTAGTTAGTTAATATAATATATTTATTAAAATGCTTAGTATATTATATTCATTAAAATTAAACAGACACAACATTAAAAAATAAATTTAGATTAGTGTAATTATTTATTTAGAAGAATATTTAAAATAAAGTTATAATTATTGCATTAAAAAAAAGTAAACATCAATTAATTTAAAAAATTTAAAAAAAGTGAAAACAACTAATATCGAAGTAATTTTTAAAGATTACTCTTCATTTCCATGTTTTAATATTTTTTTAAAATCTATGATTTTAACGAGTAACACATCTTTGAAGATACAAACGCACAACATATTGAAAATCAAAAGCCACGTCCATGTTCTATCTTAAGATACAATCACACAAGATAAATATTTAGTTTCAAAGCCATATTACATATTGTTTCCAACTATTGTAGCTGTATGAAGCAACCAATCATATTTTAGATACAAACCCAACTAAAAGAGAATAAGGGAGGGAGGTTGCATGTGAACTCTACCTCCATCTTAAAATAAAAACCGTCAAATTTGGTAGCTCCATGAAACTGGAATGCCAATCACAACAGGACTTAATTTATGCTGGTCCACCTGAATTCCCATTACCTCATGCTCACTGCGTTCACATGTGGTTATGTCTTTTGCTTGTTTTGTTTGTGAACACAAGTTATCCTCTGTTTGTGTCGCCTCTTTGACGGAGAAATGAATAACCCCGTTTCGTCGACCTTCCCAATTCCTCAACCCGTAACACAACATTTGAGGAACGTTGTCCGACACAGCATTATTATTGCTACTAACCAAATCTGAAAGTGCAATCCTTGCTACCCCAATAGGGCGAACCCCTTTATACTTCTTGCATTGCACTTCAAACGTAACTGACCTTGCATGTGAAGGAACTTCTAACAAAAACTTCTCATTCCATGCATGCACTCCTCCATTTTCATTCACCATTTTGGTCGTGCAACAATTCGGAGACTCGGCACGAACAACAACATATACATTCTCCGCTCCTAACCGTTGATCCACGCTTATGTTTTCTCCACATCTAACGGTGATTTCTAAGGTTTGTGCATGTGGTTTTGCCTCCATATCTATCACAACTTTAATGTAAGTAGAGGAATGATTTTGTGTAGGAAAGATTGTTTGAGACGAAAGGGTTGGACTTGCGTGATGGTTTATGTAGAGGAATTGGATAGGATATATATGAAAATGTGAGGAAAGAAAGGAAGAAATCAACATGTAATTTGTTATGTTTCTTAACAGGAGAAAATTTACAAACGTACCCTGCTTGTACCACGGATATAAAGAAGATGTGTTGACCTTGACCACCATTTTTTTATATTTGAAATTTAATTTTTGGGTCGCATTATTCATGTATCTGGTTCGACGAAATATTTGTATGCTAGGATGCATGACTCGTTCAAAGCGGAAATTTCCATAAAGTACAGTTTGATTTTCCTCGCTTTGGACTATATGCTTTCTATACAAGTTAGAATAATTTCTGGAAATTTATCGCGATGTCCACTTCCTAAGCATATGAAAGGGGACATCGTACTGGCATCTTGCATTTGCCGCTAACTACAAGTTGCACCAGCAGGATGTAAAATAATTAAGTATATATTTTTATAACAGAAAAATTATTTTTAATCAATTCTATTTGCAGCACTTGGCTAGACTAAGCGGTCAGCCCCATAACACCTCAACCCATAATCATCAATCAATCTAATCTACGTCAGAACAAATCACGAGATCTCACCCACCTAAATTCCAAAGCCTTGGATATAAGATAAGTAATTAATTATTAGGGTAAAACCATGTTCTGGCCCAACTCGATAAATGTGTGGAAAAAAAATGTGATTTTCAGTCAATTTTGAGTGGTTTTGCGGATTAAAACGGTTTATAGTGTAGTGATAAATAGATTGTGGTGGATAGGTGTGAGTTTGATTTTTACAATTTATCTTTGACTCACCCAAATATATATAATTATTTTAAAAAAATTAATAATAACTCTTGAAAGAAATGATCTTAAATAATTAGGATAATTGATACTAATTATATTAATAGAAAAATATGTATCCAATATATTATTTTTATAATGTTTTTTAACAAATTATACAAACATTAATTGTTTAACATTTATCTTTTTTAATATATATATATATATATATATATATATATACTTTCTCATTCTAAAATATTTTTTATGATTATGATATAATTTTTTTATTTTTGAATTCCAATTTTGATTTAAAAATTTATAATTCTTACAAAAAATAGCGATAAATCAAAGTGTAAATGGGTGAACAAATTAAAATTAAAAGGGCAGGTTGGTTCAGGGTGAGCCAAATTGGCTGAACCCAACTGTCGTGACCAATTGTCTATCCCTACTCACAAAATCGCAAACTGACTTAATCGGACAACATCATGATAACACTTTGATATTTGATAGTTAAAACGAGTTAAAAATTTACTTTAAATGAGTTATAACGGACAAGTGCGGGTTTTATTTTCACACATCCATATCCAATTCAAACAGCCTATTTTGTGTATTTTTAATAATTTTAAAAATTAATAATCTTTTTAATTTTTTATGTTTTTTAATAATTAATATAATTCATATTAATTATACTTGTAGTCTAATAGAAAAATCATATTCAATATATTATTTTTTGTAATTATTTTTAACTAATTATAGAAAAATTGTTTAAAAATCATCTTCTTTAACCAAAATAAATATAAGTTTTCGGCCTAAAACCTTTTTTTTAAGATTATGACATGATTTCTTTATTTTTATATATCAATTTTAGTTTGAAAATTATAATTCTTGCAAAATAAAAAAAAAAATCTAAAATTTTTTTATGAATAAAAGGCAAATCGTTTGAATTCACCTAACTAAAAAAAAAAAAGAAGTCATAAATGGTTGAATAATTTAAAGGCTTAAATAAGTTTTGTCCTTAAAATTTCATAAAAAATTACTTATCGTTAAAATTTAAATTTTTTTTTTTTAAATTAATTTAGTTTTTATATTAACATTATCCGTTTATAAGTTCTAGTATATTATGTGAAGTGGAAGAGTGAGAGAGTTAGAGTTGAAAGGAGAGTAAATCATGAGTATAAATAAATGTCTTTTGTTAAGGGAAGAAAATGACTAATAGTAAATTAAGAATTAGAAAATATTTTTAATTACACTTTCCACACGGAAATTACACTACACTATGCATGCAGGAGAGTCACCAAGCCAATTCCAATGGCCAGAGGGCACTATTTACAAATTAAAGAGCTAAGTAACTACGAAAGAATTGAGTGCCAAGATCACGATGCTTTGTTCATTTTGTCCTTTTGCGATTCTAATATATCATTTACTTATATGAACTTTTCATCTTTCTTTTTTGTTTAGCTTGTAGGTCACTTTTTAGTTTAAGTTAGGACGAAAATAATCACTAACACACATATATAAGACATTTAACAATACTTTTTTGTAACATTTTATTAATTTTACCAAATGTTATATATAATTCGTATCGTTAAAACATAAATTGTTACTGAGTAATATAAAAGCATAAGATTTGATAAAATGTTATAAAGATACTTTTTATATATTTGTCAAAATTTATCGGTAATATCTTTGTTGAATGTTAAAATAAAGTTTACTAAATATTGTATGTACTATAGTGAATTCTTTTTAACTAACTGACTTATCATGTATGAAGCTAATACAATTTTTTTTATGAGATTGTTCAACATTTACATGAATATCAAACAACTAACAACTTATACCTTAGCTGTGTTACTAACCACACAATGACTAAGGTTTTTTTTTTTATACACACAAACAACTAACCACGCCATGGTCCTGTTGGCTTGGTTTAAATTATTATAAAAAATTGTATAACTATTTTAATATTCAAAATAAAATAAATGATGTATTAAAAATGAATGTTAGTTGAGGTCTAAAAAGAGAAAAAAAAATAAAAATATAATAAGTAACATAATTAATAAAAAAAAGATAAAAGATTATAAATGTTAAAAGAAGTGCATATAATATTAAAATGTTTATATATAATATAATCATCTATTTTTTCATATAAAATAATATTTTTTATTAAATTTTCATCTCACTCCCCTCAATAAAGTTTGTGGCTCCATCCTTACTTACATTGTCCCAATTGAATATGGCAATGACAACAACCCTTTGAATAAGGAGTCAAGCAAAAATATAAAACTAAAAAAATGCACCGAAAAGAAAAGTCAACTGGACGTTGATGGAAACAATTTACCATAAGATCAATATTTATAAAATTATAGCATAATGCATATTAGAGAATAAATATAAAAGCATAAGGTAAGGAAATTTGTGTATATATATAAAATTAATAAAAAATAATTCTTACAGTGTTCACATCTTTGTGCCAATAAACATATTCGTGTAACAACCATGTTGCACATAGCACACCATAAAAATTAAACAAAAGAATTAAAAGTTCAACAACTCATGTAATTTGTTAAACCAGTCGAGTTAAACTCTTTTACTTTTAATTATATATTTGTAAATAGTGAGTGACTTTTTAGTTTTAATACTTATTTTAATCATGTTCATATAATTAATTTTTTTAAAATAATAAACTTTTAATAACATTTTTTATAGACTTTAATAATTTTTTTATTACCTAATTTTAACTTTAAATCATACTTAAAAAGAAATGGAGACAATAACTAGCGATCCATATTTACCTTTTTATCCTCTTATTTTTTTTCTAAAAATAATTAATTAAAATACGCTTACCAAACAGACCCTAATATTGTCCTTGGATGCCTTAAACTTAAACCAAACATCATTACCACAGTATTTTAACTACACTCAATACACCAAGTGAAATGACTTCTCAGAAAAAAAAATGAAGTTTCATATATTATTATACTTCAAAATAAAAACAAATGTGGGAGTATAATCAAAATTTATTCTTTATCTTTTATATATATATATATATATATATATATTCTATTAATAAAGATAAATATCTATTCTATTAATAAAAGAATTTTTTATGATAATGTCCATTTTTTAAAATACATATTTTATTTTTATATTTATTTGAAAATTAAAAAATAAAATACTTTCTCATATCAAAGATCTGAATCCATAATCTCTCTTATCAAATGTAAACTTTATCACTACATCAACCATATAGAGTGTATTTGGTTTACCATTTCAGCTAGCTAAATCGATTTCAGCTCTGTTTGGATAGTAAAAATTTAGGATTTTTTTCAAGAGTTAATAACTTTTTAAAAAAAAAACTACTCTGAGTAGTTTTTCTAAAAGATATTCTATTTTCAACTATTAGACGATTTTACTTTTACAAATTTACGTTTTGTTAATTAATACATTGTTACTCACTAATTCTCTCACATCATATTATATAATATCTTTCCTTCATTTCTCTTTGCTTCATTAATATAACTATAGTAATTTATATAAATATATAATTATAGAAAAATATAATTTAAATATGTAATTTAAAATTTATATATTTAATTACATAAATTTATATTTAAATAAGTAATTATAATTTAAATATGTGATTATAAAAATTTATAATTAAATATATAATTATAATAATTTACAATTTAAATATATAATTAATTTATATTATTAAAATATATTATAATTATTTTAAATACATCATTGTTGGTCTAATGATTAATGATGTCCTTATTTGTTATTTCACAACTTTCAGCTAATTGATAAGCTAATTTTACCAAATATTTACAACTAATTTTTTATCTTTCAACTAGCTTTCGTCTAGCTTTTCAAGTTTGAGTTAGTTTTTGAGCTTTCAACTAGCTTTTGAGCTTTGAACCAACTTTTCAACTGGTTTTGCTAAACACACCCATAGAGTATGTTTGGCTTGTCATTTTAGCTAGCTAAAATGATTTGAACTCTGTTTTGACAGAAAAAATCTAGGAGCTTTTTTAGAAACTAGTAGTTTTTTAAAGAAAACTATTCCAAGTAGCTTTTATAAAAGATATCTTATATTCAGGTACAGCTCTATTTTTACGTGTTTACCGTTTATTAATTAATGCATTGTTCCCATTAACTTTCTCTCATCATATTATATAATATCTCTATTTATTAATGTAATTATAGTAATTTATAATATAAATATATAATTATAAAATATTATAATTTAAATATGTAATTTAAAATTTATATATTCAATTATAGAAATTATAATTTAAATATTAATTATAGTAATTTATTATTTAATTATGTAATTATAGATATTTATAATTTAAATATGTTATTATAAAAATTTATAATTTAAATATATAATTATAAGATTTATAATTTAAACATATAATTAATTTATATTGTTAAAAAATGTTTAATTAGTTTAAATACCTCATTGTTGATGTAAAGGTTAATGTTGCGCTTATTTGTTATTTTACAACTTTTAGCTAGTTGATGAAGTAGTTTTCTCAAAAACTTACACCTAATTTTTCATCTTTCAACTAGTTTTTCAGTTAGTTTTTTCAAACATACCCATAAGTCCATAACCTTAAAAAAATTACTTTAAAACATTTATATCTAACATACCTAATTGTTCTACTATCTAGCATCTATATGTATAATCAATAATCTATCATATTATATTTTATATTATACATTATATTTGATATCCACATTTTATAACTATTTTACCCTTCTAAACATTTTATGACTTCTTTTACTGTCACAATATAAGTTTTGTTGATAGATGTATACATTTGATCATTAATATTTTTAATAAAAATGCAAATACACAGATAAAATAACATTTAAAACTTTATTTAAATTCTTTCCTCTCATAATTTTCTCCTATTCATTGTAAATTTATCATATTCTTTGATGATCTGACATATTTTTATCATGTAATTATAAAAAAAAATATAAATTAACAAAATATATTTTATTATGTTATACACAAAATGACAAATTAAATTATTTATATTCTATCATGTTATTTCAAAACATATTAAATTAAAATCTTAAATTTATTATAACATATTAAAATAGAAATTTAAATATACAATTGCATTTGTGTTTTCGTCGGTAATCAAGAAAATGAATTGTATTTTCTTTATAAAATTAACACGTCGTCCTAATGTCCTTGTCCCACTTTCTTATGGTGTTGCGTGGAAGAAAGAATTAAATTGATGGATTGGTATGAACGTTATTTAATTTCGAACTATTTTCTAAACGTATACTTAATGTAAGTTTGGAAATCCCAGTAGTAACTTCCATGATAACGTAGACACAATATTGGAGAGACACGTTTACTCGAGTGAACCCACGTCTCCTCCTTGAAGAGTAATATTATATATATTGTGAACATATTTATCAGAATCCCACTATGGACAAGTACGTATGTACATTACGACTACCAAGTTAATTAAGAACGACACAAGATTAGGGCCAAAACCAGAACATTTTTATTACATGACCAATAATACAATGCATATTTGATGAATCATTTATTAAATTTTAAAAACAAACAGTTTATCTCTCAAATTTACAAATTACTTTTATAAAACGATGTAAATTCTAAGAGGAGGACAACAACAGATGCGCTCAATCATTTTTCAAGGAATTTATTTGTTTACTTGTTGACGCCACGCGCCTAGAAAACTAATTACTATTGATTTCTAACATAATTTGCCTTTATTAAAAATATAAGAAATTATTATTGAAAGATATATTTAAAATGAATGGGTAAACAACCCTTCTACAAAGGTTCAGAAATTTTTAATTTAAGTGTAGCTTTTAAAATATTTTATAGTTTTAATTAAAAATATTGATTAATTTTTATCTATTTTTAAATATTTTTCCAAACATAAAACTCAAGAAAAATAACTATTACTTTAAATATATTTTTTTTCCAACTTATTTTCTTTGTAGTTTTTATAAATATATAAACTTTTAATTATAGCTGATAAAAATATAAAAGTCTTGTATAACTAAAAAATTGAAAAAAGAACTAATTTATAAACACTTCTCTCCTTGAATTCAACATGGGACATATTTAAAGAAATAATAATGCAACCCATATGATCTATGTTTTTAAAATCAGATTAATAAAGATAATAATGATTCACAATTTATGAGTTCAACGGTTATTGAACAAACGGTTAAATCGGTCTTAATAAAATGATAATTTTTATTATTAATGTAATATAATAATTAATATTATAAAATAAAAATATATTAAGGTTGTAATTATAAAATAAAAAAAAAAGTAACTTTCTTACATACAGCTTCATATTTTAAGTTAAATTCTATTTTTATTAATTTTTCAATTAAAAATTGGTTGATTTAGGAAAATAAATAGTATATTTAGAAAAATTCAAAAATTTGAATAAAAAAATACAAACCAGTTGAACCTATTAGTTTTTATCAATTCTTAACCGATTTTCTGATTTTAATACATTTTTTTATTAATTTTTAAAATTGATCGAATTAATACCAAGCTGATTCACTGGTTAAACTGAATAGTATGGTTCAGTTTTTAAAATATAGGATACAATCATCAATATAATTCATATAATATATAATATAGTATACAATCATCAATATAATTTATATAATATATATAAATTTGATAGGCAGGTCATCAAGATTTGCATGTGTTAGTGTAAAATTAAATGGCATACTAATTGTTCTATGTTATGTATCACATTTTTTTAATAATTTTAATACTAGATCTATTTATTATTAAAAGAATAAATTGATAGATCTTATTATCATTTTTAAGGAATAATATTGCATGTCATTAAAATATTAAATATTTAAAATTTATAATTAATTTTATTTCTTATTACTATTTTTAAAGAAAGATGAGAGACTGATTACCACTTTTATTTATACACTGCTCTATCTTCTTCTTTTAGTATTGGCTATCTTTTTTAGCTTTTTCTTCTTTTTCAATTTTTACATTTTCTTTTACTATTTATTTTTAAAATTACATTCATTTTTATCTGTAGTTCTTTTATTTTTATTTTTTTTACTTTATTGTACTCTTAAAAATTTATAGGCCTACATATTTTAAGTTATCATACATTATTTACATTGTTATTGTATAACTTGTATGTATTACAGTGAATAAATTTTTTTTTTTTTTTTGAAAAATTGATTCGAGTTACAAATTGAAAAAAAAAATGACTATATCATAATAAAATTGAATATATTATAGCGAATAAAATATATGTTCTATTAAAAAATATAAGCAAGTTTGATTATTAATCACAACATGCATCACTTCTGATATTGAATATTTATTTCACTTTAAATATGGACTATTTTTTTATCTCATAATATATGATTTTATGCGTTTTTATAAATATTAAAGATACATTTTCTTTTGAATAATTTTAATTATTATATTTTGTTTTTGTTTATCTATTATATGTTTGTCTCTTTACATTGATAAGTCGATCAATTCAATTTAGTTTTGTTGGCAGAATATATTAGTGTGATAATATTAAAAGTAGTACATGTTCTGTTAACATGTTATATATGTTTCATAGTTTTTTTTTTTAAATTTATACGATGACTTTTTTTAATTCAAATTATTGCATATATATATATATATATAAATCGTATATATTTACAAATCTTTTACTCTAAATTATCAATATTTTTATTCATATAAATAAAAAGATATTTATATAAGCCATAACGAACTTCGATGGTTAATTGAATGAAGCAAATATTCTTCTGTAAGTTACAAGCCAAGTAAAAGAGAACAAAGATAAAGTAGAGAATTCTATATCTCTATTTAAAAGTAGGAAAAAATGTTCATGCGACAACACTTTGGAAACTCCACCAAACTGGATTATTCTGGTCCACCATAACTTGTTGCTGAATTCCTGTGACAGGACTCACCTTGGCCATGTCATTTTCTTGTTTTGTGGCTAAACACAAATTATCCGGTTGTGTGACCTCCTTGACGGAGAAATGAATAACCCCGTTTCGTCGACCCTCCCAATTTCTCAACCCGTAACAGAACGTTTGAGGCGCAGGCCCAATATTATTATTGGCAGTGGCACTAAGAAAATCTGAAAGTGCTATCCTGGCTACCCCAATAGGGCGAAACCCTTTATACTTGTTGCTTTGAACCTCAAATGTAACTGACCTTGCATGTGGAGGAACGTCTAACGTGAATTTCTCGTTCCATGCATGCACTCCCTTATTTTCATTCACCATTTTGGTGGTGCAGCAATTGAGAGACTCAGCACGAACAACAACATACACCTTTTCCGCCCCGTTTATGTTTTCTCCCGATATCAGACTTATCTCTAATTTGCGTGCTTCTGCTTTTGCTACGAGCATTTCAGTGTGCATAGGCATAACTTGTGGTGTGAGAGTGTATAACTGAATGTTTGGGATGAAGGGGTTGGAAGAGCGTCGAGGGTTTATTAAGGGGTTGGGAGTTAGATATGAAATGCCGAGGAAACAAAGGAAGAAACAACAGTTACAAACCTACAACTCACAACGAACACGTATAGTTAACTATTTTAATTAAGAGAATACGAGGTTGACCCATTGACCCTCAACTTTAGTATATTTACAACAATTTACATGGCTCACGTCGTAACTTCTACGAAATTTAATATTCCTCGCATTAATATCACGGTGCATGTGACGAGTCTTCGACGACTCCTTCAATGCTGAATCAATCATTCCAGTATGGCTTTTGGCACAACTGAACTCGGTCTGAACTCCAACGTATACTCTTCTTTCATTTTCTCATGTATATATGCTTATGTTTGGAAAAATGGTACCATTAAAACATTCTTCGAACAAAATTACTTTTTATTTTTTTATTGAAATCTAATTATTATAATAAATAATTAATTTTTATTATTAAATTTCAAAAACATGAAATAACGATTTGATTGGTTTGATTTTGTTTTTTAGTTTTTGAAAAGAATTTTTAACAATAGTTTTCAAAAATTGTTTTAAGACAACATCTTCTAATTGTATTTTGAGTTTTCAAAACAAAAATAAAAAAAATAAAAAGTAAAACCATTTTTAGTTGTTCCTTAAAAATTAAAACTGTTTTCAGAAAACATTACTCAAACGAAAACGAATTTTTTAATTTTTAAATACTAAAAAACTGAAAACAATCTTATGAAACTGTTGCTAAACATTCATGTTTGTTTGACGACTGTTTTATAAAACTTTTTTTTAATATTTTAGTATTTAAAAACTAAAAAACTCACTTGAATAGTGTTTTTTTAAAACAGTTCTGTTTTTTTAGTTTTTAAAAACTAAAAAACAGAACAGATAAAGGTAGTTTTGCTTCTCAGTTTTCTATTTTTTTTTTGAAAACTCAAAATACAATTAAAACATGTTGTCTTATGTTTTTCATTAATTAATGAAATTTTAATAAATATGAACAAGTTATGAACAAGTTTTTTTTATTTTTATATCATCAAAACAATTTTTAAATAATACTTATCAAACAAGTTTTTTTTTTCTTTCCAAAAATAGTTTTTGAAAACTATTCTTAAAAACTCTTTTCAAAAACTAGAAAACAAAACAAAATCAATTAAGTCCTAAGTCTCTTAAATTTACTCTTAGAGTAAACTAATTCTCTCCCATATATATATATATATTAATTGATTAAGATTAGTTACTCATTAAATTTAAACTTTTTCTTTGGATAACTCGATTCCTCTTTATATATATCCAAGAAAAAGCATTTCAATAATGCAGGCAATTATGTTGGTCCTTCCTGATTACTCTTCTTTGCCTACCAGTTTTCTCAACTTTAAATAATTAATATTTTGTTTTTTATGATATATAGGAATGTAAGATCCTGGTTACACTTATAATATTAATTTGGACTTCACAATATATCTTGATATTTAAATGATTAGTATAATTGTGTGGGAAAGTTTAATGCAATTACGTACCTTAGAACAGCTCCATTCTTGCAGTCTTCAACAATGTTAGTATATTACTGATGTAATTACGTACCTTAGAATAGATCCCATTTTTTATTCAATTTGTAACATATGCTTTTAATTGCATCTATCATGTCAAGTTGATAATATTTTTCAATAATTAAATTTCACAAAAAAATATATTCACAAAAAAATCTTACTTTTTGTGCTTTTATAATTAATTATAATTAAATTAATTAATAATACCTATAAACAGTTTTGAGAAAAATCCAATTATAAATAGCTAGTGAGGTTCTCGGTGATTATAAATACTTTATACCAATAACATAACTAATAAAATAATCTTATATTACATAATCAATTCATATTTTTTCTAAACTAATACATTCTCTAGTGTACAATGTATGGGGAGTATCAGTTTTTTTTTTTTTTAAAGAAAATGTTATCCTAATGTTTTTAAACTTTAAAATAATAGTATAAAAAATATATAATTATTGATAATTTGAAGAAAATATTGCTATAATTTGATCAGAAGTATAACAGTTAAGATTCATAAAACTAACAATAAAATAATCTGTCATTAATAAGACTTATTTTTTGTAATTTTAAAATGTATAAATTTAAAATGCATGTATATGTATTTATATATTTAATTTTCATGGCATTTAAATAAACATTTTTTGATAAAATCAATGTAGTTTAAATCTTTAAGCTTTTTTAAATATATATTTAAAAATTCAATATACTTATTGACATTTAATTAAATATACTTTAAACCATTGCAAATGGAAAAGAGTTTTATATTGACGTATAATTATAATTATTTATTTTTAAGTAATAAAATTAATAAATTTATTATATATAAAAAAATTATAATTAAATATTAATATAAAGCTACTTTTTATATTCACGATGTATTAGTGTTTTTTTCTTAAAAAATCCAATACCTACAAAGACTAATTTATTTTATGGTTACTTTCCATAAATTGTTTTTAGTTGTTAATTATTTTTTTCAATTTATAATAAATCATACACCCTAAAAATTAATTGTCAAAAAATTTATAACAAATCTCACAATCTAATAAAATTGATGTTTCAAATTATTTATACATACATATATATATATATATATATATATATATATATATATATATATATATCAATCAGTTTATCAAGTTCATTAATACAAGAGTTTATTTTAATAAGGATTTTAAATATGAATAACCAAACTTTTTTTTTGGAAAAGATGAATAACCAAATGTGAATACTGAAAAACATGTAATTAATAAAAAAATAAATTAATTTTAGAGATAAAAAATATTTTTAAATTCTAAAGATTTATTTTGACAAAAAAAAAATTATATAAACCTTTGAATTTTTATCTATTATCCATAGAAATGAAAGATATATATAGTGGCATAAAATTTATAAAAAGTCATAAATACTTAACAAAATAATGAAGTTATGCTTCCTAGCTAGTCTAGGATAAATTAAAAAAGAAAAAAAATGATTATATTCAACTATCCAGATCAAATTTTTAATGAAATAGTTAATTACTTGAAATGAAATACTAATCACGCCAAAACGTAAAAAAAGGATAACAATCACAAAGAAAGTTCAAGATAAGACGAAATTTGAAGAAACTTTAAAATAATCCAAAAGGAGGGTTAGTTGATCCTCAATTTTGGGTGTATTGAAGAGGCAAAATGCGAAAGAAAAGAATTATAATTTAAAACCCGCGGGAGATTAAAAGGCAACGCCAACTTCATTAGCAAGCAACCACAAAAATTAAAAGTCGGGAAAAATTAAAAGTATTAGTTGATATTCTCTTCTAAGTTAATTTTTCTTGAAAAAAGAGTTTTAAATTGTTAGTTTTGTTTTCTGAATTTGAAGATATATATATATATATATATATATATATATATATATATATATATATATATATATATATATATATATATATATATATGAAAAAAAATTTCTTGTAAGAATTTTTATCTAAACTTTTTTTCAAAAAATTGAATAAAAAAATAATTAATTTTATGTTTTTTTAAAGAATAATTTAGAGTTGCTTCTAAAAAACAGTTACAATAAAAAAGTGAAAAAAACAACTGTTTGTCAAAAGTTTTAAAATATATATCTTTTATAATTGTAATCCAACAAAAATTTACTTTTAATTATATAAGAATTTAAAAAATAAATTAATCTTTTAAATAATTTTAAAAAATAATTTATTTTTAATTCAAAACAAACTTACCAATGTTATTAAAAAAAATCCAAAATTACCACACATATATCAAATTTAAATTTAAAAGTCTCTTTTTTTTTTCTCTCTCTTTTCTTTCCCTTTCATTTCTCAGTGCTTATCATCACAATCCGAAGGCTCACCGTACCCTTCTTTAAAACATTTAATATGATGAGTATCTCTTTTTTTCTTTATTATTATTATTATTATTATTATTATTATTAATCACATCATATTCTTTTTAACTTTATTTTTCTTGTAATGAATGTACTCTTACAAGTAATTAAGCGACCATTGTTGTCTTCTTGTCGTATATTAGTACTCTAAGTCAAGGAAAAGTTAAATAAATTCTTAAGAAATTCTCTTATTTCCTTTAAGTCATAACCACTTATATATTATGATTTAATCCTTAAACATGAATTAATATTATCATTAATTAAGTCACACTTTTTTTAAAAAAAATTGGACTTTTTTAAAAATTTCTTAATTTCAGAACTAATATAATATTTCGAAAGAATAAAAAAAAGTTTATGCCACAATTATATATAAACCATTGTCATTTTTAGGTATTTTAAGTATGTACATGGATCTATCATTGTCTTTTCAGCATATCTCTGCGTCTGCCACTACAATCACGCCTATATCGCTGCCGACAGTTAAGCAGCACACCCGTTTCTCCATTGTAAATTTAAGAAAGAACTATTTATATTTATTATTAAAAAAATAGAAGTGACTTTCAGGTTTTAGCTGTCGAATTTAAAATATATATTAAAAATAGAAACATGTTAGGTAAACATAATTTTAATTTAGTTTTTTAATTATTTTTAAAACAATTTTTATTCCATTTCAAAAAACATTAAAATTTGTTTCTTTTTCTTAAATTTTTGTTTATATTTTTATTCAAATCAATAGTATTGCTATGTTTGCTATGTCTTATCATTACTCACTAACTCTCACATCCACTTCCAAGTATGATTATCTCTGATTATTGATTACAACCTTTAACCATCTATCACTTTATGTCACCTTTTATCACTAATTTTTTATAGACAAAGTATTAATTATTAATGTATTAGTTTTTTTAAGTAGTCGAATTCATGATCACTCCCTCTCCCTTTCTCTTCACATTTGAACTTTGTCACTATAACTCCTAGGATTTACTTATTTATCACTCATCATCCACTGCTACTTTATTTTCCGACTGTCATTTTAAATAATACTATTGTCATCGATCGCTACCTTCAATCGACCATCACCGGAATCAACCATTGATTATCAAGTCACTAACTATAAGTTCTTTCTATTGGTCACAAACTACCACCCATCATGAACCGCTAATTCCAACTGTCAATTATTAGTCATTGAGAAAAAAAAAATTCTAGTAAGGTTAAAATTTGACCACAATATTTTAAAATTAAAACTACGAAAATGTTATTTTTATAATTTTAAAACCTAGAACAAAAAATAATTTTTGTTTCTATAAATTTAAAAAAAAAACATTTGGGTTTAGTTTTTTCCATAGTGAAATTTTGATTTACTGTTAAAAAACTCTTTCACGTTGATTATTAGTCAGATTTAGAATTTAAAATGTTATGTAAATTCTTTAATCTGATAAAAATCTATTGATTTTCAATCATCTGATTACTAATAATTCAATCTAATAATGATCACACATATATATAATCTGATAACTAATAATTCAATCTTATAAAATTGAATGTTTAATCTACATTAATACTTTTTTTATAAACCAAATGTTCAACAAGTATTATCACTTGTGTATGCAACATTTTAATTCGAATATTTTAAAACGTAAATTAACTATGAAACAGAGGAATTAGATTTACATCAATAAAAATGAAAAAGAAAGTGACATGAAATGATGAAAGAGTCATCGAATGAAGTAGGAGATACGGAATATAACATTACAAGAAAATTTGTTATTATAATAACCAAAACTCCATTTTAATACTCAAAAGTCTACTCTAATGTGTATTTGCAAAATTACTATTTTTTTCTCTTTGTAACAATAATTTTTTAAAAACAGCTGACTTGCTTCTTAAAAAAAAGATAATTATTTTTTTATTTTTTTAAAAAAAAAATTAAATAAACATCTTAAAAATTCATATAAATGTTTTTTTTAAATTATTCTTTTAAAAAATTATCTTAAACAAATAAGCTCTATATTATATTAACTAATGTCATGTATTATAATGAACCGTGACCACTATAAGAATAATAATGTTTTTCATCTCACTATACTGAAGAAAAAACTAATCATACTCATACGGTTCTTGGTAAAAAAAAAGAAAAAGAAAAGAAAACTTCACATTAACGTATTATAATGAACTGTGACCGCTATAAGAATAATAATGTTTTCATCTCACTATACTGAATAAATAACTAATCATACTGACACGGTTCTTGGTAAAAAAAAAGAAAAAGAAAACTTTACACAGAGAGAATTAAACACGAAATCTCTTGTGAAATAGATTGTATCTCTACGTGTGAATGCATGGTTATATCTCTACGTGTGAATGCGTCGTCAACCCTATAAGTTTTTAAAGTTTAGTAGTTCCCAAAAAATTATGGTTTGATTCTCCTATTTAATATTGTTTTAGTTTATATTGGGATGTTCAGTATTTGTCATTGAGTGGCATTTTTTTCCTTTGTAGTTCAAGAAATATTTCCATCTTAATATAGCAAATAGAGGTATATGTAATATGACACTTCGACCGTGTCTGTCATGTCATCTGGTTAAACGGTTAATACATTACTTATTTATATGTTATAATTTTGTTAACTTTTATGTGTAATTATGAACCTACTAACAAGTCACACAAACTCATGTTCCATACTAAGGTAGTACAATTCTTAAAATTTACTAGACGTTAAAAACTCAATTTCTCTTTGAACAATATAATATAAAGTCATAACATGAGGGGGAAATTGGATAAAATAATTAGAGTTTAAAACTCACACTAATAACCTAAAATAATTTTAAATTAATTACGACCAACAACTCTTTTAGATAGCCTTTTTCTTAATGTCATAACTCATAACACTATTCCATTTATACATTAGATAAATCATGCATTTCTACTTTTAATTTAGGGACCAAATTTTCATTAGTTGGGTGGCTTGTACAAGAGACAACATTTATTCATATATCATCTATTAATTCACATCTTATGATACATCTAAAGTTATAAGATATTTCATCTAAATTACATAAGTTCCTACCTATGGGTTACTGAACTAAGTTTTTTAAAATAACATGGATACTAATTTTCATCAAATTAAGCAATATTAATCTAAGTAATAAACCAAATTATAAAGTAAGAAAAAAGAAAGGGTTAACCAAATTACTTCTTGAATTAAAATTGATTGGTTATAGTTGAAGTTTTACCCTATTTGTTTTTATTTATTTCTTTCATTCCATTTATTGATAAAACACGAAATGATATTTCAAAGCTAATTCGCGTCAATATTTATAACACCAAGTTGTTTTACACTGAATGAACAAAATAATAAACAAATTAAGGTTGTATCTTTTATAAATGATGGGGTAATTACAAAAAAAATGTTTTCCTGAAAATAGAAATAATAGAAATCAAACAAAAGTATTAGATAATCAATCTAATCTAAGTGATTCATCCAATTACTCAATGATGCTGACTCATTCTTTATCTTTCGTAAAGGCCAAATGAACTTAACTACTTATACAATGTGCTCCAAACTCTACTTGCTACTTTACAAACGAAAAATACATGAGGTGTTGATTCTATTATTTCTTCAAACCACTCACACCTTGTTAGAAATGGTAGAATTGTATCTAAATCAACCTAACAAAACAAACTTGTAAAGTGAGGCTTGCACCTCATTATATACTTTTATTTAGTCATATCACTAGCAAATGTGGGATCTCAAACATCCCCCTATCAAGGATTGAGCATCTCGAGCGTGAAGTTTGTATTTGTGGGTGGTTCGATAACGAGTGATATGATAGGCCCAAATACAATGAATTGTAAATTTAACATTTTGTGGGTGGTTTGATAAGCCTAACAACAACAAACTGCTAGGATAGACTCTTATAACATATTAGAATTGGTGGAATTGTGTGTAACTCAACCTCATAAAATAAGCTTGTAAGGTGAGGTTTGCACCTCATTATATACTTTTGTTTAGTTATATCACTAGCCAATGTGAGATTTCCAACACACCTAGCCTCTTTTTGTTGAACAATCTCACACATTGCTAAATTATCTTTTGTAGGCAGTCTATTAATATCCATCTTCAGACTAACATTTGAATCTTTAGGGGAATTCCTTTCTTTCACATCTTTTTGTAAAAAGCATCATGGAATTGACTCATCTTTACTAACAAAATCTTATATGCTGAGGACAATATATATTGACCTAACCCATCTGTCTTCCATACTTAACCATCCTGTTATTAGAACCATCGTGCCTATTTAATGTAGCAATTTAGCCAACTCATCAACCTCCCACACAATACGTCCTTCCTATCTCCAATAGTTCCCCTCCTAGTCCCATATATCTTTCACCGAAACTCTAAAAAGTCTCTGGTATTCCTCTTGAAAGCTTCGATTTCCCACCCACACCTCTTTCCATAAAGAAACATTTCCTCTTTCTTAAATGCTACACCTAGTTTTGTTAACCCACCAGCTTGAATTTTCCCATCCCCTTGTCATAACAAATTGAAGATCTATCCACCATCTAAAACATTAGGTTCTAGAACAGTAGGTTCTTTTGACTTCTTAGTTCCGATCTTCCCATCCATATACTTGGTTTTCTACCATTGCCTTATTACACTTATCTAAATCATTGACTCTCAATCTCCCCTCTAACAAATTTTCTCCCATGATACATACATCACCTTCCTGTTTTCCTCATTTACTCCTCACAATTTTAGGGAACATGTAATTTTGTTATAATAGGTTTGGGAGCTTTAATCGTCGTATGTTTTTTTAATGCTAAACTAAAGCCTTATCTAGTTGCAAACATATTGAACAAATTAAACATTGCTCGTGCTAGTTGCCGAGTTGTTCCATCCACCTAAATGCTAATGTCAGTGACAAATCTACTAGATACCAAGAATCATTCTCATTTGTAACTTCACTAAAAAACCAGAATTGTTTTCGAAAACTGTTTTCAGAAAACACTACCCAAGCAAGTTTTTTAGTTCTTAAAAACTAAAATACTGAAAACAATTTTATAAAACTGTTGCCAAACAAGTAGTGACACTTTGTGATGAGTACACAGCTACAAACAAAGACAGTAAGGTGCTTGAAGGACTTGGGACACTTATGACAAGACAAGAGAAGCTTTACAACAAGTGGTGTAGCAACAATTCTGGAAGCTGCACCTAATGAAAAAGGACATAGAGGCAAAATTAATTCAATGCATGGTCATCATTGAAGATTCATGAAATAGAGGATGTTGTTGCGAAGTTATTTTAATCAAAGTGGGTTTAATTAAATAAAGTTGTAAAAAGTATTGATACTGTTGTGTTATTTGCCATGCTTTAAAAATAGTTTATTTTAATTTTTCTTTTATTTTGGAGTGTTGAATTTTAGTGGTTGTCTAGTTTTCCTTCAGTGTGGCTGTTGCCTTTTCATATGCACCAGTGGGGAGGTTATTTAATAAATAAGCCTCAATCAATGTTAGTAAATGGTGCATTTATTTCTTGGCTTTATAGAATTCCTATATGTATTGCATTTCAATGGAAATAGATAGAGTTTGCTTTAGATAAAACTTTTCTTGAGAGAGTGTATCTCCTAGGTTCTTGGCTAAACCAAACTTGAGACTTATCAAGGGCCTTAAAACCCTTGTGGTATCTTTGAGACTTATCTTCCTTCCCGGAAGTGGCGTCTCCCCCAAAACCACCATCATCCCTAATTCTTACATTTTTGTTTTTCCATTCTAACAAATAGTCCTAATCGGTCCGTTCTGAATTCGTGTTAAGGGGAATTCACATCATTCCACAATCATCTATAGTAGCTCATCCGAACTAGATACACTAGATGACAAGAGAATAGGAGATGAGACACTACTTCCTAATGGTTGTAACAGATTAGGCATACTATACCATGTGGAAGAATAATATTCTGTTTTACAAGTTCAACCTTTGTAGGGATTCGGTTGTATGCGACTTTCCATGAGAATGTTGCAACCTTAGATGGCACCTTGGCTTTCCATATCATATTGAAAAATTTAGAGGCAGAGTCAAATTCACCAGATTCATCATGAATTAAGTCATATGCCTTTTTGACAGAATAACCCACTTTATTTGTATCTCCCCATGTTTATCCATCCTTCAAGTCTTGTTTTAACTGCACCTCTTCAAAGCCCTCTCAAACTCCTTCACCCACTTTTCTTCCCAACTGGATAGACCTCTCATCCACTTAAACCGTCATTTCCATTTATGGACATACCACCCTCCAACTTCAGAAATTAATGCATCTTTTTTATTGAAAATTGCAAATAGTCTAGGAAACACATACTTTAACCCTTCAGTCTCCCTCCACCCTCCTTCTCATAATTTGAACATAGACCCATCCCCGAACACAAGTTTAACATTTCTGAGAAACCATTCTCCCACCTTTCTGCCCATAACCACCATCAAAATATCCTTCCACCATTGAGATGCTTCGCTCCCAGGCTCCCTACAGGTTACATTTAATGCCTTCCCCATATCTAGCTTGCAGAATTTTTATCCAGAGAGCATCATCCTTGTGTAAAATTGTCATCTACATTTGCCTAGTAATGCTTTGTTAAATGACTACACATTTTTAATTCCTAATCTACCTTGGCTTTTCTTTTTATAAACCAGCTCACACTTAATCCAAGCTACTTTTTTGCAATTCTTCAATCCTCCCTACTGAAATTGTCTTTGCAAGCTTTGAATTGTATGAGATACCTTCTTTGGAACCTTGAAAAAACACAAAAAATACAGAGGGATAGAAGGCAGGGTAAACTTGATCAAGCAAATTCGCCATCCCAATGAAATATTTTTTTCTTTCTAGGATGATAGTTTGCCTTTCATTTTTTTCGATTATAAGTCTCCACATTCTTTCACTCCTCATATTGGCCCCCACTGGAATCCCCATATAAGAGAATGATAATTGCATTACATTACAGTTAAGCATCCTAGTAAAGAATTGTAGCTGCTGATAATTCATCCATACACCTCCTAGTCTCCTCTTATGAAAATTTACCTTCAAACCTGATGCCAATTCATAGCATTTGAGAACACTTTTCAATGTATAGACACATTGTGTTTCTGGGGTCACCATGATTATAGTATCATTTGTATACTATAGTATCACAACCTACAGTTCATGTCTACCCATTTTAATGTCAGATAGCAAATTTGAGTGCATTGCTCTTTTGATTAATCCTCTAAGCCCTTTAACAACAATTAAAATAAAAAAGGAGTCAAAGGGTCATCCTATCTCAAACCCCTTTGCATATGAAACTCTTGAGTTGCATTCCCATTTACTAACATTGAAACAGACGAGGATTGTAAACACCCTTTGATCAATCTAACCCATCGACAAACCCATATCGATCAAGCATAAAGAACAAAAAAGGCCAAGCAACCGTATCATAGGCCTTTTCAAAATCTGTTTTAAACACCAAAAACGATTTTCTATGATGTTTTGCCACAATTTTATTTTGGTCCCCCACGCCTATTTTTACTAGATAGGCACCTTCATAAGTCTCCATATTTTCCAGTTAGAACTCACCAAATTTCAAATTTAATGACCCCACTAGATTCCCATATTCCTGAGGCTCACCTACATGATTTCGTCCTGACTTCCATTAGACTTGCCAGTTGTAATTCCAATTTCATTATCATTTACCTTACCAAGGACACTACCTTCAATACTTTTTTTTTGGAAGGGGAATTTTTATAGACTCTCTAACTTCCATTAAACTTTCACTCACCCAATCATCTTCTAAAGGGAGCTATTTGGGGGTATTACTGTGCTCTACCAAACAGGCAAGTGTGTTTTCTAATTCACCTTCCACCGAACTATCGAAATCCCTTTCCCATTTGGACAAAGTGAAACTCAAATTCTCCATCCTTAGAATATGAGACCAAATCATCTATAAATGAACATCCAAGATTACGCTTGGAAGGAGGAGCATTGACAATACATATGGGTTTTTCAACCACCGAAATAGACACATATGCACCATTAATCTTAATTTTTTTAAACCAATTAACAAGCTCTATAAGAGGATATAATTAGAAACCTTGCATACTCCAGATTTGTTAAATTAGTATACTCTTCAAAGATGGCTACTAGAGATCCCAATTCATGAGCTATTTTCATAAACCCATCCAAATTTCAATATTGCAGAGGAGACCCCTTACACCTTAACCATACAAGGTGACTGCACAAGCTAAAATTAGGAGTCCAATATTGGATTGAGTTCATATAAACTAGATAGCAACACCTTATCACCACTAAGAGGCTTAACCTTAACAAAAATCAATCCTTGCATAAAGAATCCTTTCTGCATTGTGGTCAATTTTTTAGGGTCCCTTAGATAGCCAATGGCACAGCAGCTGAGTCACTCCACATTAGACTCTTCAATACTCTATATGAGTAATTCATTCTACTTCAGATTTTAGTCCTTTATGTTAACAAAGGCTAGCTTCTGAGGCTTCTTCTTGTTGATACCAGATTGTCCTGTTCCTACTTCTCTCTACTACTAAAGGGACTTCACTTTAGACAAATGCTGACCAAAGGAAGAACCCTTTTTGGGCTACCCCTGGTTGAAACAACGACAGGTTGACTCTTAGATTTTGAGATTCTATGCAAATTTGGTTGAGTTCCTTCTCTAGGTGCCAAGGATTCTTCGAACCAAAGAACCGCACAAAATCAAACTGAACCCTATCCTTTCTTAGGTGCCACCTGATAAAAATTTCACCTACCTCACCTCACTTGCTAAAAATTCTACACAGAGTCTTCTCATCAAAACCCTTAGGAAAGCAAGAGAAATTAAACGAAGTTAAATCCTTTAATAATCATTTCTGAAAATGCAGTGTCATTCCTCATCCTACACTACTCGTCCTAGCTCTCACTCTCCCCACCTCTCTCATCTCTCTAACAAGTACATTGAATTAATAACCTAATCAATTCAATCATTAATCTAACAAAAGGAGACAACTGATTTCTAATTCAATTAATCGAAGTAATTGAATCAGTTCAAGTTTGTAAATTGTATACAGATAAAGTTAAGATGGAAAAAATCATATAAGTTGTTTCGTTACATATTAAAATTTAAATAAATTATATGAACATATTTTCACATTTTTATGAAACTAGTAAAGTGATCTAGGATTCACTGGTTTAAATTTTTTAAATAATTTATCATGGAAATTTATGTGATAAAATTATTATTTTTAAAAAATCAAATATGTGGCCAATCCTATATTTCAACAGTACCAGTTAACTAATTTAACAATTGAATCATTTTTTTTTTGTTATTCGTAGAATTTTTAAATAATACAAATATTTAAACCCACTAATATAATTATTATAACTGTGATTTGATTTAAAAAATAAAAATAAAAATATGAAAGCAAATGATGAGTATGAAACCATACATAAATAAGATACTATTCAGCGCGACAACTAGACATTTTTTTTTTCATACATTAATTTTTATAAATTAAAAATATTATATTAATTTTTTAATATGTCCAAAAATATTATAATAACAGATGCACTAAACCTTAATGTTTGAGTAATTACATCAAAATTAAACAGAATTATTATAATTTCCTTTGAATATTTCTAATGACGTGGAACATGAAAATTCATTGATAAGATACGTCACTGCTATGGCTATATATGGACACATGGTCAGGTCTGACACACTTCATTGGTTTCTTAGGGAAGGAATTGGAGCCGAGTTTTGTTTTTACCAGATGGATTAACACCGCAACGGCTCTAAAATTTTGAAGTTATACAATAAAATAAACAGCGCCCCATTTATTTAGGTTAGTTGGTCTCATTCTTTTAACATGGCTACGAAATCAAGAACTCTGGAGCTGACGGTTTCATCAGCGGAGGGTCTCCACATAAGGGGAAAGCCGGCCAAGAAGAACGTGTTCGCGGTGGTTCGCGCCGACTCTATAACGAGCCACACGACGGCGATGGTGAGCGGGGACGACGGGTGCCACTCGTGGAAAGAGAAGTTCGCCGTGGAGCTTGGGGCCAGGGCGAGGTGCGTGACGATTGAAGTGAAGTGCAAGACGGAAACAGGAGTCAGGGACGTCGGCGTGGCGCGAATTGCGGTTTCTGATTTTCTTGCAGGGACGGTGCAGGATCATCGCTTGCAGGTTTTGTGCTACAGGTTGAGGGATTGGGACGGCAGGGAAAACGGCACCGTCAAGTTCTCCGTCAGGCTTATGGCCTCGCCTCACGACGGCAATGATGATTCTTCGCCGTCTTCTTCCCATGGAGTTGTTACTGCTATTCCGTTTTCGTAGAACACCTCTTCAACTAGCACTACCAAATAATTATTCTGCTTTTATTTATTTTAAGAAAAATATTCTCTTTGCAGACAACTATAGATATCAACGCCTTCACGTAATATATTTTCTTATGTTTTTAATATTAGAACAAATTAATATGTATAAAGAGGCAAAGAGTTGTGATTCTGCACAATGATCCTGTATCAGTAATTTTCCCTTAATATTAAGTGAAATTTAACAAATAATAATTAAATATATAAATTAATTTTAAATATATATTTTATCTTTAAAGATCATATATGATTGCATAATTGGTTCAAGGATGAGGCCACTAAAATTATAATATCAATAAAAAAATATTTATTATTAATTTTTATTAAGAAAAAGACTCACTATTAGTAAAAAAATCACATATATTGAAAAAAAATGCCTAATATATAACTATATCATTTTTAAAGAAAAATATTTTCTTATAATTTGTTTTAGGCCTCCATTGTCATGATTCGGTCTTTTATATGTGTGATTTTAGTATAGTTTTTTCTAGAGTTTGAAAGAACTAACTAGATTATAAAATATGTAGTTCTCTTTTTTATATTTATTATTTAATGAGTTGTTTTAGTTTCTCACAATAATGGATGACTACACACACTACATTTGGATTTATTTGATGTGTAATAAAAGTATAGTTTTTTCTAGAATTTGAAAGAACTAATGAAATCATAAAATGTCTAGTTCTCTTTTTTATATTTATTATTTAATGAGTTGTTGTGGTTTCACGCAATAATGGATGCCTATACACACTACATTTGGATTTATTTTAGGTGTAATAAAAGTAAATCATGCACATATATCACTAACTATATCACTCTGGTTGAGAATCAATTCAATAAATATGTTAAAATCATCCAAACTAATTATAACATCTAGTTTTCTATGCACAAACTCTTTTAGTTAAATGTAATCATTAATCAAATCTCTCCAATATAAACCCCACAACAAAATGAGATTGTTGAACCTAAATATCAACTCTTACTCAATGTCATACAATCACTGTTATTCTATTCTAACTGACTAACTAGTTTTTTGGAGTTATGCATTATTACATGTCACTTACCTTACCAACTGCATACCAATATCATTTTTCTGAATAATACAAAATTAGACATCAATATACCTTCATTATTTAATTTTTTATAACATCTAGTTTTATAAAAAAAAAATTGGTCTTTTTATAACTTATCTTATAATTTTTATATATTTTCATTCTCTAAAATTTTATCCAATCAAATATTATTTTATTTATCATTTTTCAAATTTATTAAATGAGATAAAATTACTATTTTAATAAAAAAAAACTAACATAACTATTTTCATATAATTTATATAATTTTATTACATATAAATCATCATAAACCCTAAATCCTTAACACATATAATTATATTTAAACCCTAAAGATTATCACTTGTAACTCCTAATGACTATAACAAAACCTATTTTTAACACAAAATAAATCTAATCAATAAAAATATTTTATTGCAATAGATATTACATTTTAATTAAAAATGTTGTTTAACTAACAAAATTTATAGTTTTTTTAACAAATAAATATAACAAATTTTACATTTAGCCATCACAATTACAAACAAAAATAATATAATATGAATAATAAAAACTTAAAAATTGATTTTTTTCTATACTAAAATTTCCAACCTTCTCCAATATTTTTTTTTTCTTTCTTTCTCCTTGTTTACAGATTTCTTTCTTTCGTGTTGCATGCAGATCAAGGCTTGGCGATCAGGGATTTAAGAGGCCCAAACCGTCATCTTGCTTGGCGGTTTGGTGCCACTTGGCACTTATTAAAGCCAGTCAAAACCGTCATCTTACTTGTTGGTTTTCGCAGATTGTGACACATGTCATCACCCCATTCAACCTGCCATGTTGCTTGCCACTTTCGAAATATCTTTGCTCGTTACCTCGAGAACTAGCGGAATTTCTGCTCCAAACAGACAACTCAGTTGCCAGTTTTTAGCGCTTGATCCAAATTTGCTAGTTACAGTGGTGGTTTTAGCATACCTACGTTAAAAATTGGTCCAAACTGCTATCTTAATTACCGATTTTAGACAAATTACAGAATTTTGAGAATTTTTCACAAAACCCACTCTATTTTGAGAATTTTTTTATTAATATTATACTCTGTATGAAAAAAGGCTCCTGGAATTGTGTATAGTTGTCTGGTGGGTGCTGCTTGCAGTTATGAGTTGTACTTTGGTTGCAATGCATGTATAATTTTTGGTTGTAAAATTAATTTTGAGTTTAAAATTGATTTAAGATTAATTTGTAATATTTTTTTACGGTAGAAGAAAAATTTAAAATTAATTTTCAATCCATAATAAATTATGAGTAAAATTAATTATAAGTAATTTTTGTGTTATCTAAATTTTTATTAGTTTTCCTTTTACTTATTATTTTTATAATAAAAATATAATATAAATCACACTAATGTTAGTGATATGTGTTGATTAAAATTAATAAATACATAAATAATAAAATTGTATAAATATATTTGATTATTTGGTTTTTGATATTTCTAAATTCATAAGTGTAACCAATTAAATCGGTCTCAATTCATTGGATTCAATTTTGATGTAAACAAAAAAATAATGTAAATTAATTTAGTTAATTCGATTAAATAAAAAACTAAAGTGTTATTATTATTATTATTATTATTATTAATATTATTAATATTATTATTATTATTATTATTATTATTATTATTATTATTTGCTACCAAATGTTTACTTTTATAGAAATTTAGTTCAATTGCGTAAACAATGTTGATACATCATAATATGAAAAAAAAAAAAGCTTACTTTTGACCGTTTTAAAAGTTTATACCTTGTTCAAACAATTCACACTGAAGACGCAAAACCATATTTTAATTTTGATTCATGCTAAGCTGAATGAGTGACGTCCAACTCAAAAGCTAAGAAATTAACCAAACATAATGGATAAAGGGACCACATGAATTTAAGCTGATTCAAATCTCACGCATAGTGATAACAACGACCTTACATTGATGCATGCAAAAGAAGTTTAGCAGTCAGATACATGCCTCGGAGTCTCGGACATGAGTTTGCAAATCACTAATATTAGTAGATTTTAACTTAAAAAAATACTATTTTACAAAATAATCAATATATTTCACATTACAGTTTAAATTTATAAATAAAAAATCTTAAACGAATTACTGTAGTCTATTTTTTTAACAAGTATTTGTTTTTTTACTGTCTTTATATTTATTTATTATGTAAAAGCTAATTATTTATTATATTTAAACATATTAGTTATTTTAAAATTATAATTTAATAAATTTATCCAGAAATTTTGATAATCGATTACAGCAATGCTTGATTTTCTTTTTTTGAATACAGCATGGATTATACATATGTATATTATTTATCAAAAAGTGTTTGTTTCACGAGTTTAATTTAATTATATTTTCGGAAATTATATTCCTGTATTATTATTATAATATTATTTTTATATATTTGATAGATATTTATTATTCTTTGAAATATTAATAATATATGCATATTATTTATTAAAAAAGGTTTTAAGATTAGTTTAATTATAATTATTTATTTATATAATTTTTAAAGTATTAATTAGTAAAATTAACAAACTTATTATAAATAAAAAATTATAATTATATATATCTAACTCATTAATAATTTTTTTATTTCTCATTATTAATATTTTGACACGATGGATGGGAACAAAACCAAGGATAACGGTTCCATTGTTGGAACCAGATGTTGTGTGAATATGGGCCCGCACGCAATTGAAGAGCCATACTGAAATGTGAGTCAAAGATTATTAGCTATTAAGGGATTGGGAAAGCCAGTCAAAATGGAATTTTCAACTTTTAGAAAAGATTATTAGACAATTTTGGATCACAACGCTATTTATTATATATAATTATTTAATTCGTTTATTTTTAATTAATTAATTATATATTACGTCTGGTGGTATAAAATCATCTAATTATTTCTAGCATTCGGGAAAGGTTGTTACTTGCACAATTCGTGCTTGATTTGTTTAATCTGTCTGCAACCAGATACCACTGCTTTTTTTCTGAAAAACATTTTGAAGTGTATTAATTATCTTTGATTTGAGTTTGAATATGAGTTACTTTATTGTAATTACAACTAAGTCTAATGTAATATATTTTTTTTACTGGTATTATATAATTTTTATAGATTCAAAAGGTCACGTGATAAAATAAATAATTTATTCTGGTAGTATATCTTATGATTTTTAATACATCACTTATATTTCTTTTTCATTTAACAGAAAGAACAGAGTAAAAGAGATTAAAACATAAAGTTTTCAGAAAAGAAAAGAGCGAAAAAATAAAGATAAAAGTAGATATTACTCAATAAAACAAATTAAAATCCTCATGATTACAATGTGACATAAAAGTTAGAAAGACCTAATACTCTATATCTCTAATGTCCCTATCTCTAATATTCGCACAAATTAAAAGTGTTATTTAGCATTTTCAACTTGAAATAAGTAATATAATACAAAATAGAGAAAAAAAAAACAATACAACAAGTAATGGAAAATTACAAGCAAAATAAGAATATTAACAAAACAATACAACAAAATCGTGAAGAAAGCAAAAAAAGAAAAAGATGTAGTACTTTGTCCAAACACCTATAGAACAACAACAACCAATGATGATAATGTCAAGTCATTCCCAATGACAATAGCGCAAGACCATATACATAATGGGCCACCAAGTCGATAACTATAGCCATCACCAAAACTTGAACAAAGCCTAATCCAAAGATGTATTTGTTCAATGAACTAAGCGTTTCAATAAAGAGCTCCAGTAGAATAAAAAATTCCAATCATAGGAACAACCACAAATTCCAAATTTCAAAATAGGCAACCAAAGCTTAACTACCAAACAAAAATAATACTTTAAAATTTAACCACTTAACCACCAAGCACAAATAAATGAAATGTTTAATCACCATAGGCAGAAGCTAACAAACCGATAAATGTTTAACAATCCACAACAGAAGTTCGACACAATGCTTAACCACTATGGGCATGAACATATATTAGAGAAAACTCTAATGAACTACACCAATACAAGTCAGTCAAAGAAAATTTTCCACAAACATTGTATGCAGAGTTTTAATGCACCAAACCCTCAAAAAGATTTTTCCACAAACACCTTGTGTGCATAGTTTTAATGCCCCAAAACTTCAAAAAGATATGTTGTAGTTGGTTCTGACAACATCCTTGAAGTATCTGACGGTGGAATCGAGACTAATCTGGCAACAGTGTTTGACTCTAAGGCACTATAATTGGTGGTTGTGTCACCTTCCACAATTGAAGCCAAAGAGCGAGGAGGATTTCAATCAAGTCTCTGGTGACGAATCTTGAAATCGAAGAGCGAAGAGGAATCAAAATCCGACATGGACATGGTGACTTTGCTTTATGTGCTTTCAACCTAAATTGTTGATCGATCCTGAACAGACGGAGATTGTCAACGAATCGGAAAACCTAATTAGGCAAGAGTTAAAGGGAGCATGACGTGTTGAACAGTAAAATGGTTGAAGAACGTTAGTGCCGAATTGCAATGTATGCGAAAACCCTAGAATTGGGAACATGGTAGGAGAGCGAATCGAGAGAAACAAAAAACAACCTTCAACTACAGGAGAAAGATTGTCTGCACATGATGAATGAACAATAGAAAGTGTGATATTTTTCTTTAGAAAATGAAACAATGAAAAATTTATCAAGCAGCCGATAAAAAGAAAATGGATAAAGATGCTTTAATACATGTGAAAATTCATGGATCAAGAGAAAGAATAGAGAAAAAGAATAAAGGTGAAAGTGAATATTACTCAAAAGCGAAAATCAAGATCTACATGATTACAATATGACTTGTATAAAAAAGTTAGAAAAGCCTAATACTCTATATCACTAATAATATCTGGTTTAAATAAAAATCTTAAATTTTAACATAGCATGTTAGTAAAATTAAAATATATTGATTTTAATGATGAGAAATGCTACAACGATAAATTGTTAGCTACTTAATTAGAACATTCTCTCTCTTTTCTATATAAGATAATGCAAATGATAAAAATACTGAAAATTTTAGAATTCATAAAATACTTACAAACTTTGATAGAGAGAGTTAGGCTTTTACAAACAAAGGGTTGGACTCAGAGTAAGTAGGAGAGATATATAGAAAAAAGGGTAAGAGATGTAAACTAGAGAGAGTCTAAAGCATAAGTTAACTAGTTGGTTTTTTCCCTTCTTAGACTTCAACCTATTTAAAGAATTATAAGGGTACCAAAACAAAAATTAAATTTTCTAATTTCTAGAAAGTCATCTTCTTTTCTGAAAGTAGTCTATCCTTTAATTTGATGTTGCTTTCAATTATTACTCTAATTGTTTTTGCTGACACTTGATTAGGAGAATCAATACTTTGACCACAGTCTGCTGCTTATATTTTCCCATTATTAATAGTATAGACTGTAGTAGCTCAATCACAATAATTCATTTATATTATTTTTAGAGTATTAGTTGGTAAAGTCAATAAACTTATGTAAAACTTTTTACCGACACTCCATAAGTCTTTCTTTCTTTATATTGACGGAAATAAAAGGAAACCTTAAATCAATAGATACAAGATTATAGTATGTATAGAGAATAAATATAAAAGATATGAGTTCAATAAGAACTCTTAAGGGTTTTACTACTTACTTTCTAGGGGATTATTTTTTTAGAATGTGTGTTGTAATTTGCTTAATGAGATGACAAATTTATAATCCCCCAAGTTAGGCAGAGACCCCCTCAAATGAGCTTTTTATAATGGACTCAACAGATATTATAAGATATGATAAGATATGATTATCACCATATCTTTAATTTCCAGATAATGATAAAAGATAATTGATTAATACCAATTCACTATTATTTCCAACATCTCTTTCTCTCTATATATACAAAAAATATTTAGGCCATACCCAACAATAGCTTCATAAACGAGTTTCTTAACTTAACAAATTAAAACTACTTTTTCTAAATCCTCTAGAGCTATATTACTTTTCAGAAACTTATACATAATTTTGCAGTAAGAAAACTTAAGAAACACACATTTTTATTGAGTTTAATTAGTATGCATTGACAGTGTAAAAGAATATTACACTAATATTTAATCATATCTCTTTTATTTATATGAAATTTAAAATATTAATTGGTAAAGTCAACAAACTTGTCATAGATTAAGGGTCGTTATTGAATGTCATTGTAAAAGTTTTACAATTATAGTGCATTCTAATTAAACTTTTTTTTATTTCATATGATAATGGTTGAAATAAAATTATATTGATTGATTTCCACACAATAGGTAATGACAAAAAAATTATTTTTATTATTAAGAAACAATTCTTTATATAAAAACCTAAAAATAAAGTAAGAAACTTTTATTTCACAAAGATTTACTTTCACAATTTCTTATAAAAAATCAAATTTTCAACTTAATCACTCTTAAAGAAACTCTGATTAGAGTTGCTCTTTTATCATCCCATAAAATCCCATGTTTGTAATTTTGGAAATTTTTTACCTTGAAACTGTTAAATCTATAGAAAAATTATAATTATTTATACATGGATAATGTAAATATTAATAAAAATCGTAATAATTTTAAATCATTGAACAGTTTTTTGACATCAACACAGTTTTACTTCTAATTTAAAATGTTTTATATACGATTATAAGTTTAATAAATAATAAAAATGTGCTTACAAATATATTTTTTAGTTGATTTACGGCATGGAAATATTTGTAGGGTGGTATATATTTAGTATTAAACTTATTTATCTTTCATAAAGTACATCATAATATTTACAAATCATTTTTTCTTTCGTATCTTTCTTTCATATTTTCGATATGATTTGACATTATTTTTTCCATCTTAAGCAGGAGAAGAGTTAAGTATGTTGGATTCTCCGTGTCATATCTACGTGTAAGTAAAATTCATGACAAAATTGAAGCAACTGAAAGGAAATAATTGTTATTTCCGCTGATCCTCGTCAAAGTTCTATGAAGCAAATCCTAACACGCATAGAAGAGTTATACAAAATAAATTTCTCTTAATCTATTAGCAGAAAATATATGAATTGTTCTTTCTTTCAAAATAGATATATATATTTTGTACAAATCGGACCGAATGAGAATTGAAATTGTGCTGAACTGTGGGCAGCGATGCACGATGTATTGACGCGTTATGCTGGAAAGTAAAAGATATATACATGTGTATACAACTCAGAATGATTCTTAGTCCTCGCACTCTGGTTTGGTGGAACAACTCAACAACTAGTCAATTACCACAACCAATGTTTTATTTGTTCATTCAATCTGTTTCCAACTAGATATATACTATTATTTTTTATTTGGTGGAAAATAATTTGGTGTATATATGTCTATATATATTATGATTTCTTTTTGGATGGTGATTTTATTTTTAACCACTATATTATTTATGCTGAAATACTTTATGATTTTAAAATGTTCAAATTAATATATTTTGAATTTTTTGGGTAAATATTTTGTATTATTTTATGACTTTAGAATGCTCACATAAATTTATCAATTTTAAATTAATCTATTATTTTTTGTACGCATGGAGAAAAAGTAAAAAACAAGCAGAAAGAGAAAATTATCCAACACTAACCATGTCACTCACAAAGACATCAAAATTATTAAAAAGAATTTTCCAATGAGTCCCACCATGGGGAATGTTGTGATAAAGTCACATTAATGTGTATATGTATTTTCCTCGGCAAAGTTTCAAACAATTGCCTTATTTCCATAATAATTTTTCATAAAACGGCTGAAATAAAATTAAATCTTTCAAACATGCTCTAGTTTGAATTTGAAGATCTTCGAATCTTATTGGGATATTCAGGTTGGCAAAAAGAAGAAAGCCCGTCAAAAGGGAACGGGGAAAGCCAAGCCGCCGACAGGAGTTGTCCAAATCTATATGGATTGCATTGCATCTATTTTCTTCAACACCCTGTATTGTTTTAATAGCCATGCAGTAATGATTAAAATGTTAAATTTCTAAAGTCAGAATAATGAAAAGGACAACCAAATCTTGTGTAACTTTATAATTTTTTTTAATCACTGACATGCTCTTTTTGTTGCAAAAGGCTGTGCAAAATCGTGCTTTTATAATGAAAATTAGCAAACGTACACCTCATTTTTAAAGGGAATGGAATAAAAAATAATTCTGAATTGTATGGATGGAACGAATGAGTGTCTGAATAGAAACAAAAGACTTGCGCGCGTTTAAATTGTAAAAGTAAAAACGATTGAATAGAGGCACTGGAATTTGAGAATAGCATAGCAGCAAAATCAGATTCTGTTCTTTTAAATTGTTATTGAAGGTGTTATATACAAAGCTCGGACAAAGAAAAGAGAAGTCACAAAGGCCTAAGTCTAAGTAACAGAAAAACAAAAAATGGTTAAAACAGAAATAACTAATTTTAACTGTCATAAAGTTGAAGGAGTTGGAAAAACACACAATGTTGTGATTAATTCTAAGAGTCCCCCTCAAACTAGGAATGAATATTCAATATTCCCAGCTTGAAACAGGAAGTTTGAAAAAGCTGAGGAGACAAGATTTTAATGAACAAATCAGTCAATTGCATGGAAGAGGAGATAGCAAGAAGTTTAATGACACCCACATTGAGTTTGTCTCGAATGATATGGCAATCAATATTGATGTATTTGGTTCGTTCATGAAAAACTTAGTTAGATGCTATTTGGATTGCGTTGGTGTTGTCATAAAATAGAAGAAAAGGTTTTTGAAAATGGACTTGAAAACTATCAAGAAGGTACTGTAATCATTGGATTTCACATGTGGCAGATGCCATGCCTCGATATTATACTTTGGATAAACTTCTGGAGATTGTAGGTTGCTTCTTGGACCGCTAAGCAATCAAGGAATGGCCAAGGTAGACGGAGAAGCCTGTGATTGAGCGACGAGAATCAGGACATCCAGCCCAATCAGAGTCGCTGAAAACATTGAGTTGAAGAAAGCTAGAGCGAGGAAAGTAGACACGCAGGCCAGAAATGTTTTTGAGATAACGCACTATGCGAAGAGCAGCTTGGAGATGAATATTGGTTGGGCAAGATATAAACTGACTCAAGTGTTGAACATCAAATGTGATATATAGTCTAGTGGTGGTTAGGTAGATGAGGTGTCCAATGAGTCTTCTGTATGGGGAAGGATCAAGCAGCAAAGTACCAAAGGAAGCATGAAACCAAGAGGTGTACTCCAAGGGAGTGGATGCAGACTTGCAAGCCAATAAACTAATGTCAGAAAGAATGTCAAGTGTATATTTACATTGACATAGGTGGATGCCATCTTTGGTTCGAGCAACTTCGAGTCCTAGAAAGAATTTCAGATGGCCCAGGTCCTTAATGAAAAATGCAACATCCAAAAGGGAGGTGATGACCTAAATTTCTGAAATGTCATTGCCTAACAAGATTATGTCATCCACATAAACAAGGAGTGTTGTGGTAGATGAACTAGAAAATTTCAGAAATAAAGAATGACTAGCTATGTAGTAATGGTAACCATGATTGAGCAAAAAGGAGGAGAGGCGAGCAAACCACTATCTACTGGCTTGCCTGAAGCCATAGATGGATCGCTGAAGTTTGCAGACTGACCAAGAAGGGAAGCCAAACTAAGAAGAACCTTCATATACACTTCCTCATGAATTTCACCATGAAGAAAGACATTGTTAATGTCTAGTTGTTTTAGATGCCAATAATGAATGAAGGCAAGGACCAATAAGACTCGAACGGTGGTGAGTTTTGCCACTAGAGAAAAAGTGTTAATAAAATCTAGTCTCTCCATCTATGCATAGCCTTTCGCTACCAAGCGTGCCTTGTAACATTCAATGGAGCCATCTAAATTACACTTGGTTTTGAAGATCCATCTACATCCAATGGGAGATTTGTTTAGAGGGAAGTAGAGTGAATTTCCATGTGCAAGTAGTCTCGAGAGCATCCAATTCGGTCTTGATAGCTTTAAGCCAGCAATACTGCTTGGCAGATGAGTACACAGTTTGCCATTTCTGTTGGAGAGATTCCCTTGTTGAATTATGTTCCTACCTCTATAAGAGGGAAATCCATGTTTTCTATAGCAGACACTCTCAGTATACCCTACATTCCCACAGTAGGTGTAAGAAGTGTTTCCACTCTCACTGTTCTGGTTTCCTAAGTCCACAGTAGCTGCGTTTCTTGCTGCACTATGTACGATAAGATCTTCAAAATTGAAAGTAATGGCTATTGCTAAAGTTGTCATTAAAAGGCCCTTCAAGAACTGCATAACCTAATCCTTTATTTTTATCGCTAAAACTGCTTCTGTCATTCCACAGGGACATTTCATCTAATACCTATATACAGGAATTGGCCTAAAGCTTTCTAACTCATCCCAAATGGTCCTCAGTTTGGTGAAATATTGGGTAACTGTGGAGTCTCCCTACCTCGTCGATGTTGCTTCCAATTACAAATTCGAGATGCAAATCTTGTCTCTTTGGGAGTATCTATCTCGCTAGCTTTTCCATTAATGAATTTGAATTTATTCTTTGCACTTAACGTTGTTGCCATGGCTTTGCTCCATGTGCTATAATTTCATTCATCAAGAGGAGTTAAGACCAGAACTATGACAAGATTTTTGCTCGGATGCAGATATAGATAGTTGTGTATGTTGACTGTGGAGTCAAGATCATCGCTTACATTTGAAGAAGACAATGTCATGAATGAAGATGAATTAAGAATGAGACGCAACAGAGAGCTCTTGTAGAAAAAGAGCTCTAATACCATGTGAAAGAAAGAGCACCCTCAAAGAAAAGTAAAAAAGATTGAATATAGGCAGTGGAATGCGATAATGGCATAGAAAAATCTCATTCTGTTCTTTCAAATTGTTATTGAAGATGTTATACACAGCACTCAGACAATGAAAAGAGAAGCCACAAAGGTCCAAGTCCAAATAACAAAAAAACAGAAAATAATTACAACAGAAATAACTAATTTTAACTATCATAATAGAAAAGTTGAAAGGTGTGGGAAAAGGCACGGTGCCGTGATTAATGCTAAGAGAAATGGAAAAGAAAAGAAAGTATGGTAATCTTGTTTCAACGCTAAATATTATAAAATCATTGGTAAGAGAATAAAGGAAAATTTTAAAGGATGTTTCATATAATAAAAAAATTAAAATTTGTTACAAGTTATTTAAAATATATTTTTTAAGTTTTTTATTTTTATTTTGAAGGAAGAATAAGATAGATGGAATGGAACTCATAAATTATTGATACTTTTTTATTACTTTCTTTATACTAAACTAGAGAAATAATTTATTTCTAGTCCTCAGTTTACTGCATCAGTAACTTTCAATCTTCCATGCCTAACATGGCATTAGAAAGAGAAAAATAAAGAATATTAGATAAGGAAATTCGAATACGTGATGATAATATGATTAAAAATAAAAAATATGCTAAAATAAGTTATAAAAAAAATTAAATGATAACTCTTCATTAATATATTTTTATGTATGATATTCTTTAGTAATTCTTTATAATATTGATGATTTTATTTTACGTGTATCCGTTATTCTCTTATTTTTATCAGTACAGTAAACAAAAACCGAGTGCTTCTAAAGAGCAATTATCTTTCTCGTTAAATATATACGAGATGCTCATGATTTCTTTCCTAGACTTTATACAGATTATAATATTGTATTTATTCATCTAAGTTTTTTTTTGTTTTTTTCATCCTTCATACTAATTTGGGTGACATTTCTAAGGTTAATCAGTAGATTGATTGACACGCATGCTTGTTTGGGTTATTAGTTATTTAGATTTTCTTTTTTCAACATAACTATGAACCTTCTTTTCGGGGCTTGTTTTGCGTGATAAGTATGTATGTTATATTGCTTTGGCACTTCTTGTGCTCTCAAACTAAGACCTAAAAGTTACCTTCTCTTTATTATACTATTATTAGTTTGGTCATTTACTTTTTAATCATAACTTAAATAATTAGTAATTTTAAATATTTAAAATATATTACATATAAATAAATTAACTTAATACGTAGATTCGTAATTTAATCACACTTGTTCATAAAAAGATATTTGAAAGTCATGTTAGCATGCATTGTTATTAACGCGTTACTAACAATGGCGAAAAAATATATTTAAATTTTATAAGAATAAAAACAATATGGAAAAGTTTACAAGGATATTTAATATTTATAAATTTTATAAGAATAAAAAATATATTTTATATTTTAATATAAAATATTTTTTATAGATGATGCAAAATATTTATAGATGATGCAAAATATTTTTTAGTGGGTAAAAAATAGAAAGTTTATAATATAAAGTATATAATTTTATTAAAGATAATTAAAATATTTAATTTTTTTAAAAATCTATAATTTTATTAAAGAAAATTAAAATATTTAAATTTTTATAAAATAAAAATAATACCAGATAAATTTGTATTTTTTTTTATAAATTTCAACAAATGTTGCTAGAATGTTTTATCTTCCAAATTCTTTCTTTAATTTACTTTGTAAAAATCGTAAAACGTGTAGTGGATTAGCTTTGCTTCACTGTGGGGGCAGCTGTATGGTAGAAACAAGATGATGCATATGCACGTATGTCATGGACAAAAATGATGCATGAAGTTACAACTGAGAATGATTCTTCGTATCTAGTGGATTTGTCACTGACATTAGCATTTGGGTGGATGGAACAACTCGGCAACTAGCACGAGCAATGTTTGCAACTAGATAAGGCTTTAGTTTAGCATTAAAAAAACATACGACGATTAAAGCTCCCAAACCTATTATAACAAAATTACATGTTCCCTAAAATTGTGAGGAGGAAATGAGGAAAACAGGAAGGTGATGTGTGTATCATGGGAGAAAATTTGTGAGAGGGGAGATTGAGAGTCAATGATTTAGATAAGTGTAATAAGGCAATGGTAGGAAAATGGAAATGACGTTTGCAGGTAAAAATAACTTGGATTCAACTATGGAAAACCAAGTATATGGACGGAAAGATCGGAACTAAGAATTCAAAAGAACTTACTGTTCTAGAACCTAATGTTTTAGATGGTGGATAGATCTTCAATCTGTTATGACAATCGGAACTAAGAATTCTTAGTTTCGCATTCAAAATATTGTTCTTCCACATGGTATAGTATGCCTAATCTGTTACAACCATTAGGAAGTAGTGTCTCATCTCCTATTCTCTTGTCATCTAGTGTATCTAGTTCGGATGAGCTACTATAGATGATTGTGGAATGATGTGAATTCCCCTTACCACGAATTCAGAACGGATCGATTAGGACTATTTGTTAGAATGGAAAAACAAAAATGTAAGAATTAGGGATGATGGTGGTTTTGGGGGAGACGCCACTTCCGGGAAGGAAGATAAGTCTCAAAGATACCACAAGGGGTTGAAGGCCCTTGATAAGTCTCAAGTTTGGTTTAGCCAAGAACCTAGGAGATACATTCTCTCAAGAAAAGTTTTATCCAAAGCAATACATATAGGAATTCTATAAAGCCAAGAAATAAATGCACCATTTACTAACATTGATTGAGGCTTATTTATTAAATAACCTCCCTACTGGTGCATATGAAAAGGCAACAGCCACACTGAAGGAAAACTAGACAACCACTAAAATTCAACACTCCAAGATAAAAGAAAAATTAAAATAAACTATTTTTAAAGCATGGCAAATAATACAACAGTATCAGTACTTTTTACAACTTTATTTAATTAAACCCACTTTGATTAAAATAACTTTGAAGCAACATCCTCTATTTCATGAATCTTCAATGATGACCATGTATTGAATTAATTTTGCCTCTATGTCCTTTTCATTAGGTGCAGCTTCGAGAATTGTTGCTACCACTTGTTGTAAAGCTTCTCTTGCCTTGTCATAAGTGTCCCAAGTCCTTCAAGCACCTTATTGTCTTTGTTTGTAGCTGTGTCCTCATCACAAAGTGTCACTACTTGTTTGGCAATAGTTTTATAAAATTGTTTTCAGTATTTTAGTTTTTAAAAACTAAAAAACTTCCTTGGTGTTTTCTGAAAACAGTTTTCAAAAACAATTCTGGTTTTTTAGTTTTTAAAAACTAAAAAACTGGAACAGCTAAAAGTAGTTTTACTTTTTAGTTTTCTTTTTTTGTTTTGAAAACTTAAAATACAATCAGAATATGTTGTTTTTTGTTTTTTATTAATGAAATTCTAATAAAAATGAACAAGTTTTTCCATTTTTACATCTTCAAAACAATTTTCAAATATCACTTGCTAAACAAGTTTTTTTTTTCTTCTCTTCCCAAAAATAGTTTTTGAAAATTATTTTTGAAAACTCTTTTCAAAAACTAAAAAACAAAACCAAAACAATCAAACCCTGAATCTCACTTATGGTAGTTTCTTGGGATATCTAAATTTGGAGGAAAAAGGGTAAAAAAAAAATCTTAGTATAATATGGCTGACTATACTATGAAGTATATGATTGACGAGAAATTTATTGGTGTTTAAAGGTAAACATTTTTGTGTGGAAAAGGTTTGGCAAGATGTCCTACAAAGATCTTGGCTTGGACAAAAAGGTACTCTAAGAAGTCCTCTATTTTATTTTGAGTGGTCTATCCAACCATAATACTGTTTTACTAAGCTTAGGTAGAAAGTATTTGATATTAACTCTGATTTGATGAGGGAACTTGTAAGGGTTGTGTCTGATATAGGGACTTAATGAAGGTTCTTATTGTATTGTTGGTTTTTTGCTACTCTAACCCAGTATTTGGTAGTTACTTTTTAGTCATGCCTTGTGATTGCAAGGTAACTATAGTGATGAATAAATTTTGTCTTTTCCAAAAAAATAGGTTTATTAACCCAATGTGGTTTGGATTGACCGATTCTGGTCATTCAATTTATTTTTTAAATGAATAAAAAATTATTCATTTTTATTAATTATACTATTTATTGATTAATATATTCTCAACTATATCTTTTTGTTATTCTTTATTCTCTCTTCATGTTGTGAAAATTTTTATTTAGTTTTGATATTATGTGTTTAATTTGTTGTGTTTGAGAAATTTATATACTATTACTTTAAATTTTAATTAGTATGTATTATTAACATATGACAAGTTTTACTCCAATATTTAAATATAACTTTTTATTTAAGATAAATTTGTTGATTTTAACAATTAATACATTAGTATAAAATTTTTTTATACTAATTAAATAATTGAGATTTTTTTTATTAGTAGTGATTTTTATTTATTAGTTTAACTATAAAATTTATTTATTTTTTATATAGAATAGACCATAACAATCGAGTAGTGAACTAAAAATTCTCCCAATGACTCAAATACCTTTGAGCGAATTGATTACCGGACAGTTTTTAGTTTTTAAAACTGTGCCTCAACGCCAATGAAGGAGACTAGATTCGTGGAGTTCCCTTATCCGTTGATGTAGTAAAAGTGTTTGGATATTTTCGTAGCACATTACTTATTCAGTTTGTTTTTTTTTTTTCCCAACCAAACGTACATTTATTAATCATAAAATAAATAAATTTTTTATTCTAATAATAGAAATGAAAAAATAAATTTTTTTGTGAACAAATGAAAAATAGATAGAATAGATTTTTTTCTGTGAAAGGATAGAATAGATGATATAATGTAATAGTAAACAAATAAATAAATGAAAGGTATTTGATAAAATGTTTGAAAATAAGGAGTGTGGTAAACCCATGGTAATCCTATAATCATAATGGTATGGATGAGTGTTCATGGATTATATTGAATTAAATTTAAAATAAAATAAAATTTGATTTAATCAAATTTAATTAGATTTGTAAAAAAAAATAAAAATATTGGATCAAATTGAGAACAGATTAAATTATATTACATTCATAGAATAAAAAAAACAAAAAAATCTATTTAACTTTCTATGAAACATAAAAAGTATAATAGTAAACATGAATAATTATAAATAAAATGTTAAAACATACATTATTTCATCAAAATAATATATAAAAGTAATTATAAATGTTTAATGTATTTATTTTCTAACATATATTTAATAATTTATAATCTTCGCCATCATAAAAATATTTAATTCATTTATTTTCTAATATATCTTTAACCTATTAATTAATAATATTTAAAGTTTAAATTATATAATCAATTTTCTAGTTACACTTTTTTAAATATATATATATATATAATAATAAAATATTAAACTTTAAATTAAACAAATTAATTTACAGGTTATAATTTTTTATAATTTAAATTTATTTATATTATAGTCAAGATTTAATCAAATTTAATATAATTATATTCAATATAGTTATATTGATTTGAATGGACATTTGAATCAATAACAGCCCTAACAGGACAGAAGTAAATAAGATAAATGTGAACTAGAGTAACCATGATAATCCTGCGAATGATTCTACGTACAAATGGTAGCATATGAATTTAGAAAACCTGGTGCGCGGTTATTGTATAGAAAATGTGTAACAAGAAAAGCATGTGCACCGATCGATTAGATTGGTTAGGCATAGCCGTCCCATGTTTTTGTTTTGTTTTGTGCAGCAATAGCATGTGTAACAGACTATCCTTCATCTTATGAAAGTATAAAGTAGGTTTTGAATTATATTGTATTAGAAACAAATTATAGTATGTCAATTAATGATATTGAATTGATAGAATGAGAATGAATGTGTACCTGAATTGATATTCATATCCATGAGAACTATTGAACAGAACTCTAGGAGGTTCTTCTGGCTACCTTCTGAGGGGTTAGGTTATTGTAGAGAACAATTCTAATGTGTAAATTTGTTTAATGGGATGACAAATTTATAACCCCCCAAGGTAGTCAGGGACCTCTCTTAATTGGGCTTTTAATCTGATTGACCTAACCCATCACAGAGTCAATCTCACTGTAATCCCAGTTCAATTAACCATATTGTTAAAGATAAGATATTATCGGTTAGAGATAAGATATTGTCGGTTAATGATAATAGATATTGAGTGATACTAATCCACAATTAATTTCAACATTCTCCCACTTGGATAGTGTCAATCAATAATCAACATACAAATCATTAAGCTAAAACGACAATTGCCGATATATCATATATTAATTAGCGATATGAAAAATTTGAGCAACAAAATAAATATCCGATAGGGATATTAATCAATTGCATTTAGCTAATATTTTTCATAGATGTATGGCATAATGCAATCCCATAAATGACACTACAATGGTCCAAGCATAAATAAAATGCTAATAAGAAACATGAACAAAATGACGTCAACTAGAGCATGTCTCTTAAAGAAAATAGAGAATCAGACTCCCACTAACTTAATACATCAAAAGCCTTGACTAAACCCATGTGAGTTACATGAATAAGAAAAATTCCAACAGTTAAGGCCTTAGCCAGTGGATCTGCTAACATCTCCTCAGAATCAATGTTTTCAATCCGAGTGTGAAAACTTTGAATTTGCTCTCTAACAAATTGATACTTGATATCAAAATGCTTTGAACGAGTAGAGCTTTTGTTGTTCCGAGAGAAACTCACAGCAGCAGTATTGTCACAATAAATCACAAGTGGCCTGGAAATGCTTTCAACAATGTGAAAGTCAGATATCAATTTCTTAAGCCACATGGCCTGGCGAGTGGCCTCAAAACAAGCAACATACTCTGCTTCCATGGTAGAGGTAGCTGTAAGAGACTGTTTAATGCTCTTCCAAGAGATAGCTCCTCCTGCCATCATGAAAATAAAGCCAGAAGTAGATCTACGATCATCAGGGCAACCTGCAAAATCAGAATCAGAATAGCCAGTGACTTGAAGTTGATCAGACTTCATAAAAGTCAACATATGATCCTTGGTTCCCTGTAAATATCGCATGACCCTTTTAACGGCTTTCCAATGACCCAAACCTGGGTCGCTCAAGTATCTGCCTAAGGCATTAACGATGAAAGCAATGTCAGAACGAGTACAGACTTGAGCATACATCAGACTGCCAACAGCGGAAGCGTATGGAATTTTCTTCATAGCATCCACTTCTTCATCATTATGAGGACATTGTTTGTTGGATAATTTATCACCACGTTGCACAGGTGCAGCACATGGGGAGCAAGCATTCATGTTGAACTTCTTGAGAATCTTCTCGATATATCCCTTCTGAGACAATCCAACTATGCCATGTGACCTATCACGAAGAATTTGGATGCCTAGAACAACAGAAGCTTCACCAAGGTCTTTCATATCAAAATGTCTGCACAACATTGATTTTGTCTCAACCAATAAGTTCATACAACTACTAGCAAGGAGAATGTCATCGACATATAATACGAGAATGATGAAATTACTCCCACTAGTCTTCAAGTAAATGCACTGGTCTGCAACATTTTCCTTGAAATTGTAAGTAGTGACAACCTGGTCGAATTTTAAATACCATTGCCTAGATGCTTGTTTCAGTCCATAAATGGACCTTTTAAGTTTACACACCAAATACTCATTGCCTGCTTCAACAAAACCATTAGGTTGAACCATGTAGACATCTTCAGCAAGATCTCCATTCAGAAAGCTGTCTTTACATCCATCTGCTGTAGCTCTAGGTCAAAATGAGCAACTAAAGCCATGACAACTCGGAGTGCGTCCTTCGTTGAAACTAGTGAAAAGGTTTCTTTGTAGTCAACGCCTTCCCGTTGACTATAACCTTTAGCCACCAATCCAGCCTTATACCTATCAACCTTTCCATCTAGAGTACGTTTTGTCTTAAAGACCCATTTAGATCCAACAGGCTTACAACCTGCTGGCAAGTCCACAAGATCCCAAAAATTATTATACATGGAAGACAATTCATCATGCATAGCTTTTAGCCAATCAGAAGCATGAGAACTAGAAAGTGCTTCCTGAAATGTGATGGGATCGTCATCATCATGTGGATCATATTCGTGCTCCTGAAGGTATACAACATAGTCATTTGGTATAGAAGGTCGGCGTATTCTCTGAGATCGTCTTAATGGGGCCACATCAACATCATCAAGTTGTTGATCATTGAGTTGTGGTTCATCAACTCGTGGCTCTGTCATTTGTTCATCTTGCCTCTCAACAATTTCTTCATCTGTGTGAACCATTGGGATTGAGATGTCTGTAGGAAGAGAATAAGATGGTAATGGAAGCATGGTTCGATCTTCTCTGAAGGTCATCATTCGAGGTGTGTAACTCCTACTGTCCAAATCGTCCTCAAAGAAAACTGCTCGGTCAGATTCAATAACTCGTGTAGAGTGAGAAGGACAATAAAATCTACATCCTCTCGAACCGATGCAGTAGCCAATGAAATGACCGCTAATAGTTTTGAGATCAAGTTTCTTTTGTTTAGGATTATAAGGTCTTACTTCTGCCTTACAACCCCATACATGGAAATGTCTCAAACTCGGCTTTCTACTAGTCATTAGCTCAAAAGGAGTTTTGGGCACAGATTTGCTACGTACCTGATTAAGAATGTACATAGCAGTTCGCAAGGCATCTCCCCTAAGAAATTCTGGCAGAGATGAATGTGATAACATACACCTCACCATGTCCATGAGTGTTCGATTTCGTCTCTCAGCAACGCCATTTTGTTCAGGAGTTCCAGGCATGGTGTATTGAGCTTCAATTCCGTATTCATCAAGGAATCGAGCAAATGGACCTAGATTTCTTCCTGTCTCGTCACAACGACCATAATATTCTCCTCCTCTATCAGACCTTACACACTTAATTTTATTTTCTGTTTTTAGCTCAACAAAGGCTTTAAAGGTTTTGAAGGCTTCAAGAGAGCTTGCTTTATCCTGAAGAAGATATACCCATCCATGTTTGGAGAAGTCATCTATGAAGGTAATAAAATACCTATAGCCACCCATAGCAGTAGGTGTAATAGGTCCACATATGTCAGTGTGAATTAATTGTAGCATATCGTCACATCTGTTTGAACTTTTATTCCTGGTTTTGGCAGTGAACTTCCCCTTGATGCAATCGACACAAGTGTCATAATCTGAGAAGTCAAGATCATGCAGAATCCCTTCTTTTATGAGTCTTTCAATTCGAGGCCTAGAAATATGCCCCAAACGTCTATGCCATAGCATAGAGGAAGATTCATCAATCCTGTTACGTTTACTCCCACTAATGGAGTTAACTGACATATCAGTTACGTTTAACATGTAAAGTCTGTCATGCAAAACTCCTGAACCAACAACAGTTGAATTATAATAAATCACCAATTTTCCATCACCAAAATGAAAGTTGTATCCACATTTGTCTAAAACAGAAATAGATATCAAATTCCTTCTCATGGAAGGGACATAAACAACATCTTGCAATAATAAAGTATGTCCAGAGGATAAACATAAAGAGACAACTCCAATGTCAGCAACGGGTACTCCAGCTCCATCTCCCATAACAATCTTCGTCTCAACAGCACTTGGTTTCCTCAAGCTTGTGAACCCCTGTAAAGAATTCACAACATGAATAGTAGCCCCTGAGTCTAACCACCAGGAATTTGGAGGAACATCAACCATATTAGATTCAAAGCAAGTTAGTGCTAGCATATTACCTCGCTTCTCCTATTTCTTTTTCAGGATAAAGCAATCTTCCACCTTGTGACCACGTTTCTTACAATACTTGCAAGAACCTTTAAAGAATTTCTTCTTGGGTTCTAAATGTCGTTCTGCTTTCTCTGTACCCTTTTTCTTCTTTCTTTTATATCTGTTAGCACCTTTAGCACCTGAACTAGAAGCAACGAACTGAATGCTATTAGGCTTATTTTTCTTCATTGACTCCTCCTCTTGGGTGATTATTGCAATCAATTCATCCACTCCATAATCATGCTTTTGAATGTTATATGAAGTCTTCATAATGTCAAACTGAGAAGGCAGAGATTCCAAGATGTGATAAATTAAAGTGTCTTCGCCAACCTCAACCTTGAGAGACTTCAGCTTATTATAGAAATGTACTAACTTCATAATGTGTTCACGTACACCGCTGACATCATCATATTTGGTCTTTTCAAATAAGGAAAGATATTGGCTTTTCTGTGCCTTATCAAAAGTTGTAAATTTTTCACCGACTGCTTTCAGAAAAGCACTAGCATCATCAAGATCTGGAATGCTCTGTCTAATAGATTTCTCCATGGTGAATTTAATCACCTTCAGGCACACTCTGTTAGAGTGTTCCCATTTCTCATGAGAAATTCGCTGAGCTTCAGAAGACTCATCTGTAAGAGGCGCAGGCCTCGTCGTCCTCAATGCTAAATCCAGATTGCCAATGGTCAGGTAGAGATCTAATGATTCTTTCCAGTCCTCATAATTTGTTCCGTTTAGAGTTTTGACGGAATTAGGGAAGAAAACTGAACATCACAATAAGGAAAAAAAAAGTGATTTAAAAGTTCAGCTTAAAATAAATCCCTAAGCAAATTACAATACATTATAACTTAAATTAATAAATTCTAGCACCGATAGGGTACCAAAAAACATTAATATAAGTCAAGAGAAATATATTGTACAACAACAAATTATACTAATAACAACACACCGATAGGGTATAATTATCACTAATATAATGAATTGATATTTATTCATAAATTTACACAAATGCATCCACGATAGGTGAAATTACAATTATGTAAATTAATAGCATAAATCATGCTTTATTTCATATGATTTTAATTATCTTAAAATATGACAAACAAAAATTCACATCATCATGCCCACGATAGATAGGTCATCACAATGCAAATTAACAGAAAAATCATATTATAAGTGATAATTTAATATTCAAAATTTGAGAGTAATATGCCAAAATTAATTCAAAATTATGTCTCAAAATTAAATAAATTTCAAAATTATGAAATTTAAAAAAAAATTATTTATTTAATAATTTTAAGAACATTTTGGCATATTTATGAAATTTCCCAAAAAAATTATTTATTTAATAAATTAAAAAAAAATTTGGCATATTTTTGGAGAGAGAGACGGTTTTCACGCAATCGAAACGGTTTCTGCCAAGAACCAGCGCCGAACGGAAACGGTTTTCTCGCCTTCTCTTCTGGAGCGCCGGCGAAGCGCGCGGGACGGTGGCAGAGCAGGCGGCCCTGGAGGCGCCGAAACGCCAAGATCCGACGGGATCTGGGACGATTCAAAGCGCGGCAGTGGAACCGCTCGAAGGCGATGGAGAGCCGCTAGAACAGGTGGCGCTGAAGGAGCCAAAGGCCCCAAGATCGGCAGGGATCTGGGCGGTCGACCGAAACGCGATCTGGGCGTGCGAGACGCGATCTCCGCCGCGATCTACTTCAGATCGGAACGCTGCGGTTGAAGCGTGACCTCCGCTGTCCGCCCTTCATCACGGTGGAACAGCGCCGAAGGTGCGGTACGGCAGGGCCGGGACCAGCGGCAGACCACCGGCAGAGCCGCGGGCTCCAGCGGGCGACTCGGCTGCGACTGCCGGCAGATGACTCAACCGCCGCCGCGCAAATGCTCAGGTATCATTCGGTCTCTCCCTCTCTCAATATGCGTGTTTAATATTAAAATAGGGTTTGTTCAATTGACAACCATAAAATGTATCAAGCAAGCTCTGATACCAATTGATGAAAGTATAAAGTAGGTTTTGAATTATACTGTACTAGAAACAAATTATAATATGCTAATTAATGATATTAAATTGATAGAATGAGAATGAATGTGTAGCTGAATTGACATTCATATCCATGAGCACTATTGAACAGAACTCTAGGAGGTTCTTCTGGCTACCTTCTGAGGGGTTAGGTTATTGTAGAGAACAATTCTAATGTGTAAATTTGCTTAATGGGATGACAAATTTATAACCCCCAGGGTAGTCAGGGACCTCTCTTAATTGGGCTTTTAATCTGCTTGACCTAACCCATCACAGAGTCAATCTCACTGTAATCCCAGTTCAATTAACCATATTGTTAAAGATAAGATATTATCGGTTAGAGATAAGATATTGTCGGTTAATGATAATAGATATTGAGTGATACTAATCCACAATTAATTTCAACATCATCTGCACATACTCGCTCCGGCTGGTCTCGTCTGGGTTCATCAACCTTCAACCCTAAGGTCACCTCAAACAAAAGTCAAAATTACAGCTTAAAACATGTCCATCATCACAACATATCCATCTCCACCAAATGACTCTTTGAGCTTAACATACTATTTTATTACGTCTTTTACCTAAACATTTAATTTAATATTTATTTTTTATTAGCTAAAAATTTTGTTTAACTGTTTAATAAGCAGAATTTTTTAGTAATGTTTAACATTTTTTGAAACGCTGTTTCTCTTTATTAGTAGCTTATAATTTTGCTTAAAAAACTTACGTTTGAAATGTTATTTTAATTAATATTTTTTAAAATCCTGACTTCCAGTTTCTTAATTTTATGTTTTTTTGTCATTAATTATTTATTTAAAAGAAATTAACTTATTATTTTTTTCTGTTTCAGTCATATTACATGTTTATCTATTTCAAAAGATAATTTAATATATCAACACTTAAAGTTAGTTTAATAACTTTCAACTACCGTTTATTAAATGGCTGAATCTAAAAAAAAAAAGCCTAGTCAGTGAGTTGTTAAATGGCATTTAATGCTATGTTTGTGTTTTTGGAGAAACAAAAATCTATCATCAACAAAATTTACTAGCATGAATTATGAAAGGTATATGAAGAGAGAAGTAGTGCAAAAGTTAAAAGAAATTCATTTTTTTTTCTTCTTCTCCTATTTCTTTTTATTTTATTTTATTTTAGAATATGATTAAATGTTAATGTAAACTTTTTTTTTACATTAAAAATGTATAATTATTTTGTCTTTTTTTTTAATTTTGATTTTTTTTTTGTGTTAGATTGAATTTTTATTAATTGATGTCAACTAGTTCGATGGAAACATATTTTTTATATTTTTAACTTTCTTTTTTTTATTTTATTATTTTATTCGTTTACCCGAATAAAATTGGATGCTGACATTATATAATTTTGTGTTTGTGAGGTTGTGTTTGCCTCAACTAATTAAACATGAGTGCTACTAAAATTTTAATATTAATATTAATTATGCAGAGCTAATAAAAGTATTTATTAAAAGTAAAATACACAGTTTAATTAAGTAATAACTAATAACTAATAAAGAAAGATAATAGCAAGCCGTAGTTCGAATGGCGCTAAGTTCAATCTTTTCTTTAAGATTTTGAATTTAAATCTTGTTTATAGAAAAAAAAATATGATTAAAACAGAAAATTGAATATTCATCAAGTTTTTTTGAAAGAGATTATTAGTAATAAAACTAGAGAATACTTTACCATAATTTAGTAAAAAAAAAAAAATCCAAATATATAATGTACTTACTAATATAAAGCATTGTCAACAGAATTGGTGTTTTCGGGTTTGAAATATTTGCCAAATTCGATCCATGTCTACCTCTACTATTAAGCTAAAATAAAATATGAAAAAAGAATTTCTATTTGTCAGGACTCAGTAGAGAAAACAGCATGAGTCACGAGATAGTGACCCAGAACAATATCTACTTTTAAAAAATGTAAATTAAGATTTCAGCAAAAAAAAAAAAAAAAAAACATAGGGTAAGTACTGTGCAGTGTTTTCCGTTCGATTTTTTTTATCATACATATTTTAATAAAATTTTCAGTATTTAATGATTTACGTAATTTTTTATTAGCCAACCTACATTTTTCCTAGCTACTTGGTTGTTTTTTCTTAAAGGCAGAACAAATATATTTCCTATAATAATGCACCAAATGTGTACATAGTGTTTTTTAATGAGAGCCAAAATAAATATACAAAACAGCTTAAGAGAGCTTACAGAAATTCATTAGGACTAAAACTTATAACATAGATATGCAAAAGCAGAGATAATGTCTCCATTTTTTAGTCAAATCCAAACTAAATTTAACCCTAATCTTACACATATCCATGATCAAGATAAAAATTAGATAAAAATTGAATATGAAAAAGGATATCTAGAAATTCTAAGAATGTGTTTGTGAAGGAGGGACGGATGTAAGTGTTTAATTATGAGGCAAATGTGGTCACTAACTATTTTATTTATTTTCTAATTAATATATATTATAATTTGTTATGATTCTAATTTGTAACTAGTTAATTTTGTAGTAAATTTTAAATCTTACCCTCACTATTCATATATTATAATGAGATAATAGTTCCATAGTTATATATATATATATATATATATATATATAATATTTTAAAATAATTAACAAAGTAGTTTTTTTATAGTTATGATTTCAATAGGTATAATTTTTTATTTAAAAAACAATTTTTTTTCTGTGGTTATCATTTTTTTCAAGTAGTTATGATTAAAAATATTTATTTTTATCTAAATTGTTAAAAATAATTAATTCAAATATTTCATGTAATATATATATATATATATATATATTTAAATTCACTAACAAATAAATTTAATCATTTACGCAATAACAATTAAATTTTTTTTTGTTTTAATAGTTATAAAGATATTTACTTAAAAATAATTGAAAAGATAAGTTAATATTTTATTTAGTTTTTTTAGTTACAATTTTTATTTAATATCAATCAAAGATATAAGTTATCATTTTCTTTGTTATAGTAGTTACAATTTTTACTTAAAAACAATTAAAAGATATGTTAATATTTTTTTTATGCAAATAAGTTAATACTTTAAATTAAGAAAAATACTTATACAATGTCAATTTAAAAAATTTTACAATAACATTCAATCATAATCATTTATATATGGTAAGTTTGTTGATTTTATTAATTAATAATTAAAAACTCATATAAATGAACAATTGTAATTAAATATTAATGTAAAACTGTCAATACATAAGTGTTAAATTATTTTACACTGTCAATATATGTGTGTAAAACTATTTTACCAATTATTTTACTGGTTAAATTATTATTTTCAACTTTGAGTTGACTATTGCATTAATTTTGTTCTTCTTTTATCTTCAACAAAATATTAGTTCTTTTTTTTTTATTTTCTTTGACATCTTTCTTTTATATTAATGACTTTTTTTTTTTATAAATTATTGTTTTACATTGCCTTAGTTAAATTTTTTACATTGTTAGTATATAGTTTTTTTTTCTAAATTATATTAGATTTCTAGTTTCGAATTTAATATAATACTTCTTTGGTAAAATTTGCTTTTCAAATCTCACAATTTTGTCTCATTTTTGCCCATTTTTAACTTATACATATAAGTTTTAATTTTTATATTATACCCACGGCTTAAAATTTTTGGATTTGTTACTGTTTTAAATATAATGGATTTTCCAAATGTGCAAATACATCGGCATCTTGCTACCCAAGAAAGCAGTGTAATTTTTTATGTGAATTTCCTAAAAGTCCACATGCTAGAGATATGAAATAGTTGTGAAATATATTCTGGTAACATTGGAAGCCAATCTAGAATTTTATACTAGACACACAAAAAACCGACATTCTATAAAAAAGTTACTGCAATATATTAATAAAGATTAATATGACCATTTTTGTAATGAATTGAGAATATGTGAGACTAAATAAATAACTTATTAGGTTGATCCAATATACATGACACTGATATATAATATATTTTTGTTATTATTTTAATAAGAATTAAAGATAATTTCAAAAAATTTACAACAACTCATATACCTTTTTAATTAACTAATTGAGTCAGATTTTTTTACAAATATATTAGTTAGTTAAAGTTAGACTGATTGGGTCTTAAATCGTAAATTAGCTAGCTAACTTGTAAGTGCATTATAGAAGAAATTAAAAATACTTTTCCTCTTAAATTAACAAATTATTTTTTATTCGTTTTGTGTATTTAATTTATATAAGTATTTTTAAATTTAATTCAAATATAACTTAAGTTAGTCGAATAAGTAAAGATATAAAATTGGTTTGATAGGTAGGAATGTAGGATTAGTGAGTTAGAGGGTACAAAAAAGAAGAAGAAAAGATATAGCTGACTCCAATTTTCATGTGACAAAACTAGCATAAACCTAACACAAAATTAACATTTGTCATTCTAAAAAATGTTAGTCAAGCAAATGATGTTACTCAAGTCGGAGGATATCAAGCCAAAAAGGAGAAAATGATATCACTAATGTATATAATACTTTTATTATATCATCAACGTACAAATATTATTATTTTTTTAATTACAAAACTATTATTTTAACTAAGACTTGTTGATTAAAAAAGAATTTAGAAGCAAAGGTATTCTAATATATTCAAGACTTTTTAATAATAAAACATTTAATTATTAATGTTGAGTTTTTTAGATCGAAAACACACAAAATAATAAAAATGCCAAATGAAATCCAAACACAAGAACGAAATAGATAATTGAGAGTGAGAACCAAAGAAATATAAACTATATCTCTAATCAAATAACCATAAATGCATCATATCAACAGAAAATCATTTATAAGAGATATATATAAGACTTATATTATGTCATGTGACGTAACTAACTAGCTAACTCATGTCTCCCTATATAGGAGATATGCTAAAGGATAAAAGCTACAAAGGGTACATCAAAAGCTTTTGTTTAAAGCATATCTCAAATGTTCTACACACATTAGCATCAGACAATCTACTTCAGATGCTTCCATCATATGATCTCCATTGGTAGCCCCTTATATGAACTCTACTTTCATTTTGAGCTTGTCAATTGGTGTGTAAAAAATATCACTACTTAAGCATACCTCACGCAATAGTAACAGTGGACATAAGTTCGGATATCATACTCAAGGGACCAAATCTTGTTCTCAATTAATTCAATTTAAGAGTAAAAGAACAACCAATGAATCAATGTTTAATGAATGAATCACAATAGTTCAGAATTAGAGTAACAAATAAATAAGAGAGATGCAATTCTTTCCTTACAAAGAGATATTAATCATGATAAAAATACGGAT